>CM062819.1:1620030541-1621510541 GCA_031772625.1 Pinus tabuliformis
ATAGGTCTCTGAGTTTCCTTGGGCTTGGCCATCCCAGGAACCTCAAAGCCCTTTTGTATCATTTTCTTTCCTTCTTTTCATTGCTTATTCACATGCATCTCTTGTTTTTATTTCTTTCTATTTTTGCATTTAGAATTAATGATTTCTTGTTTTAGGATTGAGTTAAATGGTTGATGTAAGTTCTTTTGTAGGATCACAAGCATTATTTCATCCTTGGAAAAGCTTTGGAAGTTCATAGTAATCATTGAGTTGCTTGGATTAGTCTTCTTATTCCCAAATCTAGATTGCTGGACCTCCTTTTTAGCAAAGAACAATAAATTTTTGCTATTTTTTAGAGCATCCTAACGAGCTTCAATTGAATTGATTCCACTTGCATTAAATCACAAAAACATTCTAGTTCATAACAAAAATTACCCCATTGCATTTGCACTTGATTTGGTTAGGCATTTCTTAGATTTACTAGCTCACTAGCTCTCAAATTTCCAGATTTTAGACTAGTAATGTTTTTTAATTTTTTTAGCATGGGTTAACATAGGCCTTTTTGAGTGATTCCACTTGGAATAGGGACCTAAGAAATCCTAGTTAATAACAAAAATTGTCCCATCCAATTTGGATTTTATTTTATTGGTCATTAAACCCTCACCAATTCCATCATTTCACAAGGAAACTTCTCCAAGTTTTTTGAGCGAATCCATCCATCTCCCGACTTTGGTTTTGAGTTCTGAGTGATCCTAGGAATTTTTCCACTCCATTCCACCCATCTACACCTTTCCTATGCCTCCCATCACATCCAACACCTCACATTTTGCTCTCGGCTGTATCCTGTAGGTTTCCTGTAATTCCTACAGGATCATCCTGTAGGTTTCTAGTACATCCTGTAGGTTTTCCTGAAATGGCCTGTTCTGAGGCCGAACTGATGGAAAACCTCTAGGAAGTCACCAAAATCCTCCCAAGGGTCTCCCGCACCATCCAACCTCCAACATCCTTAATTCACCTGCCACATCACCAAAGGAAATTAGTTTGCATACTTGATTTTTCATGAAAAGACAAAAAGACAAAAACAAATTTATTTCAGTCCCTTTACTTGCACATTAGTGATGTTTGATGCTTCTTACTTCCATGCTTAGATAGTAGCATTTGGTTCATGATAATTTAGCATTATTGCAACGCATAGTTTCTTGGCAGTTAATTAGGAAATGGTGTGATTTAGCATTGAATTTCCGTCTCTTTCCTTGTACTTTCTTTCTTGCAATAGGTTAAGGTTCCATTTCGAACATTTCATTTTCTACAATTAGTTTAGGATTTGACTTCAGTACATGCACTCCATTACATCATGACAACAAAGGAAGGACACATTGTATGCCGCACATATAGTGTCGACACCTCTTAAGTTTGTATGAACCCCGGGTTGATAATTAAAGTCAGTAGCCTTGGAAGTTGTAGCATTCTTGTTGCAATACCAAGGCTCATCACTTTTGGCGCCATTGCCGAGGAGGTGTCAAAGTGTGCATTGTTTTTTTCCCTAGTTGATTAATTTAATTTTACTTTTTGAAAAAAACAAAAAAATATTTGCATTAGGCAAATTTCATTTCAAAAGTAGAAAAGTGCATTGCATAGTGTTTTCATTCAATCATAAAAACAAAAAAAGAAATCTCCAACACCAAACCCACCCCTCCCATTTGATCACATGGTGCAGTAAGAGCCATATCACCATTCATGTTTTCATGTAGAATAAGAAGATGACAAAGAATGTAGAAGAAATGGATGGAGATGATGACAATGAGGAAGATCCTCTCAGATTTCCCATTCAAGATACTGATGGTAGTGTGCACATGAAGAACATCCCTCCATCTTTTCTTCCAAAATTTCATGGTCTAAGGTCAAAGGATCCGGAAACCTTTCTCTTTGAATTTGAAATTGTTTGTAGATCTCATGGTGGCTTATTAAAAACTCAAAAACTGAGATTGTTTCCGGCAACTTTGAAGGATAGAGCTCTTAAATGGTTCATGAGTTTAGGGACTAATTCAATAAGATCATGGAATGATATGCAAAAGATATTTATAGAAAAATATAAAGATCATGATCTTAAAGAAGAAATATTTAGAATGAATCAAAGAGAAGATGAGAGCCTTGAGGATCTAATAGAGAGGTTCATGTACAATGTTAAGAGGGAAAAACTACATCATTTAGGATCCAACACACTAAAAACCCTCTTACTTAGAACAATTAGGGATGAGTGGATTGATCTCCTTAATCTCATGAGTAGAGGTGATGTATATCAATTATCATTTGAGGAAATTTGTGAAACATGCCAACACATATCAAGAGGAAAAGAAAGAGTAGGTAAATCAACATCAAGATCGGTAAGTCAAGCTAAACTTGGAAATTTGTTTGATGACTTTAAAACAAAAATTCTTAGCAATCTAACCAAACAAGTAGAAATGTTAAGAATACAAAATGAGAAAAAAGAAGATGTTTGTGTTGTCCATGCAGAATCACATGATGTTAAATGTTTCTCCTCATTACCAAGGTTGAAGGAAGTTCACCAAGAGGACAATGGAGCAAGTCAATTGCCAATGCAGCAATGTTATGTAGCTCCAAGAGGACCATGGCAACGTACTCAGCCTGATATGATGAAAGAGCCTAATTCAAAATTTCAAGCTTATGCACATCCACCTCAAAGTAATTGGAACACACCCTTTCCTTGGAAACATTGGCCATCTCAACCCCAAAACCAATCTTGGCAACAAGGTTGGTAAGGAACTTGTGGGAGCCATCCACAATATCCTTAGTATTTTCCTCAATATCCTCTATAGCAAACTCCATGTTATCCTTACCATTCACCTCCACCACAACCACAACCCCATCGACATCCAACTCAAATATACACTCCCACTCAACTACCTGTACCACCATTCCCAAACCCACACATTGAAGTAGCTCAGCCCACTTACAATGCTGAGGTACAACATTTCCAAACATCTCCTCTTGAGATCAATGGTATTCACCATAGCTTAGGAAAAGTATTGCAAAAAAGATATCATCTTGATATCATTAAAGGACCACATCCAAAAGAAGAATATTCAAATAAGAAGACCATAAAACCATGGGCTACCATTGATGAAGAGCAGACATCAAAATAGAGATCGAGAGAACTCCCTCATGGTTACCATCAAATCCTCCATGTATTCAAGAGAACAATCAACAAAAAGAGGAAGATTTGAAGGTCATGGTAGAAGAAGACATGAAGAATGATCCAGATCAGCAAAAGGACCAAGGACATCACAACTATATTGAAATATGGTTCTAGACAATCACTAAGTTGCAGCATCACTCTCTTCCTCAACTATGCTTGATCCTTTCAAAGTCAAATCATTTGGTCTCTGAAATCCAGGTACATGTCAACGCATACATTTCAAGCCTCCACATCATTTTGTCTGTCATCTTGATGTGCACATGGCTCCATTGGAAGTATTCTTATACTTGAAAGTGATTTTTTTTTTCAAGTAGGGTAGGGTAGTAAAAAAAATGAAAAATAAGAGAAAAAAAATCTAAGGTGAAAACCTCCTTGGAGGTGCCTCAGATTGGCTCATTGATTGAAAACATCCATGAGGTGGTCAATGGGTTGGAAAAAAAGAAAAAAAAGAGAGAAAAGAAGAAGAAGACCTTAGGTGAAAACCTCCTTTGAGGCGCTTAGGCAGGCCTACTAGTTGAAAACCTCATTGAGGCGGCTAGTAGGCCTAAAAGAAAAAAAGAGAAAAAATAAAAGAACCCTTTCTCCATGCATGCATGTACTCTCCAACATTTGCAAGCAACAAGAACAAGTTGGTACCAAAAGGAAAATTGGTCAAGAATAGTCAAAAGAAGTCAAATTTTGACTTTCTCCTACTTCGCTCAAAGCTCCAACAAGGCTAAGGCCATGCCAATCCATCACCCTCATCTATTTTCACCATCCACCCATTATTCTCAAGCTCCTACCACTCATTTTCCTTGTTGTCCTAAAAAACTACAGGATGCTCTGTTTTACTATAGGATACAAAAATACATAGAGCAGAAATTTGTTTTTTCCATAACCTGAAAACCATGCATCCATTTGCCAAGATGTTTCAGGGGGAGATGTATATGGATGATGGTTACATGCTCAATAATTTCAGCATTAGCATCAAGTAATTCAGCATCATTTCAACCAGTCATTCAATTTAGATTTTTGCATTTTCTCAATATCCGTGCATCCATTTAAAAAGTTTTTTCATGGGGAGATGCATACGGATGATGGTAACATGCCCAAGAAATTTCAACAAATTCTAGTGCACGGTTTCCAAGAAATTGACCTCCATTACCTTCAACCATTTTTAGTTTTTCTCAAGATATGTGCATCCATTGACCAAAATTTTTCTATGGGGAGGTGCATAATGATGATAGAAACGTGCTCAAAAGGTTTTAGCTCAATCCAGTCCACTGTTTGGGAGATATGTAGAAAACAAGTCACCGCCCTGAGATCCTACAGGATACAAAACAACACCTATAGGATTGGTAGTGAGCAGTTTTAAATGAGATCCAGAGGTCAAAGAAGTTCCTCCAGAGCTTAGCAGTAGCATCAGGATCATCAGCATCACCATCCAACACCTACACATCAACATCAACTCAGCAACAACATGCATGTCTCTCCAACAACTATAAGGTAGGTACAGGTATGCAAAATTCTTGACCTCTTCTCTTGAGCATATTATAGTTAGAAATTTGTTGCCAATGCATGAGAGATGAGGTTTTATAAGCTAAGAATTGGTCATCAATCTCAACCGCCTCCATCTAGTTAATTGCAACTCACTCCTTCACTCATGCAATGTTGAAAAGTCAAATTATGAAGGGTGATCATTTCAAGGAATGAGGAAAACAATTAAAAGAATTTTTTTTTGCAAAGTCCAAGATCACCACAACAATCCAAGTCCTCCATCCACTTCATATTCACTATCTATTCATCATTCATCCATCCCATTTAATTCTTGAAAAAAAAGAGCATCCTCTCCATTTTCATGAAATTTCCATTTGCAGGTCAGGAAGAAGGATGTTCAAAGAGCAAAGGAGGATCACAAAGAGACCCATGTCACTCACATTTCTACTTTACCACTCATTACCATTCATTCCTCCACCATTCCTGTCATTTTTTCCACTCCTTTACTTCAGTTTACAAAGGTACTGTGTTTTCTATAGGATGATCTTGTAGGAATTATAGTGACCCAGAAATCCTACAGGAGGCAGTCGTAAGGCAAATAAATGGTGGAACAAGGTAGAAAAATGTTGATAAGGGTGTGGAAGACCTTGCCAAAATGAAAAAATAATCAAGAAACATCTTGAATAAGGGGAAGAAGGCAAACTAATGGTCTCAAGAAACAAGGATTTTTTTTGCACAAATATGTTTTTTGGCTAGTCCATGCAGAACTTACAACCAAGATTCTTAATGCACAAGAGTGAGGCCACTAGGGCCATGGATGAGGCACAATGAGGTCACTAAGTTGCTCAGAGGATGAGCAACACTTTCAGAGGGGGGTATGATGGGCCTCTAAATTAGACATAAATTAAGGCCCATGCCTCTAATTTAAAACATAAATTAAGGCTTATGACCATCCTTGAGCACATTAAACCTCTCTTTTTGCATTAGATAATTTATTTTTAACTTTAATATATTCATTAGGAAGGTTTATGAATAATTGAATATTTGTACCTAATATTATTTATTTTTGTGGAATATTATGAGAATATTGGGCAGATTATGTAGAGTTGGAGGAGGAGATAATTTAGGGACTTGTTCCCTACTAATGGAGGATCAATAGTAAATGTTAATTCAACAAGATATTATGGAATTATGGCACAAATTGTGGAAATCCAATGATTGAGAAAATCTAGGAATGAGTTCCACTAATCAAGGGAGCAGATCCAATAATCAAGGGATTTCAGTGGGGAAAGCTTCCTCCATCCATGAGGAATGATTCTTAATCATTTTGTATAAGTACCAAGTCGAACTTGCCTATAGGGAATGATTTAGAAAATATAGGAATGTGTTCCCTGCCGTTTAATGCAAATTCCTAGTATTGGGGACTAGATCCACTAATCACGGGATTTTGGTGGGGCAAGCTTCGTCCATTCACGGGGAATGATTCCTAATCATTTTGTATAAGGACCAAGTTGAATTTTCCTCTAGGGGGAGATTTTCATTAGTATTATTGTGGAGAGAGCTTGTATTGTTGTAGCTCCATTGTATTTTCTTGCAGGGATGTAATTCTATTAATGAAAATAATGAAGATTGGTGTCATGTTCAACTTCTAAATCTTGTTGTCCTCCATAGGTCTCTGACTTTCCTTGGGCTTGGCCATCCTAGGAACCTCAGAGCCCTTTTGTATCATTTTCTTTCCTTCTTTTCATTGCTTATTCACATACATCTCTTGTTGTTATTTCTTTCTATTTCTGCATTTACAATTAATGATTTCTTGTTGTAGGATTGAGTTAAATGGTTTATGTAAGTTCTTTTGTAGGATCACAAGCATTATTTCATCCTTGGAAAAGCTTTGGAAGTTCATATAATCATTGAGTTGCTTGGATTAGTCTTCTTATTCCCAAATCTAGATTGTTGGACCTCCTTTTTAGCAAAGAACAATAAATTTTTGCTATTTTTTAGAGCATCTTAACGAGCTTCATTTGAATTGATTCCACTTGAATTAAATAAAAAAAAAAATCCAGTTCATAAAAAAAATTACCCCATTGCATTTTCACTTGATTTGGTTAGTCATTTCTTAGATTTACTAGCTCACTAGCTCTCAAATTTCTAGATTTTAGACTAGTAATGTTTTTTAATTTTTTTTTGCATGGGTTAAAATAGGCCTTTTTGAGTGATTCCACTTGGAATAGGGACCTAATAAATAATAGTTAATAACAAAATTTGTCCCATCCAATTTGGATTTTATTTCTTGGTCATTAAACCCTCACCAATTTCATCATTTCACAAGGAAACTTCTCCAAGCTTTTTGAGCGAATCCATCCATCTCCCGACTTTGGTTTTGAGTTCTGAGTGATCCTAGGAATTTTCCCACTCCATTCCACCCATATACACCTTTCCTATGCCTCCCATAACATCCAACACCTCACATTTTGCTCTCGGCTGTATCCTGTAGGTTTCCTGTAATTCCTACAGGATCATCCTGTAGGTTTCTAGTACATCCTGTAGGTTTTCCTGAAACGGCCTGTTTTGAGGCCGAATTGATGGAAAACCTCTAGGAAGTCACCAAAAGCCTCGGAAGGGTCTCCCACACCACCCAACCATCTCCTAAACCTCCCATCCAACCTCAAACATACTTAATTCAGCCGCCACATCACCAAAGGAAATTAGTCTGCATACTTGATTTTGCATGAAAAGACAAAAAGACAAAAACAAATTTATTTCAGTCCCTTTACTTGCACATTAGTGATATTTGATGCTTCTTACTTCCATGCTTAGATAGTAGCATTTGGTTCATGATAATTTAGCATTATTGCAACGTGTAGTTTCTTGGCAGTTAATTAGGAAATGGTGTGATTTAGCATTGAATTTCCGTCTCTTTCCTTGTACTTTCTTTCTTGCAATAGGTTAAGGTTCCATTTTGAACATTTCATTTTCTACAATTAGTTTAGGATTTGACTTCAGTACATGCACTCCATTACATCATGACAACAAAGGAGGGACACATTGTATGCTGCACATATAGTGCCACCACCTCTTAAGTTTGTACGAATCCTGGGTTGATAGTTAAAGTCTGTAGCCTTAGGAGTTGTAACATTCTTGTTGCAATACCGAGGCTCATCAGTATGTCCATCGAATAATTTGAACTGAACAACTTTTCCACCGATAAATCTAACAAAACTTACAAATGAAAATGGTGAAAATACGATGCGGTAAAAACAATGAGGTTTTCAGGAAGAATAACTTATTGACAGGTAAAATCATGCTTTAACCCTTCAATAATTACAAAATTACATCATGCCTCTTCAGAGGCAGAAACATTCCTTTCAAAATGTACCTTTCACCATTAGATTTATCATGGCATAACAAGGCAATGATTATTTTGTCGCTGACATGGAATGTGTCAGTATGTTTCAAAAATCGAAATTCAAATTTTAATTTTGGCACTGATACTCCCATTATCAACCAATACCCGATAACGCTGACACTTCTATTTCCAACGTATTCCTCTAATAACTTTTTGAACTCGAAAAACTCTGATGGTCCCATTATCCACATTTCTCCTGTTTATTACAATTTTTTTCTTTGACACTGAAATTGCTACTGTTTCCTAAAAAATTTAAAACTCAAAATAAAATATGATAACAGACTATAAGCATGACCTGTACACTTCAAAATTATCGACAACTGATAGTACAATTCCTTGTAATCTCCAACTCAACTAGGTAACTCAAATTCTCTGCATGCATGAGCTAGTTTAGGCTGATTGATTAGTTATCTGGATGATCACTGAGTGTGGTTGAAGTTCCACTTCCACAACTTGACCATCCATTGGTTCCTCCAACAGTTAGAACTAGTTTAACTGACCATATCTAAATTAACTGAATTAATTTTCTAGCACTGAAATAACTCAACCTAGGCTCCTAAAATTTAGGAACCCATTGCACACAACTGGAGTTCGTGTTCCTAACTCGAATTAACTGAGCTAGAATCCTATTTTTTAGGAATAAACTCAAGAAAACTGAACTTCAACTCATTAAATTGAATTGAGTGTTCTTAACTAAGTGACAAGAGCCATGTCACCTCAGTTAACTCCTCCAAGTTGTCTGTTGATGTGTAATTTCGATTTCCTTTATTTGATTAAGGTAAAAATCAAAATTGAAACTTTCTTGCTGCATTTTAAACACTCCCTCTCAACAAGAAAGGATTATCAACCACCCCTATCTTGTACTTATGGAATTTAATTGCATGAAACACCTCCCATTGTTGTTGCTACTACTACAACATCTACAACTTAGAAGCATAAAAAAAAACAAACTGAATCAGCTGTGTTTGCAACTGCCTACTAGGAAAACTGTTTTGATGTTGAATTTGCTACCGAGCCTCTAGATATACTGACAACACTCCTTTCCACTCCTTAGTATCTAGATGAAATTTATCCTTCTGCTATTGAATACTATGGCCCCCCATAGCAAGGTAATGATCCATGAGGAGAATGCCTCCATGGACCCTACCAAAATTTTTGCAACTCTTGGACTAAGGATATATATCTCTCTACCTCACTCCTAGAGGCATAGCTACATGTTCTCCCTCTACCCACTTGGATCGAACTGTCCCCTTATAGGAGGTCTTTTCTTTAGTGGGTGTCTCCACACTTCCTCCTCTCTGCCTATCCATTTGTGATTGCTCCAAAAAATTTTAAGGCTTCTTCTCAGGCTGTATGTTGATAGGTCTAACATGCTCACTCTCAACCACCATATGTCTAGTCTTTGCCTTTCTCCTTAAGGATTTACATGCATCTTCTACCTCAAGTGCATAAAATTTATTGACTTGAGCACCAATCTGTTTCACCTGCCTCATTTGTATGTCTCTCAATATTGCTTTCCCTTTGCTAAAGATCACATCATAACCATGGTCTTCCAACACTGCTACAAAGAAGATATTTTTCTTTAGACCCAGAACAATCATCACATCCTTGAGTCTGAGATGGGAGCCTGACTCCCTATGAAAGGTGACTATACCAATATCCATCATGATGTACCTTCCATAATCTCCAAACTCAATGTTCATATGGAGATCTTTGTCCTCCAAGTCACTGAAAAATTCTCTATTCTCCATCATGTAGAATGAGGCACCACTGTCCAAGTACCACACGCTCCCCATCACCGTGCTCACCATGCATGCGATACGTGTGAAGTCAAGCTCGAACTGTGAAGCAAAATCTTAACCTATTTCTACTACTATTGGCTCCTTCTTGCTTGCCTTCTTGTGTGGACACTTCGTGGCATAGTGTCCAAATTCATGACAATGAAGCACTTGATTTTGGATAAGTATTTCTTCTTTCACTCTTAACTAGAATTAGACTCACCTTGGGAATTATTCCCCTTGGTATTCATTCCTTTGATGACTAATGCAAACTCATCTTGCTCTTCTTTGGATGAGGCCCCATCTATGGTATTCTACCTTATTTCCTCTTGCACCAAGTCAAACCACAAGTGCTAACAACTCGTTAGTTTCTCCCTCCCATTCATCGAAACTTGATAGCTATTCCAACTCTTGGGAAGGTTTAGAAGCGCTAGAGTTACCAAGCCTTCTTGAGGGAAATTAACATCGACCCTTCCAAGTTCATCACGACACTTTGTAAACTTGCTTAGATACTGCAGAATTGTGTCATTCTTTTGCATCTTGATACTTCAAAGTTTGTCCTTGAGTGCCAACTTCCTGTGGTCACTACTATTCTCGAACAATTCTTTTAGTGCTTTCCTCATTGCGAATGGAATTATTATTATTATTATTATTTATTTATTTATTTGTGTGGATATTTGAAACAATATAATCCTGTACTCCCTCCAATATAATTCTCCTCGCCTTGGCCACATCTTTATTCCACTGAGAAAGATTCTAGGCATCATATGCTTGAGGTCTTGCAACATATGTCTTGATGTATTCTAGAAACCCATTGTCATCCAATACTACTTCCTTGTGGTCCTTTCGTGAAACAAAATTTGTGGTGCCTTCCAAGGCATACTCTAGCCTTGGTTCAGTGAAAACCATCCTCTTAGCTTTGAAGAAATCCTGTTACACTAATCTTGAAATTCAAATCTTGTGCAATGACAACTTCGAAATCTCTGCTCTAAACTGAATCCTGCTCTGATACCATGTAGAAATTAATGTCTAGATTCGAAATTTCTTATGAAATGTACTAAATCAAAAGACTCAAAGCTACTCAAGTGATTTTTAGAAATTAATGAACAATATAGAACAAAAATCATAAACATGAAAAAAGGAAACATCACACATGCACATAGATTTATCTAGGGGAAAGCAACTGCTTAAAACCCCTTCCTATCTATATTGCATGAATAAGAGAATAGAGATGAAATACATCTGCTTTATCAAGCCCGAGTACACCATGAAAGTGTATAGTCTATCCGTCTGCCTGACTGACCGAATCTGGCCAACACTTAGCCAATTTTCAAGCCCTCCAAGCTCCTAATTCCTTGCGTTGTTCCTTGAGGAATTAGGCTCCTATTAATTAGTAAATTCCCACTGTGAACTGTGCAATTCCTTTAGGTCCTTCCTCTGACTACACGCACTGCCTATACACTTTGAAATAGTCTACAATTGACAGTACACTACCTTGGAATCTCCAACTCAACTAGGTAAATGAAATTCTCTACATCCATGAGCTAATTTAGGCTAATTGATTAGTTATCTGGATGATCACTGAGTGTGGTTGAAGTTCCACTTCCACAACTTGAACTTCCACTAAGTTCCTCCAATAGTTAGAACTATTTTTAACTGACCATAACTCAATTTAACTTAATTAAATTGCAACAACTGAAATTAACTCAACATAGGCTCCCAAAATTTAAGAACCCACTGGACACAACTGAACTTCATGTCCCTAACTCGAATTAACTGAGCTAGACTCCTGGTTGTTAGGAATAAACTCAAGTAAACTAAACTTAAACTCATTAACATGAATTGAGTGTTCTTAACTAAGTGACAAGAGCCATGTCACCTTAGTTAATTCCTCTAAGTTGTTTGTTGATGTGGAATTTCAAATTTCCTCAATTTGATTAAAGCAAAAAACAAAATTGAGACTTTCTTGCTGCATTTTCAATAGAATATTTTTATGGAGGCTTATCATTTGTTTACTCAAAAGTAAATTAATCTTGAAACACACTCATAATTAAAATTGCAAGTAGGAGAGTTATTAACTTGATGAAAATAAGGTTGGGCAAATGTAAAGTTATTTTTCCAAGATCATACAAGAACAAATTAGAAATCACGAAAATCCTCAACCTAAGCAAAAGTGACCTTAATAATGTTGGTTTTAACCTTGTACAATTAATTTCTACAAATAGAGTCTTAATAAAAAATAGAAAATATACAATGGCATACACACACACATTAACATAAAATTTTACCCTAGAAACTCAACTAAAAAAACTAGAAATATTTTTTAGTATATTATGTATTTATAATGTTACTACTAATACAATATGTATATCTCGTGACGTAGAGGACCCCCTAATCCAATAATCATGGATTAGTATATAATCATCATTCCTTAACTAGAATTAAAAAACCATGGGCTAAACCACCATGCACCATAAAACCACTAAAAGTGAAAATTGTGTGCCAAAAACTGCCAAAAATGAACACAAAAGACCACCCATTTTTTCGATATGATTGTGTGTGAGACTAATTGTGCAAATAATATAGCACATGCACAACATTCTCCCACTTGATGTTTTATTTTCCATACAAGGGGTCAATAGGAGCACATGATCAACAATCCAAGGTATTAATTCTCAATGTTTCTCTACACGAAGAGAACTTCTTAGTACCCATATAATTTGTTAGTGAATTCACAACATTTTTCAAGGTGTACACCTTCACCAATAACACCTTCTTGTCTTCAAACATGTCTCTCACAGATTGATATTGGACATCAATATGATTTTTATTATATGATAAGGTGGGTTCTTAACTGGGAATATTTCACTCTAATTGTCACAATATATCCATACAACTTGTCGTATTAACCCAAAACCACAAGCACAATATTTGTAACCACACTACTTCCTTGCTTGCATGAAAATCTATCCTGCATTTAACTTATGTGGTTGAGAGTGAAACTAAAGACTATTTCTTGCTCATCCAACTGATTTCTCCTCCAAATAGGTTAGTCACATACCCACTTGTAGAATTTTTATGATCCAAATCTATTTCCTAGTTTGCATCAACAAATACATGTATTTCCAACACTATGTCTAATCCTGGTCTTCCTTGGCAACACAAAATACTTAAAAACCCTCTTTATTGCTGCCCAATTATCCTTCATTGGTTTTGAAATGTACCTTTCAATACTCCCAGTGCATGTGCAATGTTCTATCCAGTACAAACCATTGCATACATCTAACTACCAACTACACTAGCATATGGAACATGGAATGGGTCCTCTTGCTCTTCCTCTTCTTGTGCCTTAGGAGACTAATTTGTGGATGTCTTTATACCTATAGGAATAGGGGCCTTTATTGGTTTACATTCCTACATATTAAACCTCTCAATATTGTCTCAACATACTTCTTCTCATTTTACTATAAAAAAAAAATTTCTCAATCTTTTTTAGTTTCCATGCCCAAAATGAAATTTGCAACACCAACATCCTTCATGCCAAATTTAAAGGGCAATCAATTTTTCAAATCTTTGATTATTTCCTTGTCATTACCAAATCAACAACATATTATCCACACACAAGACTAAATAAATAAGATGACCACCAACCAATTTAAAATACACACATTGATACGATTTTCTCCCTATGAAGTCAAGTCCCAATATATAAGTATCAAAATTTTGATATCACATTCTTGGTGATTGCTTTAACCTTACATGGACTCTTTTACCTTGCATACCAATTCTTCTTTCACCTCGTTACTAAGTCTTTTGGCTACTTCATGTATATTTTTTCTTTTAGATCCCCATGTAGGTATTGTTGTGCTCACATCCATTTGTTTAGAAAAATTAAAATTAGCAACAAAATATAAAAGAAATATAGTAGAATTTAACTTGGCAAGAGGAGAAAAAATATCACCCAATTCAAATACCTCTATCGAGGGATAACCTTTTGTGTAACATCCCTGGTAAAAAATCCATGTAATAAAGTTAATAACGGAAATAATAACCAAGGTAATGGGACATGTATTCCAAGATGAATGTTGGGAAAAACATAGTGATGGGGATCACTTGTGATTAATTAATGACTATGGAAATTGGCAAAGGCAATGGCAAAGTCTTTGGAAAGGAATGCGACATGTATTGACATTTTATTAATGAAAATAATGGAAAATAGGAGAAAAGGAAGGTGAAAGGTCA
Source organism: Pinus tabuliformis (assembly GCA_031772625.1). Taxonomy (NCBI): domain Eukaryota; kingdom Viridiplantae; phylum Streptophyta; class Pinopsida; order Pinales; family Pinaceae; genus Pinus; species Pinus tabuliformis. The sequence goes on from CM062819.1 coordinate 1,620,044,640, forward strand.
CAGGTTGCATGTGAGGAGGAATTGAAGGAAAATGAAGAAAATAGAGGCCTTGTTGATAAAAAGGATTATGAGGATCAGTTCATGGTTTTTTGTCAGTTTTAGCTTGGATCTCTCTCTCTCTCTCATACTTTTGGAAATAATTTTTTCTTGGAGAACTCTTGGAGGAGTGTGGCATACTTGGGATTTGGAGCAAGAAGGAAAAATAAGAGAAGGAAAGCACAAGAGGACATCAGGATCAACAACTACAATGGGTTTTCTTGTAGGTACCGAGTTGCATGTATGATTTCCTTGCTAGTTTTGGCTTGCATGGCACATGCATGTGGTTTGTTGGTTATGATTTGTCATTGACATGAAAGAGTGCTTGGATTGATAATGATTTTTCCTAGCCTTTCCATTTCCTGGATAGCCATGGTGTTGTGGGTTTCTTTCCTTTTTGTTTTCTAGTTAGTTCTCATGTTCCAAATGGTTGTGGGTTGAGTTACTAGTTCATGGTGCCTTGGTTGGATAAACGCTCTGGAAGCTGTGTAACAACTTGGGTTGAGTTACTAGTATTGGAAGCCTTGGTTGGACAAATGCATTGGAGCCCTTAGTGGGTTGAGTTACTAGTACTGGAATCCCCGGTTGGACAAATTCTTTGGAACCTGACAACAACTGTGGGTTGAGTTACTAGTCCTGGATGCCTTGGTTCAAATGCTCTAGAGCCATGGAAAAATTGGGTAGAGACTGATCTAGTGATGGTTAGTGATGACCATTCGTGAGGTGGAATCAATGGTTGAGGGTTGAGGTGGTTTGGCCTCTGGAAGCCTTGGTTTGGTTTTGTTCGAGTTGTTTAATGAGATCCCACATTAATGCTTGGAATATGGCGCGAGGGTAGAGACCGATCTAGTGATGGTTAGTGATGTCTGACTGTGAGGTGGAACCAATGGTTGAGGGTTGAGGTGGTTTGGCCTTTGGAAGCCTTGGTTTGGATTTGTTTGAGTTGTTTAATGAGATCCCACATTAATTATTGGAATATGGTGCGAGGGTGATTGGATGAAGGAGAGACTTGGTTCAACCCAATCTATGGTTGGGTGGTACGTGGAAGTCACTAACTTGGTGGGATTTTCATATGTTAATAAGAGCACTTTTCCTTTGGTATTTCATGAGAAAATGTGATTGTCATTATGTGGCTTTAATAGTTGTTTCATCATTGATATATCTCTGGTTATTTGCTGGTTATGATAATCTTGATGTATGGCTCTCAACATGTTTTGGTTTGTAGATGAAATAATAATGAATGAATGGCCTAATAGATAACAATGCAACTATTGGGAGGAGATATTAATCCTCCTCAATGATTCTCCTTGAGGAGTTATGACTTGTAGATTTTATGTTTATGATATGTTTGACGAAGTGCCTTTCATGGCTGGTAGGGGTCAGGTCAAGTCCTTATTAATTTTTTTCATTAGTAGCCCTGTTTCAATGTTATTTATTAGTTTTGGAAGTCTCATGAAGTTTTGGGCGGAGGCCTAAGTCTTGGCCCTGGAAAAGTGGCACAGAATTGGGGTTGTTGGCACATAATTGCTTAAAAGGGTCCACAGTCGCATGCATTCCTTTCTATGGGAGCGATTGGAGGGTCTAAATTACATGCATGGCTTGTCATGGGAGGGACTAGGGGTCTAGATCAGTAAAACATCAAGTTGTCTCAGGGGTTGGGCATATGGAAGGGTTGGTTGTCTCCTGAAGGTTCTGTAGCTCCCAAGGAAGTTCAGATTGGTCTTGTCTTGTCGGTTCCACTTCCTTAATTGTGCTTGGGGAGTTGAACCATATCATAGTAACTCTTTGCCACATGTTTACCCCAGTGGGCCAGTTAGATTGGGTAAATGTGGGATGAGGGTGTTACAAAGTGGTATCAGAGCACGGTTTCGTTCTCCTCGAATGATGTTTGCTTTTTGTTCTCCTTGGATGAATGTGCTGTCATGTGTACACGTCGGTTGCATATGTGTCCTTATGCTTGTGGTATATGTGATTTTTATATATGCATGGTACTGGTCATTTTTTCCGATGTGATGTCATGTAGAAGTTGATGGTGTTGTTGTCGGGATGTGTTCGTCATGAATGCATGTCAATGTTTATATGTATTGTTTATGCATGCATTTCATACACATGTTTGTTATGCATAGCACCTAGTCAGTGTTGTAGTTGTGGCATTATGCATGGTAACTAAAATGATGATTAATATGATGTCTATATACTGTGATGATTATGGATGTACTATATTGTGCTAATATGGTTAATATTGCAGACGATATATCCTCCTCTGAACTACACTGAGGTATGTTGGTTTGTTATAATTTGGTTTAGTTGACATGATATGCCTTGCAAGAAGAGAAGATCAAAGATGCCTAGCAAGATGATAGACTATAGCTCATGAGGCTCTCCCTATAGATCAAATGAGTAGCATGGTGAGGGATATTCTCATGACATAGTAGACACTTTGAGAAGTTTGAAGGTAGAAATAAGGAGTTGCAAAGAAGACAATGACCAAATCATTCAATCACAAGAGAGAATTACTAGGGAATAAGAGAAACAAGTAGAGGTTAATGTAGTTATCTTTCAGAGCTTGTCAGACTTACAGAGATAGGGACCACTTAGGATCAGTCATGGACAAGAGGATAGGAATAATGGGGCATATGGAAGTAGGTCTCATGGTGGGCACAAGTCAGATAGATATGACATAGTTAGAGATGGTAGGTTCTTGGATACACCTGATCAACGAGGTAGTGGACATGGGCTTTACTCTAGTTCTGTTTCAAACGGGTATTATGGTCATCATTGTTTTCATCCTTATAGGAGGTGTTACATGGGATATTTGCATGACGAGTTCAAGAAATCCAAGCCACCTACATTTGACAGGGAAATGAAGAAGTCACAAGATGTAGAAGCATGGTTTCTTGGGATGAATAAGTTCTTCAGATTGCACAATTACTCAGAGAACATGAAGGCCAAAATAGATACATTCAATATTAAAGGTAAAGAAGATATTTGGTGGGAAGATGTAAATAATGTCAGAGGTATTAATGAAGAGGAGTTGACTTGGATTGAGTTTGAGAGACTTTTAAGGAAGAAGTATCTATTAGAGAGATACTATGATGATAGAGTAAAATAATTCTATGAGATGATGATGGGATATGTGACCGATGAGGAGTACACTAGCAAATTCTTGGAGTTATTGAGGTATGTGCCTTATCTTAAGGAGGAGAAAGCGAAGATTCAGAGATTCATTAGTGGGTTGCTGGTAACATTCAAGGACAAGATTGAGTTTGATGAGCCTAGATCATTGGAGGAATCCACCAGGAAGCTAAAGCATTATTATGATCAATAAAAGCGTAGATCTAAGACTAAGCAGGTGCGAAAAGGTAATGAGAAGAATAAATGGAAATGGGATAGGAAGTGAGAAATACCTCAGGACACAGGTAACAAAGAGAATGCAACACTGCCTAAGAAGTTCAATGCATCTGACATAGGATAAGGATTTCGGTTTGAGGAGCAGAATAAGTGTGATGATAGGAAACATTTATAGTGTTGGAATTGTGGAGGAGAGAATTGCAGAAGAGATTGTACAAAACATCAGGGTCGTAGACTGTAGATCTACAATTCTCAGGAGGCATAAACAGTGGGGTATGTTAGACAAACTATTCCTTGGATCTATGCAACATTAGATAACATGCAGGCAGATCACCATGAGTCTATTATCGAGATGGGCGATAAGATTTGTGATCGAGTTGTTTCTATTTTGATTGACCCTGGATATAACTATAGTTATATTAATCCTGACCTAGTGGATAAGTGTGGTTTTAATAACGAAGTGCATGCTTGTGCATTTGATTTGAATGGTATGCCTACATCAGCACATCTCAATGTACTTCAATTGGGATCATATAGTATGCTTTTGGGTATGGATTAGCTATATCTTCACCAGGCTAAGGTGGATTTTTATGACAAGGCTATTGAGTGCTTGGATGACAATGGGGAACAAATAATTTTGCAGGGTGAGAAGAAGGAAACATTAGTTAGAATGGTCACAACTATGCAGGCCAAACGTAGTCACAGAAAAGGGTGTGTGTTATTTGCAGTGCATATTTCCAGTGATAAAGGTAAGGAAGTTGAGAATGCAGATGTCTTGATGAGGTACCCAGTTTTATAATAGTTTCAGGATGTGTTCTCAATGGAGATTTCAGAGTTTTCGCCTCACAGGGAAGTGGAATTTTCTGTTAAGTTGGTAACGGGGGCAACACCAACATCAAAGTAACCATACATTATGAGCATACCAGAGTTAGTGTAATTAAAGTTACAGTTGAAGGAAATGCTTGACAGAGGATACATTAGGCCAAGTGTATCACCAAGGGGTGCACCAATGTTGTTTGTGAAGAAGAAGGATGGTACTCTCAGGTTATGCATTGATTACAAGCAGTTAAAAAAAGTGACCATTAATAATAGGTATCTGTTGCCGAGGATTGATGATTTGTTTAACTAGTTAAAGGGAGCAACTATGTTCTCAAAGATTGATATGAGATCAGGATATCATTAGGTACACATTAAAGAAGAGGACATCTACAAAATTACTTTCCGAACCAGGTATGGGAATTATGAGTTTGTTATAGTTCCATTTGGTTTGACTAATGCTCCATCTACTTTTATGTGCTTGATGAATAGTGCGTTGCGTCCTTATTTGAACAAGTTTCTCATTGTGTTCATTGATGATATATTTATATATTCTAAGAATGAGGAATAACATGCCAGACATTTAGCAACAATGTTGATATTGATGAGGGAGCATTAGTTGTATGCCAAGCTTAGTAAATGCAGTTTCTTTTAGACAAAGGTACATTACTTGGGACACGTTGTTTCTAAGGAAGTCATAGTAGTGGATCCAGAAAAGATAAAATCTATTATGGAATGGGCAACTCCTATGAATGTGGATTAGGTAAGGTCATTTATGGGTTATGGATGAGGTTCATAAATAAGTTCTCACAAATTTCCTATCCCATCATGTCATTGCAAAGAAATTTGGATGGACAAAGGAATGTGTAGTTAGTTTCGAGCAGTTGAAGCAGTTGTTGACAAATGCTCCATTTTTAAAGATTGTTAATATGGATAAAGAGTTTGTGGTATGTAGAGATGCTTGCAAGAGAGGAATTAGTGGAGTCTTGATGCAGGAAGGACATGTAGTGTGCTATGAATCAAGAAAACTGAATGAGCACATGAAGAATTATATGACTCATGATCTTGAGTTGGCAGTGATTGTCCATGCATTAAAGATGTGGAGGGACTATATTATTGGTAGGAGGTTTGTATTGATGAGCGATCATAGTGGATTGAGATACTTATTTAACCAACTGAATCTGAATGCCAGGAAAGTTAGATGGTTGGCTACGATTAATGAGATGACTTTCATATCAAGTACATTAAGGGTAAAGAGAACAAGGTTGCAGATGCTCTTAGTGGGAGAGTACAGGTAAATCACACTGTAGCTATGAGTTCTTATGGGATGGATTTACAAGATCAGATCTTACAGGCATGTCAACATGATGATAGGTATAGGGAGCTTACTCATAGGTTACAGGTGATCAGCATGTGGTCTATCATCTTACAAGAGATTGTTTGGTAAGATTTAGGGACATGATATATGTACCAGACAACAATGTGCTAAAGAAGCTTATATTGAGGGAATTTCATGCTAAGCCATATTCGGGTCACTCAGGATATCAGAAGATATAGACAGTGGTGAATAAGTTCTATTATTGGCCGAATTTGAATAAGGAAGTGGAAGAGTTCATGGTTAGGTGCTTGGATTTTCAACAGGTAAAAGCATAATGTAAGCATCTAGGTGGATTACTATAATTGATTCTGATTCTAGAGTGGAAATGGGAGGCCATTTCCATGGATTCCATTACATGGTTTTCGAGGAAATCTAGACAACATGATTCCATCATGGTTTTAGTGGACATGTTGAAAAAGGTAGCACACTTCATTCCAGTGAACTCTACTTATTCAACTAATGATGTAGCATATGTCTTCATCAAAGATGTAGTGAGGTTGCATGGTGTTCCAAAGAATATTGTGTCATATAGGGATGCTAAGTTCACTTCTAGGTTTTGGAAAGAGTTATTTATAGGTTTGGGTACAGAGTCGGCCTTCAGTACAACTTATCATGCACAGATAGATGGACAAACAAAGAGGGTCAACATGATTTTGGATGACATGTTGAGAATGTACGTCATGCATAAACAACAAAAGTGGGAAGAGTATCTACCACTAGTTGAGTTCACTTACAATAATGGGTATTAGGAGTCTCTGAGGATGAGTCCGTTTGAGTCGCTCTATGGGCAAAGTTGTAATACTCCCATTAGTTGGAGTGATCCAGTGAACAGGATGTTGATAGGACTAGACATGTTGGAAGAGATGGAACAGGAAATGCAGGTAATAAGGAAGAATCTAAAGGCAACACAAGATAGACAAAAGAGATATGAAAATCAAAACAGGATGTTTAAGGAGTTTCAGGTTAGGGAACATATGTACTTACACATCAATCCCAAGAAGAGCTCCTTGAGGATTAGATCATGTGCCAAGATGGCACCTTAGTATTGTGGACCCTTCAAGATTCTTGAGAGGATTGGACCAGTAGCCTATCGAATTGCACTGCCTTCGATAGAGAAAGTCCATGATGTATTCCATGTGTCATTACTTAAGAAGTATGTTAAAGATGTTGATCATGTGATTGACTGGTTTTTATTGCATGTGGAGCCAAAAGGACAATTCTAGCCAGAACCTTAGTGCATTTTGTAGAGAAATATGCTCATGCTCTGGAACCGAGCAATTAAGCAAGTTAAAGTGTAGTGGAAGCACCTTGGGCTGGATGAAGATACATGGGATATGGCTGATCAAATGTGGGCTATGTATCGTTCATTATTTTTTCGGTTAAGGAAAAGCAATTTGGTATATGTATATATGTATATGGATGTAAATACTGCCATGAGCTATGTTATAAATCTCCAATAAGCGGTATGGTTGTCATGTTTCTATGTTTTTCATGTTGGTTTTATTTCAGCAGGATGTTCATTATAAATACTGCAACGAGATAAGTTGTAAAGTTCCATGGGTAGTATGTTTTACTTTTCAACAGTCTTGCTGGTTGTAGGTGTCATTGAACACCGAGGATGGTGTTCCCCCAAAGGGGACAGTTCTGTAACAACCCTGGTAAAAAATCCCTGTAATAAAGTTAATAAAGGAAAATAATAATCAAGGTCATGGGACCCATATTCTAAGCTAAATGTTGGGAAAAAGCATAGTGATGGGGATTACTTTTGATTAATTAATGGCTATGGAAATTGGCAAAGGAAATGGAAAAATATTTGGAAAGGCATGATGCATTTATTGGCATTTATTTATGAAAATAATGGAAAATAAGAGAAAAGGGAGGTGAAGTTCCCAGGTTGCATGTGAGGAGGAAATGAAGGAAAATAATGGAAAATAAAGAAAATAGAGGCATCATTGATAAATAGGCTTATGAGGATCAGTTCATAGATTTTTTTCAGTTTTAGCTTGGATATATCTCTCTATTCTCTATCTCTCATGCTTTTGGACACTTAGAGTTTTCTTGTAACACTCTTGGAGGAGTGTGGCATACTTGGGATTTGGAGAAATAAGGAAAAATAATTGCAGGAAAACATAACAGGACATCGAGATCAACAACTACAATGGCTTTTATTGCAGGTACCGAGTTGCATGTATGGTTTCCTTGCTATTTTTGGCATGCATGGAACATGCATGTGGCTTATTGGTTATGATCTGTCATTGACATGGAGGATTTATTGGATTGACAATGGTTTTTCCTAGCCTTTCCATTTCCTAGATAGCCATGGCATTGTGGGTTTCTTTCCTTTTTTTTCTGGTTGGTTCTCATGTTCCTTTTGGCTGTGGGTTGAGTTAATAGTTCCTAGAGCCTTGGTTGGACAAACACTATAGAAGTCCTGTAACAACTTGGGTTGAGTTACTAGTCCTGGAAGCCTTGGTTGGAAAAATCGATGCAGGAGCATCGAAGCACCCTTAATCAAAATTTAAATTCAAAGATGTGAAAGGGGAAACGTGGACAATCATTGTAAACCGGGGCAAATTTTGTTTAAACAGAGCTCAATTGATGGAATTGATAAGTCTCTAGAAGGCTTGATTAAATGTAATTATCTACCATGCATGCGTATAGAGAGATTTAGGGGTTTGATTGAGCGATTGTGGGAGAAACTCATGGATCTTAAACGATTCCTCCCTTTGTAATTTCCTATAAAAGAGAGTATGTATTGTGTGAAAGGGAGATAGATAGGGGTATGCAATGTAGCCACAGGGAAATCTATGATACGGGCCATGAGGCCTTAGTAATCTAGTTCTGTTTATAATTGAAATATGCGTGTTATTATACATCTAGGCGAAATCTGGGTTTTGTGTGTCTGTGTATTGTTTGCATATTCACTCTTTACTGTAATTTGATAAATATGCGTGTGCGAGTGTAAGGGACGCAGTTCCTATGAACTTCGCCTTAGACAAAGTATGGAAAAGATAAATTTGTGGTGTAATGCAAATTCCACCGATAAGCAAATGAGAGATCCGAGAACAGATCGACAGATGATATTGGCAGAAGATGAATGGCGGAGATCAAATCACATGTTAGCAGAAGGAAAGAGTGGTCTTCGTAAGTAGTAAAGTGGTATCTCGTGCGCCCTAAAGGCTGGAAATGGTATTTCTAAATTTTACACGATTAAACTTAGCGTGCGAGACGTAGCACGAGAAAACCACTTTTCTCGTGTGCTCTCGATCTGGTATCGATCGAGTAATATTTCCCCCGAGATTGCGTGATAATCATTGGATTGAGTAGGATTGATCAATAGTGGAGATCGACCAAGCTAGTTGGCGAGCGGGTGACACGATAGCCGTTGGATTGAGGAATGAGATCGACGGTGCAGATTTGGAGCACCAAAAGTCAAGTGTTAAAATGAATACATCAGTGGTGTGACACGCGGCTGACGGTGTTTGGTCAGGTTTTGTGTGAAGTCCATTGATTGAAATGCTTCCGATGTATACGTGGGCCCATAACCCACAAGTCCATGCACGAATTATCTAAATATGTAGTTTCGTTGCGTCAAAGTGGTATCAGAGCAGGAAAATATTTCCTGCGAGAAAGAGTTTTTGTGCAAAAGAAGGAGGTACAGTTATGTTGAAGATTGGTGGGTTTGTTGTCTTAATATTGTCATATGGGTAGCAGAAGAAGAAAGTGAGAATATTGCAGCAGCATAGAGCCAAGAGTGCTCATATGCTTCTAGAGGAGAGAACCATAGAGATGCCAAAAGACTGAGCTCAGAGGAGAGAAGCTTAGTGAGGTATCATGTAGCAAGGAGGACTTGTTACTGCAGAGGTTTTGTTGCAGCGCACAGAAAGATCATAAAGGAAATTCCACGGAGGATGTGGATAGAATTGTTAAGGGATGAAGAAGGCATATGACCAGGAGGTCATAAAATTTTTGTACCTCGGGAGTCTGATGTAAGAGCATTGGAGACCCTTAATCAAAATTTAAATTCAAAGTTGTGAAAAGGGAAACATGGAAAATCATTGTAAATCGAGGCAAATTCTATTTAAACATAGTTGAATTGATGGAATTGATAAGTCTCTAGAAGGCTTGATTAAATGTAATTATCTACCATGCATGCATATAGAGAGATTTAGGGGTTTGATTGAGCGATCGTGGGAGAAACTCATGGATCTTAAACGATTCCTCCCTTTGTAATTTTCTATATAAGAGAGTCTGTGTTGTGTGAAAGGGAGATAGATAGGGGTATGCAATGTAGCCATAAGGCAATTTGTGATATGGGTCGTGAGGCCTTAGCCTGTAATCTAGTTCTATTTATAAGTGAAATATGCATGTTATTATACATCTAGGAAAAATCTGGGTTTTGTGTGTTTGTGTATTGTTTGCATATTCACTCTTTACTGTAAGTTGATAAATATGCGTGTGCGAGTGTAAGGGACAAAGTTCCTATGAAATTCACCTTAGACAAAGTATGATAGAGATAAATTTATGTTGTAACGCGAATTCCACCGATAAGCAAATGAGAGATCTGAGAACAGATTGACGAATGATATTGGTGGAAGATGAATGGCAGAGATCAAACCACGTGTTAGCAGAATGACATAGTGGTCTTCATAATTAGTAAAGCGGTATCTCATGCGCCCTAAAGGCTGGAAATGGTATTTATAAATTTTACGCGATTAACCTTAGCGGGCGACATGTAGCACGAGAAAACCACTTTTCTCACGCACTCTCAAGTTGATATCGATTGTGCAAGATTTCCCGCAAGATTGCATGATAACTGTTGGATCGAGTGGGATTGATCAATGGTGGAGATCGACCAAGCTAGTTGGCGAGCAAGTGACGCAATAGCCGTTGGATTGAGGAATGAGATCGACGGTGGAGATTTGGTGTGCCAAAAGTCAAGTATTAAAATGAATATGTCAGTGGTGTGACACATGGATGATGGTGATTGGTCAGGTTTTGTGTGAAGTCCACTGATTGAAATGCTTCCGATGTATACGTGGGCCCATAACCCACAAGTCCATGCGCGAATTATCTAAAGATGCAGTTTCGCTGTGTAAAAAATGCTCTAAATCCCTTGGTGGGTTGAGTTACTAATCCTAGAATCCCTGGTTGGACAAACGCTCTGGAGCCCTACAACAACTATGGGTTGAGTTACTAGTCCTGGAAGCCTTGGTTGGAACAAATGCTCTTGAGCCCTAGACAACTTGGGTAGAGACCAATCTGGTGATGGTTAGTGATGTCCAACCATGAGGTGGAAACACTGGTTGAGGGTTGAGTCATTTGAACTTTGGAAGCCTTGGTTTGGTTTTGTTTGATTTGTTTCATGAGATCCCACATTCAAGCTTGGAATATGGCATGAGGGTGACTGGCTAAAAAAGTGCCTTGGTTCAGCCCAATCTATGGTCAGGTGGTACGTGGAAGTCCCTGAATTGGTTGGATTTGCATATGTTAATAAGATCTATTTTCCTTTGGTATTTTCATGAGCAAATTTGTTTGTCATTATGTAGCTGTGATAGTTGCTTCATCATTGATATACCTCTGGTTATTTGTTGGTTATGAGCATGTGTTATGATAATGTTTATGTATGTCTCTCAACATGTTTTGGTTATTATATGAAATAATAATGAACGAATGACCTAATAGATAACAATTCAATTATTGGGAGGAGATATCAATCCTCCTTGATGATTCTCAGATAAGTTTAAGACCCCTATACTCAGATCTCTTGTTATGACATGTATATTTCATGTTTATGATATGTTCAAAATGCTTGTCATGGCTAGTAGGGGTCAAGTCAAGTCCTTATTTAAGATTTTGCATTAGTAGCCTTGTTTCAATGTTATTTATCAGTTTTGGAAGTCATGAAGTTTTGGGCAATGGCTTGAGTCTTGGCCTTGAAAAAGTGTCACAAAATCTGGGGTCACTGACATAAAATTTCCTAAAAGAGGCCATAGTTGCATGAATTCCTTGATATGGGAGCAATTGGAGGGTCTCAGTCACATTCATGGATTTTCATGGGAGCAAATGGGGGTGTAGATTAGTAAGACATCAAGTTGTCTCAGGGGTTGGGCATCTGGAAGGGTTGGCTATCTTTTGAAGGTTCTGTAGCTCCTGAGGAAGGTCACATTAGTATTGTCTTATTGGTTCCAGTTCCTTAACTGTACTTGGGGAGTTGAATCATATCATAGTAACTCTTCGTCACATGTTTACGCTGGTGGGCCAGTTAGATTGGGTAAATGTGGGAGGATGGTGTTACATGTTGCTACTAATGGGTCTTTTCATTCCTCCACTTTTCCTTCTGCATTCAACTTCTTCCTAAATGCCCATTTTTTTCCAATGGGATTTATTCTAACCAAAAAATCCACTAGATTCCAATCCTAATTCTTGTCCAAGGATGACATTTCTTTAACCATATCCATTTCCAAGACTTTTCCATCCTTTGAGTCCATTGCCTCCTTAATAATTCTAATATCAACATTAGTAGTAAACAAAGATAAACTAGAATGGAAATCAAGTGGAGTATACCTTTTTGGTTACCTTCTTTCTCAAACTAAGCCATTTCTTTAACCATATCCTTTTCCATCCTTTGAGTCCATTGCCTCTTTAATAATTATACGGTCATCATTAGTAATAAACAAAGAAAATTTTTAATGGAAATCAAGTGGAACATGTCTTTCTAGTTTCCTTCTTCCTCAAACTAATCTCCTCAATACCAAAGTATGTGGTTCTTCTTCTTCTAATTCATGTGCTTTTATAGAGTTCGTTTCATCATCATTCAATTCAATCTCTATCCTCTTTGGTTCTTTCTCCCTTGGTATGACTTCATGCTTAGAAACATTTTTTATTTCTATAAATACCACATATTGACTATACAAAACCTTCTTAGTTTCTAGGTTCCAAAGCTTATAACCTTTCAAACCATCTTTAGATCCAATAAAGACACACTTCTCAACTTTGTTATCTAGCTGACTCTTATTTTCCTTTGGAACATGTACATAAGTATCATAATGAAATACCATGAGATGTTTAAGAGATGGATTCTTACAAGTTTGTACCTCTTGAGGAGTCTTGTCATCCAAAATTTATGAGGTTGATTGATTTCTAAGATAACATGTCGTATCCATTGCTTTCACCTAGAATTCTTGTCCTAACCCAACATTTCTAAGCATGTTCCTTTCTTTTTCCATTGGCATGCCATTTATCTTTTCTGAAACTCCATTCTACTAATGTGTTCATGGAGTATTCTTATGCCTTTCTATATCACACGTCTTATAGAATTTGAATGCATTACCAAATAACTCTCCACCATTATCCATCCTCAACAGATTAATTTTCTTCTATATCTAATTTTCCACAAGAGCCTAAAACTCTTTAAATTTGTCAAAGACTTTGGATTATTTGTTAGGAAATAAATCCATGTATTCCTCAAGAAGTCATCTATAAGTGAGTCATATTACATAAATTTACCTAGTGATGGAATCGTCACAGGTACAAACACATCATTGTGCACCAACTATATTATTACTTCTGCCTTTGTAGCACTAGAGGAGAATCTTCCTTCATTGTGCTTCCCATGTAAGAAATGTTCATAGAAATCAAAATCTAGAGAGAAGCTAATCATGTATTCAGCTATGTTATGAAACCAACTCACAAAAAGATAGAAAAGATAGATCAACAACTTAGAAATCAGCCTCTTCGAGGGGGAAACCTCCTTTACATTACACAAATGAACAATTCTTGGATGATACAAATGACAAAACCTCCTTTATATATATAGGAGTATAAGGGGTCACCATATAATCAAAGCCAACATAATAATAATAATATAAGGGCACAAAAATAACAATAGTGAGCTTCTATGGGGCACAATAATAACAATATGGGGACAATAGGGGCACAACAATAACAATAAGGGCTACAATGACAATAGTAATGGGGGAATCACTAGTATTATAGGGACCTAACATGCTCCTCTCCTTTAAAAGAGTGTTGTTCTCAATGATTAGTAGTTTTGGATGCTTCTGTATAAAATTCTCATCCTCCCATGTGGAATCTTTAGCGGGTAAGTTCTTCCACTTGATAAGATACTCTGAAATTGATCAATTTCATAGTTGTCGAGTTCTTGTTTATGTGACTACTTTATGTTCCAATATGATTTTTTCTTCCTCATCAAGTTATAGCAATATTGTTTGAACTGGGAGCTTGTCACCTATAACCTTCTTTAAGCATGAAACATGGAAAACTGGGTGCACTGGGGAAGTTGTAGGAAGCTCCAATTTGTATGCCATAGTACCTATCTTTTGCAACACCTTTTATGAACCATAATACTTTGGTGATAATTTATTATCCTTCTTAGATTTCTTGAGGGACATTTATTTATATGGTTGTAGCCGTAAGAATACCCAATCACCCACATCAAAACTTCTTTCGCTGCGATGTTGATCTTCCTGTTGTTTCATTCTATTCTGTGCCAAAGTGAGGTTATCCTTTAAGAGTTGGAAAACTTCTTGTTGATGCTCGATGTGATATTCCACTGCTTGAACCTTAGAATTTTCTCTTAAATATGATGTGATGGACGGTGGATGATATCCATAGAGTACCATAAATGGGGTCATTTTTGTTGTAGTATGGAAGGAAGTGTTATACCACGATTCAATGAGAGGCAACCATTTGACCCATTGTGTCTGTTTATCAGATACAAAGAAATGAAGATATACTTCCAAGCATTTTTTTTACTATCTCAGTTTTCCCATCAGATTGAGGATGATAAGATGAGCCAGGAGCTAACTGAGTACCTGTTGTGCTATTCAATAACAACCCCCCCCATTTATTAATATAATATCTAGTATTTTATCAATAAATAGGGACCCTTGATAAAATCCTTCAAAAAACAAATTTAGTATTTAGAGACTTTCTTTTAAATTTTCGGAATAAAGCAAGATATCAAGCCAATACCATTTGAAACCTAGCAATACTCGCCTTTTCACATACTGCTGGACCAAGTGTGTCAAAAGCCTTGTTAACAAGAAAAAAACGCGAAAAATGATCAAAATAATCACCGTGATTAACTTAAATATCATTAGGATTTTTCGTTTAAAACTAAGTCCTAAGGCATTTCCTATTAAAACAAAAGCCCATATTGCATATCGCCATTCAGAAAGGGCACACTCTCATGAAACATGAGAAATGTGATATTGAGATGAGGTGGTCAAACCTTATCACATCGTGTTGGAAATACATAAGAAAGGTCTTAAAACTTACGAATCACACGATGTTGCGAAATGAAATAAGAGCTCAGACCCGATTAAAGCCTATGTCATAAAGTAGCACTTAAAATAGTCGCACAATAAAAAAACGCTTTATAAGGTGAAAATTTCATCAAACAAGCTGTTAGTCTCCTGTTGCAATAGGGTTTCATTTTTCATGATCGACATTTTTACATGCCAAATATGTCATACTTTGCAGGCTGCAGTGTTCCATATTTCCACAGGATACCATGAAGTGTGCTCAGTCCAAATAGCACTGTTGTTTTCCAATTTTGATGAGTTGTTCCAGTTTTGAAGAGTTTTTAAAGGTAGGTCGAAACAATCTAATCTTGGTCTCCCTAGGTTTCAATTTCCCGTTTTAGAATATAGAGAATGTATCTGTGCAAACAGTTTAATCTTGGCAGATTTGTAGATAGGTAGAGAATCAAAGGGACCCAACTGCTTAATCTGGGCCCTGGCAGAAATAAGTGTAGATTTAGATAGGAAATCATTCAAAAAGAAAAATTGTAAAGCTGGGTCTGCAAGTCTAAGTGCACCCAAATCAAAAGAAAAAAAAAATGTTAGGTGAGTAGGCTGGGTAGGTAGCTGTGAGGTTGCAGAATGATGATTTATGATCAATTTTGTGTTACAAAGTGTTTTATCTTTTCAGATCACAGTTGCAAACAGTTTTCATCTGGAGGAGCTCAAGCTGGGCATCACTAAATTCCCCTTCTTCTATATTCCCCAAGTCAATTACTAATTTCCCAAAGAGGTCAAGGTCAGCTTGATTCCTCTTAGTTTCATCATTTTCCATGTCATTTGTCCTGGTGAAGATCTGCTTCACTCAAGGATTCTTTATTTCTCATCTATAAGTCACTTTTCCCTCGAGGACTAACCTAAGGTTTCTTACCTTAGCGCCTGCTTCTCATCACCATATTAACCACTAAATCTACTATATAACTCCCTATCAGTTTTCCCTTCCCCTACTAAAACTATGTATATAAAACCCCCTATGTAACTATCCCCTCCCTGGAAATATAGCCATATTTCTTCTAAGTCAGGGAAAAAATGGTCCATCAGGGGCTGTTTTTAGCCCATCCGTGTCATAACAGGAGTTAGATGACACCTAGTCATGCTAACAACATCTCCCCTAGCCCTAAAACCCCCAAAAAACCCACTTTGGCGCCCTTACACCAAAGTTTTATCACAAAAACATGTCCCGCCCGCTTATTAACCCCCCAAAACCCACATAAACCATAGTTTACCCCCGCCGCGCCGTATTAAAATTGGAATATTCCATGAATATTCCCGCCCCTTATCCCTCCGCCGTATCGTGCTCCCCGCCAATCGTTAGATCGCCCACCCCACAGATCTACGGTGGGCGGGCCTTCCTGTCCCCCAACGTGCCCGAAGTTTAGCGTCCGGGAGATGGGCGGTATTGCCACCGTACTCCTGCCACGCGTCACCTCCTGGGCTGTGGTAGAGCCACCTCCCCCGAAACCACCTCTGTCCAAAGGCGATGCGCCCAAAAACCACTTACCGCCTTCCCCCTGTGACGTAAGCCCCACGTCACCTGCCGCATCATCCGCCTGCATGGCCCCCTGCCACGTGTCCTGCCACCGTGTCCCTGCCGTACTGCCACGTCACCTCCATACGTGATGACGTCATCATGTTGACATCATCTTACCACGTCATCATGATGACATCATCGCTGACATCATCCGCCGTATGAAGTCCGTCATGCTGACGTCATCAGCAATTTTAGCGCGAAGGGCGAAAATCGCACTCCGGAGCCCCGGAATCAGTTTCTGAGGCAATTTTTGATGCGCGATTTCGCTGGATAAAATAGGCCTGAATGGGGAATCTTTAGGGAATCTTTTCATTACGCAGCCCCCAGCAAGCCCGAAAGGCGCCGAATGACCCGTTTTCCTTTGCAAAGCATTAAGGAAGGAGCCGAAGACAGTTTTGAAGGAAACCAAGGGCCGAACAATGGCAATTAAATGTTGATTTAATGCACAACAAGTCAGAACAACAGCCCAATTTATTGTCAAAGAGTATCAAATGGAGAAGAAAAGCCAAAGAGTATCAGCCAAGATTTTTTAGGGGCTCGAAGCACCTGAACATTGATGAGCCCCCCAGAAAGTCAAATCAAGAGGCGTAAGCCCATCCTTGCCCTCAAATCACAGTTAAAGCTTTAAATGCAGACATACAACAAAGAAGCAGAAACCCATACACATTTATTTCAGAAAACATTGCACCAAGCCACTGAGGAGAACATCATTTACTCAGTTTTGATACGGCAGCCCTCAACGCAGCCAGAGATATTTTTATGCATTTATTTCTGGATAGGATTAGGTTAAAGTAATCATCTTTCTTTTAGACCTGTTCAGGTCAAGTTGTAATAAAAGCAGTTGTAGAGAGTTTTTCCCTATATATACCGCTCTCTACATTGTTTCAAGCATTGGTCAATTGAGAATTTTCACTAGAGACTCACATTGTATACCTGAGTTTTTTTTATAACCAAAGATTGCTGAAAGCTTGGAGAGAAAACTGCCTGTTGTTAATGAATGTTTTGAAGATATGAAGATGGAATTCTTGTGCTGCAGCCTGAAACAATAAGTGCATCTTACCTCTGTTTTATTGTTTACCACTATCTAAATAGTAGAAAGAAAGAATAGCTTAGAATTTGTTTAAATACACTCTATGCTCTTTTTATGCTATTTCCTTATGTTTTCCTCTGAATGAATTGGTTATGAATATGAATTCCTCCTGGCTCATATTTACCCCGATTCACCTATGTTTGCCAATTATCTAGGGATTCTTAAATGCCCCTAGGTAGAGCTCTGTTACCTCCATCTGTTAAGCTGATTGAGAGATTCTTACCTACCTCTCGTTACTTATTATTCTTTCCATCATTTAAACCTGAAACATTGTTTCATGCACAACTATCTCGCTCTATCTTCCCTTATTGTGACCAAGGAAATGCACCAGCAGTCCTCCTGCTCGACTCCACGCCCAATGGTTTGAAACACTCAGACTGTGCTCTGCCTCTCCACCTGAAATATCAATTTTTCCACCAAAACAGAACAAAAAACCCCCGAACTCAATAGCTAGCCTAAGATCATTTTTAACAAAACTAAATCCTAAAGAGAGAGCCCTCTCTGATTGCAGGTGGGCTAGAACCTGCAATCCAAAGTTGGTTTGTGGTTACCTCGGTCATATCCCTTACTCCAACCTGGGGACAACTTGAGTGATAACATAATGGCGACTCCGCTGGGGATTCCTCAGTTAATTTCACAAAGAAGGTAAGAAAGCTCCACTGAGACCATAAATCAATCTTCCCTATTGCTGTTTATCTCTTAAAACTACAGATGAAGCCTAAATGTCAACCAGGAAGCCTTTGAAACTATTCTTTGCTTTGCATTAACAGAAGTAAATAAAAGCTGCTTCAGTCAATCTTCATGCTAGTTTTAAGTTGCAAATAGCTGTCCCAAATTTTGATTAGTTCCTTGCTAATTACAAAAATATTCCCAGAGAAATACCCAAAAACTAGTTCAGAAGCTGGCTCCTAAGAAAAATCCGCGACACACAAGGTCAAATCTAGACCCGAATCCACCAGCTGTTTTTGAGAACCCTAACATAATCCCGAAGATCCTCAAGAAGCAAGAAAGACAGGAAAATTTTGCTGATTTAAGTTCTGAAACAGCTTAACCTAGCTGTATTCCGACTCCTGTCAAGGTTTTGTTTCGTTCGACCCCTGTTTCCCCCAGTTCATCATCCGCACCTCGAACTCCTCCTTCCACACCTTCATTCGCAGCACATACTACCACTACTGTTGTTCCCAGCGTTCCAGTTGCTCCTATTATCCCAGTTATCCTTGTTATCCCTGTTTTTCCATTAATCCCCGTTGTTCCACTTATCCCTGCCAATATGGCTAATAGATATGCACCCCTGCAATTACCTGCTAATGCTGGGGCATTACCTCAAGAGTACCAATCTAAAATCACATATTTTGATAGCACTGGCCCTTTTACTGCCATTCAGCATACTAAAAAGACGTAAGACTATTTTGAAAACTACGAGATAGATGATGATAGCGTGAGAATGAGAATTTCTGTTCAGAGCTTAACAGGTGATGTCAGAACCTGGTTCAGATCACTTGCTGCAAATTCCATAACCACCCCAGATGAGCTTTACCAATCCTTTACCAACAGATGGGAGAAAAAGAAAGACCCCTTGCACATACTAGCCGAATATGATACAATTAAAAGAGGTCCTCAAGAGACTGTTTTGGAGTACTGTGCAAGATTCAATAATGTTTACAATGCAATACCACAGAACCTAAGGCCTCCCCCTGATCTGGCCTTGTACAAATTTCTGGATGGTTTTGACCCTGATATGGCATACCAGTTAAAAGAAAGAGCTCCTCAGACCCTTGCAGACATGCAAAACATTGTTGTCAGTATTGAGGCTAACTTAATTGCCAAGAGAAACAGAGCTAGAATGGAAAGAAGAACCACCTTTAAGGAAGAACCCTCAGCCTTTGATCAAAATCTTGATGCTATTATCAATGGCCTACAGAGGCTAGGAGAAAGAGTAGAAAATGTTGAGAGAAAAGCATCATGGGAAGGACAATAGTCCAATACCATAAGGAATTCAAATTTTAGGAAAACGCAGAACACAAATGCTGGTAGGTCTAACCAAGACCATGACATAAGATCCCCTTTTTAGGATAACTATGTTGAAGGATCTACTTCTAGTGAACCCATAGAGGACACTCACGTGAACCTGATGGATCTAAAGGGTGAGCACCAAACCGTCCTGTCCCAAAAAGACCAAAATGAACTCGATTACAATCAGTTTCAAACTAAATCTGGTGAGTCCTTTGATTTTAAACAAGGATATGATACTGCTATGTATGAAGTACACAAACAATATAAGCTGAGAACTAGGACCATTGACATTTCGGAACCTAGTAAAACAAAGGATGGCAAACAACCCAACAAGACCAAAGGTAAGGTTGTCATAACAGAACCAGTTGATACAAATGTTCAAAACCCGTATCAAGTGACTGTAGAAGACATAACAGAAATACAGCCTTCCAAAGATCAGCCTTTGCCACCTTCTCCCTCGAAAGAAAGCTCGAACAATGTCCCAAAAAACTTTCCTGAAACTAAAAAACCGCAAGCTATCAGTCCTCATAATGCTGATAAACAAGAGCAAATCACAGATAATTTAAATGAAAAGAAAAAAACTGCCTTTATCAACAACAAGACTCCATTGGAAAAGCCATTTAATTTAGAGGCAGAAATAGCTAAGTTGAAAATATCCATTCCCCTCTCAGAACTTGCCAAACATGATGTATATAGGCAATAAATTCAAAGGTCACTTCAAATTTCAGAAAACAAGGACGATGTAAATGTTTTGGATGATTCCCCTGAACTTCTGTTTGGCCCAGAAGTCAATGGAAAGTCAACACATGGACCTGTCCCACCCTTTTATGTCAGTTTGCATATACATGACAAAGTTTTGCACAATGCTATGTTTGACTCAGGGGCATCGCACAATCTAATGCCCAAAGCAGTTATGGAAAAACTGAACCTTGACGTTACAAGACCTTACAAAGACTTGTACTCATTTGACTCAAGTCAAGTGAAATGTCTCGGCCTCATCAAAGACCTGTGTGTCTCCTTAGTTCAATATCCAAATAAGACCATCCTCATGGATGTAGCGGTTGCCAACATTCCACCAAAGTACGGTATGCTCCTATCAAGATCATGGGGAGCAAAGCTTCAAGGGTCCCTTCAATTAGACCTTTCCTACGCTACTATTTCAGTCTTTGGGCAACCAAAGAGACTGTACAGGGAAACGCTGGTGAAATATGTGGTAAGTAGTGAGAGCAAGCCTAAAATTTTTCCCATTTATTCAATCCATTCTGATATGGATTCCTTTATTTTGTTTAATGATGATACAAATTCTCCAACTGATAATGAGCCCTTGGCTCTGGAACAACAAGCACACATCAATGAAGAATCAGTTGCACACACTAGTGAATCTGTCACAACAGTTAACACAACCGGCATGTTAGAAGAACATCCCCAAATAGAAATTGTAAATCTGCCCAATCCTAAATTAGCTGAAACTCTTAGCACAAACCACAAGCAAGAAATCACTTGGTATTTAGAGTTTGATGGCTCTGTTAACAAGTTGGGAGCAGGGGTAGGTGTCTGGATTCACAATACACATAACAATCATGCAGAAGGTCATGCCTACAGACTGAATTTTAAATGCACAAATAACATGGCAGAGTATGAGGCTCTGCTGTTAGGCCTTAAACTGCTCAAAGCTCTAGGAGTTGTAAAGGTGTCTATTTTAGGTGACTCTGATTTAATCATACAATAGATGAAAGGTAACTTTGTTACCAATGACAACAGAATGAGAGCCTATAGGACTGCTGCTACTAATATACTCAATGCATTCACTGAATTCAAGCTGGCCAAAACTTCAAGAGAACATAACATTCATGCACATAGCCTAGCCACCTTTGCTAGTACATGCAAGCTTCCTTTTGACCCA
Organism: Pinus tabuliformis; assembly: GCA_031772625.1. Lineage (NCBI taxonomy): Eukaryota > Viridiplantae > Streptophyta > Pinopsida > Pinales > Pinaceae > Pinus > Pinus tabuliformis. The sequence goes on from CM062819.1 coordinate 1,620,066,084, forward strand.
AACCATCACTTCACAACCGAAATAAAACATAGGCCCGCTGTCCCAAATAACATCAAATATTGGTGAGTATTAAAAAATGATGCCCAGATTAATAATTTCCTTGCTCTTGAGCATGAGTTTTCAAATATTAACATCGACATGGATGCCATTACAGATTTGGAATAGCAAACAAATGAAGATCAGCAAGCTATAACAGTTGCAACAGCCAAGAAAATCCTGAACCGGACTATTTTTGACAAAGAAAACATAGAACAGCTGAAACAAATGCATTTGGAAGACATTGCCAAAGCAGAGGCAGAGATCATTGACTTAAAGGATAAATTTCTGCTTGCTGGCCTAACCCCATTAGAAGACATGTTTGATGCCAATGACGTTCCTAGAAAGCCAAAATTGCAACCCATTAACACTGATATAGAAGAACACAACATTGGGACGGCAGAAAATCCAAAAATGATCAAACTGTCAAAAAATGTCCCACCCGATCAAAATCCCAAATACATTGACTTGTTCAAAGAGTTCCAAGATGTATTCGCTTGGAGCTATGAGGATTTGAAATCCTATGACACCTCGGTGATCCAACACACCATTCCTTTAAAACCAAACCAGAAACCCTTCAAGCAGAAACTTAGAAGAATTAACCCTATGCTTCTTCCACCAATTGAGAAGGAAGTAAAGAGGATGTTTGAAGCAGACATCATAACACCCATCAGATTTTCTAAATGGGTATCCAATCTTGTTCCTACAAGAAAAAAAACAGGTGAAATCAGAGTTTGTGTAGATCTCAGAAATTTAAACCAAGTCTCCCTAAAAGACCATTACCCTTTGCCTAAAATGGACCACATCTTGCAGAGAGTGGTGGGGTCATCTAGAATCTCTTTGCTAGATGGTTTTTTAGGTTTTAACCAAATACTTGTTCACCCGGATGACCAGGAAAAAACTGCTTTTACCACGCCGTGGGGAACATTTAAGTATGTGAAGATGCCATTTGGACTTAAAAACGCTGGTGCCACCTTTCAAAGAGCAATGGATATTGCATTTGCCAAAGAAATACATGACTTCCTAGTTGTTTATCTTGATGACTTGACCCCATTTTCCAAATCTGATGAAGAACACCTCAAGCGTCTCAGGCAAATTTTCATGACATGTAGGAAATATGGCATTTCCTTGAATCCCAAGAAGTCTCTCTTTGGCCTTGAAGAAGGAAAGTTACTTGGCCACATCATATCAAAAGATGGGATCAGAATTGACCCTGAAAGAATCCAAGCCATCCTCCAAATTCCATATCCAATAAACATAAAAGAGCTGCAAGCATTCCTTGGAAAAATCAACTTCTTGAGAAGATTTATTCCAAATCTAGCTGAGCTGATAAGATTGTTAAGCAACATGTTAAAGAAGGATGCCAAGGTAAGATGGTCCTTGGAAACCAAGCAAGCATTTGAAAGTATCAAAGCTGCATTAACCCAAACCCCTGTACTCACTAGCCCGCAGTTTGAGAAAGATTTTATCATATTTTTGTTTGCATCTGATCACACAATAGCCGCTGTCCTTTTGCAAAAGGATGAACAAGGAGCTGAAAATCCAATCGCTTTCTTCAGCCGAGCATTAAGAGACGCCCCTTTGAAGTACCCAATAATGGAAAAGAAGGCCTATGCACTCGTTAAGGCCATCAAGGATTTTAGAGTGTACATTCTGTATTCACACGTGATTGCCTATGTGCCACATGCTGCGGTAAAAGACATATTGACACAAGAAGGATTAGAAGGCAAAAGAGGCAAGTGGATTGCAAGCATCCTTGAGTATGACATAGAAATAAAACCAACCAAGCTGATAAAGGGACAAGGTTTAGCTAAACTGATGTCCGAAACAAATTTTCAAGCCTTAGACATTAACCAACTGGACAAGGAATCGGAGCTGGCGACTCCACAGATCAGTGAAATATTTCTGCAATGCCCTTGGTACACTGATATTTGCTTTGTATTGTTAAACCTGTGTGCTCCCCCAGGATTGTCCAGGACCAAGAGAAGATTTTTGAAAATGAAGGCTTTAAAGTTTTGTGTTATAGATGGTGCATTATTTTGGAGAAATCATGAAGTTATATTGCTTAATTGTTTAACCATGAATGAAACTAACAATGTCATGAAAGAATTCCATGCAGGTGACTGTGGAGGACATCTATATTGGAAGTCCACCGCTGATAAAATTTTAAGGGCTGGTTTCTATTGGCCCTCACTTTTTGCAGATGTAAAGAAGTTTTCCATTTCATGTCACAAATGCCAAATCTTTGAGGGCAAGAGAAAGTTGTTACCCCTACCCCCGAAACCCGTCTCAACCAAACAACCTTTTCAACAATGGGGTCTTGAATTCATTGGAGAAATCCATCCCTCTTCCTCAGGCCAGCACAAATGGATCCTAACAGCCACTGACTATTTCACTAAGTGGGTTGAAGCCATTCCCTGCAGACAAGACAATGACACCATCATTATCCAATTCCTTGAGTGCAATATCCTTTCTAGACTTGGCTGCCCTGAGAAAATCATCACTGACAATGCCGCTGCCTTTAAGTCCAAAAAGATGATCAATTTCTGCCACAGATTTCATATTACCTTGGGCCACTCTACACCCTCAAGGTAATGGCTTGGCCGAATCATCTAACAAAAGCCTCATCAACATCATAAAGAAAGTGCTGAAAGAGAACAAGAAGAACTGGCACAAAAAGCTGGTGAACGCCCTATGGGCAGACAGACTCTCGAGCAAGAGATCCATTGGGATGAGTCCTTATGAGCTAGTATATGGCATGGAGGCTAGATTTCCTTCATCCCTGGGCATTCCTACTATCAAACTGTTACAAGAAATTCAGGCTGAACCAAATGACATTCAAAGAAGAATCAACCAGACCATTCATCTTCAACAAACCAGAGAACAAGTTTATGACAGAGCTCAAATTTTGCAAGAAAAGCTTAAAAATATGTTCGATAGAAGAGCTAAGGCTGAGGATTTCAATGTTGGTGACAAAGTTCTGAGGTGGGAATCAAGAAGAGAAGACAAGGGAAAACATGCAAAGTTTGATTTTTTATGGAAAGGTCCATTTGTTGTTTCTGTTGTTCAGGGAAATAACACTTATTTTCTCAGATCTATAGGGGACAACACTGCTGAAGAAGGCCCTGTCAATAGCCGTATGCTGAAACATTACCATGACCCCTTTTAAGGGACACAATGCAGTTTTGTATATATCTTTGTATAACCTTATTTGTATATATCAGCACTCTGTTTTTATTTTTGTATAAGCAGGCCGATTGTTTAAGGAAAAGCAGTAAATTTGTGAAAGACACAGTTTTAAAAGCTCTGTCTCTGCACCAATTTCAGCAAAACAGCAAGAGGAAAAACTGTCACATTACAAGCAATTCATGGTAGAAAAGGAAATATTTATAGTCAAAGCATTGTACATAATCATCAAGCACGCAAAAGAAAGCAGGCGATGCTATACAGTTCACAGTAACTCAATGGAGGAGAGAATGGTTCAGATTTCAAAGTTTCACATTTTTAGCAGCCAGAAGGAAGAAGTGTTTCCAGTCTACAGCAACAAATAGAAGATCAAGGCAGTATGACCTGTTGTTCTTGGCTTTTCACAAGGAAAATCCATCCCCAAGTGGAGCCACTGTTAGCCTCCTGTTGCAACAGGGTTTCATTTTTCATGATCGACATTTTTACATGCCAAATATGTCATACTTTGCAGGCTGCAGTGTTCCATATTTCCACAGGATACCCTGAAGTGTGCTCAGTCCAAATAGCACTGCTGTTTTCCAATTTTGATGAGTTGTTCCAGTTTTGAAGAGTTTTTAAAGGGAGGTCGAAACAGTCGAATCTTGTTCTCCCTAGGTTTCAATTTCCTGTTTTAGAATATAGAGAATGTATATTTCCAAACAGTTTAATCTTGGCAGATTTGTAGATAGGTAGAGAATCAAAGGGACCCAACTGCTTAATCTGGGCCCTGGCAGAAATAAGTGTAGATTTAGATAGGAAATCATTCAAAAAGAAAAATTGTAAAGCTGGGTCTGCAAGTCTAAGTGCACCCAAATCAAAAGAAGAAAAAATGTTAGGTGAGTAGGATGGGTAGGTAGCTGTGAGGTTGCAGAATGATGATTTATGATCAATTTTGTGTTACAAAGTGTTTTATCTTTTCAGATCACAGTTGCAGATAGTTTTCATCTAGAGGAGCTCAAGCTAGGCATCATTAAATTCCCCTTCTTCTATATTCCCCTTCTTCTATATTCCCCAAGTCAATTACTAATTTCCCAAAGAGGTCAAGATCTGCTTGATTCCTCTTAGTTTCATCATTTTCCATGTCATTTGTCCTGGTGAAGATCTGCTTCACTCAAGGATTCTTTATTTCTCATCTATAAGTCATTTTTCCCGCGAGGACTAGCCTAAGGTTTCTTACCTTAGCGCCTGCTTATCATCACCATATTAACCACTAACTCTACTATATAACTCCCTATCAGTTTTCCCCTTCCCCTACTAAAACTATGTATATAAAACCCCCTATGTAACTATCCCCTCCCTGGCAATATAGCCATATTTCTTCTAAGTCAGGGAAAAAATGGTCCATCAGGGGCTATTTTAAGCCCATCCGTGTCATAACAGGAGTTAGATGACACCTGGTCATGCTAACAACCTATCCCCTAGCCCTAAAACCCCCAAAAAACCCACTTTGGCGCCCTTACACCAAAGTTTTATCACAAAAACATGTCCCGCCCGCTTATTAACCCCCCAAACCCCACATAAACCATAGTTTACCCCCGCCGCACCGTATTAAAATTGGAATATTCCATGAATATTCCCGCCCCTTATCCCTCCGCCGTATCGTGCTCCCCACCAACCGTTAGATCACCCGCCCCATAGATCTACAGTGGGCGGGCCTTCCTGTCCCCCAACGCGCCGGAAGGTTAGCGTCCGGGAGATGGGCGGTATTGCCATCGTACTCCCGCCATGCGTCACCTCCTGGGCTGTGGCGGAGCCCCCTCCCCCGAAACCACCTCTGTCCAAAGGCGGTGTGCCCAGAAACCACTTACCGCCCTCCCCCTGTGACGTAAGCCCCACGTCACCTGCCGCATCATCCGCCTGCATGGACCCCTGCCACCGTGTCCTTGCCATACTACCACGTCACCTCCATACGTGATGACGTCATCCTGCCATGTCATCATGCTGACATCATCTCTGATGTCATCCGCTATATGAAGGCCGTCATGCTGACATCATCAACAATTTTAGTGCGAAGGGCGAAAATCGCACTCCGGAGCCTCGGAATCAGTTTCTGAGAGAGTTTTTGATGCGTGAATTGCTGGATAAAATAGGCCTGAATGGGGAATATTTAGGGAATATTTTCATTACGCAGCCCCCAGCAAGCCCGAAAGGCGCTGAATGACCCGTTTTCCTTCGCGAAGCATTCAGGAAGGAGCCGAAGACAGTTTTGAAGGAAACCAAGGGCCGAACAGCGGCCATTAAATGCTGATTTAATGCACAACACGTCAGAACAACAACCCAGTTTATTGTCAAAGAGTATCAAATGGAGAAGAAAAGCCAAATAGTATCAACCAAGATTTTTTAGGGGCTCGAAGCACCGGAACATTGATGAGCCCCCCAGAAAGTCAAATCAAGAGGCGTAAGCCCATCCTTGCCCTCAAATCACAGTTAAAGATTTAAATGCAGACAGACAGCAAAGACGCAGAAACCCATACACATTTATTTCAGAAAACACTGCACCAAGCCACCGAGGACAACATCATTTACTCAGTTTTGATACGGTAGCCCTCAGTGCAGCCCGAGATATTTTTATGCATTTATTTCTGGATAGGATTAGGTTAAGGTAATCATCTTTCTTTCAGACCTGTTTAGGTCAAGTTGTAATAAAAGCAGTTGTAGAGGGTTTTTCCCTATATATACCGCTCTCTACATTGTTTCAAGCATTGGTCAATTGAGAATTTTCACTAGACACTCGCATTGTATACCTAAGTTTTTTCTATAACCAAAGATTGTTGAAAGCTTGGAGAGCAAACTGCCTGTTGTTAATGAATGTTTTGAAGATATGAAGATGGAATTCTTGTGCTGTAGCCTGAAACAATAAGTGCATCTTACCTCTGTTTTATTGTTTACCACTATCTAAATAGCAGAAAGAAAGAATAGCTTAGAATTTGTTTAAATACACTCTATGCTCATTTTCTGCTATTTCCTTATGTTTTCCTCTGAATGAATTGGTTATGAATATGAATTCCTCCTGGCTCATATTTACCTGATTCACCTGTGTTTGCCAATTATCTAGGGATTCTTAAATGCCCCTAGGTAGAGCTCTGTTACCTCCATTTGTTAAGCTGATTGAGAGATTCTTAACTGCCTCTCGTTACTTATCATTCTTTCCATCATTTAAACCTGAAACATTGTTTCATGCACAACTATCTCGCTCTATCTTCCCTTATTGTGACCAAGGAAATGCACCAGCAATCCTCCTCCTCGACTCCACGCCCAATGGTTTGAAACACTCAGACTGTGCTCTGCCTCTCTACCTGAAATATCAATTTTTCCACCAAAACAGAACAAAAAACCCCTGAACTCAATAGCTAGCCTAAGATCATTTTCAACAAAGCTAAATCCTAAAGAGAGAGCCCTCTCTGGTTGCATGTGGGCTAGAACCTGCAATCCAAATTTGGTTTGTGGTTACCTCGGCCGTATCCCTTACTCCAACCTGGGGACAACCTGAGTGATAACACAAGCCACGCTTTAAACAATAAAGAACATCCCGCATCTCGCATCTCGTAGGAAACTAAGGAACTCTAAGAAAGTGCACAATCAAATATGCGATAATGTGATTTGTGATATTGCATCGCAATCGCAAAATCAAAATTCTTGCAAATTAAAGCTCGCCACCTTAAAAGTTTTCTTCCCATTTTACGATGTAGAACATTAATGAGCAATAAAGGTAGCGATAACAAACCACTAGTGGATATTTAGTATGGGTTAATGGAATTTATGTTGAAAAGTGGCTCGACATGATATGATATCTTTTCATCTGCATTTAATTAAAACTTTTTCTTGTCACCTTTTCAAGGTTATTTGTATCATTCATCCTCATTTTTCATTCTTTCTTGTGTCTATCTAATATCTTTTGCTCTGCTCCATTTCAGGAAAAATCCACAGGAAGATTCATTAGAAGCAATGACAAAGAGGGGAAAGGCAGTTGTGTCTGAAAAGTCAGAAATGATCCCTCTTTTCTCTGATACTACATGCAACAAAGATGGAGGAACCTCAACTTGGGAGGACATGTATGATTTGTTAGAAGAGGAAAAACCAAGGCCATGACCGATGCTCATGTTTCCTCTGACACCTCCTACTTCGAGATAGCATGTTCATTGCTACACCGCATAGCTGCAAGACTGAAGATAATCCCATACACAGATATGGTTAAGTGGGTAATTGATGTGGTGGAAATCTCAGATAGAGAATTCAAGAATCACAGGCAAGAGGTTATGGGATATTTTTCAGCAGAAAGCCTACGACTAATGTACCATTTACCAAAGGCACATAAGCTCTACAATAAACAGTTCCTTGAGAAATTTTCTAAGGAGAATGAAGACCCAACAGATGTCACGTGAACCTAGACAACAAGTGAAGGTAAGCCCAAATGGGATAGGATAGGTATGTATTCTATGACATCTATCTCTCCCCCTTATAGTTTTGCAGTAGCCATGATATGTAGATTGTTTGGTAAACCTGATAGCACCAAATTTTCCCTGGAATGGCTTCCATTAATAGATGTAGCCGTGAACGCAATGATAATGAATTGGGCTCAAATTTTGTCTGATAATTTGGCAAAATCCATTATGGAATATAGGAGAAAGAGAAGTCCCTCTTTAAGGGTTTATCCCCCATTTTTCATGAGCGCTTTTGTAATGGACACAATCTATTTTAGTTCCAAATTTCCCATTATGGGATGGAAGTGGACCGCTTATGACCCACTTCCTATCCATGTGTACCATAAGATTTTGTGGGAGTCTCAGTTTCACCCCTATTTTATAAGATTTGTTAAGGAGTTATGCTACCTATCAATAAACAAGTCTACAACACAACCACCCCTAGGTTTTGAAAAAAAGATGAAGTAGATATCTTTCCTATAGCCATATGGTTTGGGGATGAAACATTTACCTATATCAGATTATTTGGGAGCATTTCTTCATCGCATGTTCTCCCATACTATGTCTCCCACAAGTTAATGGCTAGGGAGATAGCCTACCAAATGGCAGGGGAAGGTGGGTTGAGTAAAGGATTGAAAGAGAAGAAGAAGGCCATTTGGCCTACATTTCCATTGTAATGTGGTGCATTTGCGCTACATGATTTTGGACATCCATGCAAAGAAGCAGAGATCATGAAGTCTCTGAAATTAGCTACAATCTCGGGAAGGCAGTATGACCCAAATGGCACTGCTAAGGACTCCACTACTATGGTGAAAGTGAAACCATTCATCCCTGAGGAGTATACCTTCGATGACCTCTAAGTACAAAAAGAAACAATTTTAGAAGTGACGCATATGGCATCACTACTTTTTTCCCCAGATGATGTTGAAGCTTTCCATGTGTACAGAGAGAGAAGATTATTGAAGGTCCCATTGGACCTACTACAAATTGAACCAATATGGGATCCAACCATGGGGGATTTCAATCAATGAACCTATGACATAGCACGTGCGTTCAAGCATACTAAACAATACCCATTATTTTACTACATATTAGAAAATACATCTAAAAATTACATTATTTAACCCCCTATCAATATGAACCCAATACCCCTTCCCAATTTAAAAAACCCCTACTTTCACTAGGTTCAATCAATGAACCTATGACATAGCACGTGTGTTCGAGGCATACTAAACAATACCCCTAATTTTACTACATATTAGAAAATACATCTAAAAATTACATTATTTAACCCCCTACCAATACGAACCCAATACCCCTTCCCAATTTAAAAAACCCCTACTTTCACTAGATATTGTAGGTATCCATTTTTTCATTAACATTTGTTATACCACTTTATATTTTTTCATTAACTTTGAGCTCCATTTTAATAAATACCAATATAAAAACCCTTTAACCCCCTATAAATCCCACAATATATTATGTCATTTTTTCCTCAATATATATCCCCCAATATGAATGCACATGGTATGGTATTGCTCCCGAGTGAAGACCCCATGGATCCAAATCCTAGTGTAAGCTTGGAGGATAGCTCCAAAGAGAATTTTGAAGAAGAAACCCAAGTGAGATCTACTCATGAGTCAGAGCACTCAGAGCACCCGTCTCAAAATGGGGGAGGCAATAAAAATAAAGAGTCCGAAAGGGACACATCTGGAACTACAGAGGAAATAGTTGAGCAAACCACAACAAAGAAATAGGCAAAAGTTCACTTCACATCCACTCAGTTAGAAAAAAACCCAATTATTTATTTGGAAAAGGAATGGGAACATTTCAACAAGAAGCTTCACACAGATGAACACACATCTGAGATACAGACTCCTAACCAGCCATAGCACAAGTCAACTCAAGAAACAACAATAGAGAAAATTGTAGGCATTCAGGATGTTGAGCTCATTCCTGCCACCCTCACTTCAGAAATTATTTTGAGAATTGAGAAAATTCCTCCACTGGATGTATTTTATAGTCCTACCCACAAAGCTATCATCAAAAGACAGAGGAAGAAAATAAAGTTAGACGTTGCAGCTATTACGACTCCTAATAATGAACCAATAGACATTGTATGGAAGGACTTGCCCATGGACCCATAAGAAAATATCACAAGATTGTCTCAATTCATAGGAGCCTATGTTACGACAACTATTGACAAAGAGACAGAGGCCCAAATGTTTCTTAAAGAAAAGGAACAAAGAATTTTGTTGTTGGAACAACAATTGGCTAAGGAGAAATCCAATCAACAAGCATAATTACAAGTAGCCCAGCTCCAATAAGAATTTGAACAGATTCAAATGCAACATCAGGCCAGCCTAGCAAAAAGAGATGTGCAGATACAAGCTATAACATATAAGTATAAAGACAATCCACAAATCAATGAGCTCATAAAGGAAACACTTAGTCTTAACTCCCAACTAATGAAGTAGAAGGAATTTCTTTGCCAGAAAATTTGGCAAATAAGTCCATTGCAAGATCAGTGATAAGTTAACAAGCCAAGTTGTCAACATGAGACTTGATTATGAAGAAATCCATAAAAATATTTGTGACTTTATCATTTGGAAAGAATCAGAAGAAGGGAGAAAGGCTGATCTGCCAAAAATGGAGGAATCACATAAAGACATCTTGTTCACAGATTGGGATTCTCGGCTCAAGCAAGCAGAAAGGGCAACATCAATCGCAGCAACAGTAGCAAGCAGCATAACAGAAGTGATCAACGAAAATCTGCATGGTGCCAACCTGGTTACAAAAAGAATACCAAGATTTCTTCCAAATATCAAACAATTAGAGTAGCAGTGGAGGCATGCAGTGAAGGAAAGGAGGAGGCGATCAGATAGATGAGCAACCTAAACTAGTAAGCATACTGGTAGTTCTTGGTAAAACCATACAGCCAGTGGATGACCTTTAGATGCTTAACAACTTCTACACAAAAAATGGTTCTAGCACTAACAGACGTTATATTTGCTGGGCAGTTGAAATCTACGATTGGCCAATCGACACAACTTAAGCCTATGATAGATATATGTGATCTCAAAGATCAAATGCAAAGGAGTTAGTCACTTAGTTTATTTTTATTTTTAGTTTTATTTTCGCATAATCTGAGGCAGGTCATTTAAACCTCCTCAACTATTTTTGTAATAATCTATTTTAGGAACTATAGTTTAGTATTTAAACCCCTCTCATGCATTTAGAGAGGGGTCCAGAAATTTTATCAAAAACATTCTTCAAAACATTACACTTCTGTACTTTTGGGGAGCTTCTGATGGAATGAATGGAACATGATCTATTCTCTCTTAAATATCTAGCATGCTCTACTGAAATGCACTTTTGTACTCTTAGAATATGTTGGATTGATTGAAAGTTGGTCAATGTTGCTGAAGCACATGAGCAGGACTTGTCATATATGGTACTTTTATCTTATGATCTTGTTTTATTTATGTATTAGGCAATACTTCTTCTTTTAATTGTTTTATGTGTGAAAGTATAAATTACAGTTAGCATTATTGCACTTTTGTATGATGTTGGCTTTGACTTTATTCTGAATACATGAACGATTTATATGCAATATATCTTTCACAATCGTTTTGGCTAACTATTTATCCAAAACGATTACCATTAAATGATTTCATTTCTTATTGCAGTTGAATGATATATATTACCAATTGTTGTAGGACATTATTGTAGATCGCATATTGTATTGAATTCATGGGTATATCTATATTTAAATAGTGTTTAAACTAGGATATATGCATGTGTTTGATAGTTTAGATTAGATTACACTTAGATTAATCATTCCCCCGTTGCACCATATATCACCCATCAACACTATCAAAATCATTTCTGGGAAACTGGTCCCATTATCCCCAGTCAGAGCCACTACACCTAACGAAAAAGGAGTTGCTAACCAAGGTCCGGACCAGGTGGTTTTCCCCCATGTTGTAGCAACGATTTTCGGGGCTTCAACATTTTGGCACTAGAAGGAGGGCCTAACTATGAATGGCAAGTAAATTCAAATCAACAGGGCATTCTAAGAGTAAAACTCCCTTACCATCTCCTCCAACTTCTCGATCGCATTCCAAATCTCCAAATCCTAAGCAAGAAGTTGTAAAGAACCCTTTAGAATCCACTATTGTGATTTCAAAAAAGTCAGATCAATCTCCTTCAATAGAAACCTCTAAAGTCCAATCTTTGATCCATAAGCTAGAGGGGATTTTAATATCTCAAGAAGAATTTGAGTTATCTCAAGCTAGTGTTTCTTCTCAGTTCCCCTCATCTCAAAGGTTAACTAGAGCACTAAAGGAAAATCTTGGGATCCCCCCATTTGAATTCCCTCTACCAAACCGTAAGAGAGCTAAGAAGATACAATCTGAATCCCATAGTGAGGTTCTCTCATCATCAACTCAAACATCCTCATTCATTCCATCCATTTCATCACAAAATCAACCATCCACCTTACAACTCCAGATCGTGGTTTACACTGGTACTAGAGCACAAGCCTCCTTTACCTAATCACCTTCAAATACAGGAACATCTTTCTCTACACATATACCTACGATGGCTCAAAACCACAGAGGGCATGGACAAATCCAGGAGCTATACAGATGGCAGGACCCTCACATCCATTCCAGCGCATCCAGAAAAGTGGTTACGAAAGTTCAATCTTGATGATGGTTTACCAGTTGAAGAGCACATAAACAATTTTATGTTTTCCATAAACGTAAACGAAGTAGTGGAAGAAGATGAAGTTGTAAGATTATTTCCTTATACCTTACAAGGATCAGCAGGGTCATGGTACTTTTCATTACCATCGGGTTCCATTAGTAGTTGGGATGCCTTTCAAGAGCAATTCATAACCAAGTTTGGAGATGACAGATCAATGGATACTCTTATCAATGATCCCTCCAACTTGAAAGTCGAACCTATAGAACTGATTAAGGACTTCAATTCACATTTTAACAAGTTATTAAATAAGATCCCAACAACATCTAAGCCCAACGATGAAGTCCAAAATGAATGGTACATCTCTGCCCTTCCTTCAAACACAACTATTTTTGTTGATAGGGTTGCCAAACTAACTTTGGCAGAAAACATGAAAGAAGCCATAGTTGTAGAAAAATGTATTCTAGCCTTAGACAAGAAAAATGCATGAGAAGAACGCAAATCCAAGAAAGTAACTTTTAGGGATGAATCCAAGAAAAAACCACCTAAATATCCTTTTGATATTGAAGTTCTACAAAAAGTCCTTAAAACCATGTCCAATGAAATGGTTGATATCAAGAAACAGGTAGCAGAGACTTCCTCAAAGTAACCTTTCAGACCATATAGAAGAAATCCCTGCACTGATACTAATCCTCCAAGTACCATATCAAATGCTGAATCAGAAGTGGAGGAAGATTAAGTCTCAACGGCTGAAGACAAAACAAATGAAGAAGAAGTAGTCGAGTTACAAGGAATGTGGGATTTTATCCTTCTGAATGAAGAAGTAGAAGAAGCACTACTTGTTGCAACTAGGAGTAGTAGCCCTGTTGATTTTCCACAAAAAAATTCAAAACAGAAGGTATCAACTCCAGCTCCCAAAGACAAAACAATAGGTAAGAAATCTTCATCTAAATCCACTCAAATCACTCCTTCCTAAACAAATTCTTCACCTTCAGCTAAAACCCTATTAGTATTTGATGAAATGGAATACAACATAGTGGAAGATATGAAAAATTCTAGGGAGAAAATTACTTTTCACAAGTTTAGCAAGTTGAAACATCAACAGAAGCTATTGCTCAAAGATCTAAAAGAAATCCCTACTTCTACGCTTCCCGCTGCTGTAATCTCACAAGCTGCCCAAGAAATGGGAATACCTCCTAATACCTCATTAGACAGAATCAGTCCTACCAATATTTCTCTGATAGGAGGAAGATCCAAATCCCATACTCCTCCATTCCTTTTGACTTTTGAAGTTTTCAACAATAATCTAAACAACTGTTTAGTTGATTCTGGAGCTTCATATAACATTCTACCACAAAGAGTTTATGTGAAATTGAATGTTGAGCCCCAAAAATATGTTGTGCGCATTGTGCAGTTAGACTGATCTCAAGTCGAAGTTATAGGAGAGCTCAATAAAGTCACTATCATACTCTCATCAAACCCTAAAGTCTGTCAAGTCATTGACATTCTTGTGGCAGATATCCCCAGGTTTTATAGTTTAATCCTTGGCAGAGTCTAGTCAGAAAAGCTTCATGGCTATTTTACAACTGATTGGTCCCACATGTGGCTTCCCTATAATGGAAATCCAAATCAAATAAGGGTTGATCGTGAAAAACATCAAAAGTATATTGGTACAGAACTAGAGGGAGAGAATGAGCCAGTCACATATAGCAGCAATATCATCGGAAACAATTCAATTGAATCATTTCTAGGAAATTTTAATGCAAGTACTTCACCCTTCTTGGAAAATTCGGTTATATCGCAAGTTGAAATTTTTTCTCAAACAGATACTTCTAAGTGTATAAATTTTGTAGATAAACCTGTAGTTAGTTCATTATTTTGGAAATTATTTTTTGACGGATCCAAATCTAACGATGGAGCCAGAGCAAGATGCATATTAGTTATCCCAAAAGGAAAAAAAACTATGCTAGCTTGTAGGCTTGAATTCGAATGCACAAACAACATTGCTGAATATGAAGCATTGGTTCAAGGGTTGTATAAGGCTATTGGCCTTAATATCAGACACCTTCAAGTGTTTGGAGATTCAGAAATTGTGATAAAACAGTTAAGAAATACTATACACTGTTTGTCTGGACATTTTGAAACATTTTCAATCATTAGTCCAGGACCTCACTTCTCACATTACAGCGTTTAATATTTCCCCTATCCCAAGACTCCAAAATTAAAGTGATGATCTGCTGGCTAATGTTGCATCTAAGCTCATTCCACCATAATATTATAGCCCCGATCGCTTTTCTATTGAATTAATTTTTAGGCCTTCTATTCTTGACAATATCACCAATTGGCGAGTCTTTAATAATGATCCAGATATCATAAGTATTCTAACATCTGAAGGATCTTATGATGATAAGATAATAGATGAATATCAACATGCATCACAACTTAAGCAGGAAACAACTATGAATTCCATACCTAAGTCTGTTGTTAAGCTGGAGGACTTATATGATCTCAATGATAGATTCAAAAAACCCACTAATTTGAAAGTCCAAAGCTCAACTTTGAGGTTTGAATTAGTTAATCTTGGAACTGACCTTAAACCTCAGAACATCAATCTAGGACTTGGTCTTACACTTGATGAAAAATCAGCCTTCATTCATTTGTTGAAGAAATACAAGAATGTCTTTTCTTGGAACTATGAAGACCTTAAGACATATGACACTTCTATAATTCAACATACCATCCCCATGATATCTGATGAAAAACTCGTGCAACAAAAGCTAAGGAAAATCCATTTGAATTTAGAAAATTAGGTCAAATCTGAATTGAATAAGCTGCTCAAAGCTAAAATTATATTTCCTATCAGGCACTCAAGGTGGGTTTCTAACCTTGTTCCTGTCAGAAAAAAGAATGGTGATATTCGAATATGTATAGACTTTCGCAATCTTAAAAAAGCTTGTCAAAAGGACAATTTCCCATTACCTCCTATGGAACAGATACTGTAATTAGTTGTAGGCTCAGAACTAATGTATTTTCTGGATGGATTCTCAGGTTACAATAAGATTTTAGTACATCCAGATGACCGGCTAAAGACTACCTTTCGAACCAAATGGGGCACCTACGCCTATCAAAAGATGCCATTTGGTTTAATAAATGCTTGTGCCACATTTCAAAGAGCCATGGAGATATCTTTCAAAGGCTTGGTTAATAAATCAATGGTAATATATTTAGATGATATAACTATGTACTAAAAAAGGCGTGGTAATCATTTAAAGGATTTAAAACAAATCTTTGAGCATTGTTAGAGGTATGGAATTTCTCTCAATCCCAAGAAATATTTCTTTGCTCTAAGTGAAGGAAAGCTCCTTGGATTTATTGTATCCAAAGAAGGAATTCACATTGATCTTGATTGGATAAAAGAAATTTTTGGAATCCCTTTACCTCATAACAAGGAAGCCATGCAATATTTCCTAGGTCAGATAAATTTTGTCAAATGATTTGTCCCTGACTTTTCACGAATTGTTTTACCTCTCCAATCTATGATTAAGAAAAATTCTATTTTTAAATGGGGACATACTGAGCATGAAGCCTTTGATTTGATTAAACAAGCAACCTTGAATGCTCCCTCACTAGAAACCCCGAATTTTTCTAATCATTTCATTTTATATACCTTTTCTTCCAAGAAATCATATAAAGTTATATTAACACAGGTCAATGATGATAAAGTCGAAGCACCAATTTATTTCTTTAGCTCCAATTTGTAGGGGGTTGAATTAAACTACTCAGATGTTGAAAAAAAAGCTTTCGCTATTTTCAAATCAATAAAGCATTTTAGACCATTTCTCCTCAAAAGCCACACCAAGGTAGTTGTCCCATTCTCAGCAGTGAGAAATCTATTAATACAAAGAGATGTAGGTGAGAAAATGGAAAATTGGGTAACAACACTGCAAGAATATGACTTTGATATTAAACCAGCCAAAATTGTAAAATGTTAAGGTTTTTGTAGAATGTTAGCAGGAGCATCCAACTTACCAGCACTACAAGATTTAGGTGATGATATACAAGTGTATGAGGTAAGCCTCAATTACATTGAATCCAAATATGTTGATATCATTTTTTATTTGAAAAATGGATATGCCACTACGCAACTAAGTTATAAAAGAAAAAGGGCTTTGAGGTTAAAATCTAGACGATATCAAATCTTCAATAACGTGTTGTGTAGAATAAATTATGATTACGTTTTGCATAGATGTCTTAAAAAATATGAGGTAGAAAAGGTTTTGCAGGAACTCCATGATGGACCGGCTGGTGGAAATTTTGGAGGGGACACAACTGCACATAAAATCCTACATGTTGGATATTATTGGCCAACCTTATTTAAAGATGAACACGATTATGTAAGGAAATGTAAAGTTTGTCAAACAACTGCTGGGAGACAGAGTAAACCCGCATTACTATTGCAACCAGTCAACATTGAACAACCATTTGAACAATGGGGACTAGACATAATAGGTGAGATCATTCCTCACTCTTCAAAGCAGCATAAATATATCCTTACAACAACGGATTACTTCATAAAGTGGGTGGAAGCAATTCCACTTAAGGTAGCCAATTATGAAAACATCATTGAATTTATTTATCAGTTTATTATTACCAAATTTGGTCTGCCATCTGCTCTCATGTTTGATAATGCATATTATTTTATAGGTAATGCTATGAAAAATTTTTCTCTTAAAAGAGGTTTTAAACTTAAATACTCTACTGACTATTATCCTCAGGGAAATGGCTTGGCCAAATCTACAAACAAAAATATCATAAGAATTAACAAACGAACCATTGATCAAAGTCAAAAAAACTGGCACAAATATTTAATATTTGCTCTATGGGAAGATTGAATAACATAGAAAGCCTCAATAGGCACTTATCCTTTTAATTTGGTCTATGGAAAAGAAGTTGTCCTCCCTACAAATGTAGCTATTCCCTCTCTATCCCTAGTTTAATTTATTGAATAAACCCCTTCCTCTTCTATGCAAGTGAGGCAATAAAAAATCCTTAAGCTCGAAAAAGAAAGGGAAAAGGCCAAAATCACACATGCACATCATCAACAGTTAGTCAAATCTTCTTTTGATGCAAATTCTGTAAGTTTGAAATCCTTTCAACTTGGAGACTTGGTATTGAAATGGGATAAAGCACACGAGGAAAAAGGTAAGCATACCAAATTCCAAAGAATGTGGCTTGGACCGTTTTAGATTGTGGAACAAATAGGCCCATCAACCTTTTTATTGCAAGATCTATCAGGCAAGAGAGATTCTCTGCCTGTTAATGGGCAGATCCTGAAGAAATATTTTTCATAGAAGATAATATCTTCTATTCATTATACATTATTGTTTTTACTTTTTAGGAAATAAAAGTTTAGTAGCATTTACTTTTGGCCTTTATAATAATAATCTCTTTTATATTTTGACTTTTCGCTTGTATAAGTAGAGATTGTTAAGAAGATGATTTTTACATTTGAAACATAATCTAAGTTATATCTCTCTGAAATTGCTTGTCCTCTACTAAAATTAGTTATCCTTTGGTGAAACTCAACTTTGTAAAAGAGCCTTTGTTTTATCATTAGTTAAGAAAAATATTTATAACAAAGCAAGGACTCTCTACAGAGAAGCATCTTTAACTCTATAATTGTCATCCAGAACATCTTAAGAAGTCAATGATTCTCCCCATGTAGTAAGCTTTTACTTTTTAGAGTGTATTTCTAAAATATTCTTAAACTTAAAGGATAAGAGGTCTCATCAAGAGCCAACTTACTATGATCATAGGGAAGTAACAAGCTAACATTACCAATACTGCATACCAAAACAGGGTAATGGCTTGAGATTATGATTAATAAAAATACAAGGGGTCTCATCATGAGCCAACTTGTTCAGTTAAAGTTACAACCAGTGAATGACATTGTCAATTTTGGCTACCAAACCAAGACAATGACCTTTAAGAAGAAAAATGAAAATTTTAAGAAAAAGGAATTGTTTAGAAAAGAATGAGAAAGCAAGTAAGTATGTGAATCTGAATTTATCTTTAAAAATTGCACTCTTACCTAGATGGGATACTGAATCATTGCTGGTTAAAAGGTAACCCTGTCGAGGCTATGGACGCCTGTTGGCAGCAGAGGTTCTACCTATGACAATTGAGTACATCTAAAAGCTAATTTGTGAGAGTCCCCTGTTTTTATCTTTAAAACCCTGTAATGGCTGATGTAGACAAAGAAATTTTCATATTGAAAAGGATAATCAAATGGATGATAATTAAGTAGATTTTGTTTTTTATTATTTAGAGAAATGGTGCTTATCTTATATTTCATGTATTTTTATTTTCTGAAATACCTTTATTTGGAAGTTTTAGAAATTTCAAAAAACAGTCAGAGATAATTGGTTCTTCCAGTGAATCACCAATTGTCGTGCTATTCAACAACCCCCCCATTTATTAATATAGTAGCTAGTATTCTATCAACAAATAGGGACCCTTGATAAAATCCTTCAATTTTTTTTTTTTAGCATTTAGACACTTTCTTTTAAATTTTCAGAATAAAGCAAGATATCAAGCCAAAACCCTTTGAAAGCTAGCAATACTCGCCTTTTCGCATACCGCTGGACCAGGTGTGTCAAAAGCCTTGTTAACAAGCAAAACACACGAAAAGTAATCAAAAGGAATCACAGTGCTTAACTTAAATATCATTAGGTTTTTTTTGTTTAAAACTAAGGCCTAAGGAATTTCCTATTAAAACAAAAGCCTGTATCACATATCGCCATTCACAAAGGGTGCACTCTCACGAAACATTTTGAAACATGCGAAATGTGATATTGCGATGAGGTAGTCAAACTTGATCGCATTGCATCGGAAACACTTAAGAAAGGTCTTAAAACTTATGAATCATGCGATGTTGTGAAATGCGATAAGAGCCTAGACCCGATTAAAGCCTATGCCATAAAGTAGCACTTAAATCCACCACACAATAAAAAAATGATTTATAAGGTGAAAATTCCATCAAACAAGCTATGCTTTAAACAATAAATAACATCCCACATCTTGCATCTCGCAGGAAACTAAGGAAGTCTAAGAAAGTGCACAATCAAATATATGATAATGCGATTTGTGATATTGCATCGCAATTGCAAAATCGACATTCTCACAAATTAAAAGCTCGCCATCTTAAAATTTTTCTTCTCGTTTTATGATGCGGAACATTAATGAGAAATAAAGGTAGTGATAACAAACCATTAGTGGATATTTAGTATGGGTTAATGGCATTTATGTTGAAAAGTGACTTGACGTGATACGACATCTTTTCATCTGCATTTAATTAAAAATCCTTTCTTGTCACCTTTTCAATGTTATCTGTATCATTCATCCTCGTTTTTCATTCTTGCTTTTTTCTTTCTGATATCTTCCACTCTGCTCTATTTCAGGAAAAATCCGTAGGAAGATTCATTAGAAGCAATGACAAAGAGGGGAAAGGCAGTTGCATTTGAAAAGTCAGAAATGATCCCTCTTTTCTGTGATACTACATGCAACAGAGATAGAGGAACCTCAACTTGGGTGCCATGTATGATTTGTTAGAAGAGGAAAAACCAAGGCCACTAGTAGCAAAGGCCACGACCGATGCTCATGTTTCCTCTGATGCCTCCTACTTCGAGACAGCATGTTCATTCCTACACCGCATAGCTACAAGACCGGAAATAATCCCATACACAGATATGGTCAAGTGGATAATTGATGTGGTGGACGTCTCAGACAGAGAATTCAAGAATCATCGGCAAGAGGTTATGGGATATTTTTCAGCAGAAAGCCTATGACTAATGTACCATTTACCAGAGCCACAAAATCTCTATAATAAATAGTTCCTTGAGAAATTTTCTAAGGAAAATGAAGACTCGACAGACGTGACGCGAACCTGGACAACAAGAAAAGGCAAGCTCGAACAAGATAAGACGGGTATGTATTCTACGAAAGCTGTCTCTCCCCCTTATAGTTTTGTAGCATCCACGCTATGTAGATTGTTGGGTGTTAGAGCCTAGATTTGCCTCAGGCTGAAAAGGAAAGGTTCTAGGTCCACATCAAACCATGCTCAGCCTCGTAGCTAGCCCTACGAGGACAGGAGAGGGCTCTCTCCGGGTCAATCTCAGTGAAAAGTATTTCAATGAGGCTTGAGATGACTTGAAATGGGAAACTGATTTTAGGCTAGTAAATAGATATGAAAGAGGTAGTTTAATAAATGACTGAGTTTTCAGGGTTGTATGGGACAAAGAACAACATGAGCTTGAGAAATTAAATCAAAGACACAGATTGTTTCATGAGGCAAGATAGGCAGGAAGTTTAGCAATCAAATTTGAATAATATGGAGTGGAAAGATAGTTGAGAGGCTGAAAAGGGCATATGTGATGAATCCTTTTCAGACAGAAGAAGCCATATAGAACATGAACGCTTTCCCAAGGTAGAGCAGTAAACTAAATTCTACCTTTCTTACTTAAAAGCATTCAGCTGGAAATGATTATGAATGAAATGTAAAACATCACAAGACACATATGAAACAGTAAGAAAACACTTATGCCAAACTCACACCACATGAATCTCATAAATCAGAGCTGCATCTTTTCATTAATCCTCTGCCAAACTGTACAATGAAAGCGCTGGATTTTTCCTCCACACTACTCCCAGAAACTCCAACCCCTTACAAATGATTTTTCATACAATAAATAAAACTATCTGTGGGAAAACAGATCGACACAAAATGAGGGATTATTTAATCATTATTAACAAACAAAAGATGAAGAGCCAACCATCTGTTCTGAAAAGGGGCAGCGTTACATGTGAAATCTGTTGATAACCAATGAAGAGGCGGAAACTGTAGCTGTATATCCCTTCTGAATCGTAACTGAAGTCAGAAATAGACCATCTGTTCCTATTTCTTTGCCACGGTAGATGTCTTTGTGGCGTTCGGTCTTTGACTTTTCACCTTCCCTTTTGCTGCACCTGATTATGCAAACTTAAAATTTTACTTAGATTACAGATCTGCACATCCACTCAACATTAATCAATACAGCTAGTCTTCTAGTTCACTTGCGATAATTACATCCAATTCCATTGTTGACTACTGTTGTGATATTTATATCGATTGCTATAAACAACTGTGTTTTTTAATGTACTCAAAGAGACAGGATACATGCACAAGAACAGTTGTAAAGGGCGAGATTTAACCCATGACCATTCATTAACAAGCATCGAAGACTTGTTGTAACCGCAGTCTCCGCATCTCACCATTCAACACGCAACATGTAGATTATACAATTCTTAAGGTCTTGAGATAACCCTTCAAGTATCATAGCTTGCAAGTGAGAGAACCATATCCTACGCAACTAGGCAGCCAAACCTTTTAAGGCAATCTCATACACGTTTTCTGACAACCCATTGGATGATAGAATACGCTCTAGTTGAGCCGTTGCAAGAGTTTGTCTGCCCTCATCAAATCGCTTCCACCTTGAGAAAGCTGAAATGTTGCGGGATGCAACCTGTGGATTAATTTTATCTATCTTCAATACCATATCTCCAACAAATTCATAACCAGAACCATCTTTTGCATGGAAGTTAACCAAACTGCTGCAGAACCCTCCAATGACAGAATAAACCTTGTTAGGATTCTGAATGTCAAAAGCAGGGTGCTCCAACAAGCTTTGTACATTCTTAACATTGCCCGGGATATCAGAGACAGCTTGCAATGCAAGCCACTTATTGATCACCAAGGCATCCTCTTTCCACTTTTGATAGAAATCAGACAAAACTTCATCTCGTACATCTCCGGCATTTTGGGCAATAGCACCCAAAGCTGCAAATTGTTCAGTCATATTTGTAGCTGATTTGTACTCATGTAATACAAGCTCTGTCATTTCTGGCTCATTCAATGAGGCAAGGTAAGCAAGGGCCGTATTTTTCAAAGCACGTCTTGCCATACTCTCGTGATTAGGATCATATTCCTCTGAGCTTCGGTTAGTTTCAACCTTTCAATTGTGTGTTTAGACATAACATGTACAGGTTGAGTAGCTTCAAAACGATCAAACAGCTCTGAAGAAAATGCCGACAGATAGCCTGTCCCTAGTTTACGTTGGCATTAACAACAGCATGCATTTTCAACTGGAGTTTCCTTATTGTGAGTGCTCGCCCACATAAGTGCTGATGCACTCATGTAATGCCTTGGCGCGAGGCAAAAGGAGTTGGTTTGAAGTTTTTGGATTCCAGTGATAAAATTTTTGCTTGTCGGCTCAGTGCGCCGCGCCTTCCTAGTGCGCCACGCCCATGTAAAATTACACTACGCAGAGGCACCCAATGCGCCGCGCCATCTGCTCGATGCGCCGCGCACACTCTAAACACACAGTTTGGCTTCAAAATTCACAAGTTCCACTTTGTAAGCTGTCAATCAAAAGCCAATCGACTAAATCTGAGCATTTCCCGTTCGGGGGTTTTGTCAATAGTTCTCCATCCTTGTCTGCATGCAAAACATAAATAATGTGGCGATGTTGTATCAGATTTGAAATGGCACCACGTGCACGTTCTCCATGAAGCTGTACAAAAACAATGTTAGTTGCATCACATGCTTGTTCAATCTCATTGGCATCCTCTTCCACAAAAACTCCCACAGGCTCCGCTCCATGCTCCCTTGCAGCCCTTGAAATTTCTTTTGCAACATTTAGTGACACTGATCTCTTTGACTTGGGCCATAGAATCATCCCTATGAACTTGGCATCTGCTTCAATGGCAAGAACTGCATCATGGACAGTGGTAATCCCACACATCTTTACCAGAGGAACAGATTCATCAGAATCTACAGCTGAGTCTAGTGAAGAAAACATGCCTACTGAAGAATCTCTACCAGCATGTAAATGCATACATATTGTCTTATCATTGACCCTGGACATCTTCTTTGATGCTTTTGACTTCTTCCAGCCAAAACCTAGCAGCAGGGCACCAATACTTATTGCAGCAATTGATCCATCTTTTATGAGAAATGTAGCTTTGACACTTCACTGTTTGCTTTGATTTTTGGGCTGATGATGTCCTTTCTGTCTGTTCTTTTGCAGGGAATGGATGGCTGGAACTTCGGCAGAGGATCAGGACGGCTCCTGAAGACTTTCACAATTGAAAAACTTTGCTAATTACATGACAATTTATTACAAAATGAAATGACGAATTTTCTTCAAAACAGAGTTTTGAAGAAAAGTCATAGTCCAGCAAGATGATGATGAAAACATTTGAAATGAAAACTTATTTGAAGACATCCTCATGACCTGTGGGCATTATTTGACATTCTGAAGACCAAACCCTAGACCTAGAAACTGAAAGACTGCTTTTTTGACCAAAACACCATCTATGACTGTAAATGACTGAAATCAACTTTGATGATCTTTGAGAAATTGTGACCAGCCCAACAGGTACAACCATGAGAGAAACAGGTGAAGAGACCCTTCCGTCAGTCAATGGCATGCCCCTAACAGAATGCAACTAAATGAATCGAGTGAGACGCCTAAAAATGAAATGCAAAAAGAGTTTTGATCTCTGACGGAGGACTGACAAGACTGACTCTAACATTGGGTAAACTCGATAGCACCAAATGTTCCCCGGAATGGATTCCATTAATAGATGCAGCCGTGAATGCAACGATAATGAATTGGGCTCAAATTTTGTCTAATAATTTGGAAAAGGCCATTATGGAATATAGGAGAAAGAGAAGTCCCTCTTTAAGGGTTTATACCCCATTTTTTATAAGCGCTTTTGTAATGGATATAATCTGTTTTAGTTCCAAATTTCCCATTATGGGATGGAAGTGGACCGCTTATGACCCACTTCCTATCCATGTGTACCATAAGATTTTGTTGGAGTCTTAGTTTCACGCCCATTTTTATAAGATTTGTTAAGGAGTTATGCTACCTATGCATAAACAAGTCTACAACACAACTACCCCTAGGTTTTGAAAAGAAGTTGAAATAGATATCTTGCATGTAGCTAGATGGTTTGGGGAGGAAAAATTTACCTATATCAGAGTATTTTGGAGCATTTATTCACCGCATGTTCTCCCATACTATGTCTTCGACAAATTAATGGCTAGGGAGATAGCCTACCAATGACAGGGGATGGTGGGTTGAGCAAAGGATTGAAAGAGCAGAAGAAGACCATTTGGCCTGCATTTATGTTGCAATGTGGTGCGTTTGTGCTACATGATTTTGGACATGCATGCAAAGAAGCAGAGATCATGGAGTCCCTGAAATTAGCTACAATCTCAGGAAGGCAGTATGACCCAAATGGCACTGCTAAGGACTTCACTACTATGGTGAAATTGAAACCATTCACCCATGAGGAGGACGCCTTCGATGACCTCTTCCTACAAAAAGAAACATTTTCAGAAGTGACGCATATGGCATCACTACTTTTTTCCCCAGATGATGTTGAAGCTTTCCATGTGTACAAAGAGAGGGGATTATTGAAGGTCCCATTAGACTTACTACAAATTGAACCAATAAGGGAGCCAACATCTATTGTAAGCTTGGAGGATAGCTCCAAAGAGAATTCCGAAGAAGAAACCCCTGAGAGATCTATTCATGAGTAAGAGCACTCGGAGCACCAGTCTCAAAATGGGGGAGGCAATAAAAATAAAGAGTCTGAAAGGGACACAACTAGAAATATAAAGGAAACAATCGAGCAAACCAAAGCAAAGAAACATGAAGAAGTTCACTCCACATCCACTCAGTTAGCAAAAACCCCAGTTATTTATTTGGAAAAGGAATGGGAAAATTTCAACAAGAAGCTTCACATAGATGAACAAACATCTGATATACAGACTCCTAAGCATCCACAACACAAGTCAACTCAAGAAACAACAATAGAGAAAACTATAGGCACTCAGGATGTTGGGCTCATTCCTGCCACTCTCACTTCAGAAATTATTTTGAGAATTGAGGAAATTCCTCCACTTGATGTATTTTACAGTCTTTCCCACAAAGATGTTGTCAAAATATAGAGGAAGAAAATAAAGTTAGACGCTACATCTATTACGACTCCTAACAATGAACCAATGGACATTGTATGGAAGGACTCGCCCATGGAGCCATCAGAAAATCTCACAAGATTATCGCAATTCATAGGAGCCTATGCTACGACAACTATTGACAAAGTGACAGAGGTCCAAATGCTACTTAAAGAAAAGGAAAAAAGAATTCTGCTGTTGGAGCAACAATTGGCTCAGGAGAAATCCAATCAATAAGCAGAATTACAAGTAGCCAAACTCCAACAAGGATTTGAACATATGATAATACAACATTAGGCCAGCCTAGCAAAAAGAGATGCATAGATACAACCTATAACAAATAAGTATAAATACAATCCACAAATCAATGGGTTCATAAAGGAAGTAGTCTTAACTCCCAACCAATGAAGTAGAAGGAAGTTCTTTGCCAAAAAATCTCACAAATAAGTCCTTATTGCGAGATCAGTGATAAGCTAACAAGACAAGTTGTCGAGATGAGACTTGAGTATGATGGAATCCATAAAAATATTTCTGAATTTATCACCTGGCAAGAATCAAAAGAAGGGAGAAAGGCTGATCTGCCAAAACTGGAGGAATCACATAAAGATATCTAGTTCACATATTGGGATTCTCGGCTCAAGCAAGCGGAAAGGGCAACAACAATTGCAGCAGCAACAAGAATCTTAACAAAAGCCATCAACGAAAATCTGCATGGCGCCAACCTGGTTACAGAAAGCATACCAGAATTACTTCCAAATATCAAACAATTAGAGTAGCAGTGGAGGCAGGCATCAAAGGAAAAGGGGGAGGTGATCAGATAGATGAGCAAGCTAAACTGGGAAGCATACTGGGATTTCTTGGTAAAACCATATAGCCAATGGATGACCTTGAGATGCTTAACAACTTCTACACAAAAAATGGTTCTAGCACTAACAGACGCTATATTTGCTGGGAAATTGAAATCTGCAATCGACCAACTGACACAACTTAAACCTATGACAGATATATGGGATCTCAAAGATCAAATGCAAAGGAGTTAGTCACTTAGTTTATTTTTATTTTTAGTTTTATTTTCGCATAATTTGAGGCAGGTTGTAATAATCTATTTTAGGAACTATAGTTTAGTATTTAAACCCTTCTCATGCATTTAGAGAGGGGTCCAAAATTTGTATCATAAACATTCTTCGAAACATTGGACTTATGTACTTTTGAGGAGGTTCTGATGGAATGAATGGAACACGATCTATTTTCTCTTAACTATCTAGCATGCTCTATTGAAATGCACTTTTGTACTCTTAGAATATGTTGGATTGATTGAAAGTTGGTCAATATTATTGAATCACATGAGCAGGACTCGTCATATATGGTAATTTTATCTTATGATCTTGTTTTATTTATGTATCAAGCAATACTTCTTCTTTTAATTGTTTTATGTGTGAAAGTATAAATTACAGTTAACATTATTACACTTTGTGTGATGTTGGATCTGAATTTATTCTGAATACATGAACGATTTATATGCGATATATATTTTACAATCGTTTTGGCTAACTATTTATCCAAGACGATTACTGTTAAACCATTTCATTTCTTATTGCAGTTGAATTGGTCAATATTGCTAAAGCACATGATCAAGACTCGTCATATATGGTACTTTTATCTTATGATCTTGTTTTATTTATGTATTAGGCAATACTTCTTCTTTTAATTGTTTTATGTGTGAATGCATAAATTACAGTTAGCATTATTACACTTCTGTATGATGTTGGCTTTGACTTTATTATGAATACATGAACAATTTATATGAAATATATATTTCACAATCGTTTTGGATAACTATTTATCTAAAACAATTATCGTTAAACGATTTCATTTCTTATTGCAGTTGAATGATCTATATTACCAATTGTTGTAGGACATCATTGTAGATCGCATATTGTATTGAATTCCTAGGTATATTTATATTTAAATAGTGTTTAAACTAGGATATATGCATGTGTTTAATAGTTTAGATTAGATTACACTTAGCTTAATCATTCCCCTGTTACATCATATATCACCCCATTAACACTATCAAAATCATTTCTAGGAAACTGGTCCCATTATCCCCAGTCGGAGCCACTACACCAAACGGAAAAGGAGCTACTAACCAAGGTCCCGATCAGGTGGTTTCCCCCATGTTGTAGCAATGATTTTCGGGGCTTCAACAGTACCAAGACTAGAAAGTAATTAGCTCCAAAAATTTCCAATGAAAATGGGATCTCTGTCACTTACAATAATCTTTGGGTTTCCATGTAGCTTTTGAATTGTTTCCATAAATGCAATAGAAATTGTACTCACTTTAAATGGATGAGATAATGCACAAAATTGTGCATACTTGGTAAGTTTGTCAATTACCACCATGATAAAACTCTTTCCTTTGGACTTGGGTAAACCTGTGATAAAATCCATTGAAACCTCCTCCCAACGTTGGCTTGGAATGGATAAAGGTTGTAATAGACCTAAGGTCTTAATTGTTTCAACTTTATTTATTTGGCAAACCAAAATTTCTACCACAAACTTTTGAATATCTGATTTAAGACCATCCCAAAAAAATTCCTTCTTAACCTTTTGGTAAGTTTTTAGAAATCTTGAGTGCCCTCCTAAGGGAGAGGTGTGCAATTCCATAAGAATCTTTTGTTTGAGTTGGCAATTCTTACATAGGTATAACCGATCTTTGTACCATAATGAATCATTTTTCCAGCTAAATGTATCAGATGTAGTGGGATCTTGTTGTATCTTTTGAATGAGTGTCCACACTTCTTCATCATTATTCCATTCATCCCTTGCTTCTTTTATCCAATCTCGTTGGCTAATATAAATGGCGCAAATAAATGCTTCCACATCCTCATCCTTCCTTGAGAGTGCATTTGCCACAACATTTTGCTTCCCTTTTTTGTAGATGATTTCAAAGTCATAACCTAACATCTTTGTGAACCATTTTTTCTTCTCTTCTCAAGATAATATTTGTTCTAAAAAGTATTCAAGACTATCATGATCCATTTTTACCTTGAAGTGTCTTCCCATTAGGTAGGGTTGCCATTTCTTAAGTGCATGTAATATTGCCAACATTTCCTTCTCATAAATAGATTTTTGTAAATACTTTCCTTTGATTGGATGAATTTTGAAAGCAATGGGTCTTTCTTCTTGCATTAAAACAACACCAATTCCATTTTTTGAGGCATCACATTCCACAATAAAGGTTTTTGTGAAGTCCGGTGTAGCTAAGACCAGTGCTTGGCACATTGCCTCTTTAAGATGTTCAAAGGGCTTCGTTTCTTCTAGAGTCCATGAAAATGCATATTTCTTCAATAATGTTGTTAGAGGTGCTACTATTCTCTCATAATTCTTAACAAACTTGCAATAATACCCTGTCAACCAGAGAAATCCTCGCAGATGATTTATGGATGCGGGGATTTTCCATTCCTTAATGGTTTTAATTTTGCTAGGGTCTACCTTCACACCTTCATGAGATACAATATGACCAAGATATTCCACCTCTTGTACTCCAAAGAAACATTTGGAGCTTTTTGCATATAATTGTTTCTCCTCCAATAGTTTGAGAACCATGTCAGCATGTTGAACATGATCCTTCCAATACTTAGTGTAGATTAGTATATCATCAAAAAATACTAACACAAATTTTCTAAGGAAGGGTTTGAAAATGGAATTCATCAAACCTTGAAATGTAGAAGGTGCATTTGTAAGGCCAAAAGGCATGACCAAAAATTCCTAATGACCCTCATGAGTTCTAAATGCTATTTTCAGAATGTCTTCAGCCTTCATTCTGATTTGATGATATCTTGAACGAAGATCCAACTTGGTGAAGTAAATTGATCCATGCAATTCATGCAATAATTCATCATTGGCAGGAATGGGAAATTTATCTTTAATAGTAAGCTTGTTGAGCTCCCTATAATCTGGACACATGCGCCATGATCCATCCTTCTTGTGAACCAATACTACTGGAGTAGAGAAAGAACTTTGACTAGGTTGAATTGTACCATCCTCTAGCATTTCTGCAACCATACATTCAATTTCAATCATTTGGGCATAGGGATATCTATAAGGCCTGATGTTTGGAGGAGCACTTCCTAGAATCAAATGAATAGCATGATCATGATCACAAATATGTGGGAGGCCTTTGGGAGTCTCAAATACCTTGGAATGATTGTCCAAGACATTTTGGAGATCTAGAGAAATAGATGATTTCAATGTGGGAACCTCTAGTTAACATAATTGTGCAATTATGCCTCATTGTTCTTTATTTAGAAGCTTTGTCATTCTGTTAGAGCTAATTATCTTTCTCAGTTTCCTTATGATACCCCTTAATTCAACTTCCTTTCTTTCTAAAGAAAATTTCATGAAAAGCTCTTGAAAATTGAAAGCTATTGTACCCAAGGATTGTAGCCATTGGACTCCTAGTACAACATCAGCACCACCCATTGGAATGGAAAGCATTGGGCTATTCAATACATATTCTCCCATGGATAGCTTAATATTATTGCACTTTTCAGAGAAATTTATGGTTCCTCCACCTACAACCATCACTTGACCCTCTAGTGTTGGATATAGGAAGCAATTCAATTCCTTGCTATCTTACAATGAATAAAATTATGGTTACTTCCTGAATCATTCAACACTATTACCTTTTTCTTCTTGACATGTACTTCTATCTTGATATTTTGAGGAGTGGTAATTCCAACCAATGCATTACAAGATATGGTCGGATTCATTTCTTCTTTCTCTAGGTTTCGTTCCTGGTGTATATCCTCTTTTTTTGACGTTTCTTGTTCCTTTTCTTCCTCCTCTTCACAATCTATGTAAAATAATTTCTTCTCAGTACACTTATGACCTTTAGTGTATTTTCTATCACAACTGTAACAAAGCCCTTTTTCTCTTTTTTCTTCCAATTTTTGTGGTGTCAACCTTGTAGGTTGTAGAAGGCTAGGGGAAACAACACTTCCATCTTTATAATTGTGAGTGGTAGGCTTCCTTGTTGCCATAATTTTGCTTTCCATTTTTCTTGCCAACCTGAATGCCTTCTCCAATGAATCAGGTTCCCAAAGGCGAACCTCATGTTGGATGCTATCCTTTAAAGTCCCTATGAACATATCAATCCTATGATCCTCTGGAATATCTTTTACCCTTATATTCAATTTTTGGAAGTCCTCAATGTGCTCCATCATTGAACCCTTTTGTTTGAGATTTATCAATTGGCTAAAAAAAGTGTTCTTTTTTGTATCCTCATAGTGCTATCATTTCATCTGTTAAAATTGCCCAAGTGACAATTTGTTTACGAGAGAAAATCCATCAATACCATACAAACTGATTTGGTTCCAAATATAAAGTTGCAATGCATACCTTTTGTGTGTTTTTCACATTATGGAGATCAAAATATTGCTCCATCTGTATTATCCATGTTACGGGATCCTTGCCATCAAACTTTCTGATATCGATCTTTGGAACATGGTGGGTCTTCGATCCAACGTTAGAGTCTATGAAATCATGATTAACATTTATTTTGTTTTCATCATGAGTTTCCTTTACTACCCTTTCGCCATTATTAAGAATTTCTTGTATAAAATTTGTCAAATATTTCTTCAAATCTTCCATCATAGCTTCCATGCCTTTCCTTAAACCATCCATCTTAGCTTCCACGTCATCCATCTTATCTTCCATGTCATTCATATTAGCTTCTACACCTTTCTTTAAACCATCCATATTAGCTTCCATGACCTTTTTTAAACCATCCATCTTAGCTTCTACGTCTTTCTTTAAACCATCCATCTTAGCTTCTGTTACTTTTTGCGAGAGTGAATTTTGTTGCACTTGGTCTCGTAATTTTGATATATCATGTTTCATTTCTTCCTCTTCTTCATGAGTCATGCTAGATATTTCAGGTTTCTTATTAGGTGTTTCCATTTTCTTTCTTATGGGCATCAATTAATGATAATTATGCTTCAATATGCCTTTTGAATTCCTTCAAACTAATTTTTCAAACCAAACTTATGCAAACTTAAAAAAAAAAAATTACACATCTTTTTTCACTTTGTAGGAGCTCAATATTGTATCTAATTTATCTCTGAAATTTCAAATCTCCAAAGTTTGAAATTGTGCACTTTGGTAGCCCTCTGAGTCCTCTTTCCAATGCCACAATTCTGATCGAAATTGGATTCTCCAAGAAAACGTTATGCCCAATCTCCCAAGATGACTTGATTATACACGTTTTCAGTAGAGCGAACTTGTACGAAGCACCGCGTGTCACTGTTTCAACCTTCGAACCTGAAAATTATGCACAAAAAACTACAGTCCGTCCTCTTTCTGCAACTTCTTACAAAATTTCAATATGATACTCATAGAGAAAGTAATGACGATTTTCCCAAGGTCCCCTGTTTGGGATGTAATTCGGGAGCCTGCAAAAACCCTAACTTCCTTGGATCATATCTCCAAAAATATAGCGAGACAAGATCTGAAATTCGGACCCAAGGATCATCGAGATTTCGGTTCAAATAGGTTTTTGTGTTAGCTTCTAAAACATTGCAGAAAAAAATTATAACTAAAATTCCACAATGACCTGTTTTGGAGCAATGAAACCCTAGAATCCAAAGCTCTGATACCAAATGTTATGAAACCAGCTCACAAAAAGATAGAAAAGATAGATCAACGACCTAGAAATCAGCCTCTTTGAGGGGGAAAACTCCTTTACATTACACAAATGAATAATTCTTGGATGATACAAATGACAAAACCTCCTTTCTATATATAAGAGTCTAAGGGGTTAGGATATGATCAAAGCAGACATAACAATAATAATATAAGGGCACAAAAATAACAATAGTGGGCTTCTATGGGGCACAATAATAACAATATGGGGACAATAGGGGTAAAAAAATAACAATAAGAGCTCCAATGACAATAGTAATGTGGGAATCACTACTATGATAGGGACCTAACAAGCTATATCTTTACCATGTAGTACTGCAAGGTCCTCCTTTTGATATGTCCCAATATTTGATGGCATAACATTATCTTTTCTCTATATATTTAAGGAGTTTTTCCTTCTTCTGCTCCACAATGGAACTATTGCACACATCACTAATAGTGCTTCCTAGCAGCTTATACAAAATCCCA
This sequence comes from Pinus tabuliformis, assembly GCA_031772625.1. NCBI lineage: Eukaryota > Viridiplantae > Streptophyta > Pinopsida > Pinales > Pinaceae > Pinus > Pinus tabuliformis. The sequence continues at coordinate 1,620,098,709 of CM062819.1, forward strand.
ATACAAATTACCCTTACCAATACCATTCTTTTGAAACCATCCTACATGTTTCCTTTTCAAACACTATTTTTATACTTACATCGCTCATCTTGCTTACATAAATCATATTTATTACCAATATTGGGATGTTTAAAATGCTAGCGAGTGTTCTAATCCTTGCATCCATGAGCCTGAACTTAACTTTTCCTTGTCCTATAATTTTGGATATTGAGTCATCTCATAGGAAAATATCATTGCCATCATATCTTTCAAATTGCAAAATCGCTCCTTATGAGGAGCCATATGAAAATATCCATCTACGTTGACCAACCATGTCTCATGATCTATATGTGTGCTTGAAGAAGACAAGTATACATCCCCTCAATTTGAGGATGTTTTTCTTCTGTAGAAAGAGCATCATCAATTTCCTTCCCTTTTTCACCACTTTTGGATCTATAATGTTTTTTGTAATTCTCTTCTTTTCCACATCCCAACATACCTTTACAAATTTTTCTGGAGATTTAGATATTCACCTAGCTTTAGATCTTCCATTAACTTGTTTTAATTTCTATCTTAGGAGTGTTTTCTTATAGACAAGGCATCTCCTTTTTCATCAAAAGTTAAGTAGTTGCATTAATACCTATGGAAACAACTACACTATTCCATAAGTATGGTAAAGAAAACAACAAATTGATACACTTATTTTCATTTGAAATCTTAATTTAAATAGATGATAGCTAACTTAACACAATATTGAAGGAATTTATGTTCTTTTTCACTGAGTATCAATCCTTCATCCTCGGGTATAAATTATTCTACAGGAATAATTTTTTCACCAGGGACTTATATTGATACAAATCCCTTAACTTGTTCCACAATGCCTTCATTGTAGCTTCTATTGAAACACTTAATAATATTAAATCTAAGAGATAGTCATGTTGTGTTGTCTTCCTTCCAATCCAACTTAGTCTAGTATTTTATCAACATTCTCATTGGTGTAGTACCTGGATCAACAACAATCCACTAATCTTTTTCCACCAAAATATTTTCCATTTTGAGCTTCCATAGCTCAAAAATTTCCCATTGAATTTCTTTATCTCTAGCTTTGAACTAGTCACCATTTCCATTTTCCACATAAATCAATAAAACCATAATAAGGTTTTATCCCAACTCAAGCCAAAACCATTAGCCACAAAGGCATCCATTTTAAGCCAAACTTCTATGGTAGCAATTGTTGGTTTTAAACATTGTACACTTAATTTCTACAAACATATTCTTAATAAAAAATAGAGAATATGCAATGACACATAGACACACACACACACACACACACATTAACATAGATATTTTACCTTGGAAACTCAAACTAGGAAAACTAGAAACTTTTTCCAATATATTATGTTTTTACAATGTTACAATACAAAAATGTATATCTTGTGGCATCCATAAACCCCAATCCCTTAACCTTGGATTATAATAAAACTATAGTTCCTTAATTGAAATTACAAGACCATTGATTATACCACCATGCACCACAAAACCACTCAAAGTGAATTGTTTTTACTAAAAACCACCAAAAACAAACATAAAAAACCACCCAAAATTATTTTAGGGCTTTGCTGCCCTATGACCCCTTGTTGCATATGGAACATGCAAATTGCACATAGGTCTAATCATGCAAAGAATATAACACATACACAAAAGATAATTGAGCAATCTAAGATTGAGAATTAAAATGGTTAGATAATGGTGAACCACCACATTATCCATGTGAGGTCATGAACCCACGATCAAGATTCAAGCAACAAAGCTCATATTGCATTGCAAGTACTACTTACTTGACATTAGAATTTACATGCTTAAATCATCCTCAACCTTCCCTCCATATATCCTCTACTATGGAAGGATAAGCAACTACTAAAACACCAATAATCCCCTGATGTTGAAGTTAATTGCTTAAAGTTAAATTTCTAGTGGACATATATTACTTTATAGAATTAATGTTTGAAGGCTGGTTGGGTGCCACCTTATCATGTCAGGCATATAAGGGATCTTGTTATTCCCCTTGATGTTAGTGACATAACAATTGCATTAATTATTTTCATTCCCATACACTGAAGGTAAGTGAGATGTAATGGTAATGGTTGATATAGACAGAAGTTAAATACAAAAAGGCATGACATATAAAGAATACCAATTGGTTGCCACGTTACAATTAACTCTTTACACTAGCTCAAGAAGTTGCTAGTCCATTAAAATAAAAGTTGAGTAGTGAAAATAGAATAACAAACATTTAGTCAAGCACATTCAAAATGTTAAAGATACTTTAGCATCTATAGAGAAACCTGAGCTAAGACCAAGAATAAATACATGATACACAACAACACTATTTTTAAGCAAAATTTCATTTCTAGTACTAGTAAGAAAATCATAAATTATTCATTAAGACATAAAATTGTTCATGAATAATACATCTTTACATTTGAAGCTAACAAAATATTTGCAAAGTAGAGATAAAATACTTATCAACAAGTTAATCCAAGAAATTGGTTGAGTGTGAGAAAATTTCCATTTATTACACATGTAGTCATTTATAATTGGACTCCCATTAATATATCCATGTCTACAAATTCTGCTCAGCACATCCAAGGGGTTGAAACCAAGATATTGCATTTATAAGAAAGTAGCTTAGATACTATTTTATTTAGGGTTTATGACTTTTATTTTTGATGAGTTTTATTTGAGTAATGAACATGTATAAGGTGTCATCTGTATAGGAAATCCATTATTCATTATACATAAATCTTGCTCAGAGACTTGAAGTGAATAACAAGGTAGGAATATGCCATTTAAATTTCATAGTTATATTGTTCAAATCCACCCTACTTATCATTTCAAGGTTTCTCGCAACATTTTTGTTAGGTGGATGGTTTCTTTTCTTAGTTGGCATTGTGTGACAACACTTCCTCCTAATTGTTGTCATGAATATCTAGGAAAGGTTGACTCCTAAATTCATGCAAATGAATAAAACATGGTGATTTGATTGTTTGGAATAGACCCATTGAACTTGAAAATATTGAATTGTTGTACGAATCATTATTTCCAACACTTTATTACATCTATATAGGAGCTCACCAACATGTCAATTTCCCATGAAAACCATAAGTGTTTTTAAAATTTTTGTACATACACATCTTTTGACATTATCTAGGATTATGTGTTAAATTCCATTCAAAATTAAAACTAATCATTGGAATAAATGCATGTTATTCCACACAAGGATTATATTATGATCCACATAATCCATATTACATTTTTAAGCATCATTTTTTCTAGGATCCTGTGTGACACTAGGGGAAATTGCTAGCAGATTATATCATTTTATCACTATAAGAGGATGCATCTGTTTCTTGACATTGAGAAACTTATTTTTGAAATTGAAGGGGAGGATAAGTACAAAGAAGCCAGAGATGATGGACAACTTTAGTAAGTGAAAAAAGATGAATTGTGCGTCAACTATTGAAATTAACTCGAGAATTCAAGATGAGTTGTGTGTCAACTATGAGAATGAACTTAGTGTTTGTATTAGAAGCTTTTGGAAAGTGTGTGATTTTGTTATGTTTAAACAACTAAGAATCTATTTTGATGTGTTCTAGTTACCTAGTTCATGCTAAAGTATTGCATTATGGAAAAGAGAGCTTGGAGTGATGCATGGTGACTTTGAGAATGCGCGATGTATGAAAATGTCTTCAAAATAAAGTTCTTTGGAAAATATCATATTGGTGCCAATCGCCAATGGATTACTAATTTTAAGGATTGATATTAATCATGCATTCCTTAATGTAAAAGGCATATGATTGTAAAATCTAGATAAGCATGCATTCCCTTGATATGATTTTTTTTGTATTTGACTCGTGATCTAGAGTTCAATAATAAGTGAGGGCATGGGAGGCCCATTGTGGCCATGTTTCCTTGCACTTCCACTTAAAGACTAGTTAGATTTATGCAATAGTATTGAAGCCCTGATGACCTATTTGTTTGGAAGGAGGACTGAATGGAGTTGAAGTGGGCCAGATGAACTTAACATCACAATACTAATATTGATTTTATTTATTGAATTGACCTAGTAGGGGGAGTTTGATAATTAGTAGCAAGAGTTGGTAACATTTGTGTCTCAAGTGGGTCATATCTTTGTTATGGACTCTACATGATGTTTCAAGTCTCAAAACCGTTATATGAGTTAACTTTAGTGTGTCAAATTAATAAACAGGTTGTTAGTAGAGAGTAGGTGCACGTGTCACACTAGATTTTCTATTGGAATTGATGATGAGTTGTTTTGACACATTTAGGAAGAATCCAGTGGAGTTCACAAAGGAGATTTTAAACCATTTACATGAAGGCTTCATCATTAGACCTGCTATTATAGTGGTTTACATCGATGGATGGTTGACATTGGATTTGAACACACATTCAATGTGTGGAAGTATCTTCAATTTCCAGGGAAGGATATGTTACAATGGACTGATTGAAGATGAATACATAACAAGGTCAAAACCAAGACCAGTGATCACTATGGGGGGTGGGTTTGGGGGTGTGTTGGAAAGTAGTTAACTAATTTGTATTGGAGTGAAAATTCTTATAGATATTTCTAATCTTAAATTATTAGTTCTTACAATGCTTCTTGGTTACTACAATCCTTCTTGGTTACTACAATATGTTAAACAATCTCCAGGTTGATTATTGGATTCCATTAATGAATTATTTTGTCATGGATGATGAATTCATCCTCAAACAACCTTATATATGTAACAATTGAGTGTAATGAATAGGAAACACTCATTACTGAATATGCATTTAGATCTAGGAAGCATCTCTCTTCCTTGTTGTTTCATTAGTTTCTTGTAATAATCAAAATGATGATGGAAATGTTGCATATCAACTACTATAATCTATTGAAGGAATTGAAATTGATAATATTAATACATTATGTGGTTGTGGAAGGGATGAGAAGAAAACCAAGGATAATTGATTTTAATTTTTAATAGTGAATTTAAAATTAAAAGAATACATTTTATTTTTTAAAGAGTTTTACATATATAATATTGGGATGGGATACAATCAAGATATTAGTATTTTAAATATTTACATTGTGCTCTACATGTAAGCAAGCTTACCTTGTTTTTTATAGACAGAAGAGAAACAACATTTGCATATTACCTTGCTCAATAATTGTTGCATTTATAAAAAAAAGCATAAGAGGTCGTTAAAAATCCTATAAAACCTTGTCAATGCTTATTCCAAGGTCGTTTCCTCCCTTTGGTAGGCTACCAATCCTATTAGATTGTTAGTTCCTTGTGAGGTTTTTAGGACCCTAGAAAATCCAATTATAGTGAACCAATTGGAAGCACTTTATAAATTTATTCTAGGTCCAAGGGTGGTTTTATACTAATCTCCCTCTTGGAACCCTTTGTTCCACCATATTTAGGCCATCATTGACACTAGCCTTGGATCGCTTGCACATTACAACTCAATTGATCTTACTACCATACATGACAATAAGAGGAGAAAACCCTTCATCCAAACTTATACAAGAATGAAACAGAGTACAGATACAAGCATAAACACAAAGATGCAATAGATATAAAACTTCATCTCATTAATATCAAACAATTGAAATATGCTTACATACAAAATGGAAATAAACTAGCTCGAGCGATGGTAGCTTATTTCTAAGAAGAGATGTGGTCGTTGCATGCCTATGAACTGTGTTACAATGAGGCTCAAGGGCCTTTTTATTATTGAACAACAAGGGACAACCAAAACCTTAACCCCAAGAGATGGAACGCCAAGAGTTTGTGGGCCCGTTGGGGTTAGTTGGGGAGTCAACTTCCTAGGGTCGTAACTTGGTCATATGATCTCCATTTGGTGCATACGATACTTCGTTGGAAATATCTCTTTGAGTACTACAATATTTGTAGTAGGCCCCTACCCAAGGCTACAAGCTTTTTGTGGACCTAAAAAACACGCCATTTAGGGGGTCAAAAAAACTCTGGAAGTTTAGGACCTGAAGAACTGATAAAAATAGTAAATGCTGCTATAGTCAAGGAAACGAATGAAACCAATTGGAGGTGTAGGTGGGTGGTCACCAATATCCACTTGGATCACCCCTCTTACAAAGGGAGAATTGTATGTAGTTTCTCTTTGAAAACATCTCGACCTATTTGTTTTTTAAAAATTTATAATTTAAAACCATTTTTATGCCAACTTTTAAAACCATTTAAAAATATTGTTACATGTTTTCTTAAATGCATATATGTTTAACTCATATATTAATTCTTTTTATAATTTATTATTATTATTTACAATGAAGTTATAATTTAGTTAATTTTTATGATTTTCTTAGCAATGTGAGATGTATCATAAGGTAAGCATTTTGATGTCTATTGATATTTACCAACCACTTAATTTATATGGCTATGCTATTATTCTTTATATGATATTTTTAGATGTGTCTATGGAAATTTTATTGAGTCAAAGGTCCATTTTACAATGTAGTATTGTGAATTTTATTTAATCCAAAGGTCAATTTTACAACATAGAATTTGTGAGAAGAGTAATACAATAAATATCTATGATGTTAGTGTTACAAATCAATCAATGATGCTAATATAGTTTCATCTTAATTTGGTTTTTTCAAGTGTTCATACAATTAAAATATGTGAATGTGAAAATATTTATTCAAAATTTTATGCTCTAAAGAAAGATGTTTGCATATATACATTTTTTACATCTTAATTTTTATAAATCTGTTTTTTTTTTTTGCAAGATAACCTCGTATTTATATTGCTTTTAAGAAAAAAAAAGATAATGTTGTACCTATAGATCATCCACTGGGGAAACTAGACTAGTAGCACAAGCATAACATTGTTTTTCAAATTGACCAAATTGACTTTGCTAGCAATATTATATAAAACATAAAGATTGTAACTTTAATTGGGCCTGCTAATAATCTTATTACTAGTGCTAGTAGTAGGTTGGATATCATACTATGAGGAATGAAAATGAAAATAAATAGTCTAACCATTACATTTCGGGAGAATTTTCTTGTTGGGATGAAATTTCAACCTCCTCTTCCTTGATGGATGAGAATTTTAGATCTGCTACCTTTTTAGAGAGGGTAGCCACCTTGTGGTCTAACTTTTTCACCTTTAGTTCCAATGCATATTAATACAAAACAATATTTTCTATTGTGCTTCACCTCATTCTACCAAAACCTTTCCCGTTATGGTACTTATTTTCTAGTAGAGTTAAATTGTATACATGCATCATGTCTGCTTCCATCAACTGTTTGCCATTTATCGAATTCATTGCCCAATTTATTCCTCCATTTATATTTCTAAGAGGAAATTCCTTTTCGGACATGCCTCATTTTTGGATATGCCAAATTCCTCTCTTGTAGCTCTAGAGGTGTGATTCTAGTAGTATATAGCAAAGGCCTCTACATTGGCCTAAGCTCTTCATTGAGGGGGGACCTCATGGTGAGCTGATGACAACATCTTCTATGATATCCATGTGAAAATATTGGGCGTAGCATGGTATGAAGTAGAGTGGGGATTAAGTGGAATGGGACATTAAGGATATGGGGAGGAAACCATAAGGGAACTGAGCATAATATCGACCACCAAGGAGAAGAACATAGAATCATGCTTGTGAGTATCCAATCCTAGCCACATTTAGGTAATCCCAAAGGCGAGATGATGGAGGTTAAGACGTAGGGAGTTGAGACCAGGGAGCCTAAGAGGGGACACATACCAACAATTCAAGTAGAAAAATAGGTCAAATGGAAGTGAATAAAAGAGATGGAGGTAGCATACCTAGAATAGTAGACAACCCTGATACTATTCCCAACATTCTATAATTTTTAAGTTTGTCCTCTGGTGATCCTTAGCCACCACCATCATCATAGAGAGAAAATTTTGAACCAAAACACAATGATGGATGCATGTTGGAGCTAAAAACATTGAGTATTGTTTTATTATGAGGTGATGGGACATAATTCTCTGCATTATATCACTTGCTTCAATTTCTGTACAAGCTCCTAGGTGGTATGGACTCATCATTACAAGAGGTGGCAGTGTGGCGGGAGGTCTAGTATCACATGGGTGAATGAAGATTGACACCCTTCATGGAAGTTTATAAACCTAGGATTAATATAAATATAGTTAATATTATATCAATATTTTTTTTAAAAGCATATATTATGTTCTCATTTCAATATAAACATATATAGTGGAAATTAAGAGTAGTTATTGTGATAAAAGTCCTAGATTCAAATCCTTGTAGGCATGCCCCTCTTTTGCATGGAATTTATTGTGTGTGTTATTTTTATAGTATTTGAATATTTGAATTTGGTTTACCCTTTTGAAATAGAATTTACAACTTTAGTGGGCCCAACGTTTAAAAACATGTCACTTCCTCCTAAGATGTCACAAGTTCAAATCTAGAGGAGAGATATAGTATGTACACATTTTAATACTTTAGTTGTCAATTTTATATGTGGAAGGAATTCCTTTGTCCCATAAATAAAGGGGCATATAACTTGACTGTGACCTTAAAATTAATTTATTATTAATGTTAGGGGAATTATATTACTTCATAAAACATAAAACTACATCATAGATGGTCTCTATTGGTCTATTGCTAAGGAAACTAGGTCGGCAACATAAAGAAAACAATTTTAAGATGGCCTTGTTGTTCATGATTTGTTGATCTAAAATCTTAAACCAAATACATGTTTATAGTTTTACATGGACAAAACTACATAAACTAACAAACAAGAACATATAATAAGACAAAATACAAAGAAAAATTTGAGTTATGAATTTTGTCACGCAACTAAGTTGTGTGCTTGATTTGGCTGGGGAGGATCGCCACTAGTGTCTGATGATGGAGCTTGAGTGCTAGTGATGTTCTTGAACAACATATTGAGTTTTCCATTCATAATATCTATCTTTTCCATGATGTCAACCATGCATATGAGAATCTCTTGTTGGGTGTCTGCTCTATCAAGGACTTTTCCCATAAGAATTTTAATGTGTTAGTACAAATTGATTGTTTGGATGTAGTTAGAAGCTCTTGCCCTAGTGTAATTACCAGTATCAGGAATCTAATATCTATTTTCCATTTTAAAATGATGATAAAGAACAAATATATGTGCTTCTTAGACCCGTCTCTCAATATTTACAATATCCCTTTGCACTACAGTTGGAATTATTCATCTATATTGTTCCATGGCAACCTTGGTTGAAGATTGGGCATGGATGCTATGCAGAGAGGGTGATATGGTAGCATGGGAAGAATATGGACCAGGTTGTTTATGATGACCATTGGTTGAGGGATTAACTACTATGTGGCGAGCCATTACAATAAGGGGCGCAAGAGGAGGGGATTTCTATTATAGGTGGAAAGAGCATAATGGTGGATAGGATGTGGGGGGGGGGGGGGGGTGGGGCAGAGGGTCGTGACTGGTATTCAACCACGATGATATATTTCTAATGTGAATGTTTAGGATTGCATGTCGCCACAAAATTAAACTTGTTGTCTTTGAGTTGCTAAGCCCGGAGATTGATCGCCATGTTATATGCATTTCAAGGACTCCCAACTTCCTTTTCCCACCTGCACATTTAGTTTCAACCCACTCCATATAATTATAGTTCAATATTTGGTCTCTCAACATCATAATTATCACCCTAATATGGATGGTGTGCAATTTGTGATGATGGTGTACACTCCCAAGCTTTTGTATGCTCTCTTGCAGAGTCAATGGAGACTTGAGTCGAGTTATCATAGAGAGTATCGAGCCACAATGATATACTTCTAATGTGAATATTTTGGATTCCATGTCACTATAAATTTAAAATTATTGTCTTGGAGCTGCTCGGCCTAGAGAGAAATTGCCATGTCATATGCACTACAAGGGATCCTAAATTCCTTTTTTTCCTGCACATTCAATTTCCTCCCACTCCAGAAAATTATGGTTGTATATTTGGCCTCTCGATGTCATAATTTCCACCTTGATCTAGTTGGTGTGTGATTCGTAATGTTGGTGTACGATCCCAAGCTTTCACATGCTCTCTTGCAGAGTCGATGGAGACTTGAGTTGAGGCCTTTGGTAACGAGGTGGACATGTAGGCTGCCAGGTGGGGTAAGACTGTTGTCCTGCATTAAGAATATATCTCCTCATGCCTAATATAACATGCAATGAATACACACCCTCCATGAGAACAATTATATATATATATATATATATAGATATATATCTATATATATATATATATATATATATATATATAGATATATATATATATATATATATCTATATATATATATATATATATATATATATATATATATATATATCTATATATATATATATATATATATATATATATATATATAAACAAAAACTAATTTCATTTAAATTAACTTAATATCAACAATATCACCCATAACTATTATAATTATATTTATATAAAAAAAAAAAAAAAAAATCTCTCACTTAATCATCTTAAAAAACTACCTTCTTCCTTTCATAAACCATATGCAACAACCTTAGTGTCTTTTTATGGAGGATATCCATAAAAATAGTTGTTACTCCAACTATTCATGACCATTAATGCATAAACAAAATTGTATATCTATAGTGCATTATTCCTTTATCCCTTCAACTATTCATAGTAACCAATGCATAAATATATATTGCATTGATTTTTATTAGTCTTTGCATTGCTAGAGACTATAGCACTTGCCTCGTGGCCAAAGTCTGTGGACTCTCGATTATGTTTCCTAGCTTTTTCAATTTTAACCAAAGTTTTAGGAAAATGCTAAATATTCCTAATTTTTTGTAAATTCAAAAATAAATTTTTAATTTCTACAAATATTATCTATCATTTTCCATCCGCTGAGAGAGCCTTGATGTGACATAATTCCCCTATTAGAGGGATTTTTATTTTTGGCATTTTTTAGTTCCTAACAAATCATTTTAAAATAAAAAAAGGCTAATTTTGTAAGTGGTCATTCCGTCGGTGAGTGTTCTGACACTAACATTGATAGTGCCCTTCCTAATGATGCTAGGACTAACGAGGTTGCGGGTTTATTAGGTTAGCAGGGAGGGGCATTGAATAAGTATGCAGAGGAAGTTGGACTAAGTGCACTTGTGATTTGACATTTGTCAATTAAAATGTTATTATCCAATATTAAATGAAGTGTATTTGTAATGCGTATGAGAAAAAAGTGTTGTGTGGAGAACGAGTATCCAAAATAAGGAACATAAAATTTCTTCCTCCTACACATTTATAACACACACCTACCTCTTTCATTGTGTGAAGTGTGGAAGTGAAAATAATGGTAAAGTTGACATTTTAATATATTTGATTAAAATATTTGTGCAGAAGGGAATGAGTGCAGAGGTGTGCAAGGAGAAACGTGGATACTGACATTGAAGGGAGTCATAGTGCATTTGCCTGTTATTTTTATTTTATTATTTTTTTCATTTTAAACTTATATATATTGAGTCATGGAGGAGAACAGGTGTATGGATTTTGTGTGTGTGGAATGAAGGGTGTGTAGAAGAGGGGGAATGTGCGGGAGAACATGTGTGTGGAGCTGTTAATGTGTGTAGAATGAAGTGTGTGCAAAAGAGAGGGTATGTGTGGGAGAATAGGGGTGCAGAGGTAACTTTGCATTCAATATAAAATAAAATGAGCACCCATCGACATAACTCAATATACACAAAAACCCTATTCGAAGGCTTTGATCCTTTAATAATTATATCTAAGTAGAAACATGAATCTTGGTATTCCCGATTCCCGAATACTATGTGCACTGCTTATCTACTTATTATCCAATATTAAATGAAGCATCTTTTTGATGTGTGAGGGAGAAGTGTTGTGCAGAGAAATGGGTTTATGGAGCAAGGAACATAAACGGTATTTCAAAGTGTTTTTTTACGTTGCATACATTCCTCCTCTACATACTTCTTCCTACAAAACAATACATATTAATGAATTAATTAGTAGTTGGATTATTAAAGTGTGGGGAATTAAAAGTCTAGTTTAGTCTATTTTTGCAATGCAATGTGGGGAATGTTTGTGGAGGTGTAGAAGGAGAAACATAGACATTTACATTGACATGGAGTTGTTAGTGTGTGCGAAATGAAGGCTGTGTGGAAGAGGGGGTATATGTAGGAGAATAGGTGTATTATCTATTAGATAAACTTGACCTTATGGTGGAGTTGAGGTTATGTCAACAGTTATGGTTAATAGTTGTGGTTTTGGGCACCTAGTATTGGTGACTCATGGTATTGAGCTCATGGTATTACATGTAGTTGAAGCCCTTAAAAGGCTTGTGTATTCTCCATTGTAGGTAGCCATGGTTGAGCGATGAAAGCTTGGGTTGTTGGCCGCCTTGGCTGTGTTTTAGCCGAGGACAATAATAGATCTATTGTTGGTTGGTTTTTCCCCCAATTGGGGTTTTCCAGATAATCGTGTTGTACATGGTTTGAATGTGTATTTCTTGATTGTTATATTCATTTCTCTTCAACCCTAACAAGTGGTATCAGAGCTCCACACCCAACAATCTCCCACTTGGAGACTGATTATAGCAACTCCATCACTACTTCATTTGCTAGACAATGACTCCACTTTGGACCTGGCTATTTCTCATCTTCTTCATCATACTTGAAGACAAATTGAAACTGAGCAGATTCTCAGTTTCTCCTTGGTTACAACTTTTGTTAACATATCTGCAGGATTTTGGCTAGTGTGTACCTTTTCCAGCTTCAACTGTCCATCTTCCAATGCTGACCGTATGAAATGGTACTTGAGCTGTATATGTTTAGTCTTGGAATGAAATGAAGATTTCTTTGAAAGATGTATGGCACTCTGGCTGTCACTGTATAACTTGCCCAACTCATGATTCTTGCCCAATTCATCCAGAAACCTTTGTAACCAAATCATTTCTTTACTAGCCTCTGTAGCAACAACATACTCTACTTATGTTGTTGAAAGTGCAACAACACATTGGATTTTTGAAACCCAACTGACAACTGTTCCACCTATAGTAAACACATACCCTATTTTGCTCCTCCTGTTATCTCTATCACCTGCCATATCAGCATCAACATATCCCTGTAGAGCAATGTTTGAACCAACAAAGCATAATGCTTGATTTTTGCTACCTCTCAAATACCTGAGGATCCACTTCACTGCCATCCAATGTTCTTTTCCTGGATTGTTCATGTGCCTGCTTACAACTACCACTGCATGTGCAATATCAGGCCTTGTGCAGACCATTGCATACATTATTAAGCTTCCAACTGTTGATGCATATGGAACTTCAGACATATGAGCCATTTATTCCTGAGTCTTGGGACATGCCTCCTTACTTAATTTGAAATGGCTAGCCAAAGGTATACTAACTAGTTTTGCATTCTACATATTAAACCTTTTCAACACCTTTTCTATGTAACTCACTTTGAGACAATGTTAATTTGCGACAACACAGGGTTTAATGTCGGCATTGGCCAAACTATATGAAAAACCCTTGGCCTCAAATAAGGTATTTCTTATGAAGCGTTTATTTAATATGAAGATGTTAGAAGGTGGATCTGTTGCAGACCATTTAAATGATTTTAATACAGTTACAAGTCAATTAAGTTCTGTAGGCGTAAATTTTGATGATGAAGTTAGGGTTGTGTTATTTCTGTGCTCATTGCCAGAAAGTTGGAATGGTTTAGTTATGGCCATTAGTAACTTTGTCTCTGGATCTAGTACTTTAAAGTTTGATGATGTTTTCGGTGAAATCCTTAGCGAGGAAATGCAACGGAAAAGCTCCGGTGAGACATCGGGTAATGCTTTGAGTGCAGAGTCTAGGGGAAGAAAAATGGAAAGAGGAAAGAGCTCAGGATATCGCAGTAAATCAAGGAAAGGTAGATCCAAGTCCAGATCGGGGATAGTGTGCTAGAAATCCAGAAAGAAAGGACACCTAAAGAAAGATTGCAAGTCTCGGAAGGGAAAAGAAGGAGACGCGCAGCAAGAAAACAATCATGAAGCGAATGTAACAGGTGATGTGTTGCAAGATGCTTTAATTATTTCATTAGAAAATATTATTGATGCCTGGGTGGTAGTTTCAGGGGCCTCATTCCATGCCACACCTGATAGGAAACATTTTCACGATTATGTTCAAGGAGATTTTGGACAGGTTCGATTGGGTGATGATAAACCCTGTAAAGTCGTTGGAATGGGTACATTTTTCATAAAACAACAAAATGGAAATCAACGGCTATTGAAGAAGGTAAGGCATGTTCCAGATCTGAAGAAAAATCTAATTTCAACAGGTCAGTTGGGAGGTGTAGGTTGTGTAACTACTTTCACAGATAAAACCTGGAAGGTCACTAAAGGATCCTTGGTAATAGCGAAAGGAGGAAAGGTTGGTACATTGTATTTATGCAATGGTATTTCTAATTTTGTTAATGCTTTAACCTCTACAGGAGAAGATACAACATTATGGCATCATAGGCTCGGGCACATGAGTGAGAAGGGGATGCAGATTCTTCACTCAAGAAATTTGTTTCCAAGTTTGAAGCATGTTGATTTAAAATTCAGTGAGAATTGTGTTTATGGAAAATAGAAGAGAGTCAGATTCCTTATAGTTGGGAAAGAAAAGAAGAGCAAAAAATTAGAGCTTGTGCATACAGATGTATGGGGACCTGCTCAGGTATCATCTCTTGGTGGATCTCATTATTATGTTACTTTTATTAATGATTCAACCAGAAAAACCCGGATTTATTATATTCGAAATAAATCTGATGTATTTGATACTTTCAAGAAATGGAAAGCTTTGGTTGAAAATAAGAAAGAAAAAAGGTTGAAGTGTCTCAGATCAGATAATGGAGGTGAATATTACAGCAAAGAGTTTGATAGGTACTGTTTAGAGAATGGAATTCGCAGAGAGAAGACAGTTCTAGGAACACCACAAGAAAATGGTGTGTCAGAAAGGATGAATAGGACAATCATGGAGCGTGCAAGGTGCATGAGATTGCATGCAGGATTGCCTTTACAATTTTGGGTAGATGTTGTAGATACTGTTGTTTATCTAATAAACAGAGGGCCTTCAAGTTCCTTGGATAGTGGTATTCCAGAGGAGGCATGGATAGGTAAAAAGGTAAACTACTCATTTTTAAAGACTTTTGGTTGTGAAGCTTTTGTCCACATTAACAAAGAAAATAGAACAAAGCTTGAGGCAAAATCAAAGAAATGTACCTTTATTGGATATGGTGTTAATGATTTTGGTTATCTCTTATATGATTGTGAAAATCGCAAAATCATTAGGAGCAGAGATGTAATATTCAATGAAAAGGTCTTGTATAAGAATCAGTTGTAGGAAAAGAAACAAGAAAAAGAAAACAGAGAATACACAATGCTTGACGACATCACAGGAAAAGTGATGGTGCCTGAAAATCATAATGATCAATAGCCAGAACAACAACCAAAACAGCAACAAGCACTTCAAACACCTGAAAGTGGTGTTAGAAGATCTACCAGGATAAGTAGACCCCTTGAACGATACTCTCCTTCATTATATTATGTATTGTTGACTGATTCGGTGAACCAGAATGTTATGAAGAAGCAGTGCAGGTAGAAACCGGAAGAAGTGGGAGCAAGCCATGAAAGAGGATGGACTCCTTAGCACATAACCAGACTTGGGACTTAGTCAGGTTGCTTGCAGGTAAAACTACATTGCAGAATAAATGGGTTTATAGGCTGCAGGAAGAAGATGGAGGAAAACAGAGGTACAAAGCTAGACTTGTAGTGAAGGGGTTTGCACAGAAGAAAGGTATTTATTTTGATGAAATATTTTCTCCTATTGTTAAAATGACTTCAATTAGAACTATTTTAAGTCTAGTAGCAGCTAAAGATTTGCATCTTGAGCAACTAGATGTAAAGACAACCTTTCTCCATGGGGATTTGGAGGAAGAGATATATATGCAGCAGCCATAAGGATATGAGGTAAAAGGGAAGGAGAAACTAGTGCGTAGGTTGAAGAAGAGCTTGTATGGCTTAAAATAGGCTCCAAGGCAGTGGTATCTAAAATTTGACAAGTTTATGTCTGAACAAGGTTATACTAGATGCCACTTTGATCATTGTGTTTATCTCAAAAGGAAAAATGATGGCAGCTATATTATATTGTTATTATATGTAGATGATATGGTTGTTGTAGGTTCTAACATGCAAGAAATAAATGTGCTCGAAAGGAAATTGGCAAACTCATTTGTAATGAAGGATTTGGGTGTTGCAAAACAAATCCTTGGTATGAGAATAACTAGGACAACTTGTGAGATTATCAAATACCCTAACATTGACTGGGTAGGGCTTGGAGGTGAGTGGTGGCTAGATCACTTGGTAGATTTGGCTAGATTTGGCCAAGGAAAACCCAAAGTCAAGTTTAAAGGGGGGATTGTTAGATAAACTTGACCCTGTGGTGGAGTTGAGGTTATGTCAACAGTTATGGTTAACAGTTGTGGTTTTGGGCACCTAGTATTGGTGAATCATGGTATTGAGCTCATGGTATTACATGTAGTTGAAGCCCTTAAAAGGCTTGTGTATTCTCCATTTTAGGCAGCCATGGTTGAGCGGTGAAAGCTCAGGTTGTTGGCCGCCTTGGCTGTGTTTTAGCCGAGGACAATAATAGAACTATTGTTGGTTGGATTTTCCCCCAATTGGGGTTTTCTAGATAATCATGGTGTACATGGTTTGTATTTGTATTTATTTATTGTTATATTCATTTCTCTTGAACCCTAACATTATCCAATATTAAATGAAGTGTCCTTTTAATGTGTGTGAGAAAGAAGTGTTTCTTGGGAAAATAGTTGTGTAGAGCAAGGAAGATAAATTTTGATTCATAATTCTTTGCATTTCCGCATACATTTTTGATTTGGGGCATGAAAAGCCTTGTATCCATGTATATCAGGTTATGTCATCATGGACTCATTTTATTTAGAAACATTGCTTTGTTGATGATATGTTGTGTGATTTTTGAAACGATGTTTGAAGGCTTTGACCATTTAAATGTTGTATCAAAGTAGAAACAACTAATCTTGGTGTTCATGATTCCCAAATATTATGTGAATTTGGATATCATATTTTGGAATTAAATACTTATTATCCAATACTGAATGAAGTTTATTTTTAATGTGTGTGAGGAAGAAGCATTGTGTGGGGGGAATGAGTGTGCAGAGAAAGTAACAAAAAATTTCTCCTGGAATGTTCCATAACTCCACGTACATTCCCCTTCCACACACTTCTTCCGCATATGTCTCTCCCACACAACTCTACATATTAACAAATTAATTAGCAGTCTTGGATTATTAAAGTTTGGGTTATGAAAAGTTTGGTTTACATGTACACTTTATTTGATATCTAGATGCAAAAGAGATGTGGAAAAATGGAAAATCTTGGTATTTACAGTTACCAACTTACTACTTTCTTTTGTAATGTTTCGTATTCACACTACATATTAATAAATAAATTGACAGTTTTACCTTATTAAAGTTTACGTGAGAAGAATAAGTGTTGTACGGGGAGAAAAGTGTGCAGGGTAAGGAATAAAAACTTTCTCTCAAAATGTTCCATAACTCCACATACATTACCCCTCTACACATTTCTTGCTCATATCTCCTTCTTGGACAAGATTACATATTAATGAATTAATTAGCGATTTTGACTTATTAAAGTTTGGGGCATGAAAATTTTTGTTTACATGTACGTTTTATTTGATATTGGGATGGAAAGGAACTATAGCTAAAAGGTGAATGTTGGAAGTCATAGCTCCCGAATATTACTTTCTTCACATATTAATCAAATAATTGGTGGTTTTGCCTCATTAAATTTTGGGGCATGAAGAGTTTCGATTACATGTATAAAAGTGTGGGTGATTAATTATCCCCACTACTATGTCGATGTGGGCTCATTTTTTTTTAGCTTCTTGAATACCAAATGCATTAGTGATTTGAAATTTGTCAGTTAAATAGTTATTATCAAATATTAAATGATGTCTCTTTATAATGTGTATCAGGAAGAAGTGTTGTTTGGGAGAAGAAGTGCCTAAAACAAGGTACAAATACTCCCCCCCGGTATACTTCAACCGCACAACTCCCTTTTGCATAAAATTACATATTAATAAACTATTTATTGGTTTGGGATTATTAATGTGTGTGAGGAAGAAGTGTCTTATAGGATAAGAAGTGACAGAAAATTCTCCCCATCAAACACTTCTATGGCATACCTCTTTCTCACATAACATTATTGTTGATGGTGCTGGATACCGCCAACATACATGGGGTCTCCTTGATGTGAAGTCCCAATTAGACCTCACACCATTTTTATTAGGATCCCCATATGGAGTATCGACCTGACCATCATCACTCAAGGTTTGCCTTGGGTTTCAATGGATAACATAAGATATTATACACATAACCTTTCAACAAGCAAGTAAGTTGACATTGTGGAACACCAATTGCAATGTGTAAAAGGAGGCCTTCACAAGGGGGAGATAGGAGTGAGTCTCTAGAAGGAAATTAATAATACTATTCTAAGATAGACACACAAGAGAAAGGACAGATTAATTAGTTATCTAGAGAAATAGTTCACATAGACACAACGATCATTAAGGCAAATACAACACACATTCTACAAGATAAGCACCAAATCTAATGAAGTAGTTAAATTTATTTAGTACATATGAAAATAGCTTACACCACAAACATCCAAAGAATAGTTTTACAATATTCACAATACATGCATGAAAATGTGTTGGCTCAATGAGCCTCAATTATTAAGAGAAATATCCAAGTACATAGTTACAATGGTGAGCCATTAGCTCCAATAGTGGAACATTAAGTCACTTCTTGCTTCTCCAAGGAATGATATTCTCTCCTATGTCAAGTTAGAGAAGCCAAAGCTAGCTCTCCAAAGTCTAAGCCTCCAAAATCCTTTTGCTTGAGTTATGAGGTTTCTTTTATAACAAGAGGAATGACCTTTCATCTCCCCTTATGACTCTTGAGCTACCCTCATGAATCTTGGACTCCTAAATGACCTTTGAACTTCTATAAGACTTTGATCCACATGTGATATTTCATATTCCACATTTGACTCTTCGACTTCCACATTTTTACATTTTTTTAATTTCTTTATGATAATACATCATTACATTCCACATCATGTGGCAAGACACATTGACATATATGACATTGTGATGACACTTGTATAATCCATGACTTGGAATTTATGACATGGAACTTCATGATGATGTGGTAATGCCAAGTTTCTACCTTTGCTACTTTTTCTTCAGTCTACATGGGAGATATTTAGTTTCTTCATCTTCACCCTCCAAAGGGTGCTAAATTAGTATCAGTATCTTCTGAGTCATCATGCAATGTCTTCATTCTATCATAGTCCAGGATTTCTCCATGCCTTCATGATGGTTCTTCTTTTTGCATCTTATTTGCAAGTGTTTCTTTGCTTATTCTCCCTAGTATCCTCCTTGAGCATCACCTTGCCATGTTCATGATGTACACCTTCCAATGAATTTCACTCATGACAAGGCAAGATCAATGTTAAAATCATCCATAATATCCCTAATTTTCTCATGGAAGAAGCTGCTTTTAATGGGCCTGTGAAAGGACTACGCAGGAAGAGGCTTGTTTGGGATAGCAGTTGAGCTCAACAATGGATGAGAAGGCACCACTACTAACTAGAACTACACCACGCACTATGAGGAGGGGCTATTCAAGGTCCAACACAGTGGGCAAGTGTAAGAAACAATGCAATGAGCTTACTGACTGAAACTGCACAGTGTGTAGGGATCAAGGGAGAGGAAGAAAGTGATAACACAGTTGGGCTTCACAGTGATTGAGGGAAGGCATCACTATGCACTAGAAATATGACATATTCTAGGGATGCAGGGAAAGAATCAGAGACTGAGTAGTGAGTGTTGAAAATAAACACAAGAAAATCCTAATTTAATTTGGTCGTTGAATTAAATTAGGAATTAAATTGTAATTCTAATTCTCATAACAACTAGTAATAGTTAACTAAGTTAATTTGAATTAGTTGGCTCAGTTAATTTGAGTTGGGAGTCTATATAGAGTCATGGGAGTATATCTAGAGTCATGTATAGTGGTTCCTAAATTGTACGGGCCCAGGTTGAGTTTTTTTGAGTTGTAATTATTTAATTCAGTTTAATTGAGTTAAATTCAGTTAAACTAGTAACACGCATTGCTCAACTAGTAAACTGAAGATTCACTTATAATTAACTCATGCATGTTAAATCAGAGAAAGACCCGGTTGAGATTAGAGTTCATGGACAATGTACTATCAGTTGTAAAATCATCTAAATTAAACCGATGGTGCATGTAATCAGAGGAAGGCCTATTGATGGATTGCACATTTATGGATGAGGAATTTCCCAATTAAATATGGGCTAATTCCCTAGGAAATTGCGCAAGGAAATAAGAGCTTGGAAGGAAGTAGATTTGGCTAAGTATTGGTTGGAGCTTGTTTGTGAAGTAGTGAGATAGATTGTGACAGTGAAAAGTTTTTTCGGGCTTGAGAAAATCATTGTAATCTTCTCAATTTTTTTTTATTAATGCAATATACAGATAGTAGGGGTTTTTAGCTATGGCTTTCCCCAAAAAATTATTGTGTTATGTGTGATTGAATTCTTCCTTTTTCTACTTCATGATTTCATCGATCAATTTTTGTTTCCATTGATGAGTAGAGTAGATTCAAGTCAATTTTTTTAGCATATTACAATCTATAGTTTGAATCTACAAGAAAATTCTATATGTTATCAGTGTTGAAATCACTATAAAATAGGAGAATACGAGTTTGCTTTTGTAGGAGAAATTGAATTTGCAGATTCATACTTCAAAGCCAACAAAATGTCATTCTACGGATTGAGATTTGAGTATGCCATTGAGGGTAGCTCAAATTACATAGCTTGGAAGGACAGGATGGAGGCAATGTTGGAAGACAATGGGCTTAAGAAATTCATAGACAATGATATTCCCAAGCCTCGAACAACTAATGCTCAGGATTTGACTGAATGGAGAAAGTCTGTGGAAAAGGTGAGAAGGATTATCCTAGAAGGAGTTTGAGATCATATTGTCTCAAATAAAAACGTTAAAGAAAATCCATTTGTAATGTAGAAGGCATTGATGAACCTGTTTCAAAACTATAGTGACCATAGGAAGCTGGCACTGAAGGACAAGCTAAGAAATATTAAGATGGAGAAGGGTGACTAAATACTGAAGTACTTGACCAAGTTTACCCAATTTCAGGATTAACTTGGAAGTGTCGGTGTTACAGTTGCTGAAGACAATCTGGTGAGCGTGACACTTCTAGGACTTCCCAAGAGCTGGCACAACTACCAAGACTTAATTAATGGGAGGGAGAAGCTACCAAAGTGGGAGCAATTTTGGTTCGACTTGATGCAGGAAGATATCTGATGAAACACTAGATATGGATCCTCATCTAAGCATGATGATGAGGAGAACTGCGCCTTAGTTGGAAAGGTGAAGAAAGGGAAGGGGATTCATTCCATTCCAAATCATATTCCAGTCAGAGTAGCAAGAAGAAGGACATGTTGAAGATTAAATGTTTTCACTGTCATGATATGGGACACTATTCCACAAAGTGTCTGCACAAGAAGGTTGGTAAGAATCCCTTAGGAGGAGCGGCATGTGAAGCTCTTACTTCACAAGTCGAACTGGATTTCACCTCCATCACTTGCATGGTGACATTGGTGATGGGTAGTGTGTGGTGCCTGGATAATGGAGCCTCATTCCATATGACCAACAGGAAAGAGTTCTTTAGTGACTTGGAGGAGAAGGACCTCCAGATGCACATCGAGATGGGAGATGATGGGAGGTATAGTGCGACTAACATCGGTAATTTTACCTTTCAGAGGGAGTCTGGTTCTCCTCTCACATTAAAAGATGTCATGTATGTTTTGGGTTTGAAGAAAAAATTTGTTTCAATTGCCATGTTGGAGGACCATGGCTAGGATGTGATATTTAGCAAGGGAAAGGCTTTACTTTGTCACATAGCCTTAGGACATGTGAAGAAGATCAAGGTTCGAGTGAAGAACCTCTACAAATTGGATGTAGAAGACTACGCTGCTTTGAGAACTAAAGCAGAGAAGGTACAGAGTCGAGAAATCAGTGAGTTGTGGCATAGTATTGGGTCACTTGCACCATGGAGCTTTGAAGATCATGCCGAAATTTTCTATAGGAATTTCCAAGGGCACACGAGAGCAGAGACACATGCAAAGGGTGTACATTGGGGAAGTACACCAAATCTTCCTTTCATGATAAAGACAGTCAAGCGCAAGCAATCCTTGATTGAGTTCACTCAGATGTGTATAATTTTGTAGAATTTTTCCTACAAATCAGCTAGTTTTGATACCATGTAGAACTTTTTCTACAAATCAGCTAGCTTTGATCCCATGTAGAAATTTCCCACCTGTAGATCACCTGGTAATGCAATGTACTAAGCAAAACACTTGATCTACTTCTACAAACAATTTAGTGGAAGCTTAATCAACCATGAGCAACATCAATAAGAACACATATAAATGATAAGAAGGAATCAATCACACATAACATAGAAGAGTTTACCTAGGGAAAGCACCTGCTTAAAACCCCATCTCTGTATTATCATACAAGTGGAAATATAGTCCAGATTACACAAAGCCTTAGCTCGGAAGCTATCTAGCTCTCAGTACAATTCCTATGCTACTCATAGATAGTCAAAGGCTTCTCACAAACCTTCACCTCTGCCCTCCAAGCCTGCTATTTCCTTGTGCAGTTTCCTTGAGGTCCAGTGCTACCACCTGTGTGAATTGGCCTCTTCACACACTCGCTAACCTTTGATCTAACTGCACAAACTTGAAGGAGATAAATACTCATCATGGATGAGCTTCCTTTATAGGAAAAATATTCATCCAACTGATAGTACATTGTCCCTTCTCTGATCTCAACTAGGTCTCTGACAGAACTGACATGCATCAGTTATCCATGAGTGAATACGCAGTTATCTGAAAATAACAGTTGTCACATGCATGCAATCATAAACAAACTGTATCTCATTAATTTAACAACTTGTTAAATTAATCTAACCGAACTTAACTAAGTTAAACTAAGTCAACTGATCCTCTCAATATAGAACTCATCCTTAATTGCTCAATCAGTGGAGAAAATCAAGGACACATTCCCCAATCAGTGGAGAAATAATTGCATGTTCTCACAAAGACTTCAGTTTTCTTTTCCATAACTAATTAACTCATGGATAATTAATTAATTTATATTCCAAACTTTTGGTAAGACCAAATTCGAATTTACTTCCTATAGATAGATCAGGGACTGCTATAAATAGGAAGGGACCTAGAAATGCTATTTTTAGAAGCTTCTGTTTTTAGCAGTTTCACCTCTAACCCAAGGTGGCCAAAATGCTCATTGGCCAAACTACTATTTTTATTCATGCTATTTTTAGCAGATTTATTTTTAGCACTTTCTAAATTTAAAATTTCTTGTTGCACATTTTTCAACACTCCCTCTCAACAAGAAAGGCTTCCTCTCGAACTCGATCTTGTAACTCTGGAACGTTTTGCATGCAACACATCTACCAAGTGCGGTTTCTCCAGCAACACTCGGAACAACAAAAAATTCCAAGTGACCACTCTGTTGGGCTAGAAACATTCTCTGATGTTGAAGCTCTACCTGCTACTGAAAAGTGCTCCCTCTCTAACGCTGTGCTATTGCAACATCTCCATGCATCTCGCACCATTGCACCCTTCTCTGTGTTACCCTACACTGTGCAACACACTTGTGCCTCTCGCATTGCTGCAGCCTACATGCTCTGCGCTGTCCTGGGATTCCCTGCACTATAGCTCTCTCTGTTGCTCCATCCGCATCTGTTTCTACCCAATTAGTCAGTTCTCGCTACTCCACATTGGGGCTCCTATAGCAACATCTCATCCAAGAGGTTGGGTACCTCAAGGATCTCGCCCCTCCTCCTTGAGACAATCACTCTACATCGCCCCACCTCCTACTTGGAGGTATGCCTGCATGTGATCCCTCAGCCCACCTGGATCGAAGTTTCCCTCTATTGGAGGTCTCTGCATGAGTAAATGTCTCTACTCGATCTCCACTCAGTTTCCCCTGTTGTGGCTGCTCCACAACCTCCTGAAGCTGTTGCACCAATCGTGGCTCCTCCATAATCGTTTGAGACTTCTTCTGGCGCTGCATGTTGAGAGGTAATTTACTCTCCCTCTCAACCACCAAGTATCTAACGTTTGCCTTGCTCCTCAAGGCTTTGCATGCATCTTGTACCTAAAGTGCATACAGGTTCTTGGCTAGCACACCAATCTATTTCCACTTTCTTGCCATCACAAAATTTTCTAGAAAAAGAGCAGATTTTAAATTAGCGATATCTCCCTCATTTGAACTCCAATTCAGCTGATTTTGTTTTTTTGATTTTGGGTATTTTTTCTGCAAGGAATCCAAATTTTCTATTTATTTCTAAAAAAATTGTATAGAAATTTTCAGATCTCCTCTGCAAACTCTCAGCCCAGAACTCAAAACTTTGAAATATCCTCTCAATATACTATTCTCTCCTTGATCACTTGTGCTCTGATTCCATGTAGAATTTTTCCTACAAATCAGCTAGCTTTGATATCATGTAGAACTTTTTCAACAAATCAGCTAGCTCTGATACCATGTAGAAATTTCCCACCTGTAGATCACCTGGTAATGCAATGTACTAAAGCAAAACACTTGATCTACTTCTACAAACAATTTAGCAGAAGCTTAATCAACCATGAGAAACATCAATAAGAACACATATAACTGATAAGAAGGAATCAATCACACATAACACATAAGAATTTACCCAGGGAAAGAACCTGCCTAAAACCCCATCTTTGTATTATCATACAAGTGGAAATATAGTTCGGATTACACAAAGCCTTAGCTCGAAAGCTATCCAGCTCTCAGTACAATCCCTCTGCTACTCATAGACAGTCAAAGGCTTCTCACAAACCTTCTCCTCTGCCCTCCAAGCCTCCTATTTCCTTGTGCAGTTTCCTTGAGGTCCAGTGCTGCCACCTATGTGATTGACCTCTTCACACACTCACTAACTTCTGATCTAACTGCACAAACTTGAAGGAGATAAATCCTCATCATGGATGAGCTTCCTTTATAGGAAAAATATTCATCCAACTGATAGTACACTATCCCTTCTCTGATCTCAACTGTTGGGTGTGGAGCCTGATTATCTTCTATATTCAAAGGTATTGCCACATTGGACCCTAGTTCGAAATGAGGCGGCAACATCACCCGTAAAATATTTGCTGCAGGGGGGGGTCCGGGGGGGGGGGCGGTTGTGACTTTTGGGGAGGCCCCCTCTTGTGGGGGATTTCGGGGCAGCGCCCCCGAATCTAAGAACAGATTTAAAATTGCCTTGTAAAATTATAGTAATTTCTAGTCAATTTGGGCTGTTCATTAGGTGGAGATCTGACGGTAGAAGTTATGTTTAATTTAGGGTTTTTTTCCCTAGAAGGCAACCCCTCACTATATATGAGGGAATTGTATTGCGTCTATGTAGATTTGTATTCTGAGGGAGAAAGAGAGAGCAGATTGAGAGCGAAGAGGGTGTTACAGCAGATCTGCTGTAGGTTGTATCTCTTCAGTTTGCTGGATAATATAAAAGGAAGGACTGGTTGTTTCTCCGTGGATGTAGCCCTAATTAAGTGAACCACGTATATCTATGTCTCTCTTGTTTTATGCGTTTTCTGTATTTATATTTCTGAAATATTTTATGTGTTCCATTGCTCCGTAATATATAATTTTCTAACAACTGGTGTCAGAGCCAAAAACAAACTCGCAGGAGAGAAGGATTCCTGGTTCGAGTGGGAGCAATGGTAGAAGATGGTAAGTTTAGGGTCGAGAAATTTAATGGCCAAAACTTCTCGCTGTGGAAGATGAAGATGGAAGATTATCTATATCAGAAAGATCTGTACCTACCATTGGGCGGAAAAACAAAGATGCCAATGGGTATGATAGATGAAGAATGGAACCTTCTGGATAGAAAGGCACTCGAAACAGTACGGTTGTGCCTCGCAGCATCGGTCGCCTTTAACATTTCAAAGGAAACAACGACGTAGGGTTTGATTAAGGCATTGGCGAAACTATATAAAAAACCTCGGCCTCAAATAAGGTATTTCTTATGAAGCGTTTATTTAATATGAATATTTCGGAAGGTGGATCTGTTGCAGACCATTTAAATGATTTTAATACTATTACAAGTCAGTTAAGTTCAGTAGGGGTAAACTTTGATGATAAAGTTAGAGCTCTGTTATTCTTGTGCTCATTTCCAGAAAGTTGGAATGGTTTAGTAATGGCCATTAGTAACTCTGTTTCTGGATCTAGTACTTTAAAGTTTGATGATGTTGTCGGTGCTATCCTTAGCGAGGAAATGCGACGAAAAAGCTCATGTGAGACATCGGGTAATGCTTTGAGTGCAGAGTCTAGGGGAATAAAAATGGAAAGAGGAAAGAGCTCAGGATATCGTAGTAAATCAAGGAAAGGTAGATCCAAGTCCAGATCGGGGATAGTCTGCTGGAAATGCGGAAAGAAAGGACACGTAAAGAAAGACTGTAGATCTGGGAAGGGAAAAGAAGGAGATACACAGCAAGAAAACAATCATGAAGCAAATGTGACAAGTGAGGTGTTACAAGATGCTTTGATTCTTTCTTTCGAAAATATTACGGATTCCTGGCTGGTAGATTTAGGGGGCCTCATTCCATGCCACACCTCATAAGAAATTCTTTCATGACTATGTTCAAGGAGATTTTGGACAAGTCCATTTGGGTGATGATAAACCCTGTAAAATTGTTGGAATGGGTAAGATTCTTGTAAAACAGAAGAATGGAAACCAATGGCTACTAAAGGAGGTAAGGCATGTTCCAGATCTGAAGAAAAATCTGATTTCAACAGGGTAGTTAGGTGGTGAAGGTTGTGTGACAACTTTCACAGATAAAGCTTGGAAGGTCACCAAAGGAGCCCTGGTAATAGAAAAAGGCGAAAAGGTTGGTACATTGTATTTATGCAATGGTATTTCTAACTTTGTTAATGCTTTAACTTCCAAAGGAGCAGATGCAGCATTATGGCATCATAGGCTCGGACATATGAGTGAGAAGGGGATGAAGATCCTTCACTCAAGTAATTTGTTGTCGGGTTTGAAGAATGTTGATTTGGACTTCTGTGAGAATTGCATTTATGGAAAACAAAAGAGAGTCAGATTTCTCAGAGTTGGGAAAGAAAAGAAGAGCGAAAAATTAGAGCTTGTGCATACAGATGTATGGGGACCTGCTCAGGTATCATCTCTCAGTGGCTCTCGTTATTATGTTACTTTTATTAATGATGCAACTAGAAAAACTTGGATTTATTTTATTAAGAATAAATCTGATGTATTTGGTACTTTCAAGAAATGGACAACTTTGGTTGAGATTGAGACAGAAAAGAAATTGAAGTGTCTCAGATCAGACAATGAAGGTGAATATTGCAGCAACGAGTTTGATAGGTACTGTTCAGAGTGTGGAATTCGTAGAGAGAAGACAATTCCAAGAACACCACAAGAAAATGGTGTGTCAGAAAGGATGAACAGAACAATCATGGAGCGTGCAAGGTGCATGAGATTTCATGCAATATTGCCTTTACAATTTTGGGCAGATGCTGTAGATACTGCTATTTATCTAATAAACAAAGGGCCTTCAAGTTCATTGGATGGTGGTGTTCCAGAGGAAGCATGGAGAGGTAAAAAGGTAGACTACTCTTTTTTAAAGCCTTTTGGTTGTGAGGCCTTTATCCATATTAATAAAGAAAATAGAACAAAGCCTTAGGCAAAATCAAAGAAATGTACCTTTATTGGATATGGTGTTAATGATTTTGGTTATTGCTTATATGATTATGAAAATCACAAAATCATTAGGAGCAGCGATGTAATATTCAATGAAAAGGTCTTGTATAAGAATCAGTTGTAGGAAAAGAAACATGAAAAAGAAAACAAGGAATACACAGTTCTTGATGAGATCACTAAAAAAGTGAAGGTGCCTGAAAATAATAATAATCAACAACCACAACAACAACAACTAGCACAATAGCAACAGGCACCCCAAACACCTAAAAGTGGTGTTAGAATATCTACCAAGATAAGTAGACCCCCTGAACGATACTCTCCTTCATTATATTATTTATTGTTAACTGATTCTAGTGAACCCGAATGTTATGAAGAAGCAATATAGTTTGAAAGTAGGAAGAAGTGGGAGCTAGCCATGGAAGAAGAGATGGACTCCTTAATGTGTAACCAAACTTGGGACTTAGTCAGGTTGCTTGCAGGTAAAACTACATTGCAGAATAAATGGGTTTACAGGCTAAAGGAAGAAGATGGAGGAAAATAGAGGTACAAAGCTAGACTTGTGGTGAAGGGGTTTGCATAGAAGAAGGGTATTGATTTTGATGAAATATTTTCTCTTGTTATTAAAATGACTTCAATCAGAACTATTCTAAGTCTAGTAGTAGCTGAAGATTTGCATCTTGAGCAGTTAGATGTAAAGACAACCTTTCTCCATGGGGATTTGGAGGAAGAGATATATATGCAGCAGCCACAAGGATATGAGGTAAAAGGGAAGGAGAAACTAGTGTGCAAGTTGAAGAAGAGCTTGTATGGCTTAAAACAGGCTCCAAGGCAGTGGTATCTAAAATTTGACAAGTTTATGTCTGAACAAGGTTATACTAGATGTCACTCTGATCATTGTGTTTATCTGAAAAAGAAAAATGATGGCAGCTATATTATATTGTTATTCTATGTAGATGACATGCTTGTTGCAGGGTCTAACATGCAGGAAATAAATGTGCTCAAAAGAAAATTGGCAAATTCATTTTCAATGAAGGATTTGGGAGCTGCAAAACAAATCCTTGGTATGAGAATAACTAGAGACAGAAAAAATCACAAATTAACATTGTCTCAGAATGAGTACATACAAAAGGTGTTGAAAAGATTTAATATGCACAATGCAAAACCAGTTAGTACACATTTTTCTAGCCATTTTAAACTTAGTAAGGAAATGTGCCCAAAGACCTAAGAAGACATGGATTATATGTCTAAAGTTCCATATGCATCAGCAGTTGGAAGCTTAATGTATGCAATGGTCTGCACAAGGCCTGATATTGCACATGCAATGGGAGTTGTAAGTAGGTACATGAATAATCCAGGAAAGGAACATTGGATGGCAGTGAAATGGATTCTCAGATATTTGAAAGGTACTACAAATCAAGCATTATGCTTTGGTGGTTCAAACATTTCTCTACAGGGATATGTTGATGTAGATATGGCAGGTGACAGAGATAACAGGAGGAGCACTATAGGATATGTATTTACTGTAGGTGGAACAATTGTTAGTTGGGTTTCAAAAATCCAAAGTGTTGTTGCACTTTCAACAACAGAAGCAGAGTATGTTGTTGCTACAGAGGCTAGTAAAGAAATGATTTTGTTACAAAGGTTTATGGGTGAATTGGGTAAGGATCATGATATGGGCACATTATACAGCGATAGCCAAAGTGCCATTCATCTTGCAAAGAACTCAGCATTTCATTATAGGACTAAAGACATACAGCTCAAGTACCATTTCATACGATCAGTGTTGGAAGATGGAGAGTTGAAGCTGGAAAAGACACACACTAGCCAGAATCCTGCAGATATGTTAACAAAAATTGTAACTAGGGAGAAACTGAGAATATGCTCAGTTTCAATTGGTCTTCAAGTATGATGAAGAAGATGAGAAACTGTCAGGTCCAAAGAGGAGTCATTTTCCAGCAAATGAAGCAGCGGTGGAGTTTCTATAATCAGTCTCCAAGTGGGAGATTGTTGGATGTGGAGCTTGATTATCTTTTGTATTCAAAGGTATTGCCACATTGGACCCCAGTTCGAAATGGGGCGGCAACGCCGCCCATAAAATATTCGCTGCAAGGGAGGTCCAGGGGGGGCGACTGCGACCTTTGGGGAGGCCCCCCCCTAGCGGAGGGTTTCGGGGGCAGCGCCCCCGAAGCTAAGAATAGATGTAAAATTGCCTTGTAAAAGAATAGTAATTTCTAGTCAATCTGATTCATTCATTAGGCAGAGATCTGATGGTAGAAGTTAATTAATTTAGGGCTTTTTGCCCTAGAAGGCAACCCCTCACTATATATGAGGGAATTTTATTGCGTCTATGTAGATCTGTATTCTGAGGGAGAAAGAGAGAGGAGATTGAGAGCGAAGAGGGTGTTACAGTGGATTTGTTGTAGGTTGTATCTCTTCAGTTTGCTGGATAATATAAAAGGAAGGACTAGTTGTTTCTCCGTGGACGTAGCCCTAACTGAGTGAACCACATATATCTATGTCTCTCTTGTTTTATGCATTTTCTGTGCTTATATTTTTGCAATATTTTATGTGTTCGTGTTCCATTGCTCTGTAATATATAATTTTATAACATCAATTGGGTCTCTGATAGAACTGACATGCATCAGTTATCCATGAGTGAATACACAGTTATCTGAAAATAACTGTTGTCAAATGCATGCAAGCATCAACAAACTGTATCTCATTAATTTAACAACTTGTTAAATTAATCTAACTGAAATAGACTAAGTTAAACTAAGTCAACTGATCCTCTCAATATAGAACTCATCCTTAATTACTCAATCAGTGGAGCAAATCAAGGACACATTCCCCAATCAGTGGAGAAATAATTGCATGTTCTCACAAAGACTTCAATTTGCTTTTCCATAACTAATTAACTCATGGAGAATTAATTAATTAATATTCCAAATTGTGGGTAAGACCAAATTCGAATTTACTTCCTATAGATAGACCAAGGACTGCTATAAATAGGAAGGGGCCTAGAAATACTATTTTTAGAAGTTTCTATTTTTAGCAGTTTCACCTCTCACCCAAGGTGGCCAAAATGCTCATTGGCCAAACTACTATTTTTAGACATGCTATTTTTAGCACTTTCTAAATTTAACATTTCTTGCTGCACATTTTTCAACAAGATGTGTGTGGACCATTCTCGACAGCATCCACGAACAAGCATAGGTATTATGTAATATGTTTTTATGATTTTTCTCGTAAGTGCTGGATTTTCTTCATGTAGAAGAAAAATTAGACGTTTGCTAAATTTTGTGAAATTAAAGCACTTGTCGAGAAAGATATTGACAGGAAAGTTAAAGCTCTCAGAAGTAGTAACAGTGGATAATATGTGTCAAATGAATTCAAGAACTTCTGT
Source organism: Pinus tabuliformis (assembly GCA_031772625.1). Lineage (NCBI taxonomy): Eukaryota > Viridiplantae > Streptophyta > Pinopsida > Pinales > Pinaceae > Pinus > Pinus tabuliformis. The sequence goes on from CM062819.1 coordinate 1,620,130,125, forward strand.
GCATCAAAGGAATTCAACGTGAATTAATAGCACCTCATAACCCATAGTAGAATGGGGTGGATGAAAGGAAGAAAAAAAGTATTTTGGGATTAGCACGGGTGATGTTACATGATCAGGGCCTACCTTTGCACTTGTGGGCTGAAGCATGCAACACAGTTGTTTATTTGCAAATCAAACTCCCTCGTCGAATTATCGGGATGAGTACACCTGAAGAAGATTTTTTAGGTAAGAAACCAGATGTGGCACACTTCAGGATATTTGGTTTGTCAGTTTACTGTCGTGTTACAAAGGATGCATAGAAAAATTAAGAGCCAACAGTTGAGTTGGGCATATTTTTGGGGTACACTGATAAACCTCACAACTATCGAGTGTACGTGCCATCCAACAGGATGACATTTGTTTGTAGAGTTGTGAATTTCAATGAAGAGTAGGCCATGAGATGTTCCCTTAAGAGGGAGCTTCAGTTACCTATAGATGAGGAGCTTTTAGCTTTAAAGGAGGAACCTCATGATGATGTGGAGAAGCCACATGTACAGAAGAAAAGAGTGGAAGCATCCACTCATGAAGAGACTTCCAAATATGGAAGGAAGTGCACCAGAGAGGCTAACATATTGGTGCATGATGTTAGAGAGAATGTGGGAGAACCCACATCTCAATGCATGAAAAGGAGGTCACCAGATTGATACACTGGTTACATGGCTCTGATGAGCGAGAGTGTAGAGGTTGATCCATCCTCATTTGAGGAAGTAGAAAAACAACCAGTATGGATTGATGCCATTGTTGAGAAGTATGAATCAATTATCAGAAACAATGTTTGGGAAGTAGTCTCAAGACCAGCAGACAAGTCAGTAGTGAGTTCCAGATGGATTTACAAGGTAAAGAAAGCAGTAAATGGGAGTGTGGAGAAACACAAGGCCAAATTTATGGCCATAGGATTCTCTCAGGTGGAGGGAATTAATTATGATGAGACCTTTTCTCTAGTAGCAAGGTACTCTTCAATCAAATATATTCTAGCACTCTCACCTGATGTAGGAGCATCTAGACTTAGCCAACAATGTGATTGTATGTTCACATGTTGTGGCTAACATGAGATGAATTTCATTTACCTGAGTGGTCAAAGTCAGTTTTAGTAGAGAGGGTTGGACCTCTCGAAAATTATCTTTACTTCATCATTGTAATAATTAGAATATTGTAATATTTTTAGACTAAGAGATAATTTGTTAGTATAGGTGTGTACAGAGCTTGAGAATAGAGATTTAATTGTTAGATTGATTAAAATAGGGATCGAGTTGTTAATGCAATTAGGATATGATTCGATTCATAAAAGAGAAAAATAATGTAATGATAGAGATTAGATGATTGAGAATAGTGTGTAAGAGAGAGTTTGAGTGACAAATATAGGGTTTGAGATTGAATAGAGGTCAGACAAATTGGTGTAATTGAGCCGAGAGGGCCAAGACTCTGTAATTTACATTTTGTTGAATAAAGGATTAAGTGTGGCGTTGCATGTTAATTTTGATGCAGAAGTTCATTCATATCTGTGTATCGACGTTTCGGACTTAATTGGGTATTTTCTCCGTTTATAACACTTTATTCATAAATCGCAATCGATTAGGTGTTAAGGGTTAATATTGTGTTAAGCGCTAAATTCCTTTATTAAAGTTATGTATTAAGCACGTGGGTAGTATTCCCAAGTGGTAAATGGTATATTGCATGCTTAAGAAGAGGTAAATGGAATTGTTCCAAGTCCACGCGATTAGCCTTAGCGGTCGACACATAGCCTAGGAAAACCACTTTTCTTGCGCGCTCTTGATTTGATATCAACCGTGCAGAATCTACGTGAGATTGCGCGACAGCCGTTCGATTGGATGGGTCACTTCGACGGTGGAGATCATTCAGCTAGTTTGCAAGCGGATGACGTGATATTTGTTGGATTTGGGAAAGTAAGATCAACGGTGTAGATTGAAGCGCTCGGTCTGTGGAAAAGTCAAGGTGGGGCTGGTGGGGATTGGTCAGGATAAGCGGGACCCTTAGAAGGAAAACACATGTACAAAACCTGTTTGCGCACAGTTGATTGGATCTAAATCTAAATAGTAGTCGAATTATAGACTACCACCTCATTTTCATCAACCTCCTGCGTAATTTTGGTATCAGAGCATAGAGATTAAGTTTTGCTACAGTAAACATGCCACCGAGGAGAGGAGCTGGCATAGGTCAGGGGAGACCTGTAGCAAATGCAGTTCTGCTGGATGAGATCCGGAGTCTGTGTACAAGGATGGAGACAATGGATACTACTTAGAGGAGAGCACTAGATGAAAGAAATGCCAGTGCGATAGAAGAATCTTCTGAGGAAGAAGAGGTGGATGAAAGTGAAGCTGCCAAAGTTATCAAGATATTGGCCAAAGCAAGTGGAAAACCAAAGATGGAAATACCTTTGTATGACGGGAATCTCAATGTAGAAGAGTTGATGGACTAGATCAGTTCATTAGACAAGTATTTTGACTATGAGGAGGAGGTTGATGACAAAAAGAAGGTAAAATTTGCAACTACCAGATTGAAGGGTCATGCAACTATCTGGTGGGATGAATTACAAACATCCAGAGAAAAAAAAGGGAAGTCTAAGATCAAACAATGGGATAAAATGCTAAGTAGATTGAAAGCTAAATTTATGCCAAAATATTATCAGTTAAATATTTTCAGACAATTGCAAAATTTGAGAAAAAAAGGTATGATTATCAAAGATTATACAGAAGAATTTTATAAGCTGAGCATTAGAGAAGGACATGTAGAGGATGATGTAGAAAAGGTAGCCAGGTACATCAATCGCTTGAGATATGGCATACAGGATGAAATCAGCTTGCTGAGTCTGAAGACAATTGAAGATGCCTATCAAGCAGCTTTGAAGGTAGAACAGAAGATGTTGAGGAAACAAAATCAAAGGAACAGAGGGAAAAGTTCAGCAAGAGGTAGAGGAACTACCAGACCAAGATTTAAGAATCAACAGAGTGAAGCAAGAAGTTCAAGTAGTAGACCACCACAAAGAGGAGATTTTAGTAGAGGAATATTTGCACCCAGAGGAAGAGGCCGAGGAAGAGAAATTTGGTCTTACACATGTGGAGAATGGGGACATGGATCATGGGATTGTCCTGATAATAAAGCAACAAATCAAAGGAATGTGAATGTGGCTGAGGCAAAGGAAGAAAAACCTCAAATTGCAAACAAGGAAGAATCACTTGAAGAAGGAGAATCTCTGTTGTTGAAAAGGGTATTGCTTAAGGCAGAGAAAGAGATAGGAGAACCAGCTCAAAGGAAGGGTTTATTGATAACTACATGCAAGTCCAAAGTAATATGTTGTAAAGTGATAATTGATAGTGGAAGCACTGATAACCTAGTTTCTATAGAAATGGTGGACAAGTTAGGACTAGTGAAAACAACACACCCTACTCCTTACAAAGTATCATGGCTGCAAAAAAGACATCAACTTATTGTGACATAACAATGCAAGGTAGAGATACAGATTGGAACTTATAAGGATGTGATATTCTGTGATGTAATTCCAATGGATGTATGCCATGTGTTGCTGGGAAGACCTTGGCAGTTTTATCGAAAAGCTATTCATGATGGGAGAAGAAATACTTACATTTTGGAGAAGGATGGAAATAAACACACATTGTTGCCATTGAAGGATGAAGCAGGCAAAGAAGCGCTTGGAAATAGTGTTATGCTGATGAGTGGGAAAGAATTGCCGGAAGAAGTCAAGAAGGATGAATAGATGCATTTTTCTGTCATAAGGAGACCTAAGGTAATTTTAACTTCCACAAACTTAAATGATTTATCTGAAGAAATCAAAACTGTGTTGAATTACTTTGTTGATATTATTGTGGATGAGTTTCCAAATGCATTACCACCAATTAGGAGTATTAGTCATCACAATGATCTAATACCTGGAGCAAGTTTGCCAAACAAAGCAGCATATAGGTTAACTCCTCAAGAAAATGCAGAAGTTGGAAGACAAATACAGGAACTTATGGATAAGGGATTAATCAAAGAGAGTCTTAGTCCATGTGCTGTACCAACAGTACTTAGTCCAAAGAAAGGTGGTGAATGGCGTATGTGTACAGATTCCAGAGCCACAAACAAAATCACAATCAGGTATAGATTTCCTTTACCACACACGGATGATTTGATGGATTGTTTAAGTGGGTCAAGGTATTTTACTAAGATAGATCTGAAAAGTGGATATCATCAAATAAGGATTAGAGATGGAGATGAGTGGAAGATTGCATTTAAAACAAACAGTGGGTTGTGTGAATGGTTAGTGATGCCTTTTGGACTCACTAATGCACCTAGCACATTCATGAGATTAATTAATGAAGTCTTGAAGGAATATGCAGGCAAGTTTGTCATTGTTTATCTTGATGATATTCTAGTTTTCAGTAGAAGCAAAGAAGAACACCTGGAGCATCTTAAGTTGGTTTTAAGAAATCTGCAGAAAGAGAAATTGCTGATAAATCTGAAGAAATGTGGTTTCATGAAAGAAGAATTAATCTATTTGGGATTTGTAGTTTCTAAAGAAGGTTTGAAAATAGATCCAGAGAAAGTCCAAGCAATTTGGAACTGGCCTACTACAAGAAACATATTTGAGGTAAGAAGCTTTCATAGTCTTGCAATTTTTTATAGAAATTTTATCAGAAGTTTTAGTCAGATTTGTGCACCAATTATTGAAACAATCAAAGAGACTAATCAACCATTCAAATGGATAGAAGCAGTAGAAAGAAATTTTAAGTTGTTAAAGAAGAAAATCATAGAGAAATTAGTTTTAGTTTTACCTGATTTTGGAAAAGTATTTCAAGTTGAAACTGATGCTAGTGGAGTTGCAATAGGAGCAGTTTTGAGTCAGGAACATAGACCATTATCCTACTTTAGTGAGAAATTGAATGAAGCTAAGAAGAAGTATTATTCTTATGATAAAGAATTTTATGCTATTGTGCAACCTTTAAAAAAATGGAGACATTATTTGCTACCAAAGGAGTTTGTATTATATTTTGACAATCATGCATTACAGTTCATAAACAACCAACCAAAATTGAACCAGAAACATGCCAAGTGGGTAGAGTTTTTACAGAGTTTTACTTTTGTGATAAAACACACAAGTGGTAAGTTGAAAAAAGTTGTTGATTCTTTGAGCAGAGTAAATTTCATTGTGCAAGAATTAAGAGTTGGTGTTGTTGGATTTGAAGAAATGGTTGATATGTATAAAGATGATGCATATTTCAAAGATATTTATGTAGTTTTACAAAATCCAATAATTCATAACAGAAGTTAGTGGTTAGATTATCTTATCCAAGGAGGTTTACTATTTAAGGGTAACAAATTTTGCATTCCCAAATGTTCTATGAGGGAAAACATAATCAAGGAGAAACACAGTGGAGGATCATCTGGTCACTTTGGAAAAGAAAAAACCTTTGCTCAGGTAAATTATTTTTACTATTGGCCAAAGATGCAAATTGATGTTAAGATATTTGTTGAGAAGTGTAGGATATGTCAGCATGCTAAAGGGAGAAGCCAAAATACAAGATTTAATTAGCCATTGCCAATACCAAACTGACCATGGGATGCAATTAGTATGGATTTTGTTTTAGGGTTACCTAGAAATCGAAGAGGGAATGATTCCATTTATGTTGTGGTAGATAGATTTTCCAAAATGGCACATTTCATTGCATTTAAAAAGACTAGTGATGCAACACATATTGCTAATCTGTTTTTTTTAGAAGTTGTAAGGTTACATGGATTGCCTATACGTATTGTATTTGACAAGGATACAAAGTTTGTTGGGCATTTCTGGAGAACTCTTTGGAAGAAACTAGGTGCCAACCTTAGTTTTAGTTCAACATACAATCGTCAAACAGATGGACAAACCGAAGTGGTAAACAGAAGCTTGGGAAACATATTGAGAAGTTTAGTGTATAACAATTCGAAGTAGTGGGATTTAGCACTTGCTCAAATTGAGTTTGCTTATAATGACACTCCAAACCGAAGTACTGGAATGAGTCCATTTTAGATTGTTTTTGGAATGAATCCAAGAGGTGTGTATGAACTCAAAAATTTGGGTAAACAAGAGACAAGAAGTGAAAAAGCTGAAGAGTTTGCAGAGCAGATGTAGAGACAAGAAGATGTCAAACACAGATTGCAGGAAAGCAGTGGAAAATACAAACATAGAGCTAATATGAAGAGGAGAGAAAAGGAATTCCAAGTGGGAGATCTAGTGATGGTATACTTGAGAAAAGAGAGATTTCCTGTTGGGACTTACAATAAACTAAATATGAAAAAGATAGGACCATGCATAATTGTGAGGAAGTTTTCAACTAATACTTATGAAATTGAATTTCCATAAGGAATTGGAATATCACCTATCTTCAATATTGCAGATTTGTATCCATACAAGGAGAAGAGTCAGAGCTACAGAAGGAACCTGCAGGAGATGAAGTTCAAACTTTAAACTGGGAAGAACAAATGTCAAAGATAGTCAAGAAAGAGGTGGAAGCTATTTTGGAGAAAAGAGTATCCAAAAGAACTAGAGGACAAGTTTATTTTCAATATCTTGTCAAATGGAAGGGACAACCAGTGGAGGATGCTAGTTGGTTGACAGCAACAGAATTACAGAGGTATGGAGTACATCCTGAAAGTTTGATGAAGAATTATTTTCTTCCTCAGGAGTCTGATGCAGGAGCATCCAGACTTAGCCAGCAATGTGATTGTATGTTCACATGTTGTGGCTAACATGAGATGAATTTCATTGACCTGAGTGGTCAAAGTTAGTTTTAGTAGAGAGGGTTGGACCTCTCAAAAATGATCTTTACTTCATTATTGTAATAATTAGAATATTGTATTATTTTTAGACTAAGAGATAAGTTGTTAGGAAGCGTGTGTAACAGAGCTTGAGAATAAAGATTTAATTGTTAGATTGATTAAAATAGGGATCGAGTTGTTAATGTAGTTAGGATAGGATTCGATTCATAAAAGAGAAAAAGAATGTAATGATAGAGATTAGATGTTTGAGAATAGAGTGTGTAAGCGAGAGTTTGAGTGACAAAGATAGGTTTTGAGATTGAATAAAGGTCAGACGAACTGTTGTAATCGATCTGAGAGGGCCAAGACTCTGTAATTTACATTTTGTTGAATAAAGGATTAAGTGTTGTTATAGCTCCAAATCTCACTCTTATGGTTTGTGATGCTGCACTCATGGCCTAGGGCAACCCCTCCTTCCAGACCTGGTCCAAAAATTTTAAAAATAGTGTTTTATTCCCTATACGCGACATTGCCTTGATTTAAACGTGTGTACACGCGGGTCTGTCATACCCAACCCGCGTGTATCTATTAAAACACTTAAAAAAATAATAAATTCCTCTTTTTCGGGCGGAGATTGCGGGTTTTACCTGCTGGATCACCTGTTAGTGCCCGTGGCCCAACTGTTCCCAACCAACTCCTAACTAAAAAACTACTTTGGAGAGGGTATAAAAAGACATCAAAGGGAAGGCCAAGGGGAGAGAGAGGAGAGCAAGATTATTATGCTGAGATTTTTCCCTTAGACCAGGTCTGTAGTCTTTGGTGCTTTCTGCACTTCCCCCCATTTTGCATAGGAAACCCTTGTTTCCATGTGTATTGGTGATCATTCATCCTTGATATCATCATTGAGTAGGACTTGGAAGGAGCTCTTGTTGGAGGCTTGAGGCTGGAACGAATCCGGGAGGAAGCTTTGCTTGGAGCCTGCTGAAGGTGTTCAGGTGATATCTTTCCGATATATGTACTTTATTTGCCTTTATATATAAAGAAACATGTCTTTGTTCCCGAAACAATCTTTCTTTATGCTTATGAGATTCTTGTCTTGAATTCTTATGCAAGTGGTTACTTAAATATTTTTATAACTAACTTTATAGCATAAAGATGGTTTATACGTAAGTATCTGTACATGTACTGTGGTGTTCTTTGATTTGTTTGTCTTGCAGATCAAAGAAAGAAGAAGGGAACTCCAAGAAGGGTTTGGACCCTAAAGGCCTTCTCGAACGTAGGACCTTAGGTACGCGCCCTAAACATTAGAATTTGCTTAAAAGTAAAATGATGGCTGTGTGTGTGTGTTTCTTTGAATAAGCAATTTTCAGTCTGGTAGAGTCTTAGCCCAAAGGACCCTAGGGGTACTTTCCCTTCAACCAGAATTGGTGACTCCGCTGGGGACAACACTCTTGTTGTTCCTAGTTTGGGTAGTCTTCAAGCCAATCAAGGCTCAACCCCTCTGTTTGTTGGCTCTGACTGTCTGATCTTTTCTTGAACTCCAAGCTTTTCCAGTTTTTCAGTCTGTGTTTTTTTTTATTTTTCTTGAAAGACTTCAGATACGCTCTTTTCCTGGATTATAGAAGCGTATATACGCAAGTTGCACTAAGTGAACCCGCGTATACGCAGGTTTCCTTAGTTACAGTCGCGTATACACGCATTCTGCACTTAATTGCAGGCGCGTATATTACATAAATTTCAAGATTTATAAATTTTCTTTTTGCTGAATATTTGTCTGGTGGTTTGGGTCAGTGTCAAGCAGTCACTTTTCCAGTAACAGTTCTCTGTTTGACAGGGGGCATCTTGTTCTGAACTCTCTCTAGTCATAAGGAGTATTAGTCTTGTTTTCGTTGATTGCAAGCGTCATTGATTTTTGACACACAAGATTTCTGTTTAAGAATCTTGATTGCTCTGTTTCGGCAGAGTAGGAAGATTGGGTTCAATCTTTGTGTCCATTTTTGCTTTCATGACACTTTTTGTTTGCTTAATGAAATCATTTTTATGACCATTTGCTCCTTCGTTTCGGGAAATTTGTTTGTTACCATTTTCTTGAAACTTGTCTTTTGATATTTTGGACTTTCATTGCTGCTTTTGATTGTCAAAAGCGATTTCAAACACAGTTTATTTTTGTTAAGTTTTCATCATTTGAAAGGTGTCAATTCACAAAAGTGTTTGGTTGCTTGTTTATCAATCATTGGTGTCAGTATTTTTGAGAGCTTTCCTTTGAAAAAGACTTCTTTGTTGTCTGAAAGAAAATCTTTTGAAAGTTTTAAGTTTCGCTTTCTTAAACTTGCTTTTCATTTGATTTCCTTTTTTGCGAAGTGAAAGTGCTTTATTTTTATCTTAGAACTTGTTTTTATTGTTTGGACGAAATGATTGGTAACACATCATCTTCTATCTAAGCATTTTAGTGGCAAGACAAAATTTGATAAGTGAGCAACTTTCCTTCTTTGTTTGCAGAGTAGTCTTAAAATCTTGCATTCACATATAGTTGTTGCATTAGGATAGATTTGCATCCCTTTTTATGCATACATAGCTTTGTTAGCTTTTGTGAGTGTGGAGTTTGAAAAGAAAGCAAAAAACTTTGTTTTATTAGAAGTACCTCTGAACCTCATAGAGATTACTTTTCATCGAACGAAAAAGTGCATGTGCATATAGGTAAGTTTTTATTAACTTCTTTTGCGTCTAAAAACACCACTAGTTTCATCTCCATTACCTTGTGACTTAAAGAACAGCCTAATAAAATCAAGCGCTTAATTCAAATCCACTAGAACTTTTTGTTTTAGTTATTACACCAACAAGTTTAGGATTTTAGGGCCTTGGATTAGGCGAGTGGAGAGTTAACTCTCCAAGGCCACATAAAACGTCAAACATAAGATTCTGATTAACTAGAGTAAATCCAATAGCGTTAGGAAGACCAGGAAAGCTCCGGATCTGGGAGTTAAGCACGAGGGTCTGTGAAGACAGGGAAGAGAGATCCCCCCTCTCGTACTTGTCCGAACTTACCTCACGGCTGTTCGGCCTAGCTTCTGTGACGAGTTGGTATCCATAGTTTCTCTTCCTAGGGAACTACACAGGTGGCTGCAGAGGGGAATCCCGTGGCACTTGAGGTCGACGTTGTATCACTCTTGACAGTACTACTGGAGGGCACCCTTTCGAAGCTTGGGGGCTTGCACCGGCGCAGGCTGTTGTTAGGAGGTTAGCATAACTTCCTCTGTTACCTTCGCTGATAGGACTGGGCCGTCATTATCCCAGAATATCTTCGAAAGGCCCCTGACTCCACTTTCTTGTATTTTGGTGTCCGGTCCCCATCACCCGGAGCGGAAATACTTGGAAGTTGTTTGACTGGCTGTTATCTTTAGGGACTTTCTAGTGGGTGCTCTTTGCTCCTTGTATATAGTTGGCTTTAGGTATTTTTGTCTAGTCACGTTTGGACTTTGTGTTCTGAGTGACCGGCTTACCACTCTACTGATCTTGAAAGGCTTTTGGTCGTTCTTTCAGAAGTTGTGGAGTTGCCTCCTCAAGGGCAAAGGTTTTGATTGCTTATCCATATTCCTTGAAGAGTATTTCTATATTCCCGTAGGGGAAGGGTCTTTGGAATAGTTAGATATGGCCAATATTCCTGTGGAAACCAACCAAGGTGCCCTCCCAAAAGGGGATCCTTGTGCTTTTCCTTTCTTCAGAAACGTTGGTACCCCCTTGATGGCCACTTTGAATATTCCTGGGTTGAATGTTGGACTACCCGTTTGGTTGTGGTCCACTCCGAATATTCCAAATGCTCTTGAAGCTTCTCAGTTGAATGCTTTATTTCAGGGGCATCACATGGGTGGTAATTGTTCATCTTCTTTCAAAGAGAAATCTGGGATTCCTTCTTCTCCTCCTTCTTGTAACAAGAAATCTAAAAAGAGGAGAAAGAGGAAGTCAAAGAAAAAGAATAATTCTAGCACTTCATCTTCAACCTCTGCGAGTCATGTTGGAGATGAGTCTTCAGCCGCTGCAAGTCATGCTGAGGGCACAAGTCTAGTCACTGCAAGTCACACTAGCACTTCATCTTCAACCTCTGCGAGTCATGTTGAAGATGAGTCTTCAGCCGCTGCAAGTCATGCTGGGGGCATGAGTCTAGTCATTGCGAGTCATAATAGCAAAGAGTCACCGACCTCTGCAAGTCATGTTCAGGACTCTCCGCAAACCATTGCTAGTCATGTTGGCGGAATGGAGGTTGATAAGAAACCTGGACATAGAAGTTTTAAACCTAAGTTCCCTTGTAAGATATGCAAGGGAGACCATCTCACTCATTTATGCCCTGGTATTCCAGAGGTTCAAAAGATATGGTCCGAGTCTGAAAATACTTCTGCTCCTAGATCTGATATGGTTTCTCATCAATCCCATCAACCATTGGTTGATAATGTGGTAAATCCAGTGCAATCGCTGGCCGATTACACTCCTCTTTTGGGGGGTGAAGTGCCTAAAAAAAGAGTCTGTTTGATCTCTAGTACAGAGTCTTCTAGTATAGGGGGCATTCCGGTTTCTTCGAATGTTCCCCCTCCAAGTGCTAAGAGTGTTTCCTTTGATTGGGATAGTCTTGTTGAGCCTCGTCTTCCTTCCGCTGTACCTTTCCAAATAAAGGTCAGGGTTAATTCCACAAATGTCTATCGATGTATGGTGGATGAAGGATCCTCTACAAGTATTATATCCTCTTTGACTTGGAAAGCTTTGGGTTCCCCAAAGCTGTTGACAGCTCAGAGTCAGTTGTTAGCCTATGATAGAAGACCTGGTGAATCTATGGGTGTTCTTCCTCAAGTGCCTATCACTTTAGGTGGGAAGACTGTTTTAATCGATATGATGGTGGTTGATAGCCCTTTAGACTTTAATATGCTACTTGGGCGTGATTATGTCTATGCTATGAATGCTGTGGTGTCTTCACTCTTTCGAGTAATGTGCTTTCCTCATAACGGGAATATTGTCACTGTTGATCAGCTTGCATCTGATAATCATCACCCTAATTCGACTTTACTGCAGAATGCCCCTTGGTTTGTTCCAAGTGTTCAAGTAGACTCTACGCCGCCACGGGTGAATTATGTGGCATTGAGTCCTTAATATTCAGTTGCTTCTAAGAAGGATCCTTTGACTTATGATTCTCCTTCTTAGGACTTGGTCCCGGCAGTTGACCGAAAGATTCATCCTATAGGGACATGGAACCCTTTAATTCCCTCTTTTGATCCTTGTAGTTATCATGATTTCTTAGAACTTGTTTTGCCTTCACAGGAGGAACTCTTTGAAGCCATGATCTATGACTACCAAAGGAGCCCTTGGCCTGAGCCCTGCAAGGGGTTTGTTCAGAAGAACTATTATGCGTAAGCCGCAAGGCTGCATGGTTCCCTGTACCATATTGTATATATGAGGTACGGATTTTTCAAGTTTTGTATTCTATAACACGAAGTTTATATGTGGGATGTATTAACTTCTTGTCTAGTGTTCCTATTTATGTTTACAGAACTTGGAAGATTTCTCCTTTGGAAGTTTATGGTTGGTCCGTTCTGACAGGTATTGGTTCTCGAAACTGGCATATAGGTTAGGTTTTTCCGCCTGCATTATGCATTTATCAGTTTCCTTTCCCATTTTGGCCTTAGGATCGACCCCACCAAGTTATGGTGCGGAACCTTCTCATTGCTTAGAAGTATCATGACTTGTGTGGTAGAGCCTACCTTATCATGAGTGCCCTAGTTAGTACCTTGTTGTCACTTGGCACTCATGCTGTTTTTTCATCCCTAGGCTCGGGAGTCCTCTTTAGTCCCGCCATGACTTATGCGTTGAAGACTCATTCCTCTTTGCTTCTTCGCTTTGTTCTGGCCTTATACCCTAGAGGCTCCTATGTGTGTTGAGTTGTACCTCTGCATTGCATGTTGACCATTTGCACCTTTTGGCCTATAGCCGGCTTCACTTGGACTCGTGTTTAAGCCAACTTTTGACCATGACGTCTGCAAAATCAACCTTGCATACCCTTGACTTCTGCAGCTTGACATACCCAGATCCGTGGAAGGAACTTACCTCTGACTGTCACTGACCAGTTTTTCACCTCCCTGCATTGAGCATAGGAACGTTCCTTTCCCAGGAACTAGATCATCTGTTTCACCGACACTCGTTCTTTCCACTGTACCATAGGATTCTTTTATTCTTTTTCCGGCTTATCAGAAAAAGACAAAAAAAAATAAATATTCCAAAAAAGAGCGGGAACAGGGACATTATTTCCATTTATTGTTGGCAGCTAGAGTCAGTCGTATCGCCCTTGAACAAAGCACTCAAAACAAAGTCTCCTCCGCATGGGTGGGATTTAGTTTGACTTAGGTTCGCCATAACCTTGTTATCGAGTCAGTTCTCCCCCGATTGGTTATCTCTTCCAATCATACGGAGGGTTCGTTCGTGCCTCGTGCATGACGAACTTATACAGATTCATCATATGCTGCCAAATAGTCACATTGAGTCGTGCTTTTGTTCAAGGGAAGTTAGCCTGAGTCGGCCTTTCTGCGGTGTCTCTTGACTCATTTTTTTTTCAGTCGGCCATCCCTGGTTGTCAGTATCATGTCTATCATCACATCAGTTATATTGGTCCTTTACTCGTGCCGGTTTGAGAAGGTCCCCATTGACTTCTTGCTGGCGGGTCTTGTCCTTATCGACGACGACACCTTGCTCTGAGGACAGGCCTAGAGCCGCACCCTGGCCCTATTTTCATTATTGATAGGTCACCTTGTGCTCAGCATCGATCAGTATCATGGGTCTTTGACTGAGTGGTTTCCCTTGTGTTCGACATCAGCATACATTATCACACATTGGGATTTGTGCAGTACCTTGGTTTCCATTTGACCCTATTGGTGGATACCTCGCCTCTGTGTCAGCTTTCATTATTGGTTGGTTCAGAGGGTTTCTGCCGGAAACGTACTTCGGTTGGGTTACTACATTTTTTTTTCGTCCGATTCCTTCCACATTATTGGCCTACAGGTTACACTCGCGCTAGATTGATGGAGGATGCCTTAATGCCTTCCTTCTAGCGGATCTTTCCCTATCGACTCCGACTCATTGCTCTGGGGCAAGGATCTAGAGTCCATTTGGCAGTACCTTGGGGTTTGCAGTCATTAGTGGCAGATTCCTCGCTATCGACAGTGGGAAACCATCATTGTCTCCTGATTGATAGATTCTTACAGGTGTTCGACATCAGCTCATTTATTCACACTTGTTAGATTGTACTGGGTACCTTGACGCTCATTATCATTATCGGTGAGTAGTCTCGCGTTTGTTAACGGTATACATCAATGACCAGTAATCAAACGATTTCTCACATGGCCGACTTCAGATCATTTATTCCCATGGTGTAGAAATGTACCACGGTGGTCGGTGAAGACCTCAGGTTGTATCAGCATTCATTGGTTCACTTGACAGTTACTCTTGTTGCTGCTAGTTGATACCACTCCACCTTATATGTTGCAGTCAGTCATGGCGACATTCTATATGCTGGCACCTGAGTTTGCAGTGTAGTACCATCCTATTCCATCATGTTCAGTTGGTACCTTTTTGGGATCAGTCTTTGATATCAGTGATCCGTTGCATCTTTCAGCATCATTGATAGTCTTATATCTGATATTCAGACATGTACTTACTCATTCTGATCAGAAAAGATAAATGTTGCCTGGTTCATGATCATAAGCTTTGGTTTCAGTGGTTATTTTGAGTTGCCTACAGGTTCATCGTTTCGCCTGCTCAAGATAAGCGAGAGCATAAATTTGGTATATAGCCATCTGCTTGATTGGTTGCATTGGCATTTTGATATAGTTTGACGTATATAGTCTTGTAAGAAACACCGGTGGTTGTCATCATGATTTCACATCTTGATGGACTGCTGCCCTTCTCTTGTTTTAGTTAAGTCAGTCATGAGTCATTTGTGTTTGGTCTATTGAGTGAGTTTTTTCAAGTTATTTCAGTTTGCCATCGAGTCGGTTTGAGTCAAGCTTCAGTTAAGTTTCAGTCAGTTTTCAGTCAAGTTTTCATTCAATAAATGTGTCAAAGTTTTGTGTCAAAGGTGTAAATAATGACTCCATTGCCCAATGATTGAAAGGCACTGGTCTGCTCTCCCAGAGGTCTGAGGTTCTTGGTACCTCCAAGGAGCTACCATCCCCATTGGAGCCAATGTTAGTGTCGGTCATGATGCCCTCCATCAGTGATCAAAAAACTCTTTGCATATGCATAAGTAGGTGTCTCATCAGTATCAATTTTGCATCCCGTTAGGCATGCCATAAAATTGATGGAGGAGCTGGTCCTTGTTCCCTTCTTGGCTTTGCTGGATCAGGTCATATCATTTAATGAGCTTGTGTTACACTTGTTTTATTTTTGTCTTGAAGTCCCAAGTCTTAGGTCTAGGGTTTTGGTCAAAAATCACTGCAAGGTCATGAGTCAGAGGTCTAATAGTCCCCAACAAGCCGGAAGGAGGTATGTTAATATGTTCCATTGATATTTTTTTCATCAGGTACAGCTCATTTATACCTTGGATTTAAAAACCTTGTTTTTAAACCCAAGGTCATGTGAAATTTGCAAAAAATAAGGAAAATTTTCAAAATTCTTCAAAATGCCGGCAATAACCCTGGTCTCCTCGCCAGAGTCCATCAGATGGTAAACCTGCAAAAAGAACAGAGTTAAAGCACTCAAAAGATCAAATTCAGGACAAAGTGAACTCAAAACAGTGTTAAAAGTGAATGTCAAAACAAAAACATTAGAAAGTGGGTTTGGTAAGTTAATTTTTTCAAATTGGGCCTATAAAGAGTAAATTTCCCTCTAAACAGCCTCATTATGCATTTGAGAGCTTGCAAAAACGAGTGAGAGGTCAAAAGAGGCGATTTGCAGAAAGTTGGAGTCATTCTCAGGGGCGCGACCACTTAGGCTCAGTGCGCGACCAGTTGGGTGGGGCCCGACCACTCAGCGACCCCTCTGCAGTGTATTTTTCTAAAGGGCGCGACCACTCAGGCAGGGCGCGACCACTCAGAGCAGGGGCGCGACCACTCAAGCTGTCTTCTACAGAACCACTCCAAATCGACTAAATCGCCCTCTTTCTTGCTCAACTGATCGAGGTAGGGTCTTCTAGTGCGTTTGAATGCTTGGAACATGAAATGATGGGCTTGCATATATATGTTTATCACCAAGAAATGTAAGGAGAAATGGATTTGGGTGATTTCTTGTTCATGTAGGCATTATGCTAAGGTTGATGTTTTTTCAAGGCTTTAAATCCCTATTTATTCCTTCCTTGTTTCCTATTAAATTCACAAATGTCATAATATGTTTATATCTTATCTCATTTGCAATAAAAACTAAATCTCTCATCCCAAAATTCCTAAAACCCTATCCCTCCCCCAAATCCCTTTACAAAACCCTAATGCCCTTTCATGTATTCTACCCAAACCCTAATACCCTCCACACGGCAAGGAAAATAAATGAACAACAGCAAGGATTAAAAATGTTATGTAAAAAGAGAAAAGAGCAATAATATGACAAAATGACCAAATAAAAAAAAATATGTTGCTGTGCATAGTCATTGGAAAATAGAAGACACACTGCTGTTGCATATCCATAGCAAAAACAAGAAAAATGCAGCTGTGTATATGTATAAAATGGACATATTGCTGTAAATATTGTTTGCAAAAGAATATTGTTGTGTCTCCCCAAAACCAAGCCCTGTTTTCCTCTCTACCCCTTCCCTAACATCTTGTTTATTGTTTGCAAAAGAATATTGTTGTGTCTCCCCAAAACCAAGCCCTGTTTTCCTCTCTACCCCTTCCCTAAAATCCTGTTCAATTAAGATCCCTTTTCCCTTATGACAAGATGTAAAAGAAGCCTTGTTCCCCTATGACTAAATGTACATAAAATCCTTTGAAAAACACTGTTTACCTTATGATGTACATTGAAAAAACAAAAAACTCAAAGGAGCAAGCTATCTATGCTGTCCTATACTCCTGTTGCAAATGCATGTCCTTTCCCTTGATGACTATCATACGTATTTTCCCTAATAAAGTATTTCTTTGCAAATGATTTCCTAATGATGGAAGATGAGATGATATGTTTGACATTTTGTGAATTATCCCTTAAAAATCCTTGTTTTTACATATTTTCCCATTCCTTATTAAAAATCCCTCCCCTAACATTTCCCTTATGATTTTTTCCCCCTTGAAAATAGCATACTTCTCAGCATTTTTGCAGGCAAGGGCAGCAGTTTACTCTATCTATTTGCTTCACTTTGCTCAAAAGCACCATGTCAACCACCGAAACCTATGAGCAAGGTGATGACCGGTCTTCTTCCACAGAGATCGAGGTACAGCAGAGGCCTCGTAAGGGTGGCAAAGGTGGTCATCATAGGAGAGAGGAACCCACCTCTTTGGCAGAATTGCAGGCCTGTCCTATGGCAGTGAATTGTTTCCGTTATATGTCATGTTTTCAGTTCTGTGAGAGGCTTGCCCAGATTCAGCACCACAGGGAGTTGGCCCGCTTATTTGTTTTTCACCTTCATGATGGGCAGGTCACTCTTGCAGGGGTGAATTTTGTACTATCTCCGGAGGTGATTTCAGAGGCTACCGGGATACCAAATGTGGGTGAGGTGTGGCCCAAGCGCAAAATGTTGGATTATGTTTATTTTGAGCCATATGTCAGGCCAGCATTCCTGAGTCACTTGTCAGGGGTCTTTCCTTCAGATTCCTCCGGGGGGAGTATGCTTCGATCATGCGGCTTATCATGCATTACTTCACATGCGAGGGAAGATTTTCACAAGTCTTCTCTTGTCACATTCGCCTGTTGATGCACTTTACCCGAGTGAGGATGATGAACATCCCGGTTTTCTTCTTCCAGGACATTCAGAGGATGATGTCTGTGTTTCAGAGGCAGTCCCCAGCTCAGCAGCATAGGAGTTTGTGCCATCATGGTCTCATCCAGCTCATTGTTTCCCATCAATTGAGTCAGCAGGGCATTCCATGGGCAGACTTCATTTTTCATGAGTTCTTTACAGTGCCACCACAGCCACACCCAGAGCCAGAGGTCATTTATGAGGAGGGAGGTCCATCTCACCAGCCCGAGATCATTGTTCTGAGACAGGTTGCTTCCTCACCTCAGGTCACCTACCAGAGAGGTCACAGGACCTTGTTTGCAGTAGCTCGACGAGTACTTTCTCCACAGCAGGTGGAAGGGGTCTCGCCATCATCATCTACAGGTCAGCGAGTGTTATATCCACATCAGGTGGAAGGGGCCTCGCATTCTTCATCAGCAGAGGCAGTACGGGAGGGCAAGCAGCCCATGGTTGAGGACGAGAGAGTTGGAGATACACATCATGATTTCATTGACCTTGATGCTTGCTCCCCCACTTCAGATTTGCATGAGATCATCCGACAGAGAGAGGCGGAAAACTGCTTGTTACAGCAGAAGCTTGACATGGCCCAATGGACAATAAATTATCTTGAGCAGTGCAACAAGCAACTTGAGGATGAGAAAGAGTTGGATGAGCTGTGGAGGATTCGAAGTGACCGAGTCATCAACCGTAGGAGGCCCGGTGACTTGCTGCCCAAGGAGAGGGAATCCATGCTTATCCGTGTGAATGCACACTTGGAGAGACTGTTGGAGAAAGCCAACCAAGACAAGAGGCTGCTACGGAACATGAAAAATCATTATTGGGCTAGAATGCATGTTTGCAAAGCAAAGATGAAGGTACTCCAAAGGAAGTCGTCCGAGGCCCGCAGGAGGAAGAAGAAGACCAACCCGCTCCGTATCTTGGCTGAGGCCTCTCTCACTCACCATGATACTCATTAGCCTCCTCCTAGCAGCAAACCCAAGAAATTTTGAGAGTTTTGAGACATTTTTGGCATTTTTGAGAATTTTACAGGTTTTGGCCATTTGAGTGGTCTCACCCCGCGCGCGACCAGTCATGGGGAAAGCTCAGAACGGGGAAAACTCTACATTTTTGGAATTTTCATGCAAAAATACACTTGCCTATGAATGGGTTTCAGATTTTATGGAGATTTGGGTTTCCAAAAGCTCAAAATACATGCAAATTTTGACTTTCTGCCCCTTTTTTGAGTTGCAGAAAGCTGCCTTGGGAGAAATTCCTTTTGAGGGGTCAAATCAACTCCAAATTCATAAATTCTAGTGGGGTTGGAAAGTAGACTCACAGGCCTTTTCAATGAGCTATCTTGCACCTGATTTGGACACCGGGAAGGCCCTCAAACAGAGTTGTCAATGCGCGCGACCAGTCAAAGTGAGGGGCGCGACCCCTCAAGGAAATTTCACTGTTTTGACCAGTTCGGCCAGCAAAACACTGTTTTTACTTTGGTTGACTTTTGAGGCATGTAAATGATGGATTTTTGTGTAATTTTCATAGCACTTGGATACATTTACTCTCCTTTGACACTTCTAGAAGTTTCTTTGATGTAAATGGTGAATATTTAATGCATGGATAGGTTTCCTAAGTTTTAGAGGCAAGTTGTTTTGACTGCCTATTATCTAGTGCTCAGTTTAGAATTAGTTGAAACAGCTCCTAGGAAGCTAAGTTCGACCCCTAGAGGCAAGGGAAGAGGTTGGATTGCCTATATTATGTATTTTCTCAATCATTTTCAGAGGTTGGAAGGTTGGACTCTGGAGGGAGAAGCTCTATTGTATATTTTACTTGTATCTCAGCAATTTGAGGAAAAGGAAGGCCAGGGTTTTGCAGACATCATTGGGATTCTTGTGGACTTTTGTGTTGATGGTGTGTTCTCCTATTGTAATTGTAAGTGTGTTTATGTGTTCCATCTCTTTCTTTACTGCAGCTTATTGAACAAATGAAGTGATAAAGTTTGAATTCATGCTTGCCATGCTCAGCTTTCAAATTTGTTTAATGTTTATGTTTTCCACTGTCTAGAAAGGATTCAAAGTCATTGTTTGCCCTCTTTAGCTTCTCTTTTTTCTTCCTTGATCATCCATCTCAGCTAAAGGCATCAGCACAAACTCCTACCTTGCCCCAAAGACCCACCTGCAGAAACTGTGTCAAATCCCCGCACCCTAAAATTGCAGATCCTCAATTTGCCACCAAAAACCCAAAAACCCCCAAATCAACCTTTTTAATCAGTTTACTAGCCTAATATCAGTGTCAGTGTATTGGTCATCTCTGTCCATTGAATATTTTATTGAGATTGACCGGAGAGAGCCTTCTCATACCCCGTAGGGCTAGCTACGAGGTGAAATGGTTTGATGTTGCCTTGAAGGTTTACCTTCCTCAGCCTAGGGTGAAATCTCAAGCGCTAACATAGTGGCGACCATACTGGGGAAAACATCTAATCCTTTGCTCATTGATGTGTTTGTTTCATAAGTCTTAGACGAAGCCTGAAGTTACGCCAGGTAGCCTTCGAAAACGCTCTTGTTTTACATCAGCGTTAGTAGATAAACGCTGCTTCAGTCAATCTCCGTGAGCTTGTGAATACAACACTTCATTTGCATTTTACCCCAGTACATCTATCAAGTGCAGATCTGATTGTTGATGGTGAACAGCGATCAGACACTTGAAAGGCTGAAATCATTCACTGGCGACTCCTTCACTGAAAAATCCAGAGATCAATGCTTCATGGTGACTTCACTGCAAAGAGATCAGTAGCTTTGAGATTTTCAAGATGGATCGGATCACAAGAAGATATGCTCCCTTGAGTCGGGATCACATCCCCGGTTTTCCAAATAAAATTCCGAAGGTAGATTGGTCAAAGAATCTGCCTATATTTAATGATGATGGTAAGAAGGATGCTGCTCTACATCTGGTTAGATTTCACATGCATATTCGCAAATTCAAGGTCGATTTTCCTGAAGATTGCTTGATGAAGATATTCTTGGCAACTCTGGAAGGTAAAGCTCAATCATGGTATGAAAGTTTGCCGCCTGCTTGTATTTACTGTTAAAGGATTTTCATGCTATGTTCATTGAAAGATATCAAGCATCTTATCCATCATTAAATTTGGTTCATGACTGTTGCAAACATGCTTCTACTTTTATTGAAAGCCTTTAGAAATATTATGAAGATGATAATTTTATGGATGTTAAGATCATGGAGGCTCTGTAAGAGAATCCATTTCAGCAACATGAAGAGAACCTAGTGGATTCCCATAGAGATGATCATGAAAATTTGTAGCAGGACCAAGATCTTAGTACGGTGGGAAATGAAATAATTTTGCATCTTGACAGTCAACATGAATTGCATGAAATGGATCAAAAGTATGAGGAAAATCTGTATACTCCATCACTTGAAATCAATGAAGACACTCACTGTGTGAACAAAAGAAAACAAAAGGTATTATCTCCTCTATCTGAAGATGAGATAGATCTACTTTTGAGAGGTCTTGTTCCGGCTCAAGTTAACGCAGATCAGCAGGTTGAAGATGGCCATATGGCTGAAAATGATGAAAGAGAGGGTCCTATTTCAGATCTGCCCACAGAAGAAGACAACATGCAGATTGAAGAAGACCGGACAGCTACTTCAGTTCTAGATTCAGATGGTGATGACCAAGCATACCTTGTGTTGAATCCTGAAGAGGAGGGTTTTGTTGTTGAGACCGTAGACAGAGTTTTTGATCCAAATGTTCTCATGCCATCAGAACAGAGCCTGCATGAGGAGGTAATTCAGTTAGTTCATGAAAAGCAAGATGACATCTTCATTCAAGTAAGTGAAACAGTCCCTTTGGATAAATTTATGGTAGATGATAGAAATGTCATTGGTGCACTTCAAGAATCAGCTGAAGTTTCTTTCCTTATGATTGAAGAATGTAATAAGGAACTTGATAATTTGGTTGTGATATCATATGAAGATGATCAACAATGTTTCCAAGTTTCAGAAGATCAGGACTGTCATTCAGATTTTTCATGTTTTGAAATGTTATTTCAAGAAGACAAGACTTGTTTGAGCAAAGGGAAACAAAAATTCTTATCTCCTTTGTCTGAAGAGGAGATAGATCAGCTTTTGAAAGGTCATGCTACAACCCAAGCTAAAGCAAATTAGCAGTGTGCACATGGTCACGAAAATGTTGGTGAAACTTCTTCCTCTTTTGAAAATGATGACAGTCTTGTAATTAGTTTTATAGATCAGCAAACAGATAATATTTTCTTTCATGAAGATGATGAGGCTGTCATGTTTGATGATCTTGAGGATTGTTTTCTGTTTAAGAATGACCTAGACCATGAAATTGAGGAATATAAGCTTGAGAGAGACAATATGTCAAAATTTCTCACGGTCAAGGAATTTACAGCCAACACTCATAGTGCAGAAGCTTATACTTCTCTGTGCCTTCCTATCAATCAGCAACCCACTGTTCTTTCAGATCAGAATGAAGCGAGTACTTATATTTTTGCAGCTAGATCTCCAAACAAGGTAGTGCTTCAGGATTATCAAGATCCCTTTGGCATTCTTCTGCAAGTATTAGAAAAGATAAATGTTGCCTGGTTCATGATCATAAGCTTTGGTTTCAGTGGTTATTTTGAGTTGCCTACAGGTTCATCGTTTCGCCTGCTCGAGATAAGCGAGAGCAGAAATTTGGTATATAGCCATCTGCTTGATTGGTTGCATTAACATTTTGATATAGTTTGACGTATATAGTCTTGTAAGAAACACCGGTGGTTGTCATCATGATTTCACATCTTGATGGACTGCTGCCCTTCTCTTGTTTTAGTTAAGTCAGTTATGAGTCATTTGTGTTTGGTCTATTGAGTGAGTTTTTTCAAGTTATTTCAGTTTGCCATCGAGTCGGTTTGAGTCAAGCTTCAGTTAAGTTTCAGTCAGTTTTCAGTCAAGTTTTCATTCAATAAATGTGTCAAAGTTGTAAATAATGACTCCATTGCCCAATGATTGAAAGGCACTAGTCTGCTCTCCCAGAGGTCTGAGGTTCTTGGTACCTCCAAGGAGCTACCATCCCCATTGGAGCCAATGTTAGTGTCGGTCATGATGCCCTCCATCAGTGATAAAAAACTCTTTGCATATGCATAAGTAGGTGTCTCATCAGTACCAGTTTTGCATCCCGTTAGGCATTCCATAAAATTGATGGAGGAGCTGGTCCTTGTTCCCTTCTTGGCTTTGCTGGATCAGGTCATATCATTTAATGAGCTTGTGTTACACTTGTTTTATTTTTGTCTTGAAGTCCCAAGTCTTAGGTCTAGGGTTTTGGTCAAAAATCACTGCAAGGTCATGAGTCAGAGGTCTAATAGTCCCCAGCAAGCCGGAAGGAGGTATGTTAATATGTTCCATTGATATTTTTTTCATCAGGTACAGCTCATTTATACCTTGGATTTAAAAACCTTGTTTTTAAACCCAAGGTCATGTGAAATTTGCAAAAAATAAGGAAAATTTTCAAAATTCTTCAAAATGCCGGCAATAACCCTGGTCTCCTCGCCAGAGTCCATCAGATGGTCAACCTGCAAAAAGAACGGAGTTAAAGCACTCAAAAGAGCAAATTCAGGACAAAGTGAACTCAAAACAGTGTTAAAAGTGAATGTCAAAACAAAAACATTAGAAAGTGGGTTTGGTAAGTTAATTTTTTCAAATTGGGCCTATAAAGAGTAAATTTCCCTCTAAACAGCCTCATTATCCATTTGAGAGCTTGCAAAAACGAGTGAGAGGTCAAAAGAGGTGATTTGCAGAAAGTTGGAGTCATTCTCAGGGGCGCGACCACTCAGGCTCAGTGTGCGACCAGTTGGGTGGGCCGCGACCACTCAGCGACCCCTCTGCAGTGTATTTTTCTAAAGGGCGCGACCACTCAGGCAGGGCGCGACCACTCAGAGCAGGGGCGCGACCACTCAAGCTGTCTTCTACAGAACCACTCGAAATCGACTAAATCGCCCTCTTGCTTGCTCAACTGATCGAGGTAGGGTCTTCTAGTGCGTTTGAATGCTTGGAACATGAAATGATGGGCTTGCATATATATGTTTATCACCAAGAAATGTAAGGAGAAATGGATTTGGGTGATTGCTTGTTCATGTAGGCATTATGCTAAGGTTGATGTTTTTTCAAGGCTTTAAATCCTTATTTATTCCTTCCTTGTTTCCTATTAAATTCACAAATGTCATAATATGTTTATATCTTATCTCATTTGCAATAAAAACTAAATCTCTCATCCCAAAATTCCTAAAACCCTATCCCTCCCCCAAATCCCTTTACAAAACCCTAATGCCCTTTCATGTATTCTACCCAAACCCTAATACCCTCCACACGGCAAGGAAAATAAATGAACAACAGCAAGGATAAAAAATGTTATGTAAAAAGAGAAAAGAGCAATAATATGGCAAAATGACCAAATAAAAAAAAAGATGTTGCTGTGCATAGTCATTGGAAAATAGAAGACACACTGCTGTTGCATATCCATAGCAAAAACAAGAAAAATGCAGCTGTGTATATGTATAAAATGGACATATTGCTGTAAATATTGTTTGCAAAAGAATATTGTTGTGTCTCCCCAAAACCAAGCCCTGTTTTCCTCTCTACCCCTTCCCTAAAATCCTGTTTATTGTTTGCAAAAGAATATTGTTGTGTCTCCCCAAAACCAAGCCCTGTTTTCCTCTCTACCCCTTCCCTAAAATCCTGTTCAATTAAGATCCCTTTTCCCTTATGACAAGATGTAAAAGAATCCTTGTTCCCCTATGACTAAATGTACATAAAATCCTTTGAAAAACACTGTTTACCTTATGATGTACATTGAAAAAACAAAAAACTCAAAGGAGCAAGCTATCTATGCTGTCCTATACTCCTGTTGCAAATGCATGTCCTTTCCCTTGATGACTACATACGTATTTTCCCTAATAAAGTATTTCTTTGCAAATGATTTCCTAATGATGGAAGATGAGATGATATGTTTGACATTTTGTGAATTATCCCTTAAAAATCCCTGTTTTTACATATTTTCCCATTCCTTATTAAAAATCACTCCCCTAACATTTCCCTTATGATTTTTTCCCCCTTGAAAACAACATACTTCTCAGCATTTTTGCAGGCAAGGGCAGCAGTTTACTCTATCTATTTGCTTCACTTTGCTCAAAAGCACCATGTCAACCACTGAAACCTATGAGCAAGGTGATGACCGGTCTTCTTCCACAGAGATCGAGGTACAGCAGAGGCCTCGTAAGGGTGGCAAAGGTGGTCATCATAGGAGAGAGGAACCCACCTCTTTGGCAGAATTGCAGGCCTGTCCTATGGCAGTGAATTGTTTCCGTTATATGTCATGTTTTCAGTTTTGTGAGAGGCTTGCCAAGATTCAGCACCACAGGGAGTTGGCCCGCTTATTTGTTTTTCACCTTCATGATGGGCAGGTCACTCTTGCAGGGGTGAATTTTGTACTATCTCTAGAGGTGATTTCAGAGGCTACCGGGATACCAAATGTGGGTGAGGTGTGGCCCAAGCGCAAAATGCTGGATTATGTTTATTTTGAGCCATATGTCAGGCCAGCATTCATGAGTCACTTGTCAGGGGTCTTTCCCTTCAGATTCCTCCGGGGGAGTATGCTCCGATCATGCGGCTTATCATGCATTACTTCACATGCGAGGGAATATTTTCACAGGTCTTCTCTTGTCACATTCGCCTGTTGATGCACTTTACCTGAGTGAGGATGATGAACATCCCGGTTTTCTTCTTCTAGGACATTCAGAGGATGGTGTCTGTGTTTCAGAGGCAGTCCCCAGCTCAGCAGCATAAGAGTTTATGCCATCATGGTCTCATCCAACTCATTGCTTCCCATCAATTGAGTCAGCAGGGCATTCCATGGGCAGACTTCATTTCTCATGAGTTCTTTACAGTGCCACCACAGCCACACCCAGAGCCAGAGGTCATTTATGAGGAGGGAGGTCCATCTCACCAGCCCGAGATCATTGTTCCGAGACAGGTTGCTTCCTCACCTCAGGTCACCTACCAGAGAGGTCACAGGACCTTGTTTGCAGCAGCTCGACGAGTACTTTCTCCACAGCAGGTGGAAGGGGTCTCGCCATCATCATCTACAGGTCAGCGAGTGTTATATCCACATCAGGTGGAAGGGGCCTCGCATTCTTCATCAGCAGAGGCAGTACGGGAGGGCAAGCAGCCCATGGTTGAGGACGAGAGAGTTGGAGATACACATCATGATTTCATTGACCTTGATGCTCGCTCCCCCACTTCAGATTTGCATGAGATCATCTGACAGAGAGAGGCAGAAAACCGCTTGTTACAGCAGAAGCTTGACATGGCCCAATGGACAATAAATTATCTTGAGCAGCGCAACAAGCAACTTGAGGATGAGAAAGAGTTGGATGAGCTGTGGAGGATTCGAAGTGACCGAGTCATCAACCGTAGGAGGCCCGGTGACTTGCTGCCCAAGGAGAGGGAATCCATGCTTATCCGTGTGAATGCACACTTGGAGATACTGTTGGAGAAAGCCAACCAAGACAAGAGGCTGCTACGGAACATGAAAAATCATTATTGGGCGAGAATGCATGTTTGCAAAGCAAAGATGAAGGTACTCCAAAGGAAGTCGTCCGAGGCCCGCAGGAGGAAGAAGAAGACCAACCCGCTCCGTATCTTGGCTGAGGCCTCTCTCACTCACCATGATACTCATTAGCCTCCTCCTAGCAGCAAACCCAAGAAATTTTGAGAGTTTTGAGACATTTTTGGCATTTTTGAGAATTTTACAGGTTTTGGCCATTTGAGTGGTCTCACCCCGCGCGCGACCAGTCATGGGGAAAGCTCAGAACGGGGAAAACTCTACATTTTTGGAATTTTCATGCAAAAATACACTTGCCTATGAATGGGTTTCAGATTTTATGGAGATTTGGGTTTCCAAAAGCTCAAAATACATGCAAATTTTTACTTTCTGCCCCTTTTTTGAGTTGCAGAAAGCTGCCTTGGGAGAAATGACTTTTGAGGGGTCAAATCAACTCCAAATTCATAAATTCCAGTGGGGTTGGAAAGTAGACTCACAGACCTTTTCAATGAGCTATCTTGCACCTGATTTGGACACCGGGAAGGCCCTCAAATAGAGCTGTCAATGCGCGCTATCAGTCAAAGTGAGGGGCGCGACCCCTCAAGGAAATTTCACTGTTTTGACCAGTTCGGCCAGCAAAACACTGTTTTTACTTTGGTTGACTTTTGAGGCATGTAAATGATGGATTTTTGTGTAATTTTCATAGCACTTGGATACATTTACTCTCCTTTGACACTTCTAGAAGTTTCTTTGATGTAAATGGTGAATATTTAATGCATGGATAGGTTTCCTAAGTTTTAGAGGCAAGTTGTTTTGACTGCCTATTATCTAGTGCTCAGTTTAGAATTAGTTGAAACAGCTCCTAGGAAGCTGAGTTCGACCCCTAGAGGCAAGGGAAGAGGTTGGATTGCCTATATTATGTATTTTCTCAATCATTTTCAGAGGTTGGAAGGTTGGACTCTGGAGGGAGAAGCTCTATTGTATATTTTACTTGTATCTCAGCAATTTGAGGAAAAGGAAGGCCAGGGTTTTGCAGACATCATTGGGATTCTTGTGGACTTTTGTGTTGATGGTGTGTTCTCCTATTGTAATTGTAAGTGTGTTTATGTGTTCCATCTCTTTATTTACTGCAGCTTATTGAACAAATGAAGTGATAAAGTTTGAATTCATGCTTGCCATGCTCAACTTTCAAATTTGTTTAATGTTTATGTTTTCCACTGTCTAGAGAGGATTCAAAGTCATTGTTTGCCCTCTTTAGCTTCTCTTTTTTCTTCCTTGATCATCCATCTCAGCTAAAGGCATCAGCACAAACTCCTACCTTGCCCCAAAGACCCACCTGCAGAAACTGTGTCAAATCCCCGCACCCTAAAATTGCAGATCCTCAATTTGCCACCAAAAACCCAAAAACCCCCAAATCAACCTTTTTAATCAGTTTACTAGCCTAATATCAGTGTCACTGTATTGGTCATCTCTGTCCATTGAATATTTTACTAAGATTGACCGGAGAGAGCCTTCTCATACCCCGTAGGGCTAGCTACGAGGTGAAATGGTTTGATGTTGCCTTGAAGGTTTACCTTCCTCAGCCTAGGGTGAAATCTCAAGCGCTAACAGACCCTAAAGGCCTTCTCGAACGTAGGACCTTAGGTACGCGCCCTAAACATTAGAATTTGCTTAAAAGTAAAATGATGGCTGTGTGTGTGTGTTTCTTTGAATAAGCAATTTTCAGTCTGGTAGAGTCTTAGCCCAAAGGACCCTAGGGGTACTTTCCCTTCAACCACAGATTGCAGGAAAGCAGTGGAAAATACAAACATAGAGCTGATATGAAGAGGAGAGAAAAGGAATTCCAAGTGGGAGATCTAGTGATGGTATACTTGAGAAAAGAGAGATTTCCTGTTGGGACTTACAATAAACTAAATATGAAAAAGATAGGACCATGCATAATTGTGAGGAAGTTTTCAACTAATACTTATGAAATTGAATTTCCAGAAGGAATTGGAATATCACCTATCTTCAATATTGCAGATTTGTATCCATACAAGGAGAAGAGTCAGAGCTACAGAAGGAACCTGCAGGAGATGAAGTTCAAACTTTAAACTGGGAAGAACAAATGTCAAAGATAGTCAAGAAAGAGGTGGAAGCTATTTTGGAGAAAAGAGTATCCAAAAGAACTAGAGGACAAGTTTATTTTCAGTATCTTGTCAAATGGAAGGGACAACCAGTGGAGGATGCTAGTTGGTTGACAGCAATAGAATTATAGAGGTATGGAGTAAATCCTGAAAGTTTGATGAAGAATTATTTTCTTCCTCAGGAGTCTGATGCAGGAGCATCTAGACTTAGCCAGCAATGTGATTGTATGTTCACATGTTGTGGCTAACATGAGATGAATTTCATTGACCTGAGTGGTCAAAGTTAGTTTTAGTAGAGAGGGTTGGACCTCTCAAAAATGATCTTTACTTCATTATTGTAATAATTAGAATATTGTATTATTTTTAGACTAAGAGATAAGTTGTTAGGAAGCGTGTGTAACAGAGCTTGAGAATAAAGATTTAATTGTTAGATTGATTAAAATAGGGATCGAGTTGTTAATGCAGTTAGGATAGGATTCGATTCATAAAAGAGAAAAAGAATGTAATGATAGAGATTAGATGATTGAGAATAGAGTGTGTAAGCGAGAGTTTGAGTGACAAAGATAGGTTTTGAGATTGAATAAAGGTCAGACGAACTGTTGTAATCGATCTGAGAGGGCCAAGACTCTGTAATTTACATTTTGTTGAATAAAGGATTAAGTGTGGTGTTGTGTGTTAATCCTGATGCAAAAGTTCATTCGTATTTGTGTATCAACGTTCTCGATTTAATCGGGTATTTTCTCTGTTTATAAAACTCTATTCATAAATCGCAGTCGATTAGGTGTTAAGGGTTAATATTGTGTTAAGCGCTAAACCTTTCCTTAAAAGCCTTTATTAAAGTTGTGTATTAAGCACGTGGGTAGTATTCCCAAATGGTAAACGATATATCGCGCGCTTAAGAAGAGGTAAATGGTATTGTTCCAAGTCCGCGCGATTAACCTTAGCAGCCGACACGTAGACGAGGAAAACCAATTTCCTCGCGCGCTCTCGATTTGATATCGACCGTGCAAGAACTCGCACGAGATTGCATGGCAGCCATTCGATTAGATGGGTCACTTCGATGGTGGAGATCGTCCGGCTAGTTTGTGAGCGGATGACGCGATATCCGATGGATCTGGGGAAGTGAGATCAATGGTGTAGACTGAAGTGCTTAGTCTGTGGAAAAGTCAAGGTGGGACCGGCGGGGATTGTTCAAGATAAGCGGTACCCTTAGAAGGAAAGCACACATACAGAACCTGTTTGCGCACAATTGATTGGCTCTAGAGCTAAACAGTAGTTGAATTATAGACTACCACCACATTTTCATCAACCTCGTGTGTCATCAACACAAATGGGATGGAAGATACATTAGATGGATGTGAAGAAAACATTCCTAAATGACATGATTGAAGAAGAAGTGTATATTGAGCAGCCAGAAGGATTTGATACCTTCAACAGAGAGTCGCATGTGTGTAGACTCAAGAAAGCACTGTATGTAATGAAACAAGCACCCCGTGCTTTGTACACCAAGAGGGACAACTATTTCACCGAGTTGGAGTTCAACAAAAGTGAAGCAGATGCTAACCTTTACCATATTATGGTGGAATGTAAATTGTTGATTATAGTATTATATGGAAATGATTTGATTCTGACAGGTGATGAGAAGCTGATAAAATATTTCAAAGAGGATCTTGCAAAATAATTTGAGATGAAGGACATGGGGCTCATGCATTACTTTCTTGGTATGGAAGTATGGAAAGGAGATGAGGAACTGTTTGTCTCTCAGGGAAATCATGCCAACGAGACACTGAAGAAGTTCCACATGGAGAGAAACAAACCCATGGAGAATCCTTTAGCAGGTAATTGGAGGGAGGAGGATGCTACTTTAGGTGAAGTAGTGGAGGCTACTATTTATAAACAATTTTCGGGTTTACTTATGTATATGGTGAACACACGACATGTGTTTTGTAGTTAACCAACTTAGTCAAGCCATGGTTAAGAAAACCAAACTTTATTGGAAGGAAACTACACATGTGTTGAGATACCTCAGAGGCACCACTCAATTTGGTATTTGGTACAAACAGACATAGGGAGTGAAGAATCAAGGCTTCATAGATGCAGATTGGGCAAGGGGTCCATCCGACAGAAAGAGCACATCAAGGGGAATCTTCAATATTGGTTCAACAATAGTTTCTTGGTACAATAGGAAGCAGAGATCAATTGCACATAGTTCAAAAGAAGCAGAGTAAATGGCTGCTAGTCAAGTAGCTTGTGAGATTATCTGGATGAGAAATATCCTTGTTGGGTTATTTGGTTAGCAAATGGATCCTACAGTGATTTACTGTGACAAATAGAGTTGTATAAAACTCTCCGAGAATCTAGTTTTTCATGATCAGTCCAAGCATATCGACTTCCGGTATCACCATCTATGAGATTGTGTGGAGAGGAAAATCATGTTGCTGGAGTACATTCCTACAGAGGAGTAGGATGGAGATATTTTGACAAAGGCATTGTCAAGATAAAAATTCAAGTTTCACAGAGGCAAGATCAGGGTAGCAGATAATCCATTTCTATTGGGACAAG
Organism: Pinus tabuliformis; assembly: GCA_031772625.1. Lineage (NCBI taxonomy): Eukaryota > Viridiplantae > Streptophyta > Pinopsida > Pinales > Pinaceae > Pinus > Pinus tabuliformis. The sequence continues at coordinate 1,620,161,107 of CM062819.1, forward strand.
GTCCCTAGGGTCAATTTGGGGTTAGTTAATCAATTTTTGAGTAAAATTTTGTAAAGATGTAAAGTCTCCACGAAATATGGAAGCAGAGCATGCAACTATGTAAGAGTCAAAGGGGATTTATCCCCTTGTATGGGTAAGTGATAGAATGGTTTTGAGACTCACCCATAGGCTGTGGGCCATGATATTGTAATAGAAAAGCTATAATTATTTGAGTCATAGCGAGTATAGGAGAATAAATTTTGGTGAAGAACACGTGTAAGGGAAAGTGCTAAGGCAGGAAATCTTTGCTTTCATATACTTAGGCAAAAGGGGAAGGCTCCTACAATTGAGTACATGAAGACCTTCACAAGTCCGCAGCTGAGTGTGTGGGCCCTTGCAGTTGGGTGCGTAGGGCATAAGAGTCTGTAAATTGAATGTTGAATCTAATAAATATTATTTTGGACCGAATCTCTTGCATTTGTGCCTTGTTCTTAATTTTGTTTAAGTTTATGCATTGTTGCTTAATGATCTGTTTTCTATGAAGTAAAGAGTATTCTATGCACGAATCTATCAAATCTCTAATATCTATGCATGAAATGATTAACGAGCTATTTTTGCAAAGGTAGTAACTAAATCTGTTATGATAACTATTCAAATCGGGTAGATCTATGCGAAGGCAGATCTAGGGTTATTATTTACTAAGAGAAAGTTGTCAGTCTGCTTCTTTTAGGTCTGATAAGCCTGATCATAGACCTTCGTGAAGGTCTAGGAGCCATTTGGATAGAGTTGTAGTAGTGAACCATTGGAAGGTATAGATCTGCTTGAAGGCAGTTTTGAGCTCCAAGGGCTTCATAATACATATCACATGGTCTTTGGATGTAGAAACCTGGTTCTAGCATCCCCCAATACTGCTTCGGGTGAGACTACAACCTGCGTTATGCAGGTTGTTTCCAAAAGGGCCAAAAAATAGGGTTTTGTTGGTTGGCGTGAATAACTATGAACTTGGGTCAAGCCCCCTTAAGCCAAAAAAATGGTTCTGTTGTCGGGACCGGGATCTATCTAAGAGATGTGTGATAAATGGTTTCCTACAAAGAAAGAGATTGAGAAGTATATTGACTGAAAAGTGCACGAGTTTGTGGCTCAAGAGAACAAGAGCCCTAAATTATCCAAGGAGCAATGGTTGCAGAGATATTTATACATAGATGAGACCAAAGCATTCTTCTGTTTCTTCCCTGACGAACTACATGAATGGTTGTCTAAATTGGTGGATAGTCAAGGGACGTGGAGACTTGACGACCCTATAGTGTGGACTCCATAACTGGTGCGATATCTGGAAGCATCAGGAAGCAATATCGTGCAGGTCGTGGATCATTGGATTGATCGCACACTTGGAATTTTTGTGACTGAGTTCGCGATTGATAGAAATATCAACTATAAAAAAGTGGAACGTAGGCTCTTTAAGGGACCACGAGGTAAGTATTTGAAATCATTAAAGACTTGGATTAAAATGTTGTTATGTGAAAAGAAGGTTATGTAGTTACCTTGATGTTTGGTGCTACGCAAAGTGGGAGATTCTTTAGAAGAAACAAAGGATTGAGCTCAGAGTACAGGCCGCTCATTGAACCCCCTTCAAGTGATGACGAAGGGATGGTGCTGACTACACTGCAAAGTGCAGTTCAGTTAATTAAGAAAGGTATCTCGAGGATACCTCATCCGTCCAATCCACCTCCACCTCCACCTACATCTCATATACCTACACCTTCACCTCCATGTCCACCTTCACTTCCACTATTCAACATAGTGAACGCGATGAAGATACCGATTTTTAAAGGGGTAGGGAGCGAAGACCTTGAACAGTTCTGGTTTGTTGCAGGAACTATATGAATGGCACAACATATTACAAATGATAACATCAAGAAAGTGAAACTAGTCAAAAACTTACTTGAAGATCGAGCATTGACATGGTATATTAAGTACTGCACTAATAACCCCAATGCGATGTTGGCAAAGACCCAACAAGCTCTAAACAAGGAGTTTATAAAGCCTAAGTCAGAGGCACAGTCAGTGACTGAGTTTAAATAAATTTGACAAAATATAGATGAGACACCTTGGGATTTCAATCAAAGGTTGAAATGCCTGATCATGTAGGCCAATATGGTGATTATAGATTCCCAGCATCGAGACTGGTATATCATGTTTCTCTTACCAAACTTAAGATTGTCTTTGTCACAACAAAATATAGCAATGCAAGCATAAGCCTTATAAATCACGATAAGGAAGGAAGTCTCACCCATACATGATACAAACCTTGGAGTGCAGTAGATTCAATCACAACTAGAAAACCTGCACTTGGAGTTGTAGAGTCTAAAGAAAGTAAAGGAAGCCCAACCAGAGGTGCACGCTGAAGTCTGGTGCCTGAAATGCAAGGGCCATGGGCATGATAAGGACCATTGTCTGGTTTATCAGAACTATCTTATTGTGGGAGGGCTTGTTCCTCTGAAACCAGAGAATAACGTTGGACCAAGCATGGGAGCTACACCAAGGTGTGCTATCTGTCAGGTTATAGGACATCATGCAACTAATAATTACCATTTACTTCAAAAGTTTGTACAGAACCCTTAGCAGTTGTTTTGTAATTTCTATAAATTTGTAGGTCATGACGAACGCCATTGTAGGAGTTATGAGATGATGATGGATAATACCCATACCTACCGAATGTAAGAAAAAACCCAGCCTTAGGATCAGGGTGTAGGAGCAGTGTGTGGAGGATTCAAGGCCGAGGACAAGGAAGAGGGAGCGGAGCTGGTAGAGGACGGGGGAAGATAATTTGCTATAACTGTAGTGAAGCAGGACACTTCGCTTGAGATTTCCCAAACCCCACGCATCTGTCATGTTAGTATTATAGACAGTTTGACCATGTGATAGAGGAATGTCCGATCCTTATGGACAAAATGCAAGAAAAGAATACGTAGCCCCAACAACCTACGCAGAACATCCAGATGATGAGGGCAGATCCCCATGAAGAAGATCAGAGCATAAATATAATCACAAGAAGTGGTATGGCCACTGATGCAAATAAGGGAAAGCAGCCTGAGACAAATAGGTGGGTGCGCAAGGCTGCTGACAAAGAAATAGACTTTGACCTTAATCACGCTAAAGAGACCTTCATGGAAGAAAAGAAGAACTTCGTTGAGGCCTCCACCTCAGGAAGTCAGGAGAAAATGTTGGAAACTAGTACGACACAAGAGGTAGATCATTTGTTATTAGCTACATTTTTAAAGACCTGTATGAAGTTGTTGTGCGATAAAAAAGCAGTAGAAGGGTTACAATACCTAATCAAAAAGTGCACGAATAAAGAAAAGACCCCTGCTGAACAACACACTGCGAGAAAAATTGGTAAGCATAAGAAGCGAACGGGTGTGAGATGAGGCTGACTGCGCAAATAGGAGAATATGAAATGGACTAGGTAATCTTGGATTTGGAATCTGATGCAAATTTCCTACTTAAGCAGATGTGGGAAATGATGGGGAGACCTGCACTGCAGTGTTATCCTATTCAGCTGCGCATGATAAATCAACAGAAGATTATTTTGATGGGGTGCCTATATGGTGTAACGGCAGATATTGAGGGAACTAGCACGCTGGTTGACTTAGAGATCATTGAAATAGTGGATGATAGTAACCCATACCCCGTGCTACTAGGAATTGATTGGGATTTTGATATGGACGCGGTAATCAACTTGAAGAAGCGAAAAATGACGTTTGAAAGGAAGTCGCTCAGGGTTGTAGTACCAATAGACCTTGCTGAAGGAGTACGTTATACTGAACCTGTTCACAACTTTATGGAAGATAATGATGATCTGGATAAGATATACAAGATCAAACCATGAAATGAAGATTGGATCAATCCTATGGCCAATGGAAAAATTACGTGGGACAAGGATAGCTCTCGCACCTCAGACTTGGATGAAGAGCTTGAACACTGGCATAATCAGTTGCATGAAGTATCTACGCTCCATTGTAATATGATGACCAAATCACTACAGTGTATCTCAATTGAGGTAAGGAAGCTTCCACATTATGATGGTTTTACTGATGTGGATTTGTTTTTAGATGAATTTGAAAGGGAGGTACCTAAATAACATCGCTTCCAAGCATTGGAGCTAGAACTATGCACTACGCCTGACCGTTGGTGGGGTACGCACAAGGAGAGCTTTGCTGGATGGAAGGAATACAAAAGAATGATGAGATTAAGGTTTGGGTATGCTAATACTCGTATTACAGAAAAGTACAGTGGGAAGTATGATCCACATGATCATTTGGCATGATGGGCTAAGGCTTGGGGAATGAAGCCACAACCAGAATGGGTGCACATTTTCTATCATACCTTATATACAATCCCGATGAACTGGTATTTGGAAATGGAGCTTCACCATGGGATAACTGAATGGGATATCTTAAGAGAGTGTTTCTTATTGAATTTCAGTGTTGAGAATGGATTTGAATGCATTGATGAAGTGCTCTAGGAGATAAAAAGAAGCTACATTCAGAATGCTTAAGGAACCGGTAGAATGGGCTCAACCGGATTGGAGTACATAGCTACACCATGCGCTAGAATGTTACAATGTGACTGCTGAAGAGGAAGAAGAAGACCCATGGAATATTAACATTCCAGAGACATAGGGACAGCGTGAAGTTGAAGGATTGAAAGTTGAGAACCCGGATATATCAGAACCTTTGAAAACTAGACAAGTAAATATTGGATTTGAAGCAGAGCCCAAGTTCGCAAAGATAAGAGACTACTGTGACGGAGATACAGTCGATAAGGTGGCTGAACTATTGCGCGAATACCAGGACCTATTTCCCACAAAGTTTGAGGATATGAAGGGGATCATTGGAGATTTGGGTGTTATGAAGATTACGTTGAAACTAAATGTGAAGCTCGTTAAATAGAGACCTTACCAGCTAAATCCGAAGTATCAAGAAAAGGTGCACCAAGATCTTAATAAGATGTTGGATGCCGGTATTATTGAACAAGTAGAGGAATCCGATTGGGTAAGCCCAATGGTTTTCCAAGAGAAGAAATAGAAAGAAAAAATTAGGATATGTGTAGAACTAAGAAAGTTGAATGATGCATGCGTGCATGATGCGTTTCCAACGCCATTTACAGATGAAGTATTAGAGAATGTTGGAGGATAGGAGGCTTATTCATTTACTAATGGATTTTCGGGATACCATCAAATAAAGGTCATGCTAGAAGATTGAAGCAAGACAACCTTTGCGACGGAGTGGGGTTTCTTTCAGTATACCATAATGCCATTTGGATTAAATAATGTGCTTGCAATCTTCTCTCGGGTTGTCATCACGATGTTCAAAGAATTCATCCATACATTTTTTGAGGTTTATTTTAACGATTGGACTGTGTTTGGGTTGGTAAACCACCATATTGCAAGTCTGTGCCTTATGTTGGATACATGTCGAAGGTATCAGATCGCACTGAATTTGAAGAAGTGCATATTTTGTGTTCCCTTTGGAATTTTTCTCAGCCATGTAGTATGTAAGTAGGGATTGATGGTGGACCCTGTGAAGATCACTGTGATTGTGAATTTGGAAGCTCCCCGGAATGTAAAACAGTTGCGCATGACCTTGGGGCACACTGGGTATTATAGAAAGTTTATCAAGGTGTATGCTTATATAATCACACTGATGGAAAAATTATTAAAGAAAGATTCGATGTTTTGTTGGGATGAAGAATGTCAGCGTAGTCTAGATGTGCTAAAGGAAAATATGGTAATTGCGCCTATTTTGGTGTTTCTAGACTAGAAGAAAGAATTCCATGTGCATGTAGATGCCTCTTTCATTACGCTTGGTGCGATATTAACATAGGCAGGAGAAGGAGAAATTGATCATTTGATAGCCTTCGCGAGGAGAAAGTTGTCAAAGGATGAAAAGAATTATTCCACTACAAAGCATGAAGGGTTGGCGATGGTCTATGCGCTACAAAATTTTTGGCATTATTTGTTGAGTGGACATTTTAAAATGTATACAGAACACTCCGTGCTGAAGTACTTGGTCAATAAGCCTGTGTTGGGGGGGGGGGGGGAATTTGCTGATGGTTATTATTGTTTTAAGAATATGACTTTGAAGTGATTGTGAAGCCTGGAAGGCTGAATGCAGGACCAGACCATCTGTCAAGGATTGAAATGGGCGAAGAACCAAATAGTTTGGAGGAAGGATTGTCAGATGCATAACTCTTTGCGGTGTGCGTCGCAGATGACCATTTTGCTGATATCATTCAGTTTTTAACCATGGGTATAGCTCCGGAAGGATATTCCACTCAACAGAAGAAGGAATTAGTAGTCCACTCTGCAGATTTTTCAATGATTTTGGGTCACTTGTATAAGATGGGAACAAATGAAATACTGCGAAGGTATGTTCCAAAATTTGAATGTGCTAGTATCCTCACTGAAGCACATGGAGGAGTGGCAGGAGGACACTACGCAGGAAAAGTGACTACGCAAAATATTTTGTGCACTGGGTTATGGTGGCCGACATTACATAAGGATTCTAAGGCATACTGCAAGGCATGCAATGCTTGCCAAAGGACGGGAAAGCCTTCGCGAAGAGACAAATTTCCTTTAAATCCTCAGGTTTCATTGTAGGTATTTGATAAGTGGGCTATTGATTTCATAGGTCCAATACAACCACCAGGAAAGAAGACGGGCGCACGGTATATTATAACTACAACAAAATATTTAACCAAATGGGCGGAAGTGAAGCTACTGAAGGATTGTATAGAGGCCACCATTGTGATTTTTTTGTTTGAATGTGTCTTAACATGGTTTGGATTCCCTAAGGTGTTGATGAGTGATATGGACACACATTTCTTGAATGAAATGATTAATGCGATGCTCGAAGAATTCCAGTTATACCACCAAAAAAGCACGCCCTATCACCCACAGGTGAATGGAATGGTGGAAGAATTTAACAAAATCTCGGAGAACGCATTGAAAAAGGTCTATAACGCACATATGAATGACTGGGATGTGCATGTACCAACAGTACTATGGGAATATAGGATGACCTACAAGAAGTTGATAGGCCAAGCACCATTTAGGTTGTTCTATGGGATTGAAGCAGTGATGCCTATGGAGTACATTGTGCCATGTCTACATATTGAAGCTTTGACATAGATTGCAGATCGCGAGACCTTGGAGGAATGGCTCGCGTAATTGATGCAGTTGGAAGAGGACTGCTTTCTTGCAGGAGTTCACCATCAAGTGCAAAAGGAATGCAATAAAGCGTGGCGTGATAGGTATATTAAGTTGTGCACTTTCAAGATGGATGATTTAGTGCTGCTATATGACAAAAAATTCACTAAGTTTCCAGGGAAATTTTAAATGCACTAGTTAGGGCCATATGTTGTTAAGGAGATCACAGATGGTGGCCCAGTTCAGCTCGCAAAGTTGAATGAGGATCCATTCCCTAGGAAAGTGAATGGAAGTAGGTTGAAGTTGTATATAAGGGATCAATTACTACATGGTAGCAAAACAAGCTTAGCACTCCAGGCAGTTGCAAGGGAGAGCAGGACTATAATCTACGCTGCCCAAAGAGGAGAACAACATAGTAAGGAGGTTGCGTGGCGAAAGCAAGGAGTGTGCTAGGAAGAGATGTGCCATGAAGGATGGTGCCGTGTAGTTGGGTCCAAAAGTAGCCGTTGAAGTCACTGTTCATGATTGGATATTGAAAATACCATTAGGAGGAGAGGATAGGTGACGTTTATGGTGAAAATAGTTGGATATTTGCCACCAAAGATTCATTTATGATCAGAAAATGGAGGGAATGGTTGGATTTGAATTTGAAAACCCTTATAAATATGGCATGTTGGCCTGCAGAGAAACACTTTGCATTCTGAGAATTGTCTGTGAGCCCTATTGTTTTAAGTTTATGAATTATGAAGACTGGGAAGAACTCTTTTCATGACTGTCATTCATAAACTTATCTGCAACAACCCATGAACTTATTTTTGAACAAATGACTGCAACAAATCCCGCAGAGGCTGTTAGTTTTGAAGTCGCTTTCTCCGACACGATAGCCCCTAGTGAGCATGGAAGCTATGCCCTCCATACCTACGACGCCAAGGTCACCTAAGCCAAAGAAATCAGCTGTTAAGGAGAAGCAAAAGAAATGTCTACCAGTGAGGTAGTCACCTAGGAAGAACCTAGAGGTTCGGCATAAGGAGAAGAAGGATAAGGCAAAGCAGCCAAAGAAAATAGTGGACTTGGAGGCAGAGGAACTTTGCGATGGAGTTGAGGAGTTAGATGCTGAGGAGGGTGAGCCTCTCACAAGGCTCCCGACAATATCCCTCCACGGAAACATAGGAAGACCGTACTATGTTGGGCATGATCAAAGACATAGGGGTAAACTTAGCCACACTGCCACTCCATAACCTCCATGCACTGCATCATGGGGTCTCATATGAGCTTAGAATCAGAGAGAAGTGTGCATTTGCAGTAATCAGTGAGGTTAAGGTAAACAACGAACATATATTCACTGAGAAGGCTCAAGCTTTGAAAGAAAAGGAAGATCTAGAAGCATGAAGTCAGAGCTTGGAAACAACAATAACGCGGGCGTGAAATTCATTCTTACATATTCCGGAAGACGCCGCAGCTACAATGAAGGTCAAAAAATTGGCTACTGCATTCCGTGAATCAAAAGATGAGATAGGAAGAGTCACATTTGACTTCCAGATGAAGATTGAAGAATTACAGCTGAAGCTACAAGCGACTACTCCGCCTGAGGTCAAGGAGTAGCACAACGCAACCATCAAGGAGCACATGGCTACTCTGGAGAAGGTAGTCAAAGGTTGCGAATTATTTTTTAGCCATGCCATGGAGATATGGGACACTTTGCAGGAGGACCCAAACTTGCAGAGGTTAAGTACAAAATCAGTGAAGCCCAGTAAAATTATGAAGAGATCAAGGTGACTATATGCACATTGGCCCCGGTCCAGCGCTTCATACGTCTGCAGGAAGGGAAGTTGCTACAGACGCAAATAAATGAATTGTAGCAAAAATAATTAGTGTTAAAGGCTCGGCTTCAACCTTGGACAAAAGAGACCATCTGGATTTCCTAGACTATTCAGGAGAAACTTAAAGTGTGGCAGTAGACTCATTAGGACCATGCAGCTTGCAGTAGAGGGACCTACTACATAAAATTTGGTTGAAGAGGTGAAGCAGGTTGTAGTACAAGGCATTGCGGAGCTACAAGATTTAAAGCAAGATTTCAGTGAGCTCCACCACAAAGTAGAGATGCCAGCTGAGTTACTCGAGGGCGAGTCACCATATTTGTGTTGGGGGCTTGTTGGGATAAGGTCCCTAGGCCAATTTTGGGTTAGTTAATCAATTTTTGAGTAGAATTTTGTAAATAATGTAAAGTCTCCATGAAATGTGGAAGCGGGGCACACAAATAAGTAAGAGTCAAAGGGGCTTTAGCCCCTTTTATGGGTAAGTGATAGGATGGTTTTGAGACTCACCCATAGGCGACGGGCCATGGTATTGTAATAGAAAAGCTATAAATATTTGAGTCATAGCAAGTATAGGATAATAACTTTTGGTGAAGAACAAGTGTAAGGGAAAGTGCTAAGGGAAGAAAGCTCTGTTTTGTTGTACTTAGGTGAAAGGGTAAGGCTCCTGCAGCTGAGTGCGTGGAGACCTTGGCAAATCTGTAGCTGAGTGCGCGAGCCCCTGTAGTTGGGTGCGCAGGGCAGAAGAGTCTCTAAATTGAATGTTGAATCTAATAAATATTGTTTTGGACCGAATCTCTTGCATCTGTGCATTGTTCTTAATTATGTTTAAGCCTTTATGCATTGTTTCTTAATGATCTATTTTCTATGAAGTAAAGAGTATTCTCTATGCGGATCTGTCAAATCTATAATATTTATGCATGAAAAAAGTAATGATTTGTTTTTGTGAAGGTAGTAACTAAATCTGTTATGATAACTATTCGAATCAAGTATATCTACACGAAGGCATATGTAGTGTTATTATTTACTAAGCAAAAGTTTTGAGTATGCTTCTTTTAGGTCTGATAGGATTGATCGTAGACCTTTGCGAAGGTCTGGGAGCCATTTGGATAGAGTTGCAGTAGTGAACCATAGGAAGGTATAGATCTGTGAGAAGGTAGATCTGAGCTACAAGAGATTCAAAATACATATCACACGGTCTGTGGATGCAGAAACCTGGTTCTAGCATCCCCCAATACTGCTTCAGGTGAGACTGCAACCTGCGCTATGTAGGTTGTTGTCGAAAGGGCCAGTAGTTAGGGTTTTGTTGGTTGGTGCGAATAAATTTGAACTTGGGTTAGGCCCCCTTAAGCCAACACTTTATTTTTGAGAGGGAGTGTTGAAAATAACAATAAGAAAGTCCTAATTTAATTTGATCCTTGAATTAAATTAGGAATTAAATTTTAATTCTAATTCTCATAGAAACTTGTAGTAGTTAACTAAGTTAATTTGACTTAGTTAATTCGAGTTGGGAGTCTATCTAAAGTCATGTAGAGTGTTTCCTAAATTTTAGGGGCCCAAGTTGAGTTCGTTTGAGTTGTAATTATTTAATTCAGTTTAACTGAGTTAAATTTAGTTAAACTAGTTCCAACTGATGGAGGAATTAGTGGGAGATCTAGTAGTGGGGTGTAATAAATACTGCTTGACCAGTAAACTAAATATTCACTCACAATTAACGCATGCATGTCAGATATGATAAAGACCCAGTTGAGATTAGAGTTCAAGGACAATGTACTATCAATTGTAAATTCATCTAAATTAAACCAATGGTGCATGCAATCAAAGTAAGGCCTATTGATGAATTGCACAATTATGTATGAGGAATTTCCCATTTAAATATGGGCTAATTCCCTAGGAAACTACAAGGACATAGGATCTTGGCAGGCAATAGATTTGGCTAAGTATTAGTTGGAGCTCGTTTGTGAAGTAGTGGGATAGATTGTGATAATGTAGATTTTTCTCGGGCTTGAGCAAAGCATTGTAATCTTCTCAAAATTTTCTGATTAATGCAATATACAAATAGTAGGGGCTTTTAGCTATAGCTTTCCATAGAAAACTATTGTGTTATGTGTGATTGAATTCTTCCTTTTTCTGATTTGTGATTTCATCGATCAATTTTTGGTTTCGCTAATGAGTAGAGTAGATTAAAGTCAATTACTTTAGCATATTACAATCTATAGTTTGAATCTACAAGAAAATTCTATAGTGAGGGAGTCTAGTGGACAAGGATTAATGACTTACTGACTAAAATTGTGACATTCGCTATGTCTTAGAGATCAACTTTAGGAAGAAAGCAAGTTTCTTCAGTAGTGATCTAGGAGAAGCTACATTGTCCACTATAACTACAACATACGACAAGAACACAAGAAAAACAAGGCATGGTGCAGTGAGGGGTTCTAATCAGTAGAGGAGGCAGGGCTAGGCACTATAACTGTGACATGTGCTAGGGAAGAAGGGTAGGTTCTTATGCTATTTCATTTTTCTTCTAGAATGGTTGACTGTCCACTAAAAATGTGACCTACGCTAAGGAAGGCTCAGTGGGAAGGAAAATTGCGTAGTTGGCTAAGGCAAGAAACAAAGTTCAAGTCACTTTTCCGGGAAGGTGCTCACTGCATTGTGAGAAGGAAGAGACCTTGTATTACATAGTTTTATTTTTCAGAGAGCCATTGGAAACGTGCCATGTGCTATACAAGGTAGAATTTATCAAATCTTAGTGCAGTGAGTCAGTGCATGCAATAAGGGTTAGTGACTATGCTTTGAAAGTTCTCAATGAGTAATAATAGGATTTGACCTTAAAGACGACTCAGTGCATAAGTTTGGAAGAGAAAATTTTCATAAATGAGGCTCATGGACAGGTTTTTCTCATCACCTTAGTGAAGGATTGATGCTTTCAGAACTTGCACTAGGAAGAATGTAGTGTTCTAGCTAGGGTACTAGACTAGACTATATTAATTATCGACCAGGATGCGTAAGCTTAGAGGCATGCGTCTAAAGTATATAGACATAAAGGATTGTTGACTAAGTGGTTATGATGTAGGTCACAGGGCTTCTTTACGGAAGACTGGGATATGTCACCTATCATCCAAACACTCAGGTCACCTTGCTAATATAACTGATTACAATGCTGTCGTTAAATGCATTTACCAAATTACACACTGAAACTAAACACTGTGTATCACTGCAACAATGATCTCAATCTCCTTACAAAGATATTACACATAAAACCCTTGTTCAGTAAACACCCAGCATTCGCTAACATTTATACAATATCAAAATATACAGAGATCATAAATGAATTGTGAAATGAAAATAGAGTTTATGATGGTGCTTTGAAAAGACACACATGGATCGAATCCCTTACAGGACGCACTTCCAGATCTCAGTGATGACTATTCAGCATTACCATAAATGCAAACCAACCATAAGTGCAAACCATATACATTCAATGGAAGTCAAAAGCTATGGAAATCGAAACCCAAGTAATTGTAACTGCTGTGCAAACCATATAAGACCTATTGAAATCGAAATCAAACCACACGATAACCTAAGTGCAAATAAAATAGAAAAGAACAGTATACCGGTTGAACGCAGGGCCCGTCCGCGTTCCAGAGGTACACTGGACTATAATCGATTGAAGATCAAATCAATGTACGAGACACAAATCAGAACTGTAACTGGTTCTTAGTATTAAGTTTCAAAACAGAGTCTTTGGAACGATACAACGATTAACCTTTTATCCATTACTCGGACTGTATTTACATAACCATGTCATTAATGAATGTACATTCAGAATTTGGCTGTTGCCGCTTTTATTACATCGAGATTTTTCAAAATGTTTCTATCCTAACTGATTTCAAAAAGAACAAAAACTAAATCAAGATAGAATGAGCTGATGTTTCTGCCTTTGTCGCCAGTGTGCCATTCTTTGACTTGAGTTGACCGCGCATGTAGGAGGGTCGATTCAGCTGTATGATAGGTGTTTGTCCATCCTTGGACATTCTATTTTTCATCCATGCCTTTCGCTCTAGTCCAGCTGCTGTGACACATGTCAAACAATGAGCTGATTACAGGATGTTGAAACTTCCTGTAACCATTTCACCAAAAACTTCTAATTCTTCAACATAAGATTCCTAAATCAATTTCTATGCATTTTAATAACTATAAGACTATTAATAATTAATTTTCAAGGATTCTAAGGAATATATGATGAAAAGGAATGGGTAAATGACATGTTTTTAGGAGGAAAAAGGGGTCTTGGGATGATACCAACATCTCTCCCCGACTTAAGGACTTAGCATGTCCTCATGCTATCCCCGAAGTGCTTCCCTTGAACTCTATCCCTGACTGGATCTCTGCTGCCTTGAGCAATGTGTCCACATTCTTTTTCACCTGGTTTTCTTTCTGACCTTTGAGCTCCTGTTTTAACTTTTTGTATTTTTCTTTGAGGGTCTTCTTCTAATTGTACCACTTAGTGGCCCAGTTAGAGATCTCAGTTTTCTCAGCCTCCAGTTCACTGATTCTTTCCTTTAACTTTTCATTCTTCTTATGAGTTTCTTTACTCTACGCCCGGAGCATTTCATTTTCTCTCTTGATAACCTTTTCTAGCATATTAGCCTCCACGAGCTCCTCCTTTAATTCTTCAATTTGTTTTTCTAGCTTCTTCTGTCTCTTAATGGGAGGCGATGAACATCTTTCCTGCTTGTTATTGCTTTCCACCTCTATATCAATTTTTGGTCCTGGTAGTGAGTGGTCACCACTCTCAACATCCATTTGTGCAGGTGCATTGGATTCAAGTTGGTCCTCTTGTAACTGGGCTTTTGGTGTCCTCCTTGTTCTTCGTGAGTAAGTGGTGAAAATTTTATCTTTTTCGGCCCTCTTAGCATCTTCCTTTCTCATGTTCCTGGTCTTTATGCTGCCCACAGGTAGAGGTGCCTTGCTGGTTTTGGATACTGGGATTTCTTCATCAATGTCCTTCATGAACCCTGAGTCCTCTTGCACTTCTTCTTTATCTTCCTCATCTCTTATTTGATTAACAGCTAGAAATTCTTTCCATGGCTTCCCTCTTCTCTGCAATTCATGCTCAATAAGGATTTTGATTAAGCCAAAGTGATACAGACTTTTGTCTTCATTCCCCTTTTGCTTCTGGATAGTCTTGGACATCTTGGTTAAACTTTGTAACAGAAAATATGGTACACTGATAACACATTGTTTCTTCAAATGGAGGAGTAGTTTAATGTGGTATAGATAGACAATATTGTAGTAGCCTTCACAGGTTATGAATTTTTGAAGGATGTAGACCATCTCATCCCAAGGATGCATCAACCAACTTCTTGGAACACCCTTCTTCCAGTTCACTGATGAGACTCTAGATCTAGACATAAACTGTGTCCACGATTTTTCTTTAAATTGCTTGGTTTTAAAATACTTCTCCCCTTCTGGATTAATCCCTATTGCCTGAGCTATAGTATCCTCTGAAACCCTGAATGAGAAGTTACCTATCAGGGCTTTTTCTCCATTGAAGGTGAAGGCAAATTGCTTGGTAACTTCCTCATTGCTTCCATGGAATTTCTCTAGGAATGGTAACCACTGTATTTCTCTAAGAATTTCGATGCAATCCTCATGATATTGTGAATTGTCAAACACACTCGGTTCGACCCTATTAGTCATGGTGGCAGAGGGTCATGCTTCTAACCCTTCTCTGTTTATGTTCTTACAATTTTAACAAAGAAATTTCAAACTGGTTACCTGGTGTATCACTTTCCCTAGTCTTCAAGATAATGCTCGGTTGGTTGACTGTATTATGACTGTGGTGGAAATCGCAACAGGGCAGTTATACTTTCTCTTTAAGTGCTCACTGCTCCCATTCCTCACTGAGTAAATCGGACCCAAATGATAATAATCGAACCTAAATGATAATGCTTCTTCCGGCGTTCACTGCTCCCGATTATACTTTGAAAATTATGGGAATCAAGTGCGAGAATGACTGTGGGATAACCGGCTGTACTCACTTCACAGCATATTCATTCATTTGAAAACAGAGGAGTGTTGTATGCTTACACAGATGTCACCACAAGAATGCTGGGAGCATGTATATATAATGCTGGGTATGGTTTCGGTAAGTCCCTTGAATCATTGGGTACGTTGGGTGGTGGAATTATGATTTGGCTGTGTGGAATGAAATAGATAGGCCACTTTACATTTGTCTCTTTCCTTTATATTTAAAAACATAATCCACCACGTGTCCCATTCCAGATGGTATTCGGTCGGATGGAGGATGTTGGTATGACTGTGGGATGTATGACAAGATTGATGTGTTGATAATGGGTTTTAGAAGTATGAATGGGTTGATGTTATGAGAATGATGAGAATCGGTGGAATAAGGGATGATAGGAAATGTAGGTGTCCTTGAAATCAACCATAACAGTTTACAGTTATCAAAGTTACATTAAAAATCAATCTTAAGAAATCAAATGTTTAAGAACAAGAAACATATTACTCTTTTGTCGGTCATTGTTGTATTGACATGTTGAGTAGCTAGTCCCTTTTTGACTGTTCTTTTGCTTATTGTAACAGGTCCTCTAAGGAAGATTGAATGCACAGGTCCTTTGAGAAAAATTTGAAGATATAACAGGTCCCTTGAGAAAGATTGAATGTAACAGGTCCCTTGAGAAAGATTGAAAATGTTCATGCAGCTCCTTATATTGATACAGGTTCACTGAGCTTGTGCCTTTGATGGAGTCTTGATGCCCAAATCCTTGTAGAAACTTGATGAAATTCTGTTGAAGTAGCCCTTGGTGCCAATTTATTTAACAGGTCCCTTCTGAATGTCTTAAACATGTCCCTTACTGCTGGTGTTGGTAGCATAGTTGTCTGGACAAAACAGGTCCCCCTGCATAATGTTTATAACCAGGTCCCTCTGAGATAAAACAATGACAAAACAGCTTATTTATTGAAGTCTGGAATGCTGGAACAAGTTGCTTTGGAAATTTACAGTGAAGATATAGAATAAGAAATCTTTAAGAATTTACAATGGAGAGATAAAATAAAAAAGTGTTGATGCCTCTCTCCCCGACTAAAATTTTGACTTGTCCTCAAGTCATGATTCAACTGATAAAGAAAACTGTAAACAAAAGAAAGAGAATTCATACCCGCCAGAGACTGGTTTTCAAGTAGGAATTCGAGGTTAGAGTGTGCCAGAGACTGGTTTTCACATCTAACCCATTATTTTTTTTTATATTCTTTTTTTTTTTTTTAATTTTTTTTTTAGTTTTTGTTTTATATATATATATATATATATTTTATATATATATATATATATATATATATATATATATATATATATATATATATATATATATATATATATATTTTATATATATATTTTTTTATTTCTTTTTAACTTTGAAATTGAAAGGAAATGAAACTAAGGCAGTGATACTGCAGCTGAGGGCTGCAGTACCTCAACCTCTCTTTGCTGAGATAGTGTATGGAGAAAATCTTGCTTGCTGATGGGCTTGGTGTAGAGTTTCAGGCGATGACCATTGACTGTGAAGGAGTGACCTTCTCCATCAATAGTTTTGAGCTTGACTGAACCATTGTCATAAGCCTGAACAATTTCATAGGGGCCCATCCAATGGGTGGTGAACTTAGCTTTATGATCTCTGAACTTTGAATCAAAAAGTAAAGCCCAGCCACCTTCCTTAAACTGCTTTTTCTTAATATGTGCATCATGCCACTGCTTCCTATGTTTTTGCATGAGGATGTTGTTTTCTTCTACTTGCTGCCTCATCTCATCCAGTTGGTTCAACTGCTGAATTCTTTCTTTTTGTGCTTGGTCCAAATCAATTTGTAAATTTGCAGCCAGTTTAAAAGTATGTATTTGGAACTCAATAGGAAGCATTAACTCTTTGTTGTACACCAATTGATATGGTGTAAATCCTGTAGTATCTTTCCAGGTAATCCTGTAAGCCCAGAGTGCTTCTTTGAGCTTCTCCTCCCAGTTTTCCGGTTCATTGCAACATTTTTAGTAATGATGCCTTCCAAGGTTTTTTTGTGGATTCCACCTGCCCATTGGCCTATGGATGGTAAGGGGTACTTTTCCTATGCTTGATTTGGTATCTGTCTGTGATGTCCTTCACTAGCTTTGAGGTGAATTGAGTACCTTGATCAGTCACAATTTCCCTTGGTACTCCATACCTCACAAAAATCTCCTCAAAAAGGAAATTGACTACTGTGTGTTCGGTTGCTCTAACCAGTTCTTTTGCTTCAGCCCACTTTGTGACGTAATCAGTACATACTAAGATGTACTTCTTACCATTGGAGGTTGGGTTAATGGGTCCTATAAAGTCTAGAGCCCATTTGTCAAATGGCTCTAAGTGAACTTGGGGCTGAAGGGGCATCTCATCAGTAGTTGTGGGCCTGCCCATTCTTTGGCAGCTGTCACAACTCTTTACATACTTCTTGGCATCCTTGAAAATGGATGGCCAGTAGTATCCAAGAGTAAGAACTTTGAATGTTGTCCGCTTTGCTGCAAAATGCCCACCACACGGTTCATCATGGCAAGATTTTAAAATATCAATGACCTCATCATTTCTTACACATCTCCTAATTATCATATCAAAACCAGTGTAAAATAAGTTGCCATTAAGCCATGAATATCTAGCACTTTGTTTGACTAGTCCCTTCCGTTCCTTTGCAGTAAAGTGTGGAGGTGTCCTTCCCGTAGACAAATAATTGGCCAAATCAGCATACCAAGGAGTTACTATGGAAATTGCAAATAAGTTTTCATCTGGAAAAGAATCTTCAACTGAAACAACCTCACCTGGATTTTGCAGTCTAGAGAGAAAATCTGCCACCTGGTTCTCTTTGCCTGGTCTATCTAACACTGTGATGTTAAATTCCTGTAGCAATAGTAACCATCTGGTAACTCTGCCACTAGTTATTGGTTTATTCATTAAATGTCTAATGGCCGAATGATCAGTATGTACAAAGACTTCATAACCAGTTATGTAATGTCAGAATTTATTCACAGCATAAATGATGGCAAGTGTTTCCTTTTTTGTAACTGTGTAGTTGAGATTTGCAAGTGTTAGATTTTTACTAATGAAATAAATGGCATAAGTACAAGATTCCTCTTTTTGGCCTAAGGATGCACCTACTGCAGTGTCGGATGCATCTGTAAAGATATGAAATGATAGGCTCCAATTAGGCCCTCTCAAGACTGGTGCGGTAGATAGTTTCTTTTTGAGTTGTTTGAATGCTCGTTGGCAGTTCTCATTCCAGTTGAAAAGTACATCTTTGGTTAGAAGTTTAAACAAAGGTAAAGCTATCTTACTAAAATTTTCAATAAATCTGCGGTAATAGCT
Organism: Pinus tabuliformis; assembly: GCA_031772625.1. Taxonomy (NCBI): domain Eukaryota; kingdom Viridiplantae; phylum Streptophyta; class Pinopsida; order Pinales; family Pinaceae; genus Pinus; species Pinus tabuliformis. The sequence goes on from CM062819.1 coordinate 1,620,179,514, forward strand.
TGCATACCCGAGGAAACTTCTTACCTCTTTGATTCTGTGGAATTGGCAAATCAGCTATGATCTGGATCTTGGCTGGGTCAACCTGGATGCCTTGAAAAGAAATATAGCGGCCTAGCACTATCCCTTCGTTTAACATCATAAAGCACTTTTCATTGCTGAGGGACAAGTGAACTTCAATACATCTTTTCAAAACTCTCTCAAGATTTTCTAATGCATGTTCAAATGAATTGCCATATACTGAAAAATCATCCATGTAGACTTCAACACAATCATGAATTAAATCAGCGAAAATAGCTAACACAACTCTCTGAAAGGTAGCTAGAGCGTTACAAAGTCCAAATGGCAAAACATTGTAGGCATAGGTCCCCCAAGGACAGGTGAATGTGGTTTTGTCCTGGTCTTCAGAGGCTATCCTGATCTAGTTGTAGCCACTGAAACCATCAAGAAAAGAAAATGATGATTTGCCAGCTAGGGTGTCTAACACTTGATCAATAAATGGCAGTGGGAAGTAGTATTTGAGCGTTGCTTTATTCAGTTGTCTGTAATCAACACAAATGCGCCACTTACCATTTTTCTTGGGCACTATAACCAATGGGGATACCCACTGACTGTCAGAAATAGGATATATAAAATTAACTCTCAAAAGTTTTTGCAATTCCTCTCTGACAATATCTTGGAGCATGGGGTTCATTCTTCTCTGTGGTTGCCTCACTGGTTTAATGGTGCTATCTGTATAGATGTGGTGAGTGCATGTGTCGGGGTGAATCCCATGCATGTCGGTATAGTCCCAAGCAAAGGCTTTTTGGTATTTTCTCAAGAGTTTAATCAATTTCTCTTGTTGAGATGAGTCTAGGTGGTTGCCTATGTTCAGAGTTTTCCCTGGACTGATCTCTATGATCTGACTCTGTGTATTGGTGATGGATTGAACTGGAAAAATGTCGTGAAATGTAGTTTGCAATGATTGGATAGAGCATGTTTCTTGAAAGTTTTGAGCCAAAAGTAAATCTGCAGCATGATATTGTTCATTTCTCAAATTTTCAGACATATCAGGTTGAGAAAGAAATAATTCTACCAAATCATTATTGTCTTCATGGAAATCATAGATTTGGTCAATGCTAAAAATAGATTGTACTTCTTCTTTATCATTAAATTTATCATCAAGCCACAAATTATGTGTTACTGCTGGTGATTGTGCCGATGGATAAAGGGTGAGTTGTTTTCTTTTGGTCCCCCTTGAAATGATCATGTTGCCTGATCGACATCCTATAAATGCATCAGCAGTCGCTAACCATGGTCTACCTAGAATGATAGGGTGTCCTCCTAAATTGAATTTGGGTTGAAGGACTAGGAAATCCACTGGATACTCCCAAGAGTCCAGTGAGACAATGATGTCTTCCAAAATCCCTTCAGGAATGACTTTGGACCTATCAGCTAGTTCAAGAACAATCGTGGTATGTTGCAAATTCATGAGTTGGAGTGTTCTCATGGTTTCAAGAGTCATGACATTGATTGCGGATCCAAGATCTATCAAAGTGTTTGGAATCCGTATGTTGTTAATGATGGTGGTCACTTTGGGAATGCCAGGATCAACATACTTCTCCATGGAGATGGTATTGGTCATAAGGCCTGCTAAATTTCCTAAAACATGAATGGTTTGAGGATCAAGTCTTTTCCTAGCAGGCTTCTTAAGGCACATGTCTTTGATGGCTTTGGTATAAATAGGAATGTCTTTTATAGCTTGCAGCAGTGGGATTTTTATGTAGACATTTTTAAGTTCATCTAAGACATCAAATTGTGGTGTAGACAGTGGTGGTTTTACTTGGACCAATCGGTCTGGAAAAGGTGGATGCAGTGGTTGCATCTGTTTCTCTTTGGTATCATTGATTGGTTTTGTTGGATTTGTCATTTCATTTTCCTTTTCTGAGTTTTCTTCTTGCTTATCTGTTATTGGAGAATCTTTGTTGAGCACCCTACCAGACCTCAAATTAATGTTTTGCAAAGGCAGTGTGGAATATGAGGTTCCTTCTTCTACATTGTAGGCTGGCCTCTCTGCTCTATTATTCGGATTTGGGACAGTTTGAGCAGGAATTTGAGTGGGTCTGGGAGGTTGTGAGTTAGCTGGAAATTGCAGCTGTGGTGCATTTATTGGTGGAGGAGCAGGCAGAGCTTGTTGAGGAGGTTGGGGCTGATAGACAACTTGCTGAGGATACTGCTGATATGGTTGAGAATGTGATGGATACGGCTGTTGGTATTGTTGATATGGTTGTGAGTAAGGTGGGTATGATTGAGGATATGTATTATAAGATTGGGAGTACTGTTGAGATGGTCTCCATTGGTTTTGTGGTTGGTTCTGGCGCTGCCATGGCATGGGTATATTCCATGAGTTTTGTGCATACATTTGATCATTCATAGGAAACTGCAGATTTTGATTTGGAAACATACCTTGGGTTGCTGGCCTTGGCGGCCATGGTCGCTTTGTGCCCATGTAATACACGTTTTCCGTCTCTGCATTGGCTGCCATATTACAGTTCTGCAAAATTTTAACTTTAGGACAGTTAAACATATCATGATGTTCAGTACAGAAAGCACAAACTTGGATATTCTCTAGAGGGCAATATTTTAATGCATGTTTCTTTCGGCACTTTGGGCAGAAAATAGCCATGATATGATCTTCATCTTCTTGTTTCTTCTTGGATTTTAAAGTATCAATTTGTTCCCTAGAGTGCTTAACAAATCTGTTTTAAACTCTTCTAAAAGATTCCCTATTTCGGCCCTTGTAACACTTGCAGAGGCAAATTTTGTGACCCTTGATGACAAGCTTCTCTTTCCCATTTTAGCTTTACTCCTTGAATACTTTTCGCACAACTCAGCGATTTCTTCAAAGGGTAAGGCAGAAATGTCACCTTTGCCCATTAAGTTGAGATCATCCATGTATTCCTCTGGGATACCTTTCAAGAATATTGTGCGGACCAGATCAGGAGGCATAGTTCGGTGTTTAGATTTTTGTAAGTTATAGACAAACCGTTCTAAATATTCCTCTAAGGTTTCATCCTCTCGCTGACTCATTCTAAAGATATCATCTTTAGAGTCTTTGGATCTGCAATAAGGCTGATATTTCCTAAGAAACATTCTCCTCATACCATCCCAATCAACTATAGCATGCTCACCAAGCCCCATGAACCATTTCAAGGCTGATGCCTTTAGTGTGGTTGGGAACAATCTAAGCCTATGGGCATCATCTGTATAGCCATAAGTTCGACATACAATGTCAAACTCGAACAAGAAAGAGTCTGGATCCTCTGAAGCCATACCATAGAAATTTGGTAGCATGGATGGGGGTATGTTTTTCATTTTGATCTCCTCATCCTCCTGTGGTTCATGTATAGGGAACTTAAAAGTTGACTCCTATTCATCTCCTTGGCATGGTACTGAGCCAGATCCTTCCTCAGCCATTCTAATTGGTCTCTCTGTGTCAGTGTCACTTGGTGGAAAAAGGAGGAAGGAAGATTGTTTGGTAACTATACTACTTTCTCCTTGTGTAGAAGGTTTAGGAAAGTGCTTCTTCTGCGATTTATGTGTGAATAAAGTTTCCCTCTCAATAAGAGTAAGTTCCTGTCCTGAATAAAATTTTTCTGCCAATGTTTGGATAACTTCCTCAGCTGGTGTTGTATTCCCTAGAGAGTCTGCTCCTGATGATGATGGGTTAGTTTTTAGATGGTGGGGGGTTTTTACAAATCTCCCTTGACTGTCTCTAAATCTAGGCATAAATGAACATGATTTCTAACTGTGTTTTTGTTTATTTTTGTGTGTTGAAATTTTTTTCTTTTTGTTTGAATCCTTTAAGTACGCCTCCCCGGCAACGACGCCAAAATGTAGTGTTCTAGCTAGGGTACTAGACTAGACTATATTAATTATCGACCAGGATGCGTAAGCTTAGAGGCATGCGTCTAAAGTATATAGACATAAAGGATTGTTGACTAAGTGGTTATGATGTAGGTCACAGGGCTTCTTTACGGAAGACTGGGATATGTCACCTATCATCCAAACACTCAGGTCACCTTGCTAATATAACTGATTACAATGTTGTCGTTAAATGCATTTACCAAATTACACACTGAAACTAAACATTGTGTATCACTGCAACAATGATCTCAATCTCCTTACAAAGATATTACACATAAAACCCTTGTTCAGTAAACACCCAGCATTCGCTAACATTTATACAATATCAAAATATACAGAGATCATAAATGAATTGTGAAATGAAAACAGAGTTTATGATGGTGCTTTGAAAAGACACACAGGGATCGAATCCCTTACAGGACGCACTTCCAGATCTCAGTGATGACTGTTCAGCATTACCATAAACGCAAACCAACCATAAGCGCAAACCATATACATTCAATGGAAGTCAAAAGCTATGGAAATCGAAACCCAAGTAATTGTAACTGTTGTGCAAACCATATAAGACCTATTGAAATCAAAATCAAACCATACGATAACCTAAGTGCAAATAAAATAGAAAAGAACAGTATACCGGTTGAACGCAGGGCCCGTCCGCATTCCAGAGGTACACTGGACTATAATCTACTGAAGATCAAATCAATGTACGAGACACAAATCGGAACTGTAACTGGTTCTTAGTATTAAGTTTCAAAACAGAGTCTTTGGAACGATACAACGATTAACCTTTTATCCATTACTCGGACTGTATTTACATAACCATGTCATTAATGAATGTACATTCGGAATTCGGCTGTTGCCGCTTTTATTACATCGAGCTTTTTCAAAATGTTTCTATCCTAACTGATTTCAAAAAGAACAAAAACTAAATCAAGATAGAATGAGCTGATGTTTCTGCCTTTGTCGCCAGTGTGCCATGCTTTGACCTGAGTTGACCGCGCATGTAGGAGGGTCGATTCGGCTGTATGATAGGTGTTTGTCCATCCTTGGACATTCTATTTTTCATCCATGCCTTTCGCTCTAGTCCAGCTGCTGTGACACATGTCAAACAATGAGCTGATTACAGGATGTTGAAACTTCCTGTAACCATTTCACCAAAAACTTCTAATTCTTCAACATAAGATTCCTAAATCAATTTCTATGCATTTTAATAACTATAAGACTATTAATAATTAATTTTCAAGGATTCTAAGGAATATATGATGAAAAGGAATGGGTAAATGACATGTTTTTAGGAGGAAAAAGGGGTCTTGGGATGATACCAACAAAGGAGGACAAAGAAGAGCTCCATAATGGCTAAGTTTGGGACCAGTATAATAAGAGTAGGAAAAGCATCTGAAGAAGAATAAAACATGGATCACACACATGAATTTCTTCAATACAAGTTAGGGGAATGCATAAGACTCATGATCAACAATCACACTTTGAAATGACAATAAAGCGACACTTATTTCTAAATGCGACAGTTGAAACACAACATTGCAACACTTAGAATACAAGTTGCAACACAAGGGTTGATTGTGACTCGAAAGTGTGCTAAGCTATAGAAATGTGTCTAGTGCATATTCTTATGATATGTAGGACCATATAATGTAGAAAAGTTTTCTAAAGTTTCCTCTAGTGATGTGCAAAAGTGCGACACATAAATGAGTGAAAATAGTTAGAAGTGATACTTGCGACAATAAGAAAAAGTGAAAAGGACACTTGAAAAGCTAAAGAAATTGAAAGTGACACATGCCAAAGTGAAAAAAACATGAAAAGGCCACTAGTTAAAGTGAAATAAAGAAAAACGATAGTCATGAATGTGAAAGTGACACTTTTGAAAGCAAAGATACGCAAAAATGACAGTTGAAAAAACTCACTCGAATATAAGTATAATTGCAACCATAGTGAGCGAAATACTATCAATGGAGAGTGTGGAATGACTGTCGACATAGGTTTCACATTGTGCTTTCAATATTGATCACACTAGCCTTATCTAGAAGAGCGGCGAAATGCCTGTAGAAGCTTGCAGAAGAAAGGAGTGCTTGTGAATTCACCAAAGACTGAGCATGTGTGAGAAAGTGACATTCAAACTTACAACCTAAGAAGAAGATTGAACACATAAAAAACCATCAACCAACCATGAAGTGACCATTGAATGACAAATCACAAAATCCTCAGTAGGCTCCAAAATTCAAGTATAGGAAAACTTTTGAAGGGTGTTTGTCGTAGCGACAACACTTGGTGACACATTGGTAGAACTCCAACTTCTCTATTTAGGTTTTATCCTTAAGTGCAAGGCATATTAGGAAGTATTGATTCATTGTGTGGATTACCTTTGCTTCCCCATTTGAACCGATTATAGATATAGTTTCTTTTATTCCTTTCCTCAGTTAAACACATTCACAAAGCTTTCCAAATCACAACTATTTCGATATGGGAGAAGGGTAATATGTATTTGTGAGATTAAGATGACCAGAGTTTGAGTTTTTCATCTTTGGTGTTGCTCTACTAAAAACATGTCTGTTCAGTGCCTCGTTGGAGTCATTACATGATCAGAAGCATCGCTTCGCTGCAAATGAGCCTCATGATCAGTAGCCTGATGAAGTTGCTTGCTTCACCTCTCTGCACAGGAATCGTTTCTCTTCTTTCACCCTTTTATTTTCTTTTCTTAAATATATGCTTGAAGCATTTATTGAACATTTGTAACATGGGTGGGAGAGGGATCCTGACTTATTGAGACAATGAGAGGTTGTTCCTTTAGAGAAAATTATATATATCTTTGGTATTGGTTTTATTGCTATTAATTTTCCCCTTTCCCTTCTCTACTTGATTGGATCAACATGTAAAAACACTGTTCAATTACCATACGGAGTCAAGGAATGAAGATCCTGAATAGATACAAGATTTATAGTTCGACTAAAGGCTTTCCATTTGAATGTATCGTATTTTCATTAAGATATAATTAACTCTAAAATATTTGTAAACCCAAATAGAGAAGAGGATAACATATTAGCCAAGCATTGTTCGTCATCACAATTTCCATTTTTCAATATTTGTCACATTGTCTCTTGATTCAAAAGGAGCATATTTCATGCAGAGTCTTATTAAGCAAAACATGAAAAAACATGCACCACAAAACAAGAGATCACGATCAAAGAAAATATATAACTCAACTAAAAGGAAACATGCAAAACATAAAATAAGAAAACAAAACAAATGCAGGGATTATATGGAGAGCAAGTGCAAGATGAGTGGAAAACAAACTAGAATGAAACTAGACCTATTCCTAACCTAACCAGCTAGAAAGTCAGGGTCAAGTGTAATGAAATTTCCAATTTAACCATTGTATTTGTTCCCAACATGCAATAAAAAATATAAGAGCGATTAAAACCGATATTAAATAATGTGCAAAAGAAAATATAAGAAATTGAATAACTTGCACAAAATATAGAAGGTATTTTATAAAGGAAAAAATATGTGCCATAACAACTAAACTTAACCAACCTGGAACCTTACCTTTTTTATTAGAATAAAAATGAAACAAACCTTGTAGGCTTACGGTGAATGCACATTCATTTGTATTTTCTTGCTTAGAAAACATCAAGAGAGATAGTAGCTTGTTAATAGCATAAGGGCTCACTAAATAAGATGCTTCTAGGAAATCATAGATTAGATCATAGAAATCAAAACACTCGTCTTCAAAACCCCAAAATCCTTGAGAATATGAATTTTCAATTTATGACAAGGAATCAAGATGAGAATATTATAAGGGAAAATGAATTCGATCATATTCAGAAGGCTTGTCAATATAGTGAGGAACTAACATAACCATCATCGAAGGCTAAAGTGCCTCAACTATGTGACAGGTATCCAAATAGTGAGATGATAAACCATAAATATCAATCGATATAAAAGAAATATCACTCGATATACTGGTGGGAAAATGATTAGTTGAATGAAAGTTATTATAACCAACATCATGATCATATTTAGTGATTAAGGCATAAGACTCTCAGTTAGTGGATAATAGAGATAAATTAGTTTGAATAACTTTGCAAATTCTTTGGACAATAGAATCATCTTCCTCACATGTTAAATGTGACAAACCATTTCCTTGTAATTGGTTGCAAACTTAACTAGCACCACAATCATTGAAATAATTGAAAAGTAATACTAGTATGGAAAATACATGAAACCAGTCAAGATACAATGGGTAAGAATGTATATTAGAAAAATGAATTTGACTCACTAGATAACTCAAGCATTCACTAACACTGAAGAGGATAATTTATGCCATGAAGAAAATGATTAATATTATAAAATTCACAAGAAAAACTAGGAGCTACATATTTTCATATGTATCTGATATGGAAGAATCCTTCAGCCAATGATAATATTTAAAATGATTAGTGTCATAGCTTTGTGCATCCATGAAAGGTATACACTCCAAACCCAAGTTTGATACAAGAGATTTGCATGGAGATGAATTAAGTGAAACAAAACCTTCAATTTGATCAAACATTGAATCTTGAAAGTTAAAAGGGCTATATCCAAAATACCGAAGGTCCTCAAGAAGGAATTTTCACTAAGTGAAACCATGAAAAGAAAAGAACTTTGTGAGAAAATCCAGATCTAACTTAGTTTAGGGATCTTCTAAGTATTGTAAGAACCTTAAATAACCATCAAAAAGAGTTGAAGTGCCTCGACTTCCTGATGTCTTAGAACTTTCAAGTATTGTAAAATTTCATTTCGAAGATTGGATCATATCATACATGGTGTGTGGGAAACTACTATGAGTAATTTTAATAAGATCACTTCTATCCAAATGGAAACCATCTAAATCACTAAAGTAATCATGTTTTTCAACTTCAACTAACAAATAACACAAGTCATAAGGTTCTCCTAAATGCACATCTAAGGATGAAGAAATTGGATAAATCTCATGAATAACCTAAACAAAAGAATTTTCCTCATGGAAGGGTAGAAATGATAAGGAATGGGATGGGTGCTCAATGATTTAATTGCTTCCTTCTTCATCATGTATAACCTCACTACCTTGTGTCAATCCAAAATCCAACTCATTATATGATGAACTTGAAGAGCATGGTGTATCTTCATCAGAACATAATAGATTGCAAACAACAAGGCACAAGGAATAGTGAGTTGAAGAGGAAGTTTTCATAATAAAATCATATTTGAATGAATTAGATTCAAGATCTAAATATTTCAAATCAAATCTTCTTGAGAAACCAAAATATAAGTTGCCGCACTTGGGCATTCCTCATCATATACATTAATAGGTACATCATCACCAAAATGATGGTTTCCCAATACTTTACTTGATTGATTAGGAAAATTGATTCCATTTGATTTACTACCAAGATTACTAGATTCAAAATCAGCCAAGAATGGAGAAACACCATCTTCACATAGAGGAATTTGAAAAAGAGAATAAATATTGAAAGAATATTCACCTTTCTTCTCATTTATCTATGAAATTTGACTACCTTGCATGTAATCATTACTTGTATTTGGAAGGGAATGATTAAGTAGATCAAGGGGCAAGGGATCATGAGAAAAAGATAATCGAGGATGATAGGTACCCCTTGAAGAAATCATACCTTTAACCAAATGAGATTCAAGATTAAAGTTGTGAGTGTTAATATCATCTTGAACAAGAAAGGTATTGGTATTAACTATAGACTTCATGAACCACTCCAAACTTTCTTCCACCAGATCTAAATCATTGAGAGTAGCTAAAAGTGGAGAAGACATACCGATAATTTGATTTGAAAATTTCCCAGCTTCAACATCATCACAAGGAGGCACCCACATCGGGACTAAAAAAGGAGGAGGACAAGGAAAAAAAGGAATAGTAGGTTCCTCCTCTAAAATTAGAGGTGTCTCATGGTTTGAAAAATTTGGGAGAGTAGGATGGTCAAAGGGTTTAGATTCACATTGCTTCAAAGAGATATGAACCAAACACTCAAACTTTTGTTTAAGGAAATCCAAATCCAGATCTTCTCTAGGAAACTCATAACATAGGTGAAGGAATCTATTAGTGAAATCCTCAATAGAATCATCATGATTCATTCTTAGTTGATTAATATGTTCAAGAACATCTCATTAGTCATACCTATCAAAGGCTTGGTAGAGCTTCTCGAGGAATTGATCAAATGAATGAATGGAAGTAGATTATAAGGTATGATACCATCAGTTAACTCAACCTTCAAGAGTGAGGAAGAAAAGAACACAATCGATTTCATAAGATTCACAAAACTTTAAAAATAGAAAGATATGCTCGACTATGGATGTATCACCCTCAACATCAACCTTCAATTGAGACAAGTTATAAATAGGTTTAATGGGGATTAGAATTTTACCATAGGATCTAATATTTGAAAAAAACCTTGAGAGAATGATTTGGGGATGAGCCATTTAAGATAAGAGATTCAAAATAGACTCAATGAGAACATATTATCATCTAGGCCTCTTTCTAGCATCAGAATGTTGATGGTGTTGGATACCGCCAACATATAGGGGGTCTCCTTGATGTGAAATGTCAATTAGACTTCACACCATTTGGAGTAGGAGCCCCATCTGTAGTATAAACCTGAACACCATAACTCAAGGTTTGCCTTGGGTTTCAATGGATAACACAAGAGATTATACACATAAGCTTTCAACAAACAAGTAAGTTAACATTTTGGAAACCAATTGAAATGTGTAAAGAAGGCTTTCCCGAGGGGGAGACAAGAGTGAGTCTATAGAAGGAAAATAATAGTACTATCCTAAGAGAGGAACATGAGAGAAAATAAAGATATATTAGTTATCTATTGAAATAGTTCACAAAGACACAATAATCAGTAAATAAAATACAACACACATTCAAGAATATAATCACCAAAGGCAATGAATTAGTTCAATTTATTTAGTACATATGAAAATAACATATACAACAAACATCCAACGAATAATATTACAATATTCATGATACATGCATCAAAATGTGTTGGCTTAATGAACTTCAATTATTAAGTGAAATATCGAAGTAAATGTTAGCCTCTCTCATAAAACAATAATAAATCAAAAATAAATTAATTAATTAAATATTCCAAGTTAGGAATTTGGGCCTAACTCTTGGGTTGTTCCTCTAAGATAGGAGTTAGTTTAGGTAACTCCTATATTGGTGTGTCTGGTGAGAAATTATCTCCAGCAAAGGAGAAATTATCTCAACCAAAAGTGTCCAAGATAGCACGCACTATCTTGAGACCAATATCTCTCATCTATTTATTTGTAACACTATATTCAATTATTAGTGTAGAGTAATGAGAGAGAAGCATGAGGCTTCAGCCTTTTTCCGCCAATATTTTGTGTGTAGTTTTTGTGTGCTTTACATATTTTCTGAGTTAATTTCATTTTTATCATGTGGTATCAGAGCTATAGGTTTAAGGGGGCCTATGAATCCGTGAGTGCGGAGTTGGTGGAAGACTGAATCTAAATATTACAGATCGAGTCATCTAGTGGTTGGCGCATGCAGATCAAGTGATATATCTGGTGTTGGATCGTCAGCCATGTTCCTCTCAACCCATAATTCATAGGGCAAAGTGATTTGTCTTTTTTGTGGAGATCGGCGGCGACAGTGCTGCGTGTTGCGCTCAGAGATTAAAAAATTATCGTTCGATGAATGTTGGTGGTAGTCGATCGAGTTATTTGGTTGTTGTTGATTGTAGATCAAGTGATCTTATTGTTAGTGGTTGCATATCGAGTGATCTGGCGTGAGCTACGTATTGGGTGAACATTGAGTCTGATCTGTGAAGATTGGGTAGATCGGCATAGATCGGGTAGAAACAATGCTCAAGCCTCCCCTTCCTCTTGTTTATTGAATCTGTGGTGGTTTCCGTATAGCGTGATGGTTGTGACCTGTAACTGGCACTGAACCTCGACTTCCCCATACGGCAGGAGAATCGTTCTGTGATAGAGATCAGAGGATCATTGCAATCAGCGAGTGGTGGCATTTATACGGGTTCTCGTCGTGAAGAGTGAAAAACGTGATGGTGGTCAAAGATCTGCGTTATTCTACGTTCTGAGAGAGGTGCGTACTGGTGGCCTTGACCAACGTGAGCTTGGTGAGCAGCTATTGAAGTGTGGTGGATCGAACTGCGTTCTTGCTGGTTGAGTAAGTGAACTCATCGGGAAGCGTTGTTTTTTTATGTGATCAGCGTTGTATGTAATTTTTATTTTTTTTTAAAGGGGTTGTAATATTTTTAAAGTGTATGGGAAGCATTTGAAAAGGGGTTGCTGCCGAGTCATTAATATCGGAGAAAACGAGCTGGTAACTGCCGATGGCAATGTAAGATCTGTAAACGAGGCAATCCCTTTCGATGGATTCCTCTTCCGTGAGGCCATGGACATCTTGTTAATGGCTGCCTGGTAGGCTTCTAGGTAGAAATTGTTCCGGAGGGAGAATAAGGCATCTGGCCCGCTCATTTTCACACTGTACCGGTCGAGAGAGAACGGAACACACGGATATAGGACCTGAAATATCACGCTTTGAATTTTCGTGCTGGAATTACAGGAATAGACATTCACAACAAGAGCTCCTGAGGCAAATGTTGCAGATGTTGAGGTTGGAGATGATGAATTGATAGATCCAGTTGATGATACACGCTGACTGAATTTTCCACGAAGAAACATCAGGATTACGTCATTAAAGATCGTCGATTTCAATTTCTGTTATCGTTATCCGATAGTCCTGAGATATACAACGCCATTGTATTAGGGTTCAGATGGAAATCAATGGAAAATAAAAGCTATGGACCGGGTTCGAAACTCCGGCTTTCCACTACTATTTTCTTGATGGTGGCTTCCGAGAATTTGCGAAGTAGGGTCGAGTCTCATCTTTCTCATCACACAGTACAAGAAACCTACAGAAAATTAATAGAATTAGGTGTACCCATGACGACCCAATCGTATCGGCGTCGCTAAAGTCGTTGGAATCCTCGTGGACAGTGGATCCCAATTCGACTGATAAGACTGCTTTTATCTTTAATATGGCCGGATCTCCAATTGAAAATGAAGCTTCAAGAAGAGCTAGCAAGGTTACGATCTGTTTATTTAATTATCAGTTGAGGACAATTGCATGAGAACTGCGTGTTGTTCTCCCTGTTGTACTCTATCAGCGTCTGCTGTTGTTCCAAAAGAGTCTCTAACATTCCCATCAAATGCATGTCGTCCTTCCAGTATTAAAATTCCATAGCCTTCTGCCAATATCGCTCAGCTAGAGATGCATAGCGCTTTACTTGCTGAAAATTAGCATTTTGTCCTTTTTCAAAAGTAAGTGCTTTCCCTTCAAGATTCAAAGCCTTCAAACAGCAGTCCCTGTGGTAGCAAGCAAGTTGAAAGTTTGCAAAAGCAACCACTTGTACCCGCAGTTTACCCATTGATCTTCTTTAAAAGGGCATTCATGAAATTCTTTTAAGAGATGTTTTTCCTCATGGAGTGATAAGGTGTGACTTTAAATTTGTTGTTTTTTTGGAGTGATAAGTTGAATTTGGAGAGGCTTGAAGTGATTTTATGGAGCGATAAGGTGAATTTTGTTTTGTAATATTTTGGAGTGATAAGTGTTTTGTAATTTTGGAGAGATAAGGAGTATATTTTGTATTTTTGAAGTAAGAAGTGATTTTGTATTTGAAGTGATAAGGGAAAGTTGTTGTAATTCAAAGTATTGTTTTACTTTGAGAGGGATCGTGTCACTATCCATTCAGATTTTGAAGGCGAGTTGTTTCAAAGGGTTTTCAGCTTAGCATTATCATTGCTTCAGATGTACTCAGTCATTAATAAAAATATCATTTTTTAGTGTCGATGTGTCCTAGATCCGCCCGAAATTGAATAAGGGGATCTAAGGTACACTATGTGTGCTTGATGGCGCATGTGTTTTATGGATTCATGTTTTTGCTTTTCAATCTGTGTCTAGTTGTGACACATCAATAATTTCATCGCATACATAAAGCAAGCACAACACATAGCTGCAAGAACAACACTACAACAAATAATCAAAGTTATCAAAATCGACATTCTACTTCAACAAGCAAATTCAATCAAGTTAATGAATTTGTAAACTTCACTGTTTCAAAGGAAAGTCTACATCAACATTCTTGCAACCAAATTTAAGAACTTGTGAATCAAATTCCAATTGAATTGTACGGGTGCATTCTCGGTTGAAACTGACACCCATGTTTTGATTTGATCAGAAGTCAAGCACGTCAATTCTCTTCAACTTAGTCAAATTCAGACAAGTGAATTCCTTGTTTTATGTGAGTCATTAAAACCATTGTAAGCTTTTTTGGGTGCATTTTCGACCGTGTTCGACACCCTTCCTTTAAAGCACAATCAAGTGAGTCCATGAGTTTTAACTCCTTGAAAGAACTATCACAGCAACCAAAACAAGTTCAACTCTAACAAGTTGAGTTCGTCATCAAGCGAGCGTGGCTATTCATTCATGTGAGCATTCACACACACACAATCGTCATCAAGCGAGCGTGCCATTCAAGTCCCATAGCAAGCGAGCCTGTCATCCAAGTAACAAAATCAAGTGCAACAGTTCAAAGCACAACATCTACAACAAGAGAGCCTGACTTCAAGTGAGCAAGTTCAGATGGCGCAGCATATTCAGTTATTAAACATTCTTCACAGTTTGATCATCTCCAGTGATGAAGACATGGTGCACGTCAGCAAAGAAACTCTTGCTGATATTTCACGGCATCTACAGCAAACACATGAAACCATTGAGTTTCTTCAGCTTGAGTCCCAACTTCAAAGGAATGAATTGCAAGAAAAGAGTGATACTTTCAAGTCTTTGAACCATCCAGATGATAAGTCATTCATCCCAACAACTTCAAGTGTCGAAGTTGTTCATGATAAAATTCAAATTTCTTCCAAAGCCATCATCAAGCCCTGGGAAGAAATTCAAAATAACAAGAATAGACGTGGCTTAGGATATGTCCCTGATGACACCAACTTACAAATCCCAGATTATTCCAAGCCAATTAAGTTTGTGAGTGCAGGATTTCTTGAACCACTCACCTCAGCAGGTTCTGAGAAAGCTGTAGACAAACGAAATTGCATACAATCTGAAGTTCATGTTCAACCGAAATGCTCTCATTGTCAAAGAGTCGGTCATTTGGAAGATTAGTGTTTTGATCTCCATCCGTGTTGCCATTGTGGCAAGCCCAATCATTCCTCAGCAAAATGTCGCAACCACCAAAAATCAGGCAGATTGAAGATACATTATGACTGGATTGATCCTTGGGAATGGTCATCCACAGTCAAACGGTTGTCTCAGTTCTACAACCGACTACAATCTTACATAGTGCAGCCAGCAATGAACAGATGATGGTACTCTCATGCAGTTGAATGAGGGAGTACAACAGTGAAACTCTCCTACACCTGAAGGGGGGGAGTTCAAATATATTTTGGAGCAGATTGTCTCTCCTTTCAGCTAACAAAGGGGGGACAATGTCAATGAAATTGACAAGTGGTTGTCAGACTGAAAGTCTCGACAACATCAGTGAAGCAGCCAGTGGACATCTTCATCAGCCAGTGGGCATTTATCATCAGCAGTGAGCATCAGCAAATTCGCCAGTGGGCGATCGACAACCAAAGCAGCAGTGAGCAGCTTTCATCATAGCAAAAGCAACATTGAGTTGTTTTTTGACATCTTCAGCCAGTGGGCGATCATCATCAGCAAATACGCCAGTGGGCGTTCATCAAATTGTGTCAGTGGACACCGGATGCTGTTTTTCAAGCAAAGGACAGTTGGATCCTTTTGCGGCTTGGCACATGATGGAGTTGTCAAGCATCCCTCTGAGATGAATCAGTCATGCAACTGGCTCAGTCTCTTCATTTTGCGGTTTGTTCAGCATCCAGATTTGGCGGTTTTTTCAGGCAATGTTTTTGAGGATCAACATGAGAACTTGGAAGATGGTTCCTCGTTCTTATTTTGGATTTATCATTGAAGGGGGGAATGTTAGCCTCTCTCATAAAACAATAATAAATCCAAAATTAATTAATTAATTAAATATTCCAAGTTAGGAATTTGTGCCTAACTCTTGGGTTGTTCCTCTAAGATAGGAGTTAGTTTAGGTAACTCCTATATTGGTGTGTCTGGTGAGAAATTATCTCCAGCAAAGGAGAAATTATCTCAACCAAAAGTGTCCAAGATAGCACGCACTATCTTGAGACCAATATCTCTCATCTATTTATTTGTAACACTATATTCAATTATTAGTGTAGAGTAATGAGAGAGAAGCATGAGGCTTCAGCCTTTTTCCGCCAATATTTTGTGTGTAGTTTTATGTGTGCTTTACATATTTTCTGAGTTAATTTCATTTTTATCAGTAAATAGTTACAATGGTGAGCCACTAGCTCTAGTAGTGGAACATGAAGTCACTTCTTGCTTCTCAAAGGAATGATCTTCTCTCCTATCTCAAGTTAGAGAAGCCAAAGATATCTCTCCAAAGTCTAAGCCTCCAAAAGAATTTTTCTTGAGTTATGAGGTTTATTTTATAACAAGAGGAATGTCCTTTCATCTCCCCTTATGACTCTTGAGCTACCCTCATGACTCCTGGACTCCTAAATGACCTTTAAACTTAGATACGACTCTTTGGTCCACATGTGGCCTTTCATATTCCACATGTGACTCTTGGGCTTCCACACTTTTAAATTTTGTCATTTATTTTTGATAATACATCATTACATTCCACAACATGTGGCAAGACACATTGGCACTTATGAAATTGTGATGACACTTGTACAAGCCATGACTTGGCATTGATGGCATGGAACTTCATGATGATGTGGTAATGTCAAGCTTCTCCTTTTCTACTTTATCTTCAATCTTCATGAAAGATTTTATTTTTATCTTCATCTTCACCTTACAAATGGTGTTGGAGCAAAATCGGGACCTTCTGAGTCATCATGCAATGTCTTCATTATGTCATAGTCTAATATTTCTCCATGCCTTCATGATGGTTCTTCTTTGTGCTTCTTCTCTACAAGTGTTTCTTTGCTTCTTCTCCTTGGTATCCTCCCTGAGCATCACCTTTCCATGTTTATGAGGTACATCTACCAATGAATTTCACTCATGACAAGACAAGATCAATGTTGAAATCATCCATTCTATCCCTAATTTTCTCATGGAATAAGTTGCTTATGATGGGCTTGCGAAAGGGTTGAGAAGGAAGAGGCTTTTTGGGGATATCACAGTTGAGCTTAGCAGTGGCTAGGAAGGCACCAATACTCACTATAACTATGCCATGCGCTATGAGGAGGGGATTTTCAGGGTCCAGTGCAGTGGGCAAGTGAAAGAGACAATGTGATGATCCTGTTGACTAAAACTACGTAGTGCATAGGGCTCAAGGGAGAGGAAGGTAGTGATAGCATAGTTGGGCTTCATAGTGACTGAGAAAAGGCCTCATTTTTCTCTAGAAATATGACATGCACTAAGGAGGCAAGGCAATACTTAGTGACTGGGTAGTGAGGGAGTCTAGTGGACAAGGATTAATGGCTTGCTGACTGAAACTGTGACATGTGTTATCACTGAGAGAAAGACATTAGGAAGAGTGCAGTTTTCTTTAGTTGTGATCTAGGAGAAGATGCACTGTCCACTAGAACTGAGATATGCCATAGGAAGGAAAGAAGAACAAGGCATGGTGCAATGAGGGGTTCCGGTCAGTAGAGGAGGCAGGACTAGGAATTGTAATTGTGACATGCACTAGGGAAGTAGGGAAAGTTATTATGCTAGCATAGTTTCCTTCTACAGTGGATGATTGTCCACTAGAAATGTGACCTATGCCAAGGAAGTCTCACTGGGAAGGAAAATTGTGCAGTTGGCTAAGGCAAGCAACAAAGTTAAGTAAATTTCCAGGAAGGTGCTCACTGCTCTGTGAGAAGGAAAAGAACTTGTATTACGCAGTTTGCTTTTGAAGAGAGCCATTAGAAATGTGTCATGCTTTATAAAAGGTATAATTTCTCAAATATTAGTGCAATGTGTCAGTGCATGTAGTAAGGGTTAGTGGCTATGCTTTGAAATTTCTCAATGCACAATGATAGGAGCTAACCTTAAATAGGACTCAATTCACAAGTTTGGAAGGGAAAATTTTCATCAACGTGGCTCATGGATAGGTTGTTATCATCCCCTTGGTGAAGTATTGATGTTTTCAAAACTTGCATTGGAAAGGAGGACTAAGAAGAGATCTAGAATGGCTAAGTGTGGTTCCATTAGAGTAAGAGTGGGAAAACCATATGAACAAGACTCAAACATGGATCACACACATGAATTCCATTAATAAAAGCCAGGGGAATGCACAAGACTCATGAAAAAAAATCATATCTTGAAATGATAGTAAAGCGATACTTATTTCTAAGTGTGATAGTTGAAATGCAACATTGCGATACTTAGAATACAAGTTACGACACAAGGGTCGACTATGACCAAAAAGTGTGCTAAGATGTAGGAATGTTTCTAACATGTATTCTTATGATATGTATGTACATCTAATGTAAAAAAGTGCGCTAGAGATACTTCTATTGATGTGTAAAGGCGCAACACATACAGGAGTGAAAATAATTAGAAGTGACACTTGCGACAGTAAGAAAACATGAAAATGACTCTTGAAAAATCTAGAGAGATTGAAGGTGACACATGATGGAGTGAATATAAAATGAAAAATCAACTTTTTAATGTGAAAACAAGCAAAACAACAATCGATGACATGAGAGAGACACTTTTGAAAGCAAAGGTGCACAAAAGTGGCAGTTGAGAAAAATCACTGGAATAGGAGTAGAATTTCATCCAAACTAATATGGATACTATCAATGGAGAGTGTGTACTGACTGTCGACATAGTATGTGTAATGCACTATCAATAGTGATTGCACTATACTTACCTACAAGAGTTGCATGATGCCTATCTAATCTTGCAGAAGAAAGGAGTAGTTGTGAATTCATCAAAGACTGAGTATGTGTGAGCAAGTGACATTGAAACTTAAAACCTAAGAAGAAGATTGAACTCTTAACAAAGTATCGACCAAACATGAATTAACCATGGAACAACATATCACAAGATCCTCAGTAGGCTCCAAAATTCAAGTGTAGGCACAATTTTGGAGGGTCATTGTCGGAGCGACAACAATTACATATTAATCAATTAATTAGCAGTTTTGGCTTCTTAATGTGTGTGACGAAGAAGTGTTGTGCGGGAGAATAAGTCTATGGAGAAAGGAACATAAAATTTCCTCTGCAATATTTTGTACCTCAACATATTACATATTAATAAATTAATTAGCAATTTGAGCTTATTAAAGTTTGGGGCATGTAAAGATTGGGTTACATGTATATCGAGTATGAAATAAGGGTCGACGATCAATTGTCACCTGTACTATGTTAATGTGGGATTGTTTTTTTTAGCTTCCCAAATACTAAGTGAATTTGTGATGTCACATTTTTCAATTAAATATTTATTTTAAATTAGATGTGTTTTAATATGTATGATGCTATGCAGTCATAAACCTTGTTGGGTTAAATTTCATTCACAATGTTCGTGCCTCTACATACATTCCCCATCTGCACACTTCTACCGCACATATCCCTTCTGCATAACACTACACATTAATCAATTAATTAGTGTTTTTGGGTTATGTTGTGGGGAAATCACAACGCCCCCCCCCCCCCCCCCCAATTTTTAATTTATTATATTCATAATAATAATGGGGACCCTTTTCATAAATTTTGGCTAAATCACCTTTTAATATTTTATTTTGGTTAAGTGTGCGACAATTTTGTGAGATTTTTGTTTTCTTCATATTTCCATTCTGATGCATCATCACATTTAATTTCTTGTTGGCTTTCCATCAGTTCTTGTTTTATCTCATTTGGACTCACGGTTTGCAAACGACACTCATCCGAAGTTCGATGATTTTTACCACCTGGGCTAGAAAATGTAAAAAATGTATATGTTGATGGTGTTGGACTCGCCAAAATTTAGGGGATATCCCTCATGTTAAGTCCCAATTAGACCTCACACCGTTTGGTGTAGGAGTCCCATCCGATATAAAGGCCTGGTTGCCAAATTCTTAAAGATTTTTCTTGGCTCTAACTGTCAGCAAGAGAGAGGGGTGCAAAGGTATCTTCAAAAAGTAAGAAGGTGTGCTTGGTGAGTGTTTAGTGGAAACTGTGTCAAGGTTCTTCTACTGTAGGGGAGGGGGGGAGGGGGGGGGAGCGGGGGGGCGGCAGTGAGCCTCTAAGTGAGAGGTAAAAGTACCACCCAAGAAGAGACACACATGAACCTGAAGGGTCCATCTAACACCCAACGGAATAGTCCACAATGGATGCGATGATCGTTACAACCAAAAAATAAATAAATTTTTGTTTAATATCATGTAGAATAGTCCACAAGGATGGGACAACAATAACAACCATTACAACACATTCTCAATAAGGTAAGTACTAAAATAACTAAAATAGTTCAACTATCTTAGCACATGTGAAAGAAAACATGAAATATAAACATCCATAGAATAGTCTTACAAACATTCATAGTCGATGCATGAAGGGCATGTTGGCCTTGAAGGCTTCTGTTATTAAGTAAAAGTCCCAAGACACATGTTTACAACATACATCACTAGCCCCAATAGTGGAGCATTGGAGCCACTCCTTTCTCCTCAAAGAACTAGTTGATCTTTCTAATGCCTTGCGTGAGGAGCCAAGGTGAAAAGTCATTTGCTCATATAATGAGGGAGTATATATAACAAAGGTGACTCTTTGACTACCCTTGTGACTGTTTGACTTACTATGACTTTTCAACTTACATGACTCTTTACATTCTATGTGTGTCCTTTGGACTTCCACTTCACAATACATTTGAATACAATATACATGATCCATAGTAGTGATGTGGCATATGACCACTCATGACATGACATGACATGAAAATGGTGAGATGGAATGCTTGATGATGTGGCAATGTCAAGTCACTATTGCTGATAAGTGTTGGATGTCTTCTTGTAGATTCTTTCTCTTCACCTCCTCATGGATTGGTGATGCAGAATATTCAATGATCTTTAGTCTTGAATAATGGTTAAACTTGTGTCCCTTTGCTTTATCTTGATTGATCTACTTGTGAGTTCAGCTACAAGAGAGTCTTTAGGCATGATTCCCTCCTTATTCTCCTTTTCCATCATATTTCCATGACATGATAGGGTATATGTTCCTGTAATTCACTCATGATGAGACGACATCAATTTGAAAACCCACTAGTCTAAGATGATGCATTATGATCCGCCAACTAATCCTGAAACAAGTGACACGCTAGGGAGAGGGACTCAGTGAATGTGCAACGTGTAGTGCCAACAACCAGGGAAAATATTGAACTCTGATATTGTGCAGTGCGCAGCTCAGGGAGGCCTGAAGGACAAGACTGCGTAGTTTTTGGAGCTAGTGGGGTTAGGTTGAGGGAATGGACACTCGGAGAGCTAACTGCACAGTTTTGGGAGTCAAGGGAGGTTAGGCTTTAGCATAATTTAAGCACTTAGGGGATGAGCTTGAGCCTTGAAGATGTGAAGTGCACAATTCAAGCCCATATGGAGGACATAACTACACAATTTCGGGGGTCAAGGTTGGAACTTAAGCATAGGAACTATGCAGTGCAACAACCTTGGGAGACATAGACTACACATTGCACAATATCAAGTAGCAAGGTCACAACTTAGAGGGTTGAGGCTGCACAATGTGCAGTTCAGTTGGGGCCCAGTGAAGTTAAGTGGCTCGGTTAGGAATATTTTCTGAAAATGACTAAGTGTGGGATAGGTGATGAACTGTGATGAACCTTGAATGTGACAATACACTTAGCATAATTTGATGACACAGCAACATATATCATACAAACACATGAACAAATCATTTCCCTTTGTGTGAATACCTTGTGACAAGATACGACAAGTGCGACACTTAAGATAGACTTTGGGACGACCGTGATGACAATTATGCGACTATGCTTAGGACTTTGTGTTGTAGAAATTCTCATTGTAGATCAACAGATTATGCAATATACTAAAGCAAAATACAAGATCTAATTCTACAACAAACTTGCGGAAGCTTAATTTAATATGAGAAAGATCAAATAGAACACATATAACTGAGAATGAGAAAGTAATCACACATGAACACAGAAGAATACTCTAGGGAAAGCCTCAACTAAAAACCCCGATCTCTGTATTATCATACAAGTGGAAATATGTTCAGATTACACAAAGAATCAGATCACAAGATATCCTACTCTCTCTTCAATCGAACAATATAGCTCACAGACAGGATAGACACAAGATATTCCTTCCCTCAGCCCTCCAAGCCTCCTATTTCCTTGCGCAGTTTTCCTTGGGGTCCAATGCTGCCACCTGTGTGAATTTTCCTCTCACACAACACATTAAACTCAAAAGTAATTGCGCAGTCCTGAAGGAGATAATTCTTTCTGCATGGATGAGTTTCCTATATAGGAAAATTCCTCCACCTGACAGTACACTGTCCCTTCCTCTGATCTCAACTAGGTCTCTGACTGAACTGACATACATGAGTTATTTATGAGAGAATATTCAGTTATCGGAAGTGCAGCAATTACATGCATGCATGCATTAACTAACTGAAGTCACAATTAATTCAACAAACTGTTGGAACTAATCTAACTGGACTTAACTCAGTTAACTGAGCTAACTAATTACAACTCAAAGTACAACTCATCCTGATCTCCTTTAATCAAGGGATAACTTCCTCAATCAATGGAGAAACTGTTGCATTTCTTCACATAGACTTCATGTTTGATTTTCTCCAACTAATTAACTCAAGATGAATTAATTAATTATTTTAAAAACAACTGTTAAGATCAAATTCGAATTTTGCTTCTCAATTTTAGTTCAGGGACTAACTAAAATTGGAATCTATCCCGAAATACTATTTATAACAATGCTATTTTTAGCATTTCCATTTTTCATTCTTTGTTGCTATATCCAACACTGGTACCTGAGATTTTATTTATAGAATTTCTATTTTTAACATTTATTGTTTCCATTTTCAACACTCCCTCTCAACAAGAAAGGCATTCAGCTCGATCCCGATCCTGAACCTTTGGAATGTTCTGCATGCAACACTTCTCCCAAGTGTTATTGCTCCAACAACTCTAGAAACAAAAAAAACTCCCAACTTAGAAACATCCTTTGATGCTGAATCTTCCTCTGCTGCTGACAAGTTCTCCCTCTGTGACCTCTGAGCTACTGCAACACTCCATGCATATCGCATTGTTGCACACATCTCTGTGCCATCCTGCACTGGTGCAACACTCCTGTGCCTCTCACATTGTTGCCGCCTACTAGCTCTGCACTGTCTTGGGATTCTTGCATTGTAGCTCTCTCTGCCACTCCATCCACATCTGTCTCTACCCACTCAATGAGTCTTGCTACTCCTCGTCAGGGCACCTGTAGCAAGGTCTAATAAAAAAGGTTGGGTACCTCAATGATCCTGCCCCTATTCCAGCGTTCTTGGGACTGTCACTCCACATCACCCCACCTCCGACTTGGAGGTATGGATGCATGTGATCCCTCTGCCCACTTGGCTTGAAATTTCCCCCTACTAGAGGTCTCTGCATGAGTGGATGCCTCCACTTGATCTCCTCTCAGCTTCTCCAGTTGTGGCTGCTCCACAACCTCCTGAAGCTGCTTCACCAATTGTGGCTCCTTCACAATTGTCTGAGACTTCTTTTGGCGCTGCATGTTGAGAGGTAATGTACTCTCCCTCTCAACCACCAAGTCTCCATCAGTTGCCTTGCTCCTCAAGGCTTTGCATGCATCTTGAACCTCAAGAGCATACAGGTTCTTGACTCGTGAACCGATCTTCTTCACCTATCTCGTGGTGATGTGTTTAAAGAAAACCTTTCCCTTACTGAAGACTACATCATAGCCTTTGTCTTCCAGCATTTCAATCGATACCAAGTTTTTCTTCAGTCCTGGCACATACTTCACATTTGTCAAGGTAATGCGAGCTCCATGCTCCCTCTGAAAAACAATTGTGCCTACTCCTGAGACACTATACTTTTCATCATTACCTATCGCTATGAGTATTTGGAGATCTTTCTCTGCCAAGGTATTGAACAAACTCTTATTGCCGGTCATGTGTGTTATCACTCAGGTTGTTCCCTGCCTCCTGGAGGGAATACGACCGAGGTAACCACTAACCAATCTTTTAGTTGTAGGTCCTAGCCTACCTGCAACCAGAGAGGGATTTCTCTTTATAGTTTAGCTTTGTTTTTGGAATTTTTTAGGCTAGTTATGATGCACATGTTTTTGTTTTAAGTTTGTTTGGATGGTGATTTCAAGCAGGGCTAGGATGCAAGTTTAAAACAGTCTATACTATTGGGCAATGGAGTCAATGATGGTGTACTACTGAAAGTGTTTCTTGGGTAAATGGTAATGCTACAGAGCAGGGTAGGCAATCTAGGAACAATTTTCAAATCAAGAAATTGATGGAATGAAGCCAGGGAATGAAAGTCAGTCAAGAATCTTTCATTATGCTGGTAGAGGGAAAGTGTATGAATATTATTCAGGAGCAATTAAGAATTCCTAAACAGTATTCAAATTGAAGGAATTAGTGCAAACATGAGCAATTAAGAATTCATATTTATGACTAATTCTGAAGAAAACATATTTGATAGCAGAGATTGAACACAGGGTGCTGTTAAACAAATCCTGGGCTATTCTTCTTCTCTGTTACCAAGATTATGAACATATGTGGAATTTGCAAACACAGAAAACATAAAACGAAGTTTAGAATAACTTATTGTTCCATTGAATGACACAGGAATTCTGTAGCAAGTCCCAGAACATCATTTGCACATTCAGACAGCACAGAAACCATGAACTTCAACAGCCATTTGTATTAGAGAGTCTCAGAAATTACAGCGTAGCTTAGAGAGAAAATCACCAACCCCAAATACATTCTATGGGGAGGTATTTATACAAAAATGAGATACAAAATATCTTATGGATGAGTCTTCATGCAATAAGTTCCCTCACCAACTCTTCAAAGAAGTAAATGAAAGAAATAAATGTTGCAGTAATTGTTGGTGCACTAGCTGTCCACTTTGTCAGAGAATTTTGACTTTTTGGACTAACTGAGTTGGCTGCAGCTGCGTCTTTAATTTGCGGTTTCTGTGTTTGTTGTCCTGGCTTCTTTGCTGAGTCACTGCTTTGCTGTCCTGGCCTTGGTATCCATATTTGGTTTTTCATAAAATTGTTGTAGTCATATTTTGATTTCTTTTGCCTGTTGTCTTCATGCTTTAACCGGTGGCCTGTGTACTCAATTTTTGTTGACCTGTAGCTGACCAAAATCTGAAGCTGATCAAAAGAGGGAAAAGGACTGAAATTACCTTGGTAAAATCTCCAGCATTTCTTGCCACCAATCCTCAGTAGGCAGCTGATGTCTTTGTATTTTTATGAGTGTTTCATCAGCTTCAGTGTATCTGTAAAAATTGGGCTAAACCTCAAACAGGTGATTTATTTCATGTTCAATATAAAACAGGTTCTCTAATTTATCATAAAGAGTCTGTCCAGAGGGAGGCCCTGTTTCCTCTGAGGTACTTGAGGATGCTGTAATTTGATTTGAAACATAATTGTTCATCCTGGTAGCATACTGCTCACGGGTCAGCAGTCTTCCAGTGCTGGTTAATAGGCTGGGAAACCCTATGCTCTGTAATGCTGCAAGCTTTAACTTGAAATCATCTATTTCTGCCTGCATTTCCTGGCACTTCCTTTCTAGAGTTTGCACAAAATTTCTTAGGGTCAGCACCTTTTTTGCTGTCAGAATAGTATCTGTCCTGCTACTGATGTCTAATGCTGCCAGTTCCTCTTTGGTATGAGTGTTGAGGAAGTGAATCATTTTATTGGCCTGCTCAGGCATATTTCCCAATGCTACTCTAGCCCTTTGAGTCTCAAACTGAGCTAGGCCTATCAATTCTATCTGTTCATGTATGGCTTGAATCGATCTCCATTGGTCAGTGATTGACTGGCCAATCTTGGCCCACAAAATCTTCTTGATTTCAGTCAGAGTTTTGTCCAAAGTAAGCTCCTTCTCTAAGGCCTTTATTTTGTTGTCCAAGGCTTTTATTTCTCTTTGTTTCTCAGCCACTGTCATCTTGGACTTGTCATAGTTTGCCTCTAGCTTGGCCAACTTTTCTTTGGCCTCTTTCACCTCTGTCACCTGAACTTCTAGCTCTTTGACTGCTTTCATCATTTCTTCCATGCTCATGCTAGATTCAGGTGTTGCTGTTGTTGCTGCTGCTGTAGCATCTGTAGTTGATGTAGTTGTTGTGGATGCTGGGATAACAGGAGGGATTGCTGCTGCTTGTGTAGGAGGAACAGTAGTGGCAACAGTTGGAGCTGTTTGAGGTGGCTGGGAGGTCGACTCTCCCTGCTTGCCCTGCAATGCTTTCTCCAACTCTCCCTCCATCTGAATTATTCTGTGGTTCATCTTCATTAGCAGATCCATGGTATCTTCAGTTTCTTTCTCTTGCACAAGTTCTGCAGTTTGAGGGTGCATGGTTACAGGTATCCTCAATTGCTTTTTGAGTGCAGCAATATCTTCCTCTTTTTTCCTTATGAGGGCCTGGATGGCTTTAGCATCCTTCTTAGGATCATGTCCTAGTTCCACAATGATTTCCTCCAATGTCTTTATTCTATTATCTTTGGCAGAGGAAGACATTCTTTCCAAATCTAATTGAGTGTTTGTGTTTTTCAGTGATTCCTTCAGTTGATGGGCCAGCATGGCCTTGTCTGCTAGGGTGGCATAGACCATCTCACCTGTTTGCTTGTGCAGCTCTATTTGGTCCATCGGGTGTATGTCCTTGGAGAGGACCTCTAAGCTTGTCTTTATATAATCTGCAATTGTCTGGGGCTGTGGTATCTTAGGCTTGAAGTGACTCAGAATCATCTTTTCCTCCTTAAAGTCATAGGTTGCCATTAATCTCTATTGTTTGGAGGTTGTTGCCTTGAGGAATTGATCATATAGTTGTACTCTTAACAATTCATTCTGAGCCTTGATTTCCATGAAAGTGGCTTTAATGCCAGGCGGTTGCTTGCTTTGCTGCCTTGAGGAAGAGACCTCCATACCCTGCTGCCTCTCTTGCTCTTGCTGGAATGAGCTAGTAGGTGTTTGTTGGCTTGTTTCTCTTCCACTCCTCGGGCTCTCTATCACTTCTTCAGTAATTTCTTCCTCAACTTGAGGATCAACTCTTTGTCTTTTGGCTTCTGGTTGCTGGATTGACCCACTTGGAGGTGTGGTCTCTTCCCTATCCCTCTTTTTACCTCTTTCCTCATTAAGAGGAGTCTGTAAAGCTGGCACTTGTAGTGCCTCAGTTTGTTGTGGAGGAGCCTGCCCTTGACTCTGCTCCTTTGAGGTGGTAGGTTGTTCAATCACTGTTTCCTGTTCTGCATCCATTACCTCCTTGCCTTTTGTTGTACATGTTGCTGGTGTAGATCTTTCTTGGGCAGCTTGTGAAGCTTCACCAATGGATGTGTGTTGGGTCCCTATAATACTAGTGATTACCCCATTACTATTGTAGTTATACCCCTTATTATATTGATGTACCCATGTAGTGCCCATATTGTTACTATTGTGCCACATAGAAGCCCACTATTGTTATTGTTGTGCCCTACAATATTATTGTTATGTAGGCTTTGATTGTATTGGGACCACTTAGACTCCTATATATAGACAGGAGGTATTTTCATTTGTATCATCCAAGAATTGTTCATTTATGTAATGTAAAGGAGGTTTCCCCCTCGAAGAGGCTGAATTCTAAGGCGTGGATCTCTCTTTTCTATCTTTTTGTGAGCTGGTTTCATAACATTTGGTATCAGAGCTTTGGATTCTAGGGTTTCGCTGCTCCAAACAGGTCATCATGGCATTTTCACTATAACTTTTTTTCTGGGACGTTTCAGAAGTCGCAAAAAAAAACCCATTTGAGAAGAATTTGCGCTGAACCTTGGGTCCGAATTTCAGAGCTTTTCTCGTGATAGTTTCAGAGATATGATCTGAGGAAGTTGGTCTTTTGGCAGACTCCTGAATTACATTCAAAACAGGTGACCTGGGGAAAATCGTCATAACTCTCTCTCTGAGGATCGGATTGAAATTTCGTAAAAAGGTACAGAAATAGGACGGACTGTAGTTTCTTGTGCATGTGTTTCAGATTCAAAGGTTGAAACAGTGACTCGTGGCACGTCGTACAAGTTCGCTCTACTGAACCAGTCTAAAAGCAAGTAACTGTGGGAGATTTCACATAACTCTTCCTTGGAGAATCCAATTTGGCTCAGACTTGTGGCATTGGAAAGAGGACGCAGAAGGCTACTACAGGTAGCAATTTCAGAATTGGAGGATCCGAAATTACAGAGATACATCAGATTCAATATCAGGCTTCTATAAAGTGAAAAAAGGTGTGTAGTTTTTTTTTAATTTTTGTGTAAGCTTGGTTTAACGGAATTCTAAGGGCATATTAAAACTTTATTATCGGTAACTGATGCCCCGAGGAAAGAAAATGCCAACACCTAGTAAGGAACCTGAAAGCTCTAGCATGACTCATGAAGAAGAGGAAGAAATGCTACATGATATATCAAAATTACAAGAACAAGTGCAACAAATGTCACGCTCACAAAAGCTAACAGAAGCTAAGATAAGTGGCGTGGAATCTAAGGTAAATGGTGTGGAATCTAAGATAAAGGGAATGGAAGCTAAGATGGATGGCATGGAAGCTAAGATGGATGGCATGGAAGCTAAGATTGATGCTAAATTTGATGGCATGGATGATAAGATGGATGAATTGAAGAAGTTGCTACAAGAAAGGGTCACTAATGGTGAAAAGGTAGTAAAGGAAACTCATGATGAGAACAAAAGAAATGTTAATCAAGATACCATAGATGCTAATGTTGGATCGAAGACTCATCATGTTCCAAAAATCGATATGAGGAAGTTTGATGGCAAGGATCCCGCCACATGGATATTACAGATGGAGCAATTCTTCGATCTCAATAATGTGCAAAACACACAAAAGGTACGTATGGCAACTTTATATTTGGAACCAAATCAGTTTGTATGGTATCAATGGCTTTGTTCTCGTAAACAATTTATCACTTGGGCAATTTTTACGGAAGAATTGATAGCACATTATGAGGATACAAAAAGCAACACTTTTTTTAGCCAATTGATAATCTCAAACAAAAGGGTTCAATAATGGAGCACATTGAGGAGTTCCAAAAATTGAACATAAGGATAAAAGATATTCCAGAGGAGCATAGGATTGATGTGTTCATAGGGTCTTTAAAGGATAATATCCAACATGATGTGCGCCTTTGGGAACCTGATTCATTAGAGAAGGCATTCAGGTTAGCAAGAAAAATGGAAAGCAAAATTATGGCAACTAGGAAGCATACCATTCACAACTATAAAGATGGAAGTGTTGTTGCCCATAGTCTTCCACAACCTACAAGGTTGACCCCACAACAATTGGAAGAAAAAAGAGCAAAAGGGCTTTGTTACAATTGTGATAGAAAATACACAAAAGGTCATAAGTGTGCTGAGAAGAAATTATTCTACATAGATTGTGAAGAGGAAGAAGAAAAGGAGAAAGAAAGGTCAAAAGAAGAGGATATATTCCAGGAACAAAGCCTATATGAAGAACAAATAAATCGAACCATATCTTGTAATGCATTGGCGGGAATTACCACTCCTCAAACCATCAAGATAGAAGGACAAATCAAGAAGAAAAAGGTGATAGTGTTGATTGATTCAGGAAGCACCCACAATTTTATTCATTGTAGGGTAGCAAAAGAATTGAATTGCTTCCTATATCCAGCACCAGAGTGTCAAGTGATGATTGCAAATGGAGGAACAATAAATTGCTCTGGAAAGTGCCATAATATCAAGCTATCCATGGGAGAATATGTATTGACTAGCCCAATGCTTTCCATTCCAATGGGAGGTGCTGATGTTGTACTAGGAGTCCAATGGCTACAATCCTTGGGTACAATAGCTTTTAATTTTCAAGAACTTTTCATGAAATTTTCTGTGGAAGGAAAGGAAGTTGAATTAAGGGGTATTGCAGGGAAACCAGGAAAGATAATCAGCTCTAATGGTATGACAAAGCTTCTAAAAAAGGAGCAAAGGGGTGTAATTGCACAATTATGTTCGCTAGATGTTTCCACATTAGAATCATCTATTTCTCCAGATCTCCAAAAAGTCCTGGAAAATAATTCCAAGGTATTTGAGACTCCCAAAGGTCTCCCACCTATGCGTGATCATGATCATGCTATTCATCTGATTCCAGGAAGTGTTCCTCCAAACATCAGGCCGTACAGATATCCCTATGTCCAAAAAAGTGAAATTGAACGTATGGTTGCAGAAATGCTAGAGGCTGGTATAATTCAACCGAGTCAAAGTTCTTTCTCTGCTCCAGTAGTATTGGTGCACAAGAAGGATGGATCATGGCGCATGTGTCCGGATTATAGGGAGCTCAACAAGCTCACTATTAAAGATAAGTTCCCCATTCCTGTCATTGATGAATTACTGGATGAATTGCATGGATCAATTTACTTCACCAAGTTGGATCTTCGTTCAGGATATCATCAAATCAGAATGAAGATTGAAGACATTCTGAAAACGGCATTTAGAACTCATGAGGGTCATTATGAATTTTTGGTCATGCCTTTTGGCCTTACCAATGCACCTTCAACATTTCAAGGTTTGATGAATTCAATTTTCAAACCATTCCTTAGAAAATTTGTGTTAGTATTTTTTGATGATATACTAATCTACAGCAAGTCTTGGAAGGATCATGTTGAACATGTTGACAGGGTGCTACAACTATTGGAAGAGAAACAATTATATGCCAAAAGATCCAAATGTTTCTTTGGAGTCCAGGAGGTGGAATATTTGGGTCATATTGTATCTCATGAAGGAGTTAAGGTAGACCCTAGCAAAATTAAAGCCATTAAGGAATGGAAAATCCCCACATCCATAAAGCATTGCGCGGATTTCTTGGGTTGACAGGGTATTATCGCAAGTTTGTTAAGAATTATGGGAGAATAGCAGCACCTCTAACAACATTATTGAAGAAAGATGCATTTTCATGGACTCCGGAAGCAACAAAGGCCTTTGAACATCTTAAAGAGGCAATGTGCCAAGCACCGGTCTTAGCTACACCGGACTTCACAAAAACCTTTATTGTGGAATGTGATGCTTCAGGAAATGGAATTGGTGCTGTTCTAATGCAAGATGAAAGACCCATTGCCTTTGAAAGTCGTCCAATCAAGGGAAAGTTTTTAAGAAAAGCTATTTATGAGAAGGAAA
Source organism: Pinus tabuliformis (assembly GCA_031772625.1). NCBI lineage: Eukaryota > Viridiplantae > Streptophyta > Pinopsida > Pinales > Pinaceae > Pinus > Pinus tabuliformis. The sequence goes on from CM062819.1 coordinate 1,620,210,900, forward strand.
TGTTGGCAATACTCCATGCACTTAAGAAATGGCGACCCTACCTAATGGGAGGACACTTCAAGGTAAAAACAGATCATGATAGCCTTAAATACTTTTTAGAACAAAGATTATCCTCTGAAGAGCAACAAAAGTGGGTCACAAAGATGTTGGGTTATGACTTTGAAATCATCTACAAAAAGGGGAAGCAAAATGTGGTGGCAGATGCACTCTCAAGGAAGGATGAGGATGTGGAAGCATTGTTGTGCGCTATTTCTATCATCCAACCAGATTGGATAAATGAAGCAAGGGAAGAATGGAAGAATGACGAAGAAGTGTGGGCACTTATTCGAAAGCTACAACAAGATTCCAGTACGTCTGATACATTTAGCTGGAAAAATGATTCGTTATGGTACAAAGATCGCTTATACCTCTGTAAGAATTCCCAGCTAAAACAAAAGATTCTTATGGAATTGCACACTTCTCCCTTAGGAGGGCACTCAGGATTTTTAAAAACTTACCACAGGGTTAAGAAGGAATTTTTTTGGGATGGCCTTAAATCAGATATTCAAAAGTTTGTGGCAGAATGTTTGGTTTGCCAGCAAAATAAAGTTGAAACAATTAAGACACCGGGTCTATTACAACCTTTACCCATTCCAAGCCAACGTTGGGAGGAGGTTTCAATGGATTTTATCACAGGTTTACCCAAGTCTGAGGGAAAGAGTGTCATCATGGTGGTAGTTGACAGACTTACCAAGTATGCACACTTTTGTGCATTATCACATCCATTTAAAGCCAGTACAGTTTCTACTGCATTTATGGAAACAATTCAAAAGCTACATGGAAACCCAAAGATTATTGTAAGTGACAGAGATCCCATTTTCACTGGAAATTTTTGGACAGAATTATTTTCTTGTCTTGGTACTCAGTTAGCTCATAGCTCATCTTATCATCCTCAATCTGATGGGCAAACTGAGATAGTAAACAAATGTTTGGAAGGATACCTTCGTTGCTTTGTATCTGATAAACAGACACAATGGGTCAAATGGTTGCCTCTGGCTGAATGGTGGTATAACACTTCCTTTCATACAGCAACAAAAATGACCCCATTTATGGCACTTTATGGGTATCAACCACCATCCATCACATCATATTTAAGAGAAAATTCTAAGGTTCAGGCAGTGGAACATCACATCGAAAATCAACAACAAGTCCTCCAACTCTTAAAGGATAACCTTGTGTTGGCACAGAATAGAATGAAACAACAGGCAGATCAGCATCGCAGTGAAAGAAGTTTTGATGTAGGTGATTGGGTATTCCTACGGCTACAACCATATAAGCAAATGTCCCTCAAGCAAGCTAAGAAGGATAATAAATTATCACCAAAGTATTATGGTCCGTACAAGGTGTTGCAAAAGATTGGTACTATGGCATACAAATTGGAGCTTCCTGCAGCTTCTCGATTGCACCCAGTTTTCCATGTTTCATGCTTAAAGAAGGTTATAGGCGACAAGCTCCCAGTTCAAACAATATTGCCAGAACTTGACGAAGAAGGAAAAATTATATTGGAACCGGAAGCAGTTATAGAAACAAGAACTCGACAGCTACGAAATCGATCAATTTCAGAGTACCTTATCAAGTGGAAGAACTTATCCGCTGAAGATTCCACATGGGAGGACGAGAATTTTATGCAGAACTATCCTGAACTACTCAAGCGTTGAGGACAACACTTTTTTGAAGGAGGGGGGCATGTTGGGTCCCTATAATACTAGTGATTACCCCATTACTATTGTAGTTATACCCCTTATTATATTGATGTACCCATGTAGTGCCCATATTGTTACTATTGTGCCACATAGAAGCCCACTATTGTTATTGTTGTGCCCTACAATATTATTGTTATGTAGGCTTTGATTGTATTGGGACCACTTAGACTCCTATATATAGACAGGAGGTATTTTCATTTGTATCATCCAAGAATTGTTCATTTATGTAATGTAAAGGAGGTTTCCCCTCGAAGAGGCTGAATTCTAAGGCGTGGATCTCTCTTTTCTATCTTTTTGTGAGCTGGTTTCATAACAATGTGCCTTCTTCGACTTGATGTGGCAGTTTGAATATCACCTGCTCAAAAGAATCCAAGTCAAGAGTTTTTTCCAAATCTTTAACATTTTGCTCCATAATTTCTTCTTGGGTGAATTCCTCAACTAGTGTCCCTGCCACCCACTCATCTTGGTTGGCAAATTGTTCAATCTATGGGATTTTACAATGCTCATAGGCTGACAGCCTATATTTTATTTTTCTGGCACTAATAAAGCCATCTGGGTCATAAGGGACCCACCAAAAACTCCTTTTTAACTTGAGTTTCTCCCCCAGTATTTGATCAGCATCTTGCCAACCTTCTTTCTTGTTCATGACAAAGGGGCCTAGTTGGTCTTTGAATTTCAGGCGAGCCTTCTTCTTGGCACTATGAAAATGAGTTAAGTCTGAATTGATGAGTTTCCTGTAATACTCCAAGGCAAAGAGTCTCATTGGCACATATCTTGGGAGCCTGTAGGGACAGAGCTCACAGCCATAGATCCTAATGACAGTGTGATTCTGGTAAAAATACCAGTCACCTATTTTGTAGTTCTTTGAAAGCTGCAATATTTTTTGCATGTCATAGGATAACCTAGCAGGAGGGGCTCTCTTCAGGAGACAAGAAATTGGATAGACAAATAGGTCAATAAATTCACAGTAAGAGTAGGGGGAGTTCTGGACTTCATGAAAGACTAAGGTCCAGAAAATTACAGACCTCTTTTCCCCTTTAGAGTCCAATCTTTTGATGGGGCATTGGAAGCAGTCTGGATGGTAATACATGAACAAATGATAGGTATAGGATGAATATTTGAAGACTCCCTCCCTATCCAGTTTCAGCAGTTGGTCATGTATCTTGTTGGAGATGAATTTGGCATAATTGTACTTGACAACAGGGGGCTGTCCTGGGGTGAATGCAGACAGCATGACTAGTATAGTTTCATCAATGTGCTCACTTGCTTTGAAACCTAGTACGTAGGATATCATATCAACCAGTAACTTGCCCACTTCATTAAAGCACACATACCGAAAAGGAGGTGGCCCTGTAGGCTGGCGGTCTGCTCTCATGAATAGTTTGGAAATTCGGGCTATCTTAGAGCTGGAGAGTTTAGGACCTTCATCAAGTAGGAATTTCATAGAGAGAGGCATCAGAAGCTGAGTTTGCTTGAAGTTTAGCATTTGGTTGATTGAATCAGGAGTTATTTGGAAGAGGGTGCTCCCAGATGGAGACTTGACTACTCTTTGAGATGGGTCATAGTTTTCACAGCAGAGGCGAATAATTTTAGGGAAAATATTGATAGAAGGGAGGAAGTAAATGGGCAAGTTTGATTCCCAAATGCCATAGATGTCACTGTTGTTCAAGTAACTTTTCCTCCGCTGGCAGAAGGTCTGCAAGTGGTTTCTGTCACCAACCAAATCCTGAATAAGGTGGTCCCTATCAGCCAGGGGCAATGCTTCAAGTTCCTTGTGAGGTGCATTAAGAGGAGCAATGTTCAAGGCTGCTAGAGTGGCCATGTTGTATGCTCTGTGTCTGTAATTTGAAATTTGGATTGGTGTAACAGTTGAACAGTGAAAATTGCCTCTGAAGTTTTGTCAGGAAGCTGTAGAATGGGCTTAGATATGGAACTGGCCTTCACTGTGTACAATTTATGGTAAAAGAGCAGATTCTGCAGAGTTTAGACAGTCTTTTTAAATGAATTCATTGGATTGATAGGCTCTGTGGGTAGATTGCAGAGGGAATGGGATTGATTTCTAGCCAAAGGAGTGAGATTTTACAGAGGATTTTGACAAAGGAAGTAAATGCTTGGACAGTTTGCAGACTTTGCCAGCGAAAATGGCCTCGACATGTATTTTAATGGCTAAATTTGCAGAGGAGGGCAAATTTTCCGGGTTGGTCTTGAACAGGGGATCAACCAGTGAGTTTATAGGTGGAATTTCAGGTGCTGGAGTACATTTAGTGCGAATTTGCAGATGTTCAATCAATTTTTAATGGAGGAACTGCGGAAAAAGAGGGTTTATAGGTCAACTGCGGGTAAATACCTGGTTTTATGGCACAGAGGACAGTTTGCAGGGGTGCCTTGAACTGTGGAGTTGAGCTGTGGAGCCGAATTCAGAAGGTGATGGACTGTGCGGCGCTTGGTGGCGGATTGCTCGTGAAATTACATGCACGTTCTTCGCCAGCAAATCAATAGAAAATAAGCCAAAATGGTCGTTTTCACGACTTTTTATTCAATTTTGGGCATTTTAGCGCTTTTTGGCGCTTTTCGGGGATGACGTCAGCATGACGTAATTTGGTGCGTAGTGGGTACGGAGGGTGACGTGGCATGTGATGCGTATGGTGACGTGGGATATGACATGGTGGCGGGGCGCAGATGTCATCAGGTGATGTGGCAGTGGTACAGGGCAGTGGCGGGCCGAAGTGTATGCAACGTCATCGGTGACGTGGGAGCTGACGTTAAGGGGGCCGGTGGCGGGCGGTTCCTGGATTTCCCGCACCACTTTTGGCTCGGGGCGGTATTACAGAGGGGGCCTCCGATCACGTCGGGAGATTGATGCGTGGCAGGGGTATGGCAGCAATACCGCCCATCCCCTGGACGCTAATCTCCGGCAGATCGGGGCGCGTGATATGATTGCCAACCGTTGGATGCTGGGCGCAGGATCGGACGACGGACGGGACGTTTAAAGTTGCGGGGTTATGTAATGACGGGGGCCCGCGTATATTTAAATATTTTATAATATATCCGGGGCATAAAATTTGGTTATATGGGTTTTTTATATGATTTAAACAGGCGGCGAAGGTTATTAGTTCAATTGAATGTTAAACTAACCCCTATGTACATGGGCGTTGGGGTTATGGATGGTCTAGATGGAGGGTTTAGGTGAGGTTATTAACTTAACCAGACGTTAAATTAATCCCAGGTGCGGTTTGGACGCGGAAGGGCTAATATAAGTCCCAAATGGACTTTAATATTTCCCGAACTTAGGTTATATAGCTATAGTGCTATGGGGTAGGAATATTAACACTTTTTGGGTTTTTATATAGTTTTTTGTAAAAATAGGGATGGGAAAATGATTTAAGGGAGCTAAATAATAAAATTAGAGGTTAATATGACCTTATGAATTGAAATTGTATGGGTGAATGCTAAGTATGTGGAGTGAAAACTTAGACATAGGAAGATGAAAGGAGTATGGAGTAATGATTTTTACACAAGAAATGTGGCTTCTTTCCACTAAGTGGAGTCAAGATTCAACTTAGCATTTATCATGAAATGAAGTGAAACAGGACCCTTGGGCAGATCCCAAGCTCCTTGAGGGGATGTTAGTAAATGATTTATGGGGAATGAAGGGGAAATTAGTCATGCTTCCATTGTTCTACAGTCCAACAACTGCCTTGGTACTTATGTCACTGATGATATGAGTCTTTCTTGACAAGACAAAAGTGAGCACCCACCTGCTTCTGCAACCTCAAACTGCCTACCCAGCCTAATACACCTAACATATTTTCTTCCTTTTGATTGGGTGCACTTGAACTGGCAAACCCTGATTGTCCTCTTTCTTTTGACTTCCCTCCTATCTAAATCTACCCTTATCTCTTCCAAGGGCCCATATTAAGCAGTTGGGCTCCTTAATTTCTCTACCTATCTACTCATTTGCCAAGGTTAAATTGCTTGGACAGATATTCTTTCTCTATTCTACAACAGCAATTTAAACATGGAATAGTCTAGTTTGAACTGTTGGGCCACCCATCAAGTGTGATAAACAATAGTATTTGCACATTGTGAACTTACAAACAAGATAGCAGTGGCATTTTGACTGGCCACTTTCCTGGTCTTTTGGTTTGGGGTTCATGTCTACTATTCTTTCTGACCAATTTACTCTTTTTGCCCTTTGATTTCTCTTTTATGGCATACCCTCTTTTCATTTTTTAATATTCTTCTTTTGTTTACAAAATATGGAACCTTTGCAGCATGAAAAGATGAACATATTTGGCACTTCCATTGTCAATCATGAAAAATGAAACCTATTGGTATAGGAACCTAACAATGTGGAATGAAGCTCCACTGTCAAGAAACCAACCACATCCCACCATGGATGAAACCATGCATGCGAAGAGGGTGAAATCCAACTCGATGAGGGCAATGTCTCACCTTCATATCCTTCCTTGAATCCCATCTTGGATTTCTTCAGTGGACAATTTGTAGCAAAATGGCCCACCTCATGACAATGAAAGCATCACACTTTCAATTTGTCAAACTTCTTCCCACCATAGGAATAACTCGATTTGGGATGAGAATCTTTCTCCTTCCCTTTATTTGCCTTACTCGCTAAGGCATAATTTTCTTCATCCTCCTTGGATGAAGAACCATCTTTGGTGCTTCTCCTTATCTCCTCCTACATTAGATCCGACCAAAGTCGTTCCCAATCTGGTAGTTCTCTCTTCCATTTACCGAGTCTTGGTAGCTATGCTAGATCTTAGGAAGACCAAGGAGAGAAATAATCACCATGTCATCATCGGTTGTCATGATCCCTACACTTCCAAGCTCATCCCTGCAGGTGGTGAGCTTGTTCAGATATGTAGAGATCGTGTCGCCCTTTTCGCACTTGATTTTCCGAAGCTTGTCTTTCAGCGCGAGCTTCCTTTGATCACTGTTGTTTTGATATAGATCCTTCAATGTTTTCCACATTGAAAACGGTGTCTCCTTCCCATGGAGGCTCGAGATAATGTGGTCTCGAACTCTCTCCAGGAGGATTCTCCTCGCTCTAGCCACACATTTCTTCCATTCCGCCAATTATGTAGCATTAGTCGTTGTTGGCTTGGGGACTTCTTGATCAATGAAGTCCTTTAGACCGTTGTCCTCTAATACTACTTTCATGCAATCCTTCCAGGCTATATAATTCGAGCTGCCATCAAGGGCATACTCGAGCCTCAAACCGTTGAACGCCATTGGTGAAATTTGAGATGTGATAAGAATTCGAATTCTATAATCATGAACTTCAAACTTCGAACTTCTCCCTTCTTTGTATACTGTTCTTCACTTCGATCACCTTATCTCTAATACCATGTAGAAATTCTCACTGTAGATCAACAGATTATGTAATATACTAAAGCAAAATACAAGATCTACTTCTACAACAAACCTGCGGAAGCTTAATCGAATATGAGAAAGATCAAATAGAACACATATAACTGAGAATGAGAAAGCAATCACATGTGAACTTAGAAGAATACTCTGGGGAAAGCCTCAGCTAAAAACCCCAATATCTGTATTATCATACAAGTGGAAATATGTTCAGATTACACAAAGAATCAGCTCACAAGCTATCCTGCTCTCTTTGCAATCGAACAATACAACTCACAGACTGAATAGACACAAGATATGCCTTCCCTCAGCCCTCCAAGCCTCCTATTTCCTTGTACAATTTTCCTTGGGGTCCAATGTTGCCACCTGTGTGAATTTTCCTCTCACACAACACTTTAAACTCGAAAGTAACTGCGCGGTCCTGAAGGAGATAATTCCTTCTGCATGGATGAGTTTCCTATATTCCTCCACCTGATACTACATTGTCCCTTCCTTTGATCTCAACTGGGTCTTTGAATGAATTGACATGAATGAGTTATTTATGAGAGAATATTTAGTTATCTGAAGTGCAACAGTTACATGCATGCATGCATTAACTAACTGAACTCACAATTAATTCCACAAACTGTTGGAACTAATCTATTTGGACTTAATTCAGTTAACTGAGCTAACTAATTACAACTCAAAGTACAACTCATCCCGATCTCCTTTAATAAAGGGATAACATCCTCAATCAATGGAGAAACTGTTGCATGTCTTCACATAGACTTCATGTTTGATTTTCTTCAATTAATTAACTCAAGATGAATTAATTAATTATTTTACAAACAATTGCTAAGATCAAATTCGAATTTTACTTCTCAATTTTAGTTTAGGGACTAACTAAAATTGTAATCTATCCCGAAATACTATTTATAGCAATGCTATTTGTAGCATTTCCATTCCTTGTTTCTATATCCAACACTAGTACCTGAGATGCTATTTATAGCATTTCTTGTTGCCATTTTCAACATGTGTATGGGTGCAACATATGTTTACATAGTGAGAACAACTAATATACACAAAGACAGACCTTCAAAACCATCACAATAGGCTTGCAAACATTGCACGATAAGCAAACAAGCCAAAAGACGAAAATTAACCCAACATGCAGAAGGGAACAAGTCACTACAAGAAAGCTCATGATATGAGCTTTAATGTTTGTGAAAACAATGTAAAATACCAAGGAAGGCTCCAAAATTGAGTGTAAGCCAAAATTTTGGAGGGTGTTGTGGCAGATACAACACTTACCGATACATTAGTTGAACTCCAACTTCTCTGTCTTGTTTAATTTCTTCTATGTAGGGGGCCTTGGTTCTTCAAGGAGTATTGATTCATCATGCAGATTAATTTGGCCTTCCCAATTACCCCACGAATAGACATGGTCCCCTCTATACCTTCTCGGTTGGACACAACATAATATTCAACAAAATCATAATGTTTTGAGTAGAGAAGGGTAGTGTAGCTTGTGAGCTTAAGATTTTTAGAGTATGATTTTTCATCTCTAGTGTTGCTCTGTTGCCAGCAGGCCTGGAAAATGCCCCGACGGAGTCATGCAGGAACACAAGCATTGCTCTGCTGCTAGCAAGCTTGAACAATACCTCAACGAAGTTTCTTACTTCACCTCTCTACACAAGAATCCTTTCTCTTCTTTCACCTTTATTTATTTATTTTAAGAGAACTGTGCATCGACACTTATTTATTTTGGGGTGGAAGAGGGATATTGACTTATTGAGAGCAGGAGAGGTTGTTCCTTCAAAGAAGCATATAGAGACCTCTAATTTAGGTTTGCTCATTTGGATTTCTCCCTTCTCCATTTCTACTAGTTGGATAAGCTTGAGGACACTTGTCAAGCGATAAAAAGGTGTCTTTTTAACTCCTAAATATCTTCACATTAATTGTCAACCCAGGGACGACTTTTTATTCCAAGAGTGTACTCAGTCTGAGGTGGCTATTTACTCAAGAGTAATGTTTTGCAGTATAGTGCTTAAAATACAAAAGTAAATGAATGCTTGAAAAGAAATCTAACTACAACAACATGAACTCAAATGCTCTGAAATTCAACTATTCACTCAGCAAACATCAATCGAGGATACAGTAGCAATAACTCATTCCTCTAGAGATTGATACAATTGAAAAGGAACTCAAAAGAAAGATCATCAAACTGGGAACTAGATAGCATATGTCAGTGTTCACTACAGTCTTAGACCTTCTGCACACCAAAGCAAAGATAATGCAAATAAAAAAAAATGGAACAGCAGCTAGAAAATGTAACGACAACTGAATTCAATAAGCAACAACACCTTAATCTACAAAAATAAATGCAACAATCATGACCTACAGAAATCAAATAGCAATCTTCTATCTTGAAGGATGAATCGAATAACACACAGAAATAGAACAACATTGATTAATGATGAAATACGGAACAATGCTTGAAAGCCAAATACAAATGCATAATAACTTAACACATGGCACACCTAAATGGTAATCTGATCTGGTAATCCAATTATCAGTCTTATAAATAATATGATTGTCTTTTTAGAATGGAACAACAACATTTATAAGTTCAACAATCGTAAGGAAATATAATTTCCAAGATGAATTCAATAATAACAATGGTCAAATGTTACAACACATATATTTTATAATTGATCAGCAACGGTGTCCTGTAAAAACCATTTATATCAGCACTTAAAGAAACAGCAATGCGTTGCAAAATCAATATGATATTTCTGTCTCAGAAAATGCGATTACATGACAGAGCTGTGGTGTAAAATAATAGAACATAACAGATTACCAAATAAAGATGATAAGCAAAACCACGCATAAACCAAAAATATAATATACAGCAACAGCAGTGTACTCCACCAGAGGTTGGGCCTTTAGCTGCCAGCGGATGTTGCTGGGTTACTTCAGGATCAACGATGGAATGGCAACCAGATTTACATTAAAATATCAAAGCAGAGTTATAGTGGATTACAACAAGAAATCTCTCCATCTCTTAGCCATTATCCATTCTCTCTGCCGTCCTCAATTCTGAATCTCTAATTCATCCTCAATTCTCCACCATTTTTCCATCCTTCTCTCTGATCTCTGTTTTCATTTAAATAGGGAGAGATCAGAGAGAAGTTACAATAGAGATAACTACAACATGATTTCTATTACAAAATTGGATTGTTTTCAACCAATTGATCAACAAGAAAATATATTTTCATCCATATTTCAACAAGAGCAAGGCGAATTTGGCTTTGTAGCTGAGATTTGGAGGACGGCCACAACAACAAATCTGAGAAAATCATGCTCAAAGAACCCTGTGGTTCTCTTAGTACAAGCAAAATTTGGGCAAACTGTTCTTTGCTAAAATTAATTGGGTCCATTTTGGAAAAACCCCATGTTCCGGATTTTCCAAATTCTTCTTCATTTGCTCAAAATCTCAACCGCAAAACTGTCACTTCTTATTCCAACGAATTTATGAGTTGGAATATTAATGATCAAATCTTCAATCTGGAAATTATCTTGGAGGCTAAAAATGGTGAATAATGTTACAACCAATTTATTAAAACTATCATTGATAAAATCATGCATAATCATCAATTTATTAGAAATAATATTTTTACATAAGAGCATAAATCATCGTAAAATAGAATTATATGATAAATTATGACAAATGACGTGATGAAGAATAGTAGAAATGGGTGGAATAAGCATTCACAAGTGATAATAATAATGGCATATTAACGGCCCAACATACCCCCACACTCAATATGTTGCATGTCCTCATGCAACCCAAAGACAAAACCCATGTGTTAACCAAGCAATAAAAATTTGTTCATCCCAGCTCATGAAATGGATAGAACAAATGAATTCTTCCTTAATTAATGAATATTCAATTTTAGCAATCTTGATGAAGGCATAACAATGAAGTTGCAGCAAAATATGATATAAGTGACAGCAACCTTCATTAACCATTTTCCCAAAAACTACAAACCAGCTTTTGTTGAAATGTTGCAAGTAGATTTGTAATATATGAATGCCTTTATGATCCAAAAATCAGATCATTTTGATGCACGGATCATGAGATATAAACAAAATGGCTGTAGGTGAGAGTGCATGATTTCTGAAATTTTATGAACCAATTTATCTTGAAATTATCTGGGTATGTGTAGTTTAATAATATGTCTGTGTTTTCCAGAGATCACAAGAAATGAGTTCATAGTTTTAAAAATATGTCGAAATCAATTTTTGCACTAAAATTGTATGCCTTAAGAAAGAAAGTAGGAAACATCCATCATGCGTAGCAATTCCTCCCCCTCTTTGAAGAATTAGCATGCCCTCATGTGATGCTAGAAAACAAATAGAGGTGGTTGCTACCAGCTATTGAATTCTATGCTTGGTGTAAAACAACATGGAATAAGGGAGGTGTTAAGAATGAATAAGAATAGCAATGGATGATAAATAATATGAATGACATGGTTATAAGAAAGAAATGAATGAAAGCGACACTCCCCCAAACTGAAAGATGATATGCCGCTAAAAAAAAGGGGAGTGGTAAAGAAGTGGAATGAACGATGATAAATAATGCTCAAAATGGATTTTCATTAAATTCTCCTAAATTTGTAATAAATTAGAAAATTATGCTATTTTACCTCAAGTTTTACCTCCGAAAAAAATGTAGAATGACATGTATGGATTGGCATTTGTTGAAGCTGATATAGGAAGAGTTGGTGCTGAAAGTGATGCTAAAGGTGGAATCCATGCAAGCACATCATGTTTGAACAATTGTTCACGTTCACAAGTTGCTCGAGCCTCTTCTGTAAATTGCAATAGTGTGGTCATGCTGTGAATAGAATGCTGCCCATACTTGTTGTTCTCTTGTAAACAAATCACTATTTTGCATACAATGTTCTTGAATCCATAGTGTTAGCTTTGAATAGCAACAGATAAGATGCATGCAAAAATTTCAATTAGAAAAACTTATGTATACATGCAATACTAATATGTTGTCAAATCAACAAGTTATGGCAGAGTGTAGTAATCATATCGCATGCAATCCCATAATGCATACATTCCCCCCTCCAATTGGAAAAAGGATCCCATGACCATAAAGCATATGAAAGGTGTTGTGTTGATGACAAGGCAAGGGAATGAACAATACAACAGTAAATGAAGCAGAGTACACATATCAATGATAGGACAACAGGAGTTATGGTTATAATGAGAGCAGAGTGTGTAAAAATAGTTATGAATAAGAGATAGGACACTTTGGATTGATGATAGGTTATGCGAAAAAAGAAAAAAAAAAGACAACAATATGCCAAAAAGATGCTTTACTGATGGTGTTCTAGCTGAAAAATGATGTGATTGATCAGAAAATAATTTCTCATGCATAAAGGTTCAAAATAGGGAAAATTAAGGAAATAACTTCTCCGAAAAAAAAAAATAAAAAAATAAGAAAAAGGTATTATAGTAATAATTGACGATAAGATATAACTTCAATACCATAAGCAGAGCCTCTGCTACCAACAAGCGTCCATAGCCTCGGCAGGGTTGCTTTTTAACCCATATGAGCCAGGATCCTCAATTTATAAATGGAGAGTTACATTGTTGTTCTACAGAAGAGATCAGTGTGCTGGCGTGGTAACCAAATAACCACACTGCCATTCACTGGGATGTAGCAAAAGTGATCAGGCTGGCTCGTGATGAGACCTCCTGTTCCAAGGATAATTTGGATATCCAATGGATCATAACCTTGGTGTGGTGGCCATAATGGGAATGTCACTTTGTTACAGCCTTATGAACATAGTAGGCTGACTCGTAATGAGACCCCCTATCCTCCATCCGCGAACAAAATTTTGTTGTTATCACACATTTTTATGATAAAAAGAGGGAGGCTCAATACTCCTTAAGAGTAGGGATCGTGGAAGAAGTTGAACATGTCAATAAAAAAAAATATACCCATAATCTCATTTATTACAGACAGAGAAGATTATAACCAGTAAGGGTGGAACCAGCATGGTATTAAGATAATCAATCAATATCATGTTCAACAGAAAACAATGTAGTAAAGTAATATATAAATAATTGTCTCTTTTGAAAATAATCTATCATCAATGAGTTGTCCTATTAAAGATCATAACGTGAATGATATTAACTCGCTTCAATAAAATCCATAATTCTTGTCTTCATAAAAGTAGTGTACTTCATGCCATAGAAGGGAATCAGTAAAATGTGGTTGAGATGAATTAGGAATAATCCCACAAGAGGAAGAAAAGAGTTGCTCTCAAAAATACTCTCAAAGTGTTGTTTCTTTGAAGGAACAACAAAAACACTCAAAAAGTGGTGTTCTGTGTAGGGAATAGTAAATAAAATGCACACCAAAAAGCAAAAATACAAATAAAAAAAGTGTGAAAACGCAAATGTCGTTCCTTTGGAAAAAGGAACAGCAAAAACGCAAGTGTCGTTCCTTTGGAAAAGGAACAGCAAAAGTGAAAAGTGTCGTTCCTTTGGAAAAGGAACAACAAAAACGCAAGTGTCGTTCCTTTGGAAAAGGAACAACAAAAGTAAAAAGTGTCGTTCCTTTGGAAAAGGAACAGAAAAAATGAAAGTGCCATTCCTTTGGAAAAGGAACAACAAAAATGAAAAGTGTCGTTCCTTTGGAAAAGGAATAGCAAAAATGCAAGTGTCATTCCTTTGGAAAAAGAATAGCAAAAATGAAAAGTGTTGTTCCTTTGGAAAATGAACAGAAAAAACGCAAGTGTCATTCCTTTGGAAAAGGAATAGCAAAAATGAAAAGTGTCGTTCCTTTAGAAAAGGAACAGCAAAAACGCAAGTGTCGTTCCTTTGGAAAAGGAACAACAAAATGAACCGCGAAAAAGGAACAGCAAAATGAAAGTGAAAAAGCAACGGCTGACACAAAAGGTGTTGTTCTTTTGAAAAAGGAACAGCAAAACGAAAATGTTGTCCCTTTGGAAAAGGAACAGCAGAAACAACAAAAGTGCACACAAATGTTGTCCCTTTAGAAAAGGAACAACAACATGCACAAGCATAAAATGCAAGCACGCAAAGAATGAATTAGTTTTTCACTATATTGATGCTGAGGATGGGTTTCAGTTTGAATGAAGCAACACCTGAAACACAAAATATCAGAGAGATAAAAAAAGAAACAACATTTTATTTAAAAACAGTATGTAAATAAATTAAGTTACAATAGCTATGATGTTATGTCAAAAAAATGATCTCTTCGAAAAATGTTTTGGCAGCAGTGACATGACATAAATTTTCAAATGGAAATCAATTCTTCATTTCTTCTATTATCAATCCGTTGGGTAATGAATTGGATGAAATTCCTTTGTTTCATAAAATTTCTTTCAAAAATCACTCGTCCATAAATTGACTACCTTTATTTTCCCAGGACTTGCAAAGGACGGCGCCAAAATGTGGAGCGATAAAAAGGTGTCTTTTTAACTCCTAATTATCTTCACAAACCCAGGGATGACTTTTTATTCCAAGAGTGTACTCAGTCTGAGGTGGCTATTTACTCAAGAGTAATGTTTTGCAGTATAGTGCTTAAAATCCAAAAGTAAATGAATGCTTGAAAAGAAATCTAACTACAACAACATAAACTCAAATGCTCTGAAATTCAACTATTCACTCAGCAAACATCAATCGAGGATACAGTAGCAATAACTCATTCCTCTAGAGATTGATACAATTGAAAAGGCACTCAAAAGAAAGATCATCAAACTGGGAACTAGATAGCATATGTCAGTGTTCACTACAATCTTAAATCTTTTGCACACCAAAGCAAAGATAATGCGAATAACGAAAAATGGAACAACAGCTAGGAAATGTAATGACAACTGAATTCAATAAGCAACAACACCTTAATCTACAAAAATGAATGCAACAATCATGTCCTACAGAAATCAAATAGCAATCTTCTATCTTGAAGGATGAATCGAATAGCACACAGAAATAGAACAACATTGATTAATGATGAAATACGGAACAACGCTTGAAATCCAAATACAAATGCATAATAACTTAACACATGGCACACCTAAATGGTAATCTCTTCTGGTAATCCAATTATCAGTTTTATAAATCATACGATTGTCTTTTTAGAATGGAACAACAACGTTTATAAGTTCAACAATTGTAAGGAAATATAATTTCCAAGATGAATTCAGTAATACCAATGGTCCAATGTTACAACACAGATATTTTATAATTGATCAGCAACGGTATCCTGTAAAAAACATTTATATCAGCACTTAAAGAAACATCAATGCGTTGCAAAATCAATATGATATTTCTGTCTCAGAAAATGAGATTACGTGACAGAGCTGTGATGTAAAATAGAACATACCAGATTACCAAATAAAGCTGATAAGAAAAACAACGCATAAACCAAAAATATAATATACAACAACAACAGTGTACTCCACCAGAGGCTGGGCCCTTAGCCGTCAGCGGATGCTGCTGGGTTACTTCAGGATCAACGATGAAATGGCAACCAGATTTATATTAAAATATCAAAGCAGAGTTACAGTGGATTACAACAAGAAATCTCTCCATATCTCAGCCATTATCCATTCTCTCTGCTGCCCTGAATTCTGAATCTCTAATTCATCCTCAATTCTCCACCATTTTTCCATCATTTTTCCATCCTTCTCTCTGATCTCTGTTTTCATTTAAATATGGAGAGATCAAAGAGAAGTCACAATAGAGATAACTACAACATGATTTCTATTACAAAATTGGATTGTCTCCAACCAATTGATCAACAAGAAAATATAATTCCATCCATCTTTCAACAAGAGCAAGGCGAATTTGGCTTTGCAGCTGAGATTTGGAGGACGGCCGCAACAACAAATCTGAGAAAAGCGTGCTCAAAGAACCCTGCAGTTCTCTTAGTAAAAGCCGAATTTTGGCAAACCATTTTTCACTAAAATTAATTGGGTCCGTTCTGGACAAAACCCATGTTCCGGATTTTCCAGATTCTTCTTCATTTGCTCAAAATCTCAACTGCAAAACTGTCACTTATTATTCCATCGAATTTCTGAGTTGGAATATTAATGATCAAATCTTCAATCTGGAAATTATCTTGGAGGCTAAAAATGGTGAATAATGTTACAACCAATTTATTATTCTTATCATTGATAAAATCATGCATAATCATCAATTTATTAGAAATAAAGGAGAAGAAATAATATTTTTACATAAGAGCATAAATCATCGTAAAATAGAATTATATGATAAATTATGACAAATGAAGTGATGAAGAATGGTAGAAATGGGTGGAATAAGCATTCACAAGTGATAATAATAATGACATATTAACGGCCCAAAAATACCAAGATATAAAGACTGAGTGTAGGCATGAGTTTCTTGAACTAGACATGGGTTCATGGTTGGACCAAAACTATCCTTGCGGACGGATCGTATTTTTCGTTGGAAATTCATTAGCCAAAAGATGTAACCAACACAAGGAAGATAGAAAAAAGGCTAGCCAAATGCTGAATTGTCATAATACTCTTTATAGTTTGGCCACACACATACTTAGAAGCCACAACATGTTCATGCACAACACTTATTCACATAAAGAAAACCAAAACAAAACTTAAACAAACAAAAAAATACTATAAACACAATATAGGGCACATCCTCAGGTCTTCATTGAAAATATTGTCATTGACAAGGAGAGATTCAATCTTCCTATCAAGTGATTGAAGATGATAAGTGTGATGGCCAAGATTTTCATGCACCATGAATGGCCCAATCCATAGGGACTGAAACTTAGTGTGTTTGCCTTTGTCCTCATGGGATTTATCCCACTTTAAGACTAAGTCACCCACACTAAAGCTGTTTTTCCCTATAGATTTCTTGTCAATCCACCTCTTGGTATGAGTATGGTGAAGTGAAATTTTTTCTTTTTCTTTCAACCTTTCTTCCTATAGCTTATGAAGGGTATCCATCCTATGTTGTACTAACATACATGGCTTGCCTTGGGATTCTTGTGAGAGTTGGAGAGCAGGAAAGTAGATGTTGGGTGGGAGGATGGCTTATTTTATGTACACCAGGAAGTAAGGGGAGGTGTTCAAGGAAGGTTTTAGTGTGAGTCGGTCAACCCATAAGGCATTTACCAAAGTGGAGTGCCAGTTTCACTGCTTAGAGAATATGGTCTTTTTGATAATGCATATTAGGCTTTTATTAGTGGATTCAACAAGACCATTCCCCTGGAGATAATAATTAGTTGAATGTTTCAATATGATATCGTTTTCCAATGCAAAATCATAGAGTCTTAGTGATGAGAAGTATGCTTCATTTCAAAAACAAGTGAAGTAGGAATGTTGAAATTGGAAATGATGTTCTGCTGCAGAAAGCTATAGACTTCCTAATCATTCACCTGTTTGAGTGAAAATTCTTCTATCCACCGCGTGAAGTAATCTGTGGAGGTAAGGTGTTGTTGTGATAAATACGGAAAAATTTCCCCAATAATTTCCAAGCCCCATTGTTGAAAGGGTTCTTCCACTGCAATGGGCTGTAGTAGGCACACCTTTGACAGACCGGACACTTTCGGGCGTAAGCATGGGAATCTCTAAATAATGTAGGCCGGTAAAAGATGGATTGCATAACCTTGTGCGTTGTTGTATTGCCTGTGAAGTGTCCCCCGACTGGCTTGTCGTGGAGATCACACAATACCTTTTCTGAATCATGTGCTTCCAAACACCTGAACAATACTCCGTTGTGGTGCTTTCTAAAAAGCACCCCATGCACCAACTGATAGGATAATGCTTTAATTCTGATTTCCCTCTTCTGCTGTGTAGAAATGTGGGAGGGAACTATGTCATGCTCAAGGTATTGCCGCAAACCTGTGTACTAAGAGTTTGTGCTAGTAGTGGGGGAGGCTCGCTTAATGTTGTACATCTCAATTTCTTGTTCCCATCCTGAAAGATATTCTTCTTCTTCCTTCTTGTTTACTACTTTTGTCGATAGTCAAAAGAGACCATGGCCCTTGATTTTGGGAACTGGCTTGATTTCTAGATCATATTCTTGCAACTCGGTCATCTAGTTCGCTCTCCTTTCACCCAAATCTTGTTGAACAAGTAGTGATATGACTGTTGGGTGCGAGATAAAAATAACACAATGATTTTTCAATAAATAGGGTTGAAAATGATTTATCGACATGTATATTGCATAAGCCTGTTTGTCTGCGGTGGGGTAGTTAAACTATGTTCCTTGCAGACTTGCGCTTATGAAGGAGATAGGTCTCTCATTGTTCAGTTCATCTTTCTGAGTGAGTACAACAATGAGAGATGTGTCAGAGGAAAAAGTGTAGGGTAAGAAATCTTTATTGAAATCTGGGTTGTACAATGTGGGTGCTTCTATTATAGCCTTCTTAATACAAGAAAACACATCCTTTTCCCTTTTATCCCATTTATAAACTGCATTCTTCTTCACCATCTCCTGTATTGGCTTGAAAATCTAAGCATGGTCGAAGATGAACTTGTGGAGGAAATTGATTTTCCCCAGGAAGGAGTGCATAGCCTTTTTATTCAACGTGAAGGGAATTTGCATGATTGTCATGACCCTATCTGGGTCTACCTTAATCCCACTCTTCGCAATAATGTGGCCCAATCGATTATCCTCAGACACTGCAAAGATACTTTTCTTTGGATTTAAGGATATCCTGTACTTGCGACATCGCTCAAAAATATTCTTTAAGCGACGTATGTGGTCTGACCTATGTTTGGAGAACACTGTTACTATTTGGAAAACACTATTACATTGTCAATATAAACCATTATGCTTCGCCCAATCAATCTGTGGAAAGAAATGTCCATGGCACGTTGAAATGTTGCACTAATGTTGATTAGCCCAAATGGAATTCATCTAAATGCAAACCATCCTCACTTCGCTCGGAGCATGGTTTTAAGTTTTTCAGGATCTACGACCAGAACCTGGTTGTATCCAGAATATCCATCTAACAAGGAAAACATTTCAAACCCCGATACCATTTGCAATATTTGTTCCATGGACGAAACAAGGTAGTTTTCAATGTCCGAGGCGCGATTGATATCAGAAATATACAAACAGGTGGATTTCCCAAACTTCTTCCTCACGAGACCAAATTTGACACCCACGTTCAGTGACACACTCTGTATATGATTCAGACATCCAACAATTTTTTCAACTCTTTCTAAATAAGAATCTAAAGCGTTGGACTTAATTTCCTCAACTCCTATTGGAATGGCTTGGCTAGTTCCTCTATCTGTATCACATGTAGGATGATTCACGTGTCATATGTTTTAAGATCATCATACGTCCATGCGAACACATCTCGGTACTACTTGAATAAGCGGATAAAGGCTTGCCACTCTTGTGGTGTACAAAAAGTACCTAGATTGACATAATTCAAATATTTTTGTGTTCCCAAGTTAATCTGCTCATGTTACAGTGTTGAACTATGGGTCTTAGCATTGATAGGTGCCTGAAAGTGATTATGCAGGTCATACAACTTCTCTAATGATACCACACCCTTGGGGATGATCCAAGTGGATATTGGTAGCCACCCGCCAATTCCACTTGGACCCCCACCATTGCTTCTTTCAGTTTTTGAGTTTCCTTAATTATAGCACAGTTTACTATTTTTAACAGTTTTTTGGGTCCTAAAATTCTGGAGCTGTTTTGAGGCCCTAAACGACGTTTTTTTTGGAAATCTACCGCCAACAATTTTTTTTTTGTCTAAAATCGTGTTTTCTGTCGCAGTCCTCAGAGAGATCTTTCCAATGGGTTATCATGTGCATCAAACAGAGTATGACCAAGTCACGACCTTGGGAAGTTGGCTGTTCAACTCACCCCAACGGAGCCCATAAACTCTTGGTGTTACATCTCCTCGAGTTAGGGTTTTGGTTGTTTAGGGTTTGCTCTTCTTGTTCAATAATAGAAAGGCCCTTGAGCCTCATTGTAAGGTAGTTCAGAGGCATGTAGCTGCCACATCTCTTCTCAGAGATAAGCTACCATCGCCCTAGCTGGTTTATTTCCATTTCTGTTTGTAAGCATATTTCAGTATTTTACATTAATGAAATGAAGTATTATTTCCGCTGCATCTTTGTGTTTATAATTATCTCTGTAATTTGTTGCATTCCTATTTAAATCTGGATCAATGGTATCAGAGCGGTCTGCTTTTTTTTCTCTGTTTTTCTTTGCATGTCCCCAACGAGGTCGGGATATAAGGAGTTAGGGCTTGAACTGGTCGAACCTTTGCAAGACCAGCCTCGCAAATCCCAACGTCCTCCCATGGAGGATGAAAAGAAAGACGAGGGGGTAGGAGATCCTATCAAAATCTTGCTCGAAGAAGCCCTCAAGCGACAAAGTAACGTGATGATGGACAACTTTTCCAGATCCTTCAGCAGCTACCCAGGGGCGACGCATCGGCTTCCAACAGCTACTATGGAAATGCCACACCATTTAAGGTACAAGTTAATTTTGAAATCCCCATATTCGAGGGTCAGATAAATGTTGATGCCGTCGATAAATGGTTCAATCTGCTAGAGGGTTATTTTTCTGTTCATGATTTTTTTAGTCAAGAAAATATTATTTTTGCTCTTCTCAAAGCAGCCCCCCACGTCAGGGACTGGTGGGAAACCTACTACGAGTAGAAGGATGAAAGTACAAACTCACTATTTTCAGCTGCACCCACTTGGAATTCATTCCAGGATGCCATCAAGGAGCAGTACTACCCTATCGGAAGCTATGAGGATCAATACATAAAGTGGACCACACTGCGGCAGGGAAGGGACCAAGACGTGTCGGAGTTTACAAATATTTTCCATACCCTTCGCACAAAGTTGGGTATCAAGGATTCAGAGCAGCATTTGGTACTCAAATACCGTGACCCATGCGCAATTACATCCAGGAAGAAATATAATTCTTGAACATCTCCTCGCTCGGCACAGCATACCGATATGCCGTCAAGGTCAAGCAAAAGTTTAAACAGAAGAAGCAAGACTTTGGATCTCCGAATCTAAAGCAAGGGAAAGGTGCCCCCAAACCACAGAACAAAGGACAAATCCAAGGTAGGTCGGCCCAAGACAACCCGCCAAAGCTACAAGCAAAGAACAATGCCGCGAAGCTGAATAAGGACATGGGAAAGTGGTGTGAGTTCCATAAAAGCTCCACTCACAACACAAGTAAGTGTCAGGCCAAGCAGTCATTAGTGGCCGAGCTAAAGGTTTTAGAATCATATGCATGTTCCGAATCTAAGTCAGAACCCGACAAGGGAAATGACAAAGGGAAGCAGATTATTGATGCGGAGCCCAATGCCATCATTACCACCACGAAGATCCAGAAGGAGGAACTCGAAGATCCAGAGGAGGAGGAGTGTCTCTTCCACTCCCAGATGTGGGTAAATGGCTCCCTGCTATAGTTCATTATCGACAACAGGAGCCAAAAGAACCTCATTTCGGCAAAGGTCATGAAGCGGCTGGGCTTACCGACCACATCACATCCACAACCATGCACCATCAGGTGGCTTCACCAAGGACAGGATCTTCACGTGAGCCAGTAGTGTTGCCTTCCATACAACATCAAGCCCTTCACATATGAGGTATTGTGTGACATTGCTCCCCTTGAAGTTTGTGATGTATTATTAGGATAACCATACTTGTGGAAGTGACATGCTATGTATGAATCAAGTCCCCGTGCTATTATTGTTACTTTAGGAAATAAGTTGTATAGGATACCAGAGGTAGCACCGCCTACCGCCATCTCTTTGGTTACTGTAAAACAATGCAATAAGCTCATTTCCAAAACTGAGAAATTTGTTTTCCTGATAAAACGCCCTCAAGGAAAGAAGAAGACAGTGGCCATGACCTCCAGACAGGGCCCCTCTGCATGACAACTACAGATGGACAAGGTTGTGGAGGAGTACGAGGACATCTTCACCTCCCCTGCCGGGGTTCCTCTGCATTGTCAGGTCAAGCACTCCATCAATCTGACCCCAAGTGCGTCGCTACCCAATGGAACAATCTATTGGTGCTCTATTCCAGAGAACGATGAAATCAAGAGGTAGATTCAGGAGTTGCTAAAGAAAAGTCACATTCGTCCGAGTTCACCACCCTGTGGGAGCCCAATTGTGTTGGTACAGAAGAAGTATGGGACTTGGAGACTCTGTATTGACTATCGGGCATTGAACAAGATCACTACCTATAATAGGTACCCGATCCCACGGATTGATGACCTCCTAGACCAACTGAAGGGGGAAACATATTTCAGCAAGATCGATTTGAAGTCAGGATATCACCAGGTACCAATCGAACCCTTTGATGTGTGGAACATTGCCTTCAAAGCCAAGGAGGGCCTTTTAGAATGGTTGGTTATGCCTTTCGGATTGACGAATGCTCCTGCGACCTTCATGAGGCTAATGGATGACATCTTGCAGCCATTCACCAACTCATTTTTAGTGGTATACTTAGATGACATCCTGATCTTCAGCCAGAGTTGGGAAGAGCACCTCCACCACATACGACAGGTTCTCCAAACACCGCAACAACACAAGTTATGTGCCAATTTGGAGAAATGCACTTTTGGCATGACCCAGGTTCAGTATCTGGGATACATTATTGATGAATAGGGGGTGCATGTGGATCCAGCCAAGATCCAAGTCATTCAGGATTGGCCATCTCCAACCACTCTGACAGAGCTCCGCATCTTTCTAGGTCTTGCCAACTTCTACCACAGGTTCGTGTTGGGATTTTCTCATATCACTTGGCTCTTGAGTCAAGTCACCAAGGTAGGAGCAAAAGAAAAATTGTTTTGTTCTGAATCTCAATAGAAGGCATTCTCAGAGTTGAAAGATCGCATCTGCTCGGCACCAGTGCTCACATTACAAGACTTGCAACAACCATTTGAGGTCGAGATAGATGCCTTTGACTATGCTATTGGGGTTGTCCTTACTCAACACGAGCATCCAGTGCCATATCATAGTGAGACACTTTCAGACATAATCTGAAAGTATCCCACTTATGACAAAGAGATGTATTCCATTGTGTAGGCATGCCGACAATGGAAGCATTACATTTTGGGGAAGGAAAAGGTCATCCACACATACCACCAACCCCTGCAGTTCATATAAACCCAAGGGAAATTATAGAATTATCACCATCAGAAGTGGTCCACATACTTGCAATAGTTCCATTTGAATATCAAGTATAAGAATGGCAGCACCAATAATGTTGCAGATTGCCTCAGTGGACCACTGATCATGGCGTTAACCACCATACTCAACTCTTGTGGGAATGAGACTTTTGATTGGCCACTTCTCTACAAAAGTGACCCAGAATTCAACCACACATACCAGACACTCTTGGAGGGTCAGCATGTTCCAGATTTTCACCTCCAGGATTCCCTGTTATGCCACCTCGGTCACCTTTGTGTTCCTTCAAGCGAGCGTGCCAATATGATTTGGGAAGCACACTACAGTTGGGCTGCTGGGCATTTCAGGGTCGAGAAAATGGTGGCAGTATTGCAGAAGTATTTCTATTGGCTGAATCTTCGACAAGATGTCGGGAAGTACATTAGATCATGAACTGCCTGCACCATTGCCAAATCAACCATCAAGAAGCAAGGCCTCTATACCCCGATGCCTACCCCTAGTCGACCTTGGGAATCCATCTCCATGGATTACATGTCAGGCCTTCCTTCCACTAAGCACGGAAATGACCTTTTTTTTGTGGTCGTCGACAGGTTCTCGAAGATGGCCATTATGGTGACCTGTAAGAAGAATATCACAGCAGAAGCCACCTCTAAACTCTTCTTTGAATGAGTATGGGTACACTTTGGGATCCCACAATCTATCATCTCGGATCGAGACAACAGGTTCCTCAGTACATTTTGGTCCAGTCTTTGGTCGATGCTGGACACCAAACTCACTAAGTCCACAACCTTCCATCCTCAAACTGATGGCTAGACAGAGGTTGTCAACAAGATGATCGTACACATTCTGGGCATGTACAACTCAAAGCATCCACGCACATGGGACGAGAGCCTCCCCTATTTTCAGCATAGCTACAATCGGGCTCTCCACAGCTCGACTAGCCATAACCCTTTTTAGGTGGGCTTGGGATTCCATCCACTATGTCCCATTGATGTGGCCATGCCATTTGCAGCTACTCACACAGATTCGGCTCATGTCCAGTTCTAAACAAATAAGGCAAACAACTTCATTGAGCACATCCAACATATTCGCCAGCAGGTCCATGACATTCTAGAGAAATCAAATTCCAAGTACAAGCAATGACATGATCAACATCGGATGCCAGAAAAGTTTCAGGTGGGCGACAAAGTCTGGTTTCATTTGCAAAAGGAATGCCTTACCGGAGCCTATCGGAAACTCACACCACTTCGATATGGTCCTTACACCATTACCAAGGCTATGGGAGATAATGCATTTGAGCTCAGCATTCCCCCATTCCTTGACCTGCACCTAGTGTTCAATGTGGACCGCCTTTAGCCATACTTTCCACCATTACTAGACACATTTGACATTACAGAACAGCTCACACCCACAGAGTTAAATCCATATTGCATGGAACAAGCTGCAACTGATCGGATCATGGACACATAGATCAAGCACACTCTCTAGCAAAATATCCAACTGTATCGAGTTGTCAAAGCATGCCAACTCCTTCACGAGGGCAAGCGGCTCACCAGGGACCAAGTTCAGCATAAGCTTCCTCATCTCATGGAGGAACTCAACAGAATGGGGACCATTGCTTCCTA
Source organism: Pinus tabuliformis (assembly GCA_031772625.1). Lineage (NCBI taxonomy): Eukaryota > Viridiplantae > Streptophyta > Pinopsida > Pinales > Pinaceae > Pinus > Pinus tabuliformis. Next base: position 1,620,235,856 of record CM062819.1, read on the forward strand.
AGGTGGGAGGAAGGATCCAGGTGGATATTGGTGGCCACCCGCCAATTCCACTTGGACCCCCACCATTGCTTATTTCAGTTTTTTAGTTTCCTTAATTGTAGCACAGTTTACTATTTTTAGTAGTTTTTCGGGTCCTAAACTTTCAGAGCCGTTTTGAGGCCATACACGACGTTTTTTTGGAAATCTACCTCTATCAAATTTTTGTCTAAAATCGTCTTTTCCGTCGTAGTCCTCAGAGAGATCTTTCCAATGGGTTATCATGCGCGTCAAACGAAGATAATATGACCAAGTCACAACCCCGGGAAGTTGGTTTTCCAACTCACCCCAATGGGGCCCATAAACTCTTGGTGTTACATCTCCTCGGGTTAGTGCTTTGGTTATTTAGGGTTTTCTCTTATTGTTCAATAATAAAAAGGTCCTTGAGCCTCATTGTAAGGCAGTTCAGAGGCATGTATCCACCACATCTCTTCCAAAGATAAGTTACCATCGCCCTAGATGGTTTATTTCCATTTCTGTTTGTAAGCATATTTCAGTATTTTTCATTAATGAAATGAAGTATTATTTCTACTTCATCTCTATGTTTATGGTTATCTTTGTAATTTGTTGTGTTCCTGTTTAAATCCAGATCAGGGGATGAGGTTTCCTTTGCTTGAATTGGCTGCATCCTGCAATGGCTTTTCGTGCTCGTCCTCATCAGTCGTTGCATCTTTAAATACATCAGTGTTCACCATGAAACACAATATCTACTGGTCATCATCAAAAATGCGTAAATTAGTGATATTGTCAGGGATGAAAGGTTTATAAAGAATTTCAACAGAAAAACCGTCCCTCAATGGTGACAACCTAGCAGCGACATTTGCCAACATCCACAACTACGTTACACATTCTTGGAACAGAAACAATATTGAGATGTTGGAAATGTAAAATTAGTCGTCATACCTCTTGTTGACAACTTCTAAGATGAGGTAACACACAATGTATGGTATTGTGTATCTGTCACACCACAATTTTTGAGTCACATACCACTGTTAGGATGGCAACATTGAGTTCAATGGATCTTTGTAAGCCCAAGATGAGTGCTTCATACTCTATAGTGTTGTTCATGCACTCAATTTCCAAGCGGCTAAAGATCAAATTATTTCTTTACAACGAGTCTATTAAATTGAAACCAGCTCTAGAGCCCTCCTGCATTTTGGAACCATCGAAGTACAAAGTCCACATATCATATGTATAGGGACTAGGAACTACAGTAGTACTGCTACTACTACTACTAACTCTACAAAGGTCATTATCAAAAATTGGAGAAGGAAGGAGCTCCAACTATGTATCTAGTGGAACTGGGGATGGCTGCATAAGATAACACCCCAGTTGGGTTTCAAGGAAGAAATTGTTGAAAAGTAATTCTACGAAAGCCATCGGTTCATTATGTCCATCCAAGGGAGTGAAAGTGTGTTTCATATATATTTCTAATTCCACTTGGACCTGATTATTTCTACCCTTATACGGAATCCATAGATGTGACAAGTTCGTGGCAAAGTACCCTTGTAGCTTGCTAGACCATTCTCTGCTCAACAACACTTTGTATGCTTCTGGAATGTCCACAATCACTATGTTGATACATTGGTGGACCCGCTCGTCGGATGATAAGTGAATGATGACATATTTGAGTCCACCAATCGCATGCACATGATTTTGTCCATCTGAACAATTTGTGCATCTATTTTGTCCCATTTTACATTGATTTTCTTGGCAATAGATAATGGAATTATTTTCATTGATGCACCAGAATAAACTAAGCAATTGTGTAAATTGAAATTAAAGATTTCAAAAGTTAACAAGAAAGGTGGGAAAAGAGTATTTGTATCCATCGTTAAATCGTTAAGTACAGATTCAAGAAATGAGAAGACTTACCAGATCCCTTGTCTGAAGAGGTAGCATTACCTGTGGAGGTCTTCCCAAGTGCCCGTAAGAGGATGTCCCATTGGCTTGTGATACTTTTTAACTCAAACATTGAAATGTTCGCATGAAACTTCTTCATGTCTTCAACTATGTTGTGGTCCACATCAGGAAGAATGGCTAAAGTGTTTAGGGATGTAACTTGGTTTGTGGCTTTCAGAGTGATGGTCTTGTCCTTATTACTTGCCGAAGCACTTTTGGTTGAGACTGCTTTCCTAGACTTGATTAGAGTGTCTTGCGCTAAGCTGACCGGTGGGTTGATTTTATTTAAAAGATTTTCTTTAAATTTCTGCGTCGGCAACTCAACTGTAGTGGCTGGCCCTTGGCTTCTTAGGTTGTACCAGTTGGTCTGCTTCTAGGTTGGATCGTCACTCGGAGGCTTCTTATCGACAATACACTTTTGGGTTGTGAATATAGTTGAACATGTTTACTACATGCCTGATACTTGGAGTTTCATCGGCTACAACATCTTCTTCCTTTTCTTTTGTAGGCTCAATATGCTCTTTAGTCATTACCGCATCAACAAGATGCGTAGCAATCATGTTCATGGATTGATTCCACTATGGGCATGTTTTCTCGGAATGAGGTTCTTGATTATACAAACAATATTGATTTGTGCCCAAGTGTTCAATGTTCAATACAACATTGTAGCTCTGAGTAGACTTAGTCGGTCAGTTGCTGCTACTGCCAGAAGTTGCAGTCCTTCTAAACACGTTTGAGAGGCTTGCTGCTCACGGTAGTCTCACTTGACCTCTATTTGAGCTATGCCATCTCATTAGACAAATTCTTGACAAGACTGGTCAAGCTTTCAAGATCAAATGGTTCTTTCTCTTTGGCCCTGTTCACAGAGTCCTGAGACCTCTTACATGTGTCCTTGGAGTCCTTTGGTGATTCATCGTCTGAGATGACTCTAATTGTGCGCAAGTCCTTCTCAACAATGATAGCCTCTTCATAATTTTCTGTTAGTGTTTGTTTCACAATTCTCTTTAGAAACTGCACAATGCTTGTTAGCAAGGCAAAATTGTAATAACCTATTGTGATGGAGTCATGAGGTTTCGTGTTTTCCAAAAATTTGTTCAAGATGCGGTTGAACCTCTAATTGAAATCTTTCACTTTTTCCTTTTTCTCCATCTTAAGATTACCCAACTCTTTCAATAACATGGAAGGGGTCTTATCGTTAGAAATTTTTTCAAGGAAGATCTTCTTAAATCCCCTCCAATTTTGGATGGAGTTCGGAGGAAGTTTGTGATACCGTATAACTACTCTACCATCTAAGGTACATGGAAAATGTCTACATGCAACATCATCGTAACGTACCTCAAGTTTTTGCAGATGGAGGTAAAATTTGTCCAGATGGTCTTCAACCTTCACTATTTTATCAAGGTCATACTATGTTAAGAGCTTCTTTGAATGATTTGGCATTTTGTATAGAACGCCTGAAAGTGAAAGTGGTCCCTAAGTCATCCATTCTAGATTTTGGTCTACCATGTATTCTTCTTCGTTGTCCTCCTGTTATTTGTTAGAATCTGATGGATCTTCTTCCTCTTCCTCTTCTTCACATGACCCGTAGAAAGTTGTGTCCGAGAGTATAATGTTGTCTCCGTCACCACCAAGAAAGAGTGGAGGCTCTTGTATTTCCATAAAATCTACTAATTCTTCAAGAGTGGTAAGAACCACATTTTCAATAGTAGAAACTACTATATCGTGGGGGTGGTCTGTTACACTAAAAAATGTCACCATGGCTATTTACAGTCGGTATGGCTCAATCAACAGTCATACTACCCTTTTGAGCAAGTCTTATGCCTCTACTATTCATATCAAACGCCAAGAAAGAGAGAGAGTCTTTATAAAACATGTTTATCTCTGGGTACGCAGGTTCTCTCAAGCCTTGCCTGCGGGTACGCACCTTTTGTTCATAAGGTTTGCGTCCAAGGACGCTCTGTATCTAAAGGGGCAGGTGCGTCCCTCTGAAAAGGTTAAAATGCGCAAGTTTTATCTTCAAAAACTTACTTGTGGTAATTTCTAGAGCATTCTAGAAGATTCTTGGATGAGTATTGAGCGCCTCCAGATGGTTCATGCACCCCTATCAAAGAGGAACTTATCCCATCAATAAGGGAGTGATCCCATCCAAAGAGGGGACTATCCCATTGATGGTGGACCTGATTAACTTCCTCTTGAGCACTATAAAAAGAGGCATTGAGCCAGAAGGAAGAAGGTTGAAAGCTATAGATTTCTAAGGGTAAATGCTGCAGGAATTAGGACTCCCATTTAGAAGCTTGTAAGGAGAGATTGTCATCTTTACTTGTTCTATTTGGAAGTGGGTGAGCTTTGTCAAAGTAGAGGAAGACTCTTGTGGACCCTGGAAGGAGCTTGCACAACACCAAGGCTCAGGTTGTAATGGTTCCTTTTGATTACCTTTAATGCAAATTGGTCCATTCTTCTCAATAGCTTGTTGTTAATGGGTTATTTCATGTACTCCTTGGTCTATATGTTGAATATGCTTTGTTTTATGTTATAATCAGGTGCTATTTAATTGTTTGACTGTTGGTGATTGCAGGTTTTGGAGAACGGGAGGAGCTCATCCGGATCAACAAAGCTTGGACTTCTACAACAGCGTTTGGACAGAGGTAAGAACGAAACACTTGATTTCTCATATCATAATGTATGTTTAGAGAAGGATAGCTCCAGTTTGTTTTGTTTGTCATTAGAATGTCTTAGACTTCTAGGAAGGTCAGCTGTGTCCGCACCCTTGACTGATTCTGTGTGACAAATTGGTGACTCCACTGGGGATAGTTTCCATTAATGAGAAGAGTCTTTTCTTTTGTTTGAACTTTGCTTTGAGAAAATTGGTTTATTTTTCTGGTTTTGGCTCTGTGATCTTGTCTCTGGGTGGGTTAGCTTAGGATTAGTTTTATTTTTGGTTTTCTTGAGTTTTTTAGTAGGACGCACCCTCTGAGTGCTGCACAGTGCGTCCCTGGACGCACTTTTGCTGTGTGCACAGAGCGGGCCCGCACCTGTGCTAACGGGTTGCCTGCGTCCCCTGCTAAAATTTAAGAAAATTCCATTTTTTGCCTTTTTTGCTCTTAGATTTTGTTTTTTCTTAGTTTTTTCTGCCCAGATTCATCAGTCCCTTGTCCAGAATCTTCACCTGAACTGGTTTCATTAGCATTAAGTGTTTTAGTGGATTTCATCGAAGTGTAAGCCCTAGGGTTTGATTTTGAGTAGGTCTTGTAGTGACTTTAGCGGTAGGAATTGTCAAGCCTTAGATATCTCTGGTTTTGTCAACTTTCTAAGAAGTCAGACCTGTTCTAAAGTCTACCTGTAGAAGTAACTTACCATCAAGTTGTCTTTTGGGCCATTTTCGAAGTGCTTGTTATTTAAGTCTTGAATTCCATTTTACGAAAAGAACAAAAAGATTTGAGTTTTGTTTTGGCTAGTCTTTTGATTCTGCATTAGCTAGTCCTTGATTTGATTTTGATCAAGTAAAACATCCTAGAATCGCCTTTATGAGCTTTTGCCTTGTTAGGTTTACTTAGAGTAATCTCTCTTTTGGTTTGCTTGTGAGTCAAATTTTCATAGTTTTATAGCTTTTGAGATTGTTTTTTGTTAAAGGTAGGTTTACATGCTTTATTGAAAAAGAAAATACAAAAAATATCTCCTTTGAAAAGTTTTGTTTCAAGTAGCTTTAAAATTTTTTGAAAGAAAAAGAGTTTTTCGTGCAAGTAAAGAGTGGTTATGTTTGTGTGCTCGAAAAGAAAAAGAGAATTGTTTCTTTGATTGTCTTTTCTAAAGGAAGTTGTTTTCTTTAAAAATTGCATTCTCTCAACTCTCTTAGTTAAAGATTTTCATTGAAAAAGCAAAAATAGTATAGATCATCTTAGGTGCATTTTTGTAGTGGTTGGAGTCGAGTCTGCACACCATTGGTTTCACTTCCATCACCTTGTGACTTTTAAGAACAACCTTAAAAGTAACGTTTAAAGTAAAATTGAACTAGTAACTTTTATTTTCTAGGGCTCTGAAGCACCAACATAGCTTAGGCTAGTGTCTTGGAGTAGGTGAGTACTTAACTCTCCAAGGCAGTAAAACAAACAAGTAGTCGATCTTGTGATAGAATCAAATCCAATTGTTACATTTACACTCTGGGAAAGCTCCTCTTAAAGGAGAAGCACGAGCTCGTGTCCGAACCAGTGAGGGGATCATTCCCCCCTCGTTGGGAACGACGCCAGACAGTACGTATTACAAACGGTAAACCTCGGATTAACCATTGTCGAGGAGCCAGGGGTCACTTATCGGTAAACCTTGGATTACTGTCAAGGAGCCGGTAAGGGGATTGAGCTTGCTACTCTGCCCTTGCGTGCTGTCGGAGTTTAGACTGTTCCCCCAGGTGTACTTGTGGTCGTTGGTAACCTTAGTGACCATAATCTCTAGGATTCTACCCAAGGTGACGGTGGAGGGAAGGTCCCACTGTACCTGGAGCAGACGTCGGCTATACTCACTTGGATTTTCTGGGGGGTTCACTTCACTCGAGACGGTTAAAGTGGAGGAACTTGGTCCAGTCTATTCATTAAGCAGGTTGTCGGCGTAACTGTTCCACCCGCCATTTCTGTACTGAATCCTGCGAGGTTGGACCTAATCACCAACTAGCGCTTTTGGTCCGGAAGATACTGTTTGTGTTTGGTTTGACGCCCTAGATTCTTTAGGCGTGTGATTCAAATTTGTTTGGTTCTTTAGAGACTTTAGGTGGTTTGATTTGAAATTTTATTTTGTTTTCGTGTGTAGTAGTTAAAAGTTTTTAGCTGTGGCGGAATTACCGAGACAGTCCCGTAGAATTCGGGGCCAGTCTCCTGAAGTTGTTTCTGTGGCCGAATTGTTGAGAAGATCCCGTAGACTTAGGGGTGAAACTCCTCAAGACGACCCCAGTAATTTAGAAGGTTTAAAGGTCCTTGTAACTCCTCCTAGTGGCAGTAGAGTAGGTTCACCTGAAGAAGGAGAATCTTCCTTGGTAGTCCATCCAGATTACCAAAGTTTAGAGACAGGTTATAATCCCGAAGCTGTTACAGTTTCTGAGCTTGTTGGTAGTTTTTCGTCTGCTAGCGATACAGGCGAAGAACCAGAAATATCCGAACCTGTTACTCCGACTCCTAGTGTTCCTGATTCACCGAGAATAGAAAGAATTATCACCGAAAATCTTCCTGTTGGTTTGATTGCTATAGAAGAACTTGTTCCAGAGGAAGAAATAGGCGTCTCTGATCCTGAAGATCAAATTACCCTTGATCTAAGGGAGCGTGAATCCATTTTTTACAGTCCTCCTAGAAGTACCACTTGGTACCTTTCGTTAACCAATTATTTAGACAACTTTGGGCTAGGTTTTTCTACACCTCGTACTCCTTTTCCACCTGGAGGAATTCATACTCCTGTAAATATGTCTGGTCAGTCATCTGTGTTTACACAAAGTCCTGAATCTTTTTTACATGGCGGTCCTTCTGTTCCTACTGGGTATCAATCTCTTTCTGGTACCTTTGCGGGAGCATCTCCTCAACCCATTGATCATGGGTTATTAGTTGGAAACAGTGGTAATGTACCATTGAGTGTAGGAGACATTTACATGATGTCAGGTTCAGTTCCCGTTACCCAACCTCAAGGTGGCCAATTACCGCCTGGGGGGCAGCCTTCGTTAATGCCTGGGGGGCAACCTCAAGGTACTTCATTCGTGTCTGGGGGGCAACCTCAAGGTCAGTACGCTCCTATGGGGCAATACATACCTCAAGGTCAACCCCAGCCTCAATATGTACCCCAAGGTCAACCTCAGTATCAATATCAACCTCAAGGATGGCAACCTCAAGGATGGCAACCCCAAGGGTATCAACCCCAAGGGTATCAACCTCAAGGATACCAACCTCAAGGTCAAGGTCAACCCCAGTACCCGTATTTACCTCAAGGTTATCAACCTCAAGGTCAATACTCAGGTCAAAGTTATCAACCACCTCAAGGGCAATCATATGGGACTGCACCTTACAATTATCAACCCTATCCTCAATCCGGCTATGGATCTCAGTACCCTCAACCTGTTATGGGTCAATACCCTGGAATGTTAGTGTGGGATCCGTCACAAGGTCAACAGATGTTGCAGCCAAGTATACAGTCGGTACCTCAAGCAGGACAACCTGTAGTTCCTGGTCCACCCCAGCAACCGCAACCTGTCCAGTCAAGTGTTCAGACCCCTGTAACTTCGGTAGTTACTCAGCCGCCAATTGCACCTAGTACTCCATCTCAAACGGCTGCAGCAACTACCGCCACATCTACCATACTTACTTCTGGAGTATCGACGGCTCCGGTTTCTACTGTCCCTGTAACCACTCCTCAGACATCTGTACCGTTGTCTGGATCTACGATTCAAACCACAGTCCAGATGCCTGTAGGCCAACCTGGTATAAGTACGGTTGTTACTACTCAACCTCAATTTGTTCAACCTCCGTACCAGGGACAGTATCAACCTGGGCAAGCTGTCCAACAACCGGTTTACCAGTATCAACCGTATCCTGGGTACACTTATCAACAACCTCAGCAACCCCAGTACGGTCCGGTTAATCCTGGTTTTCCAGGAGGATATAATATCCCAAATGCGACTCCTGTTCCTAGTTATCCTGGATATCCTCCTCCTGGGGCCGGTATTGTGACCCAGAGTTTTAGAGATCCTAACCGGCAGTTACCGTTTATCGCAACTTTGGATTTACCAGACTTGACGCGCCTAACGAACGATCCAATTCAATATCTTCCGTTCTGGCCGTCAATGCCAAATAAGTTGCCCAGCGATATACCCAAGTTCGAAGGTAAGTCTGGAGAGGATCCGTCCAATCACGTGATGACTTACCACCTCTGGTGTGCTTCAAATTCCATCTCGGATGATTCGATCCATTTACGTCTTTTTCAGCGTACACTCATTGGTCTCGCGGCCAAGTGGTACATTGAGTTACCACGGGCCTCTTTTTACAATTTTAGCCAGTTAGCTACCTCGTTCTTAACTCACTTTTAGTTACCGGTCAGATACGATAACGGTACGGAATTATTAACTTCACTAAAACAATCAACCTCCACGTATATTTCAGATCACATTCATGAGTGGAGACGTCGAAGAAGGCTAGTGAAAGTTTTTATCCCGGACCAAATCTTAGCTGAATGGTTTGTTAAATCATTATTACCAAGAATTACTGAAGATGTAGCTAAGGCCGGAGTAGTTACTGAGGAGCAAGTCATTGCTCAGGCACAATACCTTGACTTAGTTTACACGTAGTCGGGTACATTACACGAGAAGATTCTGGATCTTCCAAAGTCGAACCAAATCGCTGCTGCTCCTTCGGGATCTCATGCCGCTGATGGTATGATTGGTATCGTGAATACAAAGAGCAAGAAGAAGTCTTCCAAGGCTTCAACTACTCCTATTATCACTTTGCCCGATTCCCCGACAGGAGAGTCTTCTCCTGAACTTACCGCCGATATTCACGCTGTAGAGTCATCTACGGCCAAATCAAAAAACGGTGGAAAGAAGAAAGGAAAGAAGAAGGCTAAAGCAGACAAGGCTCTAAAGGAGAAAACTGAAAAGTCGGAAACCAATGACGAAAAGCGCAAACCTCGATATCCTTGTCTTATTTGTGAAGAGGATCATTTTACGAGAGATTGCCCTCATCGGGCCGAGGTAGTGAAAATAGTCAAAGGTTCTCCCACTCCTGCTGTGTTAAAAAATCCATTTCCGGAGCAGGAGAATAAGATGATAGGTTCTTCCTCGAATGCCAGTGAAGAACCCATTTTGATGATGTCTCATGTGAGGATTGCGACTCGATCGCAAGATTATGGTAGTAAGAATCCTGTTGATGGTAAGGAAGCAGAATCTTCTCACTCTAACCCATCAACCTCAGCTCCTGGTTCCGATCCACTACAGATCGAGAAACCTAACCCAGACTTAGTAATTAAACCGCCCGCCAAGGGTGTACTTCGAAGGTCTGCTTTCAATCCACATGCGAGAGCGGCCCAGAATTACAACATTGTTGAGGACTTAGCTGTTTCACCCTCAGCAATGTCGGCGTTAGAAGTGCTGCAATCATGTCCAGCACAACGAAAATTGCTTTTGTCGGCTATAGGAGCTGTTGACGTTCAGGATCCGAATCTAATGATCTTCGATCTAGAAAATAGTACACCACGACTCCCCCATCAAATGGCTTTCCAAATTCCAGTGATAGTCAAAAACAGGCCTATTCATCGAACTGTGATTGATGAGGGAGCTTCTACGTGTATTATGTCAATTCAATGTTGGAGATCCCTTGGTTCTCCTTCGTTGAACCAATCCCCCACCATCCTTAAGGCCTTTGATGGCCGTGGGTTCCGTCCGTTTGGTATTCTACAGGAATTGCCTATAGGGGTAGAAGGTAAAACCGTTAGTCTGGATGTGGAAGTGGTTGATGCCCCTCTAGACTACAACCTTCTTTTGGGTCGAAGTTGGTCATATGCTATGACAGCGGTCGTTTCATCGGTCTTCAGAGTAATTAAGTTTCCACACAACGGTAAGATCGTGACTATTGATCAGTGACATACTTTTCATCCGACCCAGCCTCTTCAGAGAGTATCCAGCATGTCGGTAAGACGACAATCCCTTATAGGACGTTGGTGTAGGTTTAGTTAAGGATTCCGGTTTACTGGGAACTTTTCCTCTCCCTCCACTCAGCGTAGAACCTTCGTTTGCAACGATTCATATGATTACGTCAGAAAACATTATTTATGATGATCCTTGGTATGTTCCATCTGACTCTGAGATAGACTCATTCGGTAATGCTATGCCTTTGAGTCCATATGAAATTGCTTATGAAGCTCTTATGTCTTTTACCGACTTTCATTCAACCGAAGTCGACCAAATGAATGTGGTCAGTGAAGAATCACTTTTCACCTCAACCTTAGAACGGATAGCGTTTCCCGAAGTCGTGTCATCTGACGAACAACTTCGCGAAATCCTAAGTGTAGACGATCTACCATGGGAAGATCTCCATCACAGATCTTCGTTTTTACCTAAGGATGATGCATTTGAAAATGATTTTTCATCTATCTTTACCGCTGAATATGTCAAAGACGCTCAGGATCCAACGAAACATTCTGATTCAGAGTTGAATTTAGGGAATATTTCTCGTACTATTCCCATTGATATTTCAGTGAAGCCCGGAATTGAGGAGAACATTCATATAGGTGCCTCATGTACAGAAGAAGAAATCCAAACTTACAAGGCCCTATTCCAAGAATTCCGCGATGTGTTTGCATGGTCTTACGAGGAAATGCCGGGAATCGATCCTGCCATTGTTGTTCATGAAATCAAAACCTACCCGGATGCTAAACCCATTCGGCAACGGTTGCGTCAGATTCACCCTCGAAAAGCGGCTGCGATTAAAGCAGAAGTCGAAAAGCTGTTGAAAGCAGGTTTCATTTATCCGATCCCGTTAACGGATTGGGTATCGAATATTGTTCCGGTCAACAAGAAACAAGGAACAATAAGAATCTGTATCGACTATAGGGATATCAATCGAGCTTGTCCAAAAGACAACTATCCTACGCCTTATATCGATCAAATTATTGATGATTGTGCCGGAAGTGAAATGTTTTCCTTCATGGATGGTTTTTCGGGCTATAATCAAATCAATATTCTACCTGCCGACCAACCAAAAACGGCATTCATTTGTCCATGGGGGACATTTGCTTATTGCAAATTACCTTTTGGGCTTAAGAATGCCGGGGCCACTTTTCAACGGGCGATGTCTTACGCATTTCACGACATCAAGCACATTGTGCAACCGTATCTCGATGATTTGCCTGCTCATTCTTTACGACGAGCTGATCACCTTGACCACCTACGAGCAATCTTTATGAGGTGTAGGCATTATCGAATTCGGTTGAATCCCCACAAGTGTGTTTTCTGTATAGAAACAGGTCGATTGCTGGGATTTGTTGTTTCAAAAGCCGGCATTCGCGTCGATCCCTCGAAAGTCGAAGCGATCATCAAATTGCCTCCTCCTTCGAGTTTGCGCCAACTCCAAAGTTTGCAAGGGAAAGCGAACTTTTTACGTCGATTCATCCCAAACTACGCCGAGGTCACTAAAGGTTTTACACGGTTGTTGAAACAGAACGTTCAATTCTTTTGGGACGAGATTGCCCAACAATCTTTTGATGCACTTAAACACGCGTTGACCCATGCACCGTTGTTGCATCCTCCCAACTACAACCAGGACTACTTCTTATACCTCGCAGCTTCATATTCCACTATTGGAATGGTGTTAGTTCAAGAAGATGAATTCGGAGCAGAACATGTGATATATTATCTTAGTCGAACCTTAAATCCCACTGAGTTAAAATATTCGCATGTGGAGAAATTGGCCCTGGCAGCCGTTCAAGCTGTCCAGCGTTTTCGTCACTACATTCTTCTCCGTAAAACTACAGTTATTTCGGATTGCAACCCTATGATTTACATTTTGACAAAACAATTGCTAGGGGGCAAGTACTCTAAATGGATCGTTATCCTGCAAGAGTTCGACTTGGAGTTCGAGAAGTCCAAGTCTAAGAAATCCTTAGTTTTTGCGGAATTGATGTGTGATTTCCCGCGTACTGACACAGAAACTGTGGCAGAAGAGTCCATTGCGGACGAATCTTTGTTTCTTATCAGTACTTTAGATCCGTGGTTCGGGGATATAATCATCTATCTCCAAACCCAAACCTTTCGGCCTGAAGCTTCCAAAGAAGAACGGCGGAAAATTAGGTTTCAATCCCAGCAATACAAAATTATTGGAGATACACTTTATCGCCGGGGGGCAGACTTAGTTTTTCGACGTTGTCTAACTCACGAAGAGGCTGAGAGAGTTTTGAATGATTGTCACTCTGGAGCATGTGGCGGTCATATGTCTGGGTATGCCACAGCTCAGAAGGTGTTGCGCGCTGGTTATTTCTGGCCATCTATGTTTAAAGATTGTATCATTGCAGTCCGGAAGTGCCACAACTGTCAAGTGTTTGATCGAAAGATGCGCGCACCACCTGCTCCTCTCCACCCTATAATTGCCGTTGGTCCATTCGCCAAATGGGGTATCGACTTTATTACTTGTAACCCTCACTCGGCCGGGGGGCATGCGTATATCATCCTCGCGGTTGATTATTTCACTAAATGGGCCGAGGCGATGCCTACATTCGACGCAAGCGGCAAAACAGCTGCAGTTTTCATATTCAATCATATAATAACTAGGTTTGGTGTCCCACAAGCAATTATTACTGACCATGGAAGCCATTTTCGAAACACCATGATGACTGAACTTACAAGCCAGCTTGGTTTGCGCCATGACAGCTCTACTCCTTATTATCCGCAAGCCAACGGTTTGGTTGAGTCTATCAACAAAGTTCTGGTTATCATGATCCGACGAACCATTGGTATTCATCGGTCGAATTGGCACAACATGTTATTTTCGGCGCTATGGGCATACCGAACCTCAGTGAAAACCTCAACAGGGTTCACTCCTTTCCAGCTAGTTTATGGCTTAGAAGCAGTGTTACCCATTGAATGTGAAATCCCATCACTTCAAATGGCTGTCGAATTACTTCCAGCTACTTCCGAAGAGGAGAAACGTTTATTGTACTTAGCTAAATTAGATGAGACTCGACGTGACGCTACATTGGCAATCGAGACTCACGCGAAGCGAATGAAAGCTCAGTATGATAGAAATGTGACCCCTCGAAATTTTTTGGAGGGAGACCTAGTGCTCTTATATGATCAAGCTAACGATAAACTAGGTGCTGGAAAATTCGTTCCTATGTGGCATGGACCCTATATTGTAAAGCGAAAGCTAGCAAAAGGGGCTTATGAGCTAGTAGATTTTGATGGGGACTCTTTGGATAAACCCAGAAATGGACTTTACCTAAAGAGGTATTATGCTTAAATGGTGGGTATGGAGATTTTTTAGTTAGGTTAGGTTTTCTTTCTAGCTAGTTTGATTGTTAGTTAGTCAGTGTGCTTAGCTTAGTGAGTGTGTTTTTCGTCGTTATTCTGGCTTATCTTGGTTTTGCTCTTGATATTGTAGATGTCGACGCCCCTCCAAACATACATTGGATTTGCTGATGGTGCTTGTCGTAATACACGGAATATCTCTTCCGCAGCTTGGGTTATCTATTCACCCTCTGACGAGTTAGTTTCTATGCATGGGGTAAGCCTCGGTCAAACAACGAATAACATTGCAGAATACAGTGCAGTGGTTGAATTATTATCCGAATCTATTTCATTTGGAATTCGACGTTTGATAGTGAGGTTAGATTCTGAACTTGTTGTATTACAGCTTAATAGAGTTTATGCCATTAGAAATCCTGTGTTATTAAGGTTGTTTTTGAGAGTGCGTCTCTTGGAACGTGAATTTGATTACATTGAATATCAGCATATTCCAAGGTCCTTAAATACATTAGCAGATGCAATTGCTTCTCGAGTGTTGGACAGACATTTACGATAATCATGCAAGTAAATTTAAAAAACATTTCATCATACATGTTAAACAAGATAAGCCGGTAATAGTGATATATATATAGATAGGAGTGTGTCAAAAAATATACATCGTCTTCGATCATAGGTTGAAAAACACCTTATGATCGGCAAAATGATAAGTACAAAAAGACAAAAATGTCACATGTGTCTACAAAGTGACTAGCCAATCACTGGTGGTGCTCCCTGTACGACACCACTGCACGGGCTACTTTGCGCAAAAATCTCCTCAACGGTCCAGGGACCGCGACTACGTAGCGCTGAAGTCTGATAGGAATATCATCCATAGATGTCTCCGGTATATCCGCCGTCAGACGCTGTAGATCATGCTCCAACTCAGTCAGTACCTCCGCAGCCACCGCGTCCTGTGGGGCCGGTAGCGGTGCAACTGGATGTCGCCTCTCGAAAAGCCGGAGGTTGGCTGGACGCTGTGGACCAACATCTGCATTTTGAAAATTTTACTGTCAGTTTGAGACGATATATATAAAAAACAAAAAAATACATAATTTGAAAACTCGTGAAAAATAAAGTACCTCTGTCATCCCATTGTTCTCCCTGTGGAAGAACCATGTCCGGATCACCTCGAAAATCTATTCCGGCATACGGAAAATCCTGGATCGCGAACACCTGGTCCTCTAACCAGTGAAAATAACTGTCAGTAAATCAAACAACTGCCGCACCCTCGTCCGGATGCCGGGCCATCACAGCAACCCATCGTACCAGCTTTGGCTCATGAGGACCCAAAATATCAACAGTGAGATGCTGAGGGATCAGCATTGGTATCCTCTCTAAGGCAAAGCTCACGACTATAGGCCCATATCCAAAGGTCTTTAGTCTGCCGGTCTTTGCCTTGGTCAGTTGGACTTTCAAGTTAGCCAACAGTGCATCACACCAGTTGAAAATGGTGCCTTGGAGACAATCAATTGCCATCCGAAATTGAGACCCGGTAGCAATTTGTAAAGTGGCTGAGCCACAAATTCTGGTCACAGTGAAAGCCAAGACCATGAGTTCACGTTGAGAGACATATTTGATCTCTATGCCTTTCTTGTGCTCTCGATCAGGTAGGCACCAATCTGCTCGGAGACTATCAAGGGATTGGCCACCCGGCCTAGTCCCAACCAGATTGAGTTGCTCACCTCTGTTCGGCAAGCCAGTAAGAAAGTAAATGTCAGCAGGCTCTATCTCGAGTTGTTGCCCACCAATATAAAAGCATTGTTCTTGAACGTTCCATCTCTCGACCAGCCACTCCAAGAACCTTACCTGAGCTCTCATACCAGGTATGGACCAGTATTTGTATAAACCACATCCTCTTAGGGCATCGAGGGAGGGTTGATGATTGATTGCAGCTTCATCAACCTCCTCATGCTCTCTTTCTCTCCAATCTAGCATGATAAGTGCCCTACACATGAATAAACAGGCATTAAAATTAGTTTTGAGGAATTTCAATGGTTGGTTTGGGAGTTTGGGGTTTCAAAACCCGCGTTTTGCGGAGGACGCACCCCGCGTTTGGCACACAGTGCGCCGGGACGCAGGTGGCCTGAAGGCAACCTGCGTCCCCCGACCTTTTCCCTGTGTAGGAAAAAGTCGGGGGACGCAGGCCAGCCTTTAGGAAACCTGCGTCCCCCGCAGGGCGGTTTCCAAAACCCAAAACCCCCCAAAAATCAAAAATGAAACTTAAAACAAAATTCTAAACGGATGAAATTGACAAGGAGGATGTTGTGAAATACCTGGAAGAGACGGCGTTCGATTCTAACGGTCGGATTTTCCGCAGCGACCACGGGAAGTTTCTTGTCAAAAGCTCCTTTTTCAACCTCAACAGTCAAACGGTAAAAATGACATGGTAAAAAGTCTTTTTATAGGTTTTTTGGATGAATTTGTTCATTTTTCACCATGGAAAGATGTTTTTCGATGAATTTTTGCCTATGTTAAACAGGTATGAGTAATGTGTCGCTTTTGTGCAGGACAAAGGGACTTAGAGGGAAAATTGTAATTTTTCACAAACAAATATCAGAGTCATCTTTTAAGCCCTTTTCTGACTCCTAAAACATGAAAAGATTGCCGAGCGTTTCTTTTACACTCGTTAAAACGGAATTAAAAGACGGTCCCCTTATAGCTCTTTTCTGACCGTAAAATCAGGAAAAGATTGCCGTGTTTTTGTCGTTTCAAACTCGATACGGAAATAAAACGACGTGTCCTTGATCGCTTTTTACTTTTCAGGTCAATGACACTAACTATGAAAGTACTCCTTGGTCGCAAGATCAAGCGGTTCCCCCAGGTATTATTTTATACTTTTTCGGGCTTGAGGGACACAAATTTACGAAAAAGTTCAACTTGGAGTTTCCTTAAGTTTTTCAGACTCTCTAAAATTGAAAAACGCCGAGTTTCTCCTATACTGGGCTCGTTAAACATTTCACAGTAAAGGACCTGTTCAATTACAAACAGGAACGAACCACTCCTTCCTAGGGTTCGAATCAAAACTGGGTTGGACTCGTCCGAAGGATGAGCTTATAATCAAGCATATGTTATCCTCCTCAAGCTTGTAAAAAATAAAGAGGTACTTGCCAGAAATGGTGGGGGAAAAGAGAGAAGAATGAGCCTATTTTTTACCTTTTGTCTCAAAATAAACTTTATTACCACTCTTGGACACGACACTTTTCATTCACCTGGGTTGGGAAATCTTTTACCTCACAGTCAATCAAACCACTTTTGAAAGTCTTCAACCGGGTTCCGGGGATTAACTTTGAGTTATTTAGCACCAAACCATCTGTCGTGTCGTTATGTGTTCAAGAGGTCTGCAAACAAAACTTTCATCTGCAAAATACTTGTCATCCATTTGACCATCCCTAAGTCAGTCCTTACAGCAATATTTCTTCAACTTGAACAATGATTTCGTGTTGTGGGCTTGCCTGCAACGAGTCTCTTTCTATCGACATCAGCACATTATCTAGAGAGATGACTTAGAAATCGTCAGTACCTTGAAGTCTGCATGCATCAATGGCAGGTTTCTCGCCTTTGACGTCAGTTTACATCATTGACTTTCGATCGAAGGATTCCGTGAAATGTTCGACACCAACTCATTCATTCACATCTCATGGATTGTACTGGGTACTTTGAGAACCATTGACATTACTGGTGGTCTCTCTCACGCTTGTTAACAGTTCACATCATCGACTGGTAATCAAGTGGTTTCTACCATGTTCGACATCGACTCATTTATTCGCATGGCTAGAATCGTACCAATTCGAGAAGTAAGAATGAAGACCCTGGATCAAATCTTTACCGTCCAGGATGCGAGGAGTTTTGTATTCATTATCTAAGTAGACTAATCATAAACAGATGGATGTGCCCATACTGTGTCTACAAAAGTCTATGATTATGATGTACTACAAGATCATTTCTGTATCAGAGTAGTTAGTCTGTTAGTTAAAGTTTTTATCTGAGTATGGGAATGCCTACCTCAGTGATGATATAATCTTATCCATGTATTTTGTGTTGAAAATTGCAAGTTCCAACCAGGTTCTCCATGAGATAATCCTCGAAATGATAAAGCGCTTCACCCTTCCTAGATAATACAAAACCCTAATCTATTCCAGGCTTCGCACTTTAGGGGGCAATCTGTTACACTAAAAAATGTCACCATGGCTATTTACAGTCGGTATGGCTCAATCAACAATCATACTACCCTTTTGAGCAAGTCTTATGCCTCTACTATTCATATCAAACTCCAAGAAAGAGAGAAAGTCTTTATAAAACATGTTTATCTCTGGGTACGCAGGTTCTCTCAAGCCTTGCCTGCGGGTACGCACCTTTTGTTCATAAGGTCTGCTTCCAAGGACGCTCTGTATCTAAAGGGGCAGGTGCATCCCTCTGAAAAGGTTAAAATGCGCAAGTTTTATCTTCAAAAACTTACTTGTGGTCATTTCTAGAGCATTCTAGAAGATTCTTGGATGAGTATTGAGCGCCTCCAGATGGTTCATGCACCCCTATCAAAGAGGAACTTATCCCATCAATAAGGGAGTGATCCCATCCAAAGAGGGGACTATCCCATTGATGGTGGACCTGATTAACTTCCTCTTGAGCACTATAAAAAGAGGCATTGAGCCAGAAGGAAGAAGGTTGAAAGCTATAGATTTCTAAGGGTAAATGCTGCAGGAATTAGGACTCCCATTTAGAAGCTTGTAAGGAGAGATTGTCATCTTTACTTGTTCTATTTGGAAGTGGGTGAGCTTTGTCAAAGTAGAGGAAGACTCTTGTGGACTGTGGAAGGAGCTTGCACAACACCAAGGCTCAGGTTGTAATGGTTCCTTTTGATTACCTTTAATGCAAATTGGTCCATTCTTCTCAATAGCTTGTTGTTAATGGGTTATTTCATGTACTCCTTGGTCTATATGTTGAATATGCTTTGTTTTATGTTATAATCAGGTGCTATTTAATTGTTTGACTGTTGGTGATTGCAGGTTTTGGAGAACGGGAGGAGCTCATCCGGATCAACAAAGCTTGGACTTCTACAACAGCGTTTGGACAGAGGTAAGAACGAAACACTTGATTTCTCATATCATAATGTATGTTTAGAGGAGGATAGCTCCAGTTTGTTTTGTTTGTCATTAGAATGTCTTAGACTTCTAGGAAGGTCAGCTGTGTCCGCACCCTTGACTGATTCCATGTGACATGGTCTTGTTGTTATTCGAAGAATATGGAAGATTGATTACTCCCAGGATCAATCCAATAACTTTTCAAAATTGATGGGTTTTATGGCGGATGGCCTGAATCTGATCATATGTGATTTCACATTTCGGCTTGGGTTGAGGGGATTCACCAAATTCAGAAGCACAAGTAGGGGAGGTGCAATGAACGTTTCTTCCTTGACCAGAATATGAGATGATGGGGTCGGTGGGGTTTGTTAGCACTCCGTAATTTCTAAGGTTGTAAAATAAATTGCAAAGGTAACCACAAAACCACTTTTAAGTTTAGAATCTAGCCCTTCTAAACTCAGAGATGGATCTCTCTATCATATTTAGCTTTGTTTTCTTTATAATATTTTAGGCTAGATGTGAAAGTTCAGGGTCTGGTTTCTTTTTAAATGATTTGGTTGGAACAACAAGGAAAGTCATTGGGGAATGGAGTCAAAGAGGCTTAGAATGATCAATTTGTAGAAATATCAATCTTAAGTGTAACAGGGCAAGGTAGGCATGCTGCTGGATCTTTGTTATTTATAAAATGGAGAAGGAAGAAAAGATTAATAATCACTTCAAATATAGAGCATTGTTATCTGAATTCTATATTTAAACTTCAGTGGAAAACATTGATTATTGCTTTAAACCATAATAGAGTGTGTTGAAACAAATTCTGTACTTAATATTTTTAAAACGATAAAGAAATGAAAGATATATGAAAGCAAAGAAAAGGCAAGATTACAATAAGAAGAACTTTACCACACAGCTATGACACATGAATCATGTAACATCTTTCTTGTATTAATGCAAATGGCCACTTGAACTCAGTAAACAACTTTATAATTAATGATAGTCTTTCTCAGTATGAATCCCAACATGAATACTTCAAATTTTGAAGTATTTATACAAATTCTATCTAAATATATTGACATAAAATATCAAGATTTTTAACAAAATATCTTAAATATTTTTTACAAAAATATAGGAAATCTGAAACTCCTGAAGCTGTTGCCACTATTCTCAAGGGTGGTTGTTGATGACTAGGCCTCAATAAGTGATGTCTTTTTGTCTTACTGTTGGAGGTGAAACTTTTTTACTCCATCATTTCACATAATTTATCCCAACGCTCTTCACCAGGGATAAAAACACTTTATTAACTTTCTGTAAGTCTCATCTACCTCAATATACTTTTGAAAAGTAGGCTTGATGAGAAATAGGTGCTTGAACTCATGCTTGATGAACAGGTCGAACTCTATAGCCTCCAAAAAAGCCTTCCCTATGATGCTTCCTTTAATGCCTACAAACTTTGATTTATCTTGGGCAATAGTGTATGGCTTATGGTAGTAGTCCTTTAAACTGATCATATGATCTCCAATGCCTGTGCCAAAGTCTGGATCATCTCTGACTCACTTTCTAATTGTTAAATCTTTAGAGTGAGCCTGTGAGTTTTATGAAACTCTGCTACATAAGAATTGTCTATCTTTAGTTTATGATCCTGCAGAGTTTTGAGGTGAGCCTTTAAATTTTCAATTTCCTGCCCTTGAATGGACAAGTCTTCCATGGCTTTAACTAACTCATTTGGAGAATCTATAGTTTTTGATAGTGCTGCGGTCAATATAGATGCTCCTGTTGTTATTGATATTGAAATAGGGATTGTTATTAGAGGCACTATAGCTAGATGTGATGACTGCTCCTTTTCCTTGAGCAATTTTTCCATCTCCACTTCCATATTCTTAATCTGGCTTCTTTGTTCAATTATTATGTTGAACATATTCTCTTTTTCTTTCTCAAGCTCCCCAACTTCCTTAGCTTGGGGATCCTCAGAGGAGGGAAGTTTGATTTGTTTCCTCAATGTTGTTATGTCTGCATTTTTCCTCCTTACAATCTCTTCTACTTCTTTTACATCTTTGGGGTCATACCCCAGTTTAATTACCAGGTCCTCCAATGATTTAATCCTGGTGTCCTTAGCCAAAGATGAAATCTTTTCAGGTTTTAATTGTGACTATATGTTGCTGAGTGAGGCCTGTAACTTGGAAGTTGTCATGGTCGTGTTGGTCAAGGTAGAGTACAACATTTCTACAGTTTGTTTATGCAAGTCTATTTGGTCAATGGGGTGAATCTGCTCAACATCAAAGGAGAAAACAAATTTCTTGTAATCAACTAGAGTCTTCGGAAATGGAATATGTGCTTGAAGGAATGAAATTTGCATTTTACCCTTTTCTGTGTTAAAGGATAAGAGAAGCCTATGTGGTGAAGAAGTTGTTTGTTTCCATAATTGGGTGTTTTTGCAAATATACTTGGTTCATCCCGGTCCTGAACCAATTTTGATGTTTGAGTTGCATTTGGGGGATCCTGGGAAGTTGAGGAGGCTAGAGATCCTGTGAAGATATATTCTCTTCTTATAGAAGCATGATGGCTTGTCAGGACTATGGTGGCCTTCCCCTCATCTTCCTGCTGAAAAACTAGATGAGAACTAGTCTTGTGCTTCTTTTTGTATATCAGAAATTCTTTGACTCCAATCTCTGTCACTGAAGGGGAAATCTCCTCCCTTGGTCTCTTGTCTTTTTTCTCTTGAGGTACTAGAGTCTGTGAGGTTGTTGTAGATATGACATGTTCTTCTGCCTCTTGTAGTGTGTTCTCCTCACATTGACTTTGATTCATGAACTTCTCTATCTCTGGTCCGGGAGTGTGAGTGTAGGGAGTGGTTTTTGTTCCACTCTCAGCTTGGAAATGATTCCAAAAGGGTCATATGACCAAGTAAAGCTCAATTTGAAGTTCATTTGTTTAAAGAGTGAATTTTCCTCTTTACCTTCTGCACTAGTGTTACAAATAAACGGTCCCACATGTTCCTTGATCTTGAACTGGGACTTCTTTTTTGCTGCAAAAAAATGTAAATCATCCATATGTACCATCTGCCTGATATATTCCAATGAGAGTATTCTCATGGGAACAAACTTAGGAAGCTTGTAGGGTGGAAACTCACACCCATAAACTCTGATTTCTATATAATTTTGGTACAAATACCAATCCCCTGTTTTAGTCTACTCACTGAGATGCATAATTCTTTGTATGTTTGGTCCTATCCTAAGCTCTACATCATTGTTTAGTAAGCTGGTAGCTGTATGTAGGAATTGATCAACATAATCAAAGAATGTGTACTCGGTGGAATTTTTCCTCACCAGGGAGGTCCAAAGGATTACAAACTGTGGATTACTTTGATCATCTAATTTCTATAAAGGGAATGAAAACCTATTTGCTTGATGGTAAAGAAATAAATACACTAGCACTGAAGAATACTTAAAAGTCCCCTCAGTAGAGAACTTGAGGAGTTGGTCATGAAGTGACTCTGCCATGAACTCACTGTAATTGAAAAGAGGGGGTTTCTCACCGGTTGTAAAGACTAATAGGAAACCAAAAATGGTCTCATCAACCCACTGATCAAATTGATAGCCAAGTATGCATGAAATAATGGAAATTACCTATTTAGTCATCTCAGGGAACATAGAGGATGAGTAGGGGGGATTTTTCTTAGGTAATTGGGCATCCTCTGGGAGAAAGATCTAAAAAATCTTGGTTCTCTGTGGGAAGGTCAGGTTTTTGTAGAATTCCATGAGGGAATCTACTGAAAATGGCTTCAGGGAGTCAGAATTTGGCAATTGTAGCATCTAAGAGATGGCTTTTGCAGTGATGGTGAAAAGGATGTCACCGTTATGGGCCACAATTTCCCTTTGGCTGGGGATGTAGCGAAATTGGCACTAGGACACAATTTTGGGAAGTGATAGGTCTATGGGAAGATGAATTGGGGCAGGGAAGATTCCCACAGGCCCAATTCATCACTGAGGTCAAGATACTTTTGCTTCAACCAATTGTGAAGCTCATATAGGTCAAAATCACAATTGGTTTCAGCAATCTTGTATTGTTGGTCCACTAATGGTTGGTGATCTAGGTCTATGGTAGGGGGAAGCATATGGTTGTCATCAAAGGATTTAGGTTTTCTTTTAGGTGACATTATCGAAGGTAAAGAGAAAGGAATTTAAAATTACCCGAGAAAAATAGGTGAAATTGATGTCTGGATGCAAATTGAAGGCTAGGTAATTGGTTGTCAGTGACTGGTTATGCTAGTCACTAACTAAATGTTGGAGCAGATTGGTTTGGTCGACTGTGCACTGGAACACTTGATTACTTGTTATCATAAAAAAGAGAAGGGAGGCGATGTAACAGGTTTTGGTGGATTACATAGAAAAACATGTTTAGCATTGTGATTTAACCATTTAAACGGAGCAGTTCCGTTGTGGCGGGAAATGGGCAAGCATTAATTAACAACGGTTTGTTGATGTGGTGGCAGGAGTTCTAGATGGAAACATAGGATTGGGGGAGAAGTAATGACAGGAGGTCATTCTGGCAGAAGGGATGTGGGGTCCGCCAGTGTAACTTGGCAGATGGGTAGTGGAAAAACTAATGTAGGAGCAAATGGTGGGGATGGGGGAATCCACATGGCAAGAGGTCAGTGGTGCGGGAGTAGACAGAGTCAATGCTCAGTGCGAGCGGGAAAAGTGGGATGGTGGTTTTCAGAGGGGGGACGGAGCGGTAAGCGGGAATAAGCAGGGGGTCCGAAATGTTTAGAGGCCACCATGTTGCAAGGGATTTCCACCTTTTTGGACCCCCCCCCCCGCCGATTAAACCTTGGAGGGGCTCGGGGCGGCGGGGCGAATACGATCCCCCGCCGTTGATCCAGGCGAGGTAGATCGGGGCCGTTGGAACATGTGCCTCCCCTTTCTCATGAGGTGACAACATATGTCGCATCCAAAACACTTTGTTTACAAATTGAAATGCGATTAAAATTTAGCAATCAAACTTAACATTAAAACTTAATTAACCACGTTTAAACATTGTGGTTTAATTAATTTTATTCTCCTTACTCTAATTTAACCATGATTAGACTGTGTGGCTCATTTATTCACTAATATAAACTAATTTTCTTTAATCCATATTAATCACGCTTAAACTGTGTGATTAAAACAACTAATTTACGTCTCCTAATCAATGCGACATTTGAATAAGCTGCACACTTTATTGAAAATTTTCTAAGGTACTTCTAATGCAATTTTTTATTGTTGAGTGGCACTTTGACTTCCTCACTTACATACGTATTTTTTATGGGGTATTTTCATTATTTTTCTTCTTTTTTCATATTTTGATTTTTTGTTATTTTCACATATATATTTTTTAATATCCCTTTTTTTTCTTCTATTTTTTCTTTTCTTTCTTTGGAAATAAATTTGCAGGATGGAAGATTATTTAAAATATCTCATATACAAAATTACAACTACAATCAAGTCATCCTATGAAATATAGGACCCTAACAAGGTTATCAACCATAAAACATTGGATGCCCTCCTTCTAGTGCCATAAATGTTGACGGCGTTGGACCCGCCAACATTCAGGGGATCTCCTCGATGTGAAGTCCCAATTGGACCTCACACCATTTTGTGTAGGCATCTCATCCAGTATAAAGGCCTGGTTGTCAAATTCTTAAAGATTTTCCTTGGCTCTAACTGTCAGTAAGAGGGGTGCAAAGGTATCTTCAAAAAGCAAGAAGTGTGCCTGGTGAGTGTTTAGTTACAAGTGTGTCAAGGTTCTTTTATTGGAGAGGGAGGGGGGGAGAGTGGGGGTCTAAGTGAGAGGTAATAGTACCATCGAGAAGAGACACACATGAATCAGAAGGGTCCGTCTAACACCCAACGGAATAGTCCACCGTGGATGTGACGGTCGTTACAACCAACAAATAAAGAAAGATTTGGTTAATATCCCGCGAAATAGTACACAAGGATGAGATAGCAATAACAACCATTACAACACATTATCAATAAGATAAGTACTAAGATAACCAAATTAGTTCAACTATCTTACCAAATGTGAAAGAAAACATGAAATACAAACATCTGCATAATAGTCTTACAAAAATTCATAGTCCATGCATGAAGAACGTGCTGGCCTTGAAGGCTTATGTTATTAAGTAAAAGTTCCAAGACACATGTTTACAATGTACATCACTAGCCCCAATAGTGGAGCATTGGAGCCACTCCTTGCTCCTCAAAGAACTAGTTGATCTCTCTAATGCCTTGTGGGAGGAGCCAAGGTGAAAAGTCTTTTTCTCATACAATGAGTGAGTATATATAACCAATGGTGACTCGTTGACTATCCTCATGATTGTTTGACTTCCTATGATTTTTCAACTTACATGAGTCTTTACATTCCATGTGTGTCCTTTGGAATTCCACTTTACAATACATTTGGATACAATATACATGATCCATAATAGTGATGTGGCATATGACTACTCATGACATGACACGACATGACACTGCTGACATGGACTACTTGATGATGTGGCAATGTCAAGTCACTATTGCTGCTAAGTGTTGGATGTATTCTTGAAGATGCTTTCTTTTCAACTCTGCATGGCTTGGTGATGTAGAATCTTCAATGATCTTTAGTCTTGAATAGTGGTTGCAAACTTGTGTCCCTTCAATTTCTTTTTATTGATCAACTTGTGAGTTCAGCTATAAGAGAGTCTTTAGACTTGCTTCCCTCCTTCTCCTTCTCCATTATATTTCCATGACATGATAGGGTACCTATTCCTGCAATTCACTCATGATGAGACAACATCAATTCAAAAACCCCTTAGTCTAATATGATGCATTATGATCCACCAACTAACCCCAGAACAAGTGACTGGATGGGAAGAGGGACCCAGTGACTGCACAGTGCGTAGTTCCAATAGCCAGGGAAAAACTTGAGCTCTAAGACTGCGCAATGCGCAGATCAGGGAGGACTAAAGGACAAGACTATGCAGTTTTTAGAGCCAGTGGGGTTAGGATGAGGGAATGGACACTGGGAGAGCGAATTGCACAATTTTAGGAGTCAAGGGAGGTTGGGGTTCTATGTAGTTCAATCACTCAGGGGATGAGCTTGAGGTTTGAAGATACAAAGTGCATAGTTCAAGTTGGGTTGGAGGACATAACTGCATAATTCTAGGTGTCAAGGTGGGGACTTAGGCACATGAGTTGCGTAGTGCAGTAGCCCTGGAAGATAGGGATTGTGCATTACGTAGTATCAAGCAGCCAGGTCACAACTTAGAGGGATAAGACTGTGCAATGCACAGTTCAGTTGGGGCCCGATGAAGCTAAGTTGCTTGGTCGGGAAGATTTTCTGAAAATGGCTAAGTGTGGGATAGATGATGAATTCTGATGAACCTTGACACTAATCACACACTTAGCATACTTTGACGGCACGAAAACATATATCATTCGAAAACATGAACAAAGCATTTCCCTCCGTGTGACTGCCTTATGCCAAGATACGACAAGTGCGATACTTAAGATAGAATTTAGGACGATCGTGACGACACTTTTGCGACAATGCTCAGGACTTTGTGTATGGGTGCGACAAATGTTTACATAGCTAGAAAAACTTACATACACAAATACAGATCTTCGAAACCATCAAAATAGGCTTGCAAACATTGCATGACAACTAAACATGCCAAAAGACAACAATTAACGCAACATGCAAAAGGGAACAAAGCACTACAAGAAAGCTCATGAGATGAATTTCAATGTTCATGACAACAATGTAAAAGACCAAAAAAGACGCGAAAATTGAGTATAAACCAAAATTTTGGAAGATATTGTAGCAACTACAATAATATATTATTTTAATTTTTCGAAAATTAATTAATTTTATGTAAATACTAATTTTTATTAATTAATTTTTATTTTTATTAATAGTGTTACAAAACCACTGCAACCGAAATTGTAAAACAATTAAAATTATATCTTATAATACATCATAAATCTATTTAAATTTCTTTTACAGATCCCAAAATTACTTATTTATAGTTATTGTAGCTTTCGGGACATGACTTATTATTTAGCGTGGCTATTGTTTATATATGAGAGAGGGAGCTCCCACTCTCACGTGGGCCTCAACTCATCCATTTTGGGACTTCACATTTCTTAATTTTCTTTTCATGACTCCCAAAATCCCGAGCTCCAAAACCCTTATGACTCCCGAGATGCCTCCTTATTTCTCCCACTTCACATCACCTCTCATCGCACCTTATGCCTCCCACTTTATACATTATTAAGCCCTCCTCCTCGTAATGGTATCGGACTCTCTCGGACTCTTAAAGGAGCTCCCAAAAGGCACTTAATTGTTTTAATATAATTTAATGATTTTTAATAATATTTTATTTAATTAATTTAAATATATTTTAATTAAATTAATTCGTAATTAATTTGATTTGATTTTATTAATTTAATTAATTAATGTAATAATTGTAAGTAATTAATTTTAATCATATAGTTAATAAAAGATTATTAATTTAGTTTAGATTAGGATTTTTATTTTAAAAATGTTTAATTTTGGTTTAGACATCTATTTTTTTTTTCAGAATTTTGGCAATTTTGACATTGTGGTTTTGGAGAGGCATATTTACATATTTACTTGGCTAAATGAAGCTCATAATAGCTCGTTGGAAACCGAAGAATGAGGAGAATAATATGGAAATGATAAGATTATCAGATTCAATTATTTAGTAGCTCAAAAAATCATCATAAGATTAAGTGATGAATTTGTAACAAAATTGATTTTCCTAATTTTCATTTGGGCAAATTTCATTAGCTTGAGAAAATTTATTTCATTAATTCATCCTCAAAAATTCGTCAAAAAAATAATTAGATCCATTTGAAGCAATCACATCTTGGAATTTCTTTAGATTTTAATTTGTTTTTAATTTAGCAATTTGTTGAGAGAATAATTGTTTGATTTTTATTTTGTGAAATAAAAATTGTTTTAATTTCTAATTCTAATTGGTTTGTAGCAGGACATAAGTTGGAGAAGTTCAGATCTAAGGCATTTTGGAGCAATGGAAAGAGACCATCAAAGAGAAAAATGGGGAATTTGCAGCTTTAATTCAGGATCTGAAAAGATACTCTCAACAATTCTCCATTGCTGGAGATTTTTGTAATTATTAAATATTGGTTTTGAGAATGAGGAAGGGGTTCCTCTTCTCTATAACTAGAGGCTTTGAAGGCAATATTGTATAGGATATTATAGTTGTAGGTGAGGGGAAAACTTCAGATCTGAGGTGTTAGGGGAAAATTCTGTTATTTTTGTTGGTTTTAACCTTATACAGAAATTACTTGTAGACAATTTCTAAAAACAAAAAATAAACAATGACGAGAATATAAAAAAAATACACAGAGATTTTCCCCTGGATCCCAAAATCGAGACTACCAAATTGGTTTTTCATTATTTTCCTTTCAATGTTACAATACATATATATACATGTCGAAGCATTTATGAACTCCAATCCATTAACCTTGGATTAGAACATAATCGTAGTTCCATTAATCGGATCTACAAAATACCATGGGCAAAAAACCATCATGCCCAAAACCATGTGCAAAACCCATGCGCAAAACCATAGGTAGGTACACCCACCTAATATAGGGTTCAAGAAATTTTTCCCAGGGCGCTGCCCTAGACCCCATGTAGGGGGGATGTTGCCCCCTTGAAACCCCCTATTGCGACTAGTCGTAGAAAGAATATAACACACACCTAACATTTTTTTCTTATTGTGCATTTTCACTTTTGTAATGTATTGTGAGTTGAATTATGGAGAGACAAAGCATTTTCATTTCTGAAAGAGAAGATTGTTTTGCACTACTATAAGTAATTTCTTTAAGGAGCTGAAACTGCTCATCGACTACAAAGTTTGTAATGAAGTTCTGATATGATTTTAATAAATTCTCATTCCAATGCACTCTTGTTTGGATGATAAGTTCATATACTATTGCGAGAATTTCTCTAATTGATTTAAATTTATGTTCTAAATAGTGTATTACATTTTGATTTAGCATTATTGTTGTATCAATTTGTTTTATCCTATTGAAGTTCTTTAGGATCTATCTCTGAGGAACATAACAAAATTAGAATTAATATGAATTCATTGAAATATGAATGTACTGAGAAGTAAATATTTATTTTTTAATACATTCCCATTTTGTTTTCTCTTTCATTAATTGAATGAACTACTTCTTTAATTAATGAAAAACATATAATGAATTGAGATGTTTTATTGGACTCAGGAATGTATTTCTAATTTTATTTGATAGCTATTTATTTAAGTAAATTTGATTTTCATAAAGCAATATAATAAATTTCAAATTGCAAACTATTTTGAAAATTGCAATTTAATCTTATTTTCTAGATTTAATCATCACACAAACAATCCTCCTCCAATGGTTAGTTAGTTCATCTTCTTTCGAATTGAGAGAAGGCTATTCTTTTTCCAATTCAAGATAGGATTAGTTTTTTCTTTCATATTACAGTAAATCTGGATTTAAATTTAAATTTGCATCCTAGAAGTCCCCTTACGTAGGGGAAAATTTTAGGTGTGGCTTAGTTGAGCCCTTAAGTTAGCTTAAGGATTTACTTGTTTTCTTGCATGTGCACGACAGAAAGACGAATATGATTGCTCTTTTTTTTTGTGAGTAGTAGATAAATCATAAGCTAACAGGGAAAGAGAAGGGGTAATTGGACCCAATTGAACCAGTTGGAGCCATTATACAAACAAATAGGAGTTTGATTTGGGACTTTGACCAGGTGGCCTTCCCTGATGTTGATGAGGTCATTTTTGGCCATCAACATGTTATTAATGCATTTAACGAAGAAGTGTTGTGCGGGAAAATGAGTGTGAGGAGCAAGGTAAAACATATCATGAACTTTTGAAAGGTAATGTGACGATTCTAACTACTAATTTTATTTATTTTTCCTACAGGTGCATTGGTAAAATGTTCAAAATAAGATATTATGAATAACATATCATCATTAGTCGGTATCTAATACATATGTTGAAATTTTAAAAGGAGATTTGATCTGAATAGAAAATGGCATCAACCCATGGTATTCATCTACCCATATTATTCATCCACACATGGAATTTACCCATAGTATTATACGTGGCATGCATTCATGGTATTTATCCACCCATGGTATTGTGACATCCATCCATGGTTTTCATTCACCCATGGAATTGACCCGTGATTTTTTATCTGAAAAATACTATAAGTAACAAGTCACATTTTGTAAAATGGCAGTTTGTTTGCCATAATGTAGATTTTACAGTTATTTTCTGTTTTAAAAAAAAAATCTTTGTGGTTTTATTTATTGTGTGCTCTCTCATTTTCTTTTTGGCATTGCAATTTTTCAGATCTTGGGGGCCTCCCCTCAAGATCCAGATCAGTGGTATTAGAGCAGGTTATGATTCCATGGGAATGAGGGTTTTATTTATATTTCAGCTTCAAATTTCGCAACAATATTCAACAAGCTTCAGACATGTACTACGTTCTCCACAGAGAATTTTCTAGGGCCAAGCGGGAAGAAATTTTTTTTTTCATTTTTTTTCAAAAATGTTTTTGGGTGGCGAGTTTGCAGATCAGATTTGAAATTTTGTTGCAAAATTTACCAAAAAAAATTACATATCTAGATTCCTTGCGAAAAAATACCCAAAAAAAAAATAAAAAAATCGGCCGAATCGGAGTTTGGATGAGGGAGATATCACTGATTTAAAATCAGCTATGTTACATAAATGTTTCTGACGACAATTCGTGGACGGCGGCTCTCCTATATTTTTTTACAACTTTCATGCATAAATTCAGAAAAGTGATTGTATATATGAGCTCCTCTCAAAAAATCGCTCAATTTCAAAAAAAAAGGGTCGAATCGGAGTTCGGATGTGGGAGATATCGCTGATTTAAAATCAACTATTTTTCAGAACTTTTGTGATGACGGAAAAGTTGCAGTGCAAATATGAGATTCTAGAGTGTCCAGATAAGGATTTCCAACACATGGGAAGATGCAAAATGGTCCTTCTGTTTCCAAAAACAGGTTATAATAAATATTCTGAGTTATATTGACTGAGTTATGTCCATTTTAATTCTGGAGCAGCATTTGGAGCGGGTTCCCTTTGGAGACGTGCCCTCCCACCCTGCTTTAGTAGGCACCTGCTTCACATTCATCAGTTTCAGCATAACAACATTCGACTTGGGTTCTTTGGAGACGTGCCCTCCCACCCCAGGATATGTAGGCACATGCTACTTCATCAACAACCAACATTATGGTTACGGGTCAACCACACAAAATCCTTGTCATCAAAGTCCATTTGTTAGGTCGCACATTGTTAGTATCATAGTTGGTCACAAGCATTACAAGGTGTCTCTATCCTTAGATCTTCGTTTGTCATGGTTATGGGTCATCCACAAGCCCACACTTCATCAAAGTCCATTTGCTAGGCTACACACTGTCAATATCACAGTTGGTCACAAGCATTACAGGGTATCTCTATCCTCGAATCTTCATTCGTCATGGTTATGGGTCATCCACAAACCCATAGTTCATCGAAGTCCATTTGCTAGGTCACACACTATCAGTATCACAGTTGGTCATAAGCATTATAGGGTATTGTTGAAGTTTCTAAGTTTACTTAGCTTAGAAACCCTTTATGCACTTTTTCTGATTTATTCCTAACTACTTGTTAATTTTCCTTTAACAAGTTATTTACAAAGTAAATACTGAAAATAGACACTTTTGCATACTCAACATATTACAGATCAACAACTAAAAGAAAAAAGAACAAACACACCACATGACACCATTATTTTTGGATCAATGTCCCCGGGAAAACCCAATGCGGGAAAATTGGTGCAACTATCTGAGGGTTTTATTATTAATCAATATCAGAGTACAATCTGGGTGCCAAAACTAGCCTACCCAACAAAGAATTTCCTTAACAGCTATACCTCATAGTTTGAGAGAAATCTCTTGGCTGAAACCCCGGAAAAACCCTTCCGGCGGTTCTTCAACACAAAACTGCTCCTGCAACCCCAACGTTTGCCCAATCTGGGTTGTGCTAGCCCCTCTCTGTCTCATGTTGGCCCTGTGTCAGCCTTGCTAGGCTTGTGTTAGCCCTAGGAGGCCCTATGTCAGCTCTGGGATTGTCTATGTCAGCTGCGCTAGCCCTTCTAGTGCTTTGCGCAGCACTTGGCTATTTCTGCATGGCCTGCGTGAGTCCTTGTTGGTTCTGCGTCACCCTCCTTGGCTGTTGCATTGCTCTTCTGGCACAATTTTTGCCTTATCTATTTCTCTGTACTCAATGCCCCTCAACTACTCTCCCGATCACTAATTCTATCTCTCTTAGCAAACCCTGCTCTGGAGAATAGATTGACTGATCATCTGGTGTACTCTCCAAGTGACCCTCAAGCCCCCTCTTATACTTTTCTCGTTGACATATCACGGCCCGCGATCAAGTCCCTAATCAACGATTAAGATTAGATCTAGCTTGATCCATGTCTTTTGGACCATTCTAACACAGATTCATATTAATACACATTAATATTTTATTTTCCCTAAGTTTAGGCTTAGGGACTCCATTAAAAATATTAATTATTTTAATATCTCTTGATCTATTTAGAATCTGCCCAAACTCTTTATGGGTATTGGAGATCTCATGTGCCCTAACCTCTCCATCAAATTTCATGGCTAGATCACATCTGATGCTACCCCAAATCAACAGGTATCTCTATCCTCAGATCTTCGTTCATCATGGTTATGGGTTAACCACATAAAACCCTTCTCTTCAGTGGCTCTTCATATTCAACAAAGGCTTCACAGGAGAGAATTTCACGCAATGGAGACCATTTCTTCTTAAGGGGCGAGGAATGATCCGAATAGAAAATGGCATGAACCCATGGTATTCATCCACCTATGGAATTTACCCATGGTATTGTATGTGCCATCCACCCATGGTATTTATTCACCCATGGTATTGTAAGTGATATCCACCCATAGTATTCGTTCACCCATGGTATTTTCCCATTGAATTGTGACATCCACCCATTGTATTCATTCACCCATGGAATTGACCCATGGTATTGTAACTGAAAAATACTATAAGTAATAAGTCACATTTTGTAAAATGAAAATTTGTCCACCATAATGTAGCTTTTACAGTTATTCTCCGTTTTAATAAAAAAATTCTTTGTGATTTTGTTTATTGGGCATTCTCCTTTTTTTTCTTCTGGTATTTCAATTTTTTAGATCTTGGGGGCCTCTCCCCCAAATCCATTTCAATCTTTTAGATCTTGGGGACCTCCCCCCAATATCTGGATCAAGATCTAACAATTGTAACCACTAGTTTTAGTTTTGATGTCCTTCGGTGCATTGGCCAAGTGTTTATCATGCAGTTTTTAGCATACATGTTGCCAAAACATGTTCGATTACTTTTCAAGGGAGCTAGTTACAAAAATGTTTGTTCTTCAGGTTTTATGGTGGTTGTTTGGGTAGTCGCATGACATGGGATATTTTCTCTGCAAGCTCATTTCGAACGCAGGTGTAAAACGTATAACATTTTTGTCAAGTAAGCAATGTGTTGCACCTTCTATATAGGAGTGCTTAGAGTGTTTACAAAATATTTGTTATAGTCCTTTAACAATCAAAACTATATATCAAAAAGTGGATAATATGCGAGTACTAAAAATGTTTGTACAATATGCATTATTGTCATGTAGCAGTTAGGCTTGAATTGTTTTCGTGCTATGACTTTAAACCTTTTTTTTCTTATGTCTATATATTTTATCTAATTCATATCTTCAAGAAAGTGTTACAAATCCATTTGGGCACATCAAATCCCAACATCTAGATCAGTGTTTTAGGGCTCATCAAACCCTAATTTCAGTTGTTTCATGCCCTAAACAAGTCACCCCTTTGAATGCCTCATTCCTAGACAGTTTCATGACTTGAAGACATCCAGAAATAGCCTCTAGAGGGACCAGCATAGGTAAGCCCTTATTGGGGTGTCCTGCAGAGTAGTTGAGTCCACTGCCAGGGTGCTCTGCGGAGCACTTAGGCTTCCTTTCACCTGCACTAGATGAGAATGAGCGAAATTCACATAAGGTTTGGGGAATATTCTTATCTTTTGGAGTCATCTATAAGGTTCCCTCACTTATCAACTTCTATGAGCTCAAAAATGGATGAGTAATGAGTTAAGGTGCATCCTATCCTCTCATCCCTTTCTCCATGGAACTAATTCTAAGCATGGAAGGCCATTCAATGTCACCATTAATGATAAAATCTCCTTCATCTTCCTATAAATTGACCACTCATCTAAGTGATCAAGGGCTCGATTATGTTGAATTTGAAGGAGACAATGCTGCTATGAGATTTGGCTTTGAAGCAATTATTGTAATGCTACAAGTTTGTCATGCTTTTGATGTGATGTGGATGGGATCCAAGCTGGAGGAATGGCTTTGAATCAGACACCAATGGTTGTAATTCCTTCTTCTATCTAATGAAGTGTTTGAACCTTTTTCCCATATGTTTTTATTATTTCATAATGCTTATATGTGTGAATTGTATGTGATTCCTTTCACTTATATTCAATAGATCGTATGCTTTGATCTATTCTTTTTTTTCTATTGTGCTTACAGGGTACTTCTCAAGCAGATTAAGTATGGGAAGGAGCGATAGGATCGATACAAGGGAGACGAAAGGAAAGCAGAAATACAAGTAGGTATTCTATCTTCTCATATTATCTATTGCTTATAGGAAAAGTCTAAAACACTTTAAAATGTTGTTCTAGATACAACTACTTATCTAGGGAATTAGTATTTATCCGTAGATACCAAATTCTCCAAAACAAATTGGCGACCATACTGGGGAAGAATCTTCTTTCCTAGTAGCTTATCCACCTCCTAAGACATCCTTGTAGACCTTATTTGTGTTCATAGATTGTAATTCAACTCTTTACATTGAAAATTTGGTCAAAACTGTGTCAAGTTGCCTTTTGAAATGGCTCACTATCACCAGCGTAGGCTTGTGAGGGACACAATGCGCTGCAGAGCACCCCTGGCTTAGGGACAGTGCTCTGAAGTGCACTGTCTCCCACTCTAGGCTATGTTGATCCTCCTAGGATCAGTTTCCCACCTTTAGAAAGTGTTTTTGCCAACTTTTTTCTCTGTTTGATTGTTTGTTGATTGATCAATGAATCTTATGTCTCATAAAATAATTTTCTATCTCCTAGTCTAGCCCAACTTTGATTGGATTGATTAATGTTTCTTAATGTTTTCTTTGTCATTATCGATCGATCGTCAAAGTTAGGATATAATTCATTAATCTTTATTCGAAAGAAAGTGTCGTAAAGTCTTCTCCTCCTTCGATTTAAAACTGTCGTAAAAGTCTTCATTCTTATGAAAGATTAATTGATTGTATCATATTTCCTTTTGTTCATATTCACATTAAGGAAATCGAAAAGAAATACATGCCTGTTGCATTGAAAAAGTTTGTGTGTGTTCATAGGAATAGTGTAGGGAAATTGCATTTAGATTTTGCTCTTTCCTCTTTGATCGAAAGTAATCTAATTGCTCTATCCCTAAGTAGCTAGGATTTTCATTGTTAAATTGAATGGAAAGAATGCTTATCATGATAGTTGCATTCCAAGGAATTTCAGAATACATCACGTGGTGAACCTTGAAAGGCAAATTCTAAAGAAGATCAACTTAAAATTTATCTAAATTTACCTAATGGAGCATTGTCACCTAACGAAAAACATTTAGAGATCTAGGCTAGAGACGTGTTCTGGCGTCTAAAACAAAGCAGTTGTCGCTAGCTCATCCACATACCTTCGGGTATATAGGGCGGTGTTATAGTACGTAAATTATATGGGAATGCTCTCACTGTGTGGTTCTGCATTAGACAACTCTTATACGGATTATGCCTCCACGTACCTTCGGGTATATATGGGAGGACAAAACTAGGTTTCTATCCGTCCTTAGGTAATCAAGTTGGTTGCCTTGTACACTATGATACACCGAACACAACATTGGGGGAGATTGCCTGCCCATACTTCTTGGTTCGCCAGGAGGTATTCTGCAGTTCACAGTTGCTTGGTAAACCTTTTGCCTAGATTATCCCTCTTTTGTTTTTTTATGTTACTTTGATTAAAATAATTTTAATTGACCGCGGATAACATTCTCCACGCTCACTCCTTATTTGATCTTAGGTTGAGACATATGGAAACAAATTTGGAGTCCATCGATTAAGGAATTCCTTTTGATGGGAATCCTAGTCCTTTTCCTCCTTTTAGAAATATTGGTGCTCCATATATGGCAACATTGTCCCTTCCAGGATTTACCATTGGCTTGCCAGTATGGTTGTTTTCAACCTCCTTGGTTCAAAATGTTGTGATTTCTCCACAATCTAGTACACCTCCAACTGGACAATATCAACCTCCAGTTGATCCTAAAGTTGACCTTTTTCCTTCTTCCTCGTTTTTTTCTTCCTCCCTTTCTTCCTCTTTTCCTGGTGAAAGTATTGGTACTAGTAAACAAGTGGCTAAGAAGAAGAAGAAGAAGCAAATTCAGCAGAGGGGAAACCAAGCAACCATGGCTTTGAATGCAACATCTGATGAGAAACCATCCATCAAGCCTCACAAAGTTCGATATCCATGCAAACTTTGTGTGGGAGACCATCTTCTTCAAATTGTCCTGATATTCCTTAGATCTTAGAAGAATGGTCTTCCCGTTCAAATCATCCTGTGTCATCAACTTCTAGAGATCATGCTAGTTACACACCATCAACTAGTGGTAGTAAAGTTCATGGAAAGAAGGGTAAAGTTAAGTTTCCCAGTAGGATATGTGAAGGGAATCACCCCATTCACCTTTTTCCCTATCTGGATGAAGCGAAAAAAGTGTTGGATAATTGTCCTGCTTCACCGCAGCAACTTCCATCTAGTTACAGGAGATTCTCCCTTAATCCTTCACTAGTTGATGAATTTACTGACTCAAATCAACCATCGGTCAAACCCGTTCTCTCTGAAAGTGAATCTTATGAGTCTATACCGGACCCAAATCAATAGGTCGAGGAAACAGTTGACCCAATTTCACCTTCTGTTAATTGTAACTTTTCCGAAGAGAGTGAATATGATACCACTTAGGTTCTTTTCATTTCTTCAGATTCAAATGAGCTTGGGGAAAATCCTCTTGTTCCATCAAGACAAGAGGAAAATCCTCCCATTCTCGTAATGCAAGGGGTTAATTCTCCCATTTCTACAGTACCCCCTCCAAGTAGTCTAGTCACTTCCTTTGATTGGAACCAACTGGCAGGATTCCATTTTCCTCCTTATGTGCCTTTCCAGATCATAGTACAGGTTTGTAATATGATTGTATCTAGCACTATTATAGATGAAGGTGCGTCTGTGAGTATCCTTTCCTCAACTGCTTGGAAAGCGCTCGGTTCGCCGCCACTTGTGCCAGTTACCTAGAATCTGTTGGCTTTTAACAGAGGAACCAGTCAACCATTAGGGATCCTTTCTTAGTTGCCTATTACTTTGGGAGGAAAAATCATTTATCTGAATGTGATGGTAGTCCCAGGTCCTTTAGATTACAATTTACTTCTTGGGCGTGACTATGTTTATGACATGGGAGCTATTGTTTCAACACTCTTTCGAGTGACTTTTTTCCCGCATGAAGGTCAAATTGTCACCATTGACCAGCTTTCATTTCCCAGTCCAAATATGGCTTCCAGTCAACCATCTTCCCTAAATTGTCCTTTTGTACCAATGGTATCATATCCACCATGGGTTAATTATGTGGCAACCAGTTCCATGCCTACATCAACAGATGATCAATTCCATGATGTTGTACATTATGTACTAGGGGCATTGAAACCAGATCTCTCCTTCCAAAGCATTGTTCTCCCATCAGATGAGAACCTCTTGGAAGTCATGAACTCCTATCATGGGTCATGAAAAACAAAGGAAAATGAGGATAGTTCCTTGTCTTGTGTCAACCTCGTTAAAAAATGAAACAAGGAGTAGGAGGACGGTTCCTTGTCTTGTGTCAACCTCGTTAAAAATTGAAACCAAGGATATGAGGATAGTTCCTTGTCTTGTGTCAACCTTGTTAAAAAATGAAACCAAGGATATGAGGATAGTTCCTTGTCTTGTGTCAACCTCGTTAAAAAATGAAACCAAGGATAGGAGGATAGTTCCTTGTCTTGTGTCAACCTCGTTAAAAAATGAAATAAGGAATAGAAGGATAGTTCCTAGTCTTGTGTCAACCTCGTTAAAAAATGAAACAAAGGGCAGGAGGATAGTTCATTGTCTTGTTTCAACCTCATTAAAAAATTAAACAAGGAATATGAGGATAGTTCTTTTACTGTGTCAACCTCATTAAAAAATGAAACACGTAGAGGAGCATAGTTTCTTGTCTTGTGACAAGCTCATTAAAAAATGAAATAAGGTCCCCTGGAGCAAAGTTCCAAGTCATGCCTTTGAGTAGATCTCGTAAAATCCCAGTCGATTCTTTCACTTGATCTCGTAAACGAACCTTCATTCCATCCACCTCATAGCCACAAGTAGTCTACGTAGGTGAATGTACTGAAGCTTGGGGGGCATGCACCTAGTGGAAAAGTTAAGTTTCCCTATAGGTTATGTGAAGGGAATCACCCCATTCACCTTTGTCCCTATCTGGACGAAGCGAAAAAGGTGTTGGATAATTGTCTCGCTTCACCGCAGAGACTTCCATCTGGTTACAGGAGACTCTCCCTTTCATCATGTTGGGGGCATGTCAACTGATCTCAAGCATAGTTCTTTGTTTCAAGCTTGTGTAAAAATGAAACTAAATCCAAGCATAGTTTTTCATTTTGAGCTTGTGTAAAAATGAAACTGAATCCAAGCATAGTTTTTTGTTTCAAGCTTGTGTAAACATGAAACTGAATCCAAGCATAGTTCCCTATGGTTCAAGCTTGTGTAAAAAAATGAACCCATTTCCATTTTCAACTGTCATGATTTCCATTCTATCAACTTTTTTTGTCAGATGATCCTTGGTTGTTTTCATCCCATTGCCACTGTCCCTTTGGCTGATCATACGCTTTCACTTGGTTGTTTTACCCTTTTTGAGGAATAGTTGCAATGAGTGGTCTTATTAGCCAACCTCTTCAAATAAATCAACATGTTTTGAGAAGTTCCAACATCACCAGAACCAATTGCTATCCTAGACACCACTCATTTCTCAAAATTGGAGTTCTCTTTAAGCTCTTTCAAACTCTTTAAACATGAAAATATTGTTGAGCGCTTGTCCTTTCCAGCTCTTTAACGGATTGGAAACGATATCTCTCTTGTATTATTTTACGCTTTTTCGGGTTTGAGAGATTAATTTATGAAAAATAACTTATGGAGTTTTCTTTCTGTCCCTTGTCAAACTCTCTAAACATAAAAAGGGCTGAGTTATCTTTGTCGTTAAACTCGTTAAAACATCAAATAGCGACAAACTTGTCCATCTAGACAAGACTGAGTTTCACCTTTGCCAGAATCGTTAAAACATCAAATGGCGATAGATTCACCCGAAGGGTGAAATTATACAACAAGCATATGTTATCCTCCTCAATCTTGATAAAAATAAATAGGTACTGGTCAGTAATGATTGGGGAAAATGGGAAAAAGGGGAAAAACCACTTTATGGTAGTAGGTCGCTCTTGAACGTGACACTTCCACTCCATCACTGTGACTATTTGGGTTGGGTTATCAACTTGATGGTTATCATACCGTTGGTCTATCATACCATCCATCACTTTGTTTTGGGTAAATGCTACCAATTCATTTCAGTGTCACTGACATGTTCAAGAGAAGTCATCCAGTCAAAATTCATCCTTTGCAATACGATAACCTTCATTTTCATGACCACCATTCCTGAACCTTGTGTCGTCAGTCAAATTCCATATCCAAAATCACTACACTCATTTCGTGTCGTTGATGCAAGATACATCAAGGCCCTCTTGCGATGAGTCGCTTCTTGTCGACATCAACTCATTATCCAAGAAGTTGACTTAGAAATACCCATTCAGTACCTTGAAGCCTACATGCATCAGTGGCAGGTTTCTCGCTTTCGGTGACAGGCATACATCAATGGCCTTCGATCGAAAGAATTTGTATGGTGTTCGACATCAAATCATCCATTCACACCATGCAGAATGTACTACAGTACCTTGAGGATCATTATCATTATCGGTGATTTCTCTCACATCTGTTAAGAACTTACATCATTGGCTGGTAATCAGATGGTGTCTTCCCATGTTCGACTTCAAATCACATATTCACATGGTTAGACTCATACTTAAGCAAACAATTGAATGAGATAGAAGACCCTGGATCTAGTTTCATCCATCCGGGCTGTGATTTCAGGAGTACTAAATCATATGTACAATGGATTTACATTGATAGTCATTCCGATCATGGGTCTATATCTACAGACTACTTTTTATGTACATGTAATGAAAGTTTATAAGCTGAGCATGGGTATTCCTTCCCTTAGCAATTCATGTAAAATCAAATATCATGATATATTTATTGTAATTGATGCAGGTCACCTTCCACTTTGATACCTCCTCATCACATAGTAAAGCATTTCATTCGACATTGGCATTTTTCCAACTTCATGCTTTAGGGGGTAGCTGTTACAGATCCATTTGGGCACATAAAATCCCAACATCCAGATCAGTGTTTTAGGGCTCATCAAACCCTAATTTCA
This sequence comes from Pinus tabuliformis, assembly GCA_031772625.1. Classification (NCBI taxonomy): domain Eukaryota; kingdom Viridiplantae; phylum Streptophyta; class Pinopsida; order Pinales; family Pinaceae; genus Pinus; species Pinus tabuliformis. Next base: position 1,620,276,673 of record CM062819.1, read on the forward strand.
GTTGTTTCATTCCCTAAACAAGTCACCCCTTTGAATACCTCCTTCCCAAACAGTTTCATGACTTGAAGACATCTAGAAATAGCCTCTAGAGGGACCAGTGTAGGTAAGCCCTTATGAGGTTGCACTGTAGAGCAGTTGAATCCACTGCCAGGGTGCTTTGTAGAGCACTTAGGCTTCCTTTCACTTGTGCTGGGTGAGAATGAGTGAAATTTACATAGGGTTTGGGGAATATTATTATCTTTTGGAGTCATCTAGAAGGTTCCCTCACTTATTAACTCCTATGAGCTCGAAAATGGATGAGGAATGAGTTAAGGTGCATCCTATCCTCTCATATCTTTCTCCATGGAACTAATTCTAAGTCTGGAAGGTCATTCAATGCCACCATTAATGAAAAAACCTCCTTCATCTTCCTATAAATTGACCACTCATCTAAGTGATCAGGGGTTGGATTATGTTGAATTGTAATGAGATAATGCTGCTATGAGATTTGGCTTTGAAGCAAGTATTGTAATGCTACATGTGATGTGGATGGGATCCAAGCTGGAGGAATGACTTTGAATTAGACACCAATGGTTGTAATTCTTTCTTCTATCTAATAAAGTGTTTGAACCTTTTTCCCATATGTTTGTATTGTTTCATAATGCCTATATTGTGTGAATTGTTTCAATAGATCGTATGCTTTGATCGGTTCTTTGTTTTCTGTTGTGCTTATAGGGTACTTCTCAAGGGAGATGAGAAGAAAGCGGAACTACAAGTAGGTCTTCTATCTTCTCATCTTATCTATTGCTTATAGGAGAAGTCTTAAACACTTTAAACTGTTGTTCTAGATACAACTACTTATCTAGGGAATTAGTATTTATCCGTAAATACCAAATTCTCCAAAAGGACAGGGAAGATGAACACAAATATAATAGATGCAGGTAAAAAAATGATAACTTTGCTAAAAGGTATGTTTTTGTTCTATTTATCATCATTTGATTATTACATTATACAGTTCTCTATTTTTTTGCTATAATTTTTATATACTCTAACTAAAAATGACGTTTGCTCATTTTTCAGGAAACATGTAACACTTATATATTCAAATATAGGAGAGTAACTACAAGTAAAAAGGTACTTTGAATATTTCTATAAAACACTTATGCATTTGTCTACCTATTGACCCTAAAGACATGAAGGGCGTCTACCTTGTTCCCTGCTCCTGTGGTACTCCCTATATTGGGGAAACGGGTAGGTCTATTAAACAGAGAATCCATGATCATATTGCATATATTAGACACAGTCGATCCCGCTCATCATCCCTAGCCGAGCATGGAGAGAAAACAAAACACCATGTCTGCATTGAGGAGTCCAAACTCATTGCCAAGGTTGATCATTTCCACCATAGGAAGCTTAGGGAAGCGATTGAGATTGAAAGGCATGCCAATAATCTTAATAGGGATGATGGTTGGAAATTAAGAGTTGGATTTCGACTCTCATCTCTTGATTCCTCCCGCTCCTCTCCTTTGTTATTTTTATTTCTAGCTTTTCATTTTATTTGTACTATTGTTTTCATTGTTTCTTTTTTCATGTTTCCTCCTTTTCATTCATTTTTATATATCTACCTTGTTTCCCCTCTAAACCTCCATTTTTCTAATTTTTATAAAATTTGAGTCTTTTTTTTAATAAATGTATATAACTTTTTATATTTTAATTAGTAACCTCCTTTTAATCTTTACATTTTGATTGATGTAGCTTGAGTTCTCTTCCTTGATCTTAGGTATATATTTGGATTAAGTTAGCCCCGTATTTTTTTTTATAAACTGATAATATCTAATTAATTATTAAAACATTAAAATATAATATTTTCTCAAAGATGGATTTAAAGTCTTTGATCTAATATTTTTCTTCCCTTGAAATAATTGATAAAATATTTTATAGTAGTTAGATTTAAATAAATATTTATTATTTTAACACTTTAATTAATTATTAAAATTAGTATAATATTTATTTAGTCTTAACGACTAGTTTCTAAACAAATATGTAATATTTTAATTATTTTATATTTATTTTTAATAATTTATATTTATTTTTTCCTAACAGCTAGTTTCTAATCAAATATATTTTATTATTTTTATATATTTTACTTACCATATTAACTAATTTACCAATGGCTAGTTTTCAATAGCTAATTCTAGGCAATGATGCATACATACTATTTATTCCTTGAGATCTATTGATTCTTCACCTTGTCCTGAGGATGGACCTCATTAGTTGGTTCGAAACGTCGACCAAATATTGATTATGTGATTAATCCGAAAGACATCTATTCGACATTATGGATCACAAAAGTCGTAGATCTAACATTTATGCATTTGTTTATTTGTTCATGTCCAATTTAATTTATGTAACAAGGAACTATAAATTAGAATTTGTTGAAGTTAAAATCTATTCAATATTTTACCTATATCCATAGAAACCATATTTTACCTGGTAACTATAAAACTAATATTAGAATATACATTAGTAATGAATTTGTGATATATGGTCCTATCTTCATGACCAAGTTCTTAGTATCTATTATAATGTTCTTTTAAGCAGTGATTTGAGTGTAGTGTTTGTGAATAGGCATAAAATATTAGATCATGAACTAGTCTCAAATAAAGATACTTTGAGTGATGTGATGATAGAAATGGAAAAAGAAGTAGAAATGGAAATGAGAACAATTACAAAAGTAGATATCACAGGGGGAAACAATGAAAGAAGCAGAAAATATAGAAGAAACATAGACAAAAAGGCAGTTTTGTCCAAGTTTAGCTAATTGTATATCATATTTCTTTTTGTTTTCTTGAATTAATTTCAATTAAATTCTGATGACTAGGAAGAAAGAGATCAAGTTTGTGCCATTATTAATAAAAAAATATTAGTAACAACATAACATGAAGCATTTTCCCTGGCGTTGTGTTAGTTACATATCATATTTTTAGACAAAGAAAATAAGACAAGACCAATAATCCATACATATTTGACATCTAAGAAGGAAGAAATGACAATAACATTACTTGTGCCAACACTATTTATCAAACAACATGGGGTAAAACTTATTGCAAATACTGGTGTTTTTATTAGAATTATTGAAATAATTCCAAAGCTCAAATATGATAGTGGTGAGTGTGAGAAAACTATTTCATGAAATAACTCTAACATTGTAAAAAACCTTTGTCCTGATTCTAGAGAGTAAATTTTTTTCCCAAATATGATGATTGCAAATATGTCTCATATTCAAGATCTATTTCCAGTTGGCACAAACGATGCCATTGAAATTTCAGTAACACAAACATGCTTGCAATATGTATTATAAATCAAAGACTAGAATGTGGATCGGGACAAGGCAATAGTAAGCTTAGATTTATTCCAATGTTTCAATGATAGAAAGTTATTGTCCTCCTCTTATATGATTTAAATGTATTGTTTTATAAATGTTGCATATGTAACATGTTCAAGTACACAAAAAAAATCTTTCGACATATCTTTCAATCCAAAGAAAATTGTAAGAAGATGCTTTCCCACACATCTTGCCAAAAAATGTAGTTAAAAAACAAGATACAGTTTTCTGGACTTCACAATCGACATTCATATGTTCATTGAAATCAAAGAAGAAAGTGGAAAGTCTCAAAAACTTGGTTTCTTTGGTGAGAGGAGTATACATGGTAAACTCTATCATATATCTATATATATATATATATATATATATATATATATATATATATATATATATATATAAGAGAGAGAAAGATAGAAATACATTTGATTTCAAGTTGCTAACTCTTGATTTTTTGTATCAAATTTGTAGCATTTGCAAGGAAAAATAACAACAACTAGTGCATATGCGAATCCATTTGAGACTATAGGTGTGAAATGCAGTAGTCCAATTACAACTGCTAGAAATATGGATGAAACTATGGTTTATTGTAGCATTAGCAGGGAAAACTGTCATTTTGTTTATTTACATCTTGTTGACGGTGATGGATCATGCCAACATGCAAGGGGGTCTCCTTAATGAAAAGTCCCAATTAGACTTCACACTGTTTGGTGTAGGATCCCTTTTAGAAATAAGGCATGATTGCCATTTTCTTTGAGATTTCCTTGGTTGCAATGGTCTTTTGAATGAACAAGTGAGTATGCCTTGTGGAATGTTCAGTTGTAGAATGTATCAAGGTTATTTCACCAAAGGGGAAATAAAAGTGAGCCTTTAAAAGAAAAGTAATAACAGTAATCTAATAAAGAAACACGAGCATATATATATATGAAATAATTGTTGATAAACTAGTGAATTAGTTCACATAGAAGAAACAATCGTTAAAACAAGTAAAACACACCTTCAACAAGATACGCACCAAAGCCACTGAAATAGTTCAATTTTTTTAGTGCATATGAAAACAACATATATCACAAACATTCAAAGAATATTCTTATAACATTTATGACATACACATGAAAGTGTGTTGGCTCAATGAGCTTCAAGCATTAACCAAAAGTTCTAAGATACACCGGTACAATGAACACCACTAGCTTCAATAATGGAGCATTAGAGCTACCACTTTCTCTTCCAAAGAAATATCTTCATCTCTAATACCTAGTGGGATGAGCCAATGTGAAAAATCCTTTTCTTGAGCTATGAGGGTGTATATATAACAAATGGGGTGACTCTTCACCTCCCTTGTGACTCTTGCACTACCCTCATGACTATTTCACTTCCATATGACCTTTAGACTTATTCATGACCTTTCACAATCTATAGGTGAACCTTGAATTTCCACTTTACATTACATTTCTCATATTAAAAATTACACAATCATATCCAAAAATGGCATGGAAAATCATTACTCAAATAACAACTTTACATGACACCTTGACAAGACATGGCATGACATTGATGACATGGACTCAATCATGATGTGGCGATGTCAAGCCATTCTTTCTGTTGCTATCTGTGTGTCTTTTTTGAAAGATGGTACATGCTCATATTCCTCCTTCATAGGGGTTGAAGACAGGGAGTCTCCATTGTGAACTTGATCTCCATTGTGAAATTGATCTTCAACTATTGTCACAATCTAGTGTCCCTTCATCTTCTCGTTCAATGATCAACTCATAATTGTAGTTTCATAGGTGTCTTTTATCAGGGTCTCCTTCCTTTTATCATTCATCATCATACTTGACAACATATAATACCTGTAACTAAAAACCACTCATGACAACATGACATGAGTTTGAAAAACTCCTAGCTTAACATGCTTCATGAAAGTAACTGATTGAGCAAGAACTGGGTGCTGGAATGAGTGACATGCTCAGGGATTACGCAATGTGTAGTTCCAGAGGTCAGGAATGGAGTACTGAGGCTTGTGACTATGAAATGCACATTTCTAGAGGTCAGGGCAGGATATCTGCGTAGCTGCAGAGCTCAGTGAGGCAATCTTGAGCCTTGAAGTTGCCCAATGCGCAATACAAGAAACAAATAAACCTAGGGATTAAAAGTTCAAGGAGGCAGGATGACACTGCACAATGTGAAGAAGGAGGCTAATTGGAGGATGAATTGCATAGTTGTGGAGCTCAAAGGGCTAAGGTTGAGCACTGAGACTGCACAATGCATAGACCTTGGAGGTAAGAACTACAATTTCGTAGTTCCAAGAGGCAAGGGATGAGATTGAGGTTTGACACCATGCAGTGCATAGTTCTAGGGGGATGAGTGAGTTCAAGTTGATCGGGCAAGAAATTTTCAGAATCTTACTAAGTGCGGGATCAATGAGGTAGAAGTGAAACTAGGTTTGAACTTATGAAGGATCACACACACTCAAAAAAATTGATGACACACCATTGAACACTCAGTACACAAGGACAACATGATCCCCTCAATGCGATGACAATACAACAACCACCTCCAAGTGTGACACTTAAGATACACTTCGTGACGACAATGATGACACTTTGTGTGACAATGCATAAAAAATTGGGAATGGGTCTAATACATGTTTATATGATAGATAGGACCCATCAACACCGAAACTACCCCTTGAGATGAATCATAACTCTACTTATGTGATGTGAAACACTTTTCATGCCAAAAGAAGAAACTTTGGTCTTCTTCCAAACGAGACTTAAAGACTTAGATAATACACATGGAATGGCTCTTACTACTAGAAATGAAAGCATGCAAGGTAAAAGTAGGCTCAGAAATTTGGATGTAAGCCAAAATCTGGGAGGGTGTTTTAGTAGCGACAACACTTGGCGACACACTAGTAGAACTCCATCTTCTTTGCCTTGGTCTAATCTTTTGTGAAAGGTCTAGCTTTTCAGGAAGTAATGATTCATTGTATATATTATTTTGGCTTTCCCACTTAACCTGGTTATAAATATAATCCCCTTCATCCCTTTCTTAGTTGGGCCCATTCATAAGGCCATCCATATCACATTTGTTTCAATTCAGTAGAAGGGTAATATAATCTATGAGCTTAAGATATCTAGAGTATGAGTTTTCATCTCTAGTGTTTCTCCACTACCAGTAGGCCTGGATAGTACCCTGGAAGAGTCAATACAAGAACACAAGAATTTCTTCGCTACCAATGAGCCTGATTAGTACCTCGTGAAGTTACTTGCTTCACCTCTCTACACAGGAAGGCTTTCTCTTCTTTCACCCTATTTATTTTATTTATAGGGATGTGCTTCAACACTTATTTATTTCATGGGGTGGAAAAGGGATCCTGACATATTGAGAGCATAAGAGTTTGCTCCTTCAGAGAAACATATATATACCTCTGATATTAGTATTCTCATTAAAATTTTCTCCTTTTCCTTCTCTACTTGATTGGATTAGCGTGCAAAACACTGAAACACAAAGAACCGAGCATAGGAATGAGGTTCCTAGAATAGATATAGGTATCATGGTTCTACACAAATCTCTCCTTATACAAGGATCATATTTTCCATCAAAAAATCATCGACCAAAAGGTATGAACCAAGACAAAGAAGAAGGACCAAAATGTTAGATAAATGTTGTACTATGACAAGGCCCTTTTGCATTTTTCCACACATATTGGAACCAAATACACACCTTCACACGAGGCTTATTCAAAATAATGAAAAGACAATAGAAAATATTGAACATGACATACATAAAAAGAAAAATAAAAATAAAAATGAAATAATATATACATATGGTAGGGAACAACCCTAGAATGCTATTAAAAGTATTATTTCAAATCTTGGTCATTGATAAGAAGAGGGTCCATCTTCCCATCCAAATATTGGAGATGATAAGTGTGGTTTCCAAGCTTCGCACAAACAACAAATGGTCCGATCCACAAGGATTGGAACTTAGTGTGTTTCCCCTTCTCTTCGTGGGCTTTGTCCCACTTCAATACTAGGTCTCCCACACTGAATTCCTTCTTCCCCACAAACTTCTTGTCAAACCATCTCTTGATACGATTTTGATGAAGAGTAAATTTTTCTTTTTTCTTTCCTCCTTTCTTCATGTAGCTTTAAGAGAGTGTTTATCCTACTCTGAACAAAAATACAAGGCTTACCCTGAGACTCTTGTGAAAGTTGAAGGGCGGGCATGTAAATGTTTGGAGGTAGGATGGTTTCTTTTCCATACACCAGAAAGTAAGGAGAGGGTTTTAAAGAAGGTTTAGGTGTGACACAGTCTACCCATAGAAAGTTTTCCAAAGAATTGTGGCAGTTCCTTTGTTCAGAGTAGAAGATATTTTTGATGATACAAATGAGGTTTTTATTGGTTGAATCAACAAGATTGTTACCTATGGATAAAAATTAGCTAAATGTTTCAATACAATGGCATTTTCTAATCGAAAATCATAAAGTTTAAGCGATGATAAATAAGTTCCATTATTGAAAACAAGTGATGTCAGAACGTTGAACCTGGTAATGATATTTTTCCTGAGGAAATTGATAACTTCCTAATCATTCACTTGTTTGAGAGGAACCACTTTTGTCCACTGCGTGAAGTAGTCTATAGTAGTGATGGTGTAGCGGTGCTGCTTCGATGAGTGTGGAAACATTTCACCGATGACATCCAATCCCCATCGTTGGAAGGGTTCTTCTATAACAATGGGTTACAATGGGGCATTTGAATTCTTATCTTGGCTAGCACATTTATGAAAAAGTAGGCATTTACAGGCATAAGCACGAGAATCCTTGAAAAGTGTGGGCTAATAGAAATTGACTCACATAATATTATGCATAGTAGTGTGACCCACAAAATTCCCACTACTTGATCCGTGATGGAGGTCACACAATACCATTTTTGAATTAAGTGCTTCTAGACATCAGCAAGACCCCATTATGGCACTTCTTGAAAGAAATTCATGTACCAACTGATATGATAAAGTTTTCAATATTGTGGCCCTGTTTTTTCGTGCTATAAGTGTGAGGGAAAGGTACAATGCTCAATATATCGTTGCAAATTTGTGTACCAAGAAGTGTTTTCATTATTGGGGGTAGCTTGTTCGATATTATACATTTCGATTTCTTGCTCCTAGCCAGAAGAATCATCTTCTGATGCACTTGCTTCTTGTGCTACTAGTTGGCATAGACCATGGCCATTTATCATGTGAACTGACTTGAACTCAAGATCGTATTCTAGTAATATTTTCATCCATCTTGCTCTTCTTTCACCCAACTCTTATTGAACAAATAATGATCTAAAAGTTGGGTGAGGCACAAAGATAATGACATGATTTTTCAAAAGATAAGGTCTGAAGTGTTTTACCACCTTGTACACTATGTAAGCTTTTTTATCAATGGCAGGGTAATTTAGTTGAGGTCATTGCAAGATGAAACTCATGAATGATATAGGCCATTCATTATCTTGATCATCCTTTTGTGTAAGAATGAAAAAAAGAGAAGTATTAGAAGCGAAAGTGTACAACAATAAATCTTTGTTGAAGTTTGGACTGTATAGTGTTGGAGATTTTGCGATTGATTTCGTAATCTGGGTGAAGGCATCATTTTCCCTTGTATACTACTTATAGGCCACATCCTTCTTTATCATATCTTGCAACATTTTGACTATTTGTACGTAATAGAGATGAACTTGCGAAGGAAATTGATTTTCCCTAACGAATCCGTAGCTTTCTTGTTCACTGGGAAGGGAATCTGAGTGATAGTTTTGACTTATTAAAGGTCCACTTTAATCCCATTCTTTGTGATAATATGGCCCGAGATATTTCCCTTAAACACTGTGAAAATGGTCTTCTTAGGATTAAGATATATCCTGTATTTGTGAAATCGCTTGAAAATTTTCTTTAGATGACACAAGTGAATAGATCTCCCTTTTGAAAACACTGTCACATCATCTAATTAAACCACAATGATCTATCCAATTAAAATTCTAAATAAAATGTCCTTAACACATTGGAAAGTATCACTCGCGTTAACAAGTCCAAAAGGCATTCTTTTGAAGTCAAATGTACCCCACTTAGTTCTAAACGTAGTTTTGTGCTTGTCGAGTTCTGCCACTAGAACCTGGTTGTATCCTGAGAAAATGTCCAACTACGAAAACATTTTGGATCCCAATACTTTTTGGAAAATATGTTCTATTGACAACACTGAATAATTATATTTGTCTGAGGTGTGATTTAGATTGTGAAAATCAGCACATAGGCATATCTCCGCGGACTTCTTCCTTACCAGAACTAGATTAGACACCCATATTGAATGATGAACTTTAAATATGATCCAAGAATCCAATAATTTTCTCAACTCTATATGAATGAGGGGCTTAAGAATAGGATGAAATTTCCTCAGTTTTTATTGAAAAGGCTTGGCCCTTCCTTAATAAGAATCACATGCTATATTATTCGTGTATCGTAAGTCTTAATATCATTGTATGTCCATGCGAAAATATCTCGGTATTTCTTAAAGAGGCAGATAAAATATTTCCGCTCTTGAAGTGTACAACAAGTATTGAGATTCACAAAATTCAGATCTTATTTTGTGCCAAGATTTACTTGTTTGTGCGATAGAGTGGAGCTATGAGTCTTTGCGTTGACTAGTCCTTTGAAGCGATTTTGCAGGTCATACAATTTTTCTAATGACACCACACCCTTGGGCACGAGGTTTCCTTTGCTTACTTGAGATAAATCCTGTAAATATTTCTCGTGCTCGTCTTCGTCAATAGCTACATCCTTTAATACATCAATGTTCGCCATAAATACAGTATATATTGGTCGTAATTGAAAACACAAAAATTAGTAATATTATCAGTAACAAATGTCCTATAAATAATTTCAATAGAAAATCCATCCCTTAATGCTAACAACCTAACAACATCATTTTCTAACATATTAGTAGCAACATTATGAATTCTAGGAACCAAAATAATAGTAAAAGCTTAGAATTGTGAAATTGAAAGCCATACCAGTTGTTGATAATTTATGTGATTAGTTGAAACACAATGTATCATATTATGTAATTGTAATGTGACAATTGCAGAGTCACTTATTACTTTGAGCACTTCAAATTTGAGGTCAATGGATTTCTTCAAACCAAGAATGAGTGCTTCATATTCGACAATGTTGTTGGTGCACTCAAATTCCAAGCGACAAGAGATCAAATTTTTTCTCTATTGTGGGCCTATTAAAATGCAACCAACCCCAGATCCCTCTTGTGTTTTTGAACCATAAAAGTACAATATCCAAATATTAGTGATACTAGGGCTATATCTTATACTACTACTAATTACACTATTGTACAAAAGTAATTTGCACTAGTTGGATTTTGAGGAAGGAGTTCTAGTTGTGTATCTAATGTGCCAGATAACATCCATGGTCTAATTCCATAAAACAATTTATCAAAATAACATTTGCAAATCCCATTGGTTCATTTTTTCCATCAAGTTGTGTCATGATGTGTTTCATGTAAAGCTCACACTCTACTTGAATCTAATTTTTCCACCCTTGTATGGAAGCCATAAATGTGTCCAGTCAGTCAAAAAGTACCCTTGTAATTTGTTGGACCAATCTCTGCTCAACAGTATACTGTAGGCTTTGGGAATTTCCACAATTACAATGTTTATGCACTAGTGAAATCTATGGTCAGATGACAAACAAATGATAACATTGTTGAGTTCACTAATGGCACAGACAAATAATCTATCTAGTTGTATGATCTATGCATCAGTTGTATCCCATTTAGAATTAATTTTCTTAGCGACATATAATAGCATAACATTTGTGGATGTACTCTAATAACCAAACAATTTTGGACATTATAATTAAAAATTTCCAAAGTTAAAAGAGATGGAGGGTAGCGAGTGTTAGAAATCAAATTGAAAACATTAACTATAGGTTCGATAATATTGGAGAGTTACCAAACATTACCTAAGAAGAAAAAGCTTCTTTACCTATCGAATAGTGCAATGAGAGTGCTTGTATAATCAGTTCTTTCCGACCCGTTATCTTTGTGAGCTCAAAGATTGAAATGTTGGCCCAAGCTTTTTTCATATCATCAACAACATTGTAATTGATACTTTCCATCTTAATAGGTTGTGTTGACGGATCATGTGGTGTAGCTTTACCCAAAACTTTAGGAGTGGTGGACTTATTCTTGTTATTTGTAGAAGTGTTCATGGAAGAAGTATCACTTCCAGACTTATTCTGTGAATTCTAAGTTGGATTGGAAGGTGGTAGACTTTTGTGTAGCAATTAATTCTTAAGTTCCTACCTAGAAATAGGTCCCTTGCTCCTCAAATTATAACGATTAGTTTACTTCTTGGGAGGAGCTTCACTTGTTGAAGGTTCATTAACACTCTACTTATCAACATTGTATATGACATTAAGCATGTTCACCGAGTATCCAACGCTTGAACTTTCTTCGGTTGCGACAGGTTAATTTGTTTCTTTGCTCCGCTCAGGTTTTTCTTCCGCTAACAAAGTATCAACCAAATTAGCCATCATAGTGTTCATATTTTGATTCCATTATGGGCACCGCTCTTGAAGTGTACAACAAGTATTGAGATTCACAAAATTCAGATCTTATTTTGTGCCAAGATTTACTTGTTTGTGCGATAGAGTGGAGCTATGAGTCTTTGCGTTGACTAGTCCTTTGAAGCGATTTTGAATTTCACTTTCTTCTTTGCTTAAGATAAAAGCCATTGTCCTGGTTTGGTGGCCAGATAACGACAATGCCATTCACGGGTAGTAATCAAACTGAACAAGCTGGCTCGTGATGAGACCCCTTGTCTTGAAATTTCAAGCCATTACCCTGTTTGGTATGCAGTTTTGGTAATGTCAGTTAAATTATTTTCCTATGAACATGGTAAGCAGGCTTGTAATAAGACCTCTTATCTTTAATCTTTTATATTTTAGAATTACACTCTAAGAAATCATAAACTTTTAGTGAATGGGATGAACAACTATCTTATTAAGAGTAAATGGATGACAGGTTTAAGAGTTAAAGGTTGCTGAAGATGGATTAGCTCCTATTTTAATATAGATAACCTTTGGAGACTAATTTTGAAAACCCAAGATGACTCATAGAACTTCATTCAGAGTGAAGTTTACAAAAGTTAGACTGTGATGTTCAGAATAAAAAGATATCTAATTTCCTAGAAATGATCTTTCTTGGTTTAAGACGCTATTATCCGAAAGTAAATATTAATAGTGCGGTGGCGAGACAACTTTTAATTACAGCGAAAGGTCAATGGAAGATGTCCCACGTCCTTATTTCTACAAATCCTACAAACTATATAAAAATTATCAAACTACATAGAGAAGGGGTTACCTCCTCAATTAAAGAATTTCTTCAAGATCAGACCATTGACAGGGAGAGAATCTCTCACCCCTGATAGATTTTGCAGTATAAAAGTGGAATGGCCTACTTTTTCACAGATCTAAAATGGTCCAAGTCGCATTTTTTGAAATTTGGAATGTTTACCTTTGTCTTCATGGGCTTTGTCCCATTTCAGGACTAGATCTCCGACTTGGAATTGTTTAGGACTAGATGAGGCCAGATCAAAAGCTGCTTTAATGACTTGCTGATGTTTAGCGTGTGTAACCTTGGCTTTTTCCCTTTCTTCTTCGAGTTTAAGAATTTGATCATATCTAAGCTGGATAGAGGAAGAAGGAGTTTCATCAATAAATTGCACTAGGGCTAGAGATGGAAAAAGAAGGTTGGTTGGTACGATTGCTTCTTTTCCATAGACAAGATTAAACGGAGAGGTCCCTATGGAAGCTTTTTGTGTTATCCTATCAGCCCATAATGCAAATACCAAGGATTTATGCCAATTCTTATGATTCTCTTCGATTGTTCGCTTAATGATTTTGATTAGGTTTTTATTAGTTGATTCTGCTAGGCCATTACCCTGAGGATAGTAATTAGCAGAATACTTTAATTTAAATCCCCTTTTGATAGCGAAATCAATCATTGCATTACCTGAGAAGTAAGAAGCATTATCAAAGACAAGAGCGTTTGGAACACCAAACCTGGTAATGATGAACTGATCTATAAATTCAATGATCGCCTCAGAGTTTGTTGTTTTTAACGGAACTGCTTCTACCCACTTTGTAAAGTAATCAGTTGCTGTAAGAATATATTTGTGCTACTTGGAAGAAGAAGGATTAATTTCTCCAATGATGTCCAATCCCCATTGTTCAAAAGGTTGTTCAATGTTGATTGGTTGCAAAGGGAAAGCTGGTTTTTGTTGTCTTCCACTGGCAGTTTGGCATTTGATGCATTTCCTTACATATTCGTGAGTGTCCTTAAACAAAGTAGGCCAATAGTATCCAGCATGAATGATTTTATGAGCTGTTGTATCAGCTCCGAAATGTCCTCCTGCTGCTCCGTCGTGTAGCTCCTGCAAAACCTTTTGAGCTTCAAGTTTCTCAAGGCATCTTAATAGGACAGAATCATAGTTTCTTCTGAAGAGTACATCGCCAATAATGGAAAAACTCTTAGCTTTCAATCTAATGGCTCTTTTGTTTTTGTAGGACAAATTAGTAGGTGCATAACCATTCTTTAAATAAAAGATCAGATCTGCATATTGTGATTCGGAATCAGGAATACTTAGCTAATTAACTTCTTGGGTTTGCTCTGTATCACTTGATTCCGGAATGTTTGATGCTCCTGCTAATATCCTGCAAAAACCTTGACCTTTAACAAACTTTGCTGGCTTTATTTCTAGATCATATTCTTGGAGAGCTGCGACCCAATTTGCCCTTTTTTCTCCCAATTCCTTTTGGATTAATAGTTGCCTAACTGCTGAGAAAGGAACTATCACTTTAGTATGGGTTTTTAAAAGAAAGGGTCGATAATGTTTGACTGCTTTAAAGACAGCAAAAGCTTGTTTCTCAATATCGGAATAATTTAATTCGGCGCCTTGAAAGTTTGAACTGAAGAACGAGATGGGCGCTTCCAAATTGTCATCATTCAATTGGGTGAGTACTGCTGCGTAAGATAAGTCGGATGCAATGGTATATAATATGAAATGATTAGAAAGATTTGGAGTATTCAGAGCTGGGACATTGATTATTGATTGCTTAATATCATTAAAAGCTTGCTTTTCCTCTATTCCCCATCTGAAGGTTGAATTCTTTTTAATCATTGTTTGTAGTGGTAGTACAATCTGTGAAAAATCTGGAACAAATCGTTTAACGAAATTAATCTGCCCTAGAAACGACTGCATCGATTTTTTGTTGTGCGGAAAAGGAATTTCAGAAATTTCCTTAATTCGGTCAGGATCTACATAAATGCCATCTTTAGATACAATAAACCCTAGAAGCTTACCCTGGTTGAGAGCAAAGAAAGACTTTTTCGGGTTGAGAGAGATACCATATGTTTTGCATCGTTGAAAAATCTGTTTTAAATCATGCAAGTGGTTATATCTCTTTTTAGAATACACAGTAATATCATCGAGGTAGACGACTACTGTCCGATTAATTAATCCTCTAAAGGCTGTATCCATGGCTCTTTGGAATGTCGCTCCTGCATTTATGAGTCCAAAAGGCATCTTTTGATATGCATAAGTTCCCCATTTTGTCCTGAATGTAGTCTTTAGTTGGTCATCAGGATGGACCAACACTTGATTATATCCAGAGAAACCGTCGAGAAAGGACATTAATTCAGATCCTGCTACCGATTGGAGAATTTGTTCCATGGTAGGCAGTTGGAAATTATCTTTCAAGCTTGCCTTATTCAAGTTTCTGAAATCAATACAGATTCGAATGTCGCCGTTTTTCTTCCTGACTGGTACCATATTGGAGACCTAGTTTGAGTGTCAGACAGGGAAGATAATCTTAGCTTTTAGGAGCTTATTAAGTTCCGACTTTATTTGGCTCTCCAAATTCGGGTGTATTTTTCTTAACTTCTGCTGGATAGGTTTTTGATCGGGAAGCATAGGAATAGTATGTTGTATGATAGATGTATCATATGTCTTGAGGTCGTCATACTTCCAAGCAAAAACTTGCTTGTTTTTCCTTAAGAGTTTGATAAATGCTTCCTTTTCTTCTATAGAAAGTCCTAGTCCTAAGTTGATATTTTGAGGAGCTTGATCTGTTCCCAAATTGATCGATTCAAACCTGAGAGTAGAGCTTTGGATTTTTGCATTAATTACAGGTTTGAACCTATCTTTAATGTCATAAAGGTCTTCGAGCTTTACTACAGGCTTAGGAATCGCGTTATCTTGAGATGTTTCTTTCATTTGAGAATCATGGTCATGTTCTTCAATGATTTGATTGTCATAAGACTTTTCAGAGGTTAAGAATTGCAAGATATCCTCGTCATGGTTGAAAACCCTCCAGTTGGTGATGTTATCGGGAACTGAAGGTCTAAAAATTAATTCTATAGAAAATCTATCAAGGCTATAGTCTTCGGAAGGGAGGAGTTTGGAAGCTACGTTGGCTAGTAAATCAGCTGCTGAGTTTTGTGATCTTGGAATTGAAGAAATGTTGAATGCTAAGAAATGCAAAGTAAGATCTTGCACTAGCGATTGATAATGCTTAAGGTGGCTTGAAAGGCAATGAATTGTATTTCTTACCTGTTTAACAATGATCTCACTATCTCCGAATACTTTTATATATTGGACTTTAAGGTCAATTGCCTTATATAGTCCCTGCACTAGAGCTTCGTATTCGGCGATGTTATTGGTGCATTCAAATTCTAATCAACAGGATAACATTGTTTTTTCGCCTTGCGGACTAACCAAAATGCAACCTGCTCCTGATCCCTCACTGGACTTAGAGCCATCAAAATACAAAGACCAAAATAAAGGAGAATCAACAAAAATATTTACATCTTTTTGATTTGCGTTGAAGCATTTGGATAAATTGGTTTGTGAAAAATTTTCTACTTGAGATGTACAATGGTTAACTGAAAAAGGGGAAGATTGGGCAACAAAGTTGCCAAAGAATGATTCTGAGGAATAATTTCCCAAAATGTTGTTGTTGAAGGCCACAGGCTGGTTTTCTTGTTCGAAATCGGTTACTGTGTGAGTCATGTGTTTCTCGCGGTCGATCCTTATTTGATTTGGTTTACCCTTGTAGGGGAGCCACATATGTGACCAATCCGTGGAAATGTATCCATGCAGTTTCTCAGACCAATCTCTGCTCAGAATTAAACCATAGAATTCAGGTATGTCAGCAATCAAAATATCTATTCTCTGTACTATTCTAGGATCAGCAGACAACCTGATAGTCACGGAATTAATTTCTCCTATAACCTGCACTTTGGTTCTGTCTAACTGTACAATATGAATTGCGGACTTTTGGGGTTCTATGTTCAGTTTAGAACAAACTGAAGCTGGCATAATATTAGATGAAGCCCCTGAATCAATTAAACAGTTATGCAGATTTCGATTATAGATTTCATAGGTGAGCAAGAAAGGTGGGGTATGAGAATTGGATCTATCTCCGATCAAAACCGAATCGGTAGCTTCGACCATATCTGGAGGGGGTTGTCCTGAATCATTAGCAGCTTTTGAACTGGGAAGAGGAGAAGAGGGGACAGCGTTATATTCTCTTAGGAGTAATTTCTGCTGATGTTTTAACTTACTTAGTTCAAACATGGTTATGTTTGCCTTAGTCTTTTTCATATCATCAACAATATTATACTCCATGGAGTCAGATACTACTAGTGTCTTGGATGTTGAAGGAGAGTTAGAAATTGGAGGCTGGTTTTGAGGGGCTGCTACCGGAGATTTCTTTGGAAGAACTTTTTCTTTTGGTGTGGCAGCACCTGCACTCCTCTTTTTTGTAGTTGTTTGAGTAGGTTTAGAAGCGATTTTACTTCTTGTAGTGACAGGAAAAGCTTCTTCTTGATTCTCGGTGTCAGAATTTGGGAGTATGAAATCCCACATGTCGTGACACTCAACTACTTCTTCTTCATCTTCCGTTTGAGAGGTTGATTCCTCTTCTTCTTCTTCCTGTTCTGAGTCTGCATTAGATATAACATTGGGTGGCTTTGTTTCAGTTTTCTTGAAAGTTCTAAATGGTCTTTTGTTCGAAGTTTCAGCCACCTGTTTTTTAATTTCAACCATTTCATTAGACAATGTTTTAAGGACCTTTTGTAAACCTTCCATGTCGTATGGGTCCTTTGGGGTCTTTTTCTTAGAATCTTCTTTAAATGAGACTTTTTTGGATTTTCTATCCTCCAAGGCAGCTTTCTTCTCTAGAGCATTAATACGCTTTTCAACTGCAAGTGCTTCCTTCATATTTTCAGCTAAGGTAGGTTTACCAGCCCTGTCAACAAAAATAGCT
This sequence comes from Pinus tabuliformis, assembly GCA_031772625.1. NCBI lineage: Eukaryota > Viridiplantae > Streptophyta > Pinopsida > Pinales > Pinaceae > Pinus > Pinus tabuliformis. Next base: position 1,620,294,414 of record CM062819.1, read on the forward strand.
ATGTTGGAAGGGAGGGCAGTAATGTACCATTCGCTCCTAATTTGTTCACTTGGTTTCGAAGCGGTGGGGATTTTATTTAGGAGTTTGTTGAATCGAGCATTAAACTCCTTTATTGGTTCCCTATGCTCTATTCTCAAATTGGAGAGGTCGTTTATTAAAGTCGCCAGAGACCTGTCATCTCCATATTTGGTAAGGAACTGCTCTTGGCATGTGGTCCAGCTGGTAATAGAACCAGAAGGTAAAGAGAAGTACCAGGATCCTGCCGATCCTTGCAGAGTATAAGGGAAAAGTCTGACAACAACATCTTGTTCTGTCACTCCTTTTAAGTTAACTGCTAACATGAAATTGTTAATATGTTCTTCAGCTTGTGTTCCGTTATCTGGATTAAATTTAGGCAACCATTTTTCGGGAGCATCAGGTAGATCATGTAATGGTCCAGGCATATTGACTGCACCTGGCGTAGTCCATGGATCTGCCATTATGCTGGCGATAATAATTGTTACTACTATTGGTATTCCAGATGACTGAGGAGAAGAAGTTGTTGGAGAGAGAGTAGCTTGAGATGCTGTAGTACTTATTCCCTGATGAACAACAATATGTAACGGAGGAGTGGATGGTTGACTTCGCAGAGGAGGAGTTGAGATGGAAGATATGGAAGAAAGATCTTCACTATCAGATACTTCAGTAATCTTCTTAGCCTTTTTCCTTTTCGGTAAAGGGAACTCAGTAGGTTCAATACCGAGTTTTTCACTCTGAAGTCTGGTAAGTGGATGGGATAAGTTTAACTGCGAGGTCACACTGCTTTGTGATACTTCAGATTTCTGAGGTGAAATCGAGAAGCTCTAAAGTTTATGGATAAGAGACTGAACTTCAGGGGATTCAAGACTTAAATGTTCTGAAATATGATGGGTATGAGCAGTGGTGGTTGATTCCTCTTTTTCTCGATTGTGTGCCGGAGAACCAGCATGTGATTGAGAAGGGGGAGAGGATTTGGAGGGAGAATTACTCTTAGAATGGTTTGCAGATTTGGACCTACTTGCCATTCACAGTCGAGGCCCTCCTTCTAGCGCCAAAAATGTTGATTCCCCGAAATTCGTTGCAACAACATCGGGGAAACCACCCGGTCCGGAACTTAGTGCAGCTCCTTTTCCGTTTGGAATAGTGGCTTCGACTGGGGATAATGGGACCAGTTTCCCAAAGATTATAAGTAAACGGGATGGATGAATGATTTATGATATAAGGTGATAATAAATAAATAACCAACTACAAAAGAAATATAATAACTATAAGCTAATCCCGGGACTTATCGATTCATTTGAATACAGCGTTTGATAATTTAGGCTTACTGGCAGGCATATAGATGACACTAACAATAAGCATAAATGTTTAAATCATTTTAGATTGCTCTGCATAAGTAGTTATGCAGAGCGATAATAGCGAATTACTACACTCAGTCATTTATATCATTGTTACGCGCATGATTAAAAAGATAACAAATCACAAAACATTCAATAGTGATATGAAATGCAGACTTGCTGTTATATTGCATACATGTAATCAACAATAGCAAAAGTAATATCACAGCAATTCATATAATAGAAAAGAGAACAGATACAGATAATAGTACCATGCAAGCTGTTTGATCAATCCAATATATTAATCGCTATGTCGCGGTCCTTCCTCCAGACCAGAAAGCATTCCAAGCAAACGACAATAGTGCACAATTTACTTAAAACAGCCTTCCAAGTAAAATTAAGGACCAGTGGTCGAGTTTCAAAAAGAATATAGACTGAAGCACAATAGTGCAAACTTCAACCTTTAAGTCTTTTACAAAATTTTACGACCCTTTCCAAAACAATGAAAGGGTCTATAAATACTATGCTAATCTAAAATATCTAAATATCTAAAACTGAAAAACAACTAAATCGGCATTAACAAATATCATTTTGCATTTTGGTGATTCGGCAGTCGGCGGCGATGCTTCAGTCAGAGGTCTCTTTGCCTTTACTTCTTTGCTGACATATCGCCAGCATTGGCTCTACTTCTGGTGGAGTATTGAGGCGTGAAGTCAGCTGTGCATCATATGTGGCATCTCGAATATCGGCAATCAGGTATCGGAGAGCATCTGTTAGACAATTAAGAGCCGACCTTTGAGAATGTGGTTTAATCAGGAAAAGCCAATATGCATCGGCGGTCAAGGTATTTACTCCAGTAATTAACTGCCCTTGTTTCTCCAGATCAGGGTAATTCCTGTGCTCCAGCATGTTTGCCGTTGTTATGTTTCCAGGTGTGCATTGTGAAATCATGTTCGCCAGATACAATGTATCATTGACTAGATTGATCATGTTACTGGCAATCACTTTGCATCTGGAGGCTGCTCTTTCTGCTTTCATCATCTGTGTGTTCCATTCCATGAAAAGTATGTCCTTGTATGTTACACAGATTTGGGAGAAATTTGCGGCTTGCCCTTTTGGAGTGTCTTGCCATTCAATATACTCTGTTATATCGTCTTTAGCCTGATCCAACTTGCTTCTGGCTTTCTCGATTTGTTCACACACTGCTGTAGATGTTTCACACAGTGATTCAGCTTCAACAAGTTGTTGGCATAAGATCCTGATTTGAGATATCAGTGCGCTGTTTATTCGAGTTGCCTCTGCTTTGAAATCATTGATACTCTTGGCACTCTTAATACCTTCAAGCTGAGCTGATAGCTGAATTATTTGCTCGTCTTTAGCTTGTATCATCAGCTCATTCGATGCCTTCAACTGGGATAATGCCTCTGACAATTCTTTTGCTTTCTGAATGTCACTTTGGTCTATCCTCAGTTGTTCAATTTGCTGGGTTAACAAATGATTCTCTTGTTGTTGGGCCAGCAATTGTTCCTCTGCCTGCGCTGCCTTATTCCTTGCCTCTATCACTTCTGCTTGCAATGCGTATATTTCATGTTCTTTAGTCTTCAAAAGAAGACTTACTTCGGATGCTTTGTCAATAGTTGCCGCTGAATAAGCTCCCGCAAATTGCGATAGCTTTGTCAAATCTTCAGAGGGATCCAATTCTCCCTTCCAGACGACATTGCCCGTGACTGTTTGCTCAGATGAAACCGAAGGTTGATCAAGCCTTCGCCTTTTCCTCGAGCGCCTTACAACAGCTCTATGCTTTGGGCTGTAGAAAATGTCTAGAGGAGGAATTTCTTCCACCTGAAGATCAATTTGATCGGATGGGTCTTGAGTGATTACCTCTACATTCTGTACCATGGGTGGGCCGCTGGTTCCTTCTAGAACCGGAGAAGAAGTAGTATCGGGAGTCTTAGAGGCGTCTGAGTCTTTGGAGGCTTCCTTACCACTTATAATGGAATCGAATTGGTTCCATTCTTTAATTAATTCAGAATCAGTAGAGATTTGCTCACTTTGTTCTGTGTGAGCTTTACTTTGTTCTTTCTCCCGTTGAATCCTCTGCTGTTCCTCCAATGCCTTTCGTTGTTGCTCCTCTTGTGCTCTTTGCTGCTGTTCCTCCAATTCCCTTTTTTGCCTATCTTCCAGTTCTTTCTTTGCTTTCTCTTCTTCTTCTCTTTTCCTCTGTTCTTCTAACTGCTTTTGCTTTCTTTGCTCTTGTTCAATTTGTGCTTTTTGTTGCCTTTCTATCTGCTCTCTTCTTTGCTTCTCTGCTTGCAGCTTGTTTTGCCTTTCCTCCTGTTGTCTATCATATTCTTTAGTTTTAACAGGAGATAGGTGTATTTGCTGCTGACCAGACTCGCTTGAGGAAGATGTTGGGGTTGTGGATAATAAATCTAGAGGCAAAGTTTGCAACCTTTGCTTTCTAAGTTTATTAAATTCAGTTAACTCCACATCTTCATATCTCAGAGAAGCTAGTTGTCTGACTTGGCTTATTGAATCGGCACTCATGAACAGGTCGTCAAACTGGTCTTCTTGATGAACAACCTTTGACAGCTTGGCCTGTTCTAAGGCAATAAAAGCAGTCTTTTTTGGATCATAAAGTCTGTTTGGAATAGAAGCCAGGGATATCAATTGGAGTTTTGCCGCTTCCTTTTCTGCATGTTTGTAATTTAGCAGCGTATAAACTCCAATTCTTAAAGGAAAAGAGGGCCATCCTCTCTTCTTCTCCTCCTTGAGAGTTTGTGTGACACTCTCAGACATAATCTGGTAGGAGATTTCCCGGGCTATCAGTTTATCTGGGACGTACAAGGGGAGGACATGTGGCCTAGCCTTGCTTCCAAAAACTCTAATATAAGTAAAATGCTCTTCGCCGAACCAATGGGCTACGGCTGGGAGATCAAAAGAAGCTTCATAGGAAATTCTAGGGATAGGTCTGTCAAAAATAGAATAGTGAACGGGAACCATAAAACCATTGCAAATTTGATACAGATGGTCTTTGTGGGAGGGTTTCCACAATTTCCGATGGTACAAGTGAATGGGTGTTGGGTCATGGGTTGTCCATCTCCAACCAAGGACAGGAAACTCAGAATTAAAACAAAGGGTATCCATAATGTAAGCAGAGTAATAGAAGGGTGGGATTTTTCTCTCAGTGACTTTGGTTTTGGCCCTAAATTCACGAATAGCCATGACCAATTTATCAGACAAAATAGTGGCCCAATCCATGATTATACTATTGACGGCCGCTTCCATTAAAGGAACCATATCAATATGAATATTTGCAGAGTCGTGAAATCCCCACAATCTACACATCATAATCCCGGCGTAGCAATAAGGTGAAGCCAAAGAAGCATTGGAGTACTTACCCGACATATCATTCTTGTGTTTAGCTGGATTCTGCCTCCAATCTCGGAGAGGTTCGGATGGCGATTCATTCTCCTTCGCGAATTTTTCCAAAAAGGCTCTGTTATAAACTAGCTCGGGTTGAGGCAAATGATACATCCGTCTCAAGTCATCAGGCCTGAAGGAACCGAAAATCCTTCCATCCTTAGTATGGAAGGTTCTATCAGTGAGAGTAATTTCTTCAATTGCCCAACGTACCACATCAGTATAAGGCAAGACTTGTTCTCTGGCTGCTATTCTGTGCAGAAAGGAGTCAGCCAAATCTTTAAGAGTTGCCTCAGACTTTCTTAGTTCATCCACACTAGCCTCTGTTACTGTCTTTTCTGGTTGTTCTGCTTCTAGCAAATTATATGTACCTTGCCATGTAGTACCAGGAAGACCAGTGCATGTAGTACCTGAGATTAAGCCTTTCTTTGAAACCATAGCAGCTTGGCCTAAGACGGATGTCGGAGTAGAACCTGCCACCTTTTTGAACTTCTTTCCCATCATATTCAGACTTCTCTCGGTTGAATTCTACACAAATGCAAGGGAAATCGTAACAAAGAAATAACAATGACGATCCATAACAGGAAAGATATATAACTTGAAGCGTGGTGAGATTAATTCTAAAAGTGGCTGCGGATCTAATGATTTGAGAAGACACCGCAGATGCAATGATGGTGATTTTACAGCCTGTAGCTCCATAAATGACCATTACTTAAGTTATTAAACCGAATGACCCCTTAAAGCGTGCAATAGATTTCTTCAAAGGTCTAATCGTAATTGCTCGTTAATTCGAAGGGGCAAAGCTTTAAATACGCATGTATTACCTTATCCCTTTTCTTAACGGCATTTTGAAATTTGTGCTTTTGTCAAATCGGATTTAAATATAACTTTAATGCTTTGAAATAATCACCTTTGAGGAATTCAGGTCATCATTAAGCGTCATCGCATCGCATCGGGAGTGTGAACGACATTATCATTTGGGAGAGATCTTGGCGAATGCCGATTGCGACATTGTATCATGTTAGCGTGCGAACATAATCCCTAAATGCATATCAATTGATTTACCGACTACCGATAGCGATATCACATCGCATCGGGAAAACGATCTGAACGTCTTATGAAGATGTATGGGATTCTGCCGACTACCGATAGCGATATCGCATCGGGTCGAGGCTTAAAAGACTTTTCATAAGAGGCAGCGCCGATATTTGATCACCGATATCGTGTCGCATCGGGGAAAAGATGTGTGCCTTTTCTGTGTGTGCATTGGCTATCGCCGATGGCCGATAGCGATATCGCATCGGAAAAACCAAGGTAGCAAACGGTCTTGCGATTGCTTTTTCGGACTTAACCAAAAATTGCTTATTATTTGTTCAAAAAGGCTTTTGTTAACAAATTCATTTGATTATCATACCTTTTTCGAACAAATTCATTAATGCCAATTAAAATTTTTTTAAAGGGACCCATTTCATATGTTAATTGTTTGTGATAAAAATGTTATGAAATGGGGGGTTGTTGTAGGGCACAACAACCTATCGAATAGTGCAATGAGAGTGCTTGTATAATCAGTTCTTTCCGACCCGTTATCTTTGTGAGCTCAAAGATTGAAATGTTGGCCCAAGCTTTTTTCATATCATCAACAACATTGTAATTGATACTTTCCATCTTAATAGGTTGTGTTGACGGATCATGTGGTGTAGCTTTACCCAAAACTTTAGGAGTGGTGGACTTATTCTTGTTATTGGTAGAAGTGTTCATGGAAGAAGTATCACTTCCAGACTTATTCTGTGAATTCTAAGCTGGATTGGAAGGTGGTAGACTTTTGTGTAGCAATTAATTCTTAAGTTCCTACCTAGAAATAGGTCCCTTGCTCCTCAAATTATAACGATTAGTTTACTTGTTGGGAGGAGCTTCACTTGTTGAAGGTTCATTAACACTCTACTTATCAACATTGTATATGACATTAAGCATGTTCACCGAGTATCCAACGCTCGAACTTTCTTCGGTTGCGACAGGTTAATTTGTTTCTTTGCTCCGCTCAGGTTTTTCTTCCGCTAACAAAGTATCAACCAAATTAGCCATCATAGTGTTCATATTTTGATTCCATTATGGGCACATATTTTCTAAATGTTTTTCTTGGTGAAAAGTGTTGAATTATCCATGCCAAAATTTTGGACATTGAACACTATATTAGAACTTTGAGAAGATTTGGATGATTGAGAGTTATTTTTATTTTTAAAGAAATGCGGCCTAAAATACTTTTTGTTGGCAGTGGATGCCTCACTCAACCGTCTCTTTAACTCTGATACTTATTTCATGAGTAGTATCAAAGACTTGGTCAAGCTTTCCATATCTAACCAGTCTTTCTCCTTAGCTTTGCTGGAAGAGGCTTGGGTTTTCTTACCTATTTCCTTGGAGTCTTTGGGATCATTAGTGTCTTCAATGAATCCAATAGAACACAAATGTTTTTTGATAACAAGAGTTTCTGCAAAGTTTAAGGCCAAAGTATTATTTGCAACTCTTTTGACAAACACAAAAATGTTAGTTGGCAAGGTAGTTATGTAATACTCCTTAGTAATGTCATTGTGCAGTTGTACATCAGTGGGGAACTTGTTCAAAAAATGTGTGAATCATTGGTTGAAATACTTAACTCTTTAGTTGTCCCCCATTTTCAAGTTCTCAAGTCCTTTTAATAACATGGTGGGAGTTTTACCGTCAACCATTTTCTCCAAATGTAACTTCTTTAAACTCCCTACAACTATGGATCGAATTGGAATGAAGACTTTCATACCATATATATTATCTACCTTCTAAAATGTATGGAAAGAGTCTATCAGCAACATCATCAAAGAGTCTATAGATGCATGTACAAATCGTCAAGATGGTCTTCAACTTTGGTCTTATTATCAGGATCAAACTTTGACAACAAACTTTCTGGATATTTTGGCATCTTGTGAATATTATCCAGAAGAGCGAGTAGCCCTTGGGTCATCCAATCCAAGTCTGCATCGATTGTGTATTCATCTCTTTCCTCCTCCTCTTCTTCTAAATATGAAGAGGCTTCTCCTTCATCGTTAAAATTTGTGTTATAATCAAAATGTTCCTTGTCAAAAAATTCAAAATATTTCTCTTCACTATCCAAATTCTACTCAATTGGTGGAAGTTCCCCTTGGTGACTTATTCCTTCCGTAGGATCCACTAACTTCTCAAGGGTTACAATAACCAAATCTTCCACCGAAGAAACCAATACGCCACTGGGAGTTGTTTCTTTCTTTACATGATTATGAGGTAGAATAGCAGCAACAAGGAGTAAACCAAGAGCTCTCACAAACTAACTAGTAATGGGTTAGATAGTCCAGAGGTGATTGTAAGTAACCTCAAATGCTTGTCTCGAACTAGACTGAGAAGTTTCTTCTTTCTTAGGAGTATGAGTTGGAAGGGAAATTGGAATGTTACTTCCTTGTGCAAAAGTCTGCTTATTAGGATGTGATGAGTTATCATCCATAAAAAGGTGGTTGCCCTCCTTCTAGCGCCAGAATGTTGACAGTGTTGAATCCTTCCAACATGCAAGGGGGCTCCCCGATAAAATTTCTAATTAGAGTTCACACTGTTGGGTTTAGGAGCCCTTCTGGAAATAAGGCCCGACTTCCATTTTCTTAGAGATTTTCCTTGGCTGCAATGGTCATCATGAGAGATTAATGTACATGTACTTTTGAATGAACAGGTGAGTATTCCTCGTGGAATGTTTAGTTGCAAAATGTATCAAGGTTTTTTCACCAAAGGGGAAATAAAAGTGGGCCTTTAAAAGAAGAGCAGTAATACTAATCTAATAAAGGCACAAGGGAATATGTATATGAAAGAATCATTGAAAAATAGTTAAATAGTTCACATAGAAGTGATGATTGTAAAATGAACACAACACACCTTCAACAAGATAAGTACCAAAGCCACAATAATAGTTCAATTTATTTAGTATAGGTGAAAAAAGCATACATCACAAACATTCAAATAATAGTCTTACAACATTTACGACATACGCATGGAAGTGTGTTGGATCAATGAGATTCAAGTATTAAGAAAAAGTTCCAAGATACATCAATACAATGAACACCACTAGCTCCAATAATGGAGTGTTACAGCTACCACATGCTTCTCCAAAAGAACTCGCTTCCTCTGTAATGCCTAGTGGGAGGAGCCAAGATGAAAATTCTTTTACTTGAGCTATGAGGGTGTATATATAACAAATGGGGTGACTCTTCACCTCTCTTGCGACTCTTGAACTACCCTCATGATTCTTTGACTTCCATATGACCTTTTGACTTCTTCACGAATTTCACATTCTATAGGTGACCCTTGGACTTCCACTTTGCATTAAATTTCTCATATATTGAAAATTACATAATCATATCCACAAATTATGTGGAAAATGATGACTCATATAACATCTTGACATGACATGAAATTGATGACATGGACTCAATCATGATGTGGAAATGTCAATCTATTATTTTTGTTGCTATCTATGTGTCTTTTTTAAATATGGTACATGCTTCTCTTCCTCCTTCATAAGGCTTGAAGATAGGGAGTCTCCAATGTGACCTTAATCTTCAGCTGTTGTCACAATATGGCATCCCTTCATGTTCTCGTCCAATGATCAACTTGTCTTTGCAGCAACATAGGTATCTTCTAACAGGGTATCCTTCATTTTCTCATTCACTATCATCCTTTCATGAAAATACCTAATACCTGCAACTAAAAACCACTCATGACAAGACGACATCAGTCTAAAAAACTCCTAGTTTAACATGCTTCATGAAAATCACTCATTGAGCTGGATTTGGTTGATGGACTAAGAGGCAGGCTCAGGGATTGTGCAGTGTGCAATTCTAGAGGTTAGGAGTGGATGACTAATGCTTGAGACTACGCAATGTGAAGTTCTAAAGGCTAGGGAAGGACGTCTGGATAGTTGAGGAGCTCAATGAGGCAGCCTTTAGCCTTGAAGTTGCCCAATGCGCAGTACAAGAGAGAGAGGCCCATGGATTGTGTAATTGTGTAGTTCAAGGAGACATGATCACAACTTGAGGCTTGCCACTGCGTAATGAATAGAATGAGGTTGACTAGAGGATGAACTACACAAATGTGGAGCTCAAGGGGTTAGGGTTGAGCATAGAGGTTGCACAATGTGTAGTCCTTGGAGGCAGGAACTATGCATTGTGAAGTTCCTGGAGGCAAGGGTTGACATTACGTAGTTCACAGTTCCAGGAGGCTAAGTGAGGTCAAGTTGATTGAGAAATAATTTTTCAAAATTTGACTAAGTACGGGATCAGTGAGGTAGAAATGAAGCTAGGTTTGAACTTATGAATGATCACACACACTTAGAAAAATTTACGACACAAAATTGAACACTTAGTATAGAAGGACAACATGATCCCCTCAATGTGACAACAATACAACAACCACTTCCAAGTGCGACACTTAAGCTACACTTTGCGACGACAGTGATGACATTTGTGTGCAAGTGCATAAATTTTTTGGAATGGATCTACGACATGTCTATATGATAAGTAGGACCCATCGACACCAAAGTTATCCCTTGAGATGAAATATAATTCTACTTATGCGATGTGTGATAGTTACCATGCCAAAAGAAGACACTTTTGCTTTCTTCCAAACGAGACTTGAAGACTTAAAGAATACACATGGAATGACTGTTACTACTAGAAATGACAACATGCAAGATCAAAGTATGCTATGAAATTTGGATGTAGGTCAAAATTTTGGAGGGTGTTGTAGCAACGCCAACGCATCTGTTAAATTGTATGATACATGGAAATGACATGACTACAACATATTGTGTTCTAAGAGGCGTGGAACTAGAGAAAATATTGTTTGACCTACGAAAAGTTTCCTATTTGCAATACTGTGCGGAAAAGTTAATTATTATTAATATGTTGTTCAATTTTGAGATCCATGGAACATTTACAATAAACCATCAAAACATGATTTTGCGTAAACAATGCCTATTACAAGTAATTAGTAAGACTAAATAACCATAAACTAGTCACAGGGGGGGGTATGCACTTCATATTTGAAGTTCCCATTTTAACACCACCTTCTATTTTTTCCTTGAAGAATTTAACCATTGCCAAAAAGCTTTTATGTTTTGTTGGATGGTTTGGATCTAATTTCATCATGTGGTTACTTGATATGTAGTTATTAACATTGTATAAAGATTTAATTCAATGAATTTGTTTGCTTAAGTTCCAGGTTTTGTGTTATACTATTTACTAACACTATATACACTAACATTCACAGTATATAATATGTAGCTAGCTCATAGCCCTATCTCGTGCGTGCTTTTTTGCAATGTGATTTCTTACATTATTTTATTGATTTATAAAATTTCCAAATCCTATGAATATTAAAACAATATTAGAAAACGTTTTTCCTTTTAATTGCTATCATGTAACTTTTTCCATCACACATGACTTCTTAAACAGAGCAATAAGACAAGTTAATTCTATCATGTAACTTTTCTTAAAGGAAAGAATGATATCTATCTCTTTGTAATTACTAGCATGTAACATTTCATAAAGGAGAAAATAGGACCTATTTATTTTCAATTGTACAATTTGATTAGAAAACGAAAGAAAATACTTTCACACATAACATTTAAATTAGTCTGATGATCCAATTTGGCACAATTTAAAAAAATTATGTCCCATGAACATGATCATAGTATAGGTGATGCAACATTCTTAGAATTTTATATCATATGTTTCAAAAAAGTATAACAATATTTGTTTTATTGCGTCCAAAAATTTGCAATAAATAACTTTTAGCATATACTAAATTTCAAAATTGATTGAGCAAGTAGAAAAGTTTGGTAACAAATTCTTTATTAATAAATGATAGTTTATAGAGGTTGCCACTCTTACTTATTTTTCTATGAGAATGGAGTTTTATTTTCTCCATTCATGTTTTCCAATAACTCTTCTAATTACATTATTATGGCGTCAGTTCATCTTCTAGCTGCCCAAACCTTTTTTGAAGTTCCAATATGTTGTTCATTAGTGTTAAGATATGTTGGCTAAGCATTAAGATATCTTGGTTAAGCATTAAGATATTTTGGCTCACTACATAACTCTTACTGCATGTTGTTACCTTCGGCCATTTGTCTCACTATTAGTATTGCAATATTAACAACTAAACCACGGTATTCTAAGTGACAGAGTGTTCCTCCAGCCGCCCCCCCCCCCCCCCCCCTCCCCCATTTGGATTACCAATTATTTGGAACTACAATGATATAGTCTAGTGCAACACTAAATTAATAATGCCAAGAATATCAAAATCGTCTTTCAAAATCCTGGAAGATTTCCATTTAAAGTGATTTTGGCTTAAAAATAGAGCAATTTCATAAGGCACTTCACTAGAAAAATATTTTCGACAACGATGATAAATTCAAAAGACAATAGACATATGATAAATCAAACCTCAGTAACACTCATCCGTTTCAAAACAAATGAAGAAAATTGCTTCCCCAAATCTTTTAGAAATGAGTTCAAAGCTAATTGGACTACATATAGTGTGTTAGAGGACATAAGTCATATAAATCACAAATTGACATCAAATTTTTGAAAGGTCATTTGACTTATATCGATTTTAATTCTATTCATTAACCACTGATTTTCATCAGTGTAGCTAGTGCTATTTGGTATGATCTGTAATTAGAAAAGACTGTTACGATATTGGTTGCTATAAACTATATCTTATTTTCTTAAATTCCCACTCGAGGTAGTACAACTCATAGGATTGTGTTTCATGACTGTTGCATTTGGCACATTCTAGAAATCGATATCAACATATTGTTTTATTAATATCCTAATTTTGAATCTGTTTTGATTTATGTGATGATACAATGACACTTAAACATTGATTTTATTTGATTAAGTTATTGCTTGTTTATGGAAGTGTTATTTCCCATATTAGTTCGAAACCGATGTTCAATTTGGGACGTAGATCTAAGGAAATTTATACAAAAAACATGAAACAATGTTTTGTTACTAAATAAAAAAACATAAGGCTTAATCCTACAATTAACTAAAGCTCCCTTGGAAATAAATGTAAATGTTTTCAACATTTATTCATTGAATCAATGCATAATCATGATATCATTCGAGTGCTTAATAAAATTTACTTGATTAGCTTATTTCACTACTATCCAATGTTTTACTATCAAAATAGAGTCATCAAATTTTGGTATTCATGTTTCCCGAGTAATAAGTGCATTAGTGATTTCACATATGTTAATTGAACACTTACTATCCAATATTAAATGAAGTGTGATTTTAATGCATGTGAGGAAAAAGTGATGTGTAGGAGAATGGTTGTGTAGAGAAAGTGACACAAAAAAATTTCCACAATGTCCCTCACTTTTGTATACATTCTCCCTCTGCATAGTTCTTCCACACACTCCCCTTCCAGACATATTACACATTAATCAATTAATTTGCGGTTTTGGCTTGTTAAAGTTTGTGGCATCATGAGTGCTTAATAACATTTATTCTTTTAGCTTGTTTCGCTTCTAGCCAATATTTTACTATGAAAATAGAGTTAGCGAATCTTGAAATTCATGTTACTCGAATATTGAGTGCATTAGTGATTTCACATTTGTGAATTGAACACTTATTATCCAATATTAAATGGAGTGTGTTTTTAATCTATGTGAGAAAGAAGTGTTGTGGAGGAGAAAAAGAGTGCAAAGAAAGTGACATGAAATTCCTTCCACAATGTTCCACAATTTTGCATACATTCTCCCTTCGCACAGTTCTTTTGCACACTTCCCTTATGCCAAAAACTACACATTAATCAATTAATTAATGGTTTTGGATTGTTAAAGTTTGGGGCATGAAAAGTTTGGTTTACGTGTATATTGGATGCAAAATAAGGGTAGACGATTAACTGTATTTGCAATCCAATTTATTAACTTGACTCGATATGGTTTCTACCGGTTCACATTATGCTAAAAACTAGCATTTTAAAACTATTCTCGGATTTTTTAATTGTTTAATTTTAATATAGCTTTTAAATTTTTAGTGTACAGTTGGTGTGTAGAGTAACAGGAACCTCCCCCACACATAAATACCAAATATTTTGGTGTACCAGGAAAGGGTGTGTGTAGAAAGGTTGTGCGGGGAGTTTGTGTCCCTTACTCCACAGATGCATTCCTCACATATAATTTTCCCCGCACTCCCCACATAAATTTTCTCTTCACACCAAAACAAATGTTATTATCCTCATATATTAGCTTATCCATGTACCTTGGTAGGAGTTCATATTCCTATGAATGTATCTCAACAACGAGGTGGACCATTTGATCTTGCTAATGGGGAAGTCGCAACATTGTGCACGGAAATAGATTGAATCCCGTTTTGAGAATGATCAACAATATTTCACCTACAGAATCAATATATACCATTATGGGAAATCAAAGTCTCAGTTTGGGCATGATTTGTGACTCCATATTATTGATTAATGTAAATATTTGACCTTTTGAATGTCTGAATATTCTAGGAAAGGAGGCATGTTGTTTTAGTCCGCAGACAAGGAGAATTAAACTATTGAACCATCAGCATAAGTCCCATGTACATAATAATTCATTGAACGAATCTTGAATGAAATGCATTGAGCATTAAAATGAAGTGTTTAAGTTTTAAACATTTTCTCGGAAACAAATTAATCAATTAATTAGCAACAATTTGTCTTGTGTGAGGAAGAAGTGTTGTGCAAGAAAATTGGTATGGGGAGCAAGGAACATAAAAAAATATCTGCAATGTTCTGTACCTCCACATACATTCCCGCATACTACATATTAATCATTTAATTAGTTGTTTGGGCTTATTAAATTTTGGGGAATGAAATTTTGGGTTACGTGTATATCAGGTACAAAACAAGGCTTGGTGATAAACTATCCCCACTACTATGTCGACTTGTGTTTGTTTTATTTGAGCTTCCCAAATACTAACTGCATTTGTGATTTCACATTTTTCAATTAAGTAGTTATATTAAATGAAATGTTATGTGGGAGAACGAGTTTCTGGATAAAGGAACATAAAATTTATTTGGAAATGTTGTGTGTCTCCGTATGCATTCATGCAAACTATATATTAATGAATTAATTAGAGGTTTTGGCCTAAATAGGGAATCGTTTGAATTCTTAATGGAATTTAAACGTTATTCGCATTTACTCTGCAACAATGTGTAATGTTTACTGGTTCATCAAGCTCTATAGCTATTATTTGTTTTAGGAGATTGAAATGATGTGAAGGGAGGGATATGTGCTAGAGAAAATTTACTTGCCAACATCCTTACCTCCACACAGGCTCTCCCTCAACGCACTTCTTTTACATGTTGTAAAATGTCAACTTTCATGGTTTTGATACACATATTTTTCCATTCCACAACAGCGTTTTGATGAAATGTCACATAATCTTAATAAACTTCTTACACTCCGAACACATTTCCCTTCCATACACCTTTTATACACGTTGTAAATTGTCAATTTTCACATTATTTGATAAACATACTTTCTCATTCTACAACAACTTTTTGACAAAATGTCACATAAACATAATCAAATTCACACATCGCGGATTAGCACATATTAAAAAATTAATTAAGGCTTAATTTTATGATTGGTAAAACAAATTTAGAAAATACTTTATCTCTGCACATAGTCACATGCCTTCATTCTTTCACTGTGTAGAATTTTTCTACAAATCAGCTAGCTCTGATACCATGTGGAAATTTCCACCTGTAGATCACTTGCTAATGCAACATACTAAAGCAAAACACTTGATCTACTTCTACAACCAATTTAGCGGAAGCTTAATTGAACATGAGCACCATCAATAAGAACACATATAATTGATAAGAAGGAATCACAGAAGATATAACTCGGGGAAAGACTCAACCTAAAACCCCAACTTTGTATTATCATACATAGGATTTATACAAAGCCTTAGCTCTCACACAGCTAGCCATCTCTCAGTACAATCCTCACAGATGAAGGTGGAAATACATCAGGATTACACAAAGCCTTAGCTCTCACAGCTATCCAGCTCTCAGTGCAATCCTCCTGGATGCTCACAGGCAATCAAGACTTCTCCTAAGCCTTCTCCTCTACCCTCCAAGCCTCCTATTTCCTTGCGCAGTTTTTCCTGGGTGATCCTCCTATTACCAAGTGTAACACTGATCTCTCACACTGATCTCACACCCTGTAAAACTGCACAATCCTCAAGGAACCTTAATCCTTCTGCTTGGATGATTTTCCTTTATAGGAAAAATCCATCCAACTAATAGTACACTGTCCCTCCTCTGATCTCAACTGGGTCTTTCTCTGAACTGACATGCATGAGTTATTTATGAGAGAATATTCAGTTATCTAAAGTGCAACAGTTACATGCATGCAAGCATTAACTAACTGAACTCACATTAATTTAAACAAACTGTTTAAATCAATCTAACTGGACTTGACTCAGTTAACTGAGCCAACTAATTACATCTCAAATTAGAACTCATCCTTATCTCTTTAATTGATGGATAAATTCCTCAATTAATAGATAAATTTTTGCACGTCCCCACATAGACTTCAAGTTTGATTTTCCTTAACTAATTAACTCAAGATGAATTAATTAATTAATTTTCAAACTATTGTTAATATCAAATTTGAATTTTACTTCCTATTTTAGTCTAGGGACTGACTAAAAATAGGAATCCATCCTGAATTGCTAAAAATAGAATGCTATTTTTAGCACTTCCATTGTTCATTCCTTGTTGCTCAATCCAACACTGGTACCCAAACTACTATTTTTAGCATTTCTTGTTTCCATTTTCAACACTCCCTTTCAACTAGAAAGGCTTCCTCTCAAACCTGATCTTGTATGTTCGGATTGTTCTGCATGCAACACTTCTACCAAGTGTGGTTGCTCCAACAACTCTCAGAACAAAAAAAACGCCCAACTAACCTCTCTGTTGGGCTAGAAACATACTCTGATGTTGAAGCTCTACCTACTGCTAACAAGTGCTCCCTCTATGACCTCTGCGCTGCTGCAACATCTCCATGCATCTCGCATCGTTGCACACCTCTTTGTGCCATCCTACACTGGTTCAACACACTTGTGCCTCTCGCATTGTTGCAGCCTACTAGCTCTGTGTTGTCTTGGGATTCCTGCACTGTAGCTCTCTCTGCCGCTCCATCCGCATTTATCTCTACCCAATCAGTTAGTCTTACTACTCCTCATCGAGGCTCCTATAGCAAATTCAAATCAAAGAGGTTGGGTACCTCAAGGATCTTGCCCCTCCTCCTTGGGACAATCACTCCAAATCTCCCCACCTCCTACCTCGAGGTATGGCCGCATGTGATCCCTCTACCCACCTGACTCGAAGTTTCCCCCTCCTAGAGGTCTCTCCATGAGTGGATGCCTCCTTTATGTCTCCTCTCGGCTTCCCCAGTTGTGGCTGCTCCACAACCTCCTGAAGCTGCTTCACAAATTGTGGCTCCTCCACAATTGTCTGAGACTTCGTCTGGCGCTGCATGTTGAGAGGTAATGTACTCTCCCTCTCAACCACCAAGTATCTAACCTTTGCCTTGCTCTTCAAGGCTTTGCATGCATCTTGTACCTCAAGTGCATACAGGTTCTTGGTTAGCATTTCCACTTTCCCGCCGTCACGAAATTTTTTGGAAAAAGCACTGATTTTAAATCAGCGATATCTCCCTCATTCGAACTCCGATTCAGCCGATTTGTTTTTTGAATTTGGGTCTTTTTCTGCAAGGAAACCAAATCTTCTATTTTTTTTTTCTGAAAATTTTGTACATAAATTTCCAGATATGCTCCGCAAACTCTTGGCCCAAAACTCAAAACTTTGAAATTTCCTCTCAGTATATTGTTCTCTCCTTGATCACCTTTGCTCTGATACCATGTAGAAATTTTTCTACAAAACCTCGCTTTGATACCATGTATATTTTTTCTGCAAATCAGCTAGCTCTGATACCATGTAGAAATTCCCGCCTATAGATCTCCTGGTAATGCAATATACTAAAGAAAAACACTTGATCTACTTCTACAACCAATTTAGAGGAAGCTTAATCGAACATGAGCACCATCAATAAGAACACATATAACTGATAAGAAGGAATCAATCACACATAACACAGAAGATATAACCCGAGGAAAGCCTCAGCCTAAAACCCCAACTCTGTATTATCATACATAGGATTTATACAAAGCCTTAGCTCTCACACAGCTAGCTAGCTCTCAGTACAATCCTCACAAATGAAGGTGGAAATACATCAGGATTACACAAAGCCTTAGCTCTCACAACTAGCCAGCTCTCAGTGCTTTCCTGGATGCTCACAAGAAATCAAGACTTCTCCTAAGCCTTCTCCTCTGCCCTCCAAGCCTCCTATTTCCTTGTGCAGTTTTTTCTGGGTGATCCTCCTGTTACCAAGTGTAACATTGATCTCTCACACTAATCTCACACCTTGTAAAACTGCACAATCCTCAAGGAACCTTAATCCTTCTGCTTGGATGATTTTCCTTTATAGGAAAAATCCATCCAACTGATAGTACACTGTCCCTCCTCTGATCTCAACTGGGTCTTTCTCTGAACTGACATGCATGAGTTATTTATGAGAGAATATTCAGTTATCTAAAGTGCAACAGTTACATGCATGCAAGCATTAACTAACTGAACTCACATTAATTTAAACAAATTGTTTAAATCAATCTAACTAGACTTGACTCAGTTAACTGAGCCAACTAATTACATCTCAAATTAGAACTCATCCTTATCTCTTTAAGTGATGGATAAATTCCTCAATTAATAGATAAACTGTTGCATGTCCCCACATAGACTTCAAGTTTGATTTTCCTTAACTAATTAACTCAAGATGAATTAATTAATTAATTTCCAGACTACTGTTAATATCAAATTTGAATTTTACTTCCTATTGTAGCCTAGGGACTGACTAAAAATAGGAATCCATCCTGAACTGCTAAAAATAGAATGCTATTTTTAGCACTTCCATTTTTCATTCCTTGTTACTCAATCCAGCATTGGTACCCAAACTGCTATTTTTAGCACTTCTATTTTTAGCATTTCTTGTTTCCATTTTCAACACACTACACAAGTAATAAGTTCCTCCAATTATATAATTATTGTGAATTACAGCTTTATGTTTATGTTTCATGAATATAAACTCGCAATATGAATTAATTTTTCAAAACATATAGAATGTTATGATTTTTTGTGGATCTCAAGTTTTCATTTATGCAAAAAGATTACATTGTCGAGAGAATCTTAACAAAATCTTACCAGCCTCACTCTTACCAGATTTATTGACCAATAGCTAATTAGCAAAAAAACATTACAAATTGTAAAAAATGCTTCATTGTCCAAAAACGAAAAGAAACATAAATGAGTACACAAACATGAGCTATTAACTATGAGGGGTATTTATGAAACATTATTCTCTAGTCCTGAACTAGGTGATGGTAGAGGTTGAAACATACAGTGTACATGTTCCCCCATGTGAGCCAATCTATCTTAAAAGAGATTTAGTTTTTCTTGTAGACGCCCCTAACTCCGTTGCAGATTCACCAATCTGTCCTGCATTTTCCACTAGTTGTGTTGGAGATCATTCATGAATGAGATGATAATATTCGAGCCATCATGTATATCTCTTACAAGTTGTTCCAGAAGCATCTTGAGATATCGAAGTTGATTTCCAAAGTTTTATTGATCAGATGCAGGGTCAATGCTCTCCAACTAATGTTGGATTGACTCCCCTCATTCACCAATTACATGACTTACTTTGCCTCGCTAACATGGAATCTTGTATTTCACCAGAAAATAAAAAAGTATCGAATACAAGAATGTTATGGATGAGATAAACTAACAATTTTTTTATGTTAAATAGAACACCAACCCAACTAATAACAATAACTCACCTAGTATTGCATTGCAATGAACCAAAATAAACTATATAAATGAATAGTCACACGTTGCAAAATAAAAGTTACATAACCCCCAAGAAGCTAGTTAGAATGATCATACACAACGATAAATCTAGTGTTCTGGAACTTCCTACTCAGGTCAGACCTTCAAAATCCAAATAAAAAAAGAAATACCTAAATCGTTATACCACCCAATAATAACATAGAATAGTAAAACAACCAATTAAAAAAAAAATGAAATATAGCAAAAATGATCAAATGAAACAGGAAAACGGAAGTGTTCCACCTTATCTCATTATCGAGTTGGGAATCCAAAAGAAGGGTACTACACAATTCTTAGCATGCCCTATGAAAAACACCCATTGGTAACATGTATCTTTATACACCTTTTTAATTTATTGGCTATACCCTACGTCAATGTAGATTGCCATTGATTTAGTGATTGCCCTACTCCGAGTGTAAAAAATTATTTTCCCGATATTTTTGTAAACCAAAAAATATTTCCCCAATTTTAAAATATTTCCATAATTTAATGAATGTTTGCAATAACATAACTAAATTTGTTTTTATCAGTCTTCTACATACAAGATCGAATATACATGATAAATCTACATGCTCTGTCAATTTCATTTCTATCAATAGCTATCAAAACAATTGAGAGTACAAATAATTCATACTTGTAATATTTCTATAATAATTGCAAATTTCAATATTGACATTAATACAGATAGAAAAATTAGTAAATAGTAACTAGATTACATGCAATCAAAATAAAGGTTGTAATTCATGAAATTTGGACAAATTATGGTTGATGCTTTATTACATTCAATATTTTTCACAAGATATCCTGGAGCTTGTTAGAGCCTAGATTTGCCTCAGGCTGAAAAGACAAGGTTCTAGGTCCACATCAAACCACGCTCAGCCTCGTAGCTAGCCCTACGAGGACAGGAGAGGGTTATCTCTGGGTCAATCTCAGCGAAATATGATCTAAGGGGCATGAGATGACTGAAATATAAACTAATTTTAGGCTAGGTATGAAGTATAAGGAGTTGTTTTGAGTTTTTTTGGGTTTTGTTGGAAAAAAGGGACAAGCAAATTTTGGGTCCGAGGATGAGGCCTAGTTTTTATAGAGTTCTGATTGGGGCAAGGAAGGAAATCGTTTTGATGCTTTGGATCGAATGAATGGATGGATCAGACCGGTGAGAAGCTAAGGAGGGCAAGAGGGTCTCAAGAGTCCTCCTCAAACAGATGAAAACATGAAGAATTAAACAAAATATCCAGGCAGAGCATAGCAGTCCAATGAATTCTACCTTAATCACTCATTTGTTTAATTGAAGAAGACAAGAGAAGGGAAAATGATACACATAAACATCAGTGAACTTACAAGTACATAGAGAAACACACCATCAAAACATAGAGCCACATGGATCCCAACAAGTGCTGCAAAACCCTGGTCTTTCCTTTGCCAAAATTGCAGAAATGAAATGTACAATAAAGTGCCAAGCAATCCCAAGTGTCCAACCTTCTACCAAAATCCAACCCCTACACTATGAAATTCATAAAATATATACATTTTCTCATCCTTGAACCAATGGATTGAGCTCAACCATTTTCTTCAAAATAGAATTAGTTACATTAAACTTGGGCCGAATTTCTGAAAATAGGTGTTAAAGATGACCTCATATCTCCTAAACCATAGCACCTGTTGCAAAAATGAAAGAGGTTTTGTATATAAGGTTATTATGGAGAAAAACCTCTCTCAAATTTGGGAAATTCATTTCTAGTAGCTCGCAATCTGTTCCACAAAATCATCTCTAAAACATAAAATAATTAAAAATTTAAATCTGTGAAAATGAGCTATAAAGATCTAGTCACATATCCCAATCCATGACACCTGTGAATAAACTGAAAGAGGTTTTTGTTATATGGCTCGTTCTTAACAAAATAATTCTTGGGTTTTGCAAAATTACTTTCCATCTGTTGTAAAATGGCTCCGTACTAAAATGACTAAAACAGTAAAAAATATGAAAATTTTCTTTGTTTAACTGTAGGCTCCAAATATCACTGTATATCTCCCACATAGTAGCACTTGTGCATAAACTGAAGGAGGTTTTTGTTATTTAGTATGCTATGAAAAAAAACCTCTTTCACTTTTGAGAAATTCCTTACCATTAGTTCATAAACTGATTTTGTACTAAACTTGTCATTATGTGCAGCAACTGACCTCAAAACATGCATAACCAAGAATCACTCATTCATTTCTTCTAATCCAGGAACCGGTTATGGGAGTGTGATATACCGTGGGAAATATTTTTCCGAGATTATTCTAATGGACACACTTGTGACATGTTTTGTGTTGAACATCATGTGAAAAACATTTAACAAAACCAGAAATAGTAAGAGCTCATGTTGATCCCTGGTGACACGCTGCAAAGACTGGAACTAACAGAGCTATTGTCACCCCATTCTCCATTTTATTACCTTTAATGGATACTATATTTGAGTATTGAATAAACTAAAATAAAAATAAATTGACTTTGTTTGTGTTGCATTACAAAGGTCTCACGACTTCTCCATCATCCTTGTTCACAACAAGACGATAATTGAGCAGATAAGAATAAAATTACCATAAATACTCTTGTCATAAAGACTACATCTATAAGCTTGGAGTTTCTCATATATGCCAATTACAAAGGTCTGACGACTTCTCCATCATCCTTGTTCACAACAAGACGATAATTGAGCGGATAAGACAAAAACTACCATAAATACTCTTGTCATAAAGACTACATCTATAAGCTTGGAGTTTCTCATATATGCCAATTGAACTTGTTGCTTCATTACTTCTTTTGCACTAAAATTTATCCTTTAATGTCATAAAGATTATGGGTTTACTCAGTGATGTATATTGTGCCATGTTGTTTTCTGCAACGCTGAAATAAGAATACTTAAACTTTGTCTTCTATTTCACTTTTGGATTTTGAACAAGGATCTATATTGCTGAAGGAAATGTAACTAGGTTCGGTCTTCATAAATTTATTTTTGATATTTTTATTTATTCAAGAAAAAAAAATATTATTTTTATAATATATGTGAATGAGTTTCTTGCTCATTGAAATAGGTCTAGCACTAGTTAAAGTGCTATAGGTGAGTCAATAGTCAAAAGAAAAGGTTTAAGACCTTAAGGGAATGCTACACCTTGTATGTGTATGTATTATGGTCAAAAGAATACCTCCAAGAAAAGTCACAAGCCTCCTCCAAGAAACAACATCCTAAAAGGAATAAATTTGAAGCATAAAGTCAAGTTGGCCTCAAGTCATCTAGTTGGCCTAAAATAAGGAGCAGACTCGTATATATAAGGGTCATTTCAACTCTCCAAGATAATGCAGGTCATATCTGAAATCAACGAGTAAGGGAAGCCAAGAAAGTAGGGAAAGAAGATGATTTTAAGGAGCCTCTAATGCAGTGAATAAGGAGAAGACAAGACCGAAGATTAGAGGGATGTTATAAGGGTCAAACAGAGCCACACATGCAAAGAAAGGAGGCCTCTCTGTGGTCATAACAACAATAGTACATCAGTCCCATACTAATCATTGTTTGGGCTAGAAATTAAGGTCTATAAGGCCTCCCTCTAAGAGCGAAGAAGAGACTCTCACAAACAAAGGAAGAAAGAATAAGGCCGAGGAGAAGAGGATTGTTTCTAGGGTTACAAACAGTCACATGTGCGGTAAAGAGGAGGGTATGTCTGTGGCATAACAACATCTAGTAAACATTCCATGACATATCATTGTTTGGGTGAGAAATCAAGTCTACAAGTACTCCCAAGCCTAGCAAAGGAGCCTATCTCTCTAGTGAAGGTGGAAGGACCCTAATTCACTAAGGTACCCTCCACACATAAGAAAACTAGGGCAGCAGAACAACAATATAGTCATAAACCCATACATCAAGAAGGATCTCACTTGATCAAAGAAGAAGTATACTTGAGCAAGGAATAAAAGAGGAATACCTCATCTAGAAGGCTAATTCAAGGAAGGACTATCAATAGGCAAGAAACAAAGGAGGAGGACGAAGTGTTGGGGAACAAAGTGTCAGAAGAAGGAAACCTATGTGCCCAGGAACCAAGTGTAGAAAGGAGGATAGGAGTTGACTTATGCTTGGAGTATATTCTTGTCAAGTGTCTACGGTTTGGCATTGATCAATAAAATCTTCAATAAGAGAAATTCACTAAAGGTTTTTCCTCTTAAGATAAGAGAGGTTTTGGCCCTTGCAGAGAGCCAACATCTTGTGTTCTTTTTCTTATGTTTTGGTAGCAGTTTGATGAAGCACACACACATGCATTAATAATAATAATAATAAGATTGAGCTAACAAGAAAAGTAAAAAGACTCCACAAAATGTTATCAAGTAATGAAGAATCACACTACACCTAATTTTCCCTAGTTTCTTCAACATGGTATCAGAGGTAAGGTGACACATCAAGGAAAGGGCATCTCAAGAACACTCATCAAGGGATAAACATCTACAAGGTTGAAGCATCAAGCCTAGAAGTCTCAATCACTTCCAGGACAAGAAGGTCTACAATCCATCAGTCATCAAGAAGGCATACATAGCAAGAAGAAGAGCCTTACATAAAGGCACCTACAAAGAAGAGAAGATTGAAGCAGGACCTACATCAAGCTACACTTCATCAAGAAAATCTCATCATTAAGAAAGTCCACTTGGAGAAGACAACTTGAAGAACATCAAAATCCAAGGAAGGAAATCCATCAAGTCTTAAAGGAGGAAGTAAATCCATTACATCTCAAAAATCTATCAAGTAATTACATGTCTCCTTCTAAATTTACATCAATGTCTTTTTGCAAGGAAAGCAATAAATTGGTAGGTACC
Organism: Pinus tabuliformis; assembly: GCA_031772625.1. NCBI lineage: Eukaryota > Viridiplantae > Streptophyta > Pinopsida > Pinales > Pinaceae > Pinus > Pinus tabuliformis. The sequence goes on from CM062819.1 coordinate 1,620,319,095, forward strand.
AATAACTTTCTTGTATGGAAGAAGAGGACTGATCTAATTCTCAAAGAGAATGAACTACTATAACATGTCAAAGGGAATATCACTATCCCTACTAAGGAACAAACTCAAGCCTTAGCTAAGTACAATAAGGATGAGACAAGATCTCAAAGGATTCTGATATAATCAATCAAAGACTTTCTCATTCCTTATGTCTCCAAATTTGAGACATCAAAAGAAATTTATGATAAGCTAGTAGAGCTATTCTCGGTATCCACAACAAAAGTAATATCTCTGAGGAATAAATTGTACAAGATGAAGATAACAAAGGAAGGAATATCTCCCTACTTCATGAAAATCTCTTAAATGAGAGATCAACTTCAAGAGCTTGGGGAAGTCATGTCTGACAGAGAGATGAAAATTGTAGTACTCAATGCTATACCTGAGGATTGGGACAACTTCACATCAAGCATATATGACAACAAGGAAGCAACCACTCTCATTTAAATGTGGTCTCTATGCAAAATAGAGGAAACCTGACTTACAGCAAAGGAAGATGTGGGATGAAAGGAGCTAGCATTTGCTACCATGGCCAAGAGAAAAAAGGGAAATTTGGCAAATTTGGTCCACGAACAACAAACAACAAACAACAAAGACATGTACAAAATCCAATGTTTTGGATGCCAAGAATATGGACACAACAAAAGGAATTGTCCTAAGCTTAAGAAGGAAAACAACAACAAAAGAAAGCGAGAAGAAGCTCACATAACTCAAGAGGTGAAAGAAGAAGGAAAGAAGCAAAAGAAGGAAGATCCTTCACATCTCTACTATGAATAGGTCAAACTCTTTACTTCAAGTCTTCTTTCAAGGTTTTGAGTTGGATAGGAGCATGTAGGAATAAAATAAAATTGCATAGTTGGAAACATCCTCTAGAATCTAGATGCATGATGTACATAGAGTTCTAGATACTCATGAAGATGTAGCATTTATAATGAGAATAAAATGCATGGGTAGAAATGCGTTCTAGAATATAGGAGCATGACAAGATATAGCTCAAGATATTCATGTAGAAGAAGCATACCTAGTATAGGACATCATCCACAATGAAAGAAGGTTGATCATGATTAAGAATATTAGAAGACCTCCATCATCAAAAGAAAGGAAACATTTTCAAGGCAAGGGTCTTTAAGATCCTATAATGGAATCTTCAAAAGAAGGTTCATGAACCAAAGAAGATGTCTCATTGGGAATCCCATTCATGGGATTCAAGAAAAAGATGATATGTAGGCAAGCTAAGATGAATCAAGAAGGACCACACCAAGGAAAACCAAATGAAGCTAAGATGATCAAAGGAGAATCAAGATGAGGTATGTATGCATCAAAGTTTAGTCATGTTATCATTTTTATATTATTGAGTCATGGGAATAGTTCTATAACATGATCACATAGGAAATAATCTCTTTCACCAAGAACATGCTCGAAGGCATATACCACAACGCAATGAAGGTCAACAAAATAATATGCTCACACAAGGAGTATAAGATTGCTCACTATGAAGCAAGAAGAAATGCTGACTAGTCCAAGAAGGAAGTAATGAATAAATGCTCTTACAAGAAGCATAAGATGGTTGACCTATCTATCTAAGAAGAAGAAAATGAAGAAAGAGAATAAGCATGAGAAGAACATCATGATCACTGAGAATCACTATCTGACAAGATACTTTGAAGATATCTCCCGAAAGAAGGCAGGACAACTCGGACAAAGGAAGGAAGGACCCTTGACAACTATGAAGGCCTTGGAGATATGAAGTATGCAGATAATTGATTCTACTCTACAAATATTTCGTGATGAAGAATCCATTTAGCAAAAAGAAAAAGAAATTTTGAAACACTATCAAGATGAAGTCAGGATGGACTACTAGGTTAAAGAATGTAAACAAGAAAGTATGACAAATCATCCATGAAAAGTGTATTTGGAAGCATGGACAGATGAAAAAGGAGTAGACAGATGAAAATAAATCCTAATGTATGACAAGAAATCCACTTTCCACAGAGGAAGAAATGACATGAAAAACTAGGAATGAAAGTGATTGATGGTGCCCTACCTAGAAGAAGTTCAAACAAAGACTTTATGACCTCAAGAAAGGAAGGGGATCAAGCAGCTAAAGGATCCATGAAGAAGAAGTTGTCGATGAATGAAAGAATCTCTAGTTAAGAGGGAGATCTGACAAGTCCCTGACCAACAGGGATTTTTGGATCACCCCTTATTACAAAGGAGTGACATTTGTGTTTTTCCATCTCATGGGTCATGCACTAGATCAGGACTAACAACCGTAAGTCTAGATGAAGGCCATGAATGGAAATTTAGACACAACATTATTGTCTTCACTTAGGAAGAAATAATGGGAGGATTAGGTAATCATCTGGCATCTGATACTCTTTGAGGATGTGTAGGGCATCTAAGACAATAGTAGGAAAGAGGACCGATATTATTTGAGGGCTGGGAACCCAAGATAAGAATAGTCCTAGAAGGCCATACTTAGTGAACACCCGGGTGGGTATGTACCTTGAGAGACAATGATGAAGGTGTCTGTAAATCATTGGTCTCGCTAGCATTGTAGCTCATGATCTCATAAAGAGATGGAGTTGTTAGTCAAGGCCTTACACTATGACAATTTTGATGGATATGATGCTATAACAGATGGAATGCTGATTTGGTTTCTCTTATGTGAATTCTTCAAAGATTGATAATAGTTAAACAACTTGCAATGTTGTATGAATACCTCCCTAGTTAAGAGGGAGTGTTGAAGGAAATGTAACTAGGTTCGGTCTTCATAAATGTACTTTCGGTATTTGTATTTATTCAAGAAAATAAATATTATTTTTATAATATATGTCAATGAGTTTCTTTCTCATTTAAATAGGTGTAGCACTAGTTAAAGTGCTATAGGTGAGTCAAATAGTCAAAAGAAAAGGTTGAAGACCTTAAGGACATGTTACACCTTGTATGTGTATGTATTATGGTCAAAATAATACCTCCAAGCAAATTCACAAGCCTCCTCCAAGAAACGACATCCTAAAAGGAAGAAATCTAAAGCATAAAAGTCAAGTCGGCCTCAAGTCATCTAGTCGACCTAAAAGAAGGAGAAAACTCCTATATATAAGGGTCATTTCACCTCTCCAAGATAACGCAAGTCATCTCTGAGATCAATGAGAAAGGGAAGCCAATAAAGGAGGGAAAGAAGATGAGTTTAAGGAACCTCTAGTGCAGTGAAGAAGGAGGAGACAAGACTGAAGGTTAGAAGGTTGTTCTAAGGGTCAAACACAACCACATGTGCAAGGAAAGGAGGCCTCTTTGCAGTCATAACAACAACAGTACATTAGTCCCATACTAATCACTATTTGGGCTAGAAATTAAGTTCTATAAGGCCTCCATTTAACAGTGAATAAGAGACTCTCACAAACGAAGGAAGATATAATAAGGCTGAGGAGAAGAGGACTGTTTCTAGGGCTAGAAACAGTCACATGTGCGGAAAAGAGGAGGGTATGTATGTGGCATAACAACAACTAGTAAACAGTCCATGACATATCATTTTTTGTGTGAGAAATCAAGTTTACAAGGACTCCCAAGCCTAGATAAGGAGCTTATATCTCTATCGAAAGTGGAAGGACCCTAATTCACTAAGGGTACCCTCCACACATTAAAAAAACTAAGGCAAGAGAACAAAAATACAATCATACACCCATACATCAAGAAGGATCTCACTTTATCAAAGAAGCAGTCTAATTGAGCTAGCGGTAGAAGAGAAATACTTCATCTAGAAGGCTCATTCAAGGAAGGACTATCTCTAGACAAGAAACAAAGGAGGAGGATGAAGTGTCGGGGAAAGAAGTGTTGGGAGAAGGAAACCTATGTGCTGGGGAACAAAGTGCAAAAAGGAGGAGAGGACTTGACTTGTGCTTGGAGGATATTCTTGTCAGGGGTCTAGGGTTTCGCATTGATCAATAGAAGCTTCCATAAGATAAATTCACTAAAGGGTTTTCCTCTCAAGAGAAGAGAGGTTTTGGTCCTGGTAGAAAGCCAACATCTTGTGTTCTTGTTCTTATGTTTTGGTAGCAATTTGATGAAGCACACACACATGCATTAATAATGAGGAAAAGAAGATCAAGCTAACAAGAAAATTAAAAAGACTCCACAAATTGTTATGAAGTAACAAAGAATCACACTACACTTAATTTTCCCTAGATTCTTCAACATATATTTCATTATTCTATGTTCCCTTGTTTATTCTAACATGGACAACCTTCATACGAGAGGAACCTATTAAAATTTCTTCTTATTTTAAACAAGGTAACAATGCAACAACTCTGTAGCATGAATAAACAAGAAACAAGAAACAAGAACCACTAGCAAAATTACAATAGGATTTTATTCGCATAAGCTCTAAATATATAATGATTTTTCCATTACTCTTCTATGAATGCAAATGGTTTTGATAGTACTTGCCACTAAGATTTAAAAATATATATGTTAATCATAGGATTAAGCCTTAATTAAGTTTTTAATAGTTGTTGCCCTGCTCTAGGTGTAGAAACTTATTTTCACCATCTTTCTGTAACCAAAAAATATTTCCCTAATTTAATGATTGTTTGCAATAATAGAACTGGAATTGTTTTATCAGTTTTCTACTTCCAAGACCAAATATGCATGATAAATCTGCATGCTCTGTCAATTGCGTTTATTTTAATAATTATTAAAATAATTGCAACAATAAAATCACAAATCATAATTATCATATTTTTTTTATAATTATTGCAAATTTCAATGTTGACATAAATACATATAGCAAAATTCATAAACAATGACTATATCACTTGAAATCAGAACAAAGACCACAATTCATGAAATTTGGACAAATTACAATTAATGATTTATTACATTCAATGTGATTATGTCTAAGTAACATGTGTAGAAGATAGAAATAGACCCACATGGCTTCTAAGGTAGTGTTCTTGAAGCGATCATATGGTTACATTCCTTCAGAAACCTCTCTTCATATGTGCATAACCTAACTAAACATTAAGATTTGAAAAGATATATGTTAATCATAGGATTAAGTCTTAATTAAGTTTTTAATATATGTTAATCTGTGCTACAGGGAGTTTATGTGTGCAAAGGAGTAACGTGTGTAGAGGTGTAGAAATAAGGGAACAAAGGTTATGTCACACATATCCCTCTTCAACACATCCTTCCAGTCTGTTACAACAAATACTGGTTGCAAATCCATGTAGACCTTATTTATTTGTTTACGAACAATATATACTATTAAGCACTTGAACGGTGTTCTGATTGTGTGTCAATTCACTAGATAAATGTTGAAAATACTATTTTATAATATCATTGGATACAATATTTTTTATTTGTTAACAAGTTGTAATCATTACACAATGTGTTAGAGTAAATGATTTTAAGCATTGGAACGATGCATTGACTACGGGTCAATTCATTGAATAAATGCTTACGTTTATTTGGGAAGGGAGCCTTTATAAATCTCAAACATATTAACATTTTCTAGAAATGAAGCTTCTATTAATTGTAAAATTAAGTCTTAATTAATTTCTTTTATACCTGCTAATACGTACCATGAGAAGTTGATTGAATCTATCTAACATTTCCCCAAAATGTTGCTAGAAAATGAGGCAATAACGGATATTGGCTACAAAGCCCTGTGAATCTTCTTGACTTTTTTAGAAGCAGTAAATTCTACTAAGCACTTGGACGATGTGCTAATTACGCATCAATTCACCGAATGAATGTCAAAAGACTATTTTATTATATCGATAGATACGATCTTCTTGATATGTTTACAACAAGTAATCATTACACAATGCATCAGAGTAACTTCTATTGAGCACTCGAACAATGTAATATTCTATCATTGTAATCTAATAACTATAATAATTTAGTTCTTTGTGCGGAGTGCAAAGATGTGGAGGAAGCTTCCATTTTGCATCCTCTACATCTCTACACTTAATAATTATTTAAAAAAAAACTATGACCATTAAACTTTAGGAAATTAATTAATACAAGTAAAATTGTGGGGAAAATAACATAATATGTGGACAAGTAATTGATTCCAAAACACCATAACATCATTTTATTCGTGATTGCATTGTTTCTTCCTTGTGACTTGCGGGAAATCTGTAGCATGAAAAAACAAGAACCAATAGAAAATTTCAATAAGTTTTTTTTTCACATAAGCTCTAAATATATGATGATTTTTCCATTACTTTGTTGCATATTGAAAAATGCAAAAAGAAAGTCTCAATTTGATTTTTCCTTGGCCAAATTGAGAAAAATCGAATTTCCAAATCATCAGACAACTTGGATGCATTTAACTTGTGTGGCATGGCTCTTGTCACTTATTTAGCTCAGTAAATTCGAGTTAAAGGAGTTAGAGTTCAGTTAATCATGTATGATTGCCAATTTATGGCAATCAAGGTAAGTTATTTTAGATTTTTTTAGTTAAACTAGTTCTAACTGTTGGAGTAACTAGTGGAAGGTCATTTGTGCAATGGGACTTCAGTCAAAATCAGTGATCATCTAGTTAACTGATAAATCAACAAAAATAGCTAGTGCATGCCGAGAACTCGAGTTCCCTAGCTATGGTGAAGATTCCAAGGTAGTGTAACATCAGCTACAGACTAGTCTTGAGTGTATAGGTGTTGCATGCAGTCAGATGATCAACCTTGGGAACTTTGCAATCATTTTGGAGGAAATTCCAAAATAATAGGGGCATAATTTCCTCATGAAGTGTGAAAGGAAATAGGGGCTCAACCAAAGGAAGAAATTGACTAAGTATGGGTCATAGCTTCTTAGTGAGAAGAGAGATAGGTTATTCACTTACAGGTAGAGCTCATATTTAGCTAGCAATTGTAATACATCTCTATTCATCAGATTAATGCAAGCAAGCAAAGGGGTTTTTATCATATTTCTTTCCCCTGAAAAAAATTGTGTGCATGTCTATTATTTATCATTGCATGTTTGTGATTGGTGTTCTAAATTGTGAATTGAATTCTGTAGAGCAGTAGAGTAGTATTGTGTCTTGTGATTTTGATTAAAATTTCATGAGCAATTACAATTCCACACCATAATTTCTACATGGTATTAGAGCATGATTCACATTAGAACATGAATTTTGAAGTTGTTTCTCAGGAGGATCGAATTTTCCAGTTCACTATAGCAGTATCTCTTCAGAGTTAGGAAGATGACCTTCAACAAGATGAGACTAGAGTATGCCTTAGAAATCGACTCTAATTTCATTGAATGGGAGGATCTCATGGAGGCGGTGTTGGATGACAATGGAATGCTAGAATAAATCAAGAAAAATGTTACATGTTACAAAAACATAGGCATATGATGCACATAAGCTAACACATGCAGTCTTGGAAAGGATCCACTCTTATTTCTATGGACCTATTTCAACAAATTCCACTTCCAAACACAAATATTTGTCATTTTTATTGATGACTTCTCAAGGAAGTGTTGTATCTTCTTCATGCAAAAGAAATATGAGACATTCTCCAAGACTGTAGAATTAAAGGAACTAATTGAGAAAGAAACCAACAAGAAGGTGAAGGATCTCAGGAGCGATACTGGAGGTGATTACGTGTCGAATGAATTCAAGAATTTATGTGCAAAAGAAGGCATTCAATGAGAGTTGACAACACCCCACAACCCATAATAGAATGGGGCAGCTAAGAGAAAGAACCAGAGCATTTTTGGAGTTGTGAAAGATATGCTACGTGGCCAAGGCTTCTCTCTGCATTTGTGGGTTAATGCATGCAATACATCAGTCTATTTGTAGAACGAGAGTCCTCATCAGATTCTTGGTATGATTACACCGGAGGAGGCTTTCTCGGGGAGAAATACGGATGTGTTGCACTTCAGGATTTTTGGAGAATTTTTTTACTGCCATGTCTCCAAATAATCAAGGGAGAAGCTTAAGCCGATAACAGAGTTGGGGTACTTTTGGGTTACACAAAAAATCCTCACAACTATTATGTTTACTTACCTACCCTTAGAAAGGTATTTGTGAGAATAAATGTAAAGTTTGATGAGGAGAAAGCAATATGGTGCTCTCTTGAGAGGGAGATTTGAATCCCACCAGAAGAGGAGCTTTTAGCTCCAAAGGAGGAGCCTCAGTAAGTTGTGGAGAAGCCACAAGTAGAGGAGTAGAGATTGGAGACATCCACTCAAGAAGAAAAATCCAAAGAAGGCAGGAAAAGAAGCATGGAAGCTGAAAGACTTGTGTAGGATGCGAGGGAGAATGTGGGAGCTCCTTCAAATTTGCACTGGTAGAGGAGGTCACACGATCAGTACACTAGCTACATGGCTCTAATGACTGAGCTTGTAGAGATTGTGCCATATTATTTTTATGAAGTAGTAGAGAAACCTGTATGGGTTGATGCAATGGTGGAGAAATACAAATCCATATAAAGAGCAGTGTTTTGAAAGTGGTCCCAATACCAACAGATAAATCAGTTGCTGGTTCAAGATGAATCTTCAAGGTAAAGCATGAAACAGATGGAAGAATAGAGAAATACAAGGCCAAATTTGTTACCAAATGATTCTCTCAAGTTGATGGAATTGACTATGAGGAGACCTTTGATTCTGTAGCAAGGTATTCATCCATTAGAGAAATTCTTGCTCTAGTTGTGCATATGGGGTGGAAGATCCACTAGATGGATGTAAAAACAACACTTCTCAATGGAGTTATTGAGGATGAGGTGTACATTGAGAAACCAGAAGGATTTGTGACATTTGATCAGAAGTCTTATGTGTGTAGACTCAAGCGAGCATTGTACAATCTCAAACACACACCCCGTGCTTGGTACACTAGGATCGACAACTATCTCACTGGTTTGGGCTTAACCAAAAGAGAAGCAGATGCAAACCTCTTTCACATCTGGTTAGAAGGTAAATTGATTATTATTGTATTATATGTTGATGATTTCATTTTAACTAGCGATGAGCAGCTGATTAGATCTTGCAAGGAGGACCCTGCAAGGGAATTTGAAATGAAGCACATGGGTTTGATGCACTACTTCCTTGGGTTGGAAATATGGCAAGGTGATGGGGAATTGTTTGTGCCTCAAGGAAAGTATACAAATGATATATTGTAGAGATTTCACATGGAGACTTGTAAACCCATGGAGACACCTCTAGTGACCAACTAGAGGAAGGAGGATGCTACTTCGGGTGAGGAAGTGGATGCTTTCATTTAACAACAGCTAGTGGGTTCTGTAACATTCCTCCTCTCATATCTACCCACTTTCACAAACTTTCTTGGGGTAAACATGAGTTGAGGGGATATTATGACATGACTCAACCAACTAGATGACCATAAGGAAATGGAGTCGACATAACAAGACTTTACTGACTTCTCTCAGGTGCTACATTACCCACATAAACTAACCAATCATTCCAGGTGTCCAACCCTTGAGATAATTTTCTTTTTCAGTGAACTAGACCCCCAATCACTCCCATGAAAAGGCCTTCAAGCGACTGTAACCATACAATCACTCCCACAGGCTTGCGTCCCAGTGACTGTAGTATCTTTTAGGTAGTTTTGTGCTAGTGACCATAGAATCTAAGCCACTTTTTTAGGGCTAGGATCCAGACCTGTGCCCAGAACTTAATGAAACTTCCAGAAATGATAAATAACCTAGAGACAAAGGCTCTAGCACAAAACTTATTCAAGTACTTGACCTAACCTGGTCTAACCATAACAATCATTCCATCAAACATATGATGAACATGCAACCTACATGTCATGAATGCATATCTAAACTTATAGATCCAAAACTTATCTGAGGTTTACCAAGAAGGACTAATTCCATCTCACAATAGTTTCCATGATAAAAATTAGGTCATGCATTCATTAACCAATCATTCATCATTTAAAAGGTGACAAGATCCATACTTAAATATATCATAAAACCATGCTTATAACTAGCATATAACAAGATAATTAACAATGATATAACAACAATTAAATCCACATAAGAAAAATTACATTTACTCATAAATACAAGAGGAAATTAGCTCTTATTAACCATATGCAAAAGCCAACCAAGTCAGGGACTTCCACGTACCACCCGGCCATAGATTGGGTTGAACCAAATCTTTCTTTCAGCCAATCACCCCCTTGTGCCATATTATAAGCATGAATGTGGGATCTCATGGGATAAACCAATCCAAAAAAAACCAAGGGAATCTAAAGGTTAAACCACCTCCACCCTCAAACTACCATGATCTCACCTAAACCTGTCCTAAGATCAAAATATGGAACCGAGCTTGGATGCCTCAAAATTCCTTCACCATCCCTTGAAGAATTTTCTTGTCTCCAACCACCTATTGAGGGCTTCCCAGAGAAAACCATCTCCACACCCAACCCTTGGTATTTTCTTGAGACCACCTCACTTGGATCTAAAACCTTCCAGCAATCCAAATCTCAACCAAGAATGAATCCCATCACACCATGGCTATCCAAAAATTGAAAGGTAGGGATTAAATCATTTTCTAAACCTCGAAAGGACCATGCCAATGACAACAAATGAACCTAATACACACATTCATATACCATGCATGCCAAAACTAGCTATGAAATCATACATGCAACATGTTACCTACAAGTATTCTTGCTAAAGCCGATTGATCCAACCTTTCCTTGCTTGATCCTTTCTTTCCTTTGATTTCCTTTGCTTTCCTTGTCCTTCCTTTGGTTTTCTTGCGTTCCTTATCCTTTTGGCGCTCTTCTCCTCTTTGAAACAAATTTTGAAACCGAACTGACAAAAAGGCCCCAAACTGATGCTTTGATGTCTTTTTATTAGTAATGCCTCTAATTTCTTCATTTTCCCTCTATTTCCCTTCAATTTCATCCTCACATGCAACCTATGACCTTTCACCTCCCTTTTCTCCTATTTTCCTTTATTTTCATAAAATAAATGTCAATAATGCCTTTTTTCTTTTTCAAAGCCTTTGTCATTTCCTTTGAAAATTTCCCCTTAGCCATAATAAACAATAAGTGATGCTCACTAGGATAGTTTGTCCAACATTCAACTTGGAATACATGTCCCATGACCTTGGTTTTATTTTGCCTTTATTAACTTTATTACGAGAACTTTTGACCCGAGGCTATTACAGACCCCTCCCCCTTAGGGGAACACTGTCCTTGATGTTATAAGACACCTACAACAAACTAAACCACTGAAAACCAGAACATACTGCCCATGGAGCTTTATAACCCAAATCATTACAATATTCACATTGAACATCCTACTCAAAATCAAAACCATAATGAAAAACATGACAACCATACCTCTTATTAGAGCTTTATAACATAGCTCATTGTGGTATTTACAATAACAACGATACATAAATATGTACATAGACAAAAACTGATTTTCCTCAACTGCAAAACAATGAATGATACATATCCCACATCTGATCAACCATCTCCCATTTAGCTTCATTGGGACCAAAGTGCTTCCATTGCACTTTAACTTAATCGATTCCTCTGTTCCAAAGCATGAGTTGTTTCTGCTACAATATGCACTGAGGTTTTGGCTAGAATTCTCCTTTTGGTTCCACCTGCAATACATACCAATCATTAACATGATCAACATCCTTTACATATCTTTTAAGTAATGAAAGACGGAAAACATCATGGATTTTCACTCTAGGAGGCAGTGCAAGTCAGTAGGCCACTGGTCCAATCCTCTCAAGGATCTCGAAAGGATCGCAATACCGAGGTGCCAGCTTGGCACATGAACCAATCCTCAAGGAGATCTTCTTGGGTTTGATGCACAAATACACATGCTCCCCAACCTAAAACTCCTTAAATGAACTGTGTATGTCTGCATAAAATTTCTTCTTGTCATGTGTTACCTTTAGATTCTTATTTATAACCTACATTTCCCCCTTCATGTTTACCAACATGTTTGATCAAATAAGTATCCTTTTCACTGGATCACTCCAGTTGATGGGAGTATTACAACTCCGCCCATAAAGTGCCTCAAACAGACTCATCCTCAATGACTCCTGATAACCGTTTTTGTAAGCAACTCAACCAGTGGAAGATACTCCTCCCACTTCTGATATTTATGCATGACATACATCCTCAACATATCCTCTAGTACCTTATTGACCCTCTATGTTTTTCCATTTGTCTATGGATGATAATTTGTATTGAAGGCCAAATCTGTACCTAAACATGCAAATAACTCCTTCCAAAACCTGGAAGTGAACTTGGCATCTCTATTCGACACAAGCTTCTTCAAAACACAATGCAACCTCACTATCTCCCTGATGAATGCCACCTCACTAGCTAAATAAGTAGACTTCACTGGAATGAAGTGAGCTAACTTGCTCAACTTGTCAACCACGACCATGATAGAATCATGTTGCTTCAATGTCCTTGGAAAACATGTAATGAAATCCATGGAAATGACCTCCCATTTCCATTCTGGAATCAGAATAGGTTGTAACACACTAGCTGGGTGCTTACACTCAACTTTCACCTATTGACATTCCAAACATCTAGCAACAAACTATACCACATCCTTCTTCATATTCAACCAATAGTATAATTTCATCACAATTATCAATGTCTTTTGACATGAAACTCCCTCAAGATAAGCTTCTTGAGCTCAATGTCCTCTGACATATAGATCTTGTCCTTGCATCTGAACAAGCCATATGTTGTGATAAAATAGTCCACATCTTAAACACCTGTAACTTGTTGTAACCTATGTCTAAGATGTTGATACCTATCATCCTGTTGTCCTGCCTATAAAATCTGATCTTGTAAATCTTTCCCATAAGATATCATAGTTGCAACATGGTTTACCTGCATTCTCCTACTGAGAGCATCTGCAACCCTATTCTCCTTTTCTTTAATGTATATGATCTCAAAGTCAAATTCACTATGAGTGGCCAACCATCTAGCTTGATTGGCATTCAGATTCGGTTGGTTAATAAAGTACCTCAGCCCACTATGATTAAACATCAATTCAAACCTCTTGCCAAGAAGATAGTGCCTCCACATCTTCAATGTATGAATGATTGTTGCCAACTCAAGGTCATGCTTCACATAGTTTCACTCGTGCTCATTTATTTTTCATGACTCATAGCACACCACCTATCCCTCTTGGATTAGGACTCCACCAAGTCCTCTCTTGCAAGCATCTGTGCACACTAAGAACTCTTTATCTGAATATGCAGTCTTTAACACTGGAGCATTTGTAAGAAACTTCTTCAACTACTCAAATATTGCTGCACATTTCTTTGTCCATTAAAATTTATTTCCTTTCCTCTGCAATGATGTAATAGGATATTTAAACTGTGAGAAGTTCTTGATGAACCTCCTGTAATAACTTTCTAGCCCCATGAATGATCTGACCTCATCCACATTCTTAGGAGCTTCCGACTCCATGATAGCCCTTATCGTTTCCAGATCCACTGCTATGCCTTCCTTGGAAACAACATGTCCCAAGTAATGTTTCTATGTTTGAAAGAAACTGTATTTACTAAGCTTAGGGTAACACTGATGCTCTCTTAGAAATCTCAACATCGCTACTAATTGTTCAACGTGCTCTTCCTCATTTTTAGAATATATGAATATATCATCAACACATACAATAAAAAACTTGTCCAAATAAGGATGCAACACACTATTCATCAAGCACATAAAAGTAGTTGGAGCATTAGTTAAACCAAAAGGAACTACACCAAACTCATAATGCCCATACCTAGTTCGGAAAGTAGTCTTGTAGATGTCCTCTTCTTTGATGTGTAGCTGATGATATCCTGATATCAAATCAGTCTTTGAGAACACAGTTTCTCCCTTCAACTGGTCAAACAAGTCATCAATGCTTGGAAATGGATACATGTTCTTGATGGTCACCTTGTTCAACTGCTTGTAATTAATGTAAAACTTAAGAGTGCCATCCTTCTTCTCCACAAAGAACACTAGTGCACCCCAAGGTGATACACTTGGGCCGAATGTACCCCTTGTCAAGCATTTCCTTCAACTACAACTTCAATTACACTAACTCTAGAGTGCTCATCCTGTATGGTGCCTTTGATGTTGTTGTTTCCCCTAGTACCAATTCAATAGAAAATTCCACTTCCCTGCGAGGACACATCTCTGAAATATTTGTTGGAAACACATCCTGAAATTTCTGCAATAAAGGGTACCTCTCAAATATTTTTTCATCCTCAACATCCTTACCCTTGTCACTAGAAATATGGACTGCAAATAGTACACACCCATTTCTGCGACTGCACTTAGCTTGCATAGTTGTAATCATCCTCACTGATGTAGGATTCTTCCTTCCCTACAAGATTCTATTTTCTCCATTATCATCCAGGAACTCAGTAGCCTTGTCATAGCAATCTACTTTGGTTCTGTGGAGGTACTACCAATCCATGCCCAAAATCATACGATATGGCTCCAATGGAATCACATTTAGATGTGATGATGTAGGCATACCATTCAACTCAAATGCATAACCTTTTACCCAATTATGAACTCTCTTCTTAGTACCTGTATCTAACCACACCAACCAAGACTCTACATGCACTTATTTTCTCAAACCAAACTTGTCAAACAAGTCAGGATTAACATAACTATATTAGATTCGAGGGTCAATCAAAATAGAAACAACTTGACCACAAAGCTTACCTTCCATCTCAATAATGGATGCTTGGTGATATTTCTGTTTGTTATTCACAACTGCATAAATCCAAGGAATTCTATGGCCCACATCCCCAACAGTCTCTACTTCCTAAGCACTATAGATATAAGGCCTGCCACCCTGGTACAATGGAAATATTTCTTGCGATGATATTTTCCACATATCCAACACTACAATGATCCTCTGATATCACCTATATTCTACTAATCTTTATATTGTGAGGAAAAACATTCACTTTCTCACCTGCATCCTGAGGTCTTCCCCACTTCTGTGGCCACTTCCCTTTAACTTTCTCATTCCCCTTCAATTCACACTTATGCTCAACTTTACGCTTTGATTGCTCATAACAATGCTTCAGTTTCCTGATGGCTTCCTCTAGCAATCATGTCGCATCAAACTCAATCTGGTCTCTATATGTTTCTAGAAACCCACTGATGAACCTTTGAATCTTCTCTTTCTTATCCTTGAGGTAAAGCACATACCTCAAGAGCTCTAAAAACCTGCTAGTGTACTCATCATCCATCATAGAACCCATTTGCAACTCATAAAACTCCTTATCTCTGTCATCATAATACCTCTCATATAGGTACTTCTTCTTGAAGAGTCTCTCAAACTAATCCCAAATCAACTATTCTTCTCGAATTCCCTTGACATTCTTCACATCTTCCCACCAAATATTTTCTTTCCCTTTAAGACTGAAGGTGGATATCTTAGATTTCATGTTCTCTGAGTAGTTGTGTGTTGAAATGTGGCAACAAGAATATTCCAATTTAATTTGTCCTTGAATTAAATTGTGAATTAAAATCAAATTTAGTCTTAACAGCTACTTGGAAATAATTAATTAAGTTATTTTGACTTAATTAGTTGGATAAATTCAAGTTAGAAGTCTTTCTGAAGTAATGCAAGAGTTATCCCTTAAATTAAGGAGATAAGATTGAGTTATATTTGAGTTGTAATTAGTTAACTCAGTTTACTAAGTTAAGTCTAGTTAAATTAGTTCCAAACTGTTTGAGGAACTAATAGAGAGTTAACAGTCAGTTGATGCATGCATGCACTCAACTAGTGTACTCCAGTTAACTGAAGATTCCCTCATCAGAAACTCATGCATGTCTATTCTGAGAAAGACCCAGTTGAGATTAAAGAAAAGGATAGTGTACTATCAGTTTCATGTGTTTTATTATAAAGAAAACTCATGCATGCAGAAGGAATCATTCCTTGAGGATTGCGTAGTTCTGACAGTGTGTGAGAACAGGTGATAATCCACTTGGTAGATGAGTTTTCCACTTCGTAAGAGAGAATCATCCTAGAGGAACAATGCAAGGAAATAGGAGCTTGGAGGGAAAAGAGGAAGGCTTAAGAGAAACCAAGTTTTCCTGTGAGCATCTGTGAGGATTGTACTGAGAGTTGGCTAGCTGTGAAAGCTAAGGCTTTGTATAATTGCTATGTATCTCCACCTTGTATGATAATACAGGTAGTGGGGTTTTTTAGTTGAGGCTTTCCCTAAAGTATTTTCATGTGTATTGTGTGATTGATTCTTCTTCTTCTGGTTATATTGTTCAGCTCGATCTTTAAGCTTTCGCAAATTGATAGTAGAAGTAGGTTATAGTATTCTTCTTTGATTTATATTGCATTATCAGGTTAGCCTACATAGCAGATTTTATACATTGTATCAGAGCTGGATTTGTAGAGAATTTCTACATTATGCAATTTGAAGAATTTATTCATTCCAAGCAACCATGCCTCTGCATATTCTAACTTCTTCATCTCTCCATCAAATGTAGGTAGATTGATTTTATTGAACTTCTCAGGAAAGTACTCACTCCTCCTATAAGGATGATAGTGGTGGTGATGATGATGTCTCTTGGATGAGGAACTAGAAAGATGCCCATACATACCAATCCTCCTATCAGGTGTGTCCAATGATCTACCATCTCTGACTATGTCCCCTCTATCCAACCTATATCCTGATCAAGACCTGCTACCATAAGCTCTATTAGTATTATTTTCCTACTCTTGACTAATCCTCAATTGTCCTTGTTTCTACAAGTTTGACAAGCTCTGGAGGATGACTGCATTAACCTCTGCCTTCTTTTCCTGAGCCCTTGCAAGTCTTTCATATGCATCAACCAACCTGTCATTGTCTTATTTGCAACTTTTGATATTTCCATCAAACTCCTCAATGTTTCTGCTATATCAGGAGAGTACGCATCTCCTTGTTTCCCAATTGATCTATAGGGAGAGTCACGTGAAATGTATTCTACCATTTTTCTCGTAATATTTTATTCTCTTCTTCTTGCAAGTATAACCAGATAATTAACAATGATAGAACAACCATTAAAGCCACATAATAAAAAGTACATTTACTCATAAAGACAAGAGGAACTTAGCTCTTATTAACCATATGCAAAATCCAACCAAGTCAAGGACTTCCACATACCACCCAACCATAGATTGGGCTAAACCAAACTTTTCTTTCAGCCAATCACCCCTGTGCCATATTCCAAGCATGAATATGGGATCTCATGGAATAAACCAATCCAAAAAAAACCAAGGGAATCCAGAGGTTAAACCACCTCTACCCTCACACTACTGTGATCTCACCTAAGTTCGTCCTGAGATCACAAAAATGATCGAGCTTGGATGCCTCAAAATTCCTTCACCATCCCTTAAGGAATTTTCCCATCTCCACCCACATATTGAGGGCTTCTTGAAGAAAAAAATATACACCCCAACCCTTGGTATTTTCCTGAGACCACCTCACCCAGATCCAAAACCTTTCGACAATCCAAATCTCAACAAAGAATGAATTCCATCACCCCATGGCTATACAGAAATGGAAAGGCAAGGCTTAAACCACTGTTAAACTCTGACAAAACTCATTTCAATGATAGTGAATGAACCAAATACAAACATGCATATACCATGCATGCCAAAACTAGCTAGGAAATCATACATGCAACTTGTTACCTGCAAGTATTCCTCATGAAGCCACTTGATCCAACCTTTCCTTGTTTAATCCTTGCTTTCCATTGTGTTCCTTGACCTTCCTTAAATTGATTGATTTCCTTCTCCTCTTGGTGCTCTTCTCCTCTCTAAAAACCAATTCTAAAACTAAACAAACAAAAAGGCCTAAAACTGATGCTCTGATGTGTTTTTATTATTGATGCCTCTAATTTCTTCATTTTCCATCCATTTCCTTCAATTTACTCCTCACATGTAACCTGTGACCTTTCACCTCCCTTTTCTCCTATTTCTCTTTATTTTCATAAAATAAATTCCAATAATGCCTTTTCCAATTTCCCCTTAGCCATAATAAACAACAAGTGATGCCCACTAGGATACTTTTACCAACATTCATCTTGGAATACATGTCCCATGACCTTGGTCTTATTTTTCCTTTATTAACTTTATTATATGAACTTCTAACCCAGGGATGTTACAGGTTCACTGATGTATCTTATGAACACATGACCAAATATGTGCTATGTAGTCAACCATCTAACCCAAGCTATGGTTAGACCAACCAAATTATTTTGGAAGGCAACTAAGCATGCTTTATGGTACCTCAGAGACACTACACTTTGGACTATGGTACAAAAGGACGGATGGAGTGAAGTTATGTGGCTTAAAAAATGTAGATTGGGAGGGAAGTGCATCAAATCGAAAGAGTACATTAGGTGGAATTTTTAGTTTTGGGTCCACAGTTGTTTCTTGGTACAACATGAAGAAAATATCTATGGTGCTCAACTCGGCAGAATCAAAATACATGGTTGCAAGTCAAGCAAAATGTGAGGCGATCTGGATGAGAAAAATACTTGTGGAACTATTTGGTTAGATGATGGATCCAACAATGATCTAATATGATAATTAGAGTTGCATCAAGCTCTCTGAGAATCCTATTTTTCATGATCGATCCAAGCATATAAATATCTGGTATCACCATTTACAGGACTATGTGCAGGCTGATAATGTTGCTACAATACATCCCGACAGATGAGCAAGATGATGACATTTTGACAAAGTTTTTCCAAGAGGGAAGTTCGAGTTCCACAGGTGCATAATAGGGGTGGTTGATAATCCCTTTCTTATTGAGAGGGAGTGTTAAAAAATGCAGCAAGAAAATCTCAATTTGATTTTTCCTTGGTCAAATTGAGAATATTCAAATTTCCACATCAGCAAACAACTTGGATGCAATGAAATTGTGTGACATGGTTATTCTCACTCATTTAGCTCAGAAAATTTGAGTTATAGGAGTTAGAGTTCAATTAAGCATGTATGATTTCTAATTTGTAGAAATCGATATCAATTATTTCAAGTTGTTTTTAGTTAAACTAGTTCTAAATGTTGGAGGAACTAATGGAAGGTTAGTTGTGCAGTGGGAATTCAGTCTAACCCAGTGCTCATCCATTTAACTGATTAATCAACCCAAAATAGCTAGTGAATGCAGATAATTCAAGTTCCCCAATTGTGGTGGATATTCCAAGGCAATATAACATTAGTTGTAGACTAGCCTTCAACGTACAAGTGTTGCATGCAGTCAAATGATCAACCTTGGGAATTGCACAATCATTTTGGAGAAAATTCCAAAATAATAGGGGCCTAATTTCTTGAGGAATTGTGCAATGAAAGAGGGGCTCAAGCAGAGAAAAATTTGACTAAGTCTAGGTCAGAGCTTCTTAGTGAGCAGAGAGATAGGTTATTCACTTGCAGGTTGAGCTTAGATTGAGCTAGCAATTGTAATACATTTGTATTCATCATATTAATGCAAGTGGGCAAAGGGATTTTTAGCATGTTGATTTCCCCTAAAAAATAATGTGTGCGTGTGTGTTATTTCTCAGTTCATGTTTGTGATTGATGTTATAAATTGTGAATTGAATTCTGTAGAGAAGTAGAGTAGGATTGTGTCTTGTGATTTTGATTAAAATTTCATGAGAAGTTACAATTGTACACCATAATTTCTCCACTACGAATGCTTATGATTTTGATAGTACTTACCATTAAGTTCTTAAAAGATATCTATTAGTCATAGGATTAAGCATTAATTGATTTTTTTAATATTCGCTAATCCACGTTGCGGGGGGTTGATATGTGTGGAGGGGTAATGTATGTAGAAATGAGGGAACAAAGGTTCTGCCACTCATAACCCTCTTCTACACATCCTTCCAATTTTCTAGAATGGATACTAGTTCTAGAGCCATGTAGACCTTCTTAATTTGTTTACGATCAGTAAATAATAATAAGAACTTGAACCATGTCCTGATAATGTGTCGATTCATTGAATAAATGTCAAAAAGACTATTTTATAATATTGATGAATACGATCTTATTGATTTGTTAATCATGCAATAAGCATTACACAATATGTTAAAGTAAATGTTATTAACCATTGGAATGATGTCCTGATTGCACGTTGATTCACCGAACAAATTCTTATGTTTATCAATAAGGGAGATTTTGTTAATCGAGGATTAAGCCTTAATTATTATTTTAATATGCTATCAAGCACTTGAACAATGTCTTGATTATGTGTTGGTTCGTCGTTTATAGGAAATGGAAGTTTTGTTAATTGTAAAATCGAGTCTCAATTAGTGTTTTTCTAATATTTGTTTGCTAAAACATTGGCAGTATACAAGGCAATGTGTAGAAGAAGTGTGCATAGGGGGTCCGCAGAATGTTTCAATTTGCCGAATATATGCTGAAAAGACTATTTTATAATATTGATAAACAATTTTCTTTATATGTTTACAACTAGTAATCATTACAGAATGTGTTAGAGTAAATTCTAATAAGCAGTTGAGTGATTGCCTAAAAGCATGTTGATTTGATGAATAGATGTTAATAGTATGGCTAAGACTTAATTAATTTTTTAATGCTGAGTGTGAATTGTCTACACAACACCACAGTCAGTATCTATCACTACAGCTTCTCGCACCTTTGCAAACATTTTCATCTTGACACAAATTTCCCATAGATGGATTCCCTGCACACTTTTTGTTTCTTGCATGTTTTAGTACTAAATGCTTTCAACAGTTTTCATGCTACCCATTGTCATTACAAAGATTTCATGATATAATGTTTATTTAAAGTAATATTAATGCTCTGATTTTAATGATTAACATTAATGTTTCATTATGGAAAACAAAATGTTTACTTTTCTCTGTAATCCTTGATCTTTTCACTATATGGTGAGTTTTTTAGCTCCTGCAACAATGACATGTGTTAATCAAATAAACACCTACAATAATTCTTCGGTTAAATGACATAAAGTTCGTCATCTTACAGATTCTGTTAGGCCACGCACTTCTCCAACTATAAAAGATATACTATGAATTCACATTGAAAATGAATAACTAAGTCTCATCTGCCTAGCATGTTGTATTACCAGATGTCACTTATTTTGGTGATATGTCATTGGGCATATTGTGGAAGTGTGGAGAAAGATTTCATTGTGCTTCTTACGCACTCTGATCAATGAAAGCTTCCTCTGCACCTTTGCATGAAATTGATATATTAATTTTGTGCCACTTAAATTTCCAGGTATGCATTTGCTTCTTATATAATATTGTTGAGTGTTTCTCTCATCTTCATTTAATCCATCTACTTAGTTTTTTTATATCTTTAGCGGTGCAGAGGTCTGGAAAAGCTTTCATTGTAAACAATGTGGCAGTGCGGCTTGTGGAAATGATTGTGGAAACTGAGCATTCTCAAATAATGGCAAAATTCCAACCCTACACAAAGAAGCAAGGACTATGCAACTATTAACCTTGTAATATATTAAACTTGAAGTACAACATAAATTTGAGGAAATTTTATCATAAGATTGTACTTTGAAGTGTGAAAGATAGATTATTTATATTTATAAAAATATTCCTATTGTGTTAAAAAAAACTAATAAATTTCTCAGCGAGCATAGAATAGACGGTGATGTGGTGTACTATTAAGTCACTTTGCGATGTAAAGGTCACCTGTTCGAAACTTTATTGGAAAAAATCCATTCATGTTAACGGTTGGTGAGGCCTAGGCTAGGTGCAATCCTCGAGTGACTTTGATGGCTTAGATGCCCCTAGGTTGTGTTTTCTCAAGCCACGGGTCAAGCATGATGTAATCTTTAATGAACTCAGACCACTTGACAAAAAAGGAGCAGATGGTGAGTTGTATGTTGGTGGAAGAGACATATAAGTAAAGTAGGGAGGGGTATGATGAGGTGTTAGATCATTTCCATAATGGGGAATATGAATTTTTTTCCAAGGAAGGCTTTCAACCTCAGTCATGAGGGGGAACAAATATTCCTGCGAAGATTTGGTCCTAAGTGCCATAGAGAGTAGAAGATATGGGGTGAGGCGAAGTGGTTTGCAGGAAATAGGGTGAACAATGGCTTTCCTCCTAAGAAGCAGTATTCCCTCAACTCAATCTTTGTGTCTCAAGGCATGTTTAAGCTAACACTATGGGTGATTTATACCAAGTACCAACTAAGAATATTGAAATTGTGTGTCTTTTTTTTTCATTAGTGGGGTGTTGTTTTATAATTTGAATGAATTTGGTGGGGTAGTGTGTTAGTATCTTGAGGATTTTTCAGTAGTGCCTATTCGAGTCCCTGTTAGGGAGCTAGATCGTTTCATGCTTAATTGGAAGACTAGGTTATATTTCCAGGATGGTTTGGGGAGCATGACCACTTTGAGCTCTAATAGTCCTTTGACTCCTTGCGACTTACAGGAAAGGTTGTGTGTGACCCATTGGTGTGTTTGGCAATAATATTTGGTCCTGGTGTCGAGCTAGGTAGAATTGACGAGACTGCTCTTAGATAACTCTGGTTTAATTTAGGGGCGGTTTTCATGGGAACCTTGGATAAGTGGATTTTTTCGAATAGATTGTGGGTGGAGGTGGTTTATAAGGTGGAAAAATTGAACTCACATATGGTTGATAAGGTTCATTGGTGCAGTGGAAATGCATTCATTCTAGGCAGTAAGTGCTTAAGGTAGGAATAGAACATGCATCTACAACATGGATGGAGACGCAGAGGTAGGGAAGCGAAGGAGGACTCGGTTCAACAACAACCATCCGAGCATATCCAGGGGGAGGCTCTCGACCTATTATTTTGTTCATCGTTTCCCTCTGAGGGGATGACCTATTCGCTTAAATGTGTTACCATTCTCATGTGATAGATGAGTAATTTGATAGATAAGTTGGACCATTCTCAGTAGGATGACCACCATGATACACTGGATTTTATGAATCATATTCAGCGGAACATATGGGAGATGCACAAAATGTCACATCTAGGAGAATCCAGGAGCATCTTGACTGGTTGGAATCTCAACAGGCCCACATGGAAGGAAATGTCCACTATGAACAAGCCCCCTCCATCCCTTGTCTTGGATCTAGATGCTTGACATTAATTGGTTTCCTTCTAGTTTTATCGGTGTTTTGCTATTTTTTGTTTGTCCATGTATGCAAAACATTTTCATTTTGTAATTTTGTGATGCAATTATGTATGCATAGGTTGGACAATAAATATAGTAAGAGTCAGGCCAATCGTTTTTTGGAATATATTAACAACATATGTAATCTTTTTGAATGAATAGAAAACCTTGATTTAAAAAAAATAAAAATAAAAATCTTTGTGTTCTTAAAAAAAAATTCCTCTCTCATTTAGGTAAAGTGAAAAAAGTAAGAATACCTTGAGAAATTTCACAATATCATGATTTTTATTTTTTATTTTTTTAATTTCCAAGATAATTTCCAAGATACAATATTTATTTTTACATATTTTGTGTGAGGAAATGAAAATATATAAGAGTTTTATAACAAAATTAAATAAAAAATATATATTCTTAAAATGAAAAAGTGAAAAACTTATGTCATTGGATAAAGTATTCAATGATGAGTTCAATGACATTTGATTCTCCCATTTAGTACATTGCAAGATTTGAGGGTTTTGACCTCTTTGAAGTTGTGGTTGTCTTAAAAAAATGCAAAAGGGTGGGGCAATTTTCTTGGCTTCTAATCCCTTGATTGAGAAAAGAACCTCGACTAAGGGTTTACACACTGACCAAAGGTTTAAAGACCTTGATTGAGGTTTTAAATTTTGGATTTCACAAACCTTCAATTAAGAGTTAATAAAATTTCAATTTAAGGGTTTAATGGTTTAATTTTGGATCTTTGATTAAATGTACGATAAATTCCTCCATCAAAGGTATATTTAAATAAGAAGTAAAAAAATATGCCTTGATTTATGCTAAAAAGAAAATGAACTAACCAAAAGACATAATGCATGTAAATAACTTTTAAAAATAATCCACACAAATATTTAAAATGATTAATAATTCTTCATTCAACATAGGGAATATAACAAAACATTCGAGAAAATATTATCATGCACAACCTTATGAATATGAAATGAAAGAGAAGATTAGTGATAGAATGGAAAAAAAACATTAATGTGCTTGAGAGATGAGGTCTCACAAGATGATGATACCATGCAGTACGAACAAACCCACTATAACATATAGGTGATGCTGGTATACACATCCTTAGGAACTCTAGAAAGTAAATCATTGGTGTCTTCAAGTTAACTAGTTGGCCAACAATAAATACATGTAATTGGAGAATATTTAAGGAGAGTGGTTGGAGTTTCTCTAAGGAATTTGATTGAGGAGGATATTGATAAGTATTAAGCATGTTCATCAAATGGAAATTAAAGTAAAATCTACACTTAAATTTTGAATATGAATTTATCAATATTTTTATATGAACACATTTTATATGTACATGTATAAATTTTATTAGATTAGGTAGGGATGGAATCTGACTATCAATGATGGTAATTTATACCTGTATGGTTTTAAGAATAAATGGAAATCTTCATGGTTTCCAAATTGGTGGAAACTTATTAGATAATTTGGATGGAATTAGAAAAGAATAATTTGGGTCTTAGACTTCTGATTGAATAGTGTGAGAACATGTGAATAACATAATTAAACATTTTAGGGGTGGAAAGTGTGGGTGGGATTCTTTATGATCTTATGGGAACTAAGATTCCTCAAAACAACGGGGGTTAGAGAAGGTATCAAATAATATAGCTAAGGCTTATTCCCTATTGTGTGGTGTAATCTTGCAAAGGGATATTTTTAGATATTCAATGTTGTCATTAAAATCAATGATATTCTAATCATACATGGTGGGGAAAAAGTCATAAATTTTGATCTCAAGAATCAAATGTGAACTTTTTTCATTTGTTAAGGTCACTTTTCTACATATAAAGTGAAATATGAACTTTGAGGCAGATCATTGGGCCAAATTCACAATTGAGTTAAGCCCATAAATTATTTCAAAAAATTCGGACTTAACCTATTTTTCAATCCCATAGCTTGATTGATTCATGGAAATTCATTTCCCCTTAAAATGCGCATTTTGGCTTCTTAGGATAAAAGCCTGGTGTTTTGTGTAGATATCGTTGGTGAGTTCTATGTTCATGGGCTTGTTGGGCTCCAATGATGGCATATTTTCTGGTTTTGATTGCATTGACATGTTAGATTCAAGTGATGGTTGCATTTGTGTATCCAAGTTTTGTGGTAATCCTATGTTAACCCTGATTTTGGTGAACATTGGGTTTGTGGTCCCAATGGGAATTTTGAATTTGGGATCAATGGGGAATTGATTATGCAATTTCGATGGAACCACTGGAGGGAACATTCTCTTAAAAAAATGATTACAATGGAATTATTATGTGGTTGGTTTGTAACACAAGAAATAAACTCCTCTCAAATGGTCGGAACATCATGCCATTCCAAACTATATATCGTAGTAAGAAAATCTCCAAAATTTTGGTTTTTTCACTTTGATTTTTCTAAAAGGAAACACACTATTTTTGTTGGTTGGTTCCTTGGAATTGGATTGGGGCTTTTGATTGAGAAATTCATGATCTTTGTGAATGGGCTACCATTGCATGTTTTTATTTTTCCTAGTCTACCTTTGGTTTCTCTAACACCAACCTCTATGGAATTATTCCTTGCTACTAGTTGGGAATTTGTCTTTGGGTTGGAGCCATTAATAGGTATCTTCGTTTTACGACCATGGATAATGAGACAATCAAAGAATTTCAACGAATTCTTCATTGACATTAGGATATTGATAAACAAATAGCATGGAATTGTTGGTGATAAACTCAAATATATCTAAATTGGAGCAAGCTTGATACTTGTATAATGCCAACACCATGAAAATTTTCTTGCTAGAAAAATAGAGAATTGATTCCTTGGAGTTTGAAATCAATAGAATTCATAACTTGAGCATATCTTCACAGGTGGAAAATCTCTCAATTGCCTCTAATAATAAAAGAATAGAAAATTCAGTCCATGAAGTCTAGAAGGAAGAAGAATCAATCCCTCGAGCTCATGAACCAGAGGAAATTGATGGCCATGGCCCTCCACCTTTTGATGAGGGGAAAGAAGGTGAAGTAATTATTTTTCATTTGTAATTATAGACTTAAAAAAAAAGTTATTGGGTTCTCATGCTACTCAACACACAATGGAAAATGATAATGTAATAAAAAATATATCAAAAGCATGAATCTCTTCAACTAGAAAATCAAGAAAACCTGACATCAAGGTTTCTTATGGAACACTAAAAATTGTGTTGTCATCCAAGGAACTTTGAGAAGTCTATTGGTAATGACAATGTCAAAATACTACGTGTTTCAATAACACTACAAATTCATCTACAATTGAGAATTTTTCTCAAAGGAAAAGGTGAGTATGCTTGCTTGGCTCTTATTTGCAAGTAGCCATATTGAGACATACATGAAAAAGGTGTTAGAACTAGGGTGGTAGAATTTTGGAATACAATTCTCATGTTGTACTCGATTTAAAGTATGTTCTATGGTGATGTTTCTCTAGACATGCCATATGAAAAGAAATGTAGGAATGCATTTGAGATGACATGGGTTGAATTGTTTGATAATTTACAAGAAAGAAACCTTAGCTTTAAAATTGGGATTAGCTTGTTTGAGAAGTTGAAAACATGACATATCAAACATAATATTGTTTGTGACACTTTTTGTTGTCCCTAACATGTTGAATTTTAGTTCTATTATGAGACATTCATAGATTTTTGCAAACAAGATTAGCAAGGTGACCCTCCTCCTAGAGTTCACAATTTTATTTTGGTAATATTAACAAGAAGTAAGTTTCTTGACGATGTGTTCTTTGATAAGAGACATATATGTGGAAATAGATGCCTTGAATGTGGAAACTTTACACTCTTCCTCTGATTTTTTATTTTTTTAGTGGATCCCTCACATTTATTTATTTATTTATATTTATGGATCCCTCACATGCTATATTATCAAAATATCATGATTGTGTAGAAGAGATAAGGTGTATTATGTTGTGAATCTATCCTTCTTTTTCGGTGTGTCTTGTCAAATGATTGATTTTGTTGAGGATGAGATACCTATTTCAAAATCCATGGGCAAGTTATAAAATCAAATTTACAAAAATATATCAAGCATTCTAATAGATTTAGGTGCAATCTTATCGGTGCAAATAATCTCTTTAGGTATTTATATTGGGCACAACATTATTGGTGGTATACTTCACTAATACATTCTCTTTGCATGCCTAGAGAGAGAGGAGTTATGATTTGATCAAGAGGGAATTTGTTTTTCTTATTTATGTCTTTTATGTTCGAATTTTTTGATGGTTGAATTATATATTTGGATTTCTATATTTGCACATTGTAACATATCCATGTTAAATTTCATGTAATAAAAGTTAATAAAGGAAAAATAAGACCAAGGTCATATTACATGTATTCCAAGTTGAATATTAGGCAAAACATCCTAGTGGGGGTCACTTTCTATTTATTATGGCTAAGGAAATTGGCATTGGCAAAGGCAAAGTGGAATTTATTGGAATTTTATTTATGAAAATCAAGGAAAATAGGAGAAAATGGAGATGAAAGGTCACAATTTTGCATGAGAGGAAAATTGAAGGAAAAATAGAGGAAATTGAAGAAATAAGAGGCCTCAATAATAAAAAGGCTCTTGAGGATCAATTCACAACATTTTGTCAGTTCAATTTTGGATCTCTTTCTATTCTCTCATATTATTGCACACTTAGAGCATTCTTGGAGCACTCTAGCATTACAGTAAGCAAGCAAAGTAAGGAAAAGGAAGGACAAGAAAGGAAGGTTGGATCAAGCATATTCAACAAGAAGACTTGTAGGTAACAGGTTGCATTTGTGATTTCCTAGCTGGTTTGTGAATACATAATACATGAATTTGTGTATTTGGTTCTCTTATTTTCAATGGCATGGGTTTTGTCAGGTGTGACAGCGGTTTCAACCTTACCTTGCCATTTCTAGACAACCATGGTGTGATGGGGTTCTTTTGTGTGGTTAAGCTTTGAATTGTCGGAAGGCTTCGAAATTGGGTGAGGTAGTCTTAGGAAAATTCCTAATGGGTGGGGGTGCAGGTGGTTTAATCTCTGGGAGGCCCTCAACATGTGGGTGGAGACAAGAAAATTCCTTAAGGTATTGGTGAATAAACTCTGAGGAATCCAAGCTTGTTTTGGGAATTTTGATCTCTTGATCAGTTTTGGCGTGATCAAAGTAACCTTAGGGTTGAGGTGGTTTAATCTCTAGGAAGCCCTTGTTTTTTATGTTTTGAGTCCCAAATTCATGCTTGGAATATGGCACGGGGGGTGATTGGATGAAAGAAAGATTTGGTTGAACTCAATCTATGGTTGGGTGGTACGTGGAAGTACCTAATTTGGTTGGATTTTGCATATGTTAATAAGATCTATTTTCCTATTGTATTTCATGTGTACTTGTACTTGTTATTATGTGGCTTTGATGTTTTTCTATCATGGTTATTATTCTAGTTATATGATGGTTATAAGCATGGTTCCATAACAGGTTCTAACTATGGCTCTTGGTATGTTTGATTAGTTGATGAATGGTTAATGAATGCATGAGCTAAAAAATGTTATTGCAACTATTATGAGAGGGAATTATACATTCTTTTTTATTCTCAAATAAGTTTCAGACCCCAATGTTTAGATATGAATTCATGACCTATAAATTACATGTTCATCATATGTTTGATGAAATGGTTGTCATGGTTAGGCCTAGTTAGGTCAATTCCTTGATTAAATTTTATATTAATGCATTTTTCTTGATGTTATTTATCATTATGGAAAGTATGATTGAGTTCTAGGTAGTGGTCTAGAGGCTAGCCTAAAATGGTGGCTAAGTATTCAGGACCGCACCCTCTGAACTGGAAATTTTGGGCCATAACTGCACCCTTACAGGCTTATGCATGTGGTTGGAGGCCTATAACCACATGGAGGCCTTGTCATGCATGTAATTGTGGGCCCAGGTTACTAAAAAATAAATCCAACTCAGGGTTTGGGCACTTGGAGTGGTTGTTTAGCTCCTAGGTGTTTTGTAGCTCATGAGGAAGGTCAAAAAAGCCCCAGTTTGTCGACTCCACTTACTTAACTGTACTTTGGAGGTTGGGTCATGTCATAGTATCCCTTAACTCATGTGTATCTTGGCAAGCAAGTTAAAGTGCGTAAATGTGGGAGGGGTGGGGGTTAAAGATTGGTGTCAGAGTGGGTTTCATTCTCTTTGGGTGATATTTGATACCAACATATTTGTATCAGAGCATGGTTCAAATACTTGGACTGGATGGGTGGAATGCATTTTTTTATGCATGTATGTCAATGTCTATGTGGTTGTTATGCATGCCTTGTCATGGTTATGGATTTTGTGCATGAGGTCTTTGTATGCAATTGGTGTTGTCATGCATGATGTCGATATATTGATATGATTATGTATATACATGTATTGTGCTAATATAGATTGATCTTACAAATGAGATAACCTCCCCTGAACTTCACTTAGGTATGTTTATTGTGTTATATTTGGTTTATCTGACATGGTATGTTTGCAGGAAGAAGAAGATCAGATATGACTATCAAAATGGTGAATTACAATTCACGAGACTCCCCTTATAGATCACATGAGCAACATAGAGATGAGTATTCTCCTGATGTAGCATAAACCTTGAGAAGTCTAAAGGTAGAAATCAAAAGTTGTAAGGCAGATAATGACAGGATCATTCAATCACAGGAAGGATTTCCAGGGCACAGGAAAAGTAAGAAGATGTCAATGCAATTATCCTTCAGAGTTTTTCATATTTGCAACGACAGGGACAACCACAGATCAATTATGGATAGGAGGACAAGAATAATTGAGCATATGGTATTTGTTATCTTGGTGGGCAAAGGATGGACAGGGATGACATAGTTAGAGATGGAAAGTTCTTGGATACACGTGCTAGGAGAGGCAGTGGATATGGGTTCTACTCTAGTTCTGGTTCATACAGATATTGTGATCATTGTCATTATCATCCTTATAGGAGGAGTGAGAGGGGATACTTGCCGGATGAATTCAAGAAAGCCAAGCCACCTACATTCGATGGAGAGTTGAAGAAGTCAGAAGATGCAAAAACATGGTTGCTTGGGATGAAGAAGTTCTTTGAGCTGCATGACTATATAGAGAATATGAAGGCCAAGATAGTTATTTTCAGTCTCAAAGGGAAACCATACGTTTGGTGGAAAGATGTGAAGCATGTCAGAAACATTAGGACAAAGGAGTTGAGTTGGCATGAATTTAAGAGACTCTTCAGGAAGAAATACTTGTCAGAGAGGTACTATGATGGAAAGGCCAAGGAGTTCTATGAGATGAAGATGGGATCTATGATAGATGAGGAGTACATGACTAAGTTTCTGGATTTGTTGAGGTATGTGCCTTACCTCAAGGATGAGAAGACAAAAGTTCATAGATTTATAAGTGGATTGTCATTATCATTCAAGGATCATATTGACTATGATGAGCCTTGGTCGTTGAAGGAAGTCATTGGCAAGTTGAAGCATTGTTATGAGAAACCAAAGCGTAAGATTGAGTCCAAGCAGGGTTGTAAAGGGAAGGAAAAGAATAAAGGGAAGTTACCACCAAAGTGAGCAAGACCTCAGGATGTAGGTGAGAAGGAAAATGTTTCTCCTTACAAGAAGTTTAATGTAGTTGAGAAGGGACATGGGTGTTAAAATTGGAAACTAGGGCCAAACTCCATGTGGGTCATCTTATTTATGGAAACTACTATTTTTATTGAATCCCTCTCATCGAGAGGTGTAGGATTGATCTAAATATCATCCGATTCTGATAAGTATTTATGAAGTTATGAATTTATTTATGTTATGGACAAATTATTAAGTCGGCCAACATCTCATGTAGGCTCAGAAGCCCAACCGTCGTGTCTATTCAACCTCTACGTTTTTAGTATAAATAAGAGAGGATTTGAAGTCATTAGGGACACACTATTTATGTGATCTCCTCTCCACGTCTTGGGTTTCTGGGGAAGGAAACACACTAAAGACTACACTGGCCTAGATGATGCCCTAGTTGAAAATGAGGCCCTAGATCTAAAACGCAAAATCTATACGCAGCAAGAGGAAGGGTCTACCCACAGTCACAAAGAATTATGTCCATGGTAATAAACTCACTTGTAGATAAGGCCGCAGTCAAGGGTGAAGGTCGTAGTAAAGGGAGCCACAGTCATAAGGACATTAGGCCGCAGTTAAGCCGCAATGATGAAGATTCAAGCCACAGAAAGATGCAGTGATGGAAAGGGAAGCCGTAGTATGAGCCGCAGTCAAGTGTAAGGGTGCCATATTCATGGTAAACCACAGTAGTAATCAGGACAATCAAGTCTCATATGAGGACATTGTATTTATATGAGTTCTGGGCTATAGTCTCAGACATAACCATGGTGAGCCACAGTCTTGATGAAGCCCTCTCGATGGTCTCAGCATAATGAAGCATTCATGACTGTGATCATTCTAATACGCTGTTCATATGACACTTATATGCACAGGACAATGAAGCCGCAGTAATGATAATGAAACTGCAGTCAAGGTAATGAAACCACAGTCAAGGTTGTTTCATAAAGAAAATGAATCTGCATTTTATGTGGGATAGATCCAAGGTTTGGCTACGTCCTCAGATAGGTTAAGGAACCGCAGAACTAAAGATTATCCATTCTCGGCATAAGCAATCATGGTATAAAAAATAGCAGCCTTGATCTCGGTGGCAGTTCTAGTAGACTAGTCACGGGACTCTCGGACCAATGATTGTTTTGAATAACTCACAACCCAGCTATGACTCAATAACGAGATAAGGGTTCAATGAAGAGATCCATAGCATACGGTAGTCTCATCATGTTTCAAACAACAGTGACAAGCATCATATATATGTATATGAGCATGATCAGTAATGGGATTGCATAATGATGTAAAGGGCAACATGATCACGATGATCTAAAGGGCAGCATGATTAGACAATGAGACTGCATGTTGATATATGAGGCAGCATCAATGAGACTGCATGCTGATGGATGAGACATCATGATGATGTATGATGCAGCATAATGGGCATGAGAAGCATGATGATGAATAGGGCTGCATAATGATGGAAGATGCAGAATAATGGGCAGCATGATGATGAAAGCAGATGAGATGGTGCTACACGGTAAGGTGTAGTAAATGGACGAAATGGATAGGTGAAGTCGTCACCTTGGAGAATCAGTTGAAGCAGAATGTCTTCAACTGATCTCATGTATCATCGTTATAGGAGATGATCTATGCTCAGATCTAGATAAGTCAAAATGTTGACTTTTGTTGTAAATGTATTGTCTCTCTCTCTACTGAACTTTGAAGAACATAAAAGAAGAATTGATCAAGGGTTTCCCCACATTGTAGTTTGTCCCTGGCTGGCACCACATCTTGTTTCATCTTGTCTTGGCTTGTCTTCTGTGATTTATATTTATGTTTTATCTGCAGTTTACTTTAATGCTGATGTGATTACTAATCTGGAAAAGATATTGGAAAATTAAAATAAATTGCTCTAGCATAGAACATACCTAAAATTAACATGGTATCAGAGCTGAGGTGAAGACAATTCCCAAGTAAGAGTGAAAGAGAAATCACCAAAGACATATGGGACAAGACAAAAGGATCAATGGGTTCCTCATAATTCACCCAGGGTGAAGTTGAAGTAGAGAATGCTATAAGAATGGAGCAGCGGAAGGTTCTGGTGGCCTACCTAAAGATCACTTCATTGGGAAGTTCGGATCTAAGGGTGAAAAAAAAGGCAGATGCCTTGGTTGTAATAAGTTCGTCCATCATGCGAAGGAGTGTCCGAAGGACAGGGACACATCTCTTGATGAAGATAATAATCATTCCAAGGACATCTTCAATGATCAGAGCAATGATAAGTAATGCAGGTCATCAAGGAAATGGTCAACTCTTCAAAGAAAGCAAGGAACCCCAGAATCTCTTTATGTACCTGATCACAAGAAGAACTTGGTTTCCATCTCGAAAATGGAAGTCAAAAGCTTTAGGGTGGCACTCATCGATGGAAAGGTACGTATTCGAAAATAGATTTTTCAAAGATGTTTTAGAGTTCAGGGTTGTATCAATTCCACTGGGGACCATGTCCATTGACTCAGCACCAGAGGTCTGTAAGTCAGATGGTGACTGGGATGCCTGAATTCAAAAGGAGCATGAAGGTACATGTCTGAGATGTACCGAAGGAAAATCTTACAGGGGGACCATTCCCGTCATGTAGCAAGTCCACAGGTTTGGAACAACCCGTGGAGTTTGAGATTCATGAACATGAATCTCATGTATACAGGTGGAAGAAATCCCTCTATGGCTTGAAGCAAAACACCCTGGGTGTAGTATGAGAGGATTGATAGCTGTTTGATGAAGCTAAGATTCACTAGGAGTGAAACCAATCCAGACCATTACCCGAAGGTTGTGGATGATATACCTCTCATACCAGCACCTTATGCGGACGAACTATTTCTGACAGGTGTAGACCCTCTCATTTGCAGAAGTAAGAGGGAGTTGGATTTTGGACATATGTTTTGCAGTTAGCATGGTGATCTCATATTTGGTTGAGCCTCATTGGATTGGTGCCAAGAATCTTCTGAGATATCTTCGAGGCACAATCTCTCATGGATTGAGGTACACTGCCGGAAATATGAAAACTACATGATTATTTGAATGTTGACTGGGCAGGCAGTGTGGAGGATCACTAGAGCATGTTTCAGTGTTGGTTCTCTTTGGATTCTACTTTGATATCATGATTGAGCAGGAAGCAAAAGTTGGTTGTTATAAGTACCGTTGAGATCGGATACATAACTACGAGTATGACCTCGTATGAAGTTGCCTGGTTGTGGAAACTCTTCAGTGAATACACATGATGAATACCACTGTGATTCTCTATGAAAACCAGAGGTCGGATTCGATTATTGAGGAGTCCCGTATTCAATGATTGCTCCAACAGATAGACATCAGATATTGCCTTATCTGGGATATGGAAAGTCGATGAGCAAGGAGGCTCCATCGCACTGAGATGTTGTACAGGTCGCTACACTTTGTCAGAGCCCTGGGAAAAGATCAAATTTGTGATTTTCCCGAACGACTTGGAGTTATCGAGAGACCCTTGTAAAAGGGTCCTACATGTTGCATATTTTGAGCTTTGGGAGCTCTGGGGGCTTGCGGTTCTTGCTGGAGCAACATATGACCACAGGGTGACTCACCCTCCCCTAGTGGTGTGCACTGGGACAAGATGATTCGCTTTCTTGTGAGACGGGATGATTCGTTCTCCTATGGATAGGATGATTCACTCTCCTGTGGACAAGATGATTTGTTGTCTTGTGGGACAAGACGATTCGCTCTCTTATGGGACAAGATGATTAGTTCTCCTGTGAGGTCTGGATGATGTGTTCTCCATGACAATTGTGTAGCAGGATGATTAGTTCTCCTGTGAGGACATGATTGATTAGTTCTCCTGTCAAGGCATCCTACCCATGCAGTCTGGGACTCATGGGAAGTACCTCTCATCTGATCAATGAGTAGGGATATGAGGATAGGGACCATAGTAGTACTGATGGACACATCGATGTATCTACCATACTCCCTATGCTAGGATGACCTTCATTGATTTGGGATCAATGATACTGGTGTGGGACCAGCTGTAGGAGTTGTACCCACTATGACGCTGACTTTGGGTCGGTTGAGACTGATCTGGGACCAGTGGTACATACTCTGAGACTAACTTCGGGTTAGTGGAGGACTCGTCTGGGACCAGTGAGAGTGGTACATACTATGATGTTGACTTCGAGTCAGTTGAGACTAGTCTGGGACCAGTGGTACACTCTTTGAGACTGATGATACTAGTCTAGGACCAGCAGTAGGAGTGGCACCCACTATGACGCTGACTTCAGGTCGGTTGAGATTGGTCTGGGACTAGTGGTACGCACTCTGAGACTGACTTCAAGTTAGTGGAGAATGGTATGGCACATTCTCGATCAATTCTTCTTCTTCATGGTTCAACAGAGCCAGCAAAGTTGAGAAGAGCAGAGCCAGCAGAGTAGAGCAGAGATGAGCAGATCCAGCAGAGCTGAGTAGAGCTAGCAGAGCAGAGTTGAGTAGAGAAGAGATGACTTGAGCAGATTTGAGCAAAGTAGTGCAGGGCATAGATGATAGAGATAGTACAATCAGACATATGGATCAGTTGATGGAGTTCTCCTTAGTTGAGAGGGAGTGTTAAAATTGGCAACTAGGGCCAAAATCCATGTGGGTCATCTTATGGCATTTGATATTTTTATTGAATCCCTCTCATCGAGAGGTGTAGGATTGATCTAAAGATCATCCAATTCTGATAAGTATTTATGAAGTTATGAATTTATTTATGTTATGGACAAATTGTTAAGTCGGTGAGCATCTCATGTAGACTCAGAAGCCCAACCGACATGTCTATTCAACCTCTACGTTTTTATTATAAATAAGAGAGTATTTGGAGTCATTAGGGACACACTCTTTATGTGATCTCCTCTCCACGTCTTGGGTTTCTGGAGAAGGAAAGACACTAAAGTGTATGCTGGCCTAGATGATGCCCTAGCTGAAAATGAGGCCCTAGATCTAAAACGCAGAATCTATACGCAGCAAGAGGAAGGGTCTATCCACAGCGATAGAGAAGTCTGTCCATGGTAATAAACTCGCTTGGAGATAAGGCCACAGTCAAGGGTGAAGGCTGTAGTAAAGGGAGCCACAATCATAAGGACATGAGGCCACAATCAAGCCGCAGTGATGAAGAGTCAAGCTGCAGAAAGCCGCAGTGATGGAGAGGGAAGCCATAGTAGGAGCCACAGTCAAGTGTAAGGGTGCCACAGTCATGGTAAACTGCAGTAGCAATCAGGACAATCAAGTCTCAGATGAGGACGTTGTATTTATATGAGTTCTGGGCTATAGTCTCAGACATAACCACAGTGAGCCGCAGTCTTGATGAAGCCCTCTCAGTGGTCTCAACATAATGAAGCATTCATGTCCATGATCATTCTAATACATTGTTCATATGACACTTATACGCATAGGACAACAAAGCCACAGTCATAATAATTGAGCCGCAGTAAGGATAATGAAACTGCAGTCAAGGTAATGAAACCGCTGTCAAGGCTGTTTCCTAAAGAAAATGAATCTGCATTTTATGTGGGATAGATCCAGGGTTTGGCTGCATCCTTGAATAGGTTAAGGAACCGCAGAACTAAAGATTATCCATTCTTGGCATATGCAATCGTGGTATAACAAATAGCAGTCTTGATCTCGGTGGCAATTCTAGCAGACTAGTCATCGGACTCTCGGATCAATGATTGTTATGAATAAATCACAGCCCAGCTTTGACTCGATAATGAGATAAGGGTTCAATGAAGAGATCCGTAGCATACGGTAGTCTCATCATGTTTCAAAGAATAGTGACAAGCATCATATATATGTATATGAGCATGATCAGTAATGGGACTGCATAATGATGTAAAGGGAAACATGTTCACGATGATCTAAAGTGTAGCACGATCACGATGATCTAAAGGGTAGCATGATCAGACAATGAGACTGCATGCTGATATATGAGGCAGCATCAATGAGACTACATGCTGATGGATGAGACAGCGTGATGATGTATGATGCAGCATAATGGGCATGAGTAGCATGATGATGAATAGGGCTGCATAATGTTAGAAGATGCAGAATAATGGGCAGCATGATGATGAAAGCATATGAGATGGTGCTACATGGTAAGGTGTAGTAAATGGACGAAATGGATAGGTGAAGCCATCACCTTGGAGAATCAGTTGAATCAGAATGTCTTCAACTGATCTCATGTATCATCGTTATAGGAGATGATCTATGCTCAGATCTAGATAAGTCAAAATGTTGACTTCTGTTGTAAATGTACTATCTCTCTCTCTGCTGAAATTTGAAGAACATAAAAGAAGAATTGATCAAGGGTTTCCCCACATTGGGGTTTGTCCTTGGCTGGCACCAAATCTTGTGTCCTCTTGTCTTGGCTTATCTTCTGCGATTAATATTTATGTTCTATCTGCAGTTTACTTTAATGCTGATGTGATTGCTAATCTGGAAAAGATATTGGAAAATTAAAATAAATTTCTCTAGCATAGAACATACCTAAACTTAACAATGGGTCATAGCCTAGAGAGGAGCAGTACAAAGGTAGTGGGCCTTTACAATGTTGGATATGTGGCAAGGATCATGAAAAGAAGGATTGTTCGTTGTATCAGGGTGGCAGACCTCAGATATAAAGTGCTCAGGAAGCGCAGACAATTAGGTATGTGGGCCAGATAATTCCTCTGATTTATGTAGCCTTAATAACAAGCAAGCGGATCACCAGATTGAGATGGAAGGTAAGCTTTGTGATTGAGTTGTTTCTATTTTTAATGACCCTGGATCTAATTATAATATGTTAAACTTGACCTGGTGGATAAGTGTGTTTTGAGTAAAGAAGTGCATGCAAAGTCTTGGTTGGTGTATTCAGCTACAGGTACTAAGAAAATAGTTCATCATTGGGTAAGAGCCTGTGCATTTGAGCTGAATGGTATGTTTACATCAGCGTATCTGAATGTGCTTCCATTAGGATCATCCATATACTTTTGGGTATGGATTGGTTGTACCTTCACAAGACTAAGGTGGATTGTTATGAGAAGGATATTGAATGTTTGGATGATGGTGGAGAGAAGATAATCTTGCAAGGTAAGAAGAAGCCTACAATGATGAGAATGGTTACAACTATACAAGAAAAGAACAGTTGCAGGAAAGGGTGTGTATTGTTCGTAGTGCATGTTTCCAGTGATAAAGGTAAGGATGTCGAGGATGCAAAAGTCTTGAATAGGTATCTAGTTTTGCAACAATTTCAAGATGTGTTTCCAATAGAGATTTCAGAGTTGCCTCCTCACAAGGAAGTGGAATTTTTTATTGAGTTGGTACCAGGAGTAGCACTAGCATCAAAGGAACCTTACAGGATGAGCACTCCAAAGCTAGTGGAATTGAAGTTGCAATTGAAGGAAATGCTTGACAAGGATACACCAGGCCAAGTGTGTTGCCTTGGGGTGCACCATTTTTGTTTGTGAAGAAGAAGGAAGGTAGTCTCAGGTTGTGCATTGATTACAGGAAACTAAATTAGGTAAACATCAAGAAAAAGTATTTGTTGCTGAGGATCGATAATTTTTTTGATCAGTTGAAAGGAGTAACAATGTTCTAGAAGATTGATTTCATATTTGGATATCATCAGGTACGCATCAAAGAGGAGGACATTTACAAGACTACTTTTCGAACTAGATATGGGCATTATGAGTTTGTTATTGTTCCTTTTGGTTTGACTAATTCTCTAACTACTTTCATGTGTTTGATGAATAATGTGTTACATCCTTATCTAGACAAGTTTTTTATAGTATTCATTGATGACATATTGATATATTCTAAGCATGAGGAAGAGCATGAAGAACACATAACAGTAGTGTTAATATTGTTCAAAGAACATCAATGGTATGCCAAGCTTAGTAAATGTAGTTTCTTTTATACATAGGTACATTACTTGGGACATGTTGTTTCCACGGAAGGAATAGTAGTGGATCTAAAAAGTATTAGAGCTATCATGGAATGGGAAGCTCCTAGGAATGTGGATGAGGTTAGATCATTCATGGGGTTAGCAAGTTACTATAGGAGGTTCATCAAGAAATTTTCCTAGATTGGTTATCCTATTATATCTTTGCAATGAAAAGGGAAGAAATTTAAGTGGATAGAGGAATGTGTAGTAAGTTTTGAGAAATTGAAGAAGTTGCTTACAAACACTCCAATTCTATAGATTACAGATCCAAATAAAGAGTTCGTGGTGTGTACAAATTCTTGCAAGAGAGGACTTAGTGGAGTCATGATGCAGGAGGGACAAGTTGTATGCTATGAATCAAGGAAATTGAATGAGAACGAGAAGAATTATGTGACACATGATCTTCAGTTGGCAACGATCATTCATGCATTGAAGATGTGGAGGCACTATATTCTTATTAGCATGAGGTTTGCATTAATGAGTGATCACAATGGGCTGAGATACTTGTTTGAACACCCTAATATGAATTCCAGGCAAGCTAAATGGTTGTCCACACTCAATTAGTTTGACTTCGAGATCAAGTACATTAAGGGTAAAGAGAAAAAGGTTACAAATTCTCTTAGTAGAAGAGTGTAGGTAAATCACATTGTAGCTATGAGTTCATATGGGATAGATTTATAGGATCATATCTTACAGGTAGGACAACAAGATGGCAGGTACCAATAATTTAAGCATAGTTTAAAAAAATAGGGTACAAGTGATCAGGATCTGGATTATCATCTCACGACGGATGGTTTGGTGAGATTTAGGGACAATATCTATGTATCAAACAACAGTGAACTCAAGAAGCTTATCTAGAGGGAATTTCATGATAATCCATATCCAAGTCATCCAGGATATCATAATACTTTGACAATTGTGAATAAGTTCTACTATTGGCTGAATCTGAAGAAAGAGGTAGTTGAGTTCGTCGCAAGGTGCTTGGATTGTCAATAGGTAAAAGCACAATGTAAGCATCCAATAGGTTTATTGCAACCGATTCTGATTCCATAATGGAAATGGGATGTCATTTCCATGGATTTCATTACAGGTTTTCCAAGGAAATCTAGACAACATGATTCCATCATGGTTATGGTTCATAGGTTGACCAAGGTAGCTCACTTCATTCCAGTGAAGTCTACTAATTCAGTTAGTGAGGTAGTTTAGGTCTTCATCGGGGAGATAGTGAGATTGCATGGTATTCCTAAGAGGACTGTATCTAACAGAGATGCCAATTTCACCTCCAGGTTTTAGGAGTTATTTGCAAGTTTGGGTACATAGTTGGCTTTTAGTACAACCTATCATCTGCATATAGATGGACATACATAGAGGGATAACAGTATTCTGGAGGATATGTTGAGGATATATGTTATGCACCAACAGAGGATGTGGGAGGAGTGTCTGCCACTGGTAGAATTTGATTACAATAATGGGTTTCAAGAGTCACTGAGGATGTTAGTTTGAGGAACATTATGGGTGGAGTTGTAATACTCCTATTAGTTGGAGTGATCCGATGAACAGGGTGTTTATTGGAATAGACATGTTAGTAGAAATGGAATATGAAATGTAGGTTATTAAGAATAATATAAAGGCAACATAGGATAGGCATAAGAGCTATGTAGATCAACATAAATCCTTTAAGAAGTTTTAGGTTGGGAAGCATGTGTACTTGCGCATCAAGCTCAAGAAGAGATCCTTGAGGATTGGATCATGTGCCGAGTTGGCACCTCAATATTGCAGGCCTTTCGATATATTTGAGAGGATTGGACCAATGGTCTACAGGCTTGCACTGCCTCTGACAGTGAAATTACATCATGTTTTCCATGTTTCATTGCTTAAAAGATATGTGAAGGATGTGGATCATGTGATTGACTGGTCTATATTGTAGGTGGAACAAGAAGGTGAATTCTAGTCAAAACTTCAATGCATAATGTAATGGAAACAACTCATCCTCTGAAACTAAGCAATTGAGCAAGTTAAAGTGTAGTGGAAGCACTTTGGGCCTGATGAAGCTACACGGTAGATGGCTAATCAGATGCGAGCTATGTATCCTTCATTATTTGTTGGTGAAGGCAAATGAGTTTTTGGTATATGTACATGTCTATGTATGGTTGTTGTTGTAAATGCTGCAATGAGTTGTGTTATAAAGCTCCAATAAGTGGTATGGTTGTCATGTTTGGTTTGCTTTTCAGGAGGTTGTCATTGTAAATATTGCAATGAGATGGGCTATAAAGCTCCATGGGCATTATGTTTTGGTTTTTAGTGGTATTGTTGGTCATAGGTGTCATAGAACAATGAGGATAGTGATTCCCTAAGGGGGATGGGTTTGTAACAACCCTACGTTAAAGTTCATATAATAAAAGTTAATAAAAGTAAAATAAGACCAAGGCCATGGCACATGTATTCCATGCTAAATTTTGGGAAAAACATCTTAGTGGGGGTCACTTTTAGTTTATTATGTCTAAGGAAATTGGCAAAGGCATTGGTAAAGGAAAAGAGGTGTTTATTGACATTTTATTTATGAAAATCAAGGAAAATAGGAGAAAAGGGAGATGAAAGGTCACAGGGTTTCATGAGAGAAAAATTGAAGGAAAAATAAAACAAATTGAAGAAAATAGAGGCCTCAATGATAAAAAGGCCTCTAAGGATCAATTCATAACCTTTTTTTAGTTCAATTTTGAAGCTCTCTATATTCTCTCGTACTATTGCACACTTATAGCATTCTTACGGCACTTTAGCATTGGAGCAAGAAAGAAAAGGAAGGAAAAGGAAGGACAAGGAAAGAAAAGAACAAGCAAGGAAGGTTGGATCAAGCAGCTTCAGCAGGAAGACTTGTAGGTAACAAGTTGCATGTGTGATTTCCTATATGCTTTGTGAATGCATGGTACATGCATTTGTGTATTTGGTTCTCTTTCCATCCTTGGCATGGTTTTTTCCGGGTGTGACAATGGTTTTATCCTTGCCTTGCCATTTTTGGATAGCTATGGTGTGATGGGGTTCTTTTGTGTGGTTGATATTTGGATTGTTAGAAGGTTTTGGAAGCAGGGGAGGTGGTCTCAAGAAAATTCCCAAGGGTTGGGGGTGGAAGTGGTTTAATCTCTAGGAAGCCCTCGATAAATGGGTGGAGACAAGAAAATTCCTCAAGTTATTGGAGAAGAAACTCTGAGGAATCCAAGCTTATTTTAGGCATTGTGATCTCTTGATTGGTTTTGATGGAACACAATAGTGTGAGGGTGGAGGTGGTTTAATCTTCGGGAAGCCCTAGTTGTTTATGTTTTGGTTTGCTTATGTGATATATTGAATGGTTTTGGAAATATTGCAATAACATGAGGGTGGGGGTGGTTTAATATCCGAGAATCCCTAGTTGTTTATGAGTCCCAAATTCATGCTTGGAATATGGAACGAGGGTGATTGGTAGAAAGAAAGATTTGGTTTAGCTAAATCTATGGTTGGGTGGTATGTGGAAGTCCCTTACTTGGTTGGATTGAGTATATGTTAATAAGATCTATTTTCCTATTGTATTTCATGAGTACTTTTACTTGTTATTATGTGGCTTTGATAGTTGTTCTATCATGGTTATTATTCCAGTTATATGTTGGTTATAAGCATGGTTCCATAACATGTTCTAGTTATGACTCTTGATATGTTTGATTAGTTGATGAATGGTTAATGAATGCATGAGCTAAAAATT
This sequence comes from Pinus tabuliformis, assembly GCA_031772625.1. Lineage (NCBI taxonomy): Eukaryota > Viridiplantae > Streptophyta > Pinopsida > Pinales > Pinaceae > Pinus > Pinus tabuliformis. The sequence goes on from CM062819.1 coordinate 1,620,361,590, forward strand.
ATTATTGCAGCTATGATGAGAGGGAATCATACCTTATTGGTGATTCTCAGATAAGTTTTAGACCCCTATGTTAAGATCTGCATTCATGACTTGTAGATTACATGTTCAAAATATGATTAACGAAATTACTGTCATGGTTAGGCCTGGTTAGGTCAAGTCCTTGATCAATTTTTGTATGAATGTATTTTTCCTGATGTTATTTGTCATTTTGGAAAGCATCATTGCATTTTGGGTAGTGGTCTGGAGGCTAGCCTAAAATGGTGGCTCAAAATTTGGGACCGTGCCCTCTGAACTGGAATTTTTGGGCCATAACCGCACCCTTGTAGGATTATGCATGTGGTTGGAGGCCTATAACCACATGGATTCCTTTTCATGCATGTTTTTCTGGGCCCAAGTCACTAAAAAGAAATCCAAGTCAGGTTTTGGGCACTTACAGTGGTTGTTTAGCTCCTAGGTGCCCTGTAGCCCCCAAGGAAGGTCAGTAAAGTTTTAGTTTGTCAACTCCACTTCCTTAACTGTACTTAGGAGGTTGGGTCATGTCATAGTAGCCCTTAACTCATGTTTACCCTGACATACGAGTTAAAGTGGGTAAATGTGCGAGGGGTGGGGGTTACACACATGTCTTGGAAAAATGTTCACATGTGAATGTTGATGGTGGGGATGGCACCGTAGAAACTTTTAGTGTGGTTAAGGAGTACCATTTTTATGTTAGTGATAACAATGAATATGGCATAATTTCTATTCATCATTGGTTTGGTTTAATCTGTGAATAATTTAGAATGTACAAAGATCACATCAACAAATTATTGGATTTGGTTTGGCGGGTGCATAGGGAAGTTTAAATGGAATCAATCTTTGTATTAATTAGGTAAGCTTCATAAGGAGACAAAAATCCAACAACTTGTTTTAGAACAAGAAATGTAAAGGGTGAACATGATCATTTAGGGGGCTCTAATAGTTACTCCATGGTATGGTTCAAATCATCTAGCAATCTAGTTTAATCATGAAAATTTCATTCAATTCATGAAGTTCAAAAACATGTGACTAGTGCAAATGTAACTGAAAAATGTGTGAAAATTTAGCCTCAAATTTGACCTACTTTTAAACACACTAAGAAAATATTTAAATTTAATAAATATATGTTTATGATGGAATTTCTTTTTGGAATGTTCCATCCAATGATTTATATAGGTCAAGCACCTCGATATTATGAAACTATACCTAACACGAGGGGATTATAGTTTATTCATGGCAAATGCATGTGTGGCTTTTATGCAATAGAGTCAAGGAAGTGCACATGTTTTTGTGGAGTTTACATTGATAAGGCGGGATGTATTGATCAGTGTAAAACCATTGATTTGTGAAATAATGAAATATATTTGGATTTTTTCTAAAGGGGCAACATCCACTTTCAATATGGCATGAGATGGGTGATGAAGAGGCCCTACTTTCAATGGATTATGATTGTCTTTTGGATGTTGCAATAGAAGGTACATGAGGAATAATATCCTAAATATTTAAGAATTTACGTAGATTCAAGTTTTTATTTATCTATGAATATGTATTTACATATATATATTTCATTCAAATTGTGCCCACAAATGATTTATTGATTGGTAGTGCATTCCTTTGGCAATGGAAAGTGTGTGCCTTACTATTGATATGATGCACATAAATAGAAATAATATATTTTTTAGATCATGTCAAGATGGAATTTATGCATATTAGATTGGTGACATGGTCGTAATGGGTCATTAATTTTAAAAACACATGATGACCATGTTGTATAGAGAGATTTAATGGGGCCAATACACTCATTTGGTCAAAGAAGCTCGTACATCACTCACATAAATCAAAGTGGAGAGAGTTCAACCAATGAGATGGAATATGGTGATGACTAACCATGAGGAATTATGAAGACTTGCATACTTGTTTCATTAAAAATGTCAAAGCATCTTCTTGTCTCCCTCTCAAGTGGGACAACTAGAAGATAAGGTATTATTGTGCTTGAAAAAAATTGTAAATTGAATGAAATTCACAAAGAGGGAATTAGTCTACTAACTCTAGTTATTCAATAATATTATAGAAGTACATTATTGCGACTTATCATTTCTGTCAACCTTCGTATTCCAAATATGGTTTGTGGTCTTTACGAGTGAATCTCCTTCCCACTACACTCTAGGCTTATTCCTTCATCTTCCTCCTATTTCTCTCCTTGAGACTTCTTCCCACTCTCACATTTGAACTCATTGGTAGTAATTTGACTACGAATTGTCAACCTAATATCCTTATCAAGTATCTTATTTATAGGCATTGTTGTAATTGATTTCCTATCACTTTCTAGAAACATTTTCTTGACCAATGATCCACCTTCCTTGCACACTACTTTGTCTTGTCTACATGTCAAATTCTTTGCATCACAATCCTAGAATCCCTTCACATGTCATACCTATAGTATGAATTATCTTATTCTCACAATTATGTGCAACATATTGCACCTTAAAACGTGGTGTGCCTCTTTTTTAGCTCCTAGATTCACTTTGTTCATCGCTTATAATGTTCCTAGATCTTCACTTTGCATCTCATTCTAATGTATGCTCAATTTTGTATCCTCTAATTTAGAATATTTTGCAAAGAACTTATACCAAATATAATTGTCTTGTGTTCATCTTGTGCATATCCATCTATTGCATATTATTTATCTCCAGTGTGGTGCTTCTTAGTCTTTTCAACCTTCTACATGACCTTTTTTTTAGTTTTAAATGCAATGCTCCTACTAATTAAATTCACCTTGAAAATAAAATATTATTTTATCCTTGATAAATTACTATACTCGGTCCTTCTTCAACCTTCATTTTCCTATTATGAATTTTGTAGTACTTGTCTTCAAGAATCCAAGTGCTTTCTTCAATTGCACTACCTTTCCAATTTATGAAACGTTGTGTACACTTCATCATGCATCTCTAATACTATCTTTCCCAAGCCTATTCAATTTCTTCAACCTTCTTCCCTGGAATTTGTTTGAGTCAATCTATCTTTGCTTCTTTTTTTTCCACTTTTAAATAATATGTCATGTCTATGTACAAATAAATCCCTGCAAGCAAATGACACTTTTCCAATAAAGTGAGAACAACTAAGGTTGTTAATTAAGCATAGCTTCCTCTCACTAATGAAGAGGCTAAGTGAATACTAAAACTAGAGAGCATCATTAAGGGAAGGGGGAAGAATGTTCACAACTGAAAACTCTTCAAGTACAAGAACTAATAGAAGGGACTTCAATTAGAAGATGTCGCTTTGAAGAATTTACAGATAAATATCTTATTTGCAAATTTTATAAGGACCAACCACCTCCGAAGCAACAATCAACATAGCAATAACTTTTGTGTAGACAAATAACATAGTAATTTTCAGAATAAAGTATTGTTTCATTCAAATATCCCCCCTATTATTACAATTATTTAGATTCAATAAAGTGGAGCCATATATCTTTTTGCAACTACGTGGTCAAAATCACTCCAAATGTGAAAGATTGGTCATGCTTTTAACTTTTGGAAAGTTAATGCTCTTTGCGTATCTATAGGCACATTTTTGCATTTCTTGAGATATTATATTACATATGGCTTATATTTTGATATCCTAACTTTGATGACAATGTTTTTTAAAAAGTGAGGCATGTTCTCTAACTAACCAAATATTTATATACACTAGTCTCTATTTTGTAAGAGGAGAACCTTGTAATAATGATAGTTTAATGACTTTACTCTATTGTAATATAATATTCTACTCTGCCTGGATGGTGTTATATTATGATCTTTATAAAAGGTCACTTTTCTGTAATAAGCATCTACTTACATTTATTAGTAACTTAGTGATTAAGGTATGGTTTCTCTATATTTTTGTATAAAATGGGGTTTTCCTCTCCTTTTAACCTACACAAGTGCCCCAAAACTCATGTTTTTCATTATTATTTTTTATTATCACAATATTTCTTGTTATCACATTTCTTCACTACAATTGTTGTGAGAGTTCACATAACATTTCTTTGATATATTTCTTATAATCCTCTAGCGACCTCACCTATTCTGCTTAAGTTTGATACATTTTTATCTTTTTGTAATATTCTAAGTGACCAACTCTTACACGTAACTTTCATTCCTTTCATGTCACTTATTGGTTTTCTAATTCAACCTCTTTAAGTGTAATTCTATCAACCTCTTCTTATTGGGATTTTGATTATTTAATTATCTAGTTTTTATTGTCAACTTATTTCTTGATATCAATGTTTCTTATTTTTTCTAATCCAAACTTAACCTCTGAACCTCTCTTTAAGTTCTTTAAGTTACTCACATCAATTTCATCATATGTTCATCCATATTAGCTCAATTTCATCATTGTGAATATTTATGAGATCAACTATACAATTCAATATAAACCCATTTTCTAACTTTATGAGCAAAGCATCTCCATTTGATCACGTGATTAATGCAAAAAATATCTAAGATTTTTCATTTTATCACATTGAAATTTGATTTACCAAAATCAAGACTATTACTTTGATTTTTATATTTTCATTATATTTATTGTCGACTTATTGTGATCCATTTATATATCGATGTAATCTGATTAATAGACAAAATTACCCTTTTTCCAAAATGTTCTTTCTACACAATTTTGCCAAAATCTGGTAGAAAAAAGTTCAAGTTATTTAATTTGCAAAGTCCAAGTGTGGCCAGGTTATTTTTAGGATGTTGAATCCATTTATCAAAAACACATTTTGAACAACAGGAAGTCACAATCTAGCCCAAAATTGTATCCTAGGGAAAAAATACAATTTTATTTATTAGTTAGATTATCCCTTTATACATCTTGTTACACCAGAGGCTCATTCTACAACCCATTATGAGGGATGTGTAATTCTTTTTGTGCTTAAATAGCATTGACATGTGGTGTGTGTGTGTGCATATATATATATATTTTCTAACCTATACAGGAAATGGTCTTTTTAACCACATTTTTGTTGGTTAATTTTAACCAAAATTCAGCGAAGATTTAAAAAAAAAAAAGTTATTTAATCTGTAGAATTTGTGTGGTGCTAAATCAATTTATGCATTGAAAAATTTATTTTAACCAAAAAAAATCACATTCTTGCTTGCTTGAGATTGTATTGCCAGATTATGTTGAAATAAGTTATTTCGTCTATAAGTTTATATATATATATATACATAATTCATTCAATTTTTAATATGAAATTGATATGTGGCATTTAAAAATTACTAATAGAAAAAATCAAATAGCCATAAATAATATATATAATTTTTGGGGGGATTACCTCTCATATATATAATATATAAAGAGAGTAAAGAACCAAGGTAGATCCATCTTAACCCCAAATCTAGTAATTGCCAAGAGAGATCAAATCTCTTGAATATGAATATATATTTTTAATAATGTGAGCATGTTAAAAAATAAAATAATTTATCAAAAATATCTTATAGATTGGCTAAAAAAAAGATGTTATTAACCTCTCACTCCAAATTTAATAATACATTTTTATGTTCATGCTTACTCGAATTAGTGGGTTCATAATGCAAATCTGCCTAGCTTCTTAGGCAAAAGAAACTTTCTTTGTGTTCATGCTTACTCGAATTAGTGGGTTCATAATGCAAATCTGCCTAGCTTCTTAGGCAAAAGACACTTTCTTTGTGTTCATGCTTACTAGAATTAGTGGGTTCATAGTGCAAATCTGCCTAGCTTCTTAGGCAAAAGACACTTGCAGGACATTTCTTTGAGTGTTAAATCTAAAACAAAAGCTTCGGTTAAAGAAAGGAAAAAAGATCAATACCATAACCAGCTCACAAACTGCCAAACTTTCTTTGTGTTCATGCTTACTCGAATTAGTGGGTTCATAATGCAAATCTGCCTAGCTTCTTAGGCAAAAGACACTTTCTTTGTGTTCATGCTTACTAGAATTAGTGGGTTCATAGTGCAAATCTGCCTAGCTTCTTAGGCAAAAGACACTTGCAGGACATTTCTTTGAGTGTTAAATCTAAAACAAAAGCTTCGGTTAAAGAAAGGAAAAAAGATCAATACCATAACCAGCTCACAAACTGCCTATGTGAACTATTTGAAATGGTTGGCTTAAAATTCAACAATTTCGTCCAGGCAACATCTTTGCCTGCTACCTAACAATTGGCAAATTTTGGATAGCTTAATAATTAGATCATAGGCTACAGAAATTTTAAACACCATGCATTTGGCACGAATCCTACTTTTACTGAAAAGGAAATGTTGGTATGCATTGAATGGCATTTCTCCACTTTTCATTTGGTGGAGACTATAGCATTTAGAACATATTTCGCAGCTTAGGTTCCAACAATAATAGGGAATTTTCATACGAATGCAGAATCTCGTGAGATTAAGACCATGACAAATATGCCAAAAGTCCTTTTCTATGTGGGGATGGGTAGCCAGGGTAGCCTTTATAAATGTGCCCTGTCTCATTGACATGATCATTTTGATGTATATTATTTTGTGTCTCTTTGTACAATTAAGATGTATTTTACAAAATGGGAAAACAAAGGGAGAGCATGGTAGACACTGCTTGCATATAAGAAACGAATCCATGAAATGGTACAGACACCATGAATCCATACCTGCAAAATAGCATCTTAAATCAGACAGGAGTTTTACTTCAAATGCCTTTTTGGGCTGCACATTCAAAGGCTACACAATTTCTAAATCTACACCCATGCTTATTACTAAGCTATACTGCAATTCATCCACAAATATGAAGTCATTTAATAGATCGATATCAACCAAAATTTTTTTTGCTTGTATATAACATACAATTGCTGACTTTTATCACTGTTTGCAAAAGCAACTAACTCGTAATACCTATTCAAAATTCTACGCTTGCAAATGAAGAAGACAAGTGTACAAATATTTATTTCAAACTCTTACCCTCCTACACAACCTTTGGTTGCATTTATTCTGATCAACCACACACTACCTAAACAGCAAGAAATAGAACATTGCATACTCTGTTTCCAATAAAAACTATTGATGGAAAGCTGCCATTGGCTTCCAAGTTCAGATTCTCTCTAAGGAACCAAGTTGCTGATGCAAATTATTGACGATATTGTAAAACATCTCAGCACAACATTCAGCATATTCAAATGAATTTGAGTCACTTCCATATTGCTAGGCTGAAGGTCCTCAACTAGCTAGATTCTCTTAAGAAACGTAACCTTCAACTCAATCGACCAACCAGAGCCGTACCTGTGCATCATATTTGGATGTTGCAATCACTTTCTAGCTGTGCAATCCATATCTGTTTGGCATCAGACGATTATTTGCTTGCTTTGAGGCTATACTGAATCACGATGATGGTGTACATAACAAGATCAGTCAACCTTTCCAGATCCAAGATTGCTGTCTTCTAACTCTAATTAAGGTACCTTCTCAAATATATTTGAAGGTCCCATGTTCACAAAAATATCCACTAGTGAAAGGTTGTGGAGACATTTACCAAAACAGACTCAGAAATTTCAGTGGAATCAGGGAAGAAACAAAAAACTGTAGCATCTAACATCTGCTGCCATTTCCTAGTGGTCAATCCTCCTGCACACTTAAAAAATAATAATGCAAGGGATGACCAAACCTATTTACATCAAAATGGAAATGGTTCACAATCCCAGTTCTTTCTGGCTATAGTCCTGTTGTTGCTGCTTGCAGGTGTTCCTCTTGTAAACTTTCGGGAAAAATTCATCTTGTAAACTTTTGGGGAAAATAATAAAAGAGACTTACTGATTCTCTTTTTCATACAAATGGATATGGTACATGTTACTTCAGGGCTAGCTGTTGTCAATCCACAATAAACTGCCAAAATCACAAGAATAACTATGGTAGCAATTTAATACACCAAAACATCTGTTCATAAATGAAGCTCCGAGATACTGGACCAGCTACCCTGCATACAATAAAGAAAAATTGAAAAATCCACTGTTAATCAGTTCTAGAATTTTAGTTCCAAACTATATGACACATTTAAAAATTTCTGATTAGCATACTACTATCTTACAATAACAACAATCGGCAAGCAAATAAGGAGAGCATACCATTTTGGAATAGCCACTTAGTATATGACCTATGAACATTTAACCTGCCACCAATAAAAGTACTCATTTTCCTTTGCAAATTCGCTGATCCAGTGTCTTTGAGCTCTGTTTAAACATGGATGTGCAAAACCTACTCACATCCATTCCATGGTAAATCCCGAGAACATTCCTGAAATCCAGGACTGTCTGTACAAGCTAATCTATCCAGCTCCTTCACTATCACTATTTTATAATAACTCCATGATTATTTAGTTTCCCCATAAATTGTACATATTATCAAATTGGAGAGAATCTCCAACCAAATTACCAGATAACTTGGCCATAAGGAAAGGATGTTCGTTATGAGTATCCTCATTCTGAGCTGCCTGTGCAACCTTTAGTATTTCGTCTAAAACATCTTCCTCTTCAAAGCAGGCATCAGTTGTATGACTCACCATAGGTTCAATATGAGATGTGAACTGGTTGAAGCTTAAATCAGCTACACCTTGTGAAAAATGATCTATTTTAAACATTGGCCAAAGAGATTCCTGCTCCAATCTTTCACCCCCAATCATAGAACTAACCTGGAAAACAATTATATATTGACATTACTAGATAATAAACCTTACTTTACAGATCAAATTTGTAGATTACCATAAGTGGGAAAGCTTTAACTAATGCCAGATAATCATCACAAGAGTCTACAGTAGTACACACCTTTAAATCATTTCTGGCATTGGCAGGGGATGCCAAAATGTAACTTGGGCTGGAGTCATCCAGTAGAAACTCCAGCCACTGATTAAGAGTAGCACTGTTATCGGTTCTATCATTCAGTCTCTCAAATGAAGTTTCTGATCGCAATGTAGTATCTGCCTGGATTTCGGCCTCTTCCTGCTTCACTTGTGGGTAGCTTTTGTCTGACAGATCTTCAACAGCATCAGGTTTGGTCATCTTATCAGAAAATGAACTATTCATTACTGAAGGAAAAGCATTCCTCTGTATTGGTGGTTCATTCGAGCTTCCAATCCTTGGCTCTATTCCATTTTTCTTGAAAACACGGCATAAAACAAAAGCATCCTGTAAAAGTAAAGAAAATCATCATCAAGGGTTGCAACAAGGAATTACTCTAACAATAATTGAAGCAGACAACAGAATGAAATTTTCGCAGTTGAGTGCCTTGATAAATGGCATAAGGATATTGTTAATTATTTGATAGAACTAATTCAGAAGAATACTGGGGATATGATAGCAGAAATTAATTGCAAGATATAGCTTAGGCAGAAGGATGAAAACTTGAGAACAAAGCCTATAAACACTGTTGGTCACTGAAAACCACATAATGCACAGATACATCTCTCAGCTTGGCACATTGACAAGAGAAAATAATATTAAACAGATCAGTGACAAATCAAGGCTATGATAATTGTTGAAGAATAAAAGACCCCAAAAAAAAAATCTTGGTAATGACAGTTGCTTGGAATCTCAGTCAAAATCATTGTGCCTAAGTGTGAGCAAGGAGTGATTCCAACCTCCAGCTTAAACTAAGAAAAATATTCTATACTCTTCTCAAACACTCTGTTTCTACAAGTAAATAGAATTATTCTTAATATTTTTAAAATCCAGCAGGAAAGGCTACTGAAAATTCTGATTCAAAGAGTATACAAATAATAGAGAGACTATGATTTATGCTTAAAAGTTTATTTAACCCCATTCTCTAGTTTTATAAATGGGCAAAGAAAACTTAATCCAATTCAATCAGGATACCTGAACACCAGCTGCCCCTTCACATTGTGTCTCATCTAGACGATATTCATGCATCACCCAATCTGTTCTTCTTCCCTGCGGTGCACGCCCACCATAGAAGACTAGGGTCTTCTTTGTTCCAATCATAGATGACTTCGAGCTGATTTTCTTGTCCTTTCCAGTAGCTTTCCAGTAACCAGCTTCAGTGGCCCTATTTGTGCGTGTTCCATTGGGATACTTCTTATCACGTGGACTGAAAAAGTACCATTCTAAATCTCTGTTAGGCAGGAAAGACTTATCTGCAACAGGCATGAAAAACGAGTCAGATTTTGAAGTATAACTCTTGTTACATCTAAAACTATTGTCCACGCCTTAAACTAGACTAAATTGCCATACAGGATATTTGTAAAAGTTGTCATAAACATCATGCATATTCTAATTCCAGGTTCACATGTAATTGGCAAGGGAAATGGGACATCCGACATTATATCAGCTTTTCTATTAATATCATGCGTTTTTCAAATAAACAATTTGCAGGCATCCCAACCTCAACCTACATTTCGTATCTGATATTTTCAGGTGCTTCTATCCCGCACTAATCCATCTGATGGTTGATTTGCACGCTAAACTCAGACACCAAACATCAATAATAAGATGGTTAATGGATATCTAAGGCTTTTATACCCAAATTGGACTCTGTAATTTTCATCAGATGACTATTTCTGATTCAAGAAATAAAGTTTTGGGAGCTACATTTACAGTATGTTAAAACTGACTCTCACTGATAGTGGGCCAAATGACTCTGCTTTAATGAGGTATCCACAGTGTCACAGTCTAAATTAGTTCATACTTAGACAAGCATGGCTAGAGTTTCTACGTCCGCACAAGAATCAAACTGAAATGCATTAAAAGAAGAAAACTTTAACATCTTCAAATCATGGCATAATTCTCAAGTCTACAGCCACCGCGGCATCAAAATCAGCGCTTCGACACCTTAGAGAGCCTGTACCCAGACTAATTTCACAAATGAACTTAAAACGTTTGTGGGCTTCCAGATATGGCTGTGTTGAAGCTAATTTCAAGAAACTCTATCATATGCATGAAAACTGAGACCTGAGCAAGAATTCCATAAGCACAGAAGAATAAGTTTCAGAAACTGGCTGAGCCAAAGCATAGTGCGCGCAGTGCACACAATTTCCATGAGGAAGAAACAAGGGTGCATTAATCTCAGGGCAATATTCAGGAGCTAACTATGCAAAATATTAAGGGACCCAAATATGAAATTGAAATAGCTGTCTTGGAATTCTAATTTGCTAGCTCTACTAATGGTGGGCAGTAAGGATATCACGTTCTCGGATAAACAGAACCAACAATTTCCAGCAGAAACCAAAAGTAAATAACACCTGCGAAAAACATCCAAGGATTTCTTGTCATAACCTTCCAATGGCCTTAGGACTCTGCGTGGACACAATTTTCATTAACTGTAACGAATAGTATTATCGATGGGTGCAACGTAGAAAAATACGATTTCACTCAAATCAAACTGTAAGCATTCACCGAGACAATTATATAACAGAAAACCATCAACGCCCAAAAGCCCAAAACTTACCAGGCAGATCCCAAGGTTCAAACTTATACAAATCAACTTCTGGGATAATGTCCAATTCTATCTTACGTCCATGAACTTTTCTCTTCAAATAATAACCCACAAGCTCCTCATCACTGGGATGGAACCTGAAACCCGGAGGCAATGAAACAGGCGCCATTCTGTAATCAAAATCTCTGAAAAGACTCTACAATGGAATGTACAATACATGAATGAAGGAATTGATGGAAGAAACCCAACCATCAATAATGGAATTTATATCAGTAAAACCCAGCGGCCACAACCGAAAGTTGGACAGGGTGATTTGAGATGGCAAACAAAGTGAAAGCGAAGAGTGGAATTTGTTACACCCCATTCATACAAGACAAAAAACATCCATTTCTTAATTATAACGTTTCAACATGTTATTTTGACCATATTCAGCGCATGCACCATTACTGTTCATGACCACCTGATGCCGTAAAGCTCTCTTTATTTGCAATGTCGGTTTAGGAAGAAAATTCAAAACCGAAAAAAAGAGAATGTCGGGGTATATTTTCTTCGACGCGCTCTGCTTGCTCCTCGAGCTGCCGTTCTTTTTTAATTTTAATAGAAACTGATGTGGTTTCTGTGCACTTTTCGCCCTTTTGTGGGGATGCGTTAAAACACAACAAAATGTACATGCCGACTCTTTTGACTCTCTGAAACTGGGAACCAATTGGAAACAATTAAAAACTCCAAACCTCATAAATATGAATACCATACCAAAAGTTCAGGTCAGGGTATTTGATGGGCTGCCCATTAACCAGACAAAGTAACCATTATTATTTGTTTTGTAATCATTTTATCTCAATTCATTCATAATAATAACAAAAAAAATGCGGGGCTCCCAATCATTGGCTTTTCAAAATAAAATAATCATTTAACTTTCAAAAATTAAAAATTCCCTGGATTGTCAGTCGCTGGCTCTTCAAAATCCCAAAGAATAATCAAAAAGGCAAATTAGGATTATGGATTATCATAGTTTTTTTTCTAGAGAGAAAATCATCATGTATATTTTATTAAGAAAATATAATGAGCTGTAATATGAAAGGTCATATATATCAATCGACTGTTTCTGATGACAAAAAAGTAGCTACATTGAGCCGATAATCAAATTAAACTGTTACAAAAGAGGTCCAAAAGACCATACCAAAATACTATGATAATCCATAATTTATGGATTATCATAGTTTCACCTTGTTAGTCTTGCCAAAATAGAAATTTATATATATTTTCCATCGTTTTTGGCCTTATCAATACACAGCATCCCAAGGATGGGTTATTATTATTTATTTATAATAGAAAGTAATAATTGTGAATAATGGAAAGGTATATTTTTGCTTGATTGAATAAAATCTTATCATATTATTATGTATTCAAATGTTTTATATCACTTTAAAATGATTTATTTTAATTTTAATTTAAAATAATTTATATATTAATTTAATATTTGACTATATATTTTAATTTATAATAATAATATAAATTTATTTTATTTTAATTTATAATTATAATGTAAATTTAATTTATAAGAATTACACTGGTTGGTTCGAAACGCGTCGACAAATGATCAATTATGTGATTTGGCCAAAGATTTCTAAACAAACTTTATGGATCACAGAAGTCTAAATTCCTTAAGAATTATAACATTTCTATGTTAAAAGTTTTTTTGTACGTATATAGTCAAAGTCTCATCTAATAATAAAACGTAAACCAAATTAACACATGATGAAAGTTTCAAAATTATTAAAATTAGAATTTAATTATGAGATTTTATTTTAATAATTTAAATATTAAACATAATAATATTAATAAAAAAATTTATTATAATTTTTTTTAAATGATATATTAAAAATAAGTAACATCTTATATTTGTTTTTCCAAGTATGTTGGGATTAGCCATTGCCCAACATATCTCTACATCCATATATTATATGGAATATATTAATTTCAATATATAGGATTAAAATGATTTCTTTACAGTTATTATTTTAAAATGTAAAATACATTTTGTAAAAATAAGATTTTGCTTTTAAAGTGTTTTGTAATGAGATAAAGTATTGGAAAAAGTATTAAACATATTAATATGAAGAATGTGTGAAATTTGTGAGATGAACAAAATCAAGGATGGAAATTGGATTTTATTAGAATGCTCAATTTACTTATATCTCTATTAAATCCAATTTTCATAACATTTATGATAACACCAATTTTATTAATTTCTTAATTCATAAGAATAAAAAAGATTTACTAAATTTCACTTCTTTATTTGCAAAATTGGTTTTACTAGATGGTAATCTTCATTATTATCAATTATGTTAATTTATTTCAAAAAATCATTTTTTCCTTATTCTCCTTTCAATTATGTGATGTGATGGGAAACTCATTTTTTCTTCTTTTTCAATAATAAATTATAAAGAAAAGATGTTACATTATATAAATAAAATGGCATTATTCATATAGATCACAAAAGTAGGACTTGACTTCCCTATAACTAGTAATTAATCATAATACGAAACTTGCAAGCACCCATTTCATTAAGATGTTAAGTAAGAAAATCAAAGAAAGTGTGGAAGGATTAATAAGGGAAATAATATTTGATTTGTCTTTTTTCCTTTTCTTCCTTTTAACCTTAATCCACTCTAGAGATTGTTCCTCAAGGAGCCATCGTTACCGCAAAATCTAGCACTTCTAGTGCAAAGCACTAGATTAAGGGAAACAATAGGATCAACCACCATTTTCACCCTATTGTTTGTTCCCCTACTCTTTAGTGGATGGAAAATTATCTCCACAGGGGAGGCTTCCCTAGAAGGCTTAAAGGCTAAATAACCCAAGGATACCTAGGTTAGATACCCTCAAGGACTAAGACACCCAGAGATAACATGCAAAACATAATTGGGGTGAAGAAGGATGGTGAGTTCAAAGAAACCATGGCTAAGTCTAGAAGGCTCAATAGGTCCTAAAATGATAAAATATGCTCCAAATACCATGTCATCATTAAAATGAGGGTTGTCATCATAAACTAGGGTGTCTAGGTTAGACAATTTACAACATACAAAATTTACAACATTCATCAAACAACCCTAAGTGATTATATACCATGAATATTTAAGGATAATTAAATAGTAAACAATAGAAAATGATAAATTAATGATTCAATGGTTGAAAATGCATAAAAAAATTCATAAAACCCTACATGTCAGCCATAAAAAAGGGACCAAAATGCATAGAAAATGCAGATTTTTCCTTGCATTTGTAAGAGGCAAAGCCAAACCCTAAGAGCATAACATGAAAGGTAAATTATGAGGTTTATTGTATATTTTTTTATAACCCTAACATTAGTTTACCAAAGAAAAATAAAAATGGAACCAATTTAAAATTTGGATTATCACAAGTACTAGGGTATGGAGTCAACATAAGGGAGGAAAATATGAAGGTTAAAAACTTTTATGTAGAAAATGATATGAGAAGGCATACACCTATCAATCAATCCTTAGCAATTTTCAATCCAATTGGATATTTAAATAAAAGAACATTTGTTAAGCTTCTTTAATGGATGTTATGTGACAAATTTAATAAATGGACATCATAGAGGAAATAAATATTCAATATGCCATGGAAACATTCATCAAACCCTAGTTCTAAGAGAACACTCACGCCAAGCAAAGATATTTCAATCCAAGACAAGCTTGACTTCCTTTAGTGATCCATATATCCAAGAGAAAAAGAACAACTAGTGGGAACAAACTTTCAAGAGGAGAATGTGATGTGTGACAATGATCCAAGATTATTCGACTTCCATGTATTTATATGAGGGAAACCAAGTTGAATTTGTCTTGATTTATACTCAAAATCCCTAAAAGCATAACTTCGAGAGTTTATAAGCTCAATAGGTCACAAATTGACCTAAAAACATAACTATCTCAATGTAAAAACATAACAAAGGATTCCTTTTAACCCACACATGTGAGTTAAAGGTGTTCCAAGCAGGATGTCATCTTCTAAAGGTGAAGATCTCCTCACGCAAGGTTTCACAGATGGATCTATGAGTGTTCCTTGATCCAAGCAATCCTCCAAACACTAAAGGAACATCTCCAAGCCAAGAACCTCAACAACCACACATCATCACTCTAGGCCACACAGAGGTGACATCTTATCCCTAGAGTGTGATGCCATCATCAAGAAGGAGAGTAACATCCCTCCAAAGGGATCATAATTCATTGTCATCATCAATAGGGTATAAGGAAAAGAAAATTTCCATCAAGTAGGTGCAAGGCCAACCTAGGGGAATATTGAGCACACTAGGGTACATCATAAATCTTAACAACCATTGGCTTCTCTGTGCATCATTTTAGATTTTGGAGAGAGAGAAGATGACAAACATTTGACTAGATCTATCCTAAGGTCAATGGTCATATCAAGGTGGTCTCTATGGTGGCAAGAAGGTGTAGAAGTGTCATCACGCTAGGCTAGATGCCCTCATTAAGGTGTTGGAGAAGTCTCAATCATCCCTCAAGGTACCATCATGTGTACATGAGGAGAAACATCTAATACACGCCCTCAAGATCAAGTGAGATTATCATCATAGGTAAAATAACCATAAAGGTATCATAATGGACCATATTTAATGCAAAAGGCACAAAAGTACTTCACACAAGCATTGTCTTCAAATGTTTTTCTATTTGATTATTTGTAAACAAGTTACCACACTTAGATATGGTAGGGTTATGCAAAATCCCTATTAGGTGCTTCCATACCTAAGGGTACGAAGGAATAGTTACTATGATGTCCCATTAATCAACAAGTGCATGTGCAAAGTGGTTATGGAATGGGACAACTTCAAGGAAGAATGCCACAATCTTGTTACTAGCTTATGGAGGTCCAACATCTTGAGTGAATAACGTGAAGAGGGAGTAATCATGGGGACCTAAGTTACCCATTTCCTTGTCCTATTTTTTCCACCCTTATTGTGAATATTTTTCTTTAATGATTTTCTTTTCTTTGCATAGCATAGCTTGGGTTACAAGCCTTAATAGGTGCATTAATCACCCCATAAATATGTAGTGTTTCATTGCTCACTGCATTTGGGACATTCAAAGTTTCCTTTTATTTAGATCGATCATGTTGGGAACTAGGTGAATTATATTGGTAGATATTCATAAGGTTATTAGCTAGCAAGATGAACAAGTAGGAGAAAAGTTTTATCCTTGGGGTTACCTACTTTTGTGGGTAACATGTATAGCTCCAACTAGCAGACATGTGCTCACCACAAAGCATATGATCCATGTGCTCAATTAAGAGTGTGTCAGAATCCCAACAATCCCTGGCACTCATAGACTTGCTACTTATAACACTCATAGACACTTATTGATAGTAACTAAGTAGGGTGTTTATCATTACCCTTATAGATGTCCCTAGAGGTCGATTAAGTATAAGAAATCAATGCTAACATTTTCATGGATATTATATGGATGAGGTTCATCTCCTATAAGCACTAGATCACTTACCTCAAAATCCTTAAATTGCTGATTACACTTATTCTTAACCCTATATCTTATTTTCTTCTTGAACTTTTGGTTATCAACATTCACCTTGTGAGGTGGAAGAACACTCATATGACAAATCAATTTTCCAAATTCTTTACTTCTCTTACGCAAACTTGGGCTTTCCAGATTTGCGAGGTTCAAAGTGTTTCTAAGCTATGTTAATATTTAAAGTCCGTGTTTTCATCACCACCTTCCATTTCACCTCTTATGTTCTTAAGTGCAAAGGGAAGGGAAGACCAATCCTTAAATTACACTTCTATTGATGCCATTGCAATTTGGAAATTTAGATCATCTCCAAATCTTCCATATATATGATGTAATTGGTTGTTGGCTTCATTGATGTCTTTTATGTGGTATTTCACCATTGGTTCTCTATAAAGGACGGATGGTCTTCCATTTGGATTGGGTATAATATCATAGGATAAATTCCATTTGAAAGTGCCCTCCAAGTGTGGCAGACCATTTTTCTTGATAAAAGAATACCCCAAGCATCAATAACTACCACATCTATTAACAAAGCAATGTTAGTATTAATATATAAACACATATTCAAATCCTTTATTAAACCATGACTTTGATTAAATTTGAATCAAAACCACTTACATTCCTATAAGATCTAGTTGTTTAGGTTTTATGTTACACCAAAACCTACGTTCTTAGTAAACTTCCAAACATTTACCATTATATTGATTGGGAAATTAATCCCTTGTTCCCATAGTGGAAAGGTGGTGGTTAGTCCACACGATTCATTCCCAATGAGGCAAGTGTGATAATTACTCCAACACCCCCTTAAATGTAACTACCATTACCTTGAGTGGGAAATTAATCCCATGTTCCCACAGTGGATCCCAAGGTAGCGGTTGGTCCATGTGATTGATTCCTGATGAGGTGAATGTGGAAATTACTCCAACATTTGTAGTGGAATTTGGTTCATGCCATTTAATGGAATCACATTCATTGAGGCATCTATGTCAAGCATACAATTATGAAGCAATAAATCACTAATAATTAATGTGAGGAAGACAAGTGTGCATCCTCCATTACTATGGCTATAATGCATATGTTGAAGAATCACAAGAGGATCCTCGAGTTCCTTATCAAGGTTGAGAGCCTTTCTAACTTAGCTTCTTTGAGGCTCCAACTCAGCCAAGTCTAGGACATGAACTACAATTTTCATACTAGAAAGTGTGTTTCTTAGATTAATGTCTAAAACATCATCCATTTTATCTTGGTTTGAAACAAGAATATGATTTACGTTTAAGAGAAAATACACTTTAGTCAATTGTTTAGTTAGGGCATTATTGTTTACCTCAAGATTTTTTGATTTCTTACTCCTTCTAGTGTGGTTAATAAGCCTTTTACTAAAATTATCTTTGGTTTATATGGCATTCACATCTAAACATTTGATGAGCCCCCAAATTGGGTAACTTATTGGGCTCATTTTTCCTAATTGTCCTTGTTCAATCCTCCATTTTTCATAGATTATGCATGTTTTTCTAGTATGTTTATGTTATTTGAACGAATAAGGGTGGTCACTCTACCTAGGAGGCTAATACCTGGTTATTTCAGGATTTTTGGACAAATTTTGGAGCAAAACCAAGCAATCATGGGTCAGCTGAAAGCCAAGCTTGAGGTGAGGATTTGTAGGGAGGTTGTCTCTTGCATTAAATGGCCTTCCTCGAAATCTCCACCCTCAACTCCGAGCTCCACGGGTCACAAAAACGAGTTTTAAAGGCAGCCAAGCAGTTTTTGGAAGAGTGACTGTTCACTAGCAGTTGGGATAGCCGATTCCCTTGAATCTAGGAGGGCTGCTAGCCCCCTCGTATTGTACAAATAGGAAGGCCTCAGCCTTCGTAGTTTACTTTTGGAACTATTTTTATTTTTGCACTATAGTGCTGTCATTTTGCTCAGCCTGTTTTATTGTAGCTACTATCGTACAACTTTCATATGATGTTTATTTTGAATAATGAGAAGCAACTTTACTTGGCATCAGATCTGTGTTCTTTATAGGAGCCTGCAGCTCTTGGGGTTGGGCCCAACCCGAGTGCTAAGGCCTCCTTTATGTATTGTTATTTGTTCTTTATGCATTTGCAAAAACATTTCTGTTAAGTAGGTTAAATTTTGCTGATTAACTAGGTCACTATTGATGGTTAGAAAGACTTTTGAATGCACAGATTTAGTTGATAGGTTGTTAACAGGAAAAAGCTTCAAGAAAAGGGCCATAAAACATCTCTGGTCTCACCTCTCCTTCAGTAGGATCAGGAGCTGGGATCAGGATAACTTTGCTACCCACAAAAACACTGATTTTGCTTTGCCATGCAATCACTAGTGTTTGATTTTCATGTGTAGAAGTTGGTTACAAGTTCAGACTTTCATTTTCTTAGTTGCATGAGTTAAAATACATGGTTTCATTGCAGGTCACACTTCTATTCATTCTCTTTACTGGCAGCTAGCAGATTAGGTCATCGTAATTAGGTTTTTGAATTTACAAGTCTTCGTTGGATCAGTTGGAAAAATGCCTTGCAGAGCACCTGTACCACTCCTTCATCTGTTTATTCTCCATCAACACCATCCACTCTGCCCTCTACTTAGCATCCTTGCCTCCCGTTCGCCATTTTCTCCCATAACCCTAGTTTTGTGTGTAACATTGCTTTAGTCTTCTCTGAACCAAATCCAACCATCTACACCTGTCCACAACTCCATCTACCGAGTCCTAGACCATCTCCAGCCCTCACCCTACCTCCACACTCACTCCTTCACCTTTCCCTCTCCATTCATCCACCAAAAACCTCATTTCTGAACATCCTGTAGAAAGTTATAGACATCCTGTAGAAAATCGCAAACATCTTGTAGAACCCTTGCAGACTTCCTGTAGAGGCTCACGAATGAGGTTTCTTGATAGCCAAACTCGGTGAAACTCTATGGAAGGGTGTTAGGTACCCCTTAGGCCCTCTTTGAACCTTCTTGACCTCCTCCAAGCATTTCTTTCAGTAGCTTGCATCCTCTTTCTTACATCAGTAGGGTTAGCTGGTAAAATTAGGGTTTGCGTTTTCTTTTAGCTTCTCAATGTCTTTCTGCAAGTAGATCAGCCTTCTTTAAATTAGCTTTTGTCCATTGGTTAAAAAGCTTCTTCTCAGAGCTCATAGAAGTTGGCTTGAGCCCCTAGCGGACTTGTGCCAGCTGACCAAGTGACAGCTACGGCAAGAGCTAGTACTTGTGCATACAGCACCGTCGCTTCCAAGTTTGTTACGAACTATCGGGTTGATAAAAGTAAAGAAGGGAGTCCCAGGAGTTGTAGCATTATTGCTACAATATTGGAGCTCACCACTCTTTTTGGCGTCGTTGCCGGGGAAGCGTCAGAGTATTTATGATTGCTGCTTTTCTTCTATTTTCCTACTCTCGCCTTCTGCTAAATAGTTTATTTCATTTCCATTCTACAATCTCATTTCTGCAAAAGTAAATTAGACATTTCCTGCTTTCGTAGATTAACCTTTCAATTCTGCAAGCGTAAAATAGAATTTCAATTTTGCAAGTGTAGTCTAGTATTTCCTTCTCGCAATTTGATTTCAGCAAAATAGATTAGTCTTTTCCTGCTTTCATTTCAATTCCACATTTTCATTTCTGCAATATAGATTTTAGTTAGTTGCAATTCCATCTGTTTCAGTTTTTCAGGTACAAGTAGAGAAAAAAAGCAAAAACAACCAAAAGTCCTTTCATGCCTCGTAGGAACAGAGATAATACCGGAAAATTCCTACCCAACACCCCCACCACTTCACTGAGTCACCCTTCTCTCTTCTTTGGTGGCAGTGATCCAAAAGAACCTATAGGTGAACCTCCTGAGATATACGAATATCCTATAACAGAAGAAGAGCAAGAAAACTTTCATTTTGAGACTATGGCTGACAACAGAAATGGTAGAGACGATGATGAGAGAATGGAAGGTACCTTCCCCATCCGAGAGACTAACGGGGACATGAAAATGAAGAACATAAGTCCCTCAGCATTACCTCATTTCCATGGATTGACCACTGAAGACCCTAATACCTTCATGTTTGAGTTTGCTATCCTTTGTTGAACTTATGACTATACAGAAGACGAGCAAAAGTTGAAACTCTTTCCCTCTACCCTCAAGGATGCAGCGTTATGCTGGTTCATGGGGTTACCTAGAAACAATATCACTACTTGGGCTCAGATGCAGCAAGCCTTTAATAACAAATACCGGGATTACTGTAGGTCAAAGGAAACCAAGGGAGAAATCTTTCGGATGACCATGGGAAATGATGAGTCTTTAGAGGACTATGAGGAAAGGTTCCAACTTAGCTATAAACGAGCCAGGTGCACACTTGACCCTGAATCTCTAAAGTTGATTCTACTCCGAGGAGTCCCTGAAGACCTTCTAGATACCCTTCACAAGCTAGCTGGAGGAGATATTTACCAACTACCTTATGAGGACATAAAGACTGTGTTTAGAAACCACTCTAGGGCAGCCCGGAAAAGAGGTAGGGGGAATCCACTTTTAGCCAGTACTACCTTCTCCAAGCATGAGTTTGCTAATTAGATGGAAGACCTCAAAAGTGATATGAGATAGACCATTGGCATGCAACTTGATACTTTCCGAATCGAACAAAAGAAAGAGGAAGTTGAGAGGGCTTTGGCCATCTTCTGTCCCAGATGTACGAGGAAGCACCCTAAGAACGAGTGTCCATTGCACTCAGTAGAGGTATGTTTCGTTTGTGAGGAGGACCACCCCACAAACCAATGCCCAACCTTGCCCAGATTCAAAGCCATGTACCAAGGGACTGAGGCACCCACTGAACCTCTCTACTTCCTCAACCAAAGGTGACCGCATGGACCCAGACCTTACCAGCAGGGGATGCAAGGATCATCCCAAGCTTATTATAGCCCCAACCAAAATTATCACATGCCTTCTTGGGGTCCCCCTGCTCATCCTTCCTGGTCTGTACCTCCTCCGTGGTCTTATCCGCCACAATACCATACTCAACCCACTGCCCATTTGTTTCACTCACATGTCCAGCCACAGCCTCAGTGGAATGCACCTCAACCTGGGTGGAGGCCCTAATACAACTCTCCTCCCGCCATTCTGCCTCCACCACTGGCTCAACCACAACCATTACCTCCTGCTCCTCCAAAACAACCCCAGATTCCTGTCCAACCGAACCCGAACCCCAACAACTGACAGGCCCAACAGGTATACACTGGGGAGACAACATGTCCTACCTATGCTATAGAGATCCAGGAGATCAACCTGCAATCTGGAAAGACCCTTCCAGATCGCCAACCTCCTCCCCCAGAGGACGAGGAAGAGAAATAGGAAAGTGAACCCAAAGCCATTCCACCTTTTCCTGAGCGACTAACAGTAACCACACAACCAAACCCAGAGGAGACTGAACTTTTGGGGGAACTAAAACAGTTGTGTGTGAAAATACCCCTTCTCTAGGCCATCAAAGATGTACCGATATACAACAAATTGATTAAGGACAAGTGTTTCAGGCACCCAGGCATGAGAAAGAGAGATGCGTCGACTATCAATGTCATAGGACAGTTGTCCAATCTAATGTTGGGGCTAGTAATCTGTCCAAAGTATTTGGACCCTGGGAGTCTTGTAGTTGATGTCCACATCAATGGCACCATTATTCCCCATGCCTGGATTGATCTAGGGGCTGCCATTAATGTGATGACCCGGGACACCATGCTTAAACTCAACCTTCAGAATTCCTTAAGGAAGACCTCGACAGTCCTGCAGTTGGCAGATCGCTCCACTGTGACTCCCGAAGGGATTGTGGAAGATGTCTTGGTCTCTGTTGACTCTTGGGAGTACCCTATGGACTTCTTGGTCCTTCAACCAAAGGCAAAGCTTACTGGATACCCCCTCATTTTGGGAAGGCCTTGGTTAGCCACGACAGATGCTTACATCAGTTGTCGAGCTGGAAACATGACCATCAAAAATGGTCCTATGTCCAAGCAGCTAGTCCTATACCCTCCTGCCCAGCCTCTGCTAGAACATGACTTACCGCTCTGGTTGGAAGAAGGAGATGAGGATGAGGTCTACTCTGCACCCTTGTGCACAATAGAAACCACTAGGGGAGGTCCTCAAACCGAGGATGATTTGATTGAGACCTTGATTCAAAATCCACCTCCCAGTGCATTGTCCTTAGAGGAATTGGTGGAGGATACCCAAGCCAGCACCTCAGTGGACCTCTGTGTGACTGATCCAACCCCTCCTAGAGTTAATAATGTGGAGCTTGGTCCCAAGAGAACTTTAAAGATCAGCTCCCCCCTATCTCCTTCCCAGATAAGGAGTTGTGTAGCTTACTGAACAATCATTTAGATGCTTTCACTTGGAACTATAAGGAGATGAAAGGAGTCCATCCTTCGGTCTATACCCATCACATCTGCATTAAAGAAGATTGTAAACCAGTCAAGCAACCTCAAAGGAGAATGAATCCAGCCCTTAAGGACATTGTCAAAGAAGAATTGCAAAAATTGTTGGATGCCGGATTCATCTATCCTATCTCCGATAGTGAGTGGGTTTCGCCTCTAATGCTTGTGCCCAAAAAGAACGAGAAGTGGAGAATCTATGTAGATTACCGAGAACTTAAAAAAGCCACTAAGAAAGACCATTTCCCTTTGCCTTTCATAGATCAGGTTTTGGATGGACTGGCTGGGAAGAAGTTCTTCTCTTTCCTAGACGGGTTCAGCAGGTATAACCAGATCCAAATTAGCCCGGAAGACCAAGATAAAACCACCTTCACCTGTCCTTGGGGTACCTTTGCCTATCGAGTCCTTCCCTTTGGGCTATGCAACGCTCCTACCACTTTCCAGAGAGCAGTATTGAGCATCTTTTCTGAGTTGGTCCATGATTCGGTAGAAATCTATATGGATGACTTCACTCCTTATGGGTCCAACTTCCAAGAAGCATTGACCAATCTGGGAAAAGTTCTAACCAAGTGCATTGAGATGAACCTATCCCTCAGTCCTGAAAAATGTGAATTCCTGATGACTGAAGGGACTGTGCTAGGACATACCATTTCTCGCCAAGGATTACAGGTGGATCCTAATAAAATTGCTATCATCCAAAAGGTCCCACCTCCTCAAAAGGTAAGAGATGTTCGGAGTTTCCTAGGCCTAGCAGGATATTATCAAAGATTCATTAAAGACTTCAGCAAGCTAGCCTCGCCTTTGTTTGGACTCTTGGGGAAAGATGTTGAGTTTAAATGGACTGACAACTATCAAGGGGCACTGGACGAATTGAAAGATAATCTGGTGTCCGCCTCAATCTTGAGAGGTCCAAACTGGGCCCTATCTTTCCACATCCACACTGATGCCTCGAACAAAGCCATAGGGGCAGCCTTAGGACAAGTTAAGGAGAAACTCCCATATGCCATAGACTTCGTCAGCAAAAACCTGTCCAAGGCAGAAATGAACTATACTGTAACCGAGAAAGAGTTCCTGTCCGTAGTCCATTCCCTAAACAAGTTCAGACACTACATCACCAGTTATCCAACATTTGTGCACACTGATCATGTAGCGATTAGATATTTAATGAATAAGCCTGATGTCAATGCTTGTATTATTAGATGGTTACTTTTGTTACAACAATTTGATTTGATGATTGTCGACAAGCCGAGTAAGGAAAATGTTGTTGCTGACTTCTTGTCTAGATTGGACTTGCCTGCAAGTGAAGAAGGAACAGTGGACGACCAGATGCCAGATGAACATCTATTTGCCATCTCATTACTCTCTCCATGGTTTGCTGATGTAGAAAATTACTTAGTCTCAGCACAGTTCCCTCCGCATCTGTCCTCAAAAGAAAAGAGCAGAATCGTGAGGAAGAGCGCCCGGTTCACTTGGATCGGGGGCAACTTGTTTAAGCTTGGCCCAGATCAGATCTTGAGACGTTGTGTTAGGGAGGAGGAAGTCTTTGACATCCTCCTAACCTGTCATGATGGGCCTTGTGGAGGCCACTTTGCAGCAAAAAGGACTGCCTTCAAAATTCTACAGGCAGGCTACTATTGGCCTACTCTTCATCAAGATGTCAGAAGATACATTAGCTAGTGTGATCGATGTCAGAGGATGGGGAAACCGACTCCAATAGATTAAATGCCTCTCCAACCTCAAGTGAACTTCGAGCCATTTGAGAAGTGGGGCATGGATTTTGTGGGTCCTATCAACCCTCCTTCAAAGCAACGGTCTTACATCATTGTGTGCACTGACTATCTGACCAAGTGGGCAGAAACGAAGGCAATCAAAGTAGCAACAAAAGAAAATGTGGCTGAGTTCCTGAGGTAAAATATCTTCTACAAGTTTGGCCACCCAAGAGAGTTAGTCACAGATCAAGGAAGCCAGTTCACCTCCAACCTAATTGAAGATTTGCTCGTCCATCAAAAAATCAAGCACAAGACTTCCACCCCCTATCATCCTCAAGCAAATGGGCAGGTGGAAGTCACTAATCGAGCATTGGAAGGGATTTTGACCAAGGTTGTGAGCAGCAGCAGAAAGGATTGGGCAGATCGCCTGGTTGAGGCCACCTGGGCCTACAACACCACTTGGAAGACCACAACTAGTTTCATAGCCTATGAGCTAGTCTACGGGAAGAAAGATTTGTTGTCCATAGAGTTCGAGTACAATACATTGAGGGTGGCAGCTCAGCTGGACCTAGATCTCAGCCATGCTCAACGTGAAAGATTATTGCAGCTGAATGGATTAGATGAACAAAGGATGCAGGCCCTTCTCCACTCAGAGGTAGTTCAACTCCAGAGGAAGATATGGCATGACCGGCACCTTAATGAGAAGCAATTCCAGCCGGGAGATTGGGCACTGCTGTATGACTCAAGATACAAGGATTTCAAAGGAAAGCTGAGAAAAAGGTGGTTAGGACCATATACAGTGGATAAATGTAACGATAATAGTTAAGTCCTTATCAAGACCATTGATGAAGAGGCCATCCCCATGCTTTTCAATGGACATCGACTGAAAATCTACAAGAAACCCCTCTCGAGGCAGGAATTCATTGAAACTGTGGAAAAATCAGTGTTGGTAATAGAGCAGGGTTCTACCTCTGTTCTGGCCACACCTTGATCATCAAAAAAAAGAAAAAAAGAAAAAAAAGAAAAATAGGAATAAAAAGATCCCTGGACGAAAACCTCTCTGAGGCGGCCAGGGCAGGCAGTGAGGGTGAAAACCTCATGGAGGCGCCCCCATTGTCTCTCAGAAAATAAAGAAATGAAATAAAAAAAGATCCTTGGGTGAAAACCTCTTTGAGGCACGCAGGGCAGATAGTGGGGGTGAAAACCTCATCGAGGCACCCCTGTTGTCTCTCAAAAAAAAAAAGAAAAAAAAAAGAGAAAAAAGAGAAGAAGAAAAAGAAGAGAAAACAGGTTTGATCTTTGAAATTATTGCAGGTTGCAGGGATATAATGCAGATAAAGAGGGTCGCGCAAATCAAGGACAGGGGTCCATCCCAAGCTAACAGGCATCCTCACCGACACTCCCTCCATGGCCACACACTTTTTCCAGGATTTGGACACATTCGGGTCAAGATTCAACCTCCTACAAGAAGTTTCAGGGCTTTCTACAGGAAGTTCTGCATTTCTACAGGAAACATCTTGTAGAACCTTTGGACAAGCCAAAATCGATTCTGGAAGAGGGTTTAAAACTTGAAATTTGTTGGTGAGGCCTACAGCCACCCCTTTGTCCAATCCATCACCTGTTTCCTCTCTTTCCACTGCCATTACCACAATTTGGTCCTGTACTCCTGCACAGTCATGCAAAAAGTCCTGTTTTCCTCAGATCACCATTTTTTTTCAAGGGACAAATCAAATACATGAAGGGCTGCACACTCTACCTGTCAAAAGCTCCAATAGGACCCTTCATCTGTGACTGTAGCCGTGCCTATTTTAGCATGTAGCCCAGGAGGAGAAGTAACTATAGGATGTCCTAAAGGAATCCTGTAGCAGCTGATCCGCCTGGAGTACACACTATGGAGTCAAGAGCAGTTGAAATCAACACAGGAGGCATGCAACCAGCTCCGCGTAACAATGAACACCTCCTCGACAGCTGAGAGAAGACAAAGCCGTGCATGCAACGTTCACCACCAGAGGACCGGGTCCTGAAAACCTTGCATCCAGCATCAGCAAACGAACGAGGGAATTCAAATGCCGATGCACGAAGCAACAGGGAGCAAAGCCATTGTTTCACATCCAAAAACCTGCGAAACACATCCATGGCCGTACAGGTAAGTGCCTAACCTTATTTCATCAAATTGCATAAGCTATACTATGAACACTACATATCTGTGAATGGGCGGATTGAATGAATGCAATGGCCAATCAACTGGCCACCCACAACCAGTAGTCGTGGGATCCGAACGAGCATGGTTACGCTCGATTCCGGCGGAAGGATGTGGAGCCGACACGTGGGAAGTGTCCAGTCTGGAAATCAACAGATTTGCAATGAAATCAGCGGACTAACAGGGATGACGACGGGTAATGGCGGAGATAGACATTGGCGGTCAGAGACACGCCGGGGAATGATGGCCGTGACGTTGTTTAACGGCTCGGCCTGGACACCTCACCCCCGTGCCATGAATTGCACCGTATTTCAAAATCATTCGGTCAGAGCACTCGCATTAACCACAGTCATTCACGCCTACCATCAGTTTTCAGCAACGTGGGCGTCCTCCTCCTCTTCAGTTCATTAGCCCGAGTTTCTCAGCCCGGTTCAAACTCTTCTCGCGTCCCAGACTTGCTCCGCAGCGCCGTGATGTCCTCCAGAAGTAGCAAAAGCTCTCTACAGGAAGGAGCTCTACAGGAAGCACAGCGAAAGCTCCCGGAGCAGAGAAACCCGTGTCTGTTGCGTCGGAATTCGAAATTTCGAAGAGAGGTAGGCTCGAACACGCCATCCCCATGCTTAATTTTCGAAAGGTGGTGAACTAGCTTGTTTGAAGTGGGGAAAATTGAAACCAGTCTGCCTGTGGGTCAAGAATGGTGGTTTTGCTTATATGATACACAAAATTTCTTTTAAATGGTGCTGCATCATATTCACCTCCATGGTTCCTGTTAACAAACTCTCCCCATTATAACGACAAACCGCTGTAAGGCTCACCTGTGCACATATAAAAAATTTTGTGACTGTTACATGGTTGGTGTGAAAATTAGCTCTGCACTCTGTCTGTGAGAGCTTAATTCCTTTTGACAAGTCGAGTTTTGGGCGGCAGCAGTATTATAACCAGAGAATTGGTGAAAGGGGAGATACACACAGTGGAGAAACCCTGTCCTGAGAATCAAGGAGGAAACCATATCCGAATTTCCATTCTACCCGGAGCTCAAGCCAAAAATAGAGTGTTTTCATCATGCCAGGAGGGTTTATCAAAAAGGAACCCTCAGATTCCAGAAAATTGAGGGAAACTCCCAAGGTGGTAGAAATGTTTACTCGTGCCCACTGGATGACCTTCTGTGACAGAATTCAAGGTCACGATCATGAAATAACAGAGGAGTTCCTAAGGTCCCTGCAACCCAAATCAAAAACACTGGCCATTGTAAAGTTCAGAGGATTGACCTTCAAACTCACTCCACAACTCATTAGTCGGGTCACGGAGTTGCCATTGGGGATACCGTGGGATAAAGAGGAAAGGAAATTGGGCCAGAAGGCTAAAAAGGAATTTTTCCTACCAGAAGAACAGTTTTAAGAGGATAAGAATGGGGTCTGGAGAGCCAGCCTTCAGCCATTTTGGAGCGAGGTCAACCTTCAAATTATGAAATATATTACCTGTGAAGGGCGATTTAGTATTGTGTATGGTTACCACTTCCGCTTGCTAACCGAGCTCAGGCATAAGATGGATTTTCCCTTAGAGAAAAAAATGAGCATCCCATACTTCCTCCTACAGTCATTGATTGAGTGTGGCACCAAACTGAAGGAGGGGACACCAGACCAACTAGCTCATCATGGGCTTATCAAGCTCCTCGTAGAATATGCCCTCCATACTTATACTGTCCCTATCTCCTGGGAGATTTTCCGCAATATGTCCAAGGATGATGATATTCAGACTCTGGCAGAAGAACTCACTTCATCCAGCAGTGAGGAGAAGGAGAATATTGAGGCAGAGAAGAAAAATAAGGGTAAGGAAGCTAAGGGTAAGAAAACCCAGGGCAGACCATCACAGGAAAAGCCACATGAAAGGCAAGAGGAAAATCAAGAAAAAGGACAAGCTGCTGAGGCCAAAGCTGTGAGTGGAATAAAAACACAAACGCCAAGGGAGAAGTGGTTGCAAACCCGGGCAGAGAGGACTGAAAAAGTCCAAACAAGTAAAGGAACACCCAAGGCAACCACAGTACAAGTCAAAGAGAAGGCACCCCCAGCCAAGCAAGCCAAATCAGGGAAAATTGGTTCTACAGGAAGCCAACATACTCTTTCTACAGGAAGCCAGAAAACTGCTTCTACAGGAAGCCAGAAAACGGCCACTACAGGACTTTCTACAGGAAGTCTGGGGAAAGGGCAGCAGAAGGAGAAATTGGCCGAGATTTTAGCTAGGGAGGTAGTATCTTTGCTAGCCACCCTAAGGACATCCCCCAAGCAGAAGGAAAAGCGAAAGAGGGAGCCTCCCCTGTACTTTAAGGCAAGAAGAAGTTTAAGAATTAAAACTGGCAGACCCCAACCACTTTCCAAAGAACCGATCACCATTGTCGACACCCTTACCACACCAAGGGAGAGGTCCCCCTCCAAGGCAGCCATCACTTATGAACAGGGAAGCCCGAAGACATCCACCTAGAGGGAGAGGATGAAGATGTTGGACACCAAGACCTCTCTACAGGATGCTGAGGCTATTTTATAGGAAACACTGGCTAGACTGAAGGAGACCGAAGCAATGGAGGGCGAGGCAGCTAAATCACCTCAGAGGGAAGAAAAGGTAGAAAACATTATGGAACCTAGCCCCCAGCCTAGCTTGGGCTCCTATTATAACTTCTTGGAGGCCGGAAAGATCATTCCTCAGAAATTCACAGTGCCACTTTTCCTTGCACTAGAGGAAGAGAGAGTGAGGACCCACACTTGGATGGAAATCGCTAAATCCAAGGGTGTGGTGGATATAGGTCCTCTGGGGGAACAAGTAAAAGAGGCAAGGAGGGAATTGGCTCTAGTACGGCATGTGGAGAGCAGCCAGCGGGTCTGGCTACAGGAAGAAAATGAGTTGCTTAGACAGCAACTGCAATTACAGGGACAGAGGAAGGAAGACAGGCCTCACATCTTGGGGGAACAAGAGCAACAGGAGGGGCCCACAATAGCCACAGATACCCCTTATGAACAGTAAATAAAGGAAGGGCCACCGATTGAAATTGAGGCACTGAACCAGCAGCTACAGGAACAAGAATTGCAGATACATTCTCTGAAACAACAGCTACAAGAAAAGGAGGCCCAACTGGCCTACATGGCCAGCTGGGCAATGGAAGCTCTACAGTGCAGGCAGCCTGCCAAATCATATGCCCTATACCTCAAGGACCAATGGTTATAGCTTCAAATCAATACCTTGGCCCAAAGGGG
Organism: Pinus tabuliformis; assembly: GCA_031772625.1. Lineage (NCBI taxonomy): Eukaryota > Viridiplantae > Streptophyta > Pinopsida > Pinales > Pinaceae > Pinus > Pinus tabuliformis. The sequence continues at coordinate 1,620,392,155 of CM062819.1, forward strand.
CATAACCCCTTTCCAAAATTATCATCAGTTTGCAGCTTTATGTGGCAGTAGTTCATCTAAGGATAGGGCCAAATTAGCAGAGTTCTACTTGCACAACTTTTCCCTTCCGGACATGAACACATGGGATCCTAACACGGTGATAGGATATGTCCAGCTTATGGCCATGGCCTCTTGGATGAGCCATGAGGAGAAGAGAACAACAGAGGTCCGCAGTATCATAGGCAGAGAGCTCAGTGAGCCTCTCACGATCAGAGCAAAGCCAGATGACCCATCAGCAGTGATAAGTGCCCACCAGCACTTGGCCAACAGTCCTCAGGATCTACCGGAATACATTGAGAAACAGGCTCAAGCCATTACCCATTTTGAGGACATGGAGAGGCTGTTGGGAGAAAACTGTATGCATGCCTGCACAAGGTGGTGGAACACACTACCTCACAGCCTGAAGATAAAAGAATACCACTCTCTCACCAGGATGAGGGAAGCCTTGGCAAGGGTACCCCTCTACAAGCAGTTGATGCAGAACTTGTAGGCCAATTGGATTGGCTTGAAATTCAGTCCTCCTTTACTTTTGGGATTGCTAGAAGGAGTGAAGGCAGAGGAAGAACGTAGGCAATGCGAGGAAGTGGAAAGGAAGGTAGGATTCCACGATCAGGAAGAGGATATCACAACAGAGGCTTGGGATGTGAGAGAGGCGATCAAAGCCATAAAGGATGATGAGCTGGACTAGTTGCTCAGAGGATGAGCAACCGATTTAGCAGGGGGGTGATGATGAGCCCCCAAATTGGGTAACTTATTGGGCTCATTTTGCCTAATTGTCCTTGTTCAATCCTCCATTTTTCATAGATTATGCATGTTTTTCTAGTATGTTTATGTTATTTGAACGAATAAGGGTGGTCACTCTACCTAGGAGGCTAATACGTGGTTATTTCAGGATTTTTGGACAAATTTTGGAGCAAAACCAAGCAATCATGGGTCAGCTGACAGCCAAGCTTGAGGTGAGGATTCGTAGGGAGGTTGTCTCTTGCATTAAATGGCCTTCCTCGAAATCTCCACCCTCAACTCCGAGCTCCACAGGCCACCAAAACGAGTTTTAAAGGCAACCAAGCAGTTTTTGGAGGAGTGATTGTTCACTAGCAGTTGGGACAGCCGAGTCCCTTGAATCTAGGAGGGCTGCTAGCCCCCTCGTATTGTACAAATAGGAAGGCCTCAACCTTCGTAGTTTACCTTTGGAACTATTGTTATTTTTGCACTATAGTGTTGTCATTTTTCTCAGCCTATTTTATTGTAGCTACTGTCGTACAAATTTCATATGATGTTTATTTTTGAATAATGAGAAGCAACTTTACTTAGCATCAGATCTGAGTTCTTTATAGGAGCCTGCAGCTCTTGGGGTTGGGCCCAACCCAAGTGCTAAGGCCTCCTTTATGTATTTTTATTTGTTCTTTATGCATTTGCAAAAACATTTTTGTTAAGTAGGTTAAAGTTTGCCGATTAACTAGGTCACTGTTAATGGTTAGAAAGACTTTTGAATGCTCAGATTTAGTTGATAGGTTGTTAATAGGAAAAATATTCAAGAAAAGGACCATCAAACATCTCTGGTCTCACCTCTCCTTCAGTAGGATCAAGAGCTGGGATCAGGATAACTTTGCTGCCCACAAAAACACTGATTTTTCTTTGCCATGCAATCGCTAGTGTTTGATTTTCATGTGTAGAAGTTGGTTACAAGTTCAGAATTTCGTTTTCTTAGTTGCATGAGTTAAAATACTTGGTTTCATTGCAGGTCACACTTCTGTTCATTCTCTTTACTGGCAGCTAGCAGATTAGGTCATCGTAATTAGGTTTTTGAATTTACAAGTCTTCGTTGGATCAGTTGGAAAAACGCCTTGCAGAGCACCTGTACCACTCCTTCATCTGTTTATTCTCCATCAACACCATCCACTCCACCCTCTACTTAGCATCCTTGCCTCCCATTCACCATTTGCTCCCATAACCCTATTTTTGTGTGTAACATTGCTTTAGTCTTCTCTGAACCAAATCCAGCCATCTACACCTGTCCACAACTCCATCCACAGAGTCCTAGACCATCTCCAGCCCTCACCCTACCTCCACACTCACTCCTTCACCTTTTCCTCTCCATTCATCCACCAAAAACCTCATTTCTGGACATCTTGTAGAAAGTTACAGACATCCTGTAGAAAATCGCAAACATCATGTAGAACCCCTGCAAACTTCCTGTAGAGGCTCACGAATGAGATTTCTTGATAGCCAAACTCGGTGAAACTCTATGGAAGGGTGTTAGGGACCCCTTAGGCCCTCTCTGAACCTTCTTGACCTCCTCCAAGCATTTCCTCTTGCCCATCCACCTCTGCACAGCCCAAAAACAATCAAATCATATGCATAATAACTCTGGCAACTTATTCAAAAATACAAAAAGATGTTTTTTTTTTTTTTTTTTTTTTTTTTTTCAGATGATACCATAGAAGTAGCTTAGAAACATGTATTTACCTTCCTAGAAGTCAATAGCATTGCTTTCAGTAGCTTGCATCCTCTTTCTTGCATCAGTAGGGTTAGCTGGTAAAATTAGGGTTTGCTAGGGTTTGCATTTTCTTTTAGCTTCTCAATGTATTTCTGCAAGTAGATCAGCCTTCTTTAAATTATCTTTCGTCCATCGGTTAAAAAGCTTCTTCTCAGAGCTCATAGAAGTTGGCTTGAGCCCCTAGCGGACTTGTGCCAGCTGACCAAGTGACAGCTGCGACAAGAGCTAGTACTTGTGCATACAACAACGTCGCTTCCAAGTTTGTTACGAACTACCGGGTTGATAAAAGTAAAGAAGGGAGTCCCAGGAGTTGTAGCATTATTGTTGCAATACTGGAGCTCACCAACATTGACTCTTAATACAACCTTTAACCATTTCCTAAAGATGTTTCTCAAAATTAGGGAAATGCTTATCAAGGTGGAAATATGGCATGAATCATTGATCAAGTTCAAATGTTACAAATTTTCTTCTTCATTATTATGATAATAAGGAAATTCCTCTTCACTATGAGAATCATTGTCATGGGGGCACTAAGATATTACTTCTTGATTTATCATGCTGGTAGGAGAAAGAGTCTTAGAAACACTTTGTTGGGGTAGGTTTTACTTGGTCATGGATCTCTTCTTGGAGGTTTATCATTGAAGTTGGGATTAGGAGAAAAACTAGCGTGTGAAGCCCTTCCACTTTCAAGATGCAAGATTATTCATCATGGTGACTTGTCCTTGCATAAACTCGTTATTGAATTTATCAAATTTATGCGCAAAAGCATATAACTTAGGATCAACATGATTCATGGATTTAGTTTCAGCCCTAACTCTAGGATGTGAAAACAAGTCAAATTTATAAGCAAGCAAATTTTCTTTAACATTGGTAGAATACTCTTTATATTGAGCTAAAGTAGTAGGATCTTTATCCTTTATTTCATACCAAAATTTCCCATAAAGAAGACATGCAATATTGCAGTAAGATAGCATTAGTAGTGGGTTTTAGGTTAGCATGGATTTCCTTAATCAACACATCAAATATCTCATTAAATTCTCTAAAGTTTTCATTTATTTCTTCTTCGTTTCATGAAATTTGGAAATTAGCAATCTAGCATCTACCCTAGAACCCCATCTTTTCATGAAAGATTCATGCAATTTGATTCAAATCCATAATACTTTTATTAAGTAGATCTTGGAACCAAGCCTTACTCTTTCCTAAAAAGATAAAGAAAAAAGTTTCATGACAACATCTTCTTATTCAATATGTCTTCCACCATCATGTTAATAATATAGATAAATGTGTTTCTCGGCTATGGCAACATTGTTTTGTATGAATCTAGGTGACATCATCAAACTTATCAGGTAGCTTGTTAGGATACCCTTTATGGTGGCTCATTTCTAAAGGCTTGAAATCATTTTTTATCCATGCCTTGTCCATTGGATTTGATTTAGGAGGATTATTGATGGTATTTTTAACAACGAGAGTTTTCTTAGGGTTCCATATTTTAAGAGGAATAGTAGAAGCTTTCATACAAAGCTTAGGACTAGAAACTCCTAGGAGAGGATATGATAGTGGAGCTACTAGATGAGCCAATAAAAATTAAATTTGAAAATAGTTCATCAAGAGAATGAAGCTTAGACTTTGTATTACAAGGAGAAGGACTCAACTCCTCCTTGGAAATGGCACCAAAATTGTTAATACAAAATCTAGCATTTCAATGTAAAGCACTAGATTAAGGGTGTTGGGAATAAAAAATTACTCTTGTGGGGGGGATGAAACAATAATTATAATACTTTATAACTATTTAAATAAAAAATGATGAAATCACACAACAAGAATGCATTCACACTTGTACACAAATATTTTAATGTGGAAACCCTTCTAGGAAAAAAAACTACCAAAGTTTTGTTTGTATTATGACATAAATCAATAGCACCAACAATTATTACATCAATTATTTTGTTAGAACCCACTCACAGGAGGGCCCAACCCCCTCAGATCAGTAAGAACCAACTTGCTTAGAGCCACCAACCTTAGATATTTATAGGCACCAACCTACTACTACCAGTTAGAACTACTTTTCATAGGATTTTCAAAATGATACCTCTGGTAGCATTCTTTAATTTAATTACATTTTTTTACCACTAATCACACACAACCACTTAAGATTTTGAAACTCATGTATGCATTATTAGGGTCTTCGATCTTTTGTAGGCACATGGGCAAAAACAATCCATAGAATTGTTCTTCTGCAACAAACTCATTATCAAGTTCAACTCTCTCAATTTGCATTATCTTCACTCTGTGCACTCAATTTGATTATCTCTCACAAACACTCACTTATTTGTTTCTCTTCCTTTTCATACCAATTATGCACTGCTCGAGAACAATTACTTCAATTAATTCTTCTTCAGCCAAGGAGGTAACTTAGTTCATTCCAGTCATAGTTTGTTGTATATCTCCTCTAACACTTTCTTCCTCTACTTTGGAATGTCAAGAAACTCCATATTTAATTCCATGAACTATGCTTTTCACTTAAAGCTTCTATATCTTCAGTTGAAACTATACTAGCTAGCAAACTCAATCTTATTTTGCATTCTCTACAAGTGGTTATCCATCACTTCTCATCAGAAATTGGATCCCCTATTTGCGCCATTCTTCACTATCCAACTTTGCAACAAAATATCTTCTTCTATAGTTGATCTTGGCACCAAATTCTTAATTGTCCAAGCTCTTCACAACTTGAGCTCCTTTTTCATGTGACCAAGAATGTAACCAAGGCTCTAACATTGGATGCACTTATGCTCCTATTTAGGTGTTGGCCTTATTTGGTGTTGTGCTCGAGCAAACCATCCTGAAGACCAACTGAACAACACATGTTTTTGGGCCCACTATCCAACTTCAATAGAATTTTGAGAATTCTATAATATAGGAAATCGTTTAAAAAACACCACCAGCTGGAACTTCTAATGCTATGCCACATCATTATCTGACAACATATCTTATGCTATGATGACATCATCCTACCATAAGGCACTATCTGAGTTATGCCACGAGATTTGGCCCACTTGGCCATTTGAAAACTCCAAAACTATCTTCCATGTGTCACTTGCATAAGGTGCCTCATCATCATCCATGCCTAGTCAGTGCCACCTCAATGGCCACGTCCTTCTACCATGTTATCAACCTGTATAGGAAGCAAAGTTAGGTTTGGGTGTTGTTCTTGTGTTTCATTTGAAACAAACCTTCAAGGTCGAATGCCCAGTCTATACTAGATCTATGCCATCACACGGAACTCTTTTCATGAGTTCGGTTTTGGGACCCTTATGCACCTGCACACCCAAACAACTTAACTAGCCCAAATAGCCAAATGACCTTGAGCTAGTGTGTACTTCATCTATTTCTTCCACACACTCCTTATTTTCTTCTCAAGTGGCCTGAACCTTCGAACTTCTTCAACCAAAGTCGATCACCTAACTTCAACCTGCAATATCTCTTCAACCCTTAGGTTATTTCCTATGTGTGATATATCGTTGGAAAGTTCTTTCAAAGGGTTATCCATCTAGGCACTTTGTCGAGGAATTTGACTTGATCTTCTACCCATAAATTATTTGCAATAAAAAAGTCTCTAAACCAAGAAACCACTGGCCATAGTCATAATATTTTTAAGGATCCTTCAATCATTCTACTACTATGATGGTTCTTGGCAGATGACCTAAATAACCATCTTGATACTCCCATTGACGTCAATTATTGCACAATAATCTCCAAGGCCAATAAGAGGGGCCATTCAATGACAACACTCTGCTAATCACCAGTGTCAGTCAATGACAACATTGTGTCCAACAATCTCCCATTTTAGCATTGATGGAAATTGTGCCAGACATATCTAATGCATTGATGGAAATGACATGTAGAAATAGCACTCAGCATGCAACAACACTCCCTTTGACACCAATCGAGCTCAATCTTCGCTATGTTCAATAATCCCTCTAAACATGATACTTACCATGTCTGATTGCACAATATTTCCTTTCATGGGTTTCCTCTCCCCATAGAGTATTCTCCCTGCTTGATGTTACATCCTCTTCTCACCTTTTGATGTGTTGGATTCCCAAGATATATCAAGGTTCTTGCATGGATTCTTCCTCTTGGGTGCTTGGACTACATCAATGTCTGAAACATCAATGCTTGGTTTCCTCTCCCCCTTTGACATAAATGGTAAAGGATATATAGAACAAACATATCTCCCCTTGAGATCATGCCTCTTCATAACAAAGAGTGTGATTAAATAACAATTCTTCTTGCAGGCATATAGACAGAATACAAAACTGAACATTTCACCATTCTTCTCCTACAACTCACTCGTTATATTCCTTCAAGAACAGAGTATCTGTCAATTCTCAAACACTTTATGAGTCATTTTAATGGGGGAGAGGCTACTCCCAATTTGTGTTTGAGGAACTCAAAGGTCTCCCTAGACAGTGGCTTTGTAAAAATATATAGAAATTGTTCATTAATATCCACATATTCCAATCTCACAACTTGGTCAACAATTTGATCTCTCAAGAAATGATATTTAATTGGAATGTTTTTTGTCTTTGAATGTATAATAGGCTTTTGGAAATAACAATGTCACTTGTATTATCACACATAATGGGGATTGGATCATCGATATCGACTTTGACATCCTTTAATGTCTACCTCATCCACAAAATTTGAATACAACAAGTAGTTACAGGTGTGTACTTAGCTTCAAATATAGATAAGGAAATGGAGTTCTATTTCTTGCTTACAAAAGACGCTAAATAATCCCCTAAATAGAATATTGCTCCATTTGCACTCTTTCTATCATCAATACTGCCAGCTCAATCAACATCAGTATAAGCCTTTAAAGAAAATTCCTTACCTCTTCCATACCATAGACCACAGTCTATTGTTCCCTAAAGATACTTGAATGTCCTCTTGATTGTATTAACATGACTTTCTTTTGGATTTTCTTGAAATCAAGCCACTAGTCTGACCAATTGCATGATATCTAGCCTAGAAGCAGTTAGGTACATCAAAATTCCAATCATGGATCTATATGGCGCTTGATTTATAGTGGGGGACTCATCTTCTTTGATTATTTTACAGCTAGTCACCATAGGTTTAAAATCATCCATTCCAAATATTTTCAAAGTTTCTTTCAGGCACTTGGATTGGGAGATGAAAATACCTTTCGTTGAATATGTGATTTGCAACCCAATAAAGACTAAAATCTCTCCTAGCATGGACATCTCAAAATCCTTTTGCATTGCTTCAGAAAATTAATGTCTCATATATTCCAAATCATTTCCAAATATGATGTCATCTGCATAAACAACAATAATCAGCAAATTATCATTTTTCATATCAATATATAAATTGTTACTTATTGTTCCTCTTTTGAACCCTTTTTATTGTAGATACTTATCCATCCTAGTTTCTCGGAGCTTGCTTCAACCCATACAGATATTTTATCAATTTTCACACATGGTCTTCATTGTCTAATATCATAAAACCTTATGGTCGTTAAATATACACTTCCTCTTTCAACTCACCATTGAGAAAGGCTGACTTGACATCCATCTAGTAAACTTTAAAGTTCTTGTAACTAGAAAATTCCAAAATCATTCTAATGGCTTCAAGTTTGGCTGCAGTCGCAAAGGTTTCCTTGAAATCTATACCTTCTACTTGAGCATAGCCTTTACAGACCAACTTGTCTTTGTTTCTTACCACTTGACCTTCTTGATTCAACTTATTCTTGAACACCCATTTTGTTCCAATGAAATTATTATCCTTCATCCTAGTAACAAATTCCCACATATTGTTCTTCTCTATCTAATCCAGTTCTTCATCCATTGCCTTAATCCAACATTTTTCTTCGCTTTCCTAGCTAAAATCCTTAAGCTCTATCTGTGACTGTAGTGTAAAGTTTTCTTGTCTAGGACTACTTGTAAATCTCCTTCTAGTCTGCACACCAAGATATTTATTTCCAATTATTTGGGTCTTGGGATGTTACTTTTGCACATATCTAGATGGAATTTTGTATTTCTAAGATTATTTTTTGAAATCCTCATCTTCTTCTTCTCGTAAATCATTATCTTCTTCTTCTTCCATCTCTTCAAGTTCTTCATATTTGTACTTATAATCACCATCCACATCTGATTCCTCCTAAGGCTTTGTTTTATGGTGTACATCTTCATCCACTTTGACATCAATGCATCCTTCAATCCTATTAGTCCTTTTGTTATAGCACTTGTATCCTTTGCTTCTAATTGCGTACCCAAGGAAAATTCCTTCATCTACAAAAGAGTCAAAATTACTTATATTTTTGTCATTCCTCTTGATATAACACTTTATTCCAAAGAATTTGAGGTGCTTTACTGAGGCTCGTCTTCCTTTCCATAGCTCATACGTGGTCTTATCACTATTCAGCTTGAGATAAGTTCTATTTTCCAAGTAAACAATAGCTTGGATGGTTTTGTTCTTCTGTTCTACAACTCCATTCTATTGAGGGGTTCTTGCAATGAAGTATTGTCTTTTAATTTCATGTTCTTCACTGAACTCTTCAAACTCCCTTAAAGTGAACTTGCCTCCTCTATTTGACCACAGGAATTTGATCTTTAGATCTTTTTCATTCTCAACCTATGCTTTAAATATTTTAAATTTTCTCAAGGCTTCTAATTTCTCTTTTAATAGCATGATCCACATGGCTCTAATGAAATCATCGATGAACAAAATAAAATACTTCTCATCTCTTGGACTTTGTTCTCGGGTTGGACCACAAATGTTTGTATGAAATATTTCTAGAGGTCTAGATGAAGAATACTCCTTTATCTCGAAACACACTCCTGTTTTTTTCCATAATGATAGGATTTGCATATAGAGTTGTCTAGATTTGATAGTTTTGGTAAGCCCCTTACTGCCTTTTTTTCTAACCTTCACCAATTTACTGTCAAAGTTAACATGACCCATCCTCTTATGCCACAACCACGTCTCATCAAATTTTCTCAGATAACACTTCACTCTGGAATCAACAAAGATGTAAATGTTGTTGGGAGTTACAATTTCTTTCCCAACCAACTTTCCATTCTCTTCCCTTTTGATTTCAAAATCATTTGATAAAAAAATGACATCATAGCCATTATCACACATATGGCTAACACTCAAAAGATTGTGTTTGAGGTATTCCACATATAAGACATTCTGAGCCTTAGTCTTCTTATCTCGATTGATTGTTCCTTTCCCTTTTATTTAATTTGGGGCATTATTCCCAAACTTTACATTTCCTTTCCCATTTTTCTTTAAGAAATAGGAACTTGCTTCTATCTCCTATCATATGCTTGGAGCATCTGTTGTCCACAAACCACTTCTCCTCTTGGTCATGCGCATACAGTACAACACCATATTCTTCCTCATTTTCTATCTTTTATTTCCACCAGTTTACATTCTTTTGAAGAGCTAGTTATTCAGTCTTTTGTTGTCTAGTAGGATTAAATAGTTTTCTTCTACACCCATTATCTTTGTGCATAGTTATGACAAACGTAACACTCAATATAATTCATAAGAGGAGAGAATGAGTTCCTTTGTGCAACATGGAATTTTTTAGATCTATAATTTTCCTCTTTTTCAAATTTAATGACCTTACTCTCAACAACTTTATGACCAAAGTTATGACACATAAATAAATTTCCATAGAATAACTTTGGGTATCTAAAATAATTCTTCTACTAAGGTCAGGTAGATCTATTGAAATTTTATTGTCTTGCTTGATAATGGGAGGTTTTCGTTGAGGTGAAATCTTGGTCTTGGCTAGGTTGGCATGCTACTAATTTTATTTTTGTTTTGTTACCCTTTCATCCTTACCAACTCTTCCATGAAGTGATTTTGCATAGCTCTGAGGCTCCTTGTTTCCTGAGGACCTGGAGCTCAATTCTCCTTTCGAAGTTTGGTGAGGCTCTTTACATCCTAGATTAGTTTTTCTTGTTGAAGGTATTTAAGAGCTGAGGAGATCACCCAATGCTTCTAAAGCATTAGTAAATATAATATTTAAATACATCTTGGCCTTGATCTTCACAACATATGTTCTCGGACATACAAATTATGCCTCTAACTCTTGGCATTTATTTTCCCATTCAACTAACTAGTTCATAAGAAGCTCCTCTTTTCTCCTAGCTTCTTCAATTTGGGTTTTCATAGAAACGATATCTCTATCATACGCATCTGGGCTAGTCTTTCCTTTCCTTTTTGAAAATTATAGCTTTAGGGCTTCATTTTCATATTCTAGTCTATCATGATTCTTTTATTTGTCCTTTTATTACGGAATTAGAATGTCCTTAAGCCTGATAGTCTCTTCTAACTTTACTATTTGAACTTTATAATCTTCATTGTCAAAATTAAAAATACTCTCTTCAACTCTCAGAAGTTTCTCTATCAGTGGTTTGTTCTTCTTCCTGATCTTCTTTAGCTCCTCTAGTGCATTAACTAGTTCTACCACGAGGTCCATCACTCCTTTAGAATATGATTTGTCTTCAAGTTTAGTCTCAGATTCAAATTATATGAGCATGCATTCCTTCTGTTCTCCCTCAGAGGATTCTCCCCTACTAGCCTCGGATGACTCATTGTCTTCCTTAGAGTAAAATATCTTTTTCTTCTAAGTATTCTTCTTTTAATATTTCTTAGCTCTATCTCTATTCTTTTTCTCTTTCTCATTTCCCTGCTTCTCAACCTTATATGGACATTTAGAAGCAAAAGTGTCCTACTCTACCACATTCAAAACACTTAAAAGGTAGATTACCTTTATATTTGTCTATGCCTCTTTAAGTGTTCTTAAGAACTGGGCCACCTCCTCATCTGAGTCATAGCTTGAGTAATCTTGGTGTATTTTGTGTTCTTTGGATTTCTTTGAGGCTTTTGACGCTACTTCCTTTGGCTTTGACTTCTCTCCTCCAATTATCATTTCATAATGGTCCAGGTGGATGTTGGTGGCCACCCACCTATTCCACTTGGACCCCCACCACTGTCTCTTTCAGTTTTTCAGTTTCCTTAATTGTAGCATAGTTTACTATTTTTGGCAATTTTTGGGGTCTTGAATTTCCAGATTTGTTTTGAGGCCCTAAATGATATTTTTTTTGGAAAATCGGGGACAATATGGGTCTTTACACCATGTTGGCCACTCAAAAGTTGTAGTCATGGGATAGATCTTTCTAGTGAGGTATTTTGTGCGTCAAACGGAGACCGTATGCCAAAGTTACGACCCCGAGAATTTGATGTATCAATTTACCCAAACGGGACCCATAGTTTTTGTGCTTCATCTCCTAGGGTTAGGTTTTTGGATGTTTAGGGTTTTCCATTATTTCTCAATAATAAATAGGCCTTCGAGCCTCATTGTAACATAGTTAAGAGGCATGTAGCCACCACATTTCTTCTCAGAGATAAGCTACCATCGGTCGATCTAGTCTTATTTCCATCTTGTTTGTAAGCATATTTCAGTATTTCATATTAATGAAATGAAGCGTTATTTTTGCTGCATCTATTTATTTATGGTTTAATCTGTAGTTTTTTGCGTTCCTGTTTAAGTTCGGATCAGTGGTATCAGAGGGGTCTGTTCTTTCTCTATTTTTCTTTGCATGTCCCCAATGAGGTCAAGATATAAGGTGTTAGGGCTTGAAGTAGTCAAACCTTTGCAAGGCCAGCCTCGTAAATCCCAACGGCCTCCCATGGAGGAAGAGAAGAAATACGAGGGGGAAGTAGAATCTTTCAAAATCTTGCTTGAAGAATCCCTCGAGGGACAGAGGAATGCGATGATGGAAAACTTTTCCCAGATCCTTCAGCAGCTACCTAAGGGCGATGCATCTCCTTCCAACAACTACTTTGGAAGTGCCACACCTTTAAGGTACAAGTTAACTTTGACATCCCCATATTTGAGGGTCAGATAGATGCTGACGTCATAGATAAATGGTTAAATCTACTAGAAGGATATTTTTATGTTCATGATTTTTCCAGTGGGGAAAAGATTACTTTTCCACTTCTCAAAGTCACCCCCCATGTTAAGGACTAGTGGGAAACCTACTGTGAGAAGAAGGACAAAAGTACACCCTCACTATTTTTGGCCACACCCACTTGCAATTTGTTCTAGGACACCATCAAGGAGTAGTACTGCCCTAGCGAGAGCTATGAGGATAAATGCATAAAGTGGACTACGCTGCGGTAGGGAAGGGACCAAGACATACCATAGTTTACTAATTCTTTTCATACCCTCCGCACGAAGTTGGGTATCAAGGATTCTAAAAAAATTTGGTACTCAAGTACCTCGGCTACCCACACAGGTACATTTAGGATGAGATGGAGTTTCTGGACATCTCCTCACTTGGCACGACATATCAATACGCTATCAAGATAAAGCAAAAGTTTAAACAGAAAGAGTGATACTTTGGATCTGTGAATCTAAAGAAAGGGAAAGGTGCCCCCAAACTGCAGAGAAAAGGGCAAAGCCAAGGCGAGGCAACCCAGGATTACCCGCCGAAGCTGCAATCAAAGAACAACACCACGTAGATGAAGAAGGACACAGGAAAGTGGTGTGAGTTCCATAATAGCTCCACTGACAACACAAGTGAGTGTCGAGCCAAGCAGTCACTAGTGGTCGAGATGAAGGCTTTTGAGTCAGACGCATGTTCCGACTCTGAGTCAGAACCCGACAAGGGGGATGACAAAGGGAAGCAAATCATTGAAGTGAATCCCAGTACCACTATGGCCACCACCAAGATCCAAAATATTGAGCTTGAATATCTAGAGGAGGGGGAATGCTTATTCCACTCATAGATGTGGGTGAAGGGTTTTTTCTAAAACTCATTATTGATAGTGGAAGCCAAAAGAACCTCATTTCAGTAGAGTTTGTGAAGCAGCTGGGCCTATCGATTACAACACATCCACAGTCGTACACCATCGGGTGGCTTCACCAAGGATGAGATCTCTGCGTCAAAAAGTAGCCTACCTTTCGTACATCATCAAGCCCTTCATGGATGAGGTACAATGTGATGTTTCTCCTCTTGAAGTTTGTGATGTATTATTAGGACAACCATACTTGTGGAAGCGGCATGATGTGTATGAGTCTATAACCCACTATGTTATTATTTCTTTGGGTAGTAAGTTATAAAGGATACCGAAGGTAGCCCCGCCTACAACCATCTCTTTGAGCTCTGCTAAGCAATGTAGTAACATCATCTCCCAAACTAAATTTGTTTTCTTTCCAATTCGATCTCAAAGTAAGGGGAAGATCATAGCCACATCCATGGTCCCCAGGAAGGGTTCTGCCATGCAGTAGAAGAAGGTGGATACGATCATGGAAGAATACAAGGACATATTCTCCTCACCTACAGGGGTACCCTTGCACTGTCAGGTCAAGCATTCGATCGATCTGACTCCCAAAGAACCTCTACCAACGGGCCGATATATTGCTGCTCCATTTTGGAAAATGATGAGATCAAGTGGAAAATCCAGGAGTTAATGCAAAAAGGGCACATCCAACCAAGTTCCTCGCCTTGTGGGAGCCCGATTGGACTTGTACATAAGGAGGATGGGACTTGGAAGCTCTACATTGATTATCGGGCACTAAACAAAATCACTGTCATGAACAGGTATCCAATTCCATGGATTGATGACCTTCTGTACCAACTCAAGGGGGGCAAGTATTTCACCAAGGTTGATCTAAAGTCTGGCAATCACCGGGTTCCAATAGAGCCCACAGATGTATGGAAGATAGCCTTCAAATCCAAGAAGGCCTTTTTGAATGGTTGGTTATGCCCTTTGGGTTGACAAATCCCCCTACTATTTTTGTGAGGTTAATGGATGACATCTTTCCCTTCAAAAACTCATTCGTGGTTGTTTATCTGGACGACATCCTCATCTTCAGCAAGAGTTGGGAAGAACATTTGCAACACATTTGGCAGGTCCTTCAAACCCTTCGGCAACAAAAAATGTGTGCCAACTTGGAGAAATGCACCTTTGGCATGAGCCAGGTCCAATGTTTGGGTTACATCATAGATGAGCGTGGCATGCATGTGGATCTGACTAAGATCCAATTCATTCGGGATTGGTCAGTCTCAACCACTCTAACAGAGCTTTGCAACTTTTTGGGCCTTGCAAATTTTTATCAGAGGTTTGTGTTGGGATTCTCCCATATCACTTGGTCTTTGAGTTAGATTACTAAGCGTGGGACGAAAGAAAAATTTTCCTAGTTTGAGTCCCAATAGAAGGTGTTTGATGAGTTGAAGCACCGAATCTACTCTACACCGGTGGTCACATTGCCATACCTATAGTAGCCATTTGAAATCGAGACAGACACCTCAAACTATGCTATTGGTGCAGTCCTCACCTAACACAGGCATCCAGTGGCCTATCATAGTGAGACACTTTCTGATACAATTCTAAAGTAACCCACCTATGATAAAGAGATGTATTCCATCATGAAGGCTTACCGGCAATGGAGGCATTATATTCTGGGGAAGGAGATGGTCATCCATACCAATCAACAAACCTCTTTAGTTTATACAGACACAAGGGAAGTTGTAGAATGGTCGCCATCAGAAGTGGTCAACATATATGCAACAATTCAACTTGAACATTAAATACAAAAAGGGTAGCACCAATCATGTTATAGGTCGCCTCAGCCAGCCCCTAATTGAAGCACTGACTACTATTCTCAACTCTTGTGGTCACGAGACCTCTGGATGGACACAACTATACAAAAATGATCTAGAGTTCACCTCCACATAACAGATGCTAGTAGATGGAAAGAAATTTCTTGATTTCCACCTCCAGGATGCATTATTATGCTACCTTGGCCACCTTTGTGTTCCTTCAAGTGAGTGTCCCAAGATGATTTTGGAAGCGCACTACAGTTGAGTCGTAAGACAATTTTGTGTGGAGAAAATTGTGGTTGTACTACAAAAGTACTTTATTGGCAAAACCTCTGACTGGATGTTGGGAATTATATAAGATCCTGCACTGCATGCATCATCGCCAAGCCAACCATCAAGAAGCAAGGCCTATACACTCCTCTACCTACTCCCATCTAGTCGTGGGAATCCATCTCCATAGAATATATGTTTGGCCTTGCTTCTACCAAGCATGGTAATGACTGTGTATATGTGTTCGTGGATAGATTTTCTAAGATGGCTATATTAGCGGCCTGAAAGAAGAGTATCACAATAGAGGACACTGCCAAACTCTTCTTTCAATGAGTGTGGGTGCATTTTGGGATCCCGCAAGCCATTATATCAGATCGGGATAGTAGGTTCCTGAGCAAATTTTGGTCAAGCCTCTGGACATTATTGGACACGAATCTCACTAAGTTGACTGCCTTCCATCCCCAGATTGATGGCCAGACGGAGGTCGTCAATAGGATGATAGTGCACATACTCTGCATGTACAACCCCAAGCATCCACGAACCTGGGACGATATTCTTCGCTATGTGTAGCACAGTTATAACAGAGCTCTCTGTAGCTTGACTAGTCGCAGTCCCTTTCAAGTGGGTCTAGGATTTCAAACATTGTGTCTGATTGATGTTGCCATGCCTCATCTGACTACACAGACAAAATCTACACATATATTGTCCGAGGTTGATAAAGTGACTAGATTTATTGAATGCATCCAACACACTTTCCAATAGGTTCATGACATCTTAGAGAAGTCAAATTCCAAGTACAAGCAACGACATGATCAACATCGGGTCCCACACAAGTTTCAGGTGGGTGATAAAGTTTTGTTGAATTTGTGTAAAGAACGCCTTATCGGAGCGCATCGGAAGCTCATACCACTTCGATATGGTCCTTACACCAATACCAAGGTTATGGGAGACAATTCTTTTGATCTCATCATTCCCCCATTCCCTGGCCTGCACGTAGTGTTCAATGTGGACCGCCTTCATCCATACTTCCCACCATCACTAGACACATCAGACATTGCAGAACAACTCACACCAACAAAGTTAAACCCAGACTGCATGGAATAGGCCACAACTAAACTGATTAGATTATGGACACACAGGTCAAGAACACTTTCTAGTAGAAGATCCAACTATATCGGGTTGTCAAAGTTGGCCAACTCCTGCACCAAGGCAAGTGGCTCACCAGGGACCAACTTCAACAGAAGTTTCCCCATCTCATGGAGGCACTCAATGCAATGGGTACCATTGGTTCCTAAGGGGGGAGGACTAATCCAGGTGGATTTTGGTGGCCACCCACCTGTTCCAATTGGACCCCCACCATTGTCTCTTTAATTTTTCAATTTCCTTAATTGTAGCACACTTTACTATTTTTGGCAGTTCTTCGGGTCCTGAACTTCCGGAGCCGTTTTGAGGCTCTAAACGACGTTTTTGGGGAAAATCGAGGAAAATTTGTATTCCTTAGATAGATATTTCTAACAAGGTATCATGCACATGAAACAGAAATTGTATGCCAAAGTTACGACCCCAGGAAGTTGATGTACCAATTTATCCAAACAGGGCCCATAGTTTTGGCGCTTCATCTCATAGGGTTGGGTTTTTTTTTTTTTATGTTTAGGGTTTTCCATTGTTTCTCAATAAATAGGCCTTCAAGCCTCATTCTAACATAGTTCAGAGGCATGTAGATGCTACATATCTTCTCAGAGATAAGCTACCATCGCCCGAGCTAGTCTTATTTCCATTCTGTTTGTAAGCATATTTCAGTATTTGATATTAATGAAATGAAGTGTTATTTTTGTTGCATCTCTATATATATGGTTTATCTGTACTTTTTGTGTTCTTATTTAAGTTATGATTAGTGGTATTAGAGGGGTATGCTCTTTCTCTTTTTTTGTTTGCATGTCCCCAACGAGGTCGGGATATAAGGAGTTATGACTCGAACTAGTTGAACCTTTGCAAGACCAGCCTCAAAAATCTTGATGGATGCCCATGGAAGAAGAGAAGAAAGATGAGGGGGTAGGAGATCCCTTCAAAATCTTGCTCAAGAAGCCCTCGAGTGACAAAGGAACACGATGATGGACAACTTTTTCTAGATCCTTCAACGGTTACCCAAGGGCGACAATCTCCTTCCAACAGCTACTCTAGAAGCGCCACACCCTTTAAGGTACAAGTTAACTTTGACATCCCCATATTTGAGGGTCATATATATGTGAACGTCATAGATAAATGGTTAAATATGCTAGAAGGATGTTTTTTTGTTCATGATTTTTCCAGTCGGGAAAAGATTACTTTTTCACTTCTCAAAGTCGCCCCCCACGTCAAGGATTGGTGGGAAACCTATTGTGAGAAGAAGAACGAAAGTACACCCTCACTATTTTCAGTCACACCCACTTGGAATTCATTTTAGGATGCCATCAAGGAGCAGTACTACCCTGTTAGGAGCTATGAAGTTAAATACATAAACTGGACCATGTTGCGACAGGGAAGGGACCAAGACGTGTTAGATTTTACCAATGTTTTTCATACCCTTCGCACGAAGTTGGGTATCAAGGATTCTGAGAAGCATTTGGTACTCAAGTACCACGGCTCCCTACACAGGTACATCCAGGATGAGATGGAGTTTCTGGACATCTCCTTACTTGGCACGACGTATCAATATGCTGTCAAGATTGAGTAGAAGTTTAAAGAGACAAAGCGAGACTTTGTATCTGTGAATTAGAAGCAAGGGTAAGGTGCCCCAAAACCACAGAGCAAAGGGCAAAGCCAAGATGGGGCGACTCAGGTTAACTCGCCAAAGCCATAAGAAAAGAACAACACCATGAAGACAAAGAAGGACACGGGAAAGTGGTGAGAGCTCCATCAGAGCACCACTCACAACACAAGTGAGTGTCAGGCCAAGCAATCATTGGTGGCTGAGCTGAAGGCTTCCGAGTCAAACACATGTTCCGAGTCTGAGTTAGAACCCAACAAGGGGAATGACAAAGGGAAGTAGATCATTGATGCAGAGCCCACTGCCACTGTGGCCACCACCAATATATAGAAGATTGAGCCTGAAGAGCCAGAGGAGGAGGCACACCTATTCCACTCACAGATGTGGGTGAAGGGTTCTCTGTTGCAGTTCATTGTCGACAGTGGGAGCCAAAAGTACCTCATTTCAGTAGAGGTCGTGAAGTGGCTAGGCCTACCAACTACAACACATCCACAACCATACACCATCAGGTGGGTTCACCGAGGACGTGATCTCTGCGTCAGCCAGCATTGACGTCTTCCGTACAACATCAAGTCCTTCACGGATGAGGTACTGCGTGATGTTTCTCCTCTTGAAGTTTGTTATGTATTATTAGGAAAACCATACTTATGGAAGCGACATGTTGTATATGAGTCTAGACCCCACTATGTTATTATTTCTTTGGGTAGTAAGTTATACAAGATACTGGAGGTTGCCCCGCCTACGCCACCTCTTTGATCTCTACTAAGTAATGCAATAAGATCATCTCACAGATCGGGAAATTTGCTTTCTTTCTGATTTTATCTCAAAGTAAGGGGAAGATCATAGCCACATCCATTGCCCCCCAGGAAGGGTTCCTCCACGCAGCAGAAGTAGGTGGATACGGTCGTTGAAGAATACAAGGACATCTTCTACTCACCCACGGGGGTACCCTTGCATTGTCGGGTCAAGCATTCGATCGATTTGACTCTCGAAGCACCTCTACCCAATGGGTCGATATATCATCACTCCATTATGAAAAATGAAGAGATAAAGCAGAAAATCCAAGAGTTGCTGCAAAAAGGGCACATCCGACCAAGTTCCTTGCCTTGTGGGAGCTTGATTATACTTGTACAGAAGAAGGATGGGACTTGGAGGCTCTGAATTGATTATTGGGAACTAAACAAAATAATTGTCAGGAACAGGTATCCAATCCCATGGATTGATGACATTTTGGACCAACTCAAGGGGGCCAAGTATTTCAGCAAGATCAGTTTGCATTCTGGCTATCATCAGGTTCCAATAGAGCCCACAGATGTATGGAAGACTGCCTTCAAATCCAAGGAAGTACTTTTTGAATGGTTGTTTATGCCCTTCGGGTTGACAAATTCCCCTACTACTTTTATGAGGCTAATGCATGACATCTTACGGCCCTTCGCCAACTCATTCATGGTTTTTTATTTGGACGACATCCTCATCTTCAACAAGAGTTGGGAAGGACACTTGCAACACATTCAACAAGTCCCTCAAACCCTTCGGTTGCATAAACTATGTCTCAACTTGGAGAAATGCACCTTTGGCATGAGCCAGGTCCAATATTTGGGTTACATCATAGACGATCATGGCATGCATGTGGATCTGAATAAGATTCAAGTCATTCAAGATTGGTTAGCCCCCACTACTCTAAGGGAGCTTCACAACTTTTCAGGCCTTGTAAATTTTTATTGGAGGTTTGTGTTGGGATTATGCCATATCACTTGGCCTTTGAGTTAGATTACTAAAGGTTGGGTGAAAGAAATGTTTTCATAGTCCGAGTCCCAATAGAAAGGGTTCGTTGAGTTGAAACACTGACTCTTCTCTACATCGGTACTCACACTGTCAGATCTGAAACAACCATTTGAAATCAAGACAGACAACTCATACTATTCTATTCGTGTAGTCCTCACCCATCACGAGAATCCAGTTGTATATCATAGTGAGACACTTTTTGATACAATTCGAAAGTACCCCACATATGATAAATAGATGTATACCATCGTGCATGCTTTCCCACAATGGAAGCACTATATTTTGGGGAAGGAGACATTCATCCACACCAATCATCGACCTCTTCACTTTATAAATACACAAGGGAAGTTGCAGAATGATTGCCATCAGAAGTGGTCTATACCAATCACATTGCAGAGTGCTTCAGTCGTCCCCCAGTTGTAGCACTAACTATTGTTCTCAAATCTTCTGGCCATGTGACCTCTAGATGGTCACAACTATACAAAAATGATCCAAAGTTCACCTCCACATACCAATTGCTAGTAGATGGTAAGAAATTTCTTGATTTCCACCTCCAGGATGCATTATTATGTTGGCTAGGCTACCTTTGTAATCCTTCAAGTGAGCGTGCCAAGATAATTTGGGAAGCACACTACAGTCGAGTCACGAGACACTTTAGTGTGGAGAAAATTTTGGTTGAAATACAAAAGTAATTTTATTGGCCAAATTGTGACTGGATGTTGGGAAATATATCAGATCCTGCACTGCACACGCCATTGTTAAGCAAACCATCAAGAAACAAGGCTTGTACACTCCTCTACCTACTCCCAGATAGCCATGGGAATCCATATCCATGGACTATATGTCTAGCCTCCCTTATACCAAGCATGGTAATGACTGTGTATTTGTGGTTGGGGACATATTTTCTAAGATAGCTATATTGGTAGCATGTAAGAAGAGTATCACAGTAGAGGACACTGCCAAACTCTTCTTTGAACGAGTGTGGGTACATTTTGGGATCCTACAAACCATTATATCAAATTAGGATAGCAAGTTCCTGAGCACATTTTGGTCAAGCCTCTGGACATTATTAGACACCAAGCTCACCAAGTTGACTGCCTTCCATCCCTTGACTGACAGCCAGACGTAGGTCGTCAATAGGATGATAATGAACATACTCTGCATGTACAACTCCAAGCATCCACGAACCTGGATTGAGAGTCTTCCCTATGTGCAACATAGTTATAAAAAATCTCTCCATAGCTCGATTGGTCGCAGTCCCTTTCAAGTGTGTTTTGGATTTCAACCATTGTGTCTGATTAATGTTTTCATGCCTCATGTGACTACACATATAGAATCCACACATGTATTGTCTAAGGTTGATAAAGCGACCAGATTTATTGAATGCATCGAACACATCTGCCACTAGGTTCACGACATCTTGGAGAAGTCAAATGCCAAGTAGAAGCAGTGACATGATCAACATCGAGTGCCACACAAGTTTTTGGTGGGTGAAAAAGTTTGGTTGCATTTACAGAAAGAACGCCTTACCAAAGCCCATCAGAATATTGGACAACCTGATATGTTCCTTACACCATTACCAAGGTTTTGGGAGATAATTATTTTGAGCTCATCATTCCCCCATTCCTTGGCATGCACCTAGTGTTCAATGTGGATCGCCTTCAATTATACTTCCCACCATTATTGGACACATCAGACATTGCAGAATAGCTCACACCAACAGAGTTAAACCCAGACTACATAGAACAGGCCACACCTGAACTGATTATGGACACAGAGGTCAAGAACATTCGCTAGTAGAAGATCCAACTATAACAGGATGTCAAAGTCTGCCAACTCCTACACCAAGGAAAGTGGCTCACCAGGGACCAAGTTCAACACAAGTTTCCCCATCTCTTGGAGGCACTCAACACAATGGGGACCATTTCTTCCTAAGGGGGGACGACTGATCCAGGTGGATGTTAGCGGCTACCCACCTATTGCACTTGGACCCCCACCAATGTCTCTTTCATTTTTTTCAATTTCCTTAATTGTAGCACAATTTACTATTTTTGGCAGTTTTTCGAGTCCTCGGTTAGATCTTTCTAATGAGCTATTGTGTGCATCAAACAAAGATCGTATGCCAAAGTTATGACCCTGGGAATTTGATGTTCCAATTTACCCAAACAAGGCCCATAGTTTTGGCGCTTCATCTCCTAGGGTTAGGTTTTTGGATGTTTAGGGTTTTCCATTGTTTCTCAATAATAAATAGGCCTTTGAGCTTCTGTGTATCAGAGTTCAGAGACATGTAGCTGCCACATCTCTTCTCAGATATAAGCTACCATCGCTTGAGCTAGTCTTATTTTCATTCTTTTTGTAAGCATATTTCAATATTTGATATTAATGAAATGAAGTGTTATTTCTACTACATCTATTTATTTATGGTTTTATTTGTAGTTTTATTTGTTCTTGTTTAAGTTCGGATCACATAAGTAGTGAGGTTTCCATGCAGCTACTCCATTGTTAGAGTCTTTAATTATGACATCTCTTCAATGGCTATGATCTTGGCATTAAATATCATTTTGGGTGATCTTAAGACCTTTTGGACAACTACCCCTTTTTTAAGTCTTCATCAAGACCTCTAACCATATTTTCAACTTCATCTACTTTGAGGAAATATTCAACAATGCTTTCTTCTTCATTCATTCTAAGAGTCTTAAATTTCATCATATAGGTTTGGAGTTTAGTTTGCTTAACCTTCTCATCTCCTTCATAGAAGCTTCTGAGTTTGTCCCATGCTTCTTTTGTTGATTTGTAGTGCATCACCTTTACTAGCTCAAATCAATATTGGCCTTCACATTATTGTTATAGGCTCTCCTTTTTTTAGGATCTATGGATGGAGTTGTTGGAACTGTGTATCTAGACTCTACTGAATCCCATACATCCACACTAAGTGACATACATGCTTCCATTACATTTCTCTAGAATACATAATTAACTCCAGCAAATATTTGTACTTTACATGTGTATATGTCCTGGATTTCCTAATTTGCCATGATTCCCTATGGATCTACCTTCCAATGGTTAAGTTGTTCCTGAAGGAACCCACTCTAATTCAATTGTTGGGAATCATGAATTACTAAGAGGGTGGGAGGGTGAATTAGTAATTATAATATTTTACAATTGTTTAAAAAAAACATCAGACAATCACACAACAAGAATGTATTCATACTTATACACATAAATTCTAATGTGAAAATCCTTCCAGGAGAAAACCCACCAAATATTTATTTGTATTATGATGTAAAACAACAACACCAACTTTTATTACATTAATTATTTTGTGATAACCCACTCACAAGATGTCCCAACCCCCTTAGATTAGCAAGAACTAACTTGCTTAGAGGAACCAACCTCAAATCTGTATAGGCACCAACTTGTTGCTGCCAGTTAGATCTAATATTTCATAGGATTTTCAAATTGATACCTCCAACAACGTTCTTTAAATTAATTACAATTTGAGACTACTTCTTGCACACATCCACTTAGCTTCTGCAACTCACATATGCCTTATCAGGCTCCTTTCTCTTCTATAGGCATGCCATGCACAAACGCAATCCACAACAATTTGCTTCTACAACAGACTCATTATTATGTTTAGTTTCTCTCAATTTTCATTCTCTTCACTCTATGCACTTACTCTCGTTGTCTCTCACGCACACTCACTTCTTTGTTTCTCTTCCTTTTCATTACATTTAAGACTACACAAGAACATTTACTTCAACTAAGGGATACCCTTCACACGAAGTTGGGTATCAAGGATTCTAAGAAACATTTGGTACTCAAGAACCATAGCTACCTACATAGGTACATCCAGGATGAGATGGAGTTTCTGGACATCTCCTCGCTCAGCACGATGTACCGATACGCTATCAAGATTGAGTAAAAGTTTAAACAAAAAAAGCGATATTTATGAATTTGGAGCAAGGGAAATGCACCCCCAAACTGTAGAGCAAAGGGAAAATCCAAGGCAGGGTGACCCAGGATAATCATCGAAGCCACAAGAAAAGAACAACACCACAAAGAAAAATAAGGACACGAGAAAGTGGTGTGAGTTCCATAAGATCTCCACTCGCAAAACAAGTGAGTGTCGGGCCAAGCAGTCATTGGTGGTTGAGGTGAAGGCTTCCGAGTCAGATGCATGTTTTGACTCTAAGTCAGAACCTGAAAAGGGGAATGAAAAATGTAAGTAGATCATTGACGCAGAGCCCAGTGCCATTGTGGCCACCACCAACATCCAGAAGATTGAGCCTGAAGATCCAGAGGAGGGGGCACGCCTATTCCACTGACAGATATGGGTGGAGGGTTCTCTGTTGCAATTCATTGTCGACAGTGGGAGCCAAAAGAACCTCATTTCAACAGAGGTTGTGAAGAGGCTTGGCCTACTAACTACAACACATTCATAGCTACACACCATCAGGTGGCTTCACCAACGACGAGATCTCCGCATCAGCCAGCAGTGTCGCCTTTCGTACAACATCAAGCCCTTCACAAATGAGGTATTATGTGATGTTTCTCCTCTTGAAGTTTGTGATGTATTATTAGGAAAACCATACTTGTGGAAGCGGCATGCTATATATGAGGCTAAACTCGACTTTTTTATTATTTCTTTGGATAGTAAGTTATACATAATACCGAAGGTAGCCTCGCCTATTGCCATCTCTTTGGTCTCTGCTAATAAATGCAGTAAGATCATCTCCCATAATAAAAAAAATGTTTTCTTTTTTATTCGCTCTCAAAGTAAGGGGAAGATCGTAGACACATCCACGGCCCTTGGAAAGGGTTCTTCCACACAGTAGAAGAAGGTGGATACTATTAGAGTCAATATTTGCATACTGCGATCAGTAATCAAAACTCCTCTTTTATATCATATTAGTGTCCCATTTGAAATTTTTATCATTCCACCTAGGTCATCATGTAAAAATTTACTCACTGATGGTAGCCCAAAATAAAAAATCATGATCCTCTCTCAAAAATTTATATTTGCTAGTCCACCTGGAGTTCAGTCATTCAAAGTCCCATTAGGTCACTTAGGTTTCATTTTCCAAGGTTCAATAAAGCATCATATCACTGCATAAGGCCAGCAAAGTATGAGAGAGAAGAAAATAATATCCCTTTTTTCAGTCAAATAAGGGTTTACAAGCATGTAACCATGGTTGCTAAAGTTCCAAATTTGATTTTAAGCAAGAATTTCGTTCCAGTTTGTAATTTTATTTCAAAAGAGAGATGTAATCATTTTTATTTTATTTATGTAATTTTATGTTTATCATATGTAATAAGTCACTATTTTAGTTGTTTACTCAACATACATTGCCAATATCATCCAAACAAAAATCAAAGTGAAGATTGCTAAAGCTTCAGCATCATCCACTTGCAAAAGAAAAAGTCAGAAAACAAATTAGCAAAGAGGTCAAAAAGGGGTCAAATGAAACATTAGAAAGTGGGTTTGAAAAGAAAAAGATCAAACTCACTCACCTATAAAAGACTTATTGCCTTCAAACTTACCTTCATTTGCCTCCTAGCACTCATTGAGCAAACCCCAAGAGAGTTTTTTCACACTTCTAAGAAAAATCAACAGAAACAGAGTAGACACTACACGTTTCCTTCTGGTGTTGCGTGTTTGGCTGGCACTGCGTGTTTCCTTAAGGCATTGCGCATTTGGCTGAGGTGATGCGCACTCTGCACTGGTGCTATGCGTTTGTCCAGAAACGCTCTATCTACCTCCTCAGCTCCTCCAAAGCATTCTCAACCTTAAAACAAGTAAGTAGTAGCTGAAGCATGTGCCTTTCCTCCTCCTCAAGTTAATTCCTAAGTGCTTGATAGGTTTATTGAATATTTGGTGTTTAATCCTATATCTAAACCCTAGATTTCCCCCCAACACTACCCTTGCATTCTCATTCCCCTTTATACATTTCCCTTCACCCTCCTTCCCTTTCCATAAATATTTATATCCCAAATACTCCCTAAATCTTTATCCTCAAAACCCTAAGTCCTAGGTGATACCACACTACCTAGGATCCCAAACCCCTCTATTGCAAATGATTTCCCCCATCCCCAAACTATCATACCACTACCCTATATCCCTCTTCAAATACATATACCCCTACACCCATCATCTTCCTATTTACCCTTCCCCATTTACTATTCCCTAAAAACTACATTCCCCCTACCTTACACCTCCCTAGGGTTTGATACTAAACAACATGGAAGAGGAGGAATATAGACCACATAGTGAGGAAGAGGAAATAGATAGAGAAGAATATAGGGAATAGAGGAGGCTACACAATAGAGGACATATACATAGGTTTGAGCCCACATATCTCAGGGAACTCCTAGCATCCCCTATGACTGTGACATCCTTCAAATGGCTAGGCTGTTATGATTTTTGTGAACAAGTGCAAGCAGTCCAACATCATCCTGAGTTGACTAGGCTCTTTATTACTAAACTTCAAGACAACTAGGTCACTCTTGCAGGCATAACTTTCACTTTGTCTACTGCCAATATATCAGCTGCCACCGGGATTCCAGATGTTGGGGAAAAGTGGTTTAAACAGGGTGATTTGGAGAGGCATTATTATGAGCCTTACATGAAACCAAGATACAGAAATGAAAGAAGGGGCTATTTTCCTTTTTCACACCTCCTTAATAGATATGTGCCAATGATGAAGATTATTATGAAGTATTTCTCATGTGAAGGTAGATTCTACAGGATCTATTCTTATCACATCCGGCTTTTAATGCATTTCACTAGGGTAAAAATGCTCAATATACCCTACTATCTTTTCAAGAGTGTTGAGAATATGGTCTACATTTCCCAAAAGAGGGAGAACAAAGATAAAATGAAGAGCCTATTTCATCATTCCCTCATCAAAATCATAGTCCTTTACCATCTGAAGGAACTCAATATATTATGGAGCACTTTCATAGCTAATCCCATATTCACTCATTCACCCACTCAAAATGTCCAAAGCATCCCTTCATCATCTCATCCATCCACCATCATTCCTCCATCTCAGTCTATACATCATTCATATTCATCTGAGGAGTCAGCCAAACCATCACCTCCATCATCACCATTTCATGAGCCTATTCATTCACCTAGCAGAGATGAAGGCAGAGAGCAAGAGCACATTGAGCATGGTGAGATCAACAAGCCTAAAAGGGTTGGTTTGGGTACCTTGACACATACCTTTCAGAGAGGGCATATGCAAGTGTTTTCCCCACATATTGTGGGAGGGGCCTTGCCTTCTTCATCAGCAAAGCAGGTACAGAAGGGCAAGGAAAAGGTGATAGAGGCAAAGATCCAACAGCAGGAGGAGGACCTCCATGAGACAGAGCAGGATTTTCACTTAGTTGACCTAAGTGAAAATGATGACAGTGAAAACACAACCATTTTCATCAAAGAGAAGAATGCACTCATAGGAGAGCTCCAGGTCAACTTGCAAAGGGCCAAATACATTATTTCATACTATGAGCAAGAAAACAAACAGTTTGAGGTCAAACATAAGCTTATGGAGATTCAGCTGATCAAGGCAAAGAGAGAGGTTGAGAAGGTTAAGGCCTTACTTGATGAGTGATCCAGGAGGATCTCATCAGATCAGTTACACAGGTTTAGTGTCATCGTTAGCATTCAGTTCGGTGTCTTAAGCTTCGACAGTGTTGTTTATGGTCTAGGTTGTTCAAGTAATGTCTATGGTTTTCATGGTGTACGAAGGATATGGTTTTGTACCTGGCTATCGACATGTGGTTATCGTCAGTTCCGCCAGGATATGGTTGTCAACATGTGGTTGTCATCCACTTTGCAGGATTTGGTTGTCGATGGGTTTGTCGTCATGTGACATTTGTTGCTAATGTCGTTTTGTGACATTTAGTTGTAAATTGGTTATTTTTAAAAATAAAACCTAATTCAAACATAATACAAACATAATCCTAAACCTCAAACCATACATTAAATACCATAAACCTATTGTAAAAAACATTACAATACAATCAAAGGCATAACCCTAAGTCCTAAGAACCTAAGCCATTTGTTAACAAATCACAATACAATACCTCAACCTAAGTTATAAACCCTCTCGGGTTATGTAATACAAAATATACAAATAATAAACATAACAGTCATAAAACCGCAGCTAAACCATGGGGCTTGGACAGCATCGGAACCACGCTATGTGAGCAGGAATGTTTACTGTGGCAGAGTTAACTGCAGAGGAGAAATCACATGATAGAGTTAATTGTAACATGTGAATAGGTGGAGACTATGCCATGTGAACGGCCAGTGGTAAGCCATTGGGGTTACATAACTCTCAGTCCTAAACCGTGCAGGGATTGCGACATGTGAATGGAGATTGATAACCGTTGGAGTTATAATACATGTGAGCAAGAAACCGTAATATGTTAACCACCAGAGCACCATCAGCTGAGACCACCGGAAAGAAGCTATCACATGCGTTGTCTCCTCCTCTGCGTGGTTAGCGAACAGCTAACGGTCTTCGAGTTAATATAAAGTTTATATTTGGGTTTTTGTTATAGTTTGTTCTAAAACTAATTGAAAGACCATGAATGATAACCCTAAGGTGGAAAATCATGACTAGACTGAGCCTTTAGTAACCAAAATTAGATGCAGTTCATTCCTAAACTTAGATGAGGAAGTTCAAATGCACCTAGGAGGTTATAAAGGCAATTTTGTTCATGAAGAGGAAGAGAGTGGTTTTTTTGATGTTTTGTGTGCAGATTCTGGAGGTTAGAGGCTATTTTGTTTTCAGTGTAATAGGAGCATCCGAAGTCAGAATTGGGAACCGTGATAGGAGTTGGAAAGTTGGTTCAGAGAGATATCTTATGACAGTGACCAGAATTACATGTGTGCACATTATTTTTGGTCAATTTTATGTGTAATTTTACCTCTTCAATTTCAATCCTAATAAAGCAGTCACCCATCTTGAAAGTGGACCCGGAGACGTAGTCCATCAGGGACGAACTCCGTAATCTGTATTATTGTTTGGTGTCACTGTGTATTTGCTGTTTTCACTTTTGTTTTGCATCTTGCTTATCTTTTCTCATCTTTCATAAAGTCTTCTTCTCAAGCTGTTCTCACGGTTTCAACACTTTAAGTTAACATTCATTTCACTATTGGCATAATCAATTCTATTTCAGTTTTAACATATGATCATTTCAAATCATATAATTTGGTATCAGATCAAGTTGAATTTTCCATTCAATGTTAACCAGGTCAAAGTTGCAACGTGGAGAAGGAATCATTGAGCATATTGATCCAGAGATTGGAAAGCGAAGAGTCATTCATAATTCAAACATGACAGGATCTGATGCATGTGAAAATCCAAAAACTAAGATGAGCGATGAACAGTTTCAACAAGCACTCTTGACTATGCAGCAGATGTTGGGAGAACTCTATGAAGATAAGAAGGCGATAGATGCAGCTTCTTCTTTAAAGACATCGTAGAAGGATAAAGGTAAAGGCAAGGATGATAAATCAACTTCACCTCCATCATCATCATCTTCTTCTTCTTCTTCCATGGCAGAATCTGAAACAGAAAAGAAACCTAAGAAAACATCTCTTTTAAAACTTCATGTAAAATTTGAGTTACCTATTTATGATGGCGAAATGAATCCTGAAAAGCTAGATAACTGGATTAAGCAGTTAGAAGTGTATTTTCATATTCAGAACATTTCTGACGATAAAATGAAAATTCAGTTAGCTACACTTAGAATGGGGGGAAAAACTTTAATTTGGTGGGAAAGTAAAACTCAAATAGATGTAAAGTGAAAAGGAAAAGTCATCTCTTCATGGTCTAAGATTTTGAAAGCTCTTAGGAAACAATTCTTTCCTTTAGGATAGATGCAACAAGCTGTTATTGATTGGCAGCATCTGAGGCAAGGTAAAGGGAAGAGTGTTCAAGAGTTTACACAGGAGTTCAAAAAGAAAGAATTGGTGCTTGGTATTTCATTAGATACACGTGAGACTTTATTAAAATCCATCGACAATTTACATTCATATTTGCAGCATACAATATTGATGTTTAATACTGATGATTTTGATGAAGTGTGTGTTCAAGCCATACATATTGAATCAGGTGGTAGACCATTCAAGTTTTCACCACAATCATCCAAATATTTGGAAATCAAAGATTCCAATTACAGTAAGGGGAAGAACAATTCAAAGAGAAAGAAATCAACGATAGCTCAGAAGGAAAGACCTAGTTCTCATTTCCAGAGAATCAGTCATGATGAATTTGAGTGTTGGAAACTTCATCCAGAACGTAAGCCCAAAAAGTTCCTTAAAGAGAAGGATGAAAAGAAGGCAATTGCAACAGTCTAGCAAGATCTAGGTTCCAATTCAGGTGGTGAAAGGAGGATAACTGCCATGGTTATGATAGGTAAAACTTCTGACACTTGTTCAAGTTCGAATACTATTGCATCTTCATCAAACATAAATCCTTCAAATGAGGATAAAAGAGTTGAATTATTTAACATAAGGATAACTTCTAAGCACACAAAGATAGTTACAATGTTTGACAGTGTATCATAGGCCAATCTAATATCTAAATATTTAGTTAAGAATTTGTGTTTGGAGACACAGAATCATCCAAGACCTTACCCATTAGGATGGCTAAATAAATCAACTCAGATAAAAGTCACAAAACAGTGTCGATTAAGATTTTCCATTACAGCTAATTACATTGATGAAGTGGAATTAGATGTGGTTCCAGTAGCCGTATGTGGATTTGTCTTAGGAAGTCCTTATATTTATGATCGTCATGCAGTATTTTACAAGAGAGTGCATAAATATCACCTTAAGAAAGATAGGGTTGAATTTATTGTCAGGGAACATAAAAGCAAAAATCACTTGAATTTAGTTGTTGCTAATCAGATGAAGCGATTAATAAGTTCAAATAAAATATTTTTAATCATGTGTGTAAAGGAACAACATAAGAAACAACATGATGTTTGTTCAGGTTATGAGTCTCAGCTTAAATATAGTTTGATCAAAGAGGTAGAAACTTTTCCAATTCTATTTAAAGAAACAAAACAACTTACTCATAAGTAGGGAATACAACATGAATTACAATTGATGCCTAAAGCTCCTCTTCCTAATGTCAAAATGAATCAATTCAGTCCAAATTTGGAAGTTATAAGTTACAAGGATGCAGGTCAATATTGGGGAAAGTCAGTGTTAAATTTCTCTTGTATTGTGTCACTAATTCATGTTTCAAACAATTTGGAAGCCTCTTTTCAAGTGGAGAGGAAGCCTATTTGTTTTCATATCAAAGCCTTTTCTAAAGTAGTGTCAAAATATCTAAGGGAAAATTATGCATCAGTGGAAAGTGATAATCAATGGAAACATCATTTAATGAATGAAGAAACAATGATTCAAACAAATCAACAGCTAATTCAATACTTTCAAAGTCAAACTAAGTTGCAGCAGTTTACACCTCACAGTTTGATGGGTTTATTGCAGCAGGTTCACTTAGTAATCAAGAATCAGGAAAGTATATCAAGTCAAGTAGCTGGTATGATGTCAAAAATGTCTTTGATTGTCTCTGTCATTCCGCAAAATAGATTGTTAATACATGTCAATGGTATTGAACAATATCCTGTAGAGACTATTTTCAAAGATGAATATGAATCACTAACTCATGTTATTTCGTGGAAAGAAATCAATTTCCATGTTCATAACAAGTTGCTTGACCATCGTCACAAGTTGTTCATGTTGTAGATGGATGGAACAGGTCACCGATTCAAAATGTGCCATGGTCAGAATCATCAAGGTCATCAATTTCAGGTAGTTGATTGAATGTATTGGTATATCATTAGGGCAAGGTGGAGAGTGAGGGAGCTCTACCCTCATTTACTATCTGTCTAGTCAAACTTTTGTGGTTGAAAATATTTTAAGTGGAGAGGATTGATCGAGGAAGATCTCGTCAGATTAGTTACACAGGTTTAGTGTCGTTGTCAGCATTCAGTCCTGTGTCTTCAACTTCAACAATGTTGTTTATGGTTCAGGTTGTTTAGGTAATGTCTATG
This sequence comes from Pinus tabuliformis, assembly GCA_031772625.1. Classification (NCBI taxonomy): domain Eukaryota; kingdom Viridiplantae; phylum Streptophyta; class Pinopsida; order Pinales; family Pinaceae; genus Pinus; species Pinus tabuliformis. The sequence goes on from CM062819.1 coordinate 1,620,424,220, forward strand.
GTTTTCATGGTGTACGAATGATATGGTTTTGTACCTCGCTGTTGACATGTGGTTGTCATCAGTTCTACCAGGATATGGTTGTCGACATGTGGTTGTCATCCACTTTGTAGGATTTGGTTGTCGACGGGTTTGTCGTCATGTGACGTTTGTTGCCAATGTCGTTTTGTGACATTTAGTTGTAAATGGGTTATTTTTTAAAATAAACCTAATTCAAATCTAATACAAACCTAATCCTAAACCTCAAACCATACGTTAAATACCATAAACCTATTGTAAAAAACATTACAATACAAATCAAAGGCATAACCCTAAGTCCTAAGAACCTAAGCCATTTGTTAACAAAGCACAATACAATACCTTAACCTAAGGGATAAACCTTCTCGGGTTATGTAATACAAAACATTACAAATAATAAACATAATAGTCATAAAAGTGCAGTTAAACTGTGGGGTTTAGATCGCATCGGAACCACGCTATGTGAGCAGGAATGTTTACCATGGCAAAGTTAACCGCAACGGAGAAATCACATGACAAAGTTAACCGTAACATGTGAATAGGTGGAGACTATGCCATGTGAATGACCAGTGGTAAGCCATCGGGGTTACATAACTCTCATTCCTAAACTGGGCGGGCACCGCGGCATGTGAACGAAGATTGATAACTGTTGGAGTTATAATACATGTGAGCAGGAAATCGTAATATGTTAACCACCGAAGCACCATCAGCCAAGACCGCTGGAAAGCAATTTTCACATGCATTGTCTCCTCCTCCACGCGGTTAGCAAACAACTAACAGTCTTCGAGTTAATATAAAGTTTATATTTGGGTTTTTGTTACAGTTTGTTCTAAAAATAATTGAAAGACCATGAATTATAACCCTAAGGTGGCAAATAATGACTAGAACGAGCCTTTAGTAACCAAAATTAGAAGCAGTTCATTCCTAAACTTAGATGAGGAAGTTCGAATGCACCCAGGAGGTTATAAAGGAAGTTTTGTTCATGAAGAGGAAGAGAGTGGTTTTTTAGAAGTTTTGTGTGCAAATTCTGGAGGTTAGAGGTTGTTTTGTTTTCAGTGTAACAAGAGCATCTAGAGTTAGAATTGGGAACTGTGACAGGAATTGGAAAGCTAGTTCAGAGAGTTATCTTATGACAGTGACCAGAAGTGCCTGCGTGCACATTTAGTTTGGTCAAATTTTTGTGTAATTCGACCTCTTCAGTTTTAATCCTAATAAAGCGGTTGCCCATCTTGAAAGCGGACCTGGAGATGTAGTCCATCAGGGACGAACTCTATAATCAATCTTGTTGTCTGTTGTCACTGTGTATTCATTGTTTTCTCTTCTATTTTGCATCTTGCTTATGTTTTCTCATTTGTTGTAAAGTCTTCTTCTCAAGCTGTTCTCATGGTTTCAACACTTTAAGTTAACATTCATTTCACTATTGGCATAATCAATTCTATTTCAGTTTTAACATATGATCATTTTAGATCAATGAGGCATATGGAGAATATGGTGACCAGCTAGAAGAACAGGTGCCAAGAAGAAGGCCAAGGACTAGAGGCCTAAAGAGAGCTTTGGAGCTAGAAAATCAAAAGGAGTCTGAACTAGCTAATGAGCTCACCCTAAATGAGAAATTTTCCAAAATGGTAAATGAGAACAAGGAGCATTGGCTTGAGAAGGTGAAAACTCATATTGAAATCCTCTTATACAAAGCCAAAAGAGACATTGACATTCAAAGAAAGATGGCAAAGTACTATTGCCGAAGAAACCAAATAGCAAGGGCAAAGCTCAAAACTGCTAGGGCAAGAATTGAAGCCCTAACTCACCATGAGGAGAAAAAGAAGCTTGAAATACTTTTTGAGGCTTCACTCCATGCCTAGCCACCTCAGACATCAACTTCTCAAACAATTTTGAAGACCCTTGGCTCAATTTTTGTCATCTAGTATTTTCTGTCTTTTTAAGGCAATTTCTATATCAGCACTTTGGTCAAACGCACAACGCCTTAGGCGTTGCGCACTTTTTGGAGGAATGGCCACCACCATTGGATTCAGAAGGACCAAGAAAGTTAGGAAAACCATGTTTCCAGCCCTGGAAGGCAAAACTGGTGGGTGAAAAAGGCAAAAAACCACCTAAAAATCATGTTTCTGCCTCTTTTCTGGACCAGGCATTGCTCGTTTGAGTAGCCTTGGGATATTGCAATTTTGGAGGGGAAAATAAAGCCCATTTTTAAAAACAAGGTAATTTTTGGAAACTAGACAGGATAAGCTTTCCAATGAGCTATCCTAGGCTAGATTTGGACATCAGGAAGGTAGTCAAAAGTCAGCTTGAAGATGGTGTTGCGCATTCGACACTCGTGCTGCACGTTTGACAGTCAGCCAAGATTTTCACTGTTTCTCTCCAAATTGATTTTCACCTACGGGAAATTGATGTTTTACTCATTTATTTTATAGGGATGGTGTAAGTATTATGTTTTTTACTATTACCTAGGTTAAATACATTAGGTAAATGGCCTACATGACTTGTAATGAATCAGTTTTCTTAACTTAGGTATGAGTCACTTTGACCACCCTACACTCTAGCTACCAATTCAGCTTTTGTCGCAATTGCTCCTCCTCTCATGGATTCGACCCCTAAGGCTAGGATGAGTTGGTTTGAGGCCTATATTATGTATTTTCTTAGTCATTCTACAAGTTGGACTCTATTGGATGTTGTACTAGTGTTTCAGACTTTGGCATGAAATATATTGGATGAGTTGCAGCTATTTTGGTGGGATTCCTGTAGCATGGTATTTTGACATTGTTTCTTCTTTAGTTACATATGTGTGAATGTTTTGTACCTTTCATGATCCATTTCACTTTAAATATGTTTTATTTTCAAGGTGTGATATGCAAAATTCATCTTCTATGCTCGATTTTGGGAAAATCATCATAAATTGTTTCATTTCTTCAGTTTAAAAATAATTCATGGTTTTCATGCTATTTTTAGTACCTCACCGGTCTAAACCATTTCATCACTATACTAAAAAGTGTTAAAGTAACTTTCCTACCTTACCCCATCAGATATCTGCAATTCTGATTCTTTTTTCCCCTGACCTAGTTCACTCGCTGACCTAATTCACTCATCCAGTGAATACCCCAATCAAAATCAAATCAAACAACCCTGAGCTACTATTCTAGCATAAAACCCTAATCCATCCAGCCCTCTTAGCTGTGATCCTTTGGAGACATCCCTCTCTGGCTTGGTAGGGCTAGTTACCAAGTCAAAAGATTGGTCTGTGCTTACCTCAATTGGACTCTTCCTCAGCCTTGGAGATCTAGAGGAGTGATAACAGATACAGTCATGGAAGAATACAAGGACATATTCTCCTCACCCACTGGGGTACCCTTGCATTGTCACGTCAAGCTTTCGATCAATCTGACTCCTAGAGCACCTCTACCTAATGAGTCGACATATCGCTGCTCCATTCTGGAAAATGAAGAGATCAAGTGACAAATCTAGGAGTTGTTGCAAAGAGGGAACATCTGACCAAGTTCCTCGCCTTGTGGTAGCCTGATTGTACTTGTAAAAAAGAAGGATGGGACATGGAGGCTCTGCATTGATTACTGGAACTAAAAAAAATCATTGTCAGTAACAGGTATCCAATTCCATGGATTGATGACCTTCTAGACCAACTCAAGTGAGCTAATTATTTCAACAAGACTGGTCTAAAGTCTAGCTATCACTAGGTTCTAATAGAGCCCACAAATGTATGGAAGATCACCTTCAAATATAAGGAAGGCCTTTTTGAATGGTTGGTTATGCCCTTCAAGTTAAAAAATTCCCCTGCTACTTTTATGAGGCTAATGGGTGACATCTTGATGCCCTTAACCAACTCATTCATGGTTGTTTATATGGACAACATCCTCATCCTCAACAAGAGTTGGGAAGAACACTTACAACACATTCGGCAGGTCCTTCAAACCCTTCAGCAACACAAACTGTGTGCCAACTTGGAGAAATGCACCTTTGGCATGAGATAGGTCCAATATTTGGGATACATCATAGATGACTGTGGCGTGCATGTGGATCCGACTAAGATCCAAGTCATTCGGGATTTTCTAGCCCCGACCACTCTAACGAAGCTTCAAAGCTTTTTGGGCCTTGCAATTTTTTATCGAAGGTTCGTGTTGGGATTCTCCCATATCACTTGGCCTTTGAGTCAGATTACTAAAGGCGGGGAGAAAACAAAGTTTTCCTGGTCTGAGTTCCAACATAAGGTGTTCGTTTAGTTGAAGCATCGAATCTCTTCTACACTGGTACTCACGCTGTCAGACCTGCAAAAACCATTTGAAATCGAGACATATGCCTTAGACTATGCTATTGGTACAATGCTCACCTAGCACAGGCATCTAGTGGCCTATCATAGTGAGACACTTTCCAATATAATTCAGAAGTACCCCACCTATTATGAGATGTATTCCATCGTGCAGGCTTGCTATCAATGGAGGCATTATACTATGGGGAAGGAGACGGTCATCCACACTGATCCAAAATGGATTCAGTTTTGCCTCGAGATCAAAGTATTCAAATACAGATGAAAGTGGGATCAAGTCGAAGTGCTCGTCGATACGATTCCAACAGTGTGAACGGCGCATAAATCCGAGTCCAGATGGAGAAGTTAGAGCTAGTCAAAGTTTGTGGAAAACTAGGGAAAAAAAGTCAAAAGTCAAAGGTCAATAGTCAACCAGGTCAACGATCAATGGTCAACCAAGTCAATGCCTACGTCAGCAGGGACATGTGTCAACCCAGGAATGAGCCATGGGTCTTGGATGATGTCAGCAAAGGAGGTGACATGGTAGGTTGTGATTGGTTCATATGGGCCAATCCGATGCTGACATGTGGCAGCCTGGATTTTGCCCAATTTGGCCTCATTTCCAAAATTTTGGGGATCAGGGAGGATCAAACCCCTGACCTCCCGGAGTGGCAACGTTTTCACCGAAGGACTGCATCGTGCGGGCTATGATGGGACTTGTTAAGATTTGCGGTGAGGGTGTATTTATTTTGTATCGAGAATGGTTGCCAGAAAAAGGCAGGATGGTTGGGGTCAACCCCATGACCACCAGACCTTTGAAGTTAATGTTATCGCATATATCCCACATTCACTGCACATAGCAACCATATATGGTATATTAATACCATATGACCAATGTATAACCAACAGAACAACGGAGTAATATATCGCATATCCAATGTATAACGTAACCAATGGCGGAATGGTTGGGTGGGGGTTTCGAATCCCTGACCTTCCAAAATTATATATATGCTACGACTTCGCATACCTCCGCTAACCAACATGTCAGCAATTTGGGCTTGAAACAAAGCCGAACTAATTTTTTAATAAACATTGCAGGTGCTGAACCCGCCATACCACCAGCGCACAGTCTAAGGTGGTTTTGCATAGGACAAGGTGGTTTTTACCAAACATAGGGTGGTTTTGCAGGGACAGAGGTGGTTTTGGGCCATTCTAGGGGGTCTGGAGGTCACAACGGCCAAATATGGTCGATTTTATACTCGTTTGACTTGAAGTTTCGAGTTGAACGCAATGGTGAGGTCCATTTTCTTATTTGAGACTCTATTTTCGAGCTCATACCTGTAGCAGCATTTTGAAGACAAAATAAAGAGGTCAGCATTGGAAGCAAAAGGACCAGGAAATGTAGCCAACAAGTCTGGTGAACTCCTTTATTAAATTTGGCTATGTTGATGTGTTTGAATGTGTTTTCAACTTGTTTATGTGTTATGTTATTTGCAATCATTTCAATCCGTTGCACTAAGTAACATAAGAAAATTCACACAAAGTCTATAATACCTTTTTCATTAACAGATCAAGTGGTATTAGAGCAGCAAGGTTTTTAAGGTTTGACAAGTTTGTGTGAAGATTTGAATGCTTACTAGGTTGAGGCTCGGACGAGGTGAAGGTGAACTTGTTGAGGCGAATCCAGAGATTGGAAGGGTCTTTTCACAAAGAAGGATGGCAGAAGAAACCCCACTTGGATCAGAATCTCAATTCTTGGATAGTTTCATGACGACACATGCAATGGTGGAAGAGATGTATCGCGAGTTTAAGAAGAACAAAGATGAAGGCACTTCATCACCTAAAGATCAAGAAGATAAGGGAAAGGGAGGAATGCTTCCTCCACCATCTCCTCCATCATCACCATCATCGTCATCATCCTCTTCTTCTCATAAATCTAGTCCTTCTAAGAAGAAGAAAAAGAAATCCTCTTTGATCAAATTAGATGTAAAATTTGATTTTCCAATTTATGATGGAGAACTTAAAGCTGAAAAGCTTGATAATTGGATAAGACAAATTGAAGTGTATTGCAGGGTGCAGAAAATTGTTTCAGAAAGGAAGAAGATCCAGCTTGCTAGCCTTCAACTTGGAGGAACCACACTTGTATGGTGGGAAGGAAAGACACAAGTAGATCTCCAAAAGCATGGTAAAATCATTTCAACTTGGAATGAATTTGTTTCTGCCATTAAAAATCAATTTTATCCTTTGGCTTATATGAAACAAGCAATGATGAGTTGGAAAACACTACGTCAATTAAAAGGTCAAAGTGTTCAAAGTTATACTCATGAATTCCGTAAGAGAGCTTTAACATTAGGCATATCATTGGACTCACTAGAGACATTGTTGAAATACATAGGTGGTCTTCATAGTTATTTGAGGCATACCATACTTATTTTTAATCCAACTAGCTTAGATGATGTATCGATTCAAGCAACTCATCTGGAATCTAGAGGCAAAAATGTAACCCAATGTTGGGAAATCATCCAAACCTATTGAAAGCAGGAATAAAGGCAAGAAGAAACTTAAATGGAAGGAGAAGAAAATAAACATTGTGAAGAAAGATAAACCTTCATGAATTCATTATAAGAAGGAAGGACACGATGAGGTACAATACTGGCCATTACATCCAGAATTGAAGCCTAAGAAGTTTGGGAGTAAAGAGCGAAAGAATGTTGCTACTATTCAAAAGGACTTGGGATCAGATTCAGGTGACAAGAAAATGGTTACAGCTATAGGTATAAAAGGTAAAGATTCTAAAGCATCTACAAGTACTTCTTCGCATTCTGTTGATAATGATAATGATGAGAGGAAAAGAAATGAGCTATTTCACATTAGAGTCATTTCCAAGCATACTAAAATTGATACTTTATTTGATAGTTAATTTGATTTCTAAAGCAATTGTAAAGAAGTTGGGTCTAGAAACAAAACCTTATAAAAAGCCATATCCATTAGGTTGGGTGTGTGATAAAACTAAGCTACAAGTTACAAAACAATGTAAACGTTGTTTTTCTATTGGGTCAAAGTTTGTAGATGAGGTTGAGTTAGACATAGTCCCATTGGACATATGTGGAATTGTATTAGGAAGTCCATACTTGTACAATAGAAATGCTATCTTCTATCGAACTAAAAATAAGTATCAACACACTAAGGATGGAATTGAATATATGGTAAGGGTTCATAAACTCAAAGATAATTTCTCTCTCATAAATTCAGGATAGATGAAAAGAATTGTAAATTAAAGTAAACAATTTTTACTTATGATTGTAAAAGCAAAGGATATTGATAAATCTGATGCTTTCCAAGGCTGTAATCCTAAACAAAAAGCAGATCTAGTTAAAGTTGTTTTCGATTATGATATTCTGTTTCAAGAGCCTACAGGGCTTCCACCCAAGCGAGAGATAGAACATGAGATTTATTTTCAACAAGATGCTCCACTACCTAACATTGGAATGTACAAGTTATCAGCTCTAGAGAATGCAGAGATAAAGAAGCAGGTATAGGAGTTGCTTGATCAAGGGTTTATTCAACCAAGCACATCACTGCGTGGATCACCTATTGTGTTAGTGCGAAAGAAAGACAGTTTGTGGAGAATGTGCATTGATTTTAGAGAATTAAATAATATCACAATAAAGAATCATTATCCTCTTCCTCGTATTGATGATTTGTTAGATTAGTTAAAAGATGCAGTTTACTTCTCTAAATTGGACTTGTGAAGTGGCTACCATCATATCAGATTTACAGAACAAGAAGTATGGAAGACTGCTTTCAAAACAAAGCAAGGAATCTATGAATGGATGGTTATGCCTTTTGGCTTAACTATCGCTCCAGCCACATTCATGCGAGTCATGAATGATGCATTTAGACCATTCATTGATGATTTTGTAATAGTCTATTTAGATGATATTCTTATTTTCAGTAGAACATGGGATGAACATGTAAAGCATGTAAAGCAGATTTTAGATGTTTTGAAAAGAGAAAATCTCTATGTAAAACTGTCAAAATGTGAATTTGGAAGAACATCTTTGAATTATTTGGGTTATATTGTAGGGGGTGGTGAATTGAAGATAGATCCCTCTAAGGTCGAAGTCATTGTAAATTGGCCTAAGCCCAATACTTCTACAAAAGTTAGAAGTTTCTTAGGGGTAGCGCAATATTTGAGAAAGTTTATTGCTAACTTTTCTTTGATTGCATCTCCTTGACATGCTTTGACAAGTGTGAAACAGGTGTTTCAGTGGGGAGGCAAACAACAAAAAACCTTCCACACATTGAAAAAAAAGGATCATTACAGTGCCAGTACTAGCACTGCCAGATCTTCAGCATCCATTTGAGATCGAGACAGATGCAAGTGAATATGCCATGGGGGCAGCGTTGATGCAGCACATAAGGCCTATATGCTTTCATTCTGATACATTCACATCAGCAGTAGTTAACTATCCTACATATGATAAGGAATTATATGCATTAGTTCAGAGTGTTAAAAAGTGGAAACATTACATAATGGGTAAAGAAACAATCATACAAATAAATCATCAACCACTTCAATATTTACACCCACAAACTAAATTGCAACAATCAAGACACTATCAGTGGATAGGTTTTCTATAGCAATTTCATCTTGTCCTCAGATATAAGAAGGGCATACATAATAAGGTTTAAGACATGTTATCAATACCAATTATAAATGCATCCACAATACTTAAGCATAACTCAATAATTCATGAAAGTCACATTGAACAATATGCTCAAGACATAGATTTTAAGGATGTATATGCAACTTTAAGTCATGGCAAGTAGGTATAAGAATTGGATTATTTCATAAAGGAAAAAATCTTATATCATTTGGGAAAGTTATGCATTCCAAAAAATGAAAGAGTTAATATAATTCGAGAAGCACATACTTCTCTCATATCAGGTCATTTTGGTGTAAGTAAAACAGTTGCACAATTACAAAGATTCTGCTATTGGCCATGGATGAATGAGACAGTTTCTAGATATATTAAAGGATGTACTATGTGTGCTACAAGCAAGCCAAGTAATAGAAAATTAGGCTTGTATACTCCACTTCCAATTCCTTCTCGTCCTTGGGAAAGTGTTTCCATGGATTTTGTTGGGGGATTTCCAAAGTCTAGAAAGGGCCATGATTATTTGTATATAGTTGTGGATAGGTTCAGTAAGATGTGTATTTTGACACCATGTAATAAACAGGTCACAGCTAAACAAACTGCAAATTTGTTCATTCAAAATGTATGGGTTCATTTTGGGTTACCCACTTCTATTGTATCTAATCAAGATTCTCGATTTGTCGGAAAAATTTGGTCAAGTCTATGGGAGTTAATGGACACAACGTTAAAGAAGAGCACGACATTTCATCCGCAAACAGATGGTCAGACAGAAGTCATCAACAAGATAGTGATACAGTTGCTTCGAGGATATTGCAGCAAGCATCCCAAACTTTGGGATGAGCATTTGTGTTATGTGCAGCATGCTGACAACCATGAAAAACATTCTTCTACTCAGAGATCTCCTTTTGAGACTTGTTTTTGTTTTATACCAAAGTCTCCCTTGGATTTTTTCTTTGGTAAAGACATAGCAGTTGATGGACACAGTTATGTGGAAAAAGTGACCAAGTTCATTGAACAAATCTAGGAAATTCACCAAGCAGTACAGGAACAGTTGGAAAGAAGCCAAGAAAAGTATAAGGCGCGACATGACAAGCATCGAGTTGAGCATAGTTTTCAAGTTGGTGATCAAGTCTAGTTGTACATCAGCAAAGAAAGACTGCAAGGGGAAGGTAAAAAGTTGAAACCAATTATATATGGTCCTTTCAAATACTTGACAAAATTGGTGAAAATGCTTTCTGCATAGATCTACCAGCTTATATGCAGATCTATTCCATTGTAAATGTTTAAAACTTGCGATTGTATGAGCCTTCATTGATTGAAGATCCTGAAGAGTAAGGTTAGTTACCTTCCATTAAAGATCTTTTGCCCGAGTATCTTAATGAGCTACAAGATGACATAGTTCTTGACAGGAGGATAAGGACTTCGCGACAGGAAAATGTTGAGTATCTCCGAGTTGGACTCAAAGGTACAAATCCAAGTAAAGCACGATGGATATAGATTGGAAAAGTGAAGGAAATTTATCCTCACTTACTTGACAACTAAAACCAACTTTTGGTGGTCCAAAAGCTTCCAGCAGGGAGAAGTGATCCAAAATCGATTTAGTTTTTCCTCTAGATGAAAGTCTTAAAATTCAAATGAAAGTGGGATCAAGTTGAAGTGCTCATTGATACGATTCCAATGGTGCAAACGGTGCATAAATCCGAGTCCAGATGGAGAAGTTAGAGCCAGTCAAAGTTTGTGGAAAACTATGGCAAAAAATTCAAAAGTCAAAGGTCAATAGTCAACTAGGTCAACGGTCAATGGTCAACCAAGTCAATGCATACGTCAGCAAGGACACGTTTCAACCTAGGAATGAGCCATGGGTCCTGGATGATGTTAGTAGAGGAGGTGATGTGGCAAGTTGTGATTGGTTCATTTGGGACAATTCAGTGCTGATGTGTGGCAGCTTGGATTTTTGCCAATTTGGCCTCATTTCCAAAATTTTGGGGATCAGGGAGGATCGAATCCCTGACCTCCTAGAGTAGAAACATTTTCACCGGAGGATCGCACCAGATAGGCTACGATGGGACTTGTTAAGATTTGTGGCAAGGGTGTATTTATTTTGTATCGGGAATGGTTGCCGAAAAAAGGTCAGATGGTCGGGGTCAACCCCACGGTCGTCGAACCTTTGAAGTTAATGTTATCACATATATCCCACATTCATCACACATAGCAACCATATATGGTATATTAATACCATATCACCAATGTATAACCAATGGAACAATGGAGTAATATATCACATATCCAATGTATAACATAACCAATGGCAGAATGGTCGGGCGGGGGTTTCGAACCCTCGACCTTCCAAAATTATATATATGCTATGACTTCGCATACCTCTGCTAACCAACATGTCAGTAGTTCAGGCTTGAAACAAAGCTAAACTAATTTTTTAATAAACATTGCAGGTGTTGAACCTGCCATACCACCAATGCGCAGTTCGAGGTGGTTTTGCATAGGCCAAGGTGGTTTTTGCCAAACAGAGGGTGGTTTTGTAGGGACAGAGGTGGTTTTGGGCCATTCCAGGGGGTTTGGAGGTCACAATGGCCAAATATGGTCGAGTTTATACTCGTTTGACTCGAAATTTTGAGCTGAACGCAGTGGTGAGGTCCATTTTCTTATTTGAGACTCTGTTTTCGAGCTCATACCTGTAACAACATTTTGAAGACAAAATAAAGAGGTCAGCAATGGAAGCGAAAGGACTAGGAGACATAGCTAGAAAGTCTGGTGAACTCCTTTATTAAATTTGGCTGTGTTGATGTGTTTGAATGTGTTTTCAACTTGTTTATGTGTTTATGTTATTTGCAATCTTTTCAATCCGTTGCACTAAGTAACATAAGCAAATTCACACAAAGTCTATAATAGCTTTTTCATTAACAGATCACACGCCAATCACTAACCTCTTTAGTGTATACAGACATAAGAAAAGTTGTAGAATTATTGCCATTAGAAGTGGTCTACATAACTTCCACAATTCCACTTGAACATTAAATACAAAAATGGGAGCACAAATCATGTTGCATATTGCCTCATCCACCCCCCAGTTGCAGCGCTGATTACTGTTCTCAACTCTTGTGGCCACGAGACCTCTGCATGGCTGCAACTATACAAAAATGATCTAGTATATGACAAGCAAGTTCCTTAATTCCACCTCCAAGAAGCATTATTATGCTACCTGGGCCACATTTGTGTTCCTTCAAGCGAGTGTGCCAAGCTGATTTGGGAAGCACACTACAGTTGGGTTACAGGACGCTTTGGTGTGGATAAAACTATGGTTGTACTACAAAAGTAGTTTTATTGGTCAGAAATCTGATTGGATGTTGGGAAATATATCAGATCCTACATTATATGTGCCATTTCCAAGCCAACCATCAAGAAGAAAGGCATGTACACTCCTTTGCCTACTTGAGCCAGCCGTGAAAATCCATCTCCATGGACCATATCTCTACCCTCACTTCTACTAAGCATGGTAATGACTATGTATATGTGGTCGTGGACATATTTTTGAAGATGGCTATATTGGCAGCCTACAAGAAGAGTATCACAGCAGAGGACACTACCAAACTCTTCTCTCCATGAGTGTGGGTACATTTTCGGATCCTGCAAACAATTATATTAGACCGGGATAATAGGTTCTTGAGCACATTCTGGTCAAGCCTTTAGACATTATTAGACACCAAGCTCACCAAGTTGACTACCTTCTGTTATCACTCCAAAATTTCTTTAAAAGTTGTTAAAGAAAGAAATGATAGAGGTAACCACAAACCAACATTGGAGATCAGGATCTAGCCTTCCTACTCTCAAAGAGGGCTCTCTATTTTTTATTTAACTTTATTTTAGTTAATTGATTTTAGGCTAGTTATGATTGTGCTTGGGTTTTTTATTTGAATTTGGGTGGTGGGATGACTTACTTATATGAAAAGGGTTGTCTTTTACCATTGGGATATGGGGTCAAATGTCAGACAAACAGTACTAGATTAAGTTCTAAAAATAGTGTCTACAGGGCAAGTTAGACGAGTTACTACAAATCTCAAAGGCTTGATGGTGAAATGGTTTCCAATCGGATCTAGGGAGAAATTAAGGGTTCCCTAGGGTGGATTACAAAGAGAAATGAAAGAGGTCAACCGAGATGGGAGAGAAATCAAGGGTTCTCAAATTCGGATATCAAAGGAAAACATATAAATGATTAATTGTGAAAAATAGAGTTTACTTAAACAAATTTTGAGTTAAATTTCCAATTAATTCATTCAAATTAGATAACATTTAAGTTTATGAAACACATAAGAAACTAACAAAATCAGACAAAGAAGATACTTCACTGCAATAGCTCATCTCATGAATCTTGTAGTGCAATCTTTTTATTACTTGCTCCAGTCTGTTGACTTGAAAATTGGTACAATAACCCTTAGGTTTAAGATCAAAATAACTCTACAAATGTATAGAAATCCACACCCAATACTTCGAATTATGAAGTATTTATACAAAAAGAATTTACAAAATATCTCAAACTGCATTGAGAACTAATCTAGGAAAAAGAAATATCTTCATGCAAGAAGATAGAGACAGCTATTGAACTGCTATTTGATATTCCTATTATTTAGGTTATGATGGCTTTTAATCTTTGATCTTTTTCCCTTTAATCTAATTTGTTGTTTGGTCTTCACGCTGGATGTTATATTTAATCATGAGCTTTCATCTGATACACTTTCATATGTTTGTCTTTCAACTATATTTCTTTTACCATGAATGCTCTATCACCTACATTTCCTTTTACCTTTTACTGTAAATCTTACACACTCTTTCATGCTTCTGTGTTTTTAGTAAAAATGATTTTCACTAAAGACACATGTAGAATACAAAATGTTGCTTGGAGATTAGTTTGTAAGAATCTTTTCTTGTGCTGGTGAAAATGATTTCACCTCTATTTTAACATTTACTGTGTAAATTGTTTCTTTCTGCTCTGTGATAATTGCCTTTTCCTTCTAAATAAAGCCTTTTGAAAACATTTCCCTGTGAATCTTAGAGTGGAACTAGTATCAAAACTATTTATCCAGGTTCCCGTTCTGCTTATAACCTGCAAAACTAAACATTTCATTAATAAAATACAGGTCTGCGAGGAGGTGACCAAAGGCTGTATTGAATTGGGAAGAACTATGGGACGGAGTTTGGACTATGTTCAGGAGGTAATCAGTGGTCAAATTTGGTTACAAAGGCTTAGGGTGGTGCAAATGGCTAAGCAGTAGTTTGCAGTGAAAAACATGCAAAAAGAGAAATTTGGGGCTTTTTGGCCTTTTAAACGGGTAACGGTCACATTTGGCATGGAATTTCATAAATGAATAGTGAGTGGTTTTAGATTTTGGCGGGGAGGCAGTTTCGGGGGCCATCACACCGCTTTTGGTATTCGGGCGGTATTTCCTTGAGAGCACACGAGTTCGCCTGGTGCTACCACGTAGCCGAAAAGGGCCCGAGCAAAATCGCAAATCTCGCATGTTGTCGGGTTGGTAAAGGTAGGAGAGGGGATGAGCATGATATGGATGCGCATTGTTAGATCTAGGGGTGAAATATCTAACGGCTGTCGCGTGGTGAAGTTGCATGGAGGGAAATTGAGTGGATATTTGTGGGGGTCGGGGGTTAATTACAACTAATTTATAATTAATTAATGAATAAAGTAGGGATTAAATATAATGCGTGGGTGAATGGAGTGGGACCAGGGTTGAATGTAGTGGAGGTTTGTTAACCGCACCAAGGGTGGTGGGTTAAAAGGTTTGATGTTCGGGAAATATGGTATGGCGAAGTTAATTAAATAACACAGTGGGGGAGGGGGGATTTAAACTTAGGAAAAAGGGGGTTTTATGGGTTTTTAGGGAATAATAAGGGGGAAAGTGATTTTTTCAATGGGAAATGGGTTTCACACTAGGGAAAAGGGGTTTTGGGTAGGGAAATGACCTTTCGAGGGTAATTTTCTAGGGAAATGTGTGAAACCAAGGGGTAAGGGTGAAAATGGAGGGAAAAGGGTATATTCATAAGAAATTATGGGATAATGGGGAAATTAGTAAGTATGTAGTGGGGGGGTGAAATGAAATGAGGGGAAGTTAACCAAATCAACTTGGGAACATCCTTTCACTTTTATAACTGCTCCTACACACTGAAACATAGGATTAAGCATGATAAATGTGCCTTTACTTTAACAACCTTGTACTTCTGCAACCTTTGTTGTACCTACCCTGGGTGCATTTAGGCTAGCAGACCCTTTCTTTCCTTTTCTTTTGACAAATAAACTATCTAATTCTAACCGTATAACTTCCAATGGCTCAGATTAGGCTTATGAGCACATTTTATTTCTTATCTAACTTGATCTACTTTAAACAGTTTGGCTAGACCTTTATTTCTATCTATAAACATGAAATTTAAAACATGAACTAGTCAAGATTAAATAGTTTGACTGTCATGGGTTGTGGCATTTGTGATAAGCTGCACACAACCATTATTTTGCATAGTAAAGTATAGTGGCACTTAGATTGCACACTTTCATGATCTATTTTTGTTTGGGGTTCAGATCTTTTCTTATTCTTTTTGTCCTTTGATATTTCTTTTAGGACATATTTTACAAACTTATGAATCAAAAGTCTATTATTATAGGACCCTAACAGTGGCTCCACATGGGGATGGCATTTCCTGGTGAAATGTCAAGAAATTTAAGAACATTAACTTTCGAATTGTGACTGCAGTTACCCTGTAAATTGTTCTTCTATGATTTCTGCCTTATTCATACTTATGATGGTGAAATCTTCAAAGCTTAGGGCGTTCTCTTTGGGCTTCAACTTCAATAGATCACCATCCAATCCAATCTAAACTCTGCAATGTTATATACAATGATCAAAGTAAAGTGAACTATTGTTAATCTGTGGAAAAATAATGCTTCAACATTCTACCATTGACAGGTCCTCCTGGTAGATCTGATCCATCTATCTCTCTCAAGAAAAAAGTATTGTTACCTCTGTAACCATAAATGACATAAGGGCCTTGCCATAAGAATTCAAATTTGCCATGTTTTCCCTGGCCTTCTCTTCTTGAATCCCACTTAAGAACTTTATCACCTACGTGAAAATCATCAACTTTGGTCTTTTTATCAAATATCTTTTTGATTTTGTCCTGGATTACTTGTGATTTTACATATACTTCTTCTTTGGTCTACTGCAAGTGTATGGTCTAATTTATCCTTCTCTGGATATCATTTGGTTCCACCTGCAACTCCTGGATGATCTTCATCACTAGAACTCCCAAATAGGATGGAAAAACATCATCCATCCCATGTACTAACTGATAGGGAGATGTGCCAATGGAATTCTTGGTAGTTACTCTGTCTACCCATAAGGCATTGACCAACCTTTTGTTCCATGTCTTTTTGTTGTCTTCCAGTAATTTCTTAATGATATTGACCAGGCTTTTGTTAGAGGATTTTGCAATTCCATTACCTTGAGGGTAATAGGCAGTGGAGTGGTCAAGGGTGATATGGTATTTGTTACAGAAGTCTATCATTTTTTTGGACTTAAAATCAGCTGCATTATCAGTAATGAGCTTTTTGGGGCACCCAAGTCTTGACAGGATATTATTTTCTAGGAATGAGATAATGATAGTGTCTGTAGCTTGTCTAGAAGGGATGCCTTCTACCCATTTAGTAAAATAATTAGTGGCTGCCAAAATCTACTTATGCTGGGCTGAGGAGGCTGGGTGTATTTCTCCAATGAAGTCTAACCCCCATTGTTGAAATGGAATTTCTGTGGAGATGGGTTTGAGAGGTAAAGGTAAAAGCTTTCTTTTTCCCTCAAATATCTGGCACTCATGATGGGAGGTCACATGCTTCTTAACGTCTACAAACAGTGTGGGCCAGTAAAAACCAGTGCTTAGAATTTTGTCAGCAGCAGTCTTCTAATACAAGTGTCATCCACAATCTCCTGCATGAAATTATTGCATAATTTTATCAGCTTCATATTTAAGTAAACAATTCAAAATAATACCACCATTGTATTTCCAAAACAAAGCATTATCTATGATACAATATCTTAATGACTTCATTTTCAAAAATCTAGCTTTAGTTCTTGTTAAACCAGGAGGAGCTTGTAATTTTAGCAATAAAAATATGATATCTGCATACCAACGTGAATCAGTAAAAGTTTCATTGATCTGTGGAGTCGCCATCTCTTCCTAATCATCAAGGGCACCAATGAAATTTATATCTAGGGCCCGACAGTTCGATTCAGCCATAAGTTTGGCTAAACCTTGGCCTTTGATAAGTTTAGTAGGATTTATTTCTATGTCATATTCCAATATAGTGGCAATATATTTGCCTCTTTTTCCTTTAGGCCCATTTTGTGTCAAAATGTCTTTAACTACTGAATTTGGAACATAAGCAATAATGTGAGAATACAAAATATAGACTCTGAAATCTTTGATAGCCTTTACTAAAGCGAATGCTTATTTTTCCATAATGCTGTAGTTGAGTGTGGCATCTCTTAAGGATTTACTGAAAAATGAAATTGGTTGTTCATTTCCTTGGTCATTATTTTGCAACAAAACTGCTGTAATGGTGTGTTCTAAAGCAAAAGAAAACAATATAAAATCTTTCTGAAAATCAGGACTTATAAGGACTGGAGTTTTGGTTACA
This sequence comes from Pinus tabuliformis, assembly GCA_031772625.1. Classification (NCBI taxonomy): domain Eukaryota; kingdom Viridiplantae; phylum Streptophyta; class Pinopsida; order Pinales; family Pinaceae; genus Pinus; species Pinus tabuliformis. Next base: position 1,620,441,873 of record CM062819.1, read on the forward strand.
GATTCCTTGATGGCTTCAAAGGACTGTTTGGCCTCCATTGTCCATTTTAAGTGTTGAGTCCTTTCTTAACATGTTATTTAATTCTCTAATTAATTCTGCTAAGTTTGAAATAAATCTCCTAAGAAAATTAATTTTGCCTAAAAATGACTGCAATTCTTTGATGTTTTTAGGATGGGTGATGGTCAAGATTGCCTCTATTCTAGTATGATATATTCTAATTCCATTTGAATATTACCTGTCACAATAGTTGTCCTTCTTCTAGACCAAAGAGTGTCTTTTTGGGATTTAAGGAAATACCAATTTTTCTGCGTTTGATGAAAACTCTTCTCAAGTGATCTAGGTGTTCATTGTCAGATTTAGAAAAGACTATGATGTCATCTTGGTATACCACTAGGAAATCATGGATCTCCTTGGAAAAATCTATATCCATAGCTCTTTGAAAGGTTGCTCCTGCGTTCATTAATCCAAAAGGCATCTTCAAATACATGAAGGTACCCCAAGGAGTAGTAAATGCAGTTTTGGCTTTGTCCTTTGGTTGAGCTAAGATCTGGTTATATCGAGAAAATCCATCAAGTAGTGAAATTCTGGATGAGCCTACTACCCTCTGAAGGATATGGTCCATTTTTGGTAGAGGATAGTTGTCTTTTAATGAGACCTTGTTTAAATTTCTGAAATCAACACAAAGTCTGATTTCTCCAATTTTCTTCCTATTAGTGACTAAGTTCGAAACCCAATTTGGGTATCTAATGGGAGCAATAATTTGGGCATCATACATTATTTTAACTTCTTTCTCAATAGCTAGCATAAGAACTAGATTAATCCTCCTAAGTTTATGTTTAAAAGGTTTATGATCCTCTTTGATTGGTATCTTGTGCTGAATTATGCTGGTGTCATAAGATTTTAGGTCTTCATAACTCCATGCAAATACATCTTGAAACTCTTTAAACAAATTTATGTATTTATCCTTTTCATCTAGAGGTAAGTTTTTGATAATTTAATGAGTTTAGGTTTTTCTTCAGTTCCTATGTTACATTCTTCTATATCTGTTCTCAAAGGCTCCATTTTCAGTTTCCTAGCTACATTGTTGGAATCAAACAAATATTCTAAGGGGACTAATCCCTTAGGAAAAAAATTATTTTTAAGATTAAGAATTTCAAGATCATCATCAATTATTTCCTCAATTTCTAGATTTTATAAGTTATCTACTTCTAATTTAGTGAAATTAGTGGGTTTACCTATATCGAAAATATTTACATCTATGTCACTATCCATGTCATTATCTACTATACAGTCTGTATCTATTTTACAATTCTGAAACTCACCTTCAACATTCATGAAGTCATAAATTTGGGAATCTTGTGAGAAAATCTACCAATACTTCAAATTGTCTGTAATAATAGGCTTATGTCTCACTTCTGCAGTGTACTGATGGTTGGGTTGAAAGGGAAACTTGCAGGTACTAGCAAAAGTGGCCATACTATGGGCCTGCATATTTTGTTTTCTAAATGGTAGAAAAGTTTGTTTCCAAAAGGTCTTTGATCAAATCTAGGACAGTCTCTCTATATTGACTCAGTGTGGGATTGTTTACAGAGTATTCACCATTAATTTGTTTAATAATCAATTCTGAGTCTGCAAGTATAGAAAATATCTTGGCTCCAAGTTTTCTAACCACTTGTAATCCTAAGATCAGAGCTTCATACTATGCCATGTTGTTTGTGCATTTAAAATTTAACCTAAATGCATGACCTTCAGCATCATTATTCTCCATATTGTGGATCCACACTCCTGCACCAACCCCTAACCTATTCACAGATCCATCAAAATCTAGATGCCACAGGGACTCATGAAAAATGTTTTCATTGTCAGCTATTTTGTATTTCAGTTCTTCAACTATGATTTCCTTTTTGTCATGGTCTGAATTGTACAAGATGAAAGAGTCCATATCAGAATGCACAGAGTATATAGGGAAGTTTTGTGGTTTTTCTGCACTACTCACCATGTATTTCATCAAAGTCTCTCTATATAGTTTCCTTTGTTGGCAAAAAACAGATATGGTGGCATATGACATATCTAACTGCAAGGATCCTTGCATTTTTTCTCCCCATGAGTGAGATCGCAACATTCCATATTTGGTTGGGATGTCTGCAACTACTATGTGTTGGAATTACGTTTTCTGGTATGACTGTATGTTACAGATGTTGTACTTGATGGCAACTCCAGTGGTAAGGCTCTCAGTTTGATGAAAATTAAGAAGGACGCAGGCAATCGATTCAGAAAGTGCGCCCCCGCAGGTATACCATGCAGAAACCGCGTCCAGGGACGCCGGCCGGCCGTTCAGGGGGTGCGTCCACCCAGTGCACACATTTCAAGGCAGAGAAAAGCACGTGGGGGTTTCTTGTGTGGTATCTAGCCGACGGTTTTGTGTTTCTATGGTGTCGGCTCGTGGTATTGTTCCATGTTTTGGGGAGAAGCTTGCCTATATAAAGCAAAGGAGTTCATTTGGATTGTGCATTTTGTCTTGGGTTGAATATCTTATTTGGTGAGATCTAGTCCAGATCTAAAAAGGCGAATCTTCTAATGGACTGTGATCTCTATGGCGCATGAACAGATCGATAGATCTGACTGTTTGGGTTTGTTCTGAAGTCTTCATATCATTTATATCTGAAGGGTTGCAGGTTCAGTGAAGGGAAAGTGCGCCGGGACGCAGGTACTGTAAAGGGCAAGTGCGCCAAGACGCAGTACAGTAGAGAGAGACCTGCGTGGGGACGCAGGGCGATCAAGGTTCAGGTGCGTCTCTGAAGCAGAAGGACGCGGCGCGATAGTGTTTTCAGGTGCGTCTCTGTAGCGAAAGACGCGGCGCGATAGTATCCTTGGGTGCGTCCCTGAAGCAACAGAACGCAGAGCAGTCAAAGGAACAGTGCGTGGGCACGCAGCGAAGCAGAAGGATATCTGCGGGTGGACGCGGAGTAGCAGAAGGTTAACAGCGTCTGGTCATAGGCCACAGAAAAGAAAACTGCGTCTCTGTTTTAAGATGTTCTGTTGATTGAATTTCTCTATTGATAAGGTGTTCTGGGTTAGTTCTGTTGTTGCTGATCTGATATCTGTAGTGATCTATATCTGTTATGTACTTGTTGATCATCTGATGCTTTATGAAAAGAAGTAGGGGGTTGTAGCTCCCTTCCAGGAGTAAACTGTAAAACAAGAGAGAGAGAGAGAGTTGCAGCTCTCTGCAGGTTGCAGCCTGCGTACTGGTAAAGGACTGCACCAGTACAAAATCATTGTAAAAGAAGTTTCTAAATTGAAAGAAGATAGAGACATATTGCAGCAGGTGGTTTTCACCCACATTGGGTTTCCACCTTACATCTTGTGTTCTTTGGTGTGACTATCTGTTTTTCATGCTCATTATTTTATGGTACTGACATGCTAAAATAATTCAAAGATCAAATAAGGAAGATTTATTTAATTGCTAGATAATACTGATTCACCCCCCCTCTCAGTATTATTTCCAACAATTGGTATCAGAGCAGGTCCTTCAGAGAAGCTTGATCGCTTGAAGGTAGATCGTTCATCATGAGCAACTACGAGAGAGAAGCATCAATCAGGCCACCGATTTTTGATGGGACAAACTTCAATTATTGGAAGGTAAGAGTTACTGCATATCTTCAATCTCTTGGTACAAAAGTTTGGGACATTGTAGAAACAGGCTATGCTTTTCCTTCAGCTACTCCTACAGATCCAGCTGAGAAAAAGAAGTATGAAACAAATGCAAAAGCAGTCAGTACTCTATTAGGAAGTATATCCCAAACAGAATTCATGAAGGTCATGCACTTCAAATCAGTAAAAGAGATATGGGACAAAATGATCACTAGCTATGAAGGAGATGAACAGGTAAAACAAGCTAAACTTCAAACTCTCAGGATTCAATATGAGACTCTCAAGATGTATAATGATGAAAGTGTGGCTAATTATTTTCTTCGGGTAGATGAGATTGTTAATTGTATGAAAATTTTGGGTGAAGAAATAAAAGAGACTATAGTAGTTCAAAAGATTCTAAGATCATTATCCCCCAAGTTTGAATCTAAAGTATCTGCAATAGAAGAAAAGGAAAATCTCCGTGTTCTCACTATGTCTCAGCTACATGGAATTCTAACTGCTTATGAAATGAGAAAGGGAGGTCCATCAGACAGAAGGGAAGCTGCTTTTAAGGCATCAGGCAAAGAAGATTACTATGAAGCAAGCCATGTTCCAGAAGAAGAGGAAGAAGAATCAAATTTTGTCAGAAGTCTTCAAAGGGGTTCTGGAAGGTTCAGAGGTAAGCTACCTTTCAAATGCTTTGCTTGTGGAAGAGTAGGTCATTATGCTGCAAAATGTCCTTATAAGGATAAAGGAAAAGAACCTGCTAGATGGAACAAGAAACAAAGTGCAAATAAGAAAAGCTACTACACCCATGAAGATAGTGATGGCTTATCAAACAGTGATGAAGATGAACAAGGTAATAAATATAAGCTGTTAATGGCATTTGAAGATGATGATTATGAGGATGCTGTAGATGTGGATAATCTCTATGATGAAATTACTAGACTCAAGAGATGCATAGAAGAAAAGAATGTGATCATTGATAATTTGCAATTTCAAATTGATGAAAAGGAAAAACATCTTGAAAAACTAGAAGGTGAAATTGTTGGTCTCAGAAAAGAAACAGAGAAAACAAAAGCTATTAATCTTAAGTTTGTCAAAGGATCTGAAACTTTGGATGAGATTATCAATGTGTAGCGGTCTCCTCTAAACAAGACAGGTTTGGGCTATAATGGAGAAATCTCTCAAGCATCCACCTCAAAAAGTTATCTTGATGCAGCAAGAAGAAATGAGCAGAAGAACAATGAAGATAATCAGGTAAAGCAGGGACGAATTACAAACAGAAACTATCAGGGACAATCCATCTTAAGGGTGAACAAAAGCTACAACCAGCCACAGGTAAAATCTTCTCAGTTTGGTACAAGAATAGATGAAAATAGAAATTACAATCAGTTGGCTGGTAGATTCAATAACCGCAGAAGCTTCTTCAATGGACAATGCTTTTCTTGCCATAACTTTGGTCACAAAGCAGCTCAATGTGTTGCATATAAAACAATCATGACTAGGGAAGCTCAAAAACAAAGAAATATGACAGGGATTACAAAAAGGACCTATAACAACTTTTCGGTTCTTGAAAATGAAGTTGAATGTTCTATTTGCAATAATTTTGGTCATGAAGACTCTGAATGTAGGAGCAAGTTTCAGGAGAAAAAGGAACAAGCCATAAGCACCAAAACATGGAGAATAAAGGAACCTCAAACAGAAAGATGTGGGATAGCATTTTATGCAGAAGGACAGGAAAATCTATGGTACATTGACAGTGGATGTTCGAAACATATGACAGGTTATAAAGAAAAACTTGAATCTTATTCTACTTTAGAAAAGGGAAAGAAAGTTTCTTTTGGAAATGATACTCCTGCAACTATAAAAGGAAAAGGTATTGCTCCTTTAAAAGAAAAGGTCAAGGCTGGAAATGTTCTGTATGTTGATGGATTGAAGCATAATCTACTAAGTGTCAGCCAGATGTGTGATCAAAAAACCGAGGTTATTTTCAGATCGAATGGATGTCTTGTTCGTGATCTTGATACAGGTAAAACAGTACTCAAAGGCAAAAGAACTCCAAATAATCTGTACATATTTGAAGAAGGACAACAACAATGCTATCTTAGCAAGGATGAAGAGCACTGGTTATGGCATCGAAGGTTGGGACATCTAAGCTTCTCACAAATAAGGAAAGCATGCAAATATCAGGCAGTTCGCGATCTTCCAGATATCAAAATTCCTGACAACACCATATGCAGATCATGTCGGTTTGGAAAACAAACCAGGACTAACTTTCCAGAGAAAGAGGGATCAGCTAGCATGCCTCTTGAGCTAGTACATACAGATACATGTGGCCCATTCAGGAAAAGAACACCTAGAGGAGAGGAATACTTGATATTATTTATTGACGATTTCTCCAGGTTTGTCTGGTTAGGACTTATGAAGCACAAAGATGAAGCATTCGAAAAATTCAAGACCTTCAAAGCCTTGGTTGAAAATGAATCAGGTCACAAAATTAAGTGCCTCAGATCCGACAGAGGTGGGGAATTTACTTCAAATGAATTTTTCGATTTCTGTGATGAACATGGGATAAGGAGAGAATTCTCTACAGCTAGAACTCCTCAGCAAAATGGAGTTGTTGAAAGAATGAACAGAACAATCCAACAAATGGCTCGTGCTATGCTTGATGAATCAGGAACTCCCGCAACTTTCTGGGGTGAAGCTGCACATGCTGCGGTTATTATTCTCAACAAGACAAATGTCCAGGTAAACAGCACTCAAACTCCTCATGAGCTCTGGAGTGGTAAAACTCCTTCGGTAAAGCACTTCAAAATCTTTGGGAGCAAATGCTATATCAAGAATACTGATGAGCAGCTTGGCAAACTTGAACCTAGAGCAGATGAAGGCATTCTTCTTGGCTATTCTCCACACAGCAAAGCATACAAATGCTACAATAAAAGACTTGGCAGAATTGTTGACAACATTGATGTAGTGGTTGATGAGAAGGGATATATTCCTAGGCAAATACATCATGAAGATATAGAAGAAGATGAAGGCTACCCTCAAAGACAGAATAATGAAGAAGAAGAACCACAAGGAGAACTTCAAGAAGAACTAGAGGAGCATACAAGAATAGAAGAGAAAACTCCATCCAGATATGTTCAGAAGAATCATCCAGAATCTCAGATTGTGGGGCAGAAAGAAGCAGGTGTACAAACAAGAAGAACAGTTGCAGAAGCCTCAAGCTATTTGGCATTACTCTCCTCTACTAAACCACAAAATGTGAAAGAAGCATGCAAAGATGAATGTTGGGTGAAAGCAATGGATGAAGAACTTGAGCAAATCGAAAAGAACAACACTTGGGAGCTGGTTCCTAGACCAAAGGATAAGAATGTTATCGGAACAAAATGGGTCTTCAAAAATAAATTGAATGAAAGTGGAGAAGTAATTAGAAACAAAGCCAGACTTGTTTGTAAAGGGTATGCGCAGCAAGAAGGAATAGACTTTGAAGAAACTTTTGCTCCTGTTGCAAGACTTGAGGCCATCCGAATGTTCCTTGCTCTCTCAAGTTTTCAAAACTTCAAAGTATTTCAAATGGACGTGAAATCAGCCTTTCTGAATGGAGACTTGGAAGAAGAAGTGTACATTGAACAGCCAGATGGGTTCATTCTTGGAAATGATCCAAATCTTGTATGCCGATTGAAAAAGGCTCTCTATGGTCTCAAACAAGCTCCAAGGGCTTGGTACTACCGGTTGGACAAATATCTTCATCAACAAGGTTTCTCAAAAGGTTCAGCAGATAGCAATCTGTATATAAAAGTTGAAAATGACAAATTGCTAATACTTGTTGTGTATGTAGATGACATTATTTTTGGCAGCAATGAAGAAGCTATGAGTCAAAGCTTTGCCTCGGTCATGCAGAAAGAATTTGAAATGTCCTTGCTAGGAGAACTGACATATTTCCTTGGTTTGCAAATCCAACAAAAGGAAGGAGGAATCTTTTTATCTCAAACCAAGTATCTCAAGCAGATTTTGAAGAAATATGGCATGGAAGATGCAAAACCTGTATGTACACCCATGGTCACAGGATGTAGTCTCAGTGCAAATGATGAATCTGCAGCAGTACATCAACCAACCTACAGATCTATGATTGGAAGTTTACTATATTTGACAGGTACCCGACCAGACATCATGCATGCAGTTGGAATAGTTGGAAGATTTCAGGCAAATCCGAAGGAGACTCATCTTCAGGCAGTAAAGAGAATTTTCAAATATCTTCAAGGGACTCAAAATTATGGCTTATGGTATCCTAGAGATACAGATCTTACTCTTCATGCTTATACAGATGCAGATTGGGCCGGAAGCGTGGATGACAGGAAAAGCACAAGTGGTGGTGCGTTCTTTATGGGTTCCAGACTGGTATCTTGGTTCAGCAAGAAACAGAGTTCGATTGCCTTGTCTACAGCTGAAGCGGAATATGTTGCTGCTGCATCTTGTTGCACTCAACTCCTTTGGATGATGCAGACTTTGCAGGATTTTCAAATCACTTGTACACCACCTATCCCCATCTTATGTGATAACACAAGTGCAATCAGCATCTCAAAGAATCCGTTCATGCATTCAAAAACCAAGCACATACCAATCAAGTACCATTTTCTTCGGGAACAAGTGCTTGAACAGAAAGTCAAGTTGGAGTATGTTCCTTCCAAGGAACAAGTTGCTGATATTCTTACCAAACCATTGCCCAGGGACACGTTTGAATACCTCAGGCAAAAGCTGGGGGTTGTTGATGCATCATCTTGTTGAACCTCTTCTTATTGGTGGTACAGGCTCAGGGGGAGCACATAATGCATTGTTGGCATTATGGAGAAGGAGATCTTGGAAATAGCTGCAATATGTCTCTATCTCTTTCATAGTGGTGTGTTGCTGCAGATCTGGTTCATATTCAGGGGGAGCATGCGCTTAGGGGGAGCATACCCTTTGCTCTTGATGTCAAAGGGGGAGAATGAAGCTGAAGTTTGTGAGGTTGCCATCAAGTCCAAAGGGGGAGATTGTTGGCATTACGTTTTCTAGTATGACTGTATGTTACAGATGTTGTACTTGATGGCAACTCCAGTGGTAAGGCTCTCAGTTTGATGAAAATTAAGAAGGACGTAGGCAATCGGTTCAGAAAGTGCGCCCCCACAGGTATACCATGCAGAAACCGTGTCCAGGGACGCCGGCCGGCCGTTCACGGGGTGCGTCCACCCAGTGCACACATTTCAAGGCAGAGAAAAGCACGTGGGGGTTTCTTGTGTGGTATCTAGCCGACGGTTTTGTGTTTCTATGGTGTCGGCTCGTGGTATTGTTCCATGTTTTGGGGAGAAGCTTGCCTATATAAAGCAAAGGAGTTCATTTGGATTGTGCATTTTGTCTTGGGTTGAATATCTTATTTGGTGAGATCTAGTCCAGATCTAAAAAGGCGAATCTTCTAATGGACTGTGATCTCTATGGCGCATGAATAGATCGGTAGATCTGACTGTTTGGGTTTGTTCTGAAGTCTTCATATCATTTATATCTGAAGGGTCGCAGGTTCAGTGAAGGGAAAGTGCGCCGGGATGCAGGTATTGTAAAGGGCAAGTGCGCCAAGACGCAGTACAGTAGAGAGAGACCTGCGTGGGGACGCAGGGCGATCAAGGTTCAGGTGCGTCTCTGAAGCAGAAGGACGCGGCGCGATAGTGTTTTCAGGTGCGTCTCTGTAGCAAAAGACGCGGCGCGATAGTATCCTTGGGTGCGTCCCTGAAGCAACAGAACGCAGAGCAGTCAAAGGAACAGTGCGTGGGCACGCAGCGAAGCAGAAGGATATCTGCGGGTGGACGCAGAGTAGCAGAAGGTTAACAACGTCTGGTCGCAGGCCACAGAAAAGAAAACTGCGTCTCTGTTTTAAGATGTTCTGTTGATTGAATTTCTCTATTGATAAGGTGTTCTGGGTTAGTTCTATTGTTGCTGATCTGATATCTGTAGTGATCTATATCTGTTATGTACTTGTTGATCATCTGATGCTTTATGAAAAGAAGTAGGGAGTTGTAGCTCCCTTCCAGGAGTAGACTGGAAAACAAGAGAGAGAGAGAGAGTTGCAGCTCTCTGCAGGTTGCAGCCTGCGTACTGGTAAAGGACTGCACCAGTACAAAATCATTGTAAAAGAAGTTTCTAAATTGAAAGAAGATAGAGACATATTGCAGCAGGTGGTTTTCACCCACATTGGGTTTCCACCTTACATCTTGTGTTCTTTGGTGTGACTATCTGTTTTTCATGCTCATTATTTTATGGTACTGACATGCTAAAATAATTCAAAGATCAAATAAGGAAGATTTATTTAATTTCTAGATAATACTGATTCACCCCCCCTCTCAGTATTATTTCCAACACTATGTCCATCACAATACTCCTTGTTGGGCACTGGACTAGAGTTACACATAAATCCTTAATCAAGCCAAGGCATTTAACTTAGCTAGAGTAAAAGGAAATCATGTCCTTATATGGTCTGGTAATGTCTAAGTTTAGTCTCTCCATGATTTCTTTTGGCATCATGTTATGGGATGCCCATGAGTCTAACATAGCATTATGTAGTATTTTGTCATGAATGTTCAGGCTAATGTAGAAAGGACGGATTCCTCCTTGCTGATGAGTACCATTCGCCTCAAGGCCAAACAATAATTCAGGTTGATCATCATTCAAATTGACAACATATTCTCCCTCTCCTATATTTAAAGTTTCATTTATCTATGATCTATAGGATTCATTCTTTACTAACTCGGTCAAAGGAACTGATATCTTCAGTTTTTCTATTTCAGTTTTGAGGTTGAAAGGGAAATGAGCTTTGTTTGTTTGGATGAGATTTTCCTTAACAAATGCAGTTTGTGTGTTTTTATCTTGTCTTTCAGTACTTGGCATTTTAGTCTGTGTTTCATCAATTTTATTCTGATTACTCCTATTTGGAATGTTTTGAGTGACTGTTTCAGTTTGAATTTCAGTGGAGGTTATATCTACAATTTATGGGGTAGAAGTCTCTGGTGTTCCCCTAGGGAGGATTTGTAAAATTTTAGTGACATGAGCTTCTGTTATATTTTTAGTTTGGATCTGGATTGATCTTTTAGTGGGATCTTCATTGTTCTTTTTACTTCTTAAGCTATACTGTTTGTGAACCTCATATATAGCTAACTCATAACCCTGTTTAAAGTCAAAGGACTCACCAGATTCTAATTGCAATTGTTGCAGCATGTACAAATCCTATTCTTCTTGAGTAAGAAAAAAAACATCTTCATTTTTTATTCCTAACAAGTTTATTTGGGTGTCATCCTCTCCTTCATGGCTCTGTGAACCCTCAACATAGTTTTCCTGGAAGGGAGGCCTAATTTTCTGATCTGGTATAACATTCTTTCCAGTGTTAGGATTCTTCCTAAAGTTGGGGTTTCTTATTGGGGGTGCTTGTTGGTTCTCCCACTGAGTTTTTCTTTCCATGCTTTCTAATCTATCCATTATTCTCTCTACACTCTTTGCTAAACTATCTATTTTTCCATCAGAAGTGGAAGTTTCCTCTTTAATTACAACTCTCTTTTCATTTCTCATTCTGGCTTTCTTGGCTAATAGGTTGGCCTCTACACTAACATCATTACTTTTCATTTGTTCCAATGTTTCAGGGTTTCTTTCCCTTAACTGGTATGACATGTCATTGTCAAAACCATCAGGGAATTTGATTAATGCTAGGTCAGGTGGAGGCTTAAGATTAGCAAGGATTGCATTGTTGATGATATTAAACCTAGTACAATAATCCTGAACTAACTCATTAGGAGATCTTCTAATGTTATCATATTCAAAAAGTATTTGCAGGGGGTTTTTATTTCTCTCCCATCTATCAATGAATAATCTATGAAAAGCAGCTAATTCTGCAATATGGGTGGCAGGTAAACCTTTGAACCATTTCTTAACATCCCCCATTAATGTTTGGGCAAACAACTTCATTTGGACATCTGATTCATCTATCTCATGCAATTCAAAATAGTCAATCATTTTGTTCACATGTTGTTGGGTAGTGTACTGACCAGTAGCATCAAACAAAAATATTTTGCTTTGATAATCTTGGGGCATGGCATGGAGTTGTGTAGGTAAAACTAGAGGTGCATATCGGTCTGCCATGGCTGAGATTCTGGTTTGACTAGGGGGTAAAGTAGTGGTGCTTGAGGAAGGGCTTGAACTAGATGGAGATGAACTAGATGAGGATGAGGTGCTTGGCAGATGAATAACTAGTTTAGGGGAATGGAATGTGGTGGTTACTATAGGTGAGGTTGTGGTAAGTGAAGGTGTATTTACAGTGACTAAAGATTGTGCAGAAATTTCAGATGCAGCAGCAGTAAGGGCAACTAGTTCAATAGATTTTTGAAGGTAAGCATCATCTATATGGCTTATCAATGTGGAGGTTAAAGATTCTAACTTGTCAAAAGTGTCCAAGACAAATTTATCTAAATCTGGATGGATAGGCACCCTTTTTGTTTCAATAAGTTGAATAAAATCAGGGTCTAACACAATTTCATGAATGGCATTCTCAGATTTAGTTCTAAATAATGAGAGGTCAAATGACAAATCAAAAGGAATTTCCTCTAAAGTTGACAACTCCTCAAGGAGTGAATTTTCTTTGACTAACTGGTTACTACTTGCCTGAGTTTCTACGTTTTTTGGGTTTCTTAAAATTTTGTTTGGGTCATCAACTATAGTAGCAGGGTTTGGATCTGGATTTTCCCTACTATAGTGAGTCTTCTTGGGATCCAGAATTTTAAATTTTTTAACTGTTTCTATGAAACTTTTTGAGAACAACTTTTAAAAATGACCTTAAGGAGCTCAAGATTAAATTTAAGGTTTCCTTAAAGTTTTATTAGACTTGAGTATCAAAGTCCGTAGTATGGTCGCCAATAATGTTATCACTCCAAAATTTCTTTAGAAGTTGTTAAAGAAAGAAATGATAGAGGTAACCACAAACCAACTTTGGAGATCAGGATCTAGCCTTCCTAATCCCAGAGAGGGCCCACTCTTTTTAATTTAACTTTGTTTTATTTAATTGATTTTAGGCTAGTTATGATTGTGCTTGGGTTTTTAATTTGAATTTGGGAGGTGGGATCACTTACTTAGATGAAAAGGGTTTTCTTTTACCATTGGGCTATGGGGTCAAATGTCAGACAAACAATACCGGATTAAGTTCTAAAAACAGTGTCTACAGAGAAAGATAGAGGGGTTACTATAGATCTCAAAGGCTCGATGGTGAAATGGTTTCCAATTGGATCGAGGGAGAAATTAAGGGTTTCCTAGGCCGAATTATGAATGGAAATGAAAGAGGCCAACCGGGATGGGAGAGAAATTAAGGGTTCTCAAATCCAGATATCAAAGGAAAACATATAAATGATTAACTGTGCAAAATAGAGTGTACTTAAAAAAATTCTGAGTTAAATTTCCAATTAATTCATTCAAATTTAGATAACATTTAAGTTTATGAAACACATAAGAAAGTAACAAAATCAGAAAAAGAAGATACTTCACTACAATAGTTCACCTCATGAATCCTGTAGTGTAATATTTTTATTACTTGCTCCAGTCTATTGACTTGAAAATTGGTACAATAACCCTTAGGTTTAAGATCAAAATAACTCTACAAATGTATAGCAATCCACACCCAATACTTCGAATTATGAAGTATTTATACAAAAATAATTTACAAAATATCTCAAACTGCATTGAGAACTAATCTAGGAAAAAGAAATATCTTCATGCAAGAAGATAGAGACAGTTATTGAACTGCTATTTGTTCTCCCTGTTATTTAGGTTCTGCTAGCTTTTAATCTTTTATCTTTTTCCCTTTAATCTGATTTGCTGTTTAGTCTTCACGCTGGATGTTATATTTACTTATGAGCTTTCATCTAATACAATCTCATCTGTTTGTCTTTCAACTATATTTCTTTTACCATGAATGCTTTGTCACCTGCTTTTACTTTTACCTTTTACTGTAAATCTTACTCACTCTTCCACACTTCTGTGTTTTTAGTAAAAATGATTTTTACTAAAATACACATGTAGAATACAAAATGTTGCTTGGAGAGTAGTTTGTAAGAATCTTTTTCTGTGCTAGTGAAAATGATTTCACCTCTATTTTAACATTTACTGTGTAAATTGTTTCCTTCTACTCTGTGATAATTGTCTTTTCCTTCTGAATAAAATTTTTTGAATACATTTCCTTACGAATCTTGGAGTAAATAGGTTTTGGAACTAGTATCAAAGTTTTTTATCCAAGCTCCCATTCTGCTAATAACCTACAAAACTAAACATTTCGTTAATAAAATCTAGGTCTGCGAGGAGGTGACCAAAGGCTATATTGAATTGGGAAGAACTGTGGGACGGAGTCCGGACTATGTTCAGGAGGTAATCAGCGGTCAAATTTGGTTGCAAAGGCTCAGGGTGGCACAAATGGCTAAGCAACAGTTTGCAATGAAAAATGTGCAAAAGAGAAATTTGGGGCTTTTTGGCCTTTTAAATGGGTAAAGGTCACATTTGGCGCGGAATTTCATAAATGAACAGTGAGTGGTTTCGGCTTTTGGCGGGGAGGCGGTTTCAGGGGCCATCACACCGCTTTTGGCAGTCGGGCAGTATTTCGTTGAGAGCACGTGAGTTTGCCTAGTGCTGCCACATAGCTGAAAAGGGCTCGAGAAAAACCGTGAATCTCACGTGCTCTCGGGCTGGTAAAGGTCAGAGAGGGGATGAGCACGATATGGATGTGTGCCGTTAGATCTAGGGGTGAAAGATCTAACGGCTGTCATGCTGTGAAGCTGCATGGAGGGAAATCAGGCAAAGATTTGCGGGGCCCGAGGGTTAATTACAATTGATTTTTAATTAATTAATGAATAAAATGGGGATTAAATATAATGCACAAGTGAATGGTGTGGGACTAGGGTTGAATGTAGCGGAGGTTTGTTAACCGCACCAAGGGTGGTGGGTTAAAAGGTTTTATGTCAGGGAAATATGGTATGGTGAAGTTAATTAAATAATGCAGGGGGTGCGGGGGGGATTTAAACTTAGGACAAAGGGGTTTTTATGGGTTTTTAGGGAAATTAATAAGGGGGAAAGTGATTTTTTCAATGGGAAATGGGTTTCACACTAGGGAAAATGGGTTTTGGGTAGGGAAATGACCTTTGGAGGGTAATTTGCTAGGGAAATGCATGAAACCAAGGGGTAAGGGTCAAAATGGAGGGAAAAGGGTATATTCATAAGAAATGATGGGATAATGGGGAAATTAGTAAGTATGTAGTGTGGGGTGACATGAAATGAGGGGAAGTTAACCAAATCAACTTGTGAGCATCCTTTCACTTTTATAACTGCTCCTGCACACTGAAACATAGGATTCCGTATGATAAATGTGCTTTTGCTTTAACAACCTTGTACTTCTGCAACCTTTCTTGTACCTACCCTTTACTTACCCTAACATTTTTTCTTCACTTTATTGGGGGCATTTAGGCCAACAGACCCTTTCTTTCCTTTTCTTTTGACAAGTAAACTATCGAATTCTAGCCTTATAACTTCCAATGGCTCATATTAAGCTTATGAGCACATTTTATTTCTCAATCTAACTACTGATCTGCCAAGATTAAACAGTTTGGCTAGATCTTTATTCTCTATCTATAAACATGAAATTTAAAACATGAACTAGTCAAGATTAAAAAATTTGACTATCATGGGTTGTGGCATTTATGACAAGCTGCACACAACTATTATTTTGCACAGTAAAGTAAAAAGTAGTGGCACTTAGACTTGCATACTTTCATGATCTGTTTTTGTTTGGGGTTCATATTTTTTCACTTTTCTGATATTTTCTTATCCTTTTTGTGCTTTGATATTTCTTTTAGGACATACCCTCTTTACATTTTTTAATTTTTAATATGGAAAACATTTTGCAGAAAGAAAATGTATGTACAATATTACAAGCTAATTATAGCCAATTCAAAATTATGAATCCTATTATTATAGGACCCTAACACCTTCCATCCCCATATTGATGGACACACGGATGTACTCAATAGGATGATAGTGCACATACTATGCATGTACAACTCCAAGCATCAATGAACCTAGGATGAGAGTCTTCCATATGTGCAACACAGTTATAACAGAGCTCTCCATAGCTCGACTGGTCGCAGTCCCTTTCAAGTGGGTCTAGGATTTCAACCATTGTGTTTGATTGATGTTGTCATGCCTCATGTGACTACACAAATAGAATCCACACTTGTATTTTCTGAGGTCGATAAAAAAACCATATTTATTGAACACATCCAACACATACACCAGCAAGTTCGTGACATCTTGGAGAAGTAAAATTCCAAGTACAAGCAGGGACATGATCAACATCGAGTGCCACACAAGTTTCAGGTGGGCAACAAATTTTGGTTGCATTTGAAGAAAGAACGCCTTACCGGAGCCCATTGAAAGCTCAAACCGCTCTGATATGGTCCTTACACTATTACCAAGGATGTGGGAGACAATTTTTTTGAGCTCAGAATTCCCCCATTCCTTGGCATGCAACCAGTGTTCAATCTGGACCACCGTCGACCATACTTCCCACCATTACTGGACACATCAGACATTGCAGAACAACTCACACTAATAGATTTAAAATCAGACTGCATGGAACAAGCCACAACTGGTTGAATTATGGACACGTGAGTCAAGAACACTTGCCAGCAGAAGATCCAACTATATCAGGTTGTCAAAGTTGGCCAACTCCTGCACCAAGGAAAGTGGCTCACCAGGGACCAAGTTCAGTAGAAGTTTCCCCATCTCATGGACGCACTCAACGCAATGGGGACAATTGGTTCCTAAGGGGGATGAACTGGTCAAGGTGGATGTTGGTGGCCACCTGCCTATTGCACTTGTACCACCACCACTATCTTAATTAGTTTTTCATTTTCTGTAATTGTAACACAGTTTACTATTTTTCGCAATTTTTCAGGTCCTACAATTCTGGAGCCATTTTGAGGCCCTAAACGATGTTTTTTTGGAAAATCAATGCTCACATGGGTCAATGACCCATCTTGGCCACTCGAAAGTTGTATTCCTCAGATAGATATTTCTAACGAGGTATTGTGTGCATCAAACAAATATCGTATACCAAAGTTACGACCCTCGGAAGTTGATGTACCAATTTACCCAAACTAGGCCCATATTTTTGGCACTTCATCCAATAGGGTTAGGTTTTGGATGTTTAGGGTTTTCCATTGTTTCTCAATAATAAATAGGCCTTAGAGCCTCATTTTAATAGATTTCAAAGGCAGGTAGCTACCACATCTCTTCTCAAAGAAAAGCTACCATCACCTGAGCTTGTCTTATTTCTATTCTATTTGTAAGCATATTTCAATATTTGATATTAATGAAATGAAGTGTTATTTCTACCGCATCTCTATATTTATGGTTTTATCCATAGTTTTTTGGGTTCCTATTTAAGTTTGGATCAATGGTATCAGAGGGGTCTACTCTTTCTTTGTTTTTCTTTGCATGTCCCCAACGAGGTCGGGATATAAGGAGTTAGGGCTTGAACTGGTTGAACCTTTGCAAGACCAGCCTCACAAATCCCAATGGCCTCCCATGGTGGAAGAGAAGAAAGACGAGGGGGCAGGAGATCCTTTCAAAATCTTTCTCGAAGAAGCCCTCAAGTAACAAAGGAATGCAATGATGGAAAACTTTGACCAGTTCCTTCAGCAGTTACCAAAGGGCAATGCATCTCTTTCCAGCAGCTATTCTGGAAGTGCCACACCCTTTAAGGTACAGGTTAACTTTGACATCCCCATACTTGAGGGTCATATAGATGTGGATGTTGTAAATAAATGGTTAAATCTCCTAGAAGGATGTTTTTTTGTTCATGATTTTTCTAGTCGGAAAAAGATTACTTTTTCACTTCTCTAAGTCAGCCCCCACATCAAGGATTGGTGGGAAACCTACTGTGAGAAGAAGAACAAAATTACACCCTCACTATTTTCGTCCTCACCCGCTTGAAATTCGTTTTGAGACACCATCAAGGAGCAACACTACCCTATCAGGAGCTATGAGGATAAATAAATAAACTAGACCATGTTGCAGTAGGGAAGGGACCAAGAAGTGTTAGAGTTTACCAATGTTTTTCATACCCTTTGCACAAAGTTGGGTATCAAGGATTCTGAGACGCATCTGGTTCTCAAGTACCGCAACTACCTACACAAGTACATCTAGGATGAGATGGATTTTCTGGACATCTCCTCGCTCGGCACGATGTATCAATACATTGTCAATATTGAGAAGAAGTTTAAATAGAAAAAGCGAGACTTTGGATATGTGAATCTGAAGTAAGGGAAAGGTGCCCCCAAACCACAGAGTAAAGGGAAAGCCAAGGCAAGGTGACCTAAGATAACTCACTAAAGCTGCAATAAAATAAAAACACCACAAAGATAAATAAGGACACAAGAAAGTGGTGTGAGTTCCATAAGAAATCCACTCACAACACAAGTGAGTGTTAAGCCAAGCTGTCACTGGTGGCCGAGCTAAAGGCTTCCAAGTCAGAAGAATGTTCCAACTCTGAGTCAGAACCCAACAAGGGGAATGAAAAATGGAATAAGATAATTGACGCAGAGCCCAGTGCCACTATGGCCACCATGAATATCTAGAAGATTGAGCCTGAATATCCAGAAGAGGGGGAATTCCTATTCCACTCACAGATGTGGGTGAAGGGTTCTCCGCTATAGTTCATTGTCGATAGCGGGAGCCAAAAGAACCTCATTCAGTAGATGTCATAAAGTGGTTGGGCCTACCAACTACACGACATCCACATTCGTACACCATCAGGTGGCTTCACCACGGACGAGATCTCCTCGTCATCCAACAATTCCGCCTTTTGTACAACAGCAAGCCCTTCACAAATGAGGTATTGTGTGATGTTTCTCCTCTTGAAGTTTGTGATGTATTATTAGGAAAGGCATACTTGTGGAAGTGGCATGTTGTATATGAATCTAGACCTTGCTTTCTTATTATTTCTTTGGGTAGTAAGTTATATAGGGTACCAGAGGTAGCCTCGCCTACTGCTATCTCTTTGATCTTTGCTAAGCAATGCAGTAAGATCACCTCTCAGAATGGGAATTTTTTTTTCTTTTTGATTCACTCTCAATGTAAGGGGATGATCGTAGCCACATCCATGGCTCCCGTGAGGGTTCCTCCATGCAATAGAAGAAAGTGGATAAGGTCGTGGAAGAATACAAGGATGATCGTAGCCACATCCATGGCTCCCGTGAGGGTTCCTCCATGCAATAGAAGAAAGTGGATAAGGTCGTGGAAGAATACAAGGACATCTTCTCCTCACCCACATGGGTACCCTTGCACTGTCAAGTCAAGCATTCAATCGATCTAACTCCCGAAGTACCTCTACCCAATGAGCCAATATATCACCCAAAATTCTGGAAAATGAAGAGATCAAGTGGAAAATTTAGGAGTTGCTGCAAAAAGGGCACATTCGACCAAGTTCCTCATCTTGTGGGAGCACGATTGTACTTGTATAGAAGAAGGATGGGACCTAGAGGCTCTACGTTGATTATCAAGTAGTAAACAAAATCACTGTTAGGAATAGGTATCCAATCCTACGGATTGATGACCTTTTGGACCAACTCAAGGGGGCCAGGTATTTTAGCAAGATCGATATGAAGTCTCACTCTCACCAAGTTCCAACAGAGCCCACAAATGTATGGAAGACCACCTTCAAATCCAAGGAAGGAATTTTGGAATGGTTGGTTATGCCCTTTGGGTTGACAAATGCCCTTGCTACTTTTATGAGGCTAATGGATGACATATTTTGGCCCTTCACCAACTCATTCATGGTTGTTTATCTAGATGAAATCCTCATCTTTAGCAAGAGTTGGGAAGAACACTTTCAGCACATTCGACAGGTCCTTCAAACCCTTTGGTAGCACAAACTGTGTGCCAACTTGGATAAATGCACCTTTGGCTTCAGCCAGGTATAAAATTTGGGTTACATCATAGATGAGTGTGGTGTGCATGTGGATCTAACTAAGATCCAAGTCATTCGAGATTGGCCAGCCCCAACCACTCTAATGGATCTTCGCAACTTTTTGGGCCTTGCAAATTTTTATCAAAGGTTCGTGTTGGGATTCTCCCATATCACTTGGTCTTTGAGTCAGATTACTAAGGGTGGAGTGAAAACAATTTTTTCTTGGTTTGAGTGCCAACAAAAGGTGTTCATTGAGTTGAAGCACCAACTCTGATCTGCATCAGTACTCACACTGCTAGACATGCAACAACCATTTGAAATCAAGACAGATGCCTCAGACTGTGCTATTGGTGCAGTCCTCACCCAACACGGGCATCCAGTGGCCTATCATAGAGAGACACTTCCTAATACAATTCGAAAGTACCCCACCTATGATAAAGAGATGTATTCCATCATGCAGGCTTGCTGGCAATGGAAGCATTATATTATGGGGAAGGAGACGGTCATCCACACCAATCATCGACCTCTTCAGTTTATACAAACACAAGGGAAGTTGCAGAACAATTGGTCTACCTATATGCAACAATTCCAATTGAAAATTAAATACAAAAAGGGCAACACCAATCATGTTGCAGACTGCCTCAGCCAGCCCCTAGTTGCAACACTGACTATTGTTCTCAACTCTTATGGCCAAAAGACCTTAGGATGGCTGCAACTATACAAAAATGATCCAGAGTTCTCCTCCACATACCAGATGCTAGTAGATGGCAAGCAAGCCCTGATTTCCACCTCCATGATGCATTATTATGCTACTTGGGCCACCTTTGTGTTCCTTCAAGTGAGCATACCAAGCTGATTTAGGAAGCGCACTGCAGTCGGGTCACAAGACTCTTCGGTGTGGAGAAAACTATGGTTGTACTACAAAAGTACTTTTATGGGCCAAAAACCCAACTCGATGTTGGGAAATATATCAGATCCTACACTGCATGTGCCATCACAAAGCCAACCATTAAGAATTAAGGCGTGTACACTCATATTTCTACTCCCATTCAGCCAAGGGAATCTATCTCCATGGACTATATGTCTGGCCTCCCTTCTACCAAGCATGGTAATGACTTGTATATGTGAGCATGGAATGGTTTTCTAAGATGGCTATATTGGCGGCTTGTAAGAAGAGCATCACAATAGAGGACACTTACACACTCGTCTTTGAACGAGTGTGGGTATATTTTGGGATCCCGCAAACCATTATACCATATCGAGATAGTAGGTTCCTGAGCACTTTCTGGTCAAGCCTTTGGACGTTACTGGACACCAAGTTCACCAAGTCGAATGACTTCCATCCCTATACTAATGGAAAACGGAGGGCGTTAATAGGATGATAGTGTAAATACTTCGCATGTACAACTCCAAGAATCCAAACCTGGGATGAGAGTCTTCATTATGTGTAGCACAGTTATAACAGATCTCTCCATATCTCGACTGGTCACAGTCCCTTTCAAGTGGGTCTGTGGTTTCAACCATTATGTCTGACTGATGTTTTCATGCCTCATGCGACTACACAAACACAATCCACACATGTATTGTTCAAGGCTCATATAGAGACCATATTTATTGAACACATCCAACACATCCTTTAGCAGGTTCACGATGTCTTGTAGAAGTCAAATGTCGAGTATAAGCAACCACATGATCAACATTGGGTGCCACTCAAGTCTTAGGTGGGCAACAAAGTTTGGTTGCATTTACAAAAAGAATGACTTACCAGAGCCCATCGGAAGCTAAAACCACTCTTATATGGTCCTTAAACCATTACCAAGGTTGTGGGAGACAATTATTTTGAGCTCAACATTCTCCCATTCATTGGCCTGCACCCAGTGTTCAATGTGGACCGCCTTCAACCATACTTCCCACCATTACTTGACACATCAGACGTTGCAGAACAACTCACACTAACAGAGTTAAACCCAGATTGCATGGAAAATGCAACAACTAATTGGATTATGCACAACCAGGTTAAGAACACTCGCCAGTAGAAGATCCAAATATATCGGGTTATCAAAGCTGGCCAACTCCTACACCAAGGCAAGTGGCTCACCAGGGACCCTGTTCAGCAGAAGTTTCCCCATCTCATGGAGGCATTCAATGTAATGGGTACTATTTCTTACTAAGGGGGGAAGATTGATCCAGGTGGATGTTGGTGGCCACTCGCCTATTCCACTTGGACCTCCACCACTATCTCTTTTAGTTTTTCAATTTCCTTATTTGTAGCACAATTTACTATTTTTCGCAGTTTTTCGGGTCCTGAACTTCCAAAGCCGTTGTAAGACCCTAACTAACATTTTTTTTGGAAAAGGAAGGCAAATTTTAGTCCTCAGATAGATCTTTCTAATGAGGTATTGTGCATGTCAAACAAAGATTGTATGCCAAAGTTACGATCCTGGGAAGTTGAGTACCAATTTACCTAAACGGGGCCCATACTTTCGGCACTTCATCTCCTAGGGTTAGGTTTTTGGATGTTTAAGGTTTTCCATTGTTACTCAATAATAATTAGGCCTTCGAGCCTCATTCTAATGAATTTTAGAGGCATGTAGCCCCCACATCTCTTCTCAGAGATAAGCTACCATTTCCCGAGCTAGTCTTATTTCCATTCTGTTTGTAAACATATTTCAATATTTGATATTAATGAAATGAAGTCTTATTTCTCCTGCATATCTATATTTATGGTTTTATCCATAGTTTGTTGTGTTCCTGTTTTTGTCCTTTGAGATAACCTAAGGTCAATTAGTTATGCCAAAGCATCTATAATGTTTTTTTGTTTTGAGTAATTAGACGACCAGTGAACTATTTATAAACAGGTGCTTTAAACTTAGATAGATTTTTGATAAAATGAAAGGATGCTCTTTAACTGCACATGGTTAGTTTGATTTTAATGTTATAGAGAAGTAGAGTATGTAGAGGTATAATTGATTTGATATTCAAACTCAATATTTTACCATTTACAAGAAGAAATTAAGAAAACAGTGCTTTCTTAACCAAAAATACATAATCAAACTATTATAGAGATCTAGTGTAATTTATATTCAAAGAGGAATTTACAATAACAAATAGTTCTGTAAATTAGTCTCTTATTTAAATTACAACTTCACAGAGGATTCAAAATGAAACTGCTATTCAATTAAATTTTAAATCGGATGACTGCAAAAGGATTAATTTATATGAAGAAAACATAATGAATAGACAAGATGAAATACAACTCACAGAGATACAAACCATATGAATCAAATCTAGAATCTTTTATTATCTCAAAAATGCTCCAACTCAGTACAAATCTGCTTGATAACTTGTTCAAGGGTTCAACCAATAATAACTCAAAGGAGTTATTTATACAAAACTTTACAAAAGATCTACAATTTGTTTGGAATATAATACCAAAATAGTACAAAATTACAAAAAGAGAAAAATATAATAGGAACCGAAAATCTGTTGAAGAGGTGGCTCTATCCTTGTGTAATTTGTTGATGATCTCTCCTAATAACACTGATGATTTGTTCTACTGTCACAATGAGGAATTACTAAATTGTTTCACACAAATGATCACATCTTTGTTAATTTGGGATTTCTACATTTACCATTTTCCTGAATGTTTCATCCACCTCTCTATATCTTTCGAAATTAGGCTTGGTGAGAAACAAGTGCTCGATTTCATGTAAGATGGTTAAATCATATTCCAAGGCTTCTAGAAAAGCCTTCCCTATTATCTATCCTTTCACTCCTACAAATTTGGCTCTGTCTACTGCAATAACATATAATTCCTTGCAATAATCATCTAATCTAATCAACTTATCATTCAAACCTACTAATTGTAGCAATCCTTTATGATTTAAAACATTAAATTTTGAATGAAATCTCTTGACAAAAATCTCTAGGGTTTGACACTTGGTTTCCAATTGATTGATAAAATTATTTCACTATAATACCTTTTTGATCTCTAAGATGGTAGTTGTTCTGATAAAGATGTTTATTTATTATAATTCCTCTCTGCTCTTCGAATTTAAAACCTTGATCGTATCTGTGGCTTCTTCTAGCTTAGTCTTCAAGGCTGCTTTTTGTTCTTCAATCACTACTCTGCACCTAGTAATGAGTTCCTGTTGCTAAAAAATAATCTGTATGGATGGCCATACATCTGTCATGGATTGACTAATTTTTGTCCAAATACTCTCCTTGGCATGAGCCAAAGTTTCATCCATCAGTGACTCACTCTCCAACTTCTGGATTTTAAGTTCTAATTTGTGATTCTTCTGCATTCATTTCAGATACTTAGTATCATTTTGCACTTTCTGCAATTCAAGATTTTGATATTTCTGAAGTAGCTTCTGGTTTTCCTTATTCTCGATTAATAGTTCCTATGCTAATCTGGCTCGGTCAACTGTTGTTGAAGTAGACTCAATGGCTGTAGATGAGGAACTAGGCTCTGTACCTACAACTGCTATTGGGACTGTTGTAATGGGCACCATGGAAAATTGTGTTGTTTCCTTCTCCTTCAATAGCTCTTCAATATGTTCTTCCATCTTCTTCAACTGTATATTCTGCTCAATAATAAGCTTGAGCATATCCTCCTTTTGTTGTTCAGTTTCTACCATATCCTTGGTCAGGGGATCTTCTGTTGAAGGCAACTTCAACTGTTTCTTCAATGCAACAATGTTTGCATCTTTCTTCTTAAGAAGTAGTTCTGCAGTTTTTACATCCTTGGGATCATACCCCACTTTAATCACAAAATCATCTAGTGATTTTATTCTATTGCCTTTAGCTAGAGAGGAGATATTTTCTAACTTAATTTGGGACTAAACATTTGATAGATAAGTCTAGAGTTTAGAAAGAGACATGGCTGTAGTTGTCATAGTAGAAAACAACATCTCACCAGTTTGTTTGTGCGTCCATCTAGTCAATTGGATGAAATGAACTGGTGTCAAAAGAAAAAACAGTCTTCTTGTAATCATATGGTGATTTAGGGAATGGAATCTGGGCTTGTAAGAAATCCATTTGCATTTTTCCCTTCTCATTGTCAAAAGAAGAAAGGAGCCTATGTTGGGAGGTGGAAGTTTGCTTCCAGAACTGACTGTGCACATTGGACTTTAAAGTCTCATTTTTCTGCTTAATTACCAAAAATGTTGAAAATATGTTTGAATCATCCGAAGTGTTGGTTCCTGTTGACTGAATAATTTCTAGAGGCTCTCTAGAAGGTGAAGTTGTAGGATGAGTAGTTGAGGAACTAACTGTGGGAGGAGTGGTTGATGTACTAACTCCTGCTGATGTAGATACTTCTGCATCTCCAAGATCAATGATCACTGGTGGAGTCTCTTCTGTTGATGTGATCAAGCTGGATTTAGGCTTATTTTTCTGAAAAATGAATCCTTTCAGCACATCTTCAGTGGATGGAGTTTCCTCTCTCAGCCTCTTCTGTTGCTTGCTCTAAGCAACTGGAGTCTGGTCAGTGGGAGTAGACACAACTTGCTCATCTGCCTCTTGCAGAGTCCCATCAATCCATATTTCTTGATTCATAAACTTTTCAATTTATGGCCTTGGAGTATGGTTATAAGGAGTCATCTTGAAACTAATCCTTAAGGAAGAAATGATGCCAAAAGGATCATAGGAGTGGGTGAAACTAGACTAGAAATTCATCTTCTTCAATAATGCATTTGACTCAACACCAGATGATCTGATGTTGCAAATAAATGACCCAATTTGTGCTTTGAGCTTGAACTGAGAATTTCTTTTACCTGGCACAAAATGTAGCTCATCGATGTGAATCATCTGCCTAATATATTCTAGAGAAAATATTCTCAAAGGAACATATTTAGGCAGCTTGTATGGTGCAAGCTCACAACCATATATTCTTATCCCAGTGTAGTTTTGGTATAAATACCAATCACCAGTTTCAGTTTGTTCGCTTAGGTGTAGGATCCTTTTAATTTCATTCCCAATTCGAGGCTCTATCTGGCTATTAAGGAGTTGTACCACTGGATGTATAAATGCATCCACAAATTCTGCAAATTATGGGGTGGTAGAAGTTGCCTTGACCATTTATGTCCAGTGAATCACTGATTGATTCACTCCTTGTTCATCATGCTTGCTACATTTGATTGGTAACCTATCACCATGTTGGAAAAGAAGCATGTAGCCAATTACAGAGTTGTAATTGAACCCTCCCTGCATAGTGAAATTCATGAATTGTTCATGTATATTATCAACCAAAAATTGGTTGTAATTATACATGAATGTTGGTTGTTGTTCTTTATTGAAAATGGATAAGAATCCAAGGATTACTTCATCAACGGACTGGTCATCAAGGTATCCTAATAAATAGGAAAGCGAGGAAATGTAATGTCTAGAGGCTTTAGGAAACATGGTAGATGAGTAAGGTGGATTTCTTTTGGGCAATCCTGCATCTTCAGGCAAAAATATTTCGAATATTTAGGTTCTCTATGGGAAAGTTAACTTATGCTATAGATCCATAAGTGCTGCTAGTGAGAATTGAGTCAAGGAGTTAATTTGAGGAACTAAGTGCATTTCTTTTATAGTTTGAGCATAAATGGTTATCAGAATGTCTCCATTCTAAGCCATGAATGCCCTTTTCACAGGGTCATACTTGGCTTGACACTAGGTAATAAGATCAGGGAATTCATGTGTCTTTGGGAAACTGTAAAAAGGTAACAGGGATTCCCAAAACCTAATCAGATCTTGCTGGTCCAGATAATTCTATTTAAGCCATAAGTGTAGTTCATAAAAATCAAACTCACACTTGGCCTCTGCAACTTTGAATAGTGAATTGACAATCAGAATATGGTCAAGGTCAAGCTGGGTCTGGGTGACAGTACTTTCCTCTATGGTTTTCTTATTGGATTTTGCTTTTGGGGCCATGGTGGCAGACAAGAAGAAATATGGTTATAAGTGATAGTCTGAAGGAAAGACCAAAAGTTATGCAATCACTATATACCTGTAAACAATGGAGAATAATAAGAAGAAAGTGAAAATGAGGCCAGTTTCATTTTATTTATAAGATGATGGAAGGGGTAACAATTTTGTTAATAACCGTGGAGGCTTTAAATGCAAGGGAGTGGGACTGCAGTGGGTGGATACAATGGGTATGCTGAACAAGGGGATAAGTGTGTAAGGAGGTAATGGATGGGAGGAATAAGCAATAGATAGGTGAGGTGTCAGCTCGGGATTAGTGGAGGGATAACAACCTTTTAGCAGGGTGAAAGAGCCATTGGCGGAGAAAACCACGAGTGGTTTGCGGGCGGTGGGGGGGTGGTAGGGAGTTGTTTGTGGTTTTGTGTGGGGGGTGCGGAGAGATGTGAGGGCGACACGTAAGGTTGGGGAGTCCACCATGGAAACCGCTTTTCAGACCCCTCCCCATTGCGTTAACGTGAAACAGTGGAGGGGTGTGCAAAATCTCTCCCCGCCGTTGATCTAGGCAGGGAGTATATCAGTCATCAAAGCATGCACCTTCGTTATTCGAAACCGACACAACTTTTTTTCATTTATTGATTTGTGTCAAATCAAACTTGTGCGTTATAATATAATCAAAGAATTAATCCTCATTAAGGAATTAATTATATATTAAAATAATTTGACAATTTCTGATGTGGCACATTTTGACTAGTAGCCTTTTCATTTATAATAATATGAAATTGAAGCCTTTCTTTTCTTTTTGCTTCCCTAACATTTTATTTTTCTTTTGCCTTATTTATTTAGGGCAACCAACACCTATCATTTTATTAATATGGATGCCTATAAAATATCAAATTGTCCTAACATTTTAATTCTTCTTTCTTTTGCATCCATATCCTAGCTTATCATTTTAAAATTATCTTTTGACTAATATACTAACTTATCAAAACCAAATTATGTTACAACATCAGCTCCAACTGGGGATTGCTTCCCCCTGTGGGATGTAGAGAACAAGCAGGTCCAAGTGCCTTCTTCTTGGGCCATGGAGTCTTTGCTGAAACAGATACTCACTTGCAAAATTTTCAAAAATAAAATAAACTCTCTAGGTATTTACAGATGATGAAGGAATGCATGAAAAATTAATATTGAATGTAATGTTTCAAGTATTTCCCATTTACTGGAAATGAGGAATACTCTCCTTCCAAATGTTGTAGGATGAATGTATTGTTCCCTTTGACTTCTGCAATGCTAAATGGACCAAACCAAAGGTTGTCAAATTTTGCATGCTTTCCTTTATCTTCTCCCTTTGTATCCCATCTAAGCACTAGGTCACCTTTATTTAAATTTCTTTCTCTAGCCTTTCTGTCAAATAGTTCCTTCATCTTATTTTGGTATTTCCTTAGCTTGTACTGAATTTCATCCCTATCTTCATTCAACTCAATAATTTGATTAATACTTCTTGAGAAATCATCTTTTTATTCATAAGATTCCTGAAGGAATCTCATAACAAGTAAAGCTAAATGAGTAGGAAAAATTGGTTCTTTGCCATAAACTAATTGGAAAGGAGACTTGCTTGTTGATCTCTGATGGGCTCCAGTATTGCAGAAATAATGTTGCAACTCCTGGAACTCCCTTCTTTAATTTTATCAACCCGGTAGTTCGTAACAAACTTGGAAGTGATGGTGTTGTATGCACAAGTACTAGCTCTTGCCGCAACTGTCACTTGGTCAGCTGGCACAAGTCTGCTAGGAGCTTAAGCCAACTTCTATGAGCTCTTAGAAGAAGCTTTTTAACTGATGAATGAAAGCTAACTCAAAGGGGCTAATTTACTTGCAGAAATAAACTGGAAAGCGAAAAAGAAATGCAAACCCTAGCAAACCCTAATTTTACCAGCCAGCCTACTGATGCGAAAAAGAGGATGCAAGCTACTGAAATAGATGCCATTGAATTCTAGGAAGGTAAAATGCATGTGTCTAAGTTATCACTATCCGAAGAAAACATCTTTTTGTATTTTTGAATAAATTATTAGAATTATCATGCATGTGCTTTTAACTATTTGTGACTGTGCAGAGGTGGATTGGCGAGAGGAAATGCTTGGAAGAGGTCGGGAAGGTTCAGAGAGCACCTAAGGGGTCCCTAACACCCTTCCAGAGAGTTTCACAGAGTTTGGCTATCAAGAAACCTCATTCGTGAGCTTCTACAGGAAGTCTGCAGGGGTTCTACAGGATGTTCAGAAATTTCTACAGGATGTTTCAAAATTGGATTTTGGAGGATGGGTGAGTGAGGGAAGATGCATGAATGGATATGGAGGTAGGATAGGGGTCTGAAGTGGCCTAGGGACTGGTGGATGGAGTGGTGAGAAGGTGTAGATAGCTAAGTTGGCTCAAAGAAGGCTTAAACAATGATGTACAAAAACTAGGGTTATGTGAGCAAATGTGGCAAACATGAGGTAAGGATTCTAAGTAGAGGGTGGAGTGGATGGTGCTGATGGAGAATAGGTAGATGAAGGAGTGGTACAGGTGCTCTGCAAGTCATTTTTCCAATCTGAACCAACAAAGACTTGTAAATTCAAAGACCTAGTTACATTGACCGAATTTGCTAGCTGTCAGTAAAGAGAATGAACAGAAGTGTGACCTGCAATGAAACCATGTGTTTTAAATCATGCAACTAAGCAAACAAAATTCTGAACTTGTAACCAACTTCTACACATGAATATCAAACACTAGTGATTGCATGGCAAAGAAAAATCAGTGTTTTTGTGGGTAGCAAAGTCATCCTAGTCACAGCTCCTGATCCCACTGAGGGAGAGGTGAAACCATAGATGTTTGTTGGCCCTTTTCTTGAATCTTTTTCTGTTAACAACCTATCAACTAAATTTGAGCATGAAAAGCTATTTTACTCATCAAAAACAACCTAAATAATAAAACAAGTTTTAAATCTAAATAACAGATTTTATTCTAAGAATGCAACAAAGACACATGAAAGTAAACAAAGGAGGTACTGGGCACTTGAGATGGGCCCAACCCCAAGATCTATAGAATCCTAAGAGAGATTTAGAGCTGGTGCAAAGCTGGATTCATCTTTATTGATCAAAAGAAATGTTACATTCCAAAAACTGTCCACAAGGAGAACTTGAAAATGTGCTGAAAGCAAAGCTAATCTACTGCCTAAAAATTGAACTACAAAATGACTACAAAATGAATACAAAATGACTAACTACTGGCTAACCAAAATGAGGCCCTAAGCCTTCTTATTTATACAAATTGAGGACCCCAACAGTCCTCCTAAACTTTAGGGACTCGGCTGCCCAAAACTTGTAGTTAACAGCAGTCCTACTTGACTTGCTTGGCTGCCCTTGTGATAATTGATTTGGTGGCCCTTGAACTTCGAGTTGATGGTGGAGAATTCGAGGTAAGGGCCCATAAATGAAGGGAACACCTTCCTAAAAATCCTCTCCACGAATTTGGCTGCCAAGTGCTCATTTCAACCCTTGATTTTGTCTCCAAATTGACCAAAAAGACTACACAAAGCACACATTAGACTTGTTGGCATAATGACTAATCCAATTCACTCTATTAGCATAAATATAATAAAAAACATGCAATAAACTAATGAGAATGGTGGATTAAGTCAAATTAGGAGGTTGAATGAGAGCATATAATTATCCATTTTTGGGGCTCATCATCACCCCCCTACTGAAATTGTTGCTCATCCTCTGAGCAATCAATCTATCTCCTCATATTTTATGGCCTTGGTGGCCTCCCTGTCATGCCAAGATTTTGAAGTGATGGCCTCTTCTCGGTCATGAAACCATGCTTTTCTCTCTGCTCCTTCCCACTATCTGCTCCTTTTCCTAGAGAATTTTTAGCTTTGGTATGATTGTGCAAGTATATTCAATCAGATGGTGGCAATGGTGGTGAAAGGAGATGAAACCAGTGGAGGATGGAAGAAAAGAGTGGTTGCATGCCTCCTCAATAGACTTCAAGCTTCAAATCCCTCTCCATAATCGATTCTGGCCTGCCCAAAGGTTCTACAGGATGTTTTTGGTAGAAATATAGAACTTCTTGTAGAAAGTCCTGTAGCTTCCTGTAGAAGGTTGAACCTTGACTAGATTGTGTTCGAACCCTGAAAAAAATGAGTGTTCATGGAGGGGATGGATGTGAGGATGCCTGGGAACTTGGTAGGGACCCTTCTGCTTGTGTTGGGAGGCCCCCTTTCCGCATTGTGTTCCTGCAACCTGCAACAATTTCCAGGGATTAAACTTGTTTTTTTTTCCTCTCTGTTTCTTCCTTCTTTTTCTTTCTTGCTGTTCCTAAAAAAATGCTTGGCCAAAATAACCCTGAGGTGAAAGAATCACAACATTAAAGACCATAGGAATCCTTCCTAGAAACGTTTCTAAAGTTGATGGATCAGGGGCCTGCAGAGTCTCCAAGAGCAAATGAACCATATCCAAGACAAGTTCTGCATTGTCTCCCCATCCTTTTTCCAATCCCATTTCTTGTAATTTGTATTCAAACTCTGTATATGGTGTATTCTTGGGGAACTTTTTAAGAGGTTCCTCTGCCTTTACCAAGACTGAGCGTAGCTTGGACAAACTTTGTATTCTGTCATTCAGCATCAGCTTCTGGCCTCTGTAGCTGTGTGCTCGAAGGAAACCCAACAAGGGCTGCATGCTTTCTCTATCATGGAATAATCTTTAGGAAAAATTCCGATTGAGAAATTGAACTCCACTACCAATGGAAGATGGCCGTGTTGGGCGAGGAAAAGATTCATGGAAGGGCTCAAGGTCTAGCTCCAATGCATATTTATCCTTGACACTTTTATCCACAAGGTGCTCCTTGAATTCCAAATATTCAGCCACAGAAAGCTGTTCAACAGCAAGTTCATCAATGTTGACACGGACATAATCTCACACACCAGGCCTTGGCCGTACTGCAAGAACAATCCATGGTGGAAGAATGATGGCCTCCTGTGTGGACCTTAACACATCTCCAAATAGCCCATCTTTGAGCGTTTGAAGTTCATCATTCTCTCCAATACCTCTGTTAGTCCATCTAATAAATGATGAGGCTGCAAAATCTTCTTCCCTTGTGCTACATATCTCTCTTCAGGCTCCAAATTTGATGAAGAAAAACTTGGGATTTTCTACTCTGGAAGGCTTTGCTATACTTTCCTGTAGGACGTCTCCCTGTAGAAATGCCTGTAGAGTGCCCCTGCACCTCTGAGAGAGCCTGATACGTAGCAGAATCTCGAAGACAGGTAGAAAAATGCATTGGAGGACTATAGGTTAACCGATTGTGCACACTTCAATTGAGGATATGGAAAGTGCACATGAACAACAGTTCATGAGTTTCAGCTGAGCCGTCTTTAATTGCTGCGTGATTTGTGGTGAGATGGAAAAAACATGTGCGCTGGCTTTTTCGAACTGCAGTGATGTTATGAACTGAATGTCTTCTTCTATTTGGTAATCATCTGATGTCCTTTGCACTGGAGTTCAAGACATCCACCACTGCCTGTGTTTTTCAACTTCCATGTGAATGACTATACACGCATGCTGTGTGATTTTTGCCTGGATGAGTGCAATCAAATATGGCTAGCTTCCTGGCTGAATCCCCCCATCTCATTCGTTCATGCAGTGCTTATATTAGATTCATGCAATAGAGGAACAAGTTTTAGTCACATACCTGAAGTCAAATGGTTGTTGTGAGGTGCTTTTTGCTGCTGCATGCATCTGTTTCGGTGGTTGCATGATGGCTCCTTTGTGCTATAAGGTCTTTGCTGTCTGATGTGTGGTTATTTTTCTTATGCAGGTATCCTCTAGCCAGATCTAAGTTGCAGGAGTTCATTTCCACGTTTAGATCTGCACCCTCGAGCTGCTGCTACTGAATTTTCTCAAGACCGAAACTTGTTTTCTCCATTGCTCCAAAACGATAGATCGGATCGATCTGAAACTTGCTGAGCATGTTCCTATCATCGTTATGCACCTCCCATAGCAAAATTGTGATCAATGGATTCACAGATTCCTAGAAAAATGGAAAATGGCTGAATATTTCAGAGATCAATTTGTCGGAAACCGTGCAATGGAATCGGCTAAAACTGCTTGGGTAGGCTACTATCACCCATGTGCATCTCCCCATGAAACATGTTTTGAAATGGATGCATGGATATGGAGAAAATTCAAAAATGGCTGATGGTGATGGAGGCTTATTTCTTGGAAACCATTCATCGGAATTGGCTAAAAATACTCAGGCATGTTCCCATCACGCCTGTACAATTCCCCATAAAATGGTTTTTCAAATGGATGCATGGTTTTCAAGTTAGGGCAAAAACAAATTCTGTTCTATGTATTTTTTCTTCAAAGCATTCTGCAAGTTTTTGCATGGAAGGAAAAACTGAGCTTGGGTTGTGATGCAGGCATGGAGATGATGGAGGAGGAGTTTGAAGATTGGAGGAGGACTTCTGACCCCTTGAGGAAGCTCTCATGTTTGCCAAAATACCTTTTTTTCAAATCCATTTCTAGCTTCCTGTAGAAATATTGTAATTTCTACAGGAACTTCCTGTAGAACACACAGTTTTGAGGAAAGAAGCACAATGAGATGGAAAAAATGACGAAGAAGGGTGAGGGATGGAAACATGGATGCTTGCAGTCCTCATGGACAGATTCTCGGCCTTCAGGTCCTCTTCAGAGATCAATTTTGGCTCATTTGTAGGCTTCCTGTAGAAGACACAGAACTTCCTGTAGAAGGCACATAACTTCCTTTGTCTTTGTTTTGAGCGATCCTCCTGACCTGTAATTTCCTTCTTGCAACCTGCAATTATTCAATGGAAATTAGCTTTATTTTTCTTTTCTTTTTCTCTTTTTTTTTTTGAAAAACAACTAGGGCGCCTCATGGAGGTTTTCACCCTAATTGCCTGCCCTGGGCGCCTCCAAGGGAGGTTTTCACCCAGGGATCTTATTCCCTTTTTATTTTCTCTTCTTTCCAACCCATTGACCGCCTCATGGAGGTTTTCAATCAATGAGCCAATCTAAGGCGCCTCCGAGGAGGTTTTCACCTTAGATTTTTATTTTCATCTTATTTTCATTTATTTTTTTCTCTACCCTACCCTACTTGAAAAACAAAATTCTTTTCAAGTATAAGAATACTTCCAATGGAGCCATGTGCACATCGAGATTAGAGATAAAATGATGTGGCGGCTCGAAATGCATGCTTTGACACCGATCTAGATTTTAGAGACCAAATGATCTGACTTTGAAAGGATCAAACATAGCTGAGGAAGATAGTACCGCTGCAAGTTAGTGACCGTCTGAAACCATATCTCAATATAGCTCTGATATCCTTGGTCCTTTTGTTGATCTAGATGATTCTTCATGTCACCTTTTATCATGACTTTCTCATCTTCCTCTTTTTCCTGATCTTTCTCTTGAATACATGGAACATTTGATGGTAACCATGAGGGAGGTTTCTTGATCTTTGATTCTGATCTCTTCTCTTCATCAAGAGCAGCCCATGGTTCTTTGATCCTTTCTTTTGAATCTTCTTTTGCCTTTGGTCCTTCAATGTTGTCAACATAATCTCTGCTTTGCAACACTCTTCCTGAGCTATGGTGAAGATCATTGAGCACAAGAGGAGTCATTTGGACATGTTGTGTCCCAGCATTGCAATTGTGTTGAGCTACTCCAATGGACATGTTTGGAAATGGTGGTATGGGTAGCTAAGTGGGGGCGTATATTTGAGATGGATGTGGATGGGGTTGTGGTTGGGTAGGCATTTGGGGTTGCCTTGGTGGAGCAGGAGGCGATAGTTGTGGACGAGCAGGTGGTGGAGGAAAAGAAGTAGGAGGAGTTTTGTATTGGGGCCTCCACCCCTGATGAGGTGCATTCCACTGAGGCTGTGGCTAAGCATAAGAGTGAAATGAATGAGCAGCTGGTTGGGCATAATGGATCTATGAAGGAACAAGGAGGAGGTGTGAACTAGCAAGGATGAGTAGGGGGGCCCCAAGAAGGCATGAAAGTGGCTTGATAGGGGTCATAATAGGTCTCGGATGTCCCTTGTAGTTCCTGCTGATAAGATCTAGGTTCATGTGGCCTCCTTTGGTTCATATAGTAGAGTGCTTCAATGGCTCCTTTTGCCCTCTGATATGCAGCTTTGATTCTAGGCAAGGAAGGGCACTGATTCGTAGGATGGTATTCTTCACAGATGAAACACACTTCAAGGGAGTGCATTGGACATTCGTCCCTAGGATGCTTTCTAGTGCACCTGGGACAAAAGATGGCCAAAGCCCTCTTGGCTTCCTCTTGCTTCTTTTGGATCCACAGGGTATCCAATTGCATGGCAAGAAACTGCCTTATATCACTCTTGAAATCTTCCATCTGATCTTCAAATTCGTCTTTGGACAAGGTGCTGCTCCCAACATTTCTGCTTGTAGCCATTTGCTCCAGAGGAATGGTTTCTTCTTCTTCTTCCCTTGAGGTTCTTCAAATGTGTCTTGCTGTCCACCTAAGGGTTCTTTAATCACAGCCATCGAAGAAGAGAGAATGTTGGCTATGTGAAGCAGTGGGGGTGTTGTGCAATCATTTTTCTAACTTATCTCTACTCCTACAAGGCATGAAATGAAATCTTTTTGGTTGATTTTTTCTTTTTTCTACTTCTAGCTGCAAAACCGAAATAGATTGAACTGCAACTAACTATCTTGCGAAAATGAAAATGTGGAATTGAAATGAAAGCAGGAAAGCACTAATCTATCTTGCTCAAATGAAATTGCAGGAATGAAATGCTAGTCTACGCTTGCAGAATTGAAATGCTAATCTACGCTTGCAGAAATGAAATTGCGGAATTGAAATGCTAATCTATGAAAGCGGGAAATTATAATCTACTTAGCAGAAGATTGTAGTGGAAAATAGAAGAAAAGCAGCAATCACCAATACTCTGACGCTTCCCCGGCAATGGCGCCAAAAAGATGGTGGGCTCCAGTATTGCAGCAATAATGCTGCAACTCCTGGAACTCCCTTCTTTAATTTTATCAACCCGGTAGTTCGTAACAAACTTGGAAGCGACAGTGTTGTATGTACAAGTACTAGCTCTTGCCACAGCTGTCACTTGGTCAGCTGGCACAAGTCCGCTAGGAGCTTAAGCCAACTTCTATGAGCTCTTAGAAGAATTTTTTTAACTGATGAATGAAAGCTAACTCAAAGGGGCTAATTTACTTGCAGAAAGAAACTGGAAATTGGAAAGGAAATGCAAACCCTAATTTTACCAGCTAGCCCTACTGATGCGAAAAAGAGGATGCAAGCTACTGAAAGAGATGCCATTGAATTCTAGGAAGGTAAAATGCATGTGTCTAAGTTATCACTATCTGAAGAAAACATATTTTTGTATTTTTGAATAAGTTATTAGAATTATCATGCATGTGATTTTAACTGTTTTTTACTGTGCAGAGGTGGATTGGCGAGAGGAAAAGCTTGGAAGAGGTCGGGAAGGTTCAGAGAGGGCCTAAGGGGTCCCTAACACCCTTCCAAAGAGTTTCACAGAGTTTGGCTATCAAGAAACCTCATTCGTGAGCTTCTACAGGAAGTTTGCAGGGGTTCTACAAGATGTTCAGAAATTTCTACAAGATGTTTCAAAATTGGATTTTGGAGGATGGGTGAGTGAGGGAAGATGCATGAATGGATATGGAGGTAGGATAGGGGTCTGAAGTGGCCGAGGGACTGGTGGATGGAGTGGTGAGAAAGTGTAGATAGCTAAGTTGGCTCAAAGAAGGCTTAAACAATGATGTACAAAAACTAGGGTTATGTGAGAAAATGTGGCAAACGTGAGGTAAGGATTCTAAGTAGAGGGTGGAGTGGATGGTGCTGATGGAGAATAGGTAGATGAAGGAGTGGTACAGGTGCTCTGCAAGTCGTTTTTCCAATCTGAACCAACAAAGACTTGTAAATTCAAAGACCTAGTTATGTTGACCTAATTTGCTAGTTGTCAGTAAAGAGAATGAACAGAAGTGTGACCTGCAATTAAACCATGTATTTTAACTCATGAAACTAAGCAAACAGAAGTCTGAACTTGTAACCAACTTCTACACATGAAGATCAAACACTAGTGATTGCATGGCAAAGCAAAATCAGTGTTTTTGTGGGCAGCAAAGTCATCCTAGTCACAGCTCCTGATCCCACTGAGGGAGAGGTGAAACCACAGATGTTTGTTGGCCCTTTTCTTGAAGCTTTTTTTGTTAACAACCTATCAACTAAATCTGAGCATGAAAAGCTATTTTAATCATAAAAAACAACCTAAATAATAAAACAAGGTTTAAATCTAAATAACAGATTTTATTCTAAGAATGCAACAAAGACACATGAAAGTAAACAAAGGAGGTACTGGGCACTTGAGATGGGCCCAACCCCAAGATCTACAGCCTCCTAAGAGAGATTTAGAGCTGGTTCAAAGCTGGATTCATCTTTATTGAACAAAAGAAATGTTACATTCCAAAAACTGTCCACAAGGAGAACTTGAAAATGTGTTGAAAGCAAAGCTAATCTACTGCCTAAAAATCGAACTACAAAATGACTATAAAATGAATACAAAATGACTAACTACTGGCTAACCAAAATGAGGCCCTAAACCTTCTTATTTATACAAATTGAGGACCCCAACAGTCCTCCTAAACTTTAGGGACTCGGCTGCCCAGAACTTGTAGTTAACATCAGTCCTACTTGACTTGCTTGGCTGCCCTTGTGATAATTGATTTGGTGGCCTTTGAACTTCGAGCTGATGGTGTAGAATTCGAGGTAAGGGCCCATAAATGAAGGGAACACCTTCCTAAAAATCCTCTCCATGAATTTGGCTGCCAAGTGCTCATTTCAACCCTTGATTTTGTCTCCAAATTGACCAAAAAGACTACACAACGCACACATTAGACTTGTTGGCATAATGACTAACCCAATTCACTCTATTATCATAAATATAATAAAAAAACATGCAATAAACTAATGAGAATGGTGGATTAAGTCAAATTAGGAGGTTGAATGAGCCCATATAATTATCCATTTTTGGGGTTCATCAATCTCTTAGGAAAAACTATGTTTTCCCAAATTGCATGGGTTAGGTGGTTTTCCCAACTCTTTTTATGGTCTTCAAGAGTCTTCTTAATGACCTTAACTAAGCTCTTGTTGGAGGACTCCACTAGCCCATTAACCTATGGATAGTATGGTGTAGAATGGTGTAATAGGATTGAATACTTTTGACAGAACTCAATCATTTTAACATTGTTGAAAGTTTTTGCATTATTTGTAACATTCTGTTGAGGACATCCAAATCTTGATAGGATATTTTCTTCAAGGAATTTAATCATAACAATATCAATTTCATTTTTAACAGGTATGGCTTCTACCCACTTGGTAAAATAGTTTGTAGAAGTTAAAATCCATCTATATTGATTACTTGATTGTGGATGAATTTCCCCTATAAAGTCCAACCCCCATTGTAGAAAAGGGGCATGAACCAATACTGGAACTAAAGGGAGTGCTGACAATTTTTGTTTCCCTACAAATAATTGACATGGTATACAACTTATTACTCTTGCTCCAACTTCTTTAAAAAGTGTGGGCCAGTAGAAACTTGCTTTTAAAATTTTGTAGGCTATTTCTCTCTAGGCATAGTGTCCACCACAAAACCCTACATGGAACTGATCTATAATTTCCTCTGTTTCATTTTTAGTTTAACAAAGAAGAAGGATATTAAGAGGGTCTTTCCAGTATAGGTTAGCATTGATAATGCAATAATTTTTTTCTTTAAGATTTAGGGCTTTGCACTGCTTCAAGTCAAGATCAGCTGGACATTGAAAATCCCTAAGAAACTACACAATATCAGAGTACCAATCAGAGAGTAGATATTTATGATCTATGTGAACAAGAATGGATTGATATGAAGAAAGAGGTTCTTGTGGGTTCTCCCCTTCTATAAGAGGAGGAGGTTCTTGTGGATTCTCCCCAAATGAAATTGAGGAAGGTTCTTGTGGATTCTCCCTAGATGAAATTGAGGAAGGTTCTTGTGGATTCTTTGCAGATGAAATTTCAAAAACCAGATTTATCCCCAATACTTTGCAATTGGATTCAGCTAAAAATTTGGCTAGGCCTTGGCCCTTTACCAACTTTGTAGTCTTAGTTTCAAGATCAAATTCAAGGATTTTAGCAATGCATCTCCCTCTTCTTCCATCAATATCAGGCTGGGTCAAAACTGTTTTAACAACATGATTATGGACATAAGCTGTAATGTGTGAATGTAGGACATAGGTTCTAAAAGCTTTGAGGGCTTGGATTACGGCATAAGATTGTTTTTCAATAATATCATACCTAAGTTCAGCATCCCTCGTAACTTTGGAAAAGAAGGCTATAGGCTAGTCATCACCATTTGTGTTCTTCAGTAAAAGTATAACAGCTAAGGTTGTCTCAGATGCAAAAGAAAATATGCTAAAAGGTGAAGAATAATTAGGACTCGCTAATGTAGGAGCCTTAGATATAGCCTTTTTTATATGATCAAAAGCATATCTAGTAGAAACTGTCCATTTCACTTCATTGTTTTTCTTTAGCATATCAGTTATATCCTTAACTATCTCTGCATAATTAGGGATGAACCTTCTGAGAAAAATAATCTTGCCATGGAAGGTTTGAATCTCTTTCTTATTCCTTGGTAGAGATTGGATTTGAATAGCTGAAACTCTCTTTGGGTCAATTATAACTCCCTCCTTCAATATTATATGCCCTAGTAATTTCCCTTCCTTTATAGCAAATAAAGATTTCTTTGGATTGATGGATATGCCAAATTTCTTGCACCTATCAAAAACCTTGGTCAAGTGTTTTAAATGATTTTCATCAAAATCAGAGAAAATAGTTAAATCATCTAAATAAATGATAGTAAATTCAAATGTTTTACCTACAAATGCTAGATACATGGCTCTCTGGAAAGTAGCTCCAGCACTTGTCAACCCAAATGGCATTCTAACATACATAAATGTACCCTAAGGAGTGGTGAAATCAGTTTTGTCTTGGTCATCTTGACTTACCATGATCTGGTTGTAACCAGAAAATCCATCTAGCATAGAAATCCTATTTGCCCCTGAAACTTTCTGACAAGAACTAAGTTGGCTACCTAGTTAGAGTACCTTAAAGGTACTATGATATGAGCATCAAGCAGCTTTTTAAGCTCTTTCTCAATAGTTGGAAGTAGTATAGGATTGATTCTTCTTAGTTTTTGTTGAAAGGGTTTTGCTTTTGGTTTCAAAGGAATCTTATGCTCAATCAAAGATGTATCATAAGTTTTTAACTCATTATAAGACCAGGCAAAAACATCTTTGTATTTTTTAAGAAGATTTAAGTATTTGATTTTTACATCCAAAGGCAAGGTTGATGACAATTTAACATTTCTCACATCATTCAAAGTCCCAATATTGCATTCTTCGATTTCTTCTTCATGTGAATTACACAAGGGGTTTTTAGAAATATCATTATTATCAAATATTTTTCCAATGGAACTAATCCTTTAGGAATAAAATTATTAGATAATTGGATGATATCATGATCAAGAATTTTAGGACTGAATGAAGTTTCTGGATTTTGGTGATTTGATTCCTGAACATCTTTTTGATCTTCTTCAATTTGCATATTTGAGAATTCATCAATGACTTGAAGGAAAGATTTTAATTGTTCATCATCTTCAAAAATCTGTCAGTGTTTAAGGTTATCAGGAATTGATGGTCTATACTTGACTTGAATCTGGTATTCTAACAATACCGGGTCAGGGATTTTGAAAGAGCTTGTTGAGATAGCTAGTGAGTCAGCATGCATATTTTCATCTCTAGGAATAGTAGTTATGTTAAATCCTTGGAAGATATTTTCAATTGTATCCCAAGATTCATTTTTATAGGACCTAAGTCTTGGGTGTTTTGCTTGACACAAATTTCTAACCTGCTTCACTATTAGCTCAGAATCAAAGAAGACACTCAAGTTTTGAACCTTTAGACTTTTAGGTAGCTCAAGACCAAAGAGAAAATCCTCATACTCAGCCACATTATTAGTGACCTCAAATTCAAGTTTACATGACTGAGTTATGTTTTCTTTATTTGGTGAAATTAGAACAATTCTTGCTCCTACTCCTTCCTTTGAGACAAAACCATCAAAATAAAGTTTTCAGATGTCTGATTTTACAATTTTAGGTTTGGAAACTATATTTTCAATGCCAAGTTGAGTGTTTGATGAATTTTTTGAAGATAACTGAAAGCAACAAAAATCCTGGTCTACTGCATAAATAGGGTGGTTTTTTGCTTAATCAGACCTACAAGCAGTGTGAAGGAATCTGACCTCCCTATATAACCTTAAATGTTCACCTCCATAGACTGAAATAGTAGCAAAAGACATGTCCATCTGAAGTGATCCTCCAAGTTTAGCACAACATGATCTAGACAGGAGCATGCCAAACTTGGAAAGAATATTAGTGACAACTAGGCCTAAAACTATACTCTTGACAGGTATTTGGGCTACGGTCACAACTAGGTACTTGATCAATCCTAGGCATGGTACTTTATTTGAATCAAAGGTGTAAAGATCATGATAAGAACGAGTAACTTGTAACTAAAGTTGGTCCATAATTACCTTTGGCATAAGGTTATGAGAAGCTTCAGAGTCCAGCATGTAGTTATACAAAAGAAAGTCATGGACCTTTAGAGTTACATAAAATGGTGGAACAATTTCATCAATCATATCAGAACTAGGACCAAACACCACTGAGGGCTTTTCATCCTACAAACTAATAACATATCCCTTAGCATCTACACTAGAGGACTATATTCATTTAGAAACTTGATTTTTATAACCAAGCTTTTTGGAAAGTTCAGCTAAAGGTATAGGAACCTTGACCCTTTCCATTTCCTTTTCAATATTGAAAGTTGTCAAAATGGTCTCGTTATATGAAAAGGTTTCAGTGGATGATTTTGTAGTCTAAGGTGTTGGAGTTTATGTTTGAATAGATTTTATTGCATGTTCAATTATAGTGGTAGATTTTGAAGGTCTACCTAGACCTAATCTAGGTCTTAGATCATACCTCTTATTTAATTCTGCAATTAGAAATTCAGAGAATGCTTGGTATTTTAAAATTTGAGCATCTCCTTGTTCTTGTTCAAAATACTGAAGGGAAGATGAAGGAACTATTTCCATTTGTATTGTTGAAGAGTCAATATTATTGATATCTTCAGTGATTAAAGGGCCTGTATCCTATGGTGTTGATCATCAATCAACAAGGGTGGTTGAACGTTTTGATTAGAACCTGGTCTATGAAGAATTTGCATTTGAGGAGTTCTTCATAATTGAGTTTGAGCTTGACGTTTGACAACAGCTTGCTGACTAGTTCTAGGTTGTGTTTCAATTTTAGAAATGTTGGGTTGTGTTATATTCTTTCCATGACTAGCCCACGTAGTTAACTGGGGGGTTAGAAGGGGGGCAGAGCCCCCCCTTCGTTGCACTGATTGCGTAGCAGGGGGAGTCACAGGGGGTTTGAGGGGTGCATATAACCCCACTCTATGGGGTCCAAGGCAGTGCCCCGGAAAATTTTGGTTTTGGACCATATATTAGGTTGGGAGGACCTACCTATGGTTTTGTGCATGTTTTTCGCACATGGTTTTGGATGCGACGGTTTTCAGTCCATGGGATTGGATGCTTCAGCATGTATAAATATGTATTGTAACATTGAAAGGAACATAATGAAAAATCAAGCTGGTAGTCCCAGTTTTGGGATCGAGGGGAAAATCTCTGTGTATGTGTGTTTTATGTGTTATACTCTTACGTTGTTTATTTTCTGTGTTCTAGAATTCATATGCATGTAATTTCTGTATGGGGTTAAAACCTACATTTGGTATCGGAGTTGTTTTAGCTTCAAGGGGATGCCTTTGCTACTAAGGGGTTTCGCTCGGGCCTTTGGTAGATCCTGTTCAGTGGGAGATCTGCGGGATTGATTCTGGTAGTGAAAGAAGATGGCGAGCAGTGGAAAGATAGAGATCAAGAAATTTAATGGT
Organism: Pinus tabuliformis; assembly: GCA_031772625.1. Lineage (NCBI taxonomy): Eukaryota > Viridiplantae > Streptophyta > Pinopsida > Pinales > Pinaceae > Pinus > Pinus tabuliformis. The sequence continues at coordinate 1,620,484,531 of CM062819.1, forward strand.
TAGAGTTTTGAGTTATGGAAACTCAAGATGGAGGATCTATTGGTGGATAAAGATCAGTCGATCGCGGTAGATCCAGGTACTAAACCAAAGGGAGTGTCCGATGAAGAATGGAAGAAGTTGGATTGGAAGACAAGGAGCACAATACGATTGTGTGTCTCAGATTCAGTATTGCTGAATGTATCAGGGGAAGCTACAACGAAGGGTTTGTGGGACAAGTTAGGGACTTTATACCAATCTAAGTCTCTGTTGAATAAACTGTTCCTACAGAAAAATTTGTATTACCTGAGGATGAAAGATGGAGACTCGGTGATAGAGCATCTGAACGCACTTAATACTGTGGTAAGTTAGTTATCATCTATTGATATTAAAATTTCAGATGAAGATAAGTGCATTAGTTTGTTGTGTTCTCTACCACATTCGTGGGATAGTTTGGTTATTGCAATAGGTAGCACTGCCTTGCAGTTTGATGAAATAGTCTTATCCTTGCTTATGGAGGAAATGAGATGGAAAAATATGGAGAGCCAGAATGGTGATGCCTTGTTTGTACGAAGATGGTCCTAGAATAGAAACAAAAATAAGTCATCGAGTGGGAGGTCTAAATCTAGAGGGAGATCTAAATATCCAGGAAAGCCTGTAAAGGTGGTGTGCTAGAAATACGGAAAGGAAGGGCTCTACAAAAGGGACTGTAAATCTAAAGCTCCTGATAAAGGAAAGGGATCTGATGATGCTCCTTCTGCAGAGGTGAAAACCACCTCAGATGAAGGTGGGGATGTGTACTTGGCTTCTTCAAGTAGACATGTAGATCACGAGGCATGGTTGATTGACTCAGGTGCATCCTTTCACTTCACTCCCCATAGAGAGTGGTTCTGCGAGTATGAGAAATATGATAGTGGTGATGTCTTCTTGGGGAATGACAGGAAGGCTAGAATGGTTGGTTGCAGGAAAGTAAAGTTGAAGTTGCAAGGTGGAAGGATTAGAACTCTTCCAAATGTTCTGCGTATTCTTGCATTAGCTAGAAATTTGATTTATGTAAGCAAGTTGGATGATGCAGGTGTAAAAACAGTGTTCGAGAAGGATACCTGCAAGATGGTTCGGGGGGCACTGGTATTGATGCGGGGAGTTTGAATTGGAACCCTATACAAGCTGCAAGGTAGCACTGTTGTTGATGGGTGCAATAGTTCAGTGGTTCCTGAAAGTGGAGCAGAAAATATAGTGGTCTTTGGAGAGAAGACCATGCTATCACATCAAAGGCTTGGACATATTGGAGAGAAGGGCCTTCGAATACTTCATGGTAAAGGTATGGTAGAAGGTATGAGTAATATCTCTCTAGATTTTGATTTCTGTGAAAATTGTGTATATGGGAAGCAACATTGGGTGAGTTTCCCCTCTGGTGGTAAGAGGGCGAAACAGATTTTAGAGCTTGTGCACAATGATGTGCTTGGACCTGTGAAGGTTCCATCACTGGGTAAGTCTGTGTACTATGTATCCTTTATAGATGACTTCTCAAGGAATACATGGATATATTTCCTTAAGAAGAAATCTGAAGTCTTTGACAGGTTTAAAGAATTTAAGGCTCTGGTGGAAAACCAGACAAAGAAGAAGATAAAGGTGTTGAGGACAGATAACGGTGGATAGTTTTTCAGTAAGGAATTTGAAGAATTCTATAAGAAGTGTGGTATAGAATGGCAGAAGACTACTCCATACACACCTGAGAAAAATGGAGTTGCAGAAAGAATGAACAAGATGTTGATAGAAAGGGCAAGAAGCATGCTCAGTGGTGCCAAGTTAGGACAGGAATTCTGGGCAGAGGCAGTGGAGATAGCAGGTTGCATAAATTAATAACCAAATTCTATTAATTAATTAATTAAAATTTTAACTAAATTTAAAATTAATTTAATTAATTAATTAATTTAAATTGATTTTATTTTAAATTTAGTTTAAAACTAATTTTATTTTTAATTTAGGCCAAATTAATTTAAGTGAATTAATTTTATTCAAAAAATTATTAATTAAACTAAATTTAAAAATTAATTAATTAATTAATATAGTTTTAAATTTATTAATTAAACCAAATTTAAAATTAATGAATTAATTAATTAAATTGGCTTTACGTTAAATTTAGTTTAAATTAATTTTATTTTTATTTAGGTCAAATTAATCTATTAAAAAAAAATAAAATTACTTTTAATATAGTTTTAAATTTATTAATTAAATTAAAATTTAAAACAAAATTAAAATTTATTTATTCCATTTAGTTTTTAATAATTTTATTTTTAATTTAGGCCAAATTAATTTAAGTGAATTTATTTTATTAAAAAAAAAAAAAATTAAATTTATTAATTAAACTAAATTTTAAAATTAATTAATTAATTAATTAATGAATTAATATAGTTTCAAATTTAAAATTAATTTAATTAATTAATTAATTTATTAAATTGATTTTATTTAGTTTAAATTAATTTTATTTTTAATATTAGGTCAAATTAATCTAGTAAAAAAAAAAAAATTACTTTAATATAGGTTTAAAATTATTAATCAAAATTAAAAATTTATTTATCCATTTATTAATAAATTGTTGAAAATCAAGCCGACCTCTCCAAACCTAGGTTATCTATCCATCCTTCTATTAATAGGTTCTCATTTTCTTGACTCTCTCTTTCTCAAAATGCAGATCTCATTACCCTGATGATGGACTCACCTAGCTAGTCCGAAACGTCGGTTTCAAAAATTGCTCACAGGTTTTTCCATTAATTAAAAATACTCTTCCAGCCTGTATGGAATCTCTCTTCAACACCATTAAGTCCCACCATGGAAGGGACATGCAGAACAATGCTCTTAATTTTGAGAAAATGAGAATGTCAAGAGCCAGAATCCTATCCAATCTCATATTTCTAAAGCAATGCAGAGATGAAAACCTCACTCCGAAGTTCGCTAAATGCAGCCATCCTCTTAATCGTGGACCTAACATTTCTCTGTTTAATAATCTGAGCAAAACCCTCATAAAGCATGAAATTAAATTTTCTAGATTTCAGTTAATTAAAATCTCTAAAAATCTTCTGGGTTTACACCTCTTACTGTCTTCAACTCTTAGCTCTGATCTCTGGCGAAATCTAGACGCCCTCACTCATGGCAAAGCTGAGAAATTTCTCAATTTTACTCTAGCCAATAAAACCAGAAAACTAAATTCGCTGAGAAACTTAAACCCCATTTACAATTCTGTTCATTCCCCATATCACCAAGTACCTAGCGCCCTTCCCAGTTCTCGCACCCATGAAGGAAACAAAGTTCTGCACCTAAATTCAAACCAAGAATCGAGCACATCCAGCAGTGCGCAGTATATTAACACATCTAGCAATGAAGTAGGTCCCAGCATAAATATGAACCTGAGCTGTAATCCGTCCTTCAAAAATACGCAGAAGCTTCCTAATATACCTACGCAAATGAATGATAGCGTTGTAAATCATGTTCCTGCGCAAGTAAAGAATATTGTTCCCACGCAGTTGACTGGTGAACGAGTCTCCACGCAGAAGGATCTGACCTCCACGCAGCACAATATTGAACATCTACCGAACAAAACGCAGTTGACTTGTGAACTAGTCTCCACGCAGAAGGATCTGGCCTCCACGCAGCACAATATTGAACATCTGCCTAACAAAGAATCGTTGGAATCTGTTGAAATAGTAAAAGATGTAGCAGACCATTATAATTCCAGCGCACCTTCTATTAACTCTTCTCAGCTAAATAAGAAAGCCTTTCAAGCTGTGGACTGTAGCCATAGTAATAACTCCTCAAATTCTCTTCACCTCCTCAGCAAAAATTCGACTGTAGTAAACCTCTCTCAGCTAGTGTTAGATGACAACCTAAAACTACTTCTTGAAAAAGGCTTAAACTTTGCAATATCCCCAGCCAAAATTCCTATATATGACATCATAAGTAACATTGAAGTCAATATAAAAAACACTGACCAAAACAAAGCAGAAGAAATAAGGCAAGATGTTTCCAGAATTCTTAGAAATGCCAGACCTCCCCCCAGCAATATATCCAAAGAAGAAGCCAAAGCCCTAAAAAACATCAACCATGATTCCTGTAGATGAAGCCTTAGAAGTGCTAAAGAACATTACTGACTTAGAAACAGTGGAACTTATAAGCATTTGCCTTAAATCCTCATACTTCAGTTTTAAAGGTAAAATTTATGAGCAAACCCATGGTGTTGCAATGGGTTCCCCATTATCCCCATTGATTGCCAATCTTTACATGGAACACTTTGAGCAAATGGCCCTTAGGTCTTTCCCCTTTACACCTGAAGAGTGGAAGCGGTTTGTAGATGATATCTTTGCTAAATGGAGCCATGGCTTGGATAGGCTCAAGGAATTCTTATCCCATATAAATAGCCTCTCCCAACACATAAAATTCACCATTGAAATTGAGCAAGACAACCAACTCCCCTTCTTAGATGTCCTCCTCACCAAGAAAGAAGGCAAGCTAAGCCACCAGGTCTTCAGGAAGAAAACACACACTGACAAGTATCTTCATGCAAACTCCCACCACCATCCTAAGCAAAAAATGGGTGTCATCAAAACCCTAACCACCAGAGCCTCTAGAATCTCCGACCCAGAACATCTAGAGGAAGAACTTATCCATCTCCATGAAGTTTTTGTAAACAATGGCTATCAACATCACACCATCAGCAAAATTATTAAAAATTCCTTAACCAATAAACAAAACAAAAAGAAATCATTTGATAACCCTAGAATATCCCTTCCCTATATCAAAGGAATCACTGATAAAATTGCCAAAGTTCTCGCTAAGCATAACATTATGGTAGCTTTCACCCCCCCTAACACCATAAAAAACATGCTTGAATCTGCAAAAGATGCAATTGACCCAAAATGTCACAAAGGCGTTTATTCGATTCCCTGTTCGTGCGGTAAAGTTTATATAGGGGAAACAGGGAGATCCTTTGGAGTAAGATTAAAAGAGCACATTAGTGATATTACTAGAAATAGGTCTGATAAATCAGGTCTTGCAGAGCATGCTTGTTCCTCCTCTCACTATATATGCATGGAACAAGCTAAATTAATCCACAAGGAAGACCACTATTTAAAAAGAGGAATTAAAGAGGCAATAGAAATTGAAAAATCTTCTAATAATATGAATAGGGATGATGGTCTTAAACTAAGTAATACCTGGAAACCCTTGTTAAACAAAATAAAGTAACTTTAATTTATACAAATTCTCCCTTAAGACAGCATTTACAGCTCAAATAAGTAAATAAATTAATATTAACATGTATGTATGTATGTATGTATATATATATATATATATATATATATATATATATATATATATATAATTGCATAAATTAATAACCAAATTCTATTAATTAATTAATTAAAATTTTAATTAATTTTAAAATTAATTTAATTAATTAATTAATTAATTAATTTAAATTGATTTTATTTTAAATTTAGTTTAAAACTAATTTTATTTTTAATTTAGGCCAAATTAATTTAAGTGAATTAATTTTATTCAAAAAATTATTATTAATTAAACTAAATTTAAAAATTAATTAATTAATATAGTTTTAAATTTATTAATTAAACCAAATTTAAAATTAATTTAATTAATTAATTAAAATGATTTTACGTTAAATTTAGTTTAAATTAATTTTATTTTTATTTAGGTTAAATTAATCTATTAAAAAAAAAATTACTTTTAATATAGTTTTAAATTTATTAATTAAATTAAAATTTAAAACAAAATTAAAATTTATTTATTCCATTTAGTTTTTAATAATTTTATTTTTAATTTAGGCCAAATTAATTTAAGTGAATTTATTTTATTAAAAAAAAAATTAAATTTATTAATTAAACTAAATTTAAAAATTAATTAATTAATTAATATAGTTTCAAATTTAAAATTAATTTAATTATTGATTTTATTTAGTTTAAATTAATTTTATTTTTAATATTAGGTCAAATTAATCTAGTAAAAAAAAAAAAATTTACTTTAATATAGGTTTAAAATTATTAATCAAAATTAAAAATTTATTTATCCATTTATTAATAAATTGTTGAAAATCAAGCCGACCTCTCCAAACCTAGGTTATCTATCCATCCTTCTATTAATAGGTTCTCATTTTCTTGACTCTCTCTTTCTCAAAATGCAGATCTCATTACCCTGATGATGGACTCACCTAGCTAGTCCGAAACGTCGATTTCAAAAATTGCTCACAGGTTTTTCCATTAATTAAAAATACTCTTCCAGCCTGTATGGAATCTCTCTTCAACAGCATGTTACCTGGTCAAAAGATCACCGTCATCAGCGTTGGAGGATAAGACTCCACAAGAGGTATGGACTGGTAAGAAACCCTCTCTTTCACATCTGAGGGTATTTGGATGTGATGCATATGTACATGTTCCAAAGGAGAAACGAACCAAGTTGGATAGTAAATCTGAAAAGTGCATCTTTATTGGGTATAAGGATGGTTTAAAGGGTTATAAGATTTGGAACCCAGTAATAAGGAAGGTTGTGTACAGCCGAGATGTGCTGTTCAGAGAGGTAAAAGATGTTATTAAACATGAAGTCCAACAAAAGGAACCTGAGAAGATATAGTTTGAGCTAAAGGAGGAAGAATAAGACTCTACAGCAGAGGAGGAATCAGAAGATGAAGAGCCACGAACTCCGGGTGTGAGAAGATCAGTTCGAGAAAGAAGGTAGCTAGAAAGGTATAGTCCATTTGCTTTCTGTTCAAATTTTGCTTTATCTATTATTGACGATGATCCCAGAACTGTGAAGGAAGCAGTAGATTTAGAGGATGGAAAACTCTGGAAAGAGGCCATGGTTGATGAAATGGCATCTTTGCACAAAAATGAGGCTTGGGATCTGGTGGAGTTGTTCGCTGGAAGGAAACCCATTGGCAACATATGGGTGTTCAAGAAGAAGAAAAATGCAGAAGGAAAGGTGGAGAAATACAAAGCTCGGTTGGTAGCAAAAGGTTATCCCCAGGTGCTGGGAATTGATTTTGGTGATATTTTTTCTCCTGTTTCCAAGGTAACTTCTATTAAATTACTTTTATCTGTTGCTGCTACTTTTTATTTTGAGGTAGAACAAATGGATGTGAATACATCGTTTCTTCATAGGGATCTATAAGAGGAGATATACATGAAGCAACCTGAAGGCTCTGTGGTGAAGGGTAAGAAAGAACTGGTATGCAAGTTAAAGAAGTCTCTGTATGGGTTAAAATAGTCACCAAGGATGTGGTATCAGAAATTTGATACATTTATACGGGGACTTGGCTTCACCAGAAGCAAAGCAGATCACTGTGTGTATTTTAAATTAAATGGTGACCATGTTATTTATCTCGTCTTGTATGTGGATGATATGTTGCTGGTTGGAAATGACAAAGAAATTATCCAGGGTTTGAAGACCCATTTGTCCTCCAAATTCGACATGAAAGATCTTGGTGCTGAAAACCATATTTTAGGCATGGAAAATAAAAGAGATCAGACAAAGATGAAGCTTTGGTTAAACCAGAGGAAGTATGTCGAGACAATATTGCAGAGGTTTAATATGCAGGATAGTAAACTGGTGAAGGTTCCTATTCCTGTAGGTGTAAAGTTATTTGCTGAACAGTGACCCAAGACACAAGAAGAGGAAGAGGACATGTCCCATGTTCCATATGCAAGTGCAGTCGATAGCCTAATGTATGCGATGGTCTGTACTAGACCAGACATTACATATGCAGTGGGCGTGTTGAGCAGGTTTATGTCAAAACTAGGGAAGGAGCACTAGAGAACAATGAAGCGGGTTTTCAGGTATTTCCATGGCACTAGTGATTATGGTTTGTGCTACCAAGGAAGACCAGGATTGGAAAGAGTGTTGGATATTCGTGGCTTTGTTGATGCAGACTGGGCTAGAGATCTAGATCAGAGAAGATCTAAAAGTGGGTATGTGTTTAACCTATTTGGAGGTGGAGTCAGTTGGATGAGTAAGAAACAAGCTCTAGTGGCAGTATCAACTACAAAGGCAGAATACATGGCAGCCACTCATGCAAGAAAGGAAGCAGCTTGCTTGCAGAGATTGTGTTCAAGTATGGGGTTAGTACAGGGAGCTATAAGGATAGACTGTGACAGCCAAAGTGCAATATTCATGGCAAAGAACCCTGCATACCATTCAAAGAAAAAGCACATTGATGTTCAGTATCACTTTGTGAGGGATATGATAGAAGACAAAAAGGTGTTGCTGGTAAAGGTGGACACTTTGAAAAATACTACAGATGCATTGAAAAAATCTGTGAGCTCTGATAAGTTCTCTTGGCGTAGAGAAACAATGGGCATTACAGGGCTAGATAAATGACTAAGATCTCTTGTGGCCCCCTGTGGAAAGAAAACAACAAGTGGGAGAATGTTAGGTTGTGTTATATTCTTTCCACGACTAGCCCATGTAGTTAACGAAGGGGTTAGAAGGGGGGCAGATCCCCCCCTTCGTTGCGCCAATTGCATAGCGGGGGTAGTCACAGGGGGTTTGAGGGGTGCAGGTAACCCCACTTTATGGGGTCTGAGGTAGCGCCCCAAAAAATTTTGGTTTTGGACCCTATATTAGGTTGGGCGGACCTACTTATGGTTTTGTGCATGTTTTTCGCACATGGTTTTGAATGCGATGGTTTTCAGTCCATGGTTTTGGATGCGATGGTTTTTGGTCCATGGTATTGGATGCTTCAGCATGTATAAATATGTATTGTAACATTGAAAGGAACATAATGAAAAGTCAAGCTGGTAGTCCCGATTTTGGGATCCAGGGGAAAATCTCTATGTATATGTGTTTTATGTGTTATGCTCTCACGTTGTTTATTTTTTGTGTTCTAGAATTCGTATGCAAGTAATTTTTGTATGGGGTTAAAACCTACAAGAAATCCTATTAGAAAGGTTTCTAAGTAAAGATGTAATTTCATCAATTTTCTTTCTTCTTTCTCTTCTTTAGCTTTAAGTTTTCCAGAATTTGACCTATTAGCTTCTACCTCTATAGCATTTGTCTACATGTCTTCCAATGTGTTAGATACCCTTTCTCTTAGCATGACTGCAAAGTCATCTTCAAATGCTTTGGAAAATCTGACTTTTGCAGCTGCTACTAGTGGCTTACAACAAATAGGCATTTTATGATAGAGTTTATTAAATCTTTTGATGAATTCAGAAACTGGTTCACCAGGGTTTCTCTTCAATTCTTAAAATTCAATGAGAAAGTAAACATGATCTTTCTTTACCCCCTATTGGTTTTTAAAGATAGTTATGAGCTCATTCCATGTTGTAATAAAGTCAACTCTAAGTTGCCTAAACCAGATCCAAACATTTCCATCTAAGGATTGCTCAAATAATCTCATATACACATCTTCTTGTTCTATGTTCATATTTTCAACAAAATCTAGGAAAGCTGATACATGATCCTCTTCTGAGGGACCTGTTTCTCCATTAAATCTTGGTAAATGCTTTAGATATCCATCCGGAAAATTTTCCAAGTTTGAGGGAGAACTAGAGCAGCATACCTTGCTTGCACAATGGGTCAAAAAGCCATAATAGTAGGAGGAGTCTGGGGTGACTGGGTGGATGATGATGAGGAAGAGGAAGATGATGAAGATGAAGGGGATGAATATGAATCGGTAGGGGTATTATTATGTGGAGGAGAGAAAGAGGGAGGAGACCTCCTTGAGGATTTCAAAGTGGTTTTAATAACCAACTTCTGAACTCATGGTGGAAAGTCTTCCTTATTATCAGACAAAGGATTTGAATAGACATAAAATGTCTCTTCAAGATTAGTAGAGGTTGATGGAATAGAATAAGAAGTTGGAGAAATGAAATTTGTAGACCGGAATTCAAGTAAATGTAAACTCAATTCTTCCTCAGATGAAGGTGATTTGATAGGAATGGATGGGACTTGATATGACTCAAGTGATTGTATTAAAAAGGCTGATGGAAGATCTACTCCTCTAGAATGGAGTTCAGAAACCCTAGGAGGTAGTTCAGTCCAATTAGGATGGAATGGCACAAATGAAAAAGATCTACATATGAGATGTCTTCAGGGTGTAAAGCTGAAGAAGAAGAAGAGGTTCTATGTCTTCTCCTTGAAGAGGCTCCCCTAATAAGTCTTTCTGGATCTAGTAGAGGGTTAACAATTTCAGAATCAGAATGTCATCTACTATAGCCATCTTGGACCAGTGGAATCTTCAGTTGAAATATTTTGACCTATATCCTTATCCTTTATTCACCTTAAAGGAAAGGGAGAATCGTTGCCCCAGGGAAAATCTAGCTTTCAATCATTCGGTCCCCGAAAACGGTGCCAATCTAATGTTGTCCTTTGAGATAACCTAAAGTCAATTAGCTATACAAAATCATCTAAAATGTTTTGCTGTTTTGAGTAATTGGATGACTAGTGAACTATTTGTAAATAGTTGCTTTAAACTTAGACAGATTTTTGATAAAATGAAAGGTTATTCTTTAACTGCACATTGTTATTTTGATTTTAATGTGATGGAGAAGTAGAGTATGTAGAGGTATAATTGATTTGATATTCAAACTTAATATTTAACCATTTATAAGAAGAAATTAAGAAAATAGTGTTTTATTAATCAACAAAATATAATCAAACTATTACAGAGATTTAGTGTAATTTATTTTCAAAGAGGAATTTACAATAACAAATAGTTCTGTAAATTAGTCTCTTATTTAAATTACAACTTCACAGAGCATTCAAAATGAAATTGATATTCAATTAAATTTTAAATCGGATGACTACAAAAGAATTAATTTATATGAAGAAAACATAATGAATAGAAAAGATGAAATACAACTCACTGAGAGATACACCATATGAGGCAAATCCAGAATCTTTTATTATCTCAAAAATGCTCCAACTTAGTACAAATCTACTTGATAACTTGTTCAAGTGTTCAACCCATAATAACTCAAAGTAGGAGCTATTTATACAAAACTTTACAAAAGATCTACAATTTGTTTGGAATAGAATACCAAAATAGTACAAAATTACAAAAATAGAAAAATATAATAGGAACCGAAAAACTGCTGAAGAGGTGGCTCTATCCTTTTGGAATTTGTTGATGATCTGGCTTGAAAACACTAATGAGCTATTCTGCTGTCACAATGAGGAATTACTAAATTTTTTCACACAAAGGATCCTATCTTTGTTCATTTGGGATTTCTACATTTACCATTTTCCCGAATGTTTCATCCACCTCTGTATATCTTTCGAAATTAGGCTTGGTGAGAAACAAGTGCTTGATTCCATGTAAGATTGTTAAATCATATTCCAAGGCTTTTAGAAAATCGCTTCCTGTCATATGTCCTTTCACTCCTGAAAATTTGGCTCTGCTTACTGTAATAGCATATAACTCCCCGCAATAATCAACTAATCTAATCAACTTATCATTTAAACTTAGTAATCCTGGAAATCCTTTCTAATTTAAAAAAATAAATTTTGAATGAAATCTCTTGACATAAATCTCCAAGGTTTAACACTTAGTTTCCAATTGATTGATCAAATTCTTTTTCTGTAAAACATTTTTGATCTCTAAGATGGTAGTTGTTCTGACAGAGATGTTTATTTCTTATAATTCCTCTCTTCTCTTTGAATTTAAAACCTTGATCGTATCTGTGGCTTCTGCTAGCTTGGTCTTCAAGGCTGCTTTTTGTTCTTTAATCACTGCTTTGCACCTAGTAATGAGTTCCTACTACTAAAAAATAATCTGTATGGATGGCCATACATCTGTCATGGATTGACTGATTTTTGTCCAAATACTCTCCTTGGCATGAGCCAAAGTGTCTGCCATCATTGACTCACTCTCCAACTTCTGGATTTTAAGTTCTAATTTGTGAGTCTTCTGCATTTATTCCAGATACTTAGTATCATTTTTCACTTTCTACAATTCTAGATTTTGAAATTTCTGAAGTAGCTTCTAGTTTTCCTGCTTCTAGATTGACAGCTCATGTGCTAATCTAGTTGGTTTAGTTGTTGTTGATGTAGACTCAATGGTTGTAGATGAGGAACTAGGATCTGTACCTGCAACTACTATTGGGACTGTTGTAATGGGCACCATGGAAAATTGTGTTGTTTCCTTCTCCTTCAATAGATCTTCAATATGTTCTTCCATCTTATTCAACTGTATATTCTGCTCAATAATAAGCTTGAGAATATCCTCTTTTTGTTGTTCAGTTTCTTCCATATCCTTGGTCAGGGGATATTCTGTTGAAGGAAGCTTCAACACTTTCTTCAATGCACCAATGTTTGCATCTTTCTTCTTAATAAGTAGTTCTGCAAGCTTTTACATCCTTGGGATCATATCCCACTTTAATCACAAAATCCTCTAGTGATTTTATTCTATTGTCTTTAGCTAGAGAGGAGATATTTTCTAACTTAAGTTGGGACTGAACATTTGATAGAGCAGTCCTGAGTTTAGAAAGAGACATGGATGTAGTTGTCATAGTAGAAAATAGGATCTCACCAGTTTGTCTGTGCATGTCCATCTGGTCAATTGGATGAATTTAACTGGTGTCAAAAGAAAACACAGTCTTCTTGTAATCAGATGTTGATTTAGGAATGGAATCTAGGCTTATAAGAAAGCCATTTTCATTTTTCCCTTCTCACTGTCAAAAGTAGAAAGGAGCCTATGTTGGGAGGTGGAAGTTTGCTTCCAAAAAGGACTATACACATTGGAATTTAAAGTCTCATTTTCGTACTTAACTTCTAGGTATCTTGAAAATATGTTTGAATCATTTGAATTGCTGGTTCCTGTTGACTAAATAATTTCTAGAGGCTCTCTAGAAGGTGACGTTACAGGAGAAGTAGTTGAAGCACTAAATGTAGGAGGAGTGGTTTATGTACTAACTCCTACTGATGTAGATACTTCTGCATCTCAAGATCAATTATCACTGGTGGAGTCTCTTCTGCTGATGTGGTCAAGCTAGCTCTAGGCTTCTTTTGCTAAAAAATGAATCCTTTCAACACATATTCAATGGATGAAGTTTCCTCTCTCAGCCTCTTCTATTGCTTTCTCTGAGCAACTGGAGTCTGGTCAGTGGGAGTAGACACAACTTTCTCATCCGCCTTTTACAGAGTCCCTTCAATCCATATTTCTTGATTCATAAACTTTTCAATTTCTGGCCTTGCAGTATGGTTATAAGGAGTCATCTTGAAACTAACCCTTAAGGCAAAAATGATGCCAAAAGGATCATAGGAGTAGGTGAAACTAGGCTGGAAATTCATATTCTTCAATAATGCATCTGCCTCAACACCCACTGATTTGGTGTTGCAAATAAATGACCCAATCTGTGATTTGAGCTTGAACTAAGACTTTCTTTTACCTGACACAAAATGTAGCTCATCCATGTGAATCATCTGTCTGATATATTCTAGAGAAAATATTCTCAAAGGAAAATGTTTAGGAGGCTTGTATGGTGCAAGATCACAACCATATATTCTTATCTCAGTGTATTTCTAGTATAAATACCAGTCACCAGTTTTGGTTTGTTCACTTAGGTGTAGGATCCTTTTAATTTCATTCCCAATTCGAGGCTCTATCTGGCTGTTAAGGAGCTGTACCACTAGATGTACAAATGCATCCACAAATTTTGCAAATGATGGGGTGGTAGAAGTTCCCTGACGATTTCTGTCCAATGAATCACTGATTGATTCACTCCTTTTTCATCCTGCTTGTTGAGTTTGATTGGTAACAAATCACCCTGTTGGAAAAGAAGCATGTAGACAATTACAGAGTTGTAATTGAACACTCCCTGTACAATGAAATTCATGAATTGTTCATGTATATTGTCAGCCAAAAATTGGTTGTAATTATACATGAATGCTGGTTGTTGGTCTTTATTGAAAATGGATAAGAAACCAAGGATTACTTCATCAACAGACTAGTCATCAGGGTATCAAAATAAATAAGAAAGCAATGAAATGCAATATCTAGAGGCTTCAAGAAACATGGCAGATGAGTAAGGTGGATTTCTTTTGGGCAATTCTGCATCTTCAGACAAAAAGATTTCGAATATTTGGGCTCTCTATGGGAAAGTTAACTTATGGTATAGATCCATAAGTGTTGCTGGTGAGAATTGAGTCAAGGAGTCAATTTGAGGAACTAAGAGCATTTCATTTATAGTTTGAGCAGAAATGGTTATCAGAATGTCTCCATTCTGAGCCATGACTTCCCTTTTCACAAGGTCATACTTGGCTTGACACTAGGTAATAAGATCAGGGAATTCATGTGTCTTTGGGAAACTGTAAAAAGGTAACAAGGATTCCCAAAACCTAATCGAATCTTGTTGGTCTAGATAATTCTGTTTAAACCATAAGTGTAGTTCATAAAAATCAAACTCACACTTGGCCTCTGCAACTTTGAATAGTGAATCGACAATCGGAATATGGTCAAGGTCAAGTTGAGTTGGGGTGATAGTACTTTCCTCTGTGGTTTGCTTCTTGGATTTTTTTTTTAGGGTCATGGTAGCAGACAGGAAGAAATATGGTTACAAGTGATAGTCTGAACAAAAGACCATAAGTTCTGCAATCAATGTATACCTGCAAACAATGGAGAATAATCAGAAGAAAGTGACAATGAGGCCAGTTTTGTTTTATTTATAAGATGGGGGAAGGGGTAACAATTTTTTTAATAACCATAGCGGATTTAAATGCAAGGGAGTGGGACTGCAACGGATGGATACAACGGGTATGCCGAACGGGGGGATAAGTGTGTAAGGAGGTAACGGATGGGAGGAATAAGAAACGGATAGGTGAGGTGTCAGCTAGGGATTAGTGGAGGGATAAAAACCTTTTAGCGAGGTGAAAGAGTCATTGGCCAAGAAAACCACTAGTGGTTTGCGGGGGGGGGGGGGTAGGGCGTTGTTTGTAGTTTTGTGTAGGGAGGGTGTGGAGAGATGTGAGGATGACACGTAAGGTTGGGGAGTACGCCATGGAAACCACTTTGCAGACCCCTCCCCGTCATGTTAACGTGAAACAGTGGAGGGGGGTGTGAAATCTCTCCTCGTCGTTGATCTAGGCAGGGAGTAGATCAACCGTCGAGTCATGCGCCTTCGTTATTCGAAACTGACAAGACTTTTTGTCGTTTATTGATTTGAGTCAAATCAAACATGTGCGTTATAATATAATTGAAATGCCAAAGTTTATAATCAAAGAATTAATCCTGATTAAGGAATTAATTATATATTAACATAATTTGACATTTTCTGATGTGGCGCATTTTGACTAGCAGCCTTTGCATTTATAATAATATGAAATTGAAGCCTTTCTTTTCTTTTTGCTTCCCTAACAATTTATTTTTCTTTTGCCTTCTTTATTTAGGGTAGCGAACACCTATAATTTTATTAATATGGATGCCTATAAAATATCAAATTGTCCTAACATTTTAATTCTTCTTTCTTTTGCATCCATATCTTAGCTTATCATTTTAAAATTATTTCTTTTGACTAATATACTAACCTATCAAAACCAAATTATTTTACAACACCTGTTTAAGTTCGGATCAATGGTATCATAGGGGTCTGTTCTTTCTCTTTTTTTCTTTGCATGTACCCAACAAGGTCAGGATATAAGGAGTTAGGGCTCAAACTGGTTGAACCTTTGCAAGACTAGCCTTGCAAATCCCGACAGCCTACCTTGACAAAAGAGAAGAAATACGACGGGGCAGGAGATCCTTTCAAAATATTGCTCGACGAAGGCCTCGAGTGACAAAGGAACGTAAAGATGGAAAACATTTCCTAGATCCTTCAGTTGCTACCCAAGGGTGACACATCTCCTTCCAGCAGCTACTCTGGAAGTGCCACACCATTTAAGGTACAAGTTGGCTTTGACATCCCCATATTTTAGGGTCAGATAGATGCAAACGCCGTAGATAATTGGTTAAATCAGCTAGAAGGATATTTTTATGTTCATAATTTGTCCAGCTGGGAAAATATTACTTTCTCACTTCTCAAAGTTGCCCCCAACGTTAAGGACTGGTGGGAAACCTACTATGAGAAGAAGGATGAAAGTAAACCCTTACTATTTTCGGCTACACCCACTTGAAATTAGTTTTGAGATCCCATCAAGGAGAAGTACTACCCTGTCGGGAGTTATGAGGATAAATACATAAAGAGGACCATGTTGCAATAGGGAAGGGACCGAGACATGCCAAATTTTACCAATGTTTTTCATACCCTTCGCATAAAGTTGGGTATCAAGGATTCTGAGAAACATTTGGTACTCAAGTACCGCGATTGTTTACACAGGTACATTCGGGATGAGATGGAGTTTTTGTACATCTCCTCGCTCGACACGTCATATCAATACACTGTCAATATTGAGAAGAAGTTTAAACAAAAAAACGTAAGACTTTGGATCTGTGAATCTGAAGCAAGGGAAAGGTGCCACCAAACTGTAGAGCAAAGGGAAAATCCAAGGTGGGGTGACCCAGGATAACCCTCCAAAGCTATAAGAAAAGAACAACACCACGAAGACAAAGAAGGACATGGGAAAGTGGTGAGAGCTCCATAAGAGCACCACTCACAACACAAGTGACTGTAGGGCCAAGGAGTCATTGGTGGTCGAGCTGAAGGCTTCTGAGTCAAACGCATGTTCTGACTCTAATTCATAACCCAACAAGGGGAATGACAAAGGGAAGCAAATCATTGACATGGAGCCCAGTGCCACTGTGGCCACAACCAAGATCTAGAAGATTGAGCCTGAAGATCTAGAGGAGGCAGAACGCCTATTCCACTCACAGATGTGGGTGAAGGGTTCTTCGCTGCAATTCATTGTTGACAATGGGAGCCAAAATAACCTCATTTCAGTAGAGGTCATGAAGCAACTAGGCCTATCAACTAAAACACATCCACAACCTTACACCATCGGGTGGATTCACCAAGTACATGATATCCATGTCAGCCAGCAGTGATGCCTTCCGTACAACATCAAGCCCTTCATGGATGAGGTACTATGTGATATTGCTCCTCTTGAAATTTGTTATGTATTATTAGGAAAACCATACTTGTGGAAGTGGCATGATGTATATGAGTCTAGACCCCACTCTATTATTATTTCTTTTGGTAGTAAGTTATATAGGATACCGTAGGTAGCCCCACCTACCGCCATCTCTTTTATCTCTGCTAAGAAATGCAGTAAGATCATCTCCTAGACTAGGAAATTTGTTTTCTTTCTGATTCACTCTCAAAGTAAGGGGAAGATCATAGCCACATCCATGGCCATCGAGAAGGGTTCCTCCACGTAGCAGAAGTAGGTGGATATGATCATGGAAGAATACAAGGACATCTTCTCCCCACCCATAGGAGTACCCTTGCATTTTCAGGTCATGCATTCGATTGGTCTGACTCCCAAATCACCTCTACCCAATAGGATAATATATCACCACTCCATTTTTCAAAATGAAGAGATCAAGCGGAAAACCTAGGAGCTGCTGCAAAAAGGGCACATCTGACCAAGTTCCTCAACTTGTGGGAGCTTGATTGGACTTGTATAGAAGAAGGATGGGATTTGGAGGCTCTGCATTGATTATCGGGCACTAAACAAAATCACAATCAGGAATGGGTTTCCAATCCCATGGATTGATGACCTTTTGGACCAAATCTAGGGGGCCAAGTATTTCAGAAAGATCAATCTGCAGTTTGGTTATCACCAAGTTATAATAGAGCCCACAGATGTATGGAATACCACCTTAAAATCCAAGGAAGGCCTTTTTGAATGGTTGTTTATGCCCTTCAAGTTGAAAAATTCCCCTGCTACTTTTATGAGGCTAATGGATGACATCTTGCAACCCTTCACCAACTCATTCGTGGTTGTTTATCTGGACGACATCCTCATCTTTAGCAAGAGTTTGGAAGAACACTTTCAACACATTCAACATGTCCTTCAAACCCTTCGAGTGCACAAACTATGTGTCAACTTGGAGAAATTCACCTTTAGCATGAGCCAGGTCCAATATTAGGATTACATCATAGATGAGCATGGCATGCATGTGGATTTGACTAAGATCCAAGTTATTCAGGATTAGCTAGCCCTAACCACTTTAAGGGAGCTTCGAAACTTTTTGGGCCTTGCAAATTTTTATCAGAGGTTCGTGTTGGGATTCTACCATATCGCTTGGCCTTTGAGTCAGATTACTAAAGGCAGGGTGAAAGAAAATTTTTCCTAGTCCGAGTCCCAATAGAAGGCTTTCGTTGAGTTGAAGCACTGGCACTGCTCTACACCGGTACTCACACTGCAAGACCTGCAACAACCATTTGAAATCGAGACAGACACCTCAGACTATGCTATTGGTGCAGTCCTCACCCATCACTAGCATCCATTGGCCTATCACAGTGAGACACTTTCTGATACAATTTAGAAGTACCCCACCTATGATAAAGAGATGTATTCTATCGTGCAGGCTTTCCAACAATGGAAGCATTATATTCTGGGGAAGGAGACAGTCATCCACACTGATCACCAACCTCTTCTGTTTATACAAACACAAGGGAAGTTGTAGAATGATTGCCATCAAATGTGGTCTACATATCTGCAACAATCACGCTTTAACGTTAAATACAAAAAGGGCAGCACCAATGATGTTGCAAATTGCCTCAGTCTGCCCCCAGTTGCATCATTGATTATTGTTCTCAACTCTTGTGGCCACGATACCTCTGGATGGTTGCAACTATACAAAAATGATCTAGATTTCACCTTCACATACCAGATTCTTCTAGATGGCAAGAAAGTTCCTAATTTCCACCTCTAGGACACATTATGCTACCTAGGCCACCTTTGTGTTCCTTCAAGTGAGCGTGCCAATCTGATTTGGGAAGTGCACTACAGTCGAGTCATAGGACAATTTGGTGTGGATAAAACTGTGGTTGTACTAAAAAAGTAATTTTATTGGCCAAAACTCTAACTAAATGTTGTTAAATATATCAGATCCTGCATTTCACACACCATCGCTAAGCCAACCATCAATAATCAAGGCATGTACACTCCTCTGCCTACTCCCAACCAGCCATGGGAATCGATCTCCATGGACTATATGTCTGGCCTCCCATCTACCAAGCATGGTAATGACTGTGTATTTGTGGTCATGGAAATATTTTCTAAGATGTCTATATTGGCAGTCTCCAAGAAGAGTATCATAGCAGAGGACACTTCCAAACTCTTTTTTGAACAAGTGTGGGTACATTGGACACCAAACTCACTAAGTTGACTCCCTTCCATCCCTAGACTGATGGCCAAACGGAGGTTGTCAATAGGATAATAGTGCACATACTCCACATGTACAACTATAAGAATCCACAAACCTTGGATGAGAGACTTTCCTATGTGAAACACAGTTATAACAGATCCCTCCATATCTTGACTGATTGTAGTCCCTTTCAAGTGGGTCTAGGATTTCAACCATTGTGTCTAATTGATGTTGACATGCCTGATGCAACTACACAAACAAAATCCACACATGTATTGTCTGAGTTTGATAAAGCGACCGAATTTATTGAACACATCCAAAACATCCACCAAGAGGTTCATGGCATCTTGGAGAAGTCAAATTCCAAGTACAAGAAGTGACATGATCAACATCGAGTGCCACACAAGTTTTTGGTGGGCAGAAAAGTTTGGTTGAATTTATAGAAAGAACACCTTACTGAATCCCATTAGAAGCTCAAGCCACTCCGATATGTTCCTTACACCATTACGAATGTTGTGGGAGACAATTCTTTTGAGCTCAACATTTCACCATTCCTTGGCTTGAACCCAGTGTTCAATGTGGACAACCTTCAACTATACTTCCCAAAATTACTAGACACATCAGGCATTGCAGAACAACTCACACCAACGGAGTTAAACCGAAACTACATAGAACAGGCCACAACTGAACTGATTATGGACGCATAGGTCAAGAACACTCGCCAACAAAAGATCCAACTATATTGGGTTGTTAAAGCTTTCCAATTCCTTCACCAAGTCAAGTGACTCACCAAGGACCAAATTCAGCAGAAGTGTCCCTATCTCATGGAGGCACTCAACGCAATGGGGACCATTTCTTCCTAAGGGGGAAGGACTAATCCAGGTGGATGTTGGTGGCCACTCGCCTATTCCACTTAGACCCCCACCACTGTCTCTTTCAGTTTTTCAGTTTCCTTAATTATAGCACAATTTACTATTTTTGGTATTTTTTTGGGTCCTCAGATTTATCTTTCTAACGAGGTATTGTGTGCATCAAACAGAGATTGTATGCCAAAGTTACAACCCCGGGAAGTTGATGTTCAAATTTACCCAAGCGAGGCCCATAGTTTTGGTGCTTCATCTCCTGGGGTTAGTTTTTTGGATGTTTAGGGTTTTCCATTATTTCTCAACAATAAATAGGCCTTCAAGCCTCATTGTAACAGAGTTCAGAGGCATGTAGCCACCACATCTCTTCTCAGAGATAAGCTACCATCCCCTAAGCTAGTCTTATTTCCATTCTATTTGTAAGCATATTTCAGTATTTGATATTAATGAAATGAAGTTTTATTTCTGCTACATCTCTTTATATATGGTTTTATCCATAGTTTGTTGCATTCATGTTTAAGTTCATATCACATAAGTAGTGAGATTTCCATGCAGCTACTCCATTGTTAGAGTCTTTAATTATGACATCTCTTTAATGGCTATGATCTTGGCATTAAATATCATTTGGGGTGATCTTAAGACCTTTTGGACAACTACCCCTTTTTTAATTCTTCATCAAGACCTCTAACCATATTTTCAACTTCATCTACTCTGAGGAAATATTCAACAATGATTTCTTTTTCATTCATTCTAAGAGTCTTAAATTTCATCGTATAGGTTTGGAGTTTAGCTTTATTAACCTTCTCATCTCCTTCATAGAAGCTTCTGAGTTTGTCCCATGCTTCTTTTGTTGATTTTCAGTGCATCACCTTTACCAACTTAGATTGGTTAAGACAAAATATAATTGCAATATTGGCCTTTGCATTATTGTTATAGGCTCTCCTTTTTCTAGGATCTATCAGTGGAGTTGTTGGAATTGTGTATCTAGACTCTATTGAAGACCATACATCCACACTAAGCAACATACATGCTTCCATTACATTTCTCTAGAATACATATTTAACTCCATCAAAGATTGGTACTTTGCATGTGTAAATGTCTTGGATTGCCTAACTTGTCATGATTCTCTATGGATCTACCTTCCAATGGTTAAGTTGTTCCTAAAGGAACCCACTTTGATTCAATTGTTGGGAATCAGGAATTACTAAGAGGGTGGGAGGGTGAATTAGTAATTATAATATTTTACAATTGTTTAAACAAAACATCAGACAATCACACAACAAGAATGTATTCATACTTATACACAAAGATTCTAATGGAAAATCCACTAAATATTTATTTGTATTATGATTTAAAACAACAACACCAACTTTTATTACATCAATTCTTTTGTGATAACCCACTCACAAAATGTCCCAACCCCCTTAGATTAGAAAGCACCAACTTTCTTAGAAGCGCCAACCTCAAATCTATATAGACACCAACTTGTTGTTGCTAGTTATATATACTCTTTCATATGATTTTCAAATTGATACCTCCAACGACGTTCTTTGATTTAATTACAATTTGTTGCTGCTTCTTGCACACATCCACTTAGCTTCTGCACTCACATATGCCTTATCAAGCTCTTCACTCTTTTATATGCATGTCACGACAAACGCAATCCACAACACTTTTCTTCTACAACAAAATCATTATTATGTTTAGTTGCTCTCAATTTTCATTCTCTTCACTTTGTGCACCCACTCTCGTTGTCTCTCATGCACACTCACTTCTTTGTTTCTCCATTTTCGTTCCATTTAAGACTACTTGAGAACCGGTACTTCAATTAATTCTTCTTTGGCTCGAAGATGTACTTCAATTCATTTTAGCCACAGTTTGTTGTATATCTCCTTTGACACTCTATTCCTCCACTTTGGAATGTCAAGAAACTCCATATTTAATTCCACCAACCACACTTTTCATTTAAATATTCTCTAAATTCAGTTGCAATTGTGTCAGCTAGCATACTCAATCTTGTGCTATATTCTATAAAGGTGGTTATCCATCACTTCCCATTAGCAAATCAGAA
Organism: Pinus tabuliformis; assembly: GCA_031772625.1. Taxonomy (NCBI): domain Eukaryota; kingdom Viridiplantae; phylum Streptophyta; class Pinopsida; order Pinales; family Pinaceae; genus Pinus; species Pinus tabuliformis. The sequence continues at coordinate 1,620,506,693 of CM062819.1, forward strand.
CTCCTGTTTGCATTGTTCTTCACTATCCAACTGTGCAACGAAAAATTTTCTTTCATAAATAATCTCAATGCCAAATTCTTAATTGTCCAAGCTCTTCACGACTTGAGCTCTTTCTTCATATGACTGTGATTGTGACCAAGGATTCAACGCTAAATTTGCTTATTCTCCTATTCAGGTTTGGGCCTTATTTGGTGTTTCGATCGAGCAAACCACCCCGAAGACCAAATTATTGAACAACGCATGTCTTCAACCCCATTATCCAACTTCAAAAGAATTCTCAAAATTCTATAACACAATAAATCATTTACAAAACACCATCAGTTGGAACAACTTTTGATGTTATGCCACATCTTCAGCTGATAACACTTCAACGTTATGATGGCATCATCCTACCACATGGCGCTCTTTAAGTGATGACACATGTCACATTGATTTGGCCCACTTGACCATCTAAAAACTTTAAAATTGCTTGCCACTTGTCACTCGCATAAGGTTCCAAGTCATCATCTAGTCGAGGTGAAAAATAATTATTGCAATTAATAAATATTTTTATATACCTGTTTGTTAAAACCATGGATGATGTGTGATAATAAATAAATTAAATCATGATATTAAAGTGAGAATCTACTCACCTGATGATTTCTATGATACTCACCCATCGTATTTACCCATGGATTTTGTAAATTATGGTATATAGCCATGGTATTGAAATTTATTATATTTACACATGGTATCCAAATTTATTATATTTTCCCATGGTATTCACTTATGTATTTTGTAAACCATGGTATTTGAAATGTAATGAGAGGCATGGCTCTCGGTGAAAGATCCCTGTAAAAAGTATAAATACCATACGTCATTGTTGATATATTCCTTTTATATCTGTTAAGTTTCATTTCTTAAAAAAATTGGATTACACCAACATTAATGCATCAAGGCTCATGAGAACTCTACACTTAAGTGTGCTTGGGTGAGAATAGTATTGTGATGGGTGACTTCTTGGGAAATTTTTAGTTCTTATTATTTTGTCACTTTCTTTAGCCTCATTCCTTAGATTATCTGGATTAGTGGTATCAGAGTGGGGTTTCTCTTGTCTATTTTTTTGTGCATGTCCCCAATGAGGTCAAGGTACAAGGAACTCAGACTCGAACTATTGCAATCTTTGCAAGACTGTCCTGACTGACCCCAACAACCTCACATGGAGGATGAAAAGAAAAATGACAAAGCAAGAGATCATGTCAAATTGTTGCTCGAGGAAGCACTTACACGACAGAGGAGTGAGATGATGAAAGCTTTTACAACATCTCATTGGATGGTGAGAATTTACAAAGATAAGCCACCAAATCTCTATCAGGCCGATCGAAAAGTGAACTATCTTAGCACGGTTATGGGTCAATGACACGAAACACTTGCCACTGAAGTCCATTTTCTAGGTCGCACATTGTTAGCATCACAGTTGGCCCACAAGCATTACAGGGTCTCTCTATCCCCAAATCTTCATTCAAAATGGTTATGGGTCAACCACACAAATCCATTGCCACCGAATTTCATTTGCTAGGCCACACACTGTCAGTATCATAGTTGGCCTACAAACATTACACAATATCTCTATCCTTGTATCTTCGTTCATCATGGTTAAGGGTCATCCACAAACCCATGATTATGGGTCAACCATGAAAAACCCTTGTCTTCAACAACACTTTGTTTTGGGTCATCCACAAACCCACGATTATGCTCCTATTGAACAAAGGCTTCCCTATAGGGAACTTTACGCAATCAGGACCATTGCTTCTTAAGGGGGAACCATTGCTTCCTAGGGGGGACCATTGCTTCTTAGGGGGGAAGATTGATCTAACTGGAAAATAATTACTGCAGTTAATAATTATTTTAATCCTAGCTATTATTACATTATGATATATTCCTTTTTATCTGTTAAGTTTAATTTCTTAAACCATTTGGATTACACCAACATTAATGCATCAATGCTATTAAGCGTTTTTGAGCTAGAATAGTATTGTGATGGGTGACTTGTTGGGAAATTTTTAGTTCTTATTGTCTTTTCACTTTCTTTGGTCTCGTTCCTTAGACTATCTGGATCATGCATCATCCATGGTTTTAATAAACATTGATATAAAAAAATTATTAATTGTGGTAATTATTTTCCACTTAGATCATCATCTAGGCTTATTCAGTTCCACCCCACTAGCCACGTCCCTTTGTCATTTCATCAACTTGTATGAGAAGGAAAGTTGGGTTTGGGTGTTGCTCTTGTTTTTCCTTTGAAACAAACCTTTAGGTTCGAATTCCCAATATATACTAGAAATATGCCATCACATGGAAATTTGTTCACAAGTTCAGGTTTGGGACCTTTCTACACCTACACCCTCGAACAACTCGACTGGCCCAAATAGCTAGATGACCCTAAAATAGTGCAGAGTTCTACCATTTCTTTCGCACACTCCTTATTTTTTTTCTTTTTGTAGCGGCTACAAAAACCCTCCAAAATTTTACCTTGGCTTCGTTTTGGAGCCTCCCTACCAACCATCCTTAACAAAATGTCTTGCACTGTCAAGTACATATGCTTCAGTTGAGTTTCAGTGGCTCAACAACCTGTGCATGTAACCTTGTTTTTCTCCCACCCGCAGGCTGTCATTCCGAACTCAGGCATTTTTCTGGCTGAGATGCTTCCCCTAAAAATTGCGCAATTCTGGAGGGGAACTAGCCTTCCCTTCAGAAATTATGCAATCTTGTTGTGCTGCCAGTTGTGCCCCAAAATTGCGCAATCTAGCCAGGAAACCCTCCCTCAGAAAGTTGTACAATCTAGCCCAACACTAGACTTCAGCCCAGAAATTGCGCAATTATAGGAGACAGTGACCTTCTGACCCCAGAAATTACGTAATGCCTGAGGAACATCCATTCTTGCTTAGCCTAGAAACTGCGCAAATTTCAACCCTAGGCTTGCATACTAATGCAGGTACTGTCAAGTTGACCATTCCCTCCGGGATTGAGCAATCCTAATTTGAATGCATGGGTTGCTTTCCTCAAAAAAGCAAAAGGCAAAGCATCCCTAGATTTTAAGCATCTATTTTTAGTAGTTGGAGGTTACATGAAAACATCGTTTTAAAAACCTCATGCCAAGTGTCGCTTTTTCCTAGATTTGTGGCATGCACATCATAACCACGATCTTATCAAAATTCATTTTCCGGACGTTGTAGAGCTCATTCCTCACATCGATATTGCAGCTTTGACATCCCACATCGCATCTACGAGTCTTCAACACATTCAGCTCATCTTTTTCAGGGTAAGTATGCTTTTCATGTCTTGTGTTGTGTTTATGTTGCTTTATGTATTTCTCTTTGTGTAAGTGTTGTTTGCTTGATTTTAATGAATGTTTGTTGTCATTTTGATGAATGTTAGCTTGTAGAAGAATTCTTTCAGTTCTTCTTTGCATCTCATTGTTGTTGCATGCATGACATTGTTTCTGCACTGACGGTCGTCATTGCGGTGACTCACTTCACACACATGCTCGCTTTCCTATTTTCTAAATCTTACACTTACTATTTTCATGCATGATTATTCATTCTTTCTTATGCTCAGTCTCACCATGCATTCAAACCTTCTCATGTTCTCAGTCACCCGTCGACGGATCTAGGTTGCCTTGGCCCGGAGCATGCCTTGCCTAGCAAGCAATGCGCATCCCTGAGAATGAAGGATCTGTCTTCCTCCCATAAAATGTGAAAAACTGGCTAGCACTAACCCCCAGGATTGTTCTACGCAATTCTGGGAGGCAGTGCCTAGCTGGCCCCAGAAACTGTGCAATGCAATTCCTGGGTTTGCATGTCACTGTTGACTGAAACTATGCATTGCAGAGTTTCAGTCCTTAGTAGGCCAGGATGGACTATGCATTGCATAGTTCCAGTAGTCAGCTAGCCTCCAGATAGCCCAAACTATGCCTTGCGCAGTTTTGGCAGTCAGTCTCCCAACCTCCCAGTGAAAATGATGCAATCTTCACAGTCAGTCACACAGGTATGTTGCATGTCAGTCCTCCATTTTGTTTTGGTTTTCAACTAACAAGTTGAATTCCATGAGTGTTGCTATGTATCAAAGTATCATAGGTGTTTGTCTACCTCTCAGTAGCATAGGTATAATGGCCTCCCAGAGAGCAGGGTCAAAGGAAATCGTCGAGAGTGCAACCAGGGATGCAATTGAGAAATTGTCTATGAGCTCGCCTATCTATGAAGACACCAAGTTGTTCATAGAAAAGGATATCAAGATGAAGTGGCAACAACATCGAAGCGAGCAACACCATTAGTAGTAGCAGAAGGTAGAAAACCTGCGCATGACCAAGTAAGGAGGAAGGTTGTTGACAACGCAGAGTCAGAGCAAAGCAGATCCACTTGTGATGAAAGAAGCTTTGGAGATTGAGGCTAAGAGGCGACAATGTGACAAGAGGGTCGCGCAAAGGAAAATAGAGAAATAGAGGATGGAGGAAACAGAGAAGGAGTTGCAGGAGTTGAAGCGCAAACTCAGGGAAGAACAGGAGCTGCACAGACAAGAGAAAGAAGCGGAGCAGGAATAGGTATAGAAGGAGGCACAAAATGCACAGACTGATGAAACTGTGCCCATACAAGTTATAGAACCATCCTAGTAGCTCACACAGAACAGACAGGGTGAGAAGTGTTGTCGATCGTATACAGGGGTGTTCAGGAGCATGGATGTCATTGTGTACATGCATGCGATCATGGCACACTCATCGAGGCAAAGACAAGAACCAAGACCGAATGGAGTTGGACATGTACTTCAATGAGTTGATGCACATAGCCACTAGAACACACTTGGAGATTAGCACAGACGCTATGCATCAGTATGTTGTTGGTCTGGCTACACTCAAGAATATGGTGCCCATGTTATCAGACGAATTGGACAAAGGAGAAAAATCAGTGTACCTGGATGCAACTAAGGAAAGATTTTGCTTCCAGAAGGATGTCACCATAGAGTACACGGACACCATCAGAGACTACCAATGTTGGCGTCAGTTTTCCACTGTTGACCATTGCAAGGATGTCGAAGAGTTGATGTTCCCACAACTTTCCAATTCTTGGTGATGTCTTGCATGGCTTACTTAAGCCTATTTTGTCTCACATGGGTAAATGGGTAGATTGTAATGTAACGTCTTGTAAAAGTGAAATAACAAGTGTCGGTAGTGGAAGAGTCATGAGGGTAGGTGAAGTGTCACAATGGGGAATGTCAAGGGTCACCCCACCCTTTGCTATTTATAGAATCTCATAACTCATTGTACAGGATTTTTGGGAGCCAAGCTTCCTATAGGTGTATCTTATAGAAAGCTTAGAGTGTATTGTAACGAGCCTTGGCTTCTCCATGGTGTAGAGCTAGTACATCTCTTTGGAGGAGCAGGCAACAATGACTATAACATTCCATTGTCGGAAATAGTGATTGGTCAGGGTTGTATTGTATGATTGGATCTTTCACTCTTAATATAATAGATCCAACACATTTCATGCATATGTTGTTTTTGTATTTTAGCTATATTGGTTACTCTAATGATATATGTAGTTTTTTGCTTAGGCATGTATGTATGGATTATCTATATATATGTATGTATGAATCTTACTAAGATGTGTTGTTGGTTTAACCATCACTTTGGATCGTTGGTTTCCCTGCCTTCCAACTTGTGATGTATCTTTGCTCGTGTGTTCCCTTTCAAGCTGCGTGTTTCCACAGGTTTCTAAGGGGTGCACTCATTCCATTTTCCATGTGTTAGAACCCTTCATGCACCTTCCTTGGCTTGCTATGCATGTCACACCCTTGCTACCAACAAGGACATCTTACTTACCTATACACGCAAACAAGGTCAAGGCAATACCGTAAAACCCACTGTTCGGACTCCTACACCAAACGGTCTGAGGTCTAGTTGGCACTTCTTACCAGGGAGATCCCCTAACATGTTGGTGGGTCCAACACCGACAAAATTTTGGTGCTAGAAGGAGGGCCAGGTGACAAGCTGAGTCCTCACAATCTGTTTTGAATCTCTGCATACTTATCATGACTAACTAGAGAATTTCTCTTCTGGAGTGTATGTCTTATGGAAACGACTTTGAAATCTCGGAAGAGTTCTAGAATAACTTGTCACATAAAACATACGATGGTGGATACCATGTAGCCTTGGTTAGGCATGTGGTCGGTGTTGTAAGCTCATGCTAAAGACATGAAATATTTGAAGATTACATGACCTGCGCGATCTTCGCCTACATGCTTTGAGGGAACCTAATGCATTGGTGTGCCACACTGCCTGAAAAATATATTCATTCTCTTTCTCATCTAGTCACAGAGATAGACCGTGCTTTTAATCACTTTGACTGTAAATCACTCATTAAAGAAATTATGAAATTACGAAAATCACCCAATGAATCCGTTGAACAGTTTCATACACGATTTTTTAATCTTGTATACTGATTTCGTGAAGATGAATTGATTGGAAATTTCTCGCTGGAATATTTGAGTATCTTATTTACATATCCGAAAATCTGCAATTCTTGAAATCACTTCAATGCCGCTTAGCATACTTTGGTGATGGAGCTGCGCAATCACAGGCAGGCACAGTTGCTGTCACAAGTGATTATCTTCCTTCACCTCATCGAACAGCTCCACCACCACAAAGTGATGTGGGAGAACATGCACACAGATTTGTTGAGTTGTCACATTCTCCCACCCCACCTACTCCTGACATTTGCACAGATTAGGCTTGCAAGCCTGTTGGTTGTCATATGGACTTGTTACCTCAACCTCTGTCCTCACGTTCTGTTGACCCTTCAAATTGTATTGTCTTGTGTTCTTCCATTCCGGACTCCACACGTGTTGTGAACGAGGATCAAGTTGTTGATGGAGTTGGTGTTGTGCAACCAACCTTCACTATCATTCATGATGAGTGTGTGCGGGAATCTAAAGAAGAACTAGCAGTGAAGGATGGCTCCCTTCCACCAGAGCCCCATCCACTCTATCCTGACATCCCTTGTGATTATTCCACTGTTGATTTCCCCTGTTAAGACTCATTTTTGGATGTTTCTACTTCTAATCATTCACAAGACACATCAAATGTTAGTATATCATTACATTGTAGAGAGGACACATCTTCCTCTGAAAATCCATCCAATCTGTCATCTATCATTTCTGAAAACACAAAGGGTGAACATCCTTGCTTCTCATCTACCCCTCTGCAAAATTCATCAAATCATTAGGATGCCGACAAATAACCCCAATTTTTTGATCATGATTGTCGTGATCTCTGTACTTCTTCATTCGATCACGATGTTGATTCACTCATTGTTAATTTTTCGAGGCCACTGGTCTTCGATGATATACCTATTCACAAAGTCAAAACCCTGCAAGTTGTTGAGGCACTTCACCCCAAGCTGATGGTTATGTGAGGCCCTCGCTATCCTGAGGTTGGTTTCACTTTTGATTAGGAAATTGTTGAAACATGCAAGGCTCCTCATCACTCTCTGCTTCGCATTGAAGATCAACCAAACACCCAGATTTCGCTTCCCCCACTTGAATCGCATGATCCCATCACTCTTGCATTAGAGGAATCTTACATAGCAAGCACACTTACGCAACGTAAGTGGTCTACCTTTCTCACGTTTTCTTGCTTTTCACTGTCAAGATAATGTGTATGCTTAACATCTACACGTAGTGCAACACAACACCATGGCAAGTCCACAGAGTGCATGTCATGTGATTTCGCTCATTTCTTTTCTGTGGACGCATTTAAACTCGACATGTGTTTGTCTTCATCATTATATCTTTCATGTTTGTTGGTTTGCGAGACTGTGCTATTCATGAACCACACCTTCACCAACATGGGTCGACCAATGCGTCGATGGCTGCATTGGAAGTATCACTTCACTTGAGCAGACCCATGAACTGTTAGCTTAGGAGTAGGAGTAGTGTTTGCTTCTTGTTGGTTTGCTTGCATGCATGTTTGCTTTCTTGTTTGTTTTCTTACAACCTTTGCTTTCGCATTTTCTTCTTCTCTTCGCTCTTTGGTTCTTTGTTACTTTTTTTTGTTCGTAGGTTAGTTTTGCATGAACTATGTGCAACTCTTAAAACAAGCTGGGTAGAGTCCAAGAGGACTTGTACAGTTATCAATACTTGGTTATCTGTCGTCCTATCTCTATATGATGAACTTGTTGTCTTCAATACATGATACACCAATGGAAAATAAATTATGTTCGAAGTGAATCTTGATGAAAACACAACACTTGTGCGCTAACTAGTATCGCCTACTATAGTCAGTTGTCTCGGGGTTAACCCTTCTTAGCCCAGTCAAAGTAGAGTAAGGCAAGGGGGAAAACCTTAAAAAGTATGTCAAAGGTATAAAAAAAATACTTCTCTGAAGGAGCAACCTCTTCTACTCTCAATAAGTTGGGATCCTTCTTTCGCCTCTGAAATGAATAAATGATATGCACAGTTTTTGAAAAAAATGAAAAATTTTGAAAAAAAATGAATAAGGCGAAATAAGAGAAAGGCTTCCTACATAGATAGGTGATGCAAGTAACTCCATCGAGGTACTGACCAAGCTCGCTGGTAGCGGGGTGATGCTTATGTTCCTGTGTGACTCCGTTAGGGTACTATCCAGGTCTACTGGCAGCATAGCAACACCAGAGATGAAACTTAAACTTTGACTGTCATATTGCTTGTGTACCAATATACGCCTCATCCCCAATCGAAAAAAATGGGTTGACTTGGCTTGGAATGCGTGTTGACTGGCCAAGAGCATGGAAGATGCTACATCTTTCAATCAAGCTAGTGTGCAAACCAAGATGATAAGAGAACTGAACAATACTTCCGAAGGAGTTAGACTTTCTTTTCACGAAACAAGGTCCATTCAAAGAGCTGGAGTTCTACCAGTGTGTCGCCAATTTTTGTAATTGCTACAAAAACCCTCCAAAAAATTTCCTTAGATTCATTTTGGAGCCTCCCTACCAACCATCCTTAGCAACATGTCTTGTACTATCAAGTACATAGGCTTCAGCTGAGTTTCAGTGGCTCAACAGCGTGTGCATGTCAACTTGTTTGTCTCCCATCCATAGATTGTCATTTTGGACTTAGGAAATTTTCTAGCTGAGATACTCCCCTTGAAAATTGTGAAATTCTAGAGGGGAACCAGCCTTCCCTCGAGAAATTGGGCAATCCTGCTGGGTTGCCTGGTGAGCCCCAGAATTGCATAATCCATCTAGGCAGCCCTCCCCTAGAAAATTATGCAAACCAGCCCAACATTGGGCTTCAGCCCAAAAATTACACAATTCTAGGAGATAGTGACCTATTGACCTTAGAAATTGTGCAATGACTGAGGCACAACCAACCTTGCTTAGCCCAAAAACTGTGCAAATTTCATCTCCAGGCTTGCAGACTGTTGCATGTATTGTCAGGTTGACCGGTTCCCTCTCGGACTGAGCAATCCTGATTTGCATGCATGGGTTTCTTTTCTCGAAAAAGAAAAAGGCAAAGAATCCCTAGATTTTAGGGATCTATTTTTAGCAGCTAGAGGTTACATGCAAAGATCGTTTTAGAAAGCTCCTGCCAAGTGTCGCTTTTTCCTATATTTGTGGCATGCATGTCATAACCTTGATTTTATCAAAACTCATTTGTCGTATGCTACAGAGCTCATTCCTCACATCGATCTTACAGCTCTGACATCCCACATCACATCTAGGAGCTTTTGACCCATTCATCTCATGTTTTTTAGGGTAAGTCTGCTTTTCATGTCTTATGTTGCGTTTATGTTGCTTTTTGTATTTCACTTTGTGTAATTGTTGTCTGCTTGATTTCAATGAACACTTGTTGTCGTTTTGATGCATGTTGGCTTGTAGAAGAATTGTTTCAGTTTTTCTTTGCATCTCACAGCGGTCACATGCATGACACTATTTATGCACTGACGGTTGCCATTGTGGTGACTCGCTTCACACATATGCTCATTTTCTCATTTTCTGAATATTGCACTCACACATATTGATCCTCATTTGACAAGAGGATCGTGCAAAGGCAAAGAGAGAAATAGAGGATGGAGGAAATGGAGAAGGACTTGCAGGAGTTGAAGCAACAACTCAGGGAAGAACATGAGTTGTACAAATGAGAGAAGGAATTGCAGCAGGAACAGGTACAGCAGGAGGCGCAACATGCATAGACTGATGAAACTACGCCCATATAGGTTATAGACCCATCCCAGCAACTGGGACAGATCAGACAAGGTGAGAAGTGCTATCAATCACATGCAAGGTTGTTCAGGAGCATGGATGTCATTATGTGCATGCATGCGATCACACCCATTGGCACACTCACCGAGGCAAAAACAAGAACCAAGTCTAACTGGAGCTAGACATGTACCTGGATGAGTTGATGCGCATAGCCACCAACACACACTTGGAGATCAATGTAGACACCATGCATCAGTATGTTGCTAGTTCAGATGCACTCAATACTATGGTGCACATGTTATCATACGAGTTGGACAAAGGAGAAAAATCAGTGTACCCAGATGCAACGAAGGCAGGAGTTCTATTTCAGAAGTATGTCACAACAGAGTACACAGACACCATCACAAACAACCAAGCTTGGCATCGGTTTGCTATCATCGACCATCGCAAGGATGTCAAAGAGTTGGTCTTCCCACAACTGTCTGAGTCTTAGTGATTTCTTGCATGGCTTAATTAAGTCTATATTGTCTCACATGGGTACATGTGTAGATTGTAATGTAACATCTTGTAAAAGTGAAAGAACAAGTGTCGATAGTAGAATGTAACAGTCATGTGGTAGTTGAAGAGTCATGAGCGTATGTGAAGAGTCATAAAGGGGAATGTCAAGGGTCACCCAACCTTTTTCTATTTACAAAACCTCAAAACTCATTGTACAGGATTTTGGGGAGCCAAGCTTCCTATAGGTGTATCGCGGAGAAAGCTTGGAGTGTATTGTAATGAGCCTTGGCTTCTCCACAGTGCAAAGCTAGTACATCTCTTTGGAGGAGCAAGCAGTAGTGACTGTAAAATTCCACTGTCGAAACTAGTGGTTGGTAATGGTTGATTTGTATGATTGGATCTTTCACTCTTAATATAACAAATCCAGCATGTTTCATGCATATGTTGATATTGTATTTCATCTATCTTGGTTACTCTAATGATATATGTAGTTGTTTTCTTATGTATGTATGTATGGACTCTTTCTATATATGTATGTATGAATCTTACTAAGATGTATTGTTGGTTTAACCATCACTTTGGATCGTTGGTTTCCCTGCCTTCCAACTTGTGATGTATCTTTGCTCGTGTGTTCCATTTCAAGTTGTGTGTTTCCACAGGTTTCTAAGGGGCGCACTCATTCCTTTTCCTTGTGTTAGAACCCTTCATGCACTTTCCTTGGCTTGTTGCTCATGTCACACCCTTGCTACCAACAAGGACATCTTACTTATCTCTGCATGCAACCGCGGTCAAGGCGATACCGCACGACCCACTCCTAGGACTCCTACACCAAATGGTCTAAGGTCTAGTTGGGACTTCTTACCGGGGAGATCCCTTGACATGTTGGTGAGTCTAGCACCATCAACACTTCTCAAGTGCCCCGGACCTCTGAACTTCTTCAACCAAAGTTGATTGCCTAACTTAGACATGTAATATCTCTTCAACCCTTGGGAGATTTTCTAAGTGTGATATACTATCTGAAAGGTATTCCAAAGGGCTATCCTTGTGGGCATTTTGTGGGGAATTTAACTTGATATTATTTCCATAAACTCTTTGTATCAAACAAGTCTCTAAACAATGCAACCACTAATCATACCCATAATATTTTTAAGGATTCTTCAATTATTCTACTATTATGATGGCTCTCAAAAATTACCTAAACAAACAGTTTGATATTTCCCTTGACATCAATGATTGCACAACAATCTCCAAGTGATATAGATTGGATCATTATATTATTTGTCATCCATATCAATTGGAAAAATAATGTGGAGGAATAAGCTCACTGGATTGTTTTTTCCGCTGGGACCCAATTTGGCAAAACGACGTTTAAAACCTTCTGGGAGTATTTTGAGGCTTCAAACGATGTTTTTTGGGGGTAAAACTTTTCTTCATGTTGTCGTAGCTATAAAACCCTCCAAAATTTTGGCCTACACCCAAATTTCGGAACATTCTTTGACCTTGCATACTGTCATTGCAAACATTAAGACTTACTGCATGAGTTTTCTCTAAGTGTTTTGGTCTCATTTGCAAGAAAATCAAATTTTCGTATTTTTGCATGTCAAGTGTCACATGTTGTAAAAAATATATTTTTGGTGGTTTTGAGGGGTAATATTTGTGTAAATGATTTTTTCTTACCATGTAAACATGTCTTTTCACTCATTTCCAAAGTTTCAAGCATTGTTGCACAAGTGTCATCATGATCGTCGCAAAGAGTATCTTTGGTGTGACACTTGGCGTAAGTCGTCGCAAAGTTGTCGCACTGAGGGAAGTATGTTGTTCATGTGTTCTGAGTGATCTATGTTATGTCTTCAAGTTTTCTAAGTGTGATCACAATCAAGTCATGTTATTGTTCACATCATATACCTAGATCCCACACTTAGTCAAATATGAAAAACTTCTTGACCAGGAAACCTAGCCTCACCCAACCTTCTTGAACTGTGCATTGCACAATCTCGGCCCTCAAGCATCAACCCTACCTCTTGGCACTGTGAAATGTGTAGTTCTTGCTTCCCAAAACTACACATTGCACAGTCTCAGTGCTCAAGTCAAGCACCTAAGCTCCAAAACTGCACAATCCTTCCTACGAGCTAGGCCTGAACTACACATTGCATAGTCTCAGACCTCAAGCCTAGCCCTTGAACTTCTGGATTGCAGAATTGCACAATCACCTGGCCTACATGTCCTTCTAGCATTACACAGTGGGAAAATTTAGTCATCAATCCCTCAGCCTGGCTCCTTGAGCTCCCCAACTACGCAATCTTCAAGCCTAGTCTAGCCTGAACTACGCATTGCACAGTCTCAAGGCTCAGGCCTAACCCTTGACTACCTGAACTACACAATTGTGTAGTCAATGAGCCTCTCCCTCAGCCTACCACCTAGTTCTAGCTTAGTCATTGGATCATCATGTAACATCTTATACTATGGTTTTATCAGACTAATGTCGACTTGTCATGAGTGAATTTCATATGAAGGTATTTTATCATACTATGAAAGGATGATGAAGAAGGAGATGGAGAAGGATAACATGCTAGAAGACACATCTATAACTAAAGATGCAAGTTGATCGATCAGAAGAAAGAAAAGGGACATCAGTTTGTGACCACAACTCAAGGCCTAGTAACACTGAAGACTCCTCATCTCTAAGCCATATGGAGGTGCAAAAGACATCATTCTAAAGAATACATACAACAAGAAGAAACAAGAATGGCTTAAAATTTCCATGTCATCATGAATTCGATGTCATCAGTGTCATGTCATGTCATGATTCATCATATGCCACTTAATTTTATGGATTATGTAAATTCTTATTTGAAAATGTATTGTAAAGTGGAAGTCCAAGGGGCATGCACAGAATATGAAGAGTCATGTAAAATTCGAAAATTCATAGGGAAGTCAAACAGTCATGAGGGTAGTCAAATAGGCATAAGGGAGGTGAAGGATCACCCCATTGGTTATATATACACCCACATTATACAAGCAAAGGACTTTTCACCTTGGCTCCTCCCACAAGGAATCAAAGAGACAAGCTAATTCTTTTGGGGAGCAAGTAGTGACTCCAATGCTCCACTATTAGAGCTAGTGGTTTTCATTGTATACATGTGTTCTGGGAATTTTACTTAATATATGAAGTCTGATGGACAACATGTTCTTCATGCATGGATTATGAATATTTGTAAGATTGTTCTGTGAATGTTTATGATTCGTATTTGTTTTCACCTGTACTAAATTAGTTGAACGATTTTGGTTATTTTAGTGGTTATCATATTGAGAATAGGTTGTAATGGTCACAATGATCATCGCATCTTTGTGGTCTATTATGCTAGATGTTAGATGAATCTCTCATGTTTGTGTGTATCTCTACTAGAGTGGTGTTGCTACCTCTCTCTTGGAGGCTCACTTTCCTTTTCCCTCCATAGTAGAAGACCCTGGACACACCTACAACCAAACACTCACTTGATTTTCAAAGGCACATAGAGCCAAATAAAACCTTTAAGAAAATGGAAACTGGGTTGTATTCCGGATGGGGCTCCTATCCCAAATGGTGTGAGGTCTAATTGGGACCACATTTCAAGGACACCCCTTTGAGTGTTGGAAGGTTCAACATTGTCAACATTTCTGGCACTATAAGGAGGGAAACCAGATTTTTATCATTGATAACTCCACCCACCCTCATCGTACTTCTTCCGGTTATGGCAAAAATATTCCCATAACCTCCCCTACTCATATTCCTAAATTTGGCGGATCTTCTCAGCCTAGTCTTGGACAAACTTGTGAAATCTCTTACGAACATATCCAAGCCATCTATCTTATAACCCATCACTTTGCAAAGGTTATTGGATTGATGAAGTACATAATCTTCCTTATTTCCCAAAGGAGAAAGAAACCACTCCAACTGGGATAGTGGTATCCACAGTTTAAGATTTGGTTATCACCACCCTTGAAGAGTTAGCAGAGATTGCAAAAAACACAAAGAAACTAGAGAAGCCTCCATCTTTTAACGGAGGTTATGGAGATGAAGTTGTACTCTTAGACAAAACTTTCCATGGGTTAGGTGGTTACAAAGAGGAGGAGGAATATCCCTCATATTTTGAAGAATATAAGTAGCATAGAAACAAAGACATGGCGGATCAATATTAGGATTGGATGTCTCAGGGCCCACTTTCTCTACCAAGTGTTTTACACAAGATGTTGAGGCACCGAGAAAATATGTTAACAAAGCATGACCCTGACAAATCATATTAAGTCGGAAGACCATTTGGACAACTTCTACTTACACCTGCATATGCTCGAGGTATGTTACGATGATGTTTCATGTAGACTTTTTTCTTGTACCTTAGATGGTAGAGTAGTTGTATGGTACCACAATCTTCCTCCAAACTCAATCTAGAATTGGAATGGGTTTAAAAAGTTGTTCCTTGAAAATTTTTCCGATGACAAAACCCCGGCCATGTTATTAAAAGAGTTGGGAAATTTGAAGATGGAGCAGAAATAAAAAAGTTAAATAATTTAATCGGAGGTTCAATTGCATATTGAACAAAATTCCTATGGATACAGAGCCTCATGACTCCATCACCATTTACTACGACACTTCTTCATTACCAACAAGTGTCATGAAGTTTGTTAAGAGAACTGTGAAAGAAACTCTGACTGAGAAATACAAAGAAGCCATTGCAGTTGAAAAGGACTAGTGTGCAATTGGAGTCATTGTTGATGACAAACTATCAAAAGACTCCAAGGACACGGCTAAAAGATATCAGACCTCCTCAAGTAAGGCCAAGGATAAATAAGCTACTGATCTTGAAAGCTTGACCTAGACCTTCAAGTCTTTGTCCAATGAGTTGGCAAAGTTAAAATAAAGGTTAAGTGAGACCGCCATTAGAAACAAGCCCCCAAAGTTAAACTTCCTAAAAGGGATACTAACTCCAATAACAACAACAAGCATCTAGCTAAGTCTGCACAAAGCTCAAATGGCGTATTGAATTTCTAAAGCATGGGCATGGACCAATATTGTTCTTTCCATCAAGAATACCATTGAAAAAAGACATTCCCGGAGTGGAATCACAACATGAACATTGTTGATACGCATATCATTGACATTGTACTTTGATATGAGCAGACTGAGCCAGTGGAAGGAAAGGAATAAATTGTTGCAGCTGAAGAAACTGTGAGTGTTGGGCATGCAGTGAAATCTTTCAGTTGTGTATTTATAGTTGAAAAGAAAACTACTGAATAAATGCTAATGAGAAAGCACCTAGATCAAAAGCAAAATAGTGGATATAAGTTGAGAAGTCAAGGGTCAGTTTCCGAACAAGAGTTGACGAGGCAAAAATTGAAAGAACACTTGTTAAGGAAGGTCACGTCGCCTATCAACTCAACTCAAAACACTCATAATAAGTCTGGAAATATCACTAGAATGAAAAATATTTTCGCCAACAGTAAAATCAAGCCCACCATTCCATAAGTATCAGATAAATTCACTCCCCTAGACACTTTGGTGATGCCCGCCACACTTGATTATAATATAGTTGAAGACATGAACAAAACCCACACTAATATTTCAATCTTCGAGCTTAAAAGGATCGCAAGCCAGTGGGAGCCACTTTACCAAGCTCTTCATTAGTCTTCCTCAGGGGATAATGCTTCTTCGCAGAAGGGATCTGGTAAGTCTTCTTGTCCCCTGGAATCTGTTATGAATGCATTAACATTAGAAGGAAATACACTATGCCCTCCATTTTTATTAACATTTGAAATTTTTAATTATAATGTACACAATTTCTTAGTTGATTCCTGGTGCATCTGTAAACGTAATTCCATTGTCCATAGCTAAGAAAATAAATGCTACATGGGATAAGATAGATGCACAGATTATTCAGATGGATAGGACTCTTGTCCGAGCTATTGGTAAACTGAGAAATGTGCTTATTTGCCTACGATCTTATCAACAAGTCCACCAACGCATAAACATAGTAATTGTGGACATCGCAGAAGTCTACGGCGTATTACTCAATAGGGACTGGTCCAAAAAATTACAAGGGTATTTTGCTACCGACTAGTCACATTTATGGCTTCCGTATAAGGGCAAGAATAACCAAATTTGTGTAGAGTCATAACCATACATGAAGCACACTATCACACCCTTCGAGGGGAAAAATGAGCTAGTTGCTTTCGTAGATCTAATCTTTGGAAATTGCTTCTTCGAGACTAACCTAGGGTGTTAACTTGCTCATCCTTCCCTAGTCCCACCAAACACTCAGTTGGAACTCCTTCCTAGTCTAATTGGCATAAATGACCTTTGTACAGTAGATAGTAGTAGTAGTGTAGGGAATAGTTCGTGTACATATTATGTATGGACCTTTTTTTTTTACGATTCTAAGACACATGAGGCCTCTCAAGTTGGTTGTGTTTTAATATACCTGCAACAGAGAAAACACTTGATCTCTAGCTACTTGGAATTCGAGTGCACTAACAACACTAAAAAATATGAAGCACTCATCGTAGGCTTAAAAGAGGCCATTGACCTCAAATTTGGGGTTCTTAAAGCAGTAGGTGACCCTGAGATTGTCGTGCGGTAGGTACAAAATATTATACTTTGTGTGTCACCTAATTTTAAAGGTTATCAATAAGAGGTATGGCATTTAATTTCTCAATTCCAAGATTTTAATATTGCATATGTTCCTAGAATGTGTAATGCAGCTAGAGATGCATTAGAAAATGTTGTTGCTAGGTTTTCACTGCTTAGGGACGAATTTTCTATTGAAATTATTTATAAGTCATTTGTTCCTAATAATACCACTAATTTGCACATTTTTAATGATGACTAAAAGATATTGTATTTCATGTCAAACGTTTATGTATTCAAAGATGCAACCATTAACGAAGACAACCATGATAAAGCATTGCAAGATGCAACTTGGGAAAGTAAGGAGAACCCCATGCTGAAGGGTTTGGTATCATAAACAACGCTGTATCACTTACAAAATCACTTTAGAAGACCATTCAATGCAAAAACCCACATCTCAACATTGTCGCATGAGCAGATTAATCTTGGAACAAAGAAAGATCTTAATTTTGTTAATCTCGTTACTTGCTGCACACCTCAAGAGCGGTAAGCCTTTATCTACCTATTAAAGCAGTACCAAGATTTTTTTGTGTGGACATAGGATGAGCTCAAAAATTACTACACACAAATAATCCAGCATGTTATCCCAATTAAGGAAGGGTCCAAGCCTTTTCATCAGAAGTTGCAGAAGGTGCATCCGACGCTTGAGCCCCTAATTTAGAAGGAGTTGAGGAAGCTATTG
Organism: Pinus tabuliformis; assembly: GCA_031772625.1. Taxonomy (NCBI): domain Eukaryota; kingdom Viridiplantae; phylum Streptophyta; class Pinopsida; order Pinales; family Pinaceae; genus Pinus; species Pinus tabuliformis. Next base: position 1,620,524,748 of record CM062819.1, read on the forward strand.
GATGCTCAGATCATTTACAAACTGTGACATTCAACATGGGTGTCTATTATGGTCCCAGTAAGAATGAAGTATGAGGAAATACACTTGTGCATGGATTTCTAAAATCTCAACTACACCTTGGACAAAGACAATTACCCTATGTCGTAAATGGAACATATATTACAGACAATATCGGGATCAGAAATGTTTTCTTTACTTGATAGATATTCCGACTACAACCAAGTTCTGGTCTTAGAGCCTAACAGACTCAAAACTACTTTTTGAATGAAGTGTGGCACATTTGCATTCAAAAGAATTCCTTTTGGGCTAGTTAATTTTGGTGCAACCTTTCAACGTGCAAAGGAAATCTCATTTTTTTTACTGATCGGCACAAGCATGGTGGTGTATCTTAACAATGTCATGGTGTTTTCAAAGAAGAGATCTGACCACCTATGCCACTTCAATAAAATATTTAATTGATGTCAAAAATATGGGATATCTCTTAATCCCAAGAAGAGCATTTTTTAAGTGTCCAAGGGAAACCTCTTGGGCCATATCATAGAAAAGTGGGATTAAAGTAGACCCTGAAAGGGTAAGGGATATTACACATATTCCCTTCCCAATGAACAAGAAAGCCGTGCATTCCTTCCTGAGGAAGAGAAAAATTCTCCACAATTTCATCTCCGATTCAATAAAATTGTGAAACCTATTCAGGAGATGGTCATAAAGGACGCAATTTACAAGTGGGACAAAATGGAAAAAGATGCATTTTCCCATATGTTTTAGCAGCTACAACCACTCTCCAATATTTTTTCTTAGCTTCATTTTGGAGACTCCCTACCAACCATCCTTAGCAACATGTCTTGCATTGTCCAAATACAAATGCTTCAGTTGAGTTTCAGTGGCTTACTAGCCTATGCTTGTCAACTTGTTTGTCTCCCACCCGCAGGCTAACATTCCGAAACTTGGTCAGTTTCTAGTTGTGATGTTCACCTGGAAAATTGTGCAATCCTGGAAGGGAACCAACCTTCCCTCTAGAAATTGCGCAATCCATCTCAGCTACCTGCTACTCTCCAGAAATGCACAAAACAATGAGACAACCTTCCCTCTCTATTATAGATCCATTTGGGCACATCAATCCCATCATCCAGATCAATTTTTCAGGGCTCATCAAACCCTAATTTCAGTTGCTACATGCCCTAAAAAAGTCACCCCTTTGAATGCCTCCTTCCTAAACAGTTTCATGACTTGAAGACATCCAAGAATAACCTCTAGAGGGACCATCGCAGGTAGGTCCATGTAAGGGTGCACTGCAGAGCAGTTAAGTCCATGCGAGGGTGCTCTGGAGAGCACTTAAGCTTCCTTTCACCTGCGCTGGGTGAGATTGAGTGAAATTCACATAGGGTTTGGGGAATATTCTTATATTTTGGAGTCATCTAGAAGGTTCCCTCACTTATCAACTCCTATGATCTCAAAAATGGATGAGGAATGAGTTAAGGTGCATCCTATCCTCTCATCCCTTCCTCCATGGAATTAATTCTAAGTATGGAAGGCCATTCAATGCCACCATTTATGACAAAGTCTCCTTCATCTTCCTATAAATTGACCACTCATCTAAGTGATCAGGGGTTGGATTATGTTGGATTTTAAGGAGATAATGTTGCTATGAGATTTGACTTTGAAGCAAGTATTGTAATGCTACAAGTTTGTCATGTTTTTGATGTGATGTGGATGGGATCCAAGCTAGAGGAATGGCTTTGAACCAGACACCAATGGTTGTAATTCCTTCTTCTATTCAATAAATTGTTTGAACCTTTCTCCCATATGTTTGTATTGTTTTATAATGCTTATATGTGTAAATTGTATCTGATTCCTTTCACTTATATTCAATATATCTCTTGCTTTGATCAATTCTTTGTTTTTTGTTGTGTTTACAAGTACTTCTCAAGCGTGTTAAGTACAGGAAGGAGAAAAAAGATTGATACAAGGGAGATGAGAGGAAAGCGGAACTACAAGTAGGTCTTCTCATTTTCTCATCTTATCTATTGCTTATATGAAAAGACTAAAACACTTTAAAATGTTATTCTAGATATGGCTATTTATCTAGGGAATTAATATTTATCCGTAGATACCAAATTCTCCAAAACAAATTGGCGACTCCACTAGGGAATATCCTCTTTCCTAGTAGTTTATCCACCTCCTAGGACATACTTGCGGGCTTGTGAGGGACACAATGCGCTGCACAACATCACTGGCTTAGGGACAATGCTCTGAAGCACACTGTCTCCCATTTAGGGTTGCGTTGATCCTCATAGGGTCAGTTTCCCACCTTTGGAATGTGTTTCTGCCAACTTTTCTCTATTTGTTGTTTGTTGATTGATCAATGAATGTTATGTCTCAAAGAAAAAGTTTCTATCTCCTTGTCTAGCCCTACTTTTATTTGATTGATTAATGTTTCTTTAATGTTTTCTTTGTCATTATCGATCTATATTCAAAGTTAGAATATAGTTGATTAATCTTCATTCGAAAGAAAGTGTCATAAAGTCTTCGTTTCCTTCGAAACAGAACTATCGTAAAAGTCTTCGTTCTTATGAAAGATTGATTGATTGTATGTGCATATTTCCTTTTTTTCATATTCACATTAAGGACATTGAAAAGAAATACATGCATGTTGCATTGAAAAAGTTTGTGTGTGCTCATAGGAATAGTGTATGGAAATTGCATTAGATTGTTCTCTTTACTCTTTGATTGAAAGAAATCTGATTGCTCTATCCCTAAGTAGCTAGGATTTTCATCGTTAAATGGAATGGAAAGAATGCTTATCATGATAGTTGCATTCCTAGGAATTTCAGAATACATCACGTGGTGAACTTGAAAGGAAAATTCCTAAGTAAGATCAACTTAAAATTAACATCAATTTACCTAATGGAGCATTGTGATTAACAAGAACATTTAGTGGTTCTAGGCTAGAGACATGTTTCGACGTCGTAAAACAAAGCAGTTGTCACTAACTTGTCTGCAATACATCCCGAGTGTGATACCTCATTCCATGTACGTGAGTATATCGTAGCTCATCCACGTACCTTCGGGTATATAGGGTGGTGTTATAGTACATAAAGTATATGGGAATTCTCTCACTGTGCGGTTTTGCATTAGACATCGCTTATACGGACTGGGCCTACACGTACCTTTGGGTATATATTGGAGGACAACACTAGGTTGCTACCCATCCTTAGGTAACCGAATCGGCTACCTTGTACACTGTGATACACCGAACACAATATTCAGGGAGATTGCCTGCTCGTACTTCTTAGTTCGCCAGGAGGTATTCTGCAGTTCACAGTTGCTTGGTAAACCTTTTGCCTAGCTTACCCCTTTTTGTTTATTTCTTTTTTGATAATAAAATTAATCAGCAATGGTGGAGTAACATCAACCCTTACCCCGTCGTTCACAGAAAACAACGAGTAAACCGCCTTTGCCACTCGAAGCTACACCTATTTGGTCAAAGCAGTCTCGCTTAACTGAGTCAAGTACGTCAAGAACTACTGGTTCTTCATCTGAATTACCTGAATCATCTATTTCGGTAAGTACTGAGACTCTAGTTATTCCAACCATTTCTGGTACATACATTTCTGAAGAAGAAGTTTAAAAATTACCTGAGGACATTAGCAATGATCCTAGTGAAACAATAACCAAAGTTGTTCAACAACAAGTTGATCCTCAACTTGAAGTTTCTCAACAAGAAATTACTTCTGAACTTGAATCAGTTCAACCAGAAGTTAATCTAGAACCTGTCACGGTTCAAATAGAAGTTACATCTAAACCTAAAGTTGTTCAGGAACCTCTTTCTGAAACTGTTGTTCTTTTACCCGAACATTTGGACTTCGAATTTGAACATTCAGAAGTTGTTACTTTACTCGCAGACGATCAACCGGTTACTCCTCAGACATCAGTAACTACTGAAACTTCCACTTTATCAACACCAGAAATCTTCGATGTTTTCTACCACACCTGAGTCGCACCTATATGGTGAATCGTCCGTCCCGGTTGGTTACCAATCTTTATTTGGAACCCACTCAGGGATTGCTTCTACACCATGGTCATCACCCATGTCCTCAACTAGAATTCTACCTGGTTCTTCTGTAACAGGAACTCAATAGTTTGATCCTGCATATCAATATCAAGCTAGGCAATCTAGTCAACAAAGACCTATGTATCCATTAACTACTGGATTGTCAACATATGGAGAAAAATATGCTTATTCACCTTATCCTCCCTATCCTTGAGGACCGTCATATGGTAATATCCCGCAGTATTCATGTCAACATGGAATTCAAATTTGTCAATCGCAACCAACAATGCCAGTTCAACCAAGGCTTGTGTATCCAACACAACCAATGCAAACTGTGTCAGCTATTCCTACTACACCTGTTGTTACTATTGTACCACAGTCACAAGTTCAAACTGTTGTATCTCAACCGGTACAAACTGGTCCTTCTACCTCGCAACCACAAGTTTTGGGTCAAGAATCTCAAGTTTCTCAAGTTATTGTACAACAACCACTTGTTTCTGGGGTTCAACAACAACCTTATGTTAGTATACCCTTATCTAGATTGACCCAAGCTTACACTGGTATAGTTTATTCACAAGATATCTAACCTTTCATTGCTGGACAACAACAACTGTTAAATCAACAACAGTTTTACCAACAACAACAACAGTTGATTCAACAACCGTGGCAACCACAATTTCAAAAACCTCAATTTCAGCAATTCCAACCCCAATCTTGACTTGCCCAATAGGCCAAGGTCCTGGTCAACAAGGATTTGCAAGTTATGGACAACCACAAATTCAACCTGGTTATCAACAACCACCTTATGCTGGATTTGTTCAATGACAACCTTATCAAGGTTACCAAATGCAAATGCCCTATGTTGGTATGCAAAGACCTATTGCTCATGCAATTCCATCATATCCTAGGTATGATCAACCTGACCTGAATCGACAGTTGCCATTTGTAGCAACTTTAGAATTACCAGATTTAAATTGGCTCACTAATGATCCAATCTTATATGCACCTTGGTGGCTGGTGATTCCGCATAAGTTACCTTCTGACATTCTGAAATTCAATGGAAATCCCGGAGAAGACCCATAAAATCATGTAATGACCTTTAATTTGTGGTGTTCATCAAACTCCTTAAATGATGATTCGGTTAGACTCCGTCTTTTCCAAAGAACACTTACTAGTCTGGCTGCTAAGTGGTACATTGAGTTACCACGAGCTTCTTTCGACAACTTTACGACTTTAGCCACCACATTTCTGACCCACTTCCAGTTACCTATCAGATACGAGACTGGAACAGAACTCTTAACCAACTTTAAATAGACTACTGCTACCCATATATCAGATCATATTCATGAGTGGCGGCATCGTCGTCGAATGGTTAAGACATATGTTCCTGATCAGCTTTTGGCTGAGTGGTTCATAAAATCCTTGTTGAAATCAATCACCTAGGATGTGGCAAAAGGTGGAGTTTTCACAGAAGAGCAAGTAATTGCTCGTGCCCAATACTTGGATTTGATTTACACACAATCTGGCATGCTCTATGATAAAATTCCCAATGCACCCCGACTAGCTTTCACTATTCCTCCTCCTCCATAATCGAGTAAGGAATCTCATGTTGGCAATGGTGTGATCAGTTCTTCAAGCACACAAATGGTAGGAAGACCATCTGGTCAAACTCTTTCCATTACCAATCAAACTACCAATGCATCAGAAAACACTCTTGCTTCCGAAGTTAATGTCGTGTCATCTGACAAAGGCAAAAATCAAAAGCAACCAGGAGGCAAGAAGAAGGGGAAAAACAAGAAGAAACAAGATAATTTCCCTCAAGAGAAATCATCTGATTCCTCTACTTCGGCAAGGAAACCTCGTTATCCATGTCTAATATGTAATAACGAGCATTTTACAAGAGATTGTCCACACCGCTTAGAGGTCTCTAAACTTTTAAAGACTTCTAACACATCTGCAGTTTTGATTGATCCATTTCCAAACCCAAAGACACATTTGGTTGCGAAAAACCATGCTTCCACATCATGTTATCCATCACAAAGCCACAAAGAAAAGTTTTGGTGTCAATGAGAAATAAAGATTATGGAAATCCACCATCATCATCGAATAATCAGGCCAATGATCAACCTAATCCTTTGATTTCGATTTCATCTGAAAATATTCCATCACTTATTGCACCAGAATTGACAATAAAACCACCAAAGGGAGTTGTGCATAAATCAACATTTAACCCTCGGCCTCGAGCAGCTCAGAACTATAACATAGTGGAAGATCTTACTCAATCACCTTTTGCTATGTCAACACTTGAGGTGTTACAAAAATGTCCCTCCCAGAAGCAGGCTTTACTGTCAGCAATTGGTGGAATAAACCCTACGGATTCCAATCTTGTGGTTTTTAACCATGCGGGATATACACCACAATTACTGGCGTAGTTAGCTTTCCTAATTCAAGTAAAAGCTCTCAATAAGAATGTTCACCGAACTATTATTGATGAGGGGGAATCTACTTGCATTATGTCAATGAGCTGCTGGAAAACACTTGGTTCACCACCATTGTCACGATCACCAACCACGTTAAAAGCTTTTGATGGACGAACATATACTCCTTGTGGGATTTTGAGTAACTTGCAAATCGAACTAGGGGGAAAAACAGTCATTGTTGAAGATGAGGTAGTTGGCAGACCCCTCGATTACAACATTTTACTGGGAAGGCCATGGGTATATGCTATGGATGTTGTGGTTTCCACGTACTTTCATACTATTGCATTCCCTTATAAGGCTGGAATCACAGCCATCGATCAACTTGCCTTCTTTTCCAATAGTTCACAGGCTACGGGAAGAATTTCATTGGTACATGGACCCCCACTATCACTTCAAAGTGTTGGAGTAGGTCTCTTTGAAGATCCTTCTATAATGGGTACTTTTACACTACCATCACCATCTGATTTGGTGGAAGTGGCAAGAGTAGAGACTTGCAACATGATTTCCTCTACCTCATCTGATTTAAGGAGGACTACCAACAATTTTGAAGCTGATATTAATATTGAAGTCATGCCACTAAGCCCCATTGAACTAGCATAGCAATCAATTTTTCGGGCTTGTGCGGCAAACCCAAATCTGCATTCACCAATTGTATGGGTAGGCCGTTCGTTAGAATATGGTACTTATTCAGATCCTTTCTTGCGTATATGTTCTACAGATGAAGGAATCGTCCAATTAATGATGATAGGAGAAGAACCTTGGGAAGATTATCATCATCGTTCCCATCTTCTAGATGGCATTGAATATTATTCAAATGAACTAAACCACCCTTTAGTTGTTGATTTCCTTTCAAATTCAGTTTTCATAGACACAGTAGAATCTGAGCAAAACCTATCAAATATTGAAGAAACGATTTCTATTAATATTTCGACCAAGCCTAATGTTGTAGAGAACATTCATGTCAGCAAATCTTGTTCTCCATCAAAACTCGATAGTTACCATACTCTCTTTCGTGAATTTAGAGATATATTTTCATGGTCTTACGAGGAGATGTCAGGCATTGACTCTAGTATTGTTGAACATGAAATCAAAATGTACCCTAATGTCAAGCCAGTTCGAGAGTGGCTTCAACCTGTTCATCCAAAGAAAGCCACTGCAATTAAAGAAGATGTTGAAAAACTTTTGCACGCTAGTTTCATTTACCCTGTACCTCTTACTGACTGGGTTTCCAACATTTTTATTGTCATGAAGAAATAAGGGACAATTCAAGTGTGCGTCGATTATAGGGATGTAAATTAGGAATGTCCAAAGGACAATTATCCTACTCCTTTTATCAACCAGATTATTTCACGAATGTGCCTGATGTGAAATATTCTCATTTTTGGATGGTTTTTCTGGCTACAATCAAATCAATAACTGCCCACAGGACCAATTTAAAACAACTTTTATTTTACCTTGGGGCACATTCACATATAGGAAACTCCCATTCGGTTTGAAGAATGCAGGGGCCACATTTCAAAGGGCAATGAATTATACCTTCCATGACATCAAGTACATTGTTCAACCTTACCTTGATGATTTACTTGCACATTCATGAAAGCGGACTGATCAACCACAACATTTGAGAGCAATATTTTTACAGTGCTGAAACTACAAGATACAACTCAATCCACACAAATATGTGTTTTTTGTTGGTTCTGGTCGATTTCTTGGATTTGTAGTGTCTAGAGAGGGGATTCGACTTGATCCATTAAAGGTTCAGGAAATTCTTGGTTTACCTCCACCTTCAAATATTTTACAATTATAGAGACTCCAAGGGAAGGCAAACTTTCTGAGGTTCATTCCTAATTACACTGAGATGGCTAAAGGTTTTACACGTCTTTTGAAAAAGCAGATATCCATCCATTGGGATCAGGTTGTGCAAGCTTCCTTTGATTCTCTTAAAGATACCTTGATTAGAGCTTCATTAATATATTCTACAAATTATCAAAACGACTATTACCTATATCTTGCCGTTGCAGATACAACCATTGGCATGGTTTTAGTCCAAGAAGAAAATGGGATTGAACATCTGATTTATTATTTGAGCTGAAATCTCAACGGTACAGAAAGTAAGTACTCTTATGTCGAAAAACTAGCTTGGGTAGCTGTGCAAGCTGTTCAAATATTTCGCCACTACATCCTGCTCCGGAAAACAACTGTCATTTCAGATTGCAACCATATGACATACATTTTGTCACATCAATTGTTGGGAGGGGAATACTCAAAATGGATAGTCATTTTGCAGGAGTTTGATATGGAATTTATCAAGTCCAAATCAAAGAAATCTCTAGTTTTTGCAGAGTTACTTTGCGACCTTCCCTCGACCTCCATTGATTCAACATCTGAACCATCGATTTTGGATGAGTCTTTGTTTCTAATATCGTCATCTGACACATGGTATGGAGATATACTGATCTATATCCAAACCCAAAATTTTCGTCCTGATACTTTTCACTTGCAATAGCGACGTATTCGTTACCAAGCCAAAGATTATCTGATCATTGGCAACACTCTTACCATCGTGGTATCGATACAATTTTATGGAGGTGCCTCACGCATGAGGAATCCGAGAAAGCATTGAATGATTACCATGCAGGTGCCTATGGTGGACACTTATCTGGATATGCAACTGCACAGAGAATTCTTCGTGCCAATTACTTCTGGCCAACTATATTTAAAGATTGTATTATTGTTATCAGGAGTTGTCATGCATGCCAGATATATGACCGAAAATCTAGATTACCACCTACACCATTGCATCCAGTCGTTGCTATTGGCCCATTCGCCAAATGGGGCATTGACTTTTCACATGTAACCCTACCTCGACTGGGGAGCATGGGTATATTATAGTCACCATTGACTATTTTACCAAATGGGCCGAGGTGATGCCAACATTGAACAATGGTGGCGAAACGGCTGTTATTTTCTTTTTTAACCATGTGGTTGCCTAGTTTCGTGTACCATAAGCCATAGTTACAGATCATGGGTCACATTTTCGCAATCACATGATGGCTGAGTTGACTGCTAAGTTAGGACTGTCACGTGATAGTTCTACCCCTTATTACCCATAGGTGAATGGATAAGTTGAGGCCATCAACAAAGTCCTAAAGCGGATGTTACAGAGAATGATAGGGGTTCATAAGAGAAACTGGCACTTAATCTTGTACTCTGCCTTATGGGCATATCAAACCTCGGTGAGAAATGCAACTGGATTCACACCCTTTCATTTGGTGTATGGTTTGGAAGGAATCTTACTGATACAATGTGAAATTTCATCTCTCAAACTCATGATTGACATGTTACCTGACACTTCTGACGAAGAAGCGTGTTTCTTGGAATTAATCCATCTGGATGAAACCCGTCGTGATGTTGCATTGGCTAACGAAGCACATAAGAAATGAATCAAGGTGCAATATGATAGAAATGTCAAGCCTCGTATCTTCTCAGAAGGAGACCTGGTCTTGCTTTACGATTAGGAAGCTGATAAACTTGGAGTAGGGAAATTCAAACCAATGTGGATGGGTCCTTATATTGTCAAGTGTGTTCTGGCAAAAGGTTCCTACGAGTTAGTAGATTATGATGGGATTCCATTGTCGCAGCCCCGAAATGGGTTGTACCTCAAACATTACTATGCTTGATTAAGTGTAGTAAAACTCACTGTATATATGCTTTCATTGCATGTGTGTGTGTGTGTGTATCTTTTAGAGTTTTTATCTGGTTAGTTATCCAGTTTGCATTTGTTGCAAATGTCAGAGTCTTTAAAACCTTTTGTCGGTTATGCTGATGGTGCTAGTCTAGTACACAAAACTTGTCTTCTGCAGCATGGGCTATTTTTCATCCAAGCGGTGAGTTAGTGAGTTTTCAAGGGATTTGTATCGGCCGATTTCCGAACAACATCGTTGAGTATAGCGCGTTGAATGAACTACTCTCTGATGCCATTTCACTTGGCATTCGCCAAATAATCGTCAGGCTGGACTCGCAACTCGTTGTACTACAACTAACGAACATTTATACTGTCTGAAATCCAACAATTTTTCGTCTGTTCCTTAGAGTTCGTATTTTGGAAAGACATTTTGAACACATTCAATATCAAAATATTTCCAAAAATCTTAACACATTAAGTGATTCTCTAGTGAATTATGTGTTAAATATACATTTGCGACACATGTAAAAGTAATATTTTCAATTCACATCATCAGTTGAATAGGATTGCATATAACCATAGAAAACTCTCAAAGTAAAATAGATAGGTATTATAATTTTTTTTACTAAATTTGTGTCTAAGACACGTTTGGTCATCTGACCCAGAAAACTCAAAATACATGCAAAACATCCTAAGTAGATCTAGTGGTGCTCATGGTAACATGTCATAGCCTGTGATATCATACACAAAAGCCTCACCTAGCAGCTAGGAACACCAATAGTGTGGCGCTGCAACCTCATAGGTAACTCCTCGATCCGGGCATCCGGAATACCAAGGGTTAATCCCTCTATGTGATCCTGCAACTCTGCTAAGGTCTCGGCCAAATCTAACTCCTGGAGAAATGCTCTCCAAATGTTTCTCCATGTTGGCCCACCTGAAACCTGTTGGTGCCCCACAGGTCAAATAGTACCCACATCTGCATGCATAAGAATGATTTTAGTTTAGTCTTGGAAACATTAAAAACACAAAAACATGTAGAAACTTGAAAAATCAAAAAACACTTTTGGTCAAACAATTTACCCATAGCACCCCATTGTGCTCCAACTGGTAGAATCAAATATGGATCTCCACAGAAATCCATCCCTGAGTATGGATGCTCCTCAATGACAAGATGTTGTCGCTCGAGCCAACTGAAGAATGCAGTGGAAAAAATGATTGTTGATTGACCTGCATGTCGAGCCATCAATTCGACCCACCTATGCATACGTGGATCTCTAGGACCAGCTACACCCAGTGATACATGCTGTGGTTGCATCAATGGGATTCTCTCTAAGGTAAAAGAGATTAAGATCGAAACATAGCAGAAATTATTCATCTTACCACTTTTTACCTTGGCTAGTTGTTCTTTCAGTGAAGAAAGCACGGCCTTGCACCAGTTGAAAACTTTTCGATCTAGACACTCCAGTGGATACTGCATATAACATTTGTTCGCCAGATGTAGTGTCACACTGCCAGCCAATTTTGCAATTGTGAAGAGGATCATTCTCAAAGGAAAATCACCCACATCCTTGATGTTTCCTTTCCCATCCTTGCTAGGCCGTGTACCTAGCTGACAAAACTATCTAATATAATCTCTCACCGATTCACCTCCACCAGCGAATCCAAAAAGTGAGATGGGGGCATCTCGCCTTGACAGTCCGGTAAGAAAGTAAATATCATCAATGGTAATAGGGACTATCTAATCCCTAATGTGAAAAGTTTGGTCTGTTGGATCCAATGCATGAACAAGGAACTGCAGTAGTTCAATTTGTTGCCTCATTCCAGACAACTTGAAGTATTTGAGTAACCTGCAGTTTTTGAGGGCCTCAACTGTACCCGGATTTTTTAGGGCAACCATGTCTTGTTATTCGTGCTCTCTTTCTCGCCATGTAATCGACATTCTGATCTGATGAAATCCTTAAACACAATCATAAGCATAGTTAGGATCCTTTCCATGCAAAAAAAAGGAGAAATTTTGGAGCAAACAACTAAATCAAACTTAGGAAACTCACCTAGCGTAGCCCAGGCACAAATACAGTGTGTTGCAGAGCATGCAGCCTTCTATCTGGGTGCTCTTCGGTGCAATTTTCAATGTGAAAGCCTACGTTGATCCCAGAGCGAAAAAATTAAACTCCGGGAGCCCCAAAAAACCCTAAAACTTGCATGAAATGACAGAAGAATGACTTGAAAAGAAAGAAGAGAGGTTTATCTCCTACCTGGTCTGGACGGCTTGAGAAATGGTCTGCAGAATCTCTCGTAATCAGCTGATGAAGTTCAAGGTAAAAAACTAGCTCAGAACACAAAACTGAATGGTAAGTTCCAAATGGTAAACATTTCATGGTAAAAACTTGTTTTATGTTTATTTCATGTTCATTAATCGAGTAAACATTAGTATATGCCTATTTTTTCCTATGAAACAAGTATTTTTAATCCTTTTGGTGGTGTTTTGAGCAGGTTTTGCAACTGACTTACAGAATTTGACGTTCTCAATTGTAAATTGTACCTTTGACCACAGAGCACACTCAACGAAAAAGGAACCCCCTTGGAGTCCTCTTTAAGCTCTTTTCAAACTCTCTAAACGTGAAAATATTGTCGAGAGCTTTTCCTTTCCAGCTCGTTAGCGGATTAGAAACGATATCTCTCTTGTATTATTTTACGCTTTTTCGGTCTTGAGAGATTAATTTACAAAAAAGAAATTGTGGAGTTTTCTTTTTGTCCCTTTTCAAACTCTCTAAACATGAAAAGTATCGAGTTATATTTGTAGTTAAACTTGTTAGAACATCAAATAGTGACAAACTTGTCCATCTAGACAAGACTGAGTTTCACCTTCACTAGACTCGTTAAAAGATCAAATAGCGATGGATTCACCCGAAGGGTGGAATTATACAACAAGCATATGTTATCCTCTTCAAGATTGATAAAAATAAATAGGTACTGGTCAGCAATGACTAGGGAAAATGGTAAAAAGGGGAAAAACACTTTATGGTAGTAGGTCACTCTTGAACATGACACTTTCACTCCATCACGGTGACTATATGGGTTGGGATATTAGCTTGATGGTTACCACACCGTTGGTCTATCATACCATCCATCACTTTGTTTTGGGTCAATGCTACCAATTCATTTTAGTGTTGCCGACATGTTCAAGAGAAGTCATTCAGTCAAAATTCATCCTTTGCAATACCATACACCTTCATTTTCATGACCACCATTCCTGAACCCTGTGTCGTCAGTCAAATTCCATCTCCAAAATCACTACACTTGTTTCATGTCGTTGATGTGGGATACATGAAGGCCCTCTTGCGATGAGTCACTTCTTGTCGACATCAGCTCATTATCCAAGAAGTTGACTTAGAAACACCCTTCTAGTACCTTGAGGCTTGCATACATCAATGGCAGGTTTCTCGATCCAACAATAGGTTAACATCAATAGCCTTCGATCAAAGACTTTGTATGGTGTTCGACATCAAATCATCCATTCACACCATGCAGAATGTACTGTAGTACCTTGAGGATCATTATCATTATCAGTGATTTCTCTCGCATCTGTTAACAGCTTACATCATTGGCTGGTAATCAGATGGTGTCTTCCCATGTTTGACTTCAGATCACATATTCACATGGTTAGACTCGTACTTGAGCGAATGATTGAACGAGATAGAAGACCTTGGATCTAGTTTCATCCACCCGGCTGCGATTTCAGGAGTACTAAATTATATGTACAATGGCTTTACATTGATAGTCATTCCAATCATGGGTCTATATCTGTAGACGATTGTATATGTACATGTAATGAAAGTTTATAAGTTGAGCATGGGTATGCCTTCCCTTAGCAATTCATGTAAAAATAAAATATCATGATATATGTATTGTAATTGATGTAGGTTGCCTTCCACTTCGAAACCTCCTCATCACATCGTAAAACATTTCATTCGACATTGGAATTTTTCTGACTTCATGCTTTAGGGGAAGTTGTTACAAATCCATTTGGGCACATCAATCCCATCATCCAGATTAGTGTTTTAGGGCTCATCAAACCTTAATTTCAATTGCTACATGCCCTAAACAAGTCACCCCTTTGAATGCCTCCTTCCCAGACAGCTTCATGACTTGGAGACATCCAAAAATAGCCTCTAGAGGGACCAGCGCAGGTAGGCCCATGTAAGGGTGCACTGCAGAGCAGTTAAGTCCATGCCAAGGTGCTCTGTAGAGCACGTAGGCTTCCTTTCACCTGCGCTAGGTGAGATTGAGTGAAATTCATGTAGGGTTTGGGGAATATTTTTATCTTTTGGAGCCATCCAGAAGGTTCCCTCACTTATCAACTCCTATGAGCTCAAAAATGGATGAGGAATGAGCTAAGGTGCATCCTATCCTCTCATCCCTTCCTCCATGGAATTAATTCTAAGTATGGAAGGCCATTCAATGCCACCATTTATGACAAAGCCTCCTTCATCTTCCTATAAATTTACCACTCATCTAAGTGATCATGGGTTGGATTATGTTGAATTTAAGGAGATAATGTTGCTATGAGATTTTTCTTTGAAGCAAGTATTGTAATGCTACAAATTTGTCATGCTTTTGATGTGATGTGGATGGGATCCAAGCTGGAGGAATGGCTTTGAATCAGACACCAATGGTTGTAATTCCTTCTTCTATTCAATAAAGTGTTTGAACCTTTCTCCCATATGTTTGTATTGTTTTATAATGCTTATATGTGTGAATTATATCTTATTCCTTTCACTTATATTCAATAGATCTTTTGCTTTGATCGATTCTTTGTTTTCTATTGTGTTTATAGGTACTTCTCAAGCGTATTAAATATGGGAAGGAGCGACAGGATTGATACAAGGGAGACGAGAGGAAAGTGAAACTACAAGTAGGTCTCCTCATCTTCTCATCTTATATATTGTATATAGGAAAAGACTAAAACACTTTAAATTGTTGTTCTATATATGGCTACTTATCTAGGGAATTAGTATTTATTCGTAGATACCAAATTCTCCAAAACACTCTGGAAACTGCACAATTTTTCCCATCACTGGGCTTGCTCTAAAAAATTGTGAAATTCTAGCTCATAGCCAAGGCTTTAGCACAAAAAGTGCGCAAAGCCTCAGGGAAAACCAGACTTGCTCAACCTAGAAACTGCACAAAATTCATTCCCACGCTTGGAGACTGTTGCATGTGCTCCCAGGTTGACCAGTCCCCTTCGGGACTGAGAAATATTGATTTGCATGCATGGGTTGCTTTTCTCGAAAAAGGAAAAAAATCAATAGAGAAAAAATCATCCCTTGATTTTAGGGATCCATTTTTAGCAGTGGGAGGTTACATGCAAAAGTAATTTTAGAAACCTCTCACCAAGTATCACTTTTTCCTAGATTTGTGACATGCACGTCATAAGCCTCAATCTCATCAAACTTATTTATTCAACACTATAGAGCTCATTCCTCACATCGATATTGCAGTTCTGAAATCCCAAATTGCATCTAGAAGCATTCGACGCATTCATCTCAGCTTTTTCCAAGTTTTTTTTTCATGTCTTTTGTTGTTTTTCTGTCGCTTTTTTTATTTCGGTTTGTGTGAGTATTGTTTTCTTGGTTTCATTGAATGCTTTTTTTCGTTTTAATGCATGTTAGTTTGTAGAAGAACTATTTCAAGTTTTTCATTGCATCTTAATATTGTCGCATGTGTGACATTATTTCCACACTAACGGTTGTCGTTGTGGTGACTCGCTTCATACACTTGATTGTCTTCCCATTTTTTGAATCTTGCACTCATTGTTTGCATGCATGATCATTCACTCTTATTTTCACTCAGCTTCACCATGCATTCAGACATTTCATGTTTTCAGTCACCCGTTGGCGGGTCTGGGTTGCCTTGGCTTGAACCTTGTCTTTCTTGGATTGCAATGTGCATTTTTGAGAGTGAAGGCTCTGCCTTCCTCCCATAAATTGTGCAAAGCTAGCCCAGCATGTGCCTCTAGGTGTTAGAGCCTAGAGTTGCCTCAGACTGAAAAGACAAGGTTCTAGTTCCACATCAAATCACGCTCAGCCTCGTAGCTAGCCCTACGAGGACAGGAGAGGGCTCTCTCCGGGTCGATCTCGGCAAAAGACAAGCGATGGGGCTTGAGATGACTAAAATAAAAACTAATTTTAGGCTAGGTATGAAGTACAAGGGATTTGATTTGAGTTTTTGGGGGTTTTTGTGTTGGAAACAGGGAAAGGAAAATTGGGCTCGGGGATGAGGCACAGTTTCTGCAGAGTTCTAATTGGGGCAAGGAAGGCAATCGTTTTGATGCTTTAAATTGAGTGAATGAATAGATCAGAATAGTGAGGAGCTAAGGAGAGCAAGAGAATCTCAATAATTCTCCTTAAACAGATGAAAACATGGAAATTTAAACAAATTCAAAGGCAGAGCATAACAGTTAATGGATTCCACCTTAATCACTCATTTGTTCAAATTCAGAAGAAAAGAGAGGAAAATGATACACATAACACTAATGAACTTACAATTACTCAGAGAAGCACACCATCAAAACATAAATCCACATGGATCCCCAACAGTGCTGCAAAACCCTGGTCTTTCCTTAGCCAAAAATGCAGAGATAGAATGTACAATGATATGCCAAAACAATCCCAAGTGTCCCACCCTGAAAATGACTTAGGAATTACATGATATAGACTAGCCCAACCCATTCTCTTGCCTCTAGGGGTTGCGCTCATCATTCTAGGAGCTGTTTCAACCAATTCTAAACAAAGCACTAAAATCTAGGCAATCAAAACAACTTGCCTCTATAAGGTAGGAAACTGATTCATTCATTAAATTTTCACTTTTTAGTGAATGAATCCTCTAGAATAAGAAAATAAGTGCCAAAATTACATCATGTTTATCCAATTACATCAAGATAGATAAAAAATTACATCAAAAAGAAAAACTAGTCAAACTGGCTGAATTTCTGAGCTGGAAGGTGAAAAATTGAGCAAAAATCCTCTATGCGCCGCGCCAATTTCTCTATGTGTCGCACCACTTTGAGGCTGGGTTTTAGGCACTTCCTGAAGTCAAAATTGAGCCAAATATAGCTCATTGGAAAGCCCTGCCTGTCTAATTTCCAGCCCAAGGTAATTTTTCAATTTGGATGTCATTTGCCCCTCCAAAACTGCAATCTCCCAGGATTGCTTCTTGTGTGTCAAAATAGGGGCTGAAAGGTCATTTTGTGAGTGTTTTTTACCTCCCGAGGACTCAAAACATGCCAAAAATTCTTGGCCATGTACCAGAAACCATGATTTTTCATGAAAAATCCAAAAATGTTAACTTTTTTCAATTTGGAGCTCCCTAGCAAAAGCGAGCGCCACGTGGCGCGGCGCATAGGGAGGAAAACCCTGTGTTAAGAATTTATGTGCATAGCGCCTTTTTGAAGACCAGTTTTGAGGGCCTTCTCGGTGTCCAAATTGGGTGCAGGATAGCTCTTTGGAAATTTATTTGAGTCTAATTTCCAACCCAACTAGAATTTTTCAATTTGGAGTTCATTTACCCTATAAAATGTCAAATATCCCAAGACTGGTCAAAATGTGCCAAATGAGGCTGCCTCAGGGCAGAGTGCTGTTGCAGTCAACTTTTTAAGGTGTTCCTCAACTCAAAATTTAGCTCATGATAGCTCATTGGAAATATCTTTGTGTATAATTATCATTTTACTCATCAAGAAAGTCATTTTTCCAACCAAGCTAGGAGAAAACTTGATTTTCCCAAGGTCACTTCAGATGTGCATCAATTCTCCCGAGGCAACTGTATTTTTGACATTTCTCTAAAACCATGACAGCTGTGTAAAAACTGAAAGAGGCTTTTATTCTTGGGTCATTGAAGGAAAAAAAACTCTCTAACCGTTTCCAAATTCATCTTTGGCATGATATGAAGCTCTTGGGACAACAATTAGGGTTCGGGGATTTATGATTAGAGTTTGGGATAATTAGGACTAGAGATTTGGGAAAATGGGAATTGGGGATAGGTATGACTAAATATGGGAGTTAGGAAATGGGTGATAAGCTGAAAAAATAAATGGAGGAATGAAAAGTGAAGGAGTGGTAGAAGGCAGCAAAATGACAAGTACAAAACCCTAGGCAATGGCTTTTGAGAGATTGCAAGATATTAGGGTTTGGATTTTCTTTTACACAACCATCATAAACTTTAAGAAAAACTCCTTCACTAGCAAGAAAAAGAGCTTAGCTTACTTGCACATTAGAAGGTTTGAAAAATTTTGGCAATTTGAGGAAGTTTTGACAGTTTTGGGACCCTCAGGCTGTATGTGCTGCACCTCCCCAGTGTGTCGTGCCAGTGTTGTTTTACACTGCGAAATGCGGCCCAATGCGCCGCGCCTGGTGGGTGTGCCGCGCCGCTAAATTGGAGCAATCTTCACCCAATAACCTCACTTGCTTACCAAAATCACTTGCCTTGCTTCCTCTTTTGAAAATGGACTCTTTGAAATGAAGAAATGGCGTATAAACAAGGAAGTTTAAATTTTTGGCTCATGAAACCCACTTTCATAATATTTGCAGAACTTTGGCACTTGCACCTTTAATACAAACTCTGTTTTTGTTTCCATTTTGACTTTGTTGATGAACTAGATGAGCTGAACTTTGCTTGTGTTTTGCAGGTGTTGGAGCTTCTTAGGCTAAGGAAATAACCAGGGTGAAGATGAAGAAATTTACAATGAGAAAAACAAAATTTACATGATTTTAGTACAATAAATGCCAAATATTCTGTGTTAAAACACAATGTCGAACACTTGGTGATGAAATTATTTGATAAGGAAACCTCCTCATGCCTGCTGGTGATTATTGGACACTTTGACACATTTATTGATGAAACCCTAAAGGAACCTTGACCTAATTGACCATGAAACCCTAAAGACAAGATTTTGCAAATTTTAATGAAAATAAGACTGTATGTGCCTTTTTAATGAACAGACATGAACCAGCAGGTAAATGACATGAGGGACATGAGGAAAACCACTCTCGTTAGATAATCCATGCGCCTAATGGAATGCAGATGACTGGGTGGGACTCCTAATATGAAATGCAACAAAGAGGTTTTGATCTCTGATGGAGGGCTGAACAGACCGACTCTAACACTAGGATTGCTCGGTGAAATTGTGAGAGACAGTGTCTTGCTGACCCCGAAAATCGCACAAATGCAATTTTCTGGTTGTAGTCATTGTTGACTGAAACTATGCATTGCACAGTTTCAGTCCTCAATAAGCCATGCTGGACTGTGCATTGCGCAGTTTTAGTAGTCAATCATCCCGCTGACAGTCTAGATTGTGCTTTGTACAGTTTTTGCAATCAATCTCCCAACCCCCCGATGAAAATTGTGTAATCTTTCCAATCAGTCACCCAAGTATGTTACATGTCAGTCCTCAAGTTGCTTTTTTTTTTCAACTGACTGATTGCTTGCCATGGGTGTTGCTCTAACTCTAGGTATCACAGGTGTTCATCCATCTCTCATCAGTACAGGTACAATGGCCTCCAAGAGAGTAGGGTCAAATGACACCGTCGAGAGTGCAACTGGAGATGCAGTTGAGAAAGTGTCTATGACCTTGCCTATTTATGAAGACACCAAGTTTTTCATAGACAAGGATATCAAGATGAAATGGCAGGACATCAATGACACATTGCATATTTGAGGAGAATGTGGAAGACCGCAAGGTCTATGTCAACATACATGTCTGGCTTGTACCGGATTGCATGTAGGTATCTCATGTTTCCATGCGTGGACATGATCCATTAGATTGTCTCTCACACTGATCCAGAGATAATGGTGTTGAGCAGTGTCAGTGGAACACAACTTTCTACCTTCAGGGCAAAGGATGTTTAGGATATGTATCACTTGTCGCAACCAGTGATCACGATGGATACACCCTTTACCAGACCTCGTAGCACTGCGAACTCAAGAGACATCTTGAAGAGCTGGGTGAAAGAGACATTCAAGTTCAGTACAACACCCAGCTAGGTTTACAAGATGAGGCTACTACAAAAGGCATATCAACTCTTGGTCATATTCGCATGCTACTTATATAGCCAAGAGAGCATAGAGACCTTCCCGCAGAGTTGGGTGATTGTGTTGGATCAACTAGTGAGCAAAGGAAGACCTTGCAACTGGTCTGACATGTTGGCTCTCAAGTTGAAGGAATAGGTAACAGAAGCCCAACATCCACCCAAGGGTAAGCAAGTGAATATATACATGTCCGCTTACATACTGGATGTAGTTCGTGACCATCAATGGTTCCCAAGCTTGGGTTGGGAATGGACACCTTCGGAAACCTCTGTGCACACTTATTGTAGGTTGTTCTCCAAATGCAACTTCCATGGCGTTATTATACAATTATCAGACCACTTCATCACCCCGATGTAGAGTATGATATTTGAGCCGGATCCATCTTGCATGCCATAGGCAGTGATGGAGGCATTGATTATCATAGTTGATTGGTATGCCTCACCCCTTGGCACCTTCATACGAATGTACAGTGCGAAGAAGGATCCACATGTTTTACCGAAGTTTGCCATGGATAAGCTCGTCATGCAAGAACTGCCATATCACATCTCGATGGGGCTATCAGCAAGACTGCACAGGAAGAAGAAGGCACCTTGGCCTCCTCTTCCTTTGTAGATTGGGTTTTATGAGATTCGGAATCTCAAGAATGTTGAGGCTGAGACTGAGGAATTCAAGAGATTCACCTTCGGCACCAGAAGTTTCAATCAGTATGACCCACATTGCATTAGTGAAGGACCATTGTGCGAGAGTGAAACATCCTTGGATCCACGGGGCATGTCATTGGCCTGAGGAAGACCCATGGAGATACTGCTATCACTTCTCAAGGCTCAATGAGCCGGTCAGCATAGTTGTAGAGTGGTTAGAAAAGTAGAAGGCAACAATATCAACAACAACAGTAGAGGGTAGCAGACATATATGTAAAAAATAAAGACGAAGGTTTTTGACAATGCAGAGGTGACAACGTGACAAAAGGATCGCGTAGAGGCAAAGAAAGAAATAGAAGATGGTGGAAACATAAAAGGAGTTGCAGGAGTTGAAGCGCCAACTCAAGGAAGAACAAGAGCTACATAGAAGAGAGAAGGAATCGCAACAGGAATAACAAAAATAGGAGGCGTAGCATGCATAGATTGATGAAGCTATGCCCATACAGGTTATTGACTCATCCGATCAGCTAGCACATAGCAAACAGGGTGAGCAGTCGCAGGAGCAGGACTTGGCTCAAGAGATTAAACAGATGCTAGAATAGATGGCCACAGATATGGTTCAACCAGAGTCAAATCAAGATATTGACCTCATGCCTCAGAACCAAGAGGTCACCCCACTGGCTTCACTAGATCTGGAGGTAGAGCAAGTCTTAAGCAATCAAGGAGACACTAAAATCCTTGAATACAATCCAGAATCAGAGATGCACAACATGAAGTCGCACAGAGTGCCTACTCCAGATGTCCATGTATCTCCTGTATAGTTTGAAGAATGAGTGATCATGTTTGATGTGCGCAGACATCCAACTGCGTTGGTCGATGCTACCAAAGCATATGCCGAAGCCATCAACTCGAGTGTTAGATTATTGATAGCTAAAAACAAGCTCATGGCTAAGGAGTTACAAGTGGCCAAGCATGGAGGAGAGCAGGTTACAACATCCACCAGAGTAGAGTTGAGAAGAGAAATACTAGATGAAGTATCGTCTCTCGAGACAGTCATGCGGAAGTTTTACTCTAGATTCATCATCGTGCATAAGTCAGTTGTCAATCTCAATGGTTGGCAGCAGCGCTGTGCTAGGAGAGCATACATCTTGTCAAGTTTGCACACTTTTTTCGATCACATGCAAATATGGACAATGAGGTACAAAGGATCCCCATTGCACTTGCCGAAGATGATGAAGCGAAAGGTGGTAGAGCTGAAGTCACGTATCTGGAGTCAGATCTGGAACTATGAGGAACTCTTGCAGTTCATCACCAATTTGTAGGCTTCACATGCACGGGTGTTCAGAAGCATGGATTTCATTGTGCGCACACATGCGATGCCATCCATTGGCACACTCACCGAGGCGAAGTCAAAGAACTAAGTTCGACTAGAGCTGGACATGTACTTTGATTAGTCAATGCACATAGCCACCAGCATAGACTCGGAGATCAGCGCAGACACTATGCATCAATATGTTTCTAGTTTGGCTGCACTCAAGACTATGATGCACATGTTATCTGATGAGTTGGAAAGAGGTTCAAAATCAGTGGACTCGGATGCAACAGAGGCAAGAGTTTGCTTTCAGAAGGGTGTCACCACAGAGCACACGGACACCATAACATACTGCCAATGTTAGCATCAGTTTGCAACCATCGATCATCGCGAGGATGTCGAAGAGTTAGTCTTCCCACATCTATCCAAGTCTTATTGATGTCTTGCATGGATTACTCAAGCCTATTTTTGTCTCACATGGGTACATGTGCAGATTGTAATGTAGACATTTTGTACAAGTGAAAGACTAAGTGTCAATAGTAGAATGTAACAATCATGTAGTAGTTGAAGAGTCATGAGGGTAGGTGAAGAGTCACAAAGGGGAATGTCAAGGGTCACCCCATCCTTTGCTATTTATAGAACCTCATAACTCATTGTACAGGCTTTTGGGAGCCAAGCTTCCTATAGGATAACTTAGAGAAAGATTGGAGTGTATTGTAACAAGCTTTGGCTTCTACATAGTGCAAAGCTAATACATCTCTTTGGAGGAGTAGGCAGCAATGACTGTAATGTTCCGTTATCGGGGCTAGTGAAATTCGTGGTTGTATGCATGATTGGATCATTCACTCTTTTAATATAACAGAGCCATCACGTTTCATGCATCTGTTGTTATTGTAGTTCGTCTATCATGGTTACTTTAATGATATATGTAGATGTCATTTACGCATGTATGTATGGACTATTCCATATATGTTTGTATGACTCTTATTGAAGCGTGTTGTTGGTATAACCCATCACTTTGGACCGTTGGCTATCCTACTTTCCATCTCATGATGTCGTACTGCTCGTGTGTTCCCTTTCAAGTTCTGTGTTATCACAGGTTTGTAAGAGGCGCACTCACTCCCCCTTCCATGTGTTAGAGCCTTTCATGCACCTTCCTTAACTTGTTGCAAGGTCACACCCTTGCTATCAACAAGGATATCTCACTTACCTTTGCCTGCAACTACAGTCAAGGCGATACCATGCTACCCACTACTGGGACTCCTACACAAAATGGATTGAGGTCTAGTTGGAACTTCTTATCAGGGAGATCCCCTAACATGTTGGTGGGTCCATCACCATCAAGATTTTTGGTGCTAGATGGAGGGCCAAATGATAAGTTGAGTCCTCACAACCTATTTTGAATCTTCACACATTTGTCATGGATATCGTTAGAGTCCACCCTTCGTGATGTCTGTCTAACGCAGAACCCTTTAACATCGCAAAGGAGTTCTATGATCTCAGTTCAAAATACACGTACGATGGTGAAGGCAAAGCGGCCTGGCCTAAGAACTTACATGACTTCCTTGCATTCTTGGAGGATGCAAAGGAGTTTGATGAAGTTGAGGTCAGCATGTTGCTTTCAACCACACTTCATGAGTGCCCATAATGATGGTGCCGCAACTTGAGTTTGATGAAGTTGAGGTCAGCATGTTGCTTTCAACCACACTTCATGAATCCCCACAATTATGGTGCCGCAACTTGCCTCACAATTGTGTACACTCATTTGAGCAGCTCTATGATCTAATTGAATCAATTTTCCATCATTTTGATCCTAAGCCTATTGAAAAAAATATATTTAAAACAATGGAAGGCCCCACATGAACAACCTATGTATTTTTGGTAGTGCTTCCATATACTCCAATTTGAAGCTCTGAAAAACCAGATAAAATTCCAATATCTTTGGGATAGATTTGAATATTTCCTTCACAAATCATTCTATCCCAAAATGAAGTTGAAGTTCAAACTCTTCTCAACATACTTCGGTGATGGAGTTGCGCAATCACCAATGGACACATTTGCTGCCACAAGTTACTGCCCGCCTTCCCCCCATCAAACAACTCCACCACCATAGAGTGATGTGGGAGAACACACACACATATGTTTGACTATCAAATTCTCCCATAATCACTGCTCTCAATTTCTGCATAGATTTGGTTGGGAAGCTAGTGGGTTGTCACTTGCATTTGTTACCTCAACCTCCATCTTCGCATTCTGTTGATCCTACGGATTGCACTGCCTTTTGTTCTTTCGTTCCAGACTCTACACCTGTTGTGAACAATGATCAAGCCATCGACGAAGTTGATGCTGCACAACCAACTTGCGTTGTCATCTACGATGAGTATGACTGGGGATATGAACATCAACCCATAATGAAGGATGACTTCCTTCTCTCCGCACCTCCTCTACTTTTTCCTGACATCTTTGTTGATTCTGCTATCTTTGATTTTCCTTGTTTAAATCCGTCCATAGATGCACCTACTTCCGATCATTCATAGAACACACCTGATGTCATTCCATCATTTGACAGCGGAGAGGAAAAATTATTCATTGAAAATCCACTTGATTTTTCATTTGCTTTTTCTGAAAACGCAGAGGGTGAAAATTCTTGCTTCTCATCTACCCTTTGTTTGATTCATCAAATCATGAGGATGTTGATGAACTCATTGATTTTTCTAATCGTAGCTGTCATGATCTATTTACTTCTGTATTCGATCATGATATTGGTTCTATTGTTGTTGATTTTTCAAAGACACTCGTTTATGATAATCTATCTGTCAATGAAGTCAAAACCCTACAGGCCATCGAGGCACTTTAGCCAGAGCTGATGGTTATGTCAGGCCCTTGCTATCCTGAGGTTAGTTTCACTTCCGATCAGGAAATTGTTGAAACACCCAAGGCTCCTCATCACTCATCTGTATGAATTTAAGATCAATCCAACACAAAAATTATGCTTCCTCCACCTGAATGACATGATCCCATTGCTCATGCATTGGAGGAATATTACATGGCAAGCACACTTGAATGGTGCAAGTTGCCTATGTTTCTCATGTTTTCTTTCATGTCATAGTCAAGCGAGTGCATATGTGTAACATCTGCACGCAGTGTACCACAACACCATGGTAAGTCCACAAAGTTCATGTTGTGTGCTTTCTCTTTTTATTTTCTGTGAACGCATTTAAACTCAGAGTGTGTTTGTCTTCATCGGTATATCTTTCATGTTTGCTGGATCGCAAGATTGTGTTGTTCATGAACCATGCCTTCACCAATAGGGTCAACCAATGCGTTGGTGGCTACATTGGAAATATCACTTCATGTGATTAGACCCATGCACCGTTAGCTTAGGAGTAGGAGTAGTGTTTGCTTTATGTTTTGTTTGCTTACATGCATGTTTGCTTTCTTTATTTGTTTGTTTTCTTGCTTGACTAATTTTCTTGCTTTGATTTCGCGTTTAATTTTCTCTTTTCTCTTTTGTTTGTTTGTTTGCTTACGCATGTAGGTTAGTTTCGCCTGAAACCCTATGTGACTCTTGAAATAAACAGGGTAAAGTAAAAGAGGACTTGTACATCTATCAATACTTGGTTATCTATTGTCTTCTCTCTTCATGTCAAACTTTTTGTCTTTATTCAATGATACACCAATGGAAAATATGTTATGTGCGTAGTGAACCTTGGTGAAAACACAACGCTTGTGCGCTAACTAGTACCACCTACTCTAGTCGGTCGTTTTTGGGTTAACCCTTTTTAGCTCAGTTAAGTGGAGTAAGGTGAGGGGGAAACCTTAACAAGTATGTCAGAGGTATATAAAAAATACTTCTCTGAAGGAACAACCTCTTCTGCTCTCAATCAATCAGGATCCCTCTTCCGCCTCTGAAATAAATAAGTGTTATGCCCAGTTCTTGAAAAAATGAAAATGTAATTTTTTTTGTAAAAAATTAATATGGCAAAAGAAGAGAAAGGATTCCTACACAGAGAGTTGATGCAAGTAACTTTGTCGGGGTACTGACCAAGGTCATTGGTAGCAGAGTGATGTTTGTGTTCCTCCATGACTCTACTAGGGTACTATCTACGCCTACTAGCAGCAGAGCAACACCAGAGATGAAACTTAAACTCTGACAGGCAAATTGCTTGTGTACCAATATACCGCTCAACCCCAATCAAAACAACTATGTTGACTTGGCTTGGAATGTGTGCTGACCAATCAAAAGCATGGCAGATGCTACATATTTCAATCGAGTTAGTGCGGAAACCAAGATGATCTAAGAATCGAACAATACTTCCGGAGGAGTTAGACTTTCTTTTCACAAAACAAGGTCCATTCAGAGAGTTGGAGTTCTACCATTGTGTCACCAAGTGTTATAGTGGGTACAAACCACCCTCCAAAATTTTCCCTTAGCTTCATTTTGGAGCCTCCCTACCAACCATCCTTAGCAACATGTCTTGCACTATCCAAATACAAATGCTTCAGTTGAGTTTTAGTGGCTTACCAGCCTATGCTTGTCAACTTGTTTGTCTCCCACCCGCAGGTTGACATTCTAGAACTTGGTTAGTTTTTGGTTGTGATGTTCACCTGGAAAATTGTGCAATCCTAGAAGGGAACCAACCTTCCCTTTGGAAATTGTGCAATCCATCTAGGTTTCCTGTTGCTCTCTAGAAATGCGCAGAACAACCAAGCAAACTTCCCTCTGGAAACTGCCCAAGGCAGCCCATCACTAGGATTTCTCTCAAAAATTGTGCAATTCTGGCTGAAAACCATGTCTTCAACCTAGAAATTGCGCAAACCATCAGGGACAGCCAGACTTGCTCAACCCAGAAACTGCACAAAATTCATTCCCAAGCTTGTAGACTATTTCATGTGCTCCCAGGCTGACTAGTCTCCTCCAGGACTAAGCAATCTTGATTTGCATGCATGGGTTTCTTTTCCCGAAAAAAGAAAAAAATCAAAAACAAAAAAGAATCCCTAGATTTTAGGGTTCCATTTTTAGCAGCTCGAGGTTACATGAAAAGGTCATTTTAGAAACCTCCCGCCAAGTGTCACCTTTTCCAAGATTTGTGGCATGTGCGTCATAAGCCTCAATCTTATCAAACTTATTTATTCGACGCTGCAAATCTCATTCCTCACATCGATCTTGGAGCTCTGACATCCCACATTGCATCTAGGAGCATTCGACACATTCATCTCAACTTTTTCCGTGTAAGTCCTATTTTCATGTCTTTTTATGCTTTTTTGTTGCTTTTTGTATTTTGGTTTGTGCGAGTGTCGTTTTCCTGGTTTCATTGAACACTTGTTGTCATTTTAATGCATGTTAGCTTGTAGAAGCATTGTTTCAAGTTTTTCATTGCATCTCACTGTTGTCACATGCATGACATTGTTTCTGCATTGACGGTCATTGTTGCAGCGACTCACTTCACACACTTTCTTGTCTTCCCATTTTCTGAATCTTGCACTCACTATTTACATGCATGATCATTCACTCATTTTTACACTCAACTTCACCATGCATTCAGAATTTTCATGTTTTCCGTCACCCGTCAGCAGGTCTGGGTTACCTTGGCCTGGACCTTGCCTTACTCGGCTTACAATGTGCATTTCTGAGAGTGAATGCTCTACCTTCCTCCCATAAATTGCACAAAGTTGGCCCAACACTGGCCTCCAGGCTTGCTCTATGCAATTCTGAGAGGCAGTGCCTTGCTGGCCCCATAAATTGCGCAGATGCAATTTGTTGGTTCCAGTCATTGCTAATTAAAATTCCGCATTGCATAGTTTCAGTCCTTAGCAGGCCATGTTGGACTTTGCATTGCGTAGTTTTAGCAGTCAGTCAGCCTGCTGATAATCCGCACTGTACTTTGCGTAGTTTTAGCAGTCAATCTCCCAGCCTCTTAGTGAAAATTGCACAATATTTCCAGTCATTCACTCAAGTTTGTTGCATGTCAGTCCTCAAGTTACTTTTTGTTTTCAACTGACAGATTGGTTTCCATGAGTGTTTCTATGTCTCAAGGTATCATGGGTGTTTGTTCGTCTCTCAACAGTACAGGTACAATGGCCTCCAAGAGAGCAGGGTCAAACGACATCGTCAAGAGTGAAACTATAGATGCAGTTGAGCAAGTGTCTATGAGCTTGCCTATCTATGAAGACATTGTTGAAATATGGCAACAAGAATATTGCAATTTAATTTGTCCTTGAATTAAACTGTGAATTAAAGTCGAATTTAGTCTTAACAGCTACTTGGAAATAATTAATTTATTTATTTTTAAATTAATTAGTTGGAGTAATTCAAGGTAGAAGTCTTTCTGAAGTCATGCAAGAGTTATCCCTTAAATTAAGGAGATAAGATTGAGTTATATTTAAGTTGTAATTAGTTAACTCAGTTTACTGAGTTAAGTCTACTTAAATTAGTTCCAAACTGTTTGAGGAACTAATAGTGAGTTAACAGTCAGTTGACGCATTAATGCACTCAACTAGTGCTACTCCAGTTAACTGAAGATTCTCTCATAAAAAACTGATGCATGTTTATTCTGAGAAAGACCCAGCTGAGATTAATGTTCAAGGATAGTGTACTATCATTTGCATGTGTTTTCTCATGGAGAAAACTCATGCATGCAATCAAGGATTTATCCTTGAGGATTGCGCAGTTTTGAAGGGAGATCATCCACTTGGTAAGAGGCTAATCATCCACAAGAAACAGCGCAAGGAAATAGGAGCTTGGAGGGCAGAGAGGAAGGCTGGAGAGAAGCCAAGATTGCTTTTGAGCATCTGTGAGGATTGTACTAAGAGCTGGCTAACTGTGAGAGCTAAGGATTTATATAATTCCTATGTATTTCCACCATGTATGATAATACAATAGTGTGGGGTTTTTAGTTGAGGCTTTCCCCAAAGTATTTTCATGTGTATTGTGCCATTGATTCTTCTTCTTCTAGTTATATTGTTCAACTTGATATTTAAGCTTCCGAAAATTGATAGTAGAAGTAGGTTATAGTATTCTACTTTGATTTATATTGCATTATCAGGTTAACCTACACATATTTTTTGCATGGTATCAGAGCTAGATTTGTAGAAATCTCTACATGGTATCAGAGCTGTGAACAGTATACTAAGAAGAGAATTCGAAGTTTGAAGTTAGGGGTTGTAGGTGCAAATCAAATTCATATCATACTTCAAGGTTGGCCAATGGCATTCTATGGCTTGAGACTCGAGTATGCCTTGGAAGGTAGCTCAAACTACATAGCATGAAAAGATAGAATAGAGGCTATATTAGAAGACAATGGCTTGAAGGAATTCATTGATCAAGAAATCCCAAAGCCAGCTTCAACTAATGCACAAGAGTTGGCTGAGTGGAATAAGTGTGTGGCGAAGGTGAGACGAATCATCCTTGAGGGAGTTCGAGACCATATTTTCTTGAGTCTCCATGGGAAGGATACTCCATTTTCAATTTGGAAGACATTGAAGGACCTCTACCAGAACAATAGTGACCAGAGGAAATTGGCGCTCAAGGATAAGCTTCGAAGAATCAAGATGGAAAAGGGCAATACTATTTCCACATATCTGAACAAGATCACCACCTATAGAGATGATCTTGGCAGTGTGGGAATAACTACGACCGATGATGATATGGTGGGCCTCTCTCTCCTTGGCCTTCCAAAGAGTTGGAACAGCTACCAGGACTCTGCGAATGGAAGGGAGAAACTACCGGATTGGGAACGAATGTGGTTGGATCTTATGCAGGAGGAGATTAGGAGGAGCACATGAGATGGTTCTTCATCCAAGAATGATGATGAAGAAAATCTGGCCTTAGCAAGTAAGGTAAGGAAAGGGAAGGGGAAGGCTTCCCATTTCAAATTGAATGCTTCTCATGGAGGGAAGAAGGGTGACATGTCTAAGGTAAGATGCTTTAATTGTCACAAGATGGGACATTATGCGACTAATTTCCCATCGAAGAATTTCAAGAAGGGATCCTCGGAAGGATCGGAAGGTGAGGC
The DNA here is from genome assembly GCA_031772625.1 of Pinus tabuliformis. Classification (NCBI taxonomy): domain Eukaryota; kingdom Viridiplantae; phylum Streptophyta; class Pinopsida; order Pinales; family Pinaceae; genus Pinus; species Pinus tabuliformis. The sequence continues at coordinate 1,620,555,015 of CM062819.1, forward strand.
ATTCGCCTCTCAATTCGAAATGGACTTTACCCTCATCGCATGCATGGTGTTATCGATGATGGGTTTTATCTGGTATCTTGACAGTGGACCCTCATTCCAAATGACTGGTGATAAAAAGTTATTAAGTGCCTTGGAGGAGAAAGACCTCAAGTACACATAGAGATGGGTGACAACATAAGGTATAGTGTTTCAGGAGTGGGCACGGTTTCTTTTCAAAGGGAGCATGGAGCTCCTCTCACCTTGACAGATGTGATGTATGTGCCTGGACTAAAGAAGAACTTGGTATCAATCACGACTCACAATGTTGCAGGACAAAGGCTACGATGTTGTCTTCAGTAAAGGAAAGGTGTTCCTAAGACACATAGACATGGGTCAAACCAAGAGGATAGGGATTCGGGTGAAGAATCTCTATAAACTAGAGGTAGATGATTATGCAGCATTGAGTACGAAAGTAGAATTGGTGCAAAGCCAAGACATTGGCGAGTTGTGGCACAAGCGGTTGGGCCATTTGCATCATGGGGCTTTGAAGATAATGCGACAGATATCTACAGGACTTCCCAAAGGTAAACTTGAGCAAGTTGAAATATGCAAAGGTTGTACCTTGGGAAAGTACACCAAGTCTTCCTTTCATGATCGAGACAATCAAACGGAGGCTATCTTAGAGTGAGTTCATACTGATTTGTGTGGACCATTATCGACGGCATCCACAGTGAAGCAAAGGTATTATGTGATTTTCATTGATGACTATTCTCGTAAATGCTGGATTTATTTCATGCAAAAAAAGGACCAAACCTTCACAAAGTTTTGTGAGTTCAAAGCTTTGGTCGAGAAAGAATCAGGGAAGAAGATCAAGGCCTTGAGAAGCGACAACAGTGGAGAATATGTCTCTCAAGAGTTTAAGGACTTATGTGCAGTGGAAGGAATTAAATGAGAGTTGATGGCACCTCATAACCCACAGCAGAATGGGGTGGCCAAGAGGAAGAACAAAACTATTGTAGGGGCAACATGGGCAATGTTGCATGACCAAGGCCTACCACTTCACTTGTGGGCTGAGGCATGCAACACAACGGTCTATTTGCAGAATAGAAGCCCGCATCACATACTTGGGATGAAGACACCAGAGGAAGCTTTCTCCGGTAAGAGACCAGATGTGGGTCACTTCAGGATCTTTGGCTCATCGGTATATTTCCATGTGACAAAGGATGCATGAAAGAAGCTTGAGCCGACAACAGAGTTGGGGATATTTGTGGGGTACACTAATACACCTCATAATTATCGGGTGTACTTGCCTACCAGTCGGAGGACATTGGTTCGCAGAGATATCAAGTTTGATGAGCAAAATGCCATGCTAGTTTCTCTTGAGAGGGAGCTCCAACTATAGGTTATGGAGGAACTGTTGGTTCCTAAGGAGGAGTAGCCTCAGACTGATGTGGAGTAGCCACATGCAGAGGTTCCAAGAGTGGAGACATCCACTCAAGCAGAGTGTTCTAGAGATGGATGGAAATGCACAAGAGAAGCTGATAGATTGTTGGAGGATGCGACAAAGAATGTGGGAGCACCATCTTCTCAACGCAGATAGAGGAGGTCACCTGAGAGGTACACTGGATACATGGCCCTTGTTGGGGAATGTGTTGAGACTGATCCATCTTCCTTTGAGGAAGTAGTGCAACAACTGATTTGGGTTGATGCTATGGTGGAGGAGTATGACTCCATAGTTCGTAATAGTGTTCGGGGCATGGTTTCGAGACTGGAAAACAAGTCAGTTGTGAGTTCCTGTTGGCATTACAAGGTAAAGCAAGCTGTTGATGGTAGTGTGGAGAAGCATAAGGTAAGATTTGTTGCCTGTGGCTTTTCACAGGTTGAGAGGATCATGTTGTTGCAGTATATTTTGATGGGGGAGCAAGATGTTGACGTTTTGACAAAGGCATTGTCAAAGTGTAAATTCAAGTTCCATAGACACAGGATCGGGGTGGTAGATAATCCCTTTCTTGTTGAGAGGGAGTGTTGAAAAATGGCAACAAGAATATTCCAATTTAATTTTTCCTTGAATTAAATTGTGAACTAAAATCGAATTTAGTCTTAACATCTACTTGGAAATAATTAATTAATTAATTTTCAAATTAATTAGTTGGAGAAATTCAAGTTAGAATTCTTTCTGAAGTCATGCAAGAGTTATCCATTAAATTAAGGAGATAAGATTGAGTTATATTTGAGTTGTAATTAGTTAAATCAGTTTACTGAGTTAAGTCTAGTTACATTAGTTCCAAACTGTTTGAGGAACTAATAGTGAGTTAACAGTCAGATGATGCATTAATGCACTCAACTAGTGCTACTCCAATTAACTGAATATTCCCTCATCAGAAACTCATGCATGTCTATTCTGAGAAAGACCCATTTGAGATTAATGTTCAAGGATAGTGTACTATCAGTTGCATGTGTTTTCTCATGGATAAAACTCATGCATGCAGTCAAGGATTTATCCTTGAGGATTGTGCAGTTCTGAAGGGAGATCATCCACAAGGAAAAGTGCAAGGAAATAGGAGCTTAGAGGGAAAAGAGGAAGGCTGGAGAGAAGCCAAGATTGCCTGTGAGCATCTGTGAGGATTGTACTGAGAACTAGCTAGCTGTGAGAGCTAAGGCTTTGCATAATTCCTATGTAATTACACCATGTATGATAATACAATAGTGTGGGGTTTTTAGCTGAGGCTTTCCCCAAAGTATTTTCATGTGTATTGTGCCAATGATTCTTCTTCTTCTAGTTATATTGTTCAGCTCGATCTTTAAGATTCCACAAATTGATAGTAGAAGTAGGTTATAGTATTCTTATTTGATTTATATTGCATTATCGGGTTAACCTACACATATTTTCTACAGACACCAAGTTGTTCATAGACAAGGATATCAAGATTAAATGGTAGGAAATTAATGACACCTTTTCAAGCACATTTGAGGAGAATCTGGAAGATTGCAAGGTGTATGTCAACATACACAAGTTTGGTTTGTACTTGATTTCATGCAAGTATCCCGTGTTTCCATGCGCAAACATGATCCACTGGATTGTCTCTCATACTGATCCATAGACAATGGTTTTGAGCAGTGTCAATGGAACACAACTTGCTACCTTCAGGGAAAAGGATTTTCAGGATATGTATCACTTGCCACAGCTGGTGATCATGATGGATACATCCTTAACCAGACCCAGTAGAAGCGCAAACTCAAGAGACATCTTGAAGAACTGGGTGAAAGAGCCATCCAAGTTCAGGACAACACCTAGTTATGTTTACAAGATGAGGATACTGTAGAAGACATATCAACTCTTGGCCATCTTTGCATACCGCTTATACGGGCAAGAGAGCATAGAGACCTTCCCGCAGATTTGGGTGATTGTGTTGGATCAAATAGAGAGGGAAGGGAGACCTTTCAATTGGTCCGACATGTTGGTTCTCAGGTTGAAGGAACGGGTAACAGAAGTCAGGCATCCACCAAAGGGTTAGAAAGAAAAGATATACATGTCTACTTACATACTAGATGCAGTCTATGCCCGTCAACATTTCCCAAGCTTGGGTTTGGCATGGACACCTTCAGAAACCTCTGTGCACACTTATTGTAGGTTGTTCTTCGAATGCAGCTTCCATGGAGTTGTCATACAGTTATTAGACCACTTCTTCATCCTAGTGTACAAGATTATATTTGAGCAGGATCCACCTTGGATGTCACAGGAAATGATGGAGGCATTGATTGACATAGTTGATTGGTATGCCTCACACCTTTGCACCTTCATACGGATGTACAACGTGGGGAAGGCTCCACATTTTTTACCGCAGTTTTCCATGGATAAGCTAGTCATGCAAGAAGTGTCATATCACATCTTGACAAGAAGAAGAAGAAGAGGCACCTTGGCTCACTCTTCCTTTGCAGATCAGGTTGTATGAGATCCGAAATCTCAAGCATGCTAAGGCCGAGATTGAGGAATTCAAGAGATTTGCCTTCGGCACCAAAATTTTTCATTTGTATGACCTGCATTTCTTAATGAAGGACCAATGTGCGAGAGTGAAACATCCTTGGATCCATGGGGTGTGTCATTGGCCTGAGGAAGACCTATGGAGATACTATTATTACTTCTCAAGGCTCAACGAATCGGTCAGCATAGTTGTAGAGTGGTTAGAAAATAAAAAGGCAAAATCATCTCAAAGAGCATCATCATCATTAGTAGCAGAGGGTAGCAGACCTGAAAAGGCAAGAGGAAGGTTGTTGATAGTGCAAAGGCGGAGAAAAGTTGCAAGTTCAAATAAGATCCACTTGTGTTGAAAGAAACTTTGGAGATTGAGTCTAAGAGGCGACAACGTGACAAAAGGATCATGCAGAGGCAAAGAAAGAAACAGAATATGGAGGAAACAAAAAAGGAGTTGTAGGAGTTGAAGCGGAAACTCAGGAAAGAACGAGAGTTGCACAGAAGAGATAAGGAAGTGCAGAAGATACAGGAATAGCAAGAGATGCAACATGCATAGGTTGATGAAACTTCGCCCATATAGGTTATTGACTCATTCGAGTAGCTGGCACATAGCAGACATGGTGAGTAGTCACAAGAGTAGGACTTGGCTCAAGAGATTGAATAGATGCTAGAACAGATGGACACAAATATGGTTCAGCTAGAGTCAGATTAGGATATTGACCTCATTCCTCAAAACTAAGAGGTAACTCCACTGGCTTCATTAGATCCGGAGGCACAGCAAGTCCCAAGCGATCAAGGAGACACTAAAATCTTTGAAGACAATCCAGAAGCTGAGATGCACAACATATCTTTCGACGAGTCACAACATAGAGTTATGAAGTCACACATAGTGCCTAATCTAGATGTCCATGTATCTCCTAAACAGTTTGAACAATGAGTGATCATTTCTGATGTGTGTATACATCCAGCCATGTTGGCCAATGATACCATGCTGAAACCACTAGCTCGAGGGTTAGATTCTTGATAGCTGAAAATGAGCGCATGGCTAAGGAGTTGCAAGTGGCCAAGAAGGGAAGAGAGCAGGTTACAGCATCCACCAGAGCAGAGTTGAGGAGATAAATAGTAGATGAAGTATCGTCTCTCGAGATATTCATGCAGAATTTGTACTCTAGATTCGTCATCGTGCATAAGTCAATTGTTCATCTCAACTGTTGACAACAGCGGTGTGCTAGGAGAACACACATTTTTTCAGACCTGCACACTATTATCGATCACATGCAAATATGGATAATGAAGTAAAAAGGAGCCCCATTGCACTTTCCCAAGATGATGAAGCCAAAGGTGATAGAGTTGAAGGCATGTATCCAGAGTCATATCTGGAACTATGAGGAACTCTCGCAGTTCATCACTAGTTTATAGGCTTCACATGCATAGGTTTTTATAAGCATGGATGTCATTGTGCACACACATGCGACACCATCCATTGGTGCACTCACCGAGGTGAATTCAAATAACCAAGTCTGATTGGAGCTAGACATGTACTTTGATTAGTTGATGCGCGTAGCCACCAGCATAGAATTGGAGATCAGCACAGACACTATGCATCAATATGTTGTTGGTTCGGGTACACTCAAGACTATGATGCACATGTTATTTGACGAGTTGGATAGAGGTGCCAAATCAGTGTAGCTAAATGCAACAAAGGCAAGAGTTTGCTTTCAGAAGGATGTCACCACCAAGCACGCGGACACCATAATAGACTACCAAGCTTGGCATCAATTCGCAACCATTGATCATTGCGAGGATGTCGAAGAGTTAGTCTTCCCACAACTATTTGAGTCTTAGTGATGTCTTGCATGGTTTACTCAAGCCTATTTTTGTCTCACATGGGCACATGTGCAGATTGTAATGTAAACATTTTGTACAAGTGAAAGACCAAGTGTCAATCGTAGAATGTAACAGTCATGTAGTAGTTGAAGAGTCATGAGGGTAGGTGAAGAGTCACAAAGGGGAATCTCAAGGGTCAACCCATCATTCATTATTTATTGAACCTCCTAACTCATTGTACAGGCTTTTTGGAGCCAAGCGTCCTATAGGATAACTTAGAGAAAGATTGGAGTGTATTGTAACGAGCCTTGGCTTCTCCACAGTGCAGAGCTAGTACATCTCTTTGGAGGAGTAGGCGGCAGTGACTGTAATGTTCCGCCATTAGGGCTAGTGGAAGTCTTGGTTGTATGCATGATTGGATCTTTCACTCTTTTAGTATAACAGAGCCAACACGTTTCATGCATATGTTGTTATTGTAGTTCGACTATCCTGGTTACTTTAATGATATATGTAGTTGTTATTTACACATGTATGTATGGACTATTCTATATGTGTTTGTATGAATCTTATCGAAGTGTGTTGTTGGTATAACCCATCACTTTGGATCGTCAGTTATCCTACTTTCCATCTCGTGATGTCTTACTGCTCATGTATTCCCTTCCAAACTGTGTGTTATCACATGTTTCTAAGGGGAGCACTCACTCCCCCTTCCATGTGTTAGAGCCTTTCATGAACCTTCCTTGACTTGCTGCAAGGTCACACCCTTGCTACCTACAAGGATACCTTACTTACCTTAGTGCGCAACTGTAGTCAAGGCGATACTGTACTATACACTACTGGGACTCGTACACCAAACGGTTTGAGGTCTTGTTGGGACTTCTTACCAGGGAGATCCCCTAACAAGTTGGAAGGTCTAGCAACGTCAACACCATATTAAGCAAGTTATCGCAGAAACACAAACCTTGCACAAACTAGATTTCAACAAGGATTTTTTGCTCTACACCTTTGCTTCTGATACATCTCTTGATGTTGTGCTTACACAAAAGGATGATCAAAACAATGAGCGACCAATATCTTTTATGAATGCTAGCCTACAAGGACCTGAACTTAACTATCTTGCCTATCTTTTATGAGTGCTAGTCTATAAGGACCTGAACTTAACTATCTTTCCATCGATAAATAGGCATATGTAGTCTATAAGGAGGAGAAATACTTCTGGACCTATCTTTTGAAAAATCATTGTATTATCTTTGTTCTACACCTAACAATCAGATCATTTTTTGTCCAACAAGAGGTAGGCGAGAGAAGAGCAAACTAAATGATTAGTTTACAAGAGTATGAAATATAATTCAAACCCGTTCACACTATTAAGGGCCATGGTTTATGTTGGTTAGCAGTAGAAGTGATGAATGCAACAGAAGATGATCCATCTGGGTGGGAGCTAAAAATCGAGTTGTAAAATGTTGGGCGAGCTACCCCCACTACTATCTCAAACTCTTGGTACATATATGTGTTCCAATATCTTGAGAATTTCACTTCTCCCTCTCACTTATATACACTACAAAAGAGGGAAGTCAGATTGAAAGCACTATATTACCAGTTAGTGCATGGGGTACTTTTCAGAAAGCACCATAACGAAGTATTGCTCAGATCCTTGGAAGCACATGATTCAAAAAAAATGTTGTGTAATCTCCATGATGGACCAACTAGAGGAAACTTTGCGGGTGACACTACAATGCACAAGTCATGTGAGCTGGTTTTTATTATCCCACATTATTCAAATATTCTCGTGCATATGCCTGCAAGTGTCTGGTCTGTTAGAAGTGTGTCGGCCGAGGAAAGAAGTAAGTCGCCCCATTGCAACCTATCGTTGTGGAAGAACCATTTCAAAAATGGGGTCTGTTATGTGGAAATTTTCATCTATAGATAAACACAATTTCCCTAGGTGGGTAGCTACACCTAGAAAAAAAAAATTAAAGCATTTAACCTTTTTCTATAGAAGATAAATAAGACAAGGGACCTACTTGTTATCTTTTGCTTTCCCTTTGTCTCCTTTGTATGGCTCCCGTCACTCTTTCTCAAACTTGATCCTATCCAATTTCTAGCTCATAAGAGATGATGAGTGTGGGAATCTTCTAGAATGCTCCAGAAGATAAGAATATTCCTAGAACCCTATGAAGAATTCACTCAAACTCACCCAACATAGGTCAAAATGGGCCTAAGTGCACTAAAATGAACCCTTACATGGTCCTACCTACACTGAAGTGCATTTACCCCTAACCAAGGCTACGCTATTCCCTCAATGAGGCATTTTTGGAGGGCTTCAGGCCTGGAAACTTTCAGGGAAGGAGGCATTAAAAGTGATGACTTGTCTAGGGCATGTAGCAACTATATTAGGGTTTGATGAGCCCTAATAGTCCTGATCTAAATGTTGGGAGTGATGTGCCCAAATGGATCTGTAACATCTGCCCCCTAAAGCATGAAGTTGAAAATGATAATGTCGAGTGATATGCTTTACGATGTGATGAGGAGGTTCCGAAGCGGATGGTAACCTGCATCAATTACAATACATAATATCATGATATTTTGGATTTTTCATGAATTGCTAAGGGAAGGTATACCCATGCTCAGCATATAAACTTTTCATTACATGTACATAGATAGTCGTCTACAGATATAGAACCATGATAGGATGACCATCTATGTAAATCCATTATACTGATGATTTAGTAATCTCCTAAAATCATAGCCTAGATGGATGAAACTAGATCCGGGGTCTTCTATCTCATTCAATAATTTGCTGAAGTACGAGCCTAACCATGTGAATATGTGATCTGGAGTCAAACATGGGAGGACATCGTCTGATTACCAGCCAATGATGTAAGTTGTTAACAAACGCGAGTGAAATCATCGATAATGATAATGATCCTCAAGGTACTGCAGTACATTTTGCATGGTGTGAATAGATGTTTTGATGTTGAACACCATACAAATTCTTTCGATCGAAGGCCAGTGATGTCAACCTATCGCTGGAAGCGAGAAACCTACCATCGATGTATGCAAGCCTCAAGGTACTGGAAGGGTGTTTCCAAGTCAACTTCTTGGATAATGTGTTGATGTCGACAAGAAGCGACTTATTGCAGGAGGACCTTGATGTATCCCACATCAACGACACAAAACTAGTGTAATGATTTTTGGAGATGGAATGTGACTGATGACACAAAGTTCAGGAATGGAGGTCATGAAAATGAAGGTTTATGAGTATTGCAAAGGATGAATTTTAACTGAGTGACTTCTATTGAACATGTCAGCGACACTCAATGAATTGGCAACATTGACCTAGAACCAAAGTAATGGATGGTATGATAGACCAAGATATGATGACCATTAAGCAAATAACCCAACCCAAGTAGTCATAGTGATGAAGTGAAAGTGTCATGTTCAAGAGCGACCTACTACCATAAAGTGGTTTACCCCTTTTCCATTTTCCCTAGTTATTGCTGACCAGTACCTCTTTATTTTTTATCAAGCTTGAGGAGGATAACATATGCTTGTTGTATAATTCCACCCTTTCGGTGAATCCAATGCTATGTGATGTTTTAACAAGTCTAGCAAAAGTGAAACTTGTTCTTGTCATGATGAACAAGTTTGTCGCTATTTGATGTTTTAATGAGTTTAACAATAATTATAACTTGGTCCTTTTCATGTTTAGAGAGTTTGAAAAGGGACAAAAAGAAAACTCCACAAGTTCTTTTTCATAGTTTTGTCTCTCAAGTCCGAAAAACATAAAATAATACGAGAGAGAACCTATTGACCATGTTCGATCAACGTATTCCTTTTTCGTAAATAATCTATCTCATTTTGGAAAAGGGTTAAACTTATACTGAGTAGATATCGTTTCCAATTCATTTACGAGCTGAACAAGCGCTCGAAAATCTTTTCATATTTCGAGAGTCTGAAAAGAGCCTAAAGAGGACTCCACTTAGAGGAACAAGTGGTGTCTAGGATAGCAACTAGTTCCGATGATGTTGGAACTTCTCAAAACATGTAATGGCCAAGAGGCTAACTAATAAGACAAATCATTGCAACTGTTCCTCAAAAAGGGTAAAACAACCAAGTGAAAGCGTATGATCGGCCAAGCAGATAGTGACGATGGAAGGAGAAAAACCAAGGCTCATCTGACAAAAGAGGCTGATAGAATGGAAATCACGAGGGTTAAAATGAAGATGGGTTCATTTTTACACAAGCTTGAACCATAGGGAACTATGCTTAGATTCAATTTCATGTTTACACAAGCTTGAAACGAAAAACTATGCTTTGGATTCATTTACATGCCCCCATCATGATGACACGGAGATGGGTTCATTTTTACACAAGCTTGAACCATAGGGAACTATGCTTGGATTCAGTTTCATTTTTACACAAGCTTGAAATGGAAAAATATGCTTTGGATTCATTTACATGCCCCAACATGATGACTCGATTCTAGGTGCATGCCCCCAAAGCTTCATTACATTCACCTAAGTAGACTACTCGTGGCTATCAGGTGGATGGAATGAAGGTTCATTTAAGAGATCAAGTGAAAGACTCGACTGGGATTTTACAAGATCTAATCAAAGACTCGAATTGGAACTTTGCTAAAGGGGACCTTGTTTCATTTTTTAATGAGCTTGACACAAGATAAGGAAATCTGATCAGATTCCTTGTTTCATTTTTTAACGATCTTGACACAAGACAAGGAACTATGCTCTGATTCCTTGTTTCATTTTTTAACAAGGTTGACACAAGACAAGGAACTCTCCTCATACCCTTTGTTTCATTTTTTAACGAGGTTGACACAAGACCAGGAACTATCCTCATATTCCTTGATCACAACCCTTAAGAGGTCATGACTTCCAAGAGGTTCTCATCAAATGGGAGAACAGTTCTCTAGAAGGGATACGTAGCAAGGAATCCATTAGAGAGATCTGGTTCCAATGCCCCTAGTACATAATGCACAACATCACAGAATTGATTGTCAGTTGACGTAGGCATGGAACGGGTTGCCACATAGTTGACCCGTGGTGAGGAAGATACCATTGGGACAAAAGGACCATTTAAGGAAGATGGTTAACTGGAAGCCATATTTGGACCGGGAAATGAAAGCTGGTCAATGGTGACAATTTTGCCTTCATGCGGGAAACACATCACTCGAAAGAATGTTGAAACAATAGCTCCCATGTCATAAACATAGTCGCGCCCAAGAACTAAATTGTAATATAAGGGGCCTGGGACTACCATCACATTGAGATAAACAATTTTTCCTCCCAAAGTAATAGGCAACTGAGGAAGGATCCCTAATGGTTGACTGGTTCCTCTGTTAAAAGCCAACAGATTATGGGTAACAGGCACAAGCGGCAGTGAACCGAGCGCTTGCCAAGCAATGGAGGAAAGGATACTCACAGATGCACCTTCATCTATAATAGTGTTGGGTACAATCATATTTCAAACGTGTACTATGATTTGGAAAGGCACATAAGAAGGAAGACGACATCCTGCCAGTCGATTCCAATCAAAGGAAGTGACCAGACTACCTGGAGGGGGTACTGTCGAAATGAGAGTATTACCCCCTTGAGTTACGAGAATGGGTGGATTTTCCTCCTATCTTGATGGAACAGGAGGGTTCCCCCAAGCTCATTGGAATCTGAAGAAACAAAAAGAACCTGAGTGGTATCATACTCACTCTCTACGGGAAAGGTACGATTAACTGAAGGTGAAATAGAGTCAATTGTTTCCTCTACTTGTGATCAAGTATAGACTCATGGGATTCACATTCATAGAGAGTTGGTTTGATCGACGGTTGATTTGGGTCAGTCACTTTATCAACTAGTGAAGGATTAAGGGAGAGTCTCCTGTAACCAGATGGAAGTCGCTGCAGAGAAGCAGACGATTATTCAACACTTTTTTGGCTTCATCCAAATAGGGACAAAGGTGAATGGGGTGATTCCACTCACATAACCTACAGGGAAACTTAACTTTACCCTTCTTTCCATGAAATTTACTACCACTAGTTGATGGTGTGTCACCATCATGATCTCCAAAAGTTGGTGACACAAGATGATGTGAATGAGAAAACCATTCTTCTAAGATCTGAGGAATACCAGAGCAATTTTGAAGAACATGGTCTCTCGTACAAAGTTTGCAAGGATATCGAAGTTTGTGAGGCTTATCAGATGATTTCTCATCGGAAGTTGCATTCGAAGCAATGGTTGCTTGGTTGCCCCCTGCTGAACTTGCTTCTTCTTCTTCTTCTTCCCTTTATTCTTCTTCTTAGCCACCTCGTTACTAGTACCAATACTTTCACCAAGCGAAGAGGAAGAAGGGGAGGAAGAAACAATTGACGAAGAAGGCAAAGGGTAAATTTTAGGATCAACTAGAGGTTGATTTTGTCCTGTTGTAGGAATATTTGGTTACGGGGCCATGGAGGTCAAGAACAACCATACTATCAAGCCAATGGTAAGTATTGAAAGGGACAATGCAACCATATAAGGAGCACCAATATTTTTGAAAGGAGGAAAAGGACTAGGATTCCCATCAAAAGGAATTCCTTGATCAGTGGACTCTGGAGTTGTTGCCATATGTCTCAATCTAAGATCAACTGAGTGACGTGGAGGATGTTATCCACAGTCAATTAATTTTATTTTAATCAAAATAACATAATAAAATAAAAGAGGGATAATCTAGGCAAAAGGATTACCAAGTAACTGTGAACTGCAATACACGGCCTCAGTAAACCAAGGACTTAACATACATGTAGGAAATCTCCCCGAATATTGTTTTCGGTGTATCACAGTATACAAGGTGGCCGACTTAGTTACCTAAGGATGGATAGAAACCTAGTGTTGTCATCCCATATATACCCAAAAGTACGTGGAGGCCCAATCCGTATTAGCGTTGTCTAATGTGAAACCACACAATGAGAGCATTCCTTTATACTTTACGTAATGTAAAACTTCCCTATATACCTGAAGGTACATGGACGAGCTACGATATACTCACGTACGTGGAATGAGGTATCACACTCGGAATGTATTGCAAACAAGTTAGTGACAACTACTATGTTTTACGATGCCGGAACATGTCTCTAGCCCACAACCTCTAAATGTTTTGTGTTAGGTGACAATGCTCCATTAGGTTAATTGAGATTAATTTTAAGTTGATCTTGATTAAGAATTTTCCTTTCAAGTTTCACCATGTGATGTCTTTTAAATTCGTAGAATTCAAATAATATGATAAGCATTCTTTTCATTCAATTTGAACAATGAAAACCTTAGCTAGTAGGGATAGAGCAATCATATTCTTTTAATCAAAGAACAAAGAGCACATCTAATGCAATTTCCTAAACTATTCCTATGAGCACACACAAACTTTTTCAATGCACGATGCAAGTTTTTATTTTCAATTCCCTTAATGTTGAAATGAACAAAAGGAAACTAATGCACATATAGTCAATCAATCTTTTTGCAAGAACAAAGACTTTACGACAGTTCCTTTTCGAAAGAAATGAAGACTTTTATGACACTTTCTTTTGAGAAAAGATTAATCGACTATAATCTAACTTTGACAATGAATTGATAATGATAAAGAAATCATTTAGGAAACATTAAACAATCAAGGCAAAAGTAGGGCTAGAAAAGGAAATACAAATTGATTTCAAAACCATAACAATCATTGATCTTTCAGCAAACAACTTCAGAAGAAAATTTGGAAAGAACAAAACCAAAGATGGATTTTTTGGCTTGAGGTGGATCAATGTAGCCCTGAATGGGAGTCAGTGTGCTTCAGTGCACTGTCTCTAGCCCAAGGGTGCACTGGTGCCAACACATTCCTAGAATAGGCATTCTAGTGCAAATTTCGACCAAAAAAGCTTCAAAATGACTAAAATAAGATCAATGAAGGCAATTAAAGTATCCTAGGGTGTACTATGATGAGGATAAACTACCAAGAATTATGATCATTCCTCAGTATGGTCGCCAATTTGTTATGTGGAATTTTTTATCTACAGATAAACACAATTTCCCTAGGTGGGTAGCTACACCTAGAACAACAAAACTAAAGCGTTTAACCTTTTTCTATAGAAGATAAATAAGACAAGGGACCTACTTGTTATCTTTCGCTTTCCCTTTGTCTCCTTTGTATGGCTCCCATCGCTCCTTCTCGAACTTAATCTGCTCGACAAGTACCTGCAATCATAAACAGAGGACAAAAAACCAATAAAAGCAAGAGATCTATCGACTATAAGTAAATGGAATCGAAAGAATTTACACATATAATCATTGTACATAAAGACAAGAATATGGGAAAAGGTTTAAACAATTTTATTAAGTAGAAGGAATATTTACAACCATGAAGTCCGATCCAATGTCACTCCTCCAGCTTGAGTTCCATCCAACATCACATCAAAAGCACAATGCTCCGGCAACATAACAATACTTTCTATAATATCAAACCTCAAACCAACAGTATCTCCTTACAATTCATCAAATTCTAGCCCTTGATCACTTAGATGAGTGCTCAATTTATAGGGAAATGGAGGTGGTTTTGTCATAAATGAGGGTATTGAATGACCTTCATAACTTAGAGTTAGTTTCCATGGAGGAATAGATGAGAGGATAGGAGGTTACTTAAATCATTCCCTTTCCAATTTCGAGCTCATAGGAGATGATAAGTGTGGGAATCTTCTAGAATGTTGTAGAAGATAAGAATATTCCTAGAACCCTATGAAGAATTTGCTCAATCTCACCCAGCGCAAGTCAAAGTGGGCCTAAGTGCACTGAAATGCACCCTTACATGGGCCTACCTGCACTGAAACGCATTTATCCCTGAACAAGGTTGCGCTGATCCCTCAAGGAGGCATTTTTGGAGGGCATGTAGTGTTAATCTAGCATCTCATTGATGTCAATATACCAGTGTTTGTGATGGAAAATTCTTTGATACATGATTGCCCATTGATGCCCATTGATCATAATGCTTATAGTGATGAAAGTTTGATATATGATGATATGATGAGATGGAGGACCCAAGTGGATTGAACAACAGGAGGTAATTTGAACAAAAATTGAACAGCAAATGACATAGGAGGTCAATTGAACAGGAAATGACACAGTAGATCCAGTAGAGAAACAACAATAACAGAGGAGTAAAGAAGAAAGTTATCGGAAGAGCGAGGGTAGTAAAGTATGGACTTCCTTAATCATGGCTGAAGTCCCACACTCAATCTTAGTCGTCGATCTCATAGTCAACCCTTAGATCATGGTCAACTAAGGGGATTAAGGCTGTTTTTAATCCATGTGCTAGTCGAAGTCCCGCAAACCGTCGATTGCGATAAGGTTGTGGACCTGACGGGTTTATTAACAACTATTTATTGAAATATCGCATCCACCGCATCACAAGTCTTGAAGCCTTGTTGTTACACTGAAATCCTCCGATTGCGATATGTAATACGGAGGAAGTAATAAACCATGGGAACCCTTTCGACAGTATAGAATATCAGCAAAAATCATATAGACAGCTCTATTTCATGACACCACTCAAAACCTCTGATTGTGATATGTAATACGGACCTAATAGTTCCATTACATACACCTTAAGATGATATCGCATCCACTACATCACAGTCTCTTTAAAGCCTTGCCACATTGAAATCTGCCAATTGTGATATGTATGCAGACCCGCTGCACCATTATAATACGTCCTAAAGAAATATCGCATCCGTCGCATATCGCAAGTCTTGAAGAAATGTAACGATGGTAAACTGCGATTGACGATGTGGATGTGGGATCTCATTGGGTACGGTCTCTCTTATGAAATCCTACGTAAATAATGAGTCTATTATATGAATATCAAAAAAAAAGGGCCTCTCTAATATAGTTTTACTATGCAACATCTATTGTAATTCGGCCTCTCTTCCAAATGAACGTGTCTTCTAAGTATTGGTGAACTCGAAGAGACAGAGGAAGTGGAATATCGGGAAGCCAAAGGTCGAGTGAGCACAGAGGAAGCTGAAGATCAAGCAAGCAAAGAAGGAAGCCAAAAGGTCGAGTGAGCACAGAGGAAGTCGAAGATCAAGCGAGCGAAGAAGGTCAAGTGAGCGTAGAGGAAGCTGGAGATCAAGCGATCGAAGAAGGAAGTCGAAAGGTCCAGCAGAATAAGAAGGAAACTGAACATCAAACATTCTGTTGATTGGGTTATTTATTGAAAATCTCAGACTTGTGTTTTGAAGTGATTTTAGATAACAGTTCAAAAGGACGCTCTGCGGATCTAAGAATATTATCTGAGTTTGAACAGGGCAGGGTTGTTTTTTTAATTGAACGCACAATATGAAACTATGAAATTCACTCCTATGAAGAAGTCATTCTTGAAGAAGTTACTCCTGAAGCCTCACTCCCAAAGCATTTACTGTGACAGTAAGAACAGAGGGTCGAAAAAGAGTTGTTTTGAAAAGACATTGAGGCCTAGCGCAGATATCTTGTTGATAAGTATCAGCAGATCTTGGAGACATTATTGGAGATCATGTTGGCTATTTGAAATCATCATGAGGTAATTTTGTAGACTCTGTGTGGGCAATATGAAGAGTTGTGAAGACTCCTTCATATGAAGGCAGGTTGTCATTGATGATGTAGCATGGAGACTATAGTGAAGCTGTATATTGACAAAATTCAGTGAAGAAGATTTTGGGAGCAAATAATTACTACCAAACATATCCAGACAAAATATAGTAGTGGGTTGGAGCCCAAAGGGTTGGTGCCCTGAAGGTTGGAGCCTCAAAAAAACAAGTTTGGTGCCTTAACAAGATAGGGTTGGAGCCCTTAGGGTTGGTGCCTCAGAATTGGAAGGATTGGTGTCCTTGGAATTGGTGCTCCTAAACACAAGGTTAGTGCCTTGAGAAGATAGGGTTGGTGCCCTAGAGGTTGGAGCCTCACAAAAACCAAGTTTGTGCTTGGCAACATATTGGAGCCTTATATATATTGTATCTGATTTATTGTAAAGATTATATTAATAAAATCATCTATTCCTATTGTTCATTTTGTGCTCTAAATATAAATGATTTAACTGGTAAAAATAAAAATTGAAAAGGAATATTGATTCACCCCCCCAGTATTTCCAACAATTGGTATCAAAGCTAGTACCTTCACTCAAAGCCTAACAGCTTGAAGGTTTATCATTAGAACACAAATGGCAAAGCCAAGGAAGAAAGTCTCCAATCCTCCTAAAGATGTGTCTCCCTCTACCACTGAAATAGTAGTCAATTAATTTGTGGAGGCTCCATTGTTCAATGGAAACTTTGATATATGGGAAGCAAGAATGAGGAATTTATTAAAGACTCAAGGCATTGAAGTATGGGAATCAGTAATTACTGATAACATGATGAATAGAGAATCCAAGGAGTACAATGCAAAAGCAATGAAGGAAATCTTGAATGGGCTACCAGATTCTATAAAGAACAATTTAGGAAAATGTTTGTCAACAAAGGGTATATGGGACAAACTTCATGACCATCACTCAAAAGGAGCATTGACCATGACCACCAGTCAAGAAGATGATGGAAACCAAGAAGGAAATCCAGAACCCATCATAGAAGCTGAAGATAAGATTGATGACATCAAGGCTAAAGAAGACCTAGAAAATGAAGAGAATGAAAAAGACTTTGTAGAAGATATCCTCACTAAACTTATGGCTGCCATGGAAGAGATTATCAATTTGAAAAAGGGAAACGCGGAACTTAATAAGAAAGCACTAGCTGGTGACCAAGACCAAACAAGGAAGAAATTTGACCTTCTCAAGCTTCAAATACAAGAAAGGGATGAATAGCTTGCCAAGCTTAAGAAGGAATTTCATCAAAGCAAAAGAAAGCATCATGAAGAAGTCATATCCATGACAAATCAATTGGATAAAGCAAAGAAATGAGAGGATACCTTGTCAAGTCAACTTGAACAAAGGCACAAGAGCTTGAACAAACTTGAAGAAGAGATTGGTCGGTACAAGGTAGAGGTCTCCTCTCTCAAATCTCAACTACAAGAAGCAAGAAAGCTAGCACAAGGAGCTGAGAAGACAATGGAAGCAATGGAAATCATAGAAGGACAGGTTGATGAAGCAGAAAAGGAGAGAAACACCATGATATGTCAACTAAAAGCAAAGGATGGAGAAATCTTCAAATTAAAATCTAACATCAACCTTCTCAAGGCCGAAACATGTAAAGATAAAAGGATCAAGGAAGAAATGGAGAGCAGTCTAGCAAAGGAAAATGAAGAAATCTTCAAAATGAAGTCAGATATCATCTCCCTTAAATTAGAAGAAAATGAAGCAATACGTATTAAGGAAGAGATTGAAAAACAACTTGATAAGAAAAATAATGATTGCAAAAAATTGGAAGAAGAGATTGTCCTCCTTAGGAAAAAGGTTGAAGGGATGGACGAAACCTTGAAGAGCTCTCAAGCCTTGGATGACATGCTCAGCCATCAAAGATGTCCATTTGATAAATCAGGTCTCAGGTATGTAGGTGAATCCTCAGGCAAGAATGATAATGCTTCAAACAAAAATGATGTGAGGAAGCTAGAAAGAAATGTTGATGCTCCCAGTTCCAATAAAGACAAGGAGAAGAGTCGAGGCAACAATGGAAGAAATCCCACTCCAAGAAGAAATGTAGCTGCTGTCATGGATGCGAGAAGAAATAATTATCATCAAAGGATCTCAAGGCAGAAAGGCTTCAGAAGTACATCAAGGAAATCTCCATCTCCCAGGTACCAAAGTTTATTTCTTGGTTATTCTTATTCTTGTACAAACTTTGGACACATGACAAAATATTGTAGGGCTTAGAATGATCCCCGTCAATCTCCGAGAAGCAATTTCACAAGAAGAAGTCATGAATTCTTATTCATGAACAACATAGAATTCTTCAAGTGTCATAACATTGGTCATATGGCACGTAATTTTAACTTGATTTGGGTACCTTCTCAAGCTAGAACCATGCCAGAAAATAAAGTTTCACAAGCATGGAGAAGAAAGCAAATACAATCTGGAAATTTCCTGAATTGAAGATGTTGGATACTGTGAATCGTGATTTCCAACAATGATCTCCACATCTTTTGAATCTTGTTGAAACAAGATAGGATCTAACTGACCTGCGGACACGTTGTACTAAAATAATCCGAATATCAAAATGAAATTATGAAATGCGGTGACCTAAGAATATAGGTGAAGTGTGATGTTTTGATCATAAAAGTTTGCGGACCTATGTGTACAGTGCCAATTTCTCACAATAACCATATCGGCATAAGTCTCATGACTACAGTAACATGGTTATTCTAGTGCAAAGAATTTCCAGTGATAAGGCTACTCCAATGTAATTTGACCTTGATAGGCTACTGATCAAGTAGACTCTGAGTAACTCTTTCAAACCAATCTTTTGGTTGGGGCTTAGCCTCCTCAACCTGAGAGGGCTCTCTCAATAGGTTTAAGAGTTTTTGATTAATGATTAGATGGCTAACTCTAGGAATAAAATGGAAAAATGTATAACTGGTTGACTGGTTGAATCAAATATTAGCAAACATCTATTGGGCTATGGAGTCAATATAGTCTTCAATAAAAAAACATGATCAGCAAAAGATGGAAGTCAAGGCACTTAGAGTTATGGTTTATAAATGAAATAGTAACACAATGAATTAACACAGTTTACAAGCATGTGAAGGAAGTTAGAGCATTTTCCAATGAATTCTAAGTATCACAAGCTCATACCACTTCAAATAAGTAATTGAACAAGGCCATAAGAACATCAAACACATAAACTTCTTGTGAATCTTGAGTAGTCAAACTGATCTCTGTATTAAGTATGAAAACCACAGTTTCTTACAATAACACAACTTTCTTTTTTCTAATGAAATTACCAACCTGGTGGAATTCGATTCTCAAGCTTTATATAGAGTTTTACAAATTTGGATACTATGATCCATCTTTGGAGGAATTCGAATTCCTAACTTTGACACCTATCTATTCATCAAACAAACTACTTAATTACAACTTGATAGCTAACTGTCTTTAAGAGTCCTAATACAAATAGGAGTGAAACTCCTAAAACATGCTTCCAACAACCTAATCTATGACTTCAATACATTCTTTAATCAACTGCCAAACCATGTCTTCGAGCTTGATGATGTCCACAGTGTTGTTGCAAAACCTGTTGAGTCATGACCTAACTGTCCTGAAAACTAGGAGACAAAGTTCCTCCTTTTAAGGCCCTTAATCCTTAGTTCTTATCTTCAAACAATTTTGCTGGTGTACATGTGGCATGCATTAATAATCCATAAAAACTTCATTTTCCACTTGTGCAAAAAAGGAAACTTGAAAATATGGAGGAAAGGATGAAACATAACTGTGCTGCAAAAATACTCTGTTTTCGTAGCACAGCCTTTACATCACTTATGAAATAATTCTTGGAAGTTTGCTTTCTACACTACTACCATCTGACACTTCAGATATGATCCCATGTCTACCAACAACTTCAAAATTTGGAACTAATCAAACCTTACCTCCAGAAAGCATCCATAAGTGCTAAATGATCATCTTCAGCAGTTTCGTAGCACGCTACGAAACTGCTGTGTGTACTCTTTTTCAACACGGCCTTCAAAAATCTGTAGTTTGGGAGTTTTTCAAAATTCCATGAAGACTGATATGATCAACCAAAAATCAAACCACTTACCCTTATAAGATGTTCTTCTTCACAGTTGTTCTTCCTTTTATATGCCAAAACTCCTTTTATGTGCCAAAACTGTTTTAATATATATCCTTCACTGCCCTTTTTCATCACCCTGTTTCATTATTGCTGTAGACCCTTTTCCAGATTTGGTTAGTTGTATTTCTAGGTCTTCAATTTGTCTCTTCAAACCCCTATTTGTAGCTCTCAGCTGAGCATTAATCCTCCTTACAAATCTGGCTTCTTTGATTGCAGGAACAATCCAGGTAAAGTATTGAGTTTCATTGTTTACTATTTCTGGTTTGGACACCTTTTCAACTTCCCAGAGAGCCTTCATCCTTTTGAAATATGTCCTTTTAGCAGCATGCCCTCTTGCTCTCACTCTTAGTCTAGCACTTCCATTGTTAGCAGCTTTTAACCTTTCTTCCATAACCTCATAACTGACTTTTTCTGTTTGAGTGACAGGAACTGTGTTTTTGTCACCTTCGAGTCTTGGAGGTGGAAAGTCTATCAACTCTTCTTGAATAGTAGATGCTTCTTCTATTCTCCCTAGGTCAATATTGGACTCTTGCATCTTCTTGGATTGCCTGTTTAAGGGTTTTTTGGGTTTGAAAACAAATGTTGTAACAACATCCTCAAATTCCAATTTCTTGGAGGGTTTCATTTTCTTCGACTTTCCTTGATCAAATTTTATCACATATGCCTACACCAAAGGGGATTCTGCAATATCAATGGCTTTTAATCATTTAAATCACCCTTAAAGCTTGAACCTTCTCCCGAGATCACTGTTTTACCTTTCTCCTTTGCAATTTGACTTCTTGTCAATCTCTTTTGAATTGGTTTTTTGGCTGATTGTTCTTGTGTCATTCCTTTAACCTCAGATATCCTTTCCTTTGTAGATTTAGGATTTTCAAGAATGACTAATGGTGATTTGCTTACTTTCTCTTTCACCTACTTCCTAGGTTTCAACTTAACATACCTTTTGGCCCTGGACATTACAAACTTGCTGGTTTCTGCTGATGGAGTTCCTCTAACCCTAGGGCTAATGTCTACACCTTGTTTTTCTGCTCCAAAATCACATAAAAAAAAAAATGAAGACCATTCTTTGTTGATCCTTTTAAGTTCATGTAGAACTATCAGTTTAATTAGACCATGATGAAACAGGGAAGTTTCACATTCTTGAGATTTCAACTGTACTTTATCTGCCATCTTAGCTACACTTCGAAATAAGAAGGAAAATCTAAAGAAATCATACCAGTAAAATGTAGCATGAGCTTAAAATGATATGAATAAACCTTTTGATATCTTCCTTCATAGGTAAAATAACGTTGAATGTTGAAGAGCAAGTTGGCATAGTTGTCCTTGATGTAGTCTCTGGGAACTGCCTTGGTTAAGTCGGTTTCTACAAACTCTGGCTTTAGAAACACCTTACATGGCTCCATGTCGAATTTGAAATTTTTGAACCATGTATCTTGCCCCCTAGGAATTTCTGTCACCAAAGCTATGACCTCTAGAGAAATTTGCAAGTTCAGAATTCCAACCTTTGTGCTTGAGCCAGTGAAATGTAGAACAAACTCCTTTGTGACCTGAGTATGTCCTCCCTGCAATTTCTTACAAAACTTCCAGCATCCTACTTTCTTGAAGGCTTCTACAAATGATTTGTCTATGACTATGACCTTGGTGCTTTCAGGCTCTGTTCTTAAACAATGACTAGACTTGTGACATTTCTTCTCCTCTTTCATCTTTCCTTTTGAATTCCTGTAACAAAACCGGCCTCACTTGAAATATTGTTGATCAGCCTTGCTTGCCAATGGTGGTTAGGCTCACCTGAATTATGGATGAGGAAAACCTTGGTGGAAGATTACCAAAGCTTATTGTTCGAAAACAAGACTAGCCAGCCCTTTCGAATTTGAAAATATCTTCCATAATGAGCCCTAAATTTGAAATGATGAGTTTGGATGGCGACATGCTTAAGGACTGACTTCTAGCTGACACTTAATAATGAAAATTTTAACGGAATGTTAATGGATTGATGTTTGACAAGATTGTTCTACAAATTCCCGCTTTCGTAGCGCGCAGGGAAAAGCGCTACGAAAAGAGCAGCATTTTCGTAGATCAAAACAGACATTTTACATTGTCTGTGCTACGAAAACGTGGTTTCGGGGCTAATTCCAGAAATTTTCAAAATGGATTAAGCTATGAGTTTCTAAAAAGAATGTAAGACTCATGAAACATGGAAAAAGGATGTTAGACTTTATTTGGATATGAAAAATGAAAACTTTGGGACTCCTAACCTATCACCTACCCATTAATACATAGGGTGACTTGACACTTATCTAAGACCATGACTAGGAACAATGTAAACCCCTATTTGGTGATAACATCCAAGACATGACATTGTTTTGAATATTTATATATACATATACCCTTGGTTTAGTACCTGCCAAAAGAAAAGCTGACCTGGGCAAATTCTCTATAAAACGTTGGCTTCATCATCATTGTTGCAACAGTCAGAAAGGGTGATTTGTAGCAACATCAAGGTATGTTTTGCAACTTGTAATTCTTGTAACCATAGTGGATTAGTCTTGGTTGAAGATCTCATTTATGGACCCTAAAGATTCGAGCCATGTATGAGTAACATTTTTGTAGCAGCCCATAGTCACTGTATTATATTATTCCAAAGAAAACAGTAAGAATTTTGGGTCTTCTTGTAATCCACAAGTCATAAGTAGATTGAAGTTTGGGCTTGTATAAACCCTTATGATCATTGGCTCAGTTTGGAAGTGAGAATTCACTGTCAACAAGTTGAAGTTATTGATATTTGCTATCACAACTTTGTAGCAAGGATTCCATATCATTTTTGCATATCATTGCACAATAATAAGGGATTCCTTCAATCATCGTCACTGCAGAGACTTGCAAGAACAAAAAAAAGGGGGGGCGGCTCATCAAAAGGACTGTAGCAAGGAGAATGTTGTGTAGTAAAATATAACTCAAGTTGATACTAGTCACTTAGAAAAATAGCAACAGTGAGGCACAACCTCTCACCATTACATCCAAATGCAATGATGTTGAAATGTTGGATGGTTGAGACTTAAGGAGAAGCACAGAGACACAAAGGAACTCGGATCTGAAGAAAGATAGCAAGAAATACAATTTAGGTGGCATTTTATCTTGATTTGGACTATTAAGGCTTCTTAATTCTGACTGTGGAGACAACAGAATATGGATTGAAGCATAAAAACTTGGACTTGAACATTTGGTGTGTGGCTATTTGCAATCTGTTTGGAAGCATTGAAGTGGAGAATCTTTAAGCATTGTTGAAGCCATGATAAAGTAGTTATTTTGAGACATGAAGAAGGGATAATGTGCTAGTTGATGATCAGGCAGCAATCCTTCTATCTTGAGTAAAATTAAGAGCACCACATCAGGGGGAGTAACTTACCCATAAAAATATACTAGTCATAAAGAAGAGAAGCAATTTGACAAGGGGACTTCTTGTGCACTCCTTTGCTATTGATGTCATAGGGGGACAGAAGAAGAATATTGCCATCAATGACAAAGGGGGAGATTGTTAATCTAGGTTGTCATTGATGTCAATATAGCAGTGTTTATGATGGAAAATTCTTTGATACATGATTGCCCATTGATTCCCATTGATCATAATGCTCATAGTGATGAAAGTTTGATATATGATGATATGATGAGATGGAAGACCCAAGTGGATTGAACAGTAGGAGGTCGTTTGAAAAAAAATTGAACATCACAAGTCTCTTTAACGCCTTGCCACATTGAAATCCACCAATTGTGATATGTATGCAGACCCGTTGCACCATTATAATACGTCCTAAAGAAATATCACATCTGTCAGATATCGCAAGTCTTGAAGAAATTTAACGATGGTAAACTGCGATTGATGACGTGGATGTGGGACCTCATTGGGTACGGTCTCTCCTATGAAATCCTCCATAAATAATGAGTCTATTGTATGAATATTAAAAAAAAGGGCCTCTCTGATATAATTTTAATATGCAACATCTATTGTAATTCGGCCTCTCTTCCAAATGAACGTGTCTTTTGAGTATTGGTGAACTCTAATAGACAGAGGACGCTGAATATCGGGAAGCCGAAGGTCGAGCGAGTGCAGAGGAAGCCGAAGATCAAGTGAGAAAATATGGAAGCCGAAAGGTCGAGTGAGTGCAAAGGAATCTGAAGATCAAGCGAGAGAAGAAGGTCGAGTGAGCACAGAGGAAGCCAAAGATCAAGCGATCGAAGAAGGAAGCTGAAAGGTCCAACAGAAGAAGAAGGAAACCAAACGTCAAACATTCTGTTGACTGGGTTATTTATTGAAAAGCTCGGACCTGTTTTTTGAAGTGATTTCAGATAACATTTCAAAAGGACGCTCTGCGGATCTAAGAATATTATCTAAGTATGAACAGGTCAGGGTTTTTTTTAATTTAACACACAATATGAAATTGCAATAGTCACTCCTCTGAAGAAGTCATTCTTGAAACAGTTACTCCTGAAGCCTCACTCTTGAAGCAGTTACTGTGATAGTAAGAATAGAGGGTTGAAACAGAGTTGTTTTGAAAAGACATTGAGGCCTAGTGAAAATATCTTATTGATAAGTATCAGCAGATCTTGGAGACATTATTGGAGATCATGTTGGCTATTTGAAATCATCATGAGGTAACTTTGCAGACTCTGTGTGAGCAATATGAAGAGTTGTGAAGACTCCTTCATATGAATATAGGTTGTTATTGATGATGTAGCATGGACACTACAGTGATGTTGTAGATTGCAAAATTCAGTGAAGAAGATTTTGGGAGCAGAGAATTACTACCAAACATATCCAGAAAAAATATAGCAGTGGGTTGGAGACCAGAGGGTTGGTGCCCTGAAGGTTGGAGCCTCAAACAAATAAGGTTTGTGCCTTGACAAGATAGGGTTGGAGCCCTTGGGGTTGGTGCCTCAGAATTGGAAGGATTGGTGTCCTTGAAGTTGGTGCTCCTAAACACAAAGTTGGTGCCTTGAGAAGATAGGGTTGGTGACATAGAGGTTGGAGCCTCAAAAAAGACCAAGTTGGTGCTTGGCAATAGATTGGAGCCTTATATATATTGTATCTAATTTATTGTAAATATTATATTAATAAAAGCATCTATTCCTATTGTTCATTTTGTGCTCTAAATATAAATGATTTAACTAGTAAAAATAACAATTGAAAAGGAATACTGATTCACCCCCCCTCTTAGTATTTCCAACAATGTAGCAACTGGTTTAGGGTTTGATGAGCCCTAATAGTATTGATCTAAATGTTGGGAGTGATGTGCCCAAATGGATCTGTAACAGGGTCTAAATGTCATCAGTGAGATTTTTCTACACTCATTGAAGCATCACCGCTATAATCTCACTGCCACAGATTGCTTCGCGCGATGGACATAAGTGGTTCCACTTAAACAAGTGAATGATTAGGAAGTCGTCAACTTCCTTAAATAGAATATAATTTAAAGGTTTGGAATTTCGACTTCACTTGTTTTTTATAATGCGCCATACTTTTCGTCGTTAAGATTATATGATTTTGCACTAGAAAATCGTATTGTATTGAAAATTTCAACTAATGACTATCCATAGGGAAATGATCTTGTTGATTCCACCAATAATAATCTCATCTACATCATTAATTATATAGTTTTCTCTGAATAGAGGAACTGGCACTCCACTTTGGTGAATGGCATATGGGTTGACCAAGTCACACCAAAACCTTCTTTGAATACATCTCCTTACTTCCTAGTGTATTGAAAAGAAGCCATCCTACCCCCAAATATATATTTTCATTCCCTTCAACTTTCACAAGAATCCTAGGGCAAGCCACGCTTATTGGTTCAGAGTAAGATAGAAACCCTTCGTAAGCTGTAGGAAGAAAGACACAAATCTAAAGATAATTTTTCTCTTCATCAAATTCGTATCAAGAGGTGGTTTGAAAAGAAGTCTGCAGGGAAAAATGAATTCAATGTGGGTGACCTAGTCTTGAAGTGGGACAAATCCCACGAAGATAAAGGAAAACAAACTAAGTTCCAATCCCTGTGGATCGAATCGTTCACAGTGGACAAGAAGCTTGGCTAATACACATATCGTCTTCAATCTTTAGATGGGATGATTGACTCTCTTCCTGTTAATGGCCAATATTTAAAACAATATTTTCAATTATGGTCTACGGTTATGCCCTACCCTATGTACATAATTTGTTTTCTTGTTTCTTTGTTTGTTTAGTATTGCATTTTGTTTTCATTCATGTAAATAAACATACCGTGTGAACATGGTTTTTGGATTCTTTGTGTGTAGCTAAGTTGAAAAGAGTCTTGTGACACTACAACATTTGGCTAACCTTCGGTCCTCCTTCTTTGTTTTGGTTACGTTTTTTGGTCAATGATGTTCTAATGGAAAATAAAATCCTTCTGTAAGGACAATTTTTTGTTAACCCATGATACCTGTGTCTATTCTGGAAACCTTACGCCTGTACTTAGTTCTTTATGTTTCGGTATTTTCATTTTTATCCAATCAAGTAAAAGAGGAAAAGGAAAAAAATCTAAACGAGCAGGCCTAAAACAGAGGTATTTATATGCTTCTTTGAAGGAAAAACCTCTCCTTCTCTCAATAAGTCAAATCCCTCTTCCGCCGACAAAATGAATAAGTCCCTATGCACATTCCTATATAAATATATAAATAAAGGTGAAAGAATAGAAAGGATTCCTACATAAAGAGGTGAAGCAAGCAACTCCATCAAGGTATTGTCCAATCTCGTTGGCAGTGGAGCAATGTTTGTGTTCCTGATTGATCCGAATTTGATCCATAGAAAGACTGTCAAGAACCATGACTAAATCAGGTTGAACAAATCTCTAAGGAAATCCAAAACAATATGAAAAACACCCTGAACCAATGGCAATGGAAGCCGACGTGGAAAGACGAGGACCTCAGTCAAAGCGTGTTGACCGAGGCCCATGGAGACCGTGCAGGAGGCCAAAGTAGCCCCTGGGAGCTCCGAAATGGGAAAATGATGAGGTTTTTGATGCGCGATTAGTGCATCGCAAGGCGAACAGGACCCTGAAGGGGAAGCCCGAGCACTCGGTCACATCAGGAGCTAGGAAAGCCGCGAGCAGAAAAAGCGAAAAACGCTAACGTACGGAGGCAAGACCCGCGCACTAGAAAACCAGAAATATCGTTCAAGGTGACCTTGAACGGTAAGAGGTTTTGGATAGGAGTGGAGCAATTCCATACACCGATCGATGCGTGGTAGGCAGAGGTGAGAGAAAACTGATGTTGATCACACGCTATCAGTCGAGCAAGTCAATCGCACAAAATGTGTGTATGGCGTCGGATCTGGAGGGCCTAGATCGAACAGCTGAGACTGCACCTGATGGAAAGAAGTGGAATCGACAGGGAATTAAGCCGTGTTCTAAGGGGATTTGGGATCCATTTGACTGCCACGGTGGAGGAAGAATGCATCCACAATGTAACTGGAAAAAAAAAAACGAATCGACGAAGCATGCTGACGCCATTTAGAGGAGGACAAGTGGCCACTCCCTGAGCGTTCATGATGACGCCGAACACAGGGAACTCCAAGCGCAGCTGCAGAAGGTGAATCAGCACAGGTGGAAGAGGAACTGAATAGGCATAGGGATTGAATGTCTAAAGCCATGAATAGAGACAGTCGAATCAGTTAGAGTTGATTTGGAATCAAAATTGAGAAGAGTCCAAGCGACCAAGAGAGAGTGAACAGTGAACCCTGAGAGGAGGATTGAGCACAAAGAACAGTAAAGCTAAGCAGAAGAGACAGAGGGATGAGCTGACTAGAGGCAACATCGAGCACCAGAGAGCTTGAAGATTCAAGCCTCCCCATAAAGGAATCTGTCCAGACTAAGCATCACATTTGGCTCTT
The DNA here is from genome assembly GCA_031772625.1 of Pinus tabuliformis. Lineage (NCBI taxonomy): Eukaryota > Viridiplantae > Streptophyta > Pinopsida > Pinales > Pinaceae > Pinus > Pinus tabuliformis. Next base: position 1,620,583,458 of record CM062819.1, read on the forward strand.
TCCACTGTAGACCAAGAGGTCACAGAGCTGGTAGGAAGAAGAAGAGTCCGTGTACTCCAAGTGGCTTGGGGAATCCAAGAACCACCTTGCCAAGCAAAATCTACTTCAGGAGAACTCATATTGAGTCCCTATATTTTAATTTCTCTGCTGAAAGACACAATAAAACAAGGCCACCACTGAAGCTGGACCGGAGATGTAGCCCTAGAGAATAGGGTGAACTCCTTATTAAAAGTGTTTGTGTCTTTGTGTTGCTTATTGTATTTCTCTGCTGTCTTTCCATTTTATTGGCTGTGTATTGGCAATCTGATCGATTCGTCGTTTCAATAACGTAGAACACACACCAGCACATGAGTCTGTAACACCTTAGTTTAATAAATTGTTAACTAATGTCACTCATAGGGTGAATATCAGATCAAGTGGTATCAGAGCTCTAGGCTGTAAAGTTAGACAAGCTTGTGTTGTTATTGCTATGAATGCTCACAAGATCAAATCTCAAATTAGGAGAAGGAGAGTTGGTGGAAACTAATCCTGAAATTGGGAGAGTCTATCCTTGAAAGACCATGTTAGAAGAAAGTTCTATGGGGCCAGACCCTCAATTCATAGAGAGTTTCCTAGCTATAAATTATATGGTTGAAGAAATGTACAAAGACCTTAGAAAGAAAAAGGTGGAAGATGCATCCGGCTCTAAGCAAGAGAAAGAAGAAGATGAGTCTCACTTCCATGACAACTCCAAAGGAAAGGGGAAAGAGGAAAACTTTCTCACACCTCTTAATAGCTCTGTACATAATAAGAAAGCATCTTTGATTAAGTTAGATGTTAAATTTTATTTACCTATATATGATGGAGAGCTAAATGCCGAAAAATTAGACAATTGGATTAGACAAATTGATGTGTATTGTAGGGTACATAACATAAACTTAGACAAGAGTAAGATTCAGCTAGCAAGCCTACGCCTAGGAGGCACTGCCTTGGTTTGGTGGGAAGGTAGAACCCAAGCTGATATGAAAAGACATGGTAAGACCATCTCTGTCTGGAGTGACTTTGTTTCTGCAATCAAAAAACAGTTTTATCCATTTGCCTACATGTAGCAAGCCATGATGAGTTGGCAAACTCTTTGGTAGTTGAAGGGGCAAAGAGTACAAGGGTATACTCAAGAGTTCAGAAAGAGAGCATTGACGTTGGATATCTCACTAGACTCATTAGAGAATCTTTTGAAGTACATTGGTGGTCTACACAACTACATGAGGCATACCATCCTCATGTTTAATCCCACTAGTATAGATGACGTATCTGTACAAGCTACTCATCTAGAGGCTAGAGGAAAGAATGGCAATCCAGAAGTTGGGGGACCATCCCAACCCACTGTAAGCAAGAGCAGGGAGAAAAGAAAACAGAAGTGGAAAGAAAGGAAGGCTAACACTGCACATAAAACCAAAGCTTCATGCACTCACTGTAAAAAGGAGGGGCATGATGATGAGCATTGTTGGATTCTACATCCAGAGTTGAGACCTAAGAAGAAGAAGACAGCTGCAGCAATTCAGAGAAATTTGGGGTTAGACTCAGGAGATGAAATAACTATAGCAGCCACAGGTATAAGAGGTAAGAATTCTGAAGCATCTACTAGTAATTCTGCTCAATCTGTTATTGATGAAGAAAATGAGAGAAAAAGAAATGAGCTTTTCCACATTCGAGTTATTTCAAAAAATCAAAAGATTGATACTTTGTTTGATAGTGGCTCTCAAGTAAATTTGATTTCTGAAGCAATTGTAAAGAAATTGGGATTAGCAATTACACCTCACAAGAAACCATACCCATTAGGATGGTTGAATGATAAATCACAACTATAAGTGACTAGACAGTGCAAACTCAAGTTTTCTTTTGGGTCAGCATTTGTAGATGAGGTTGAGTTAGACATAATTCCTTTGGATATATGTGGAATTGTTTTAGGAAGTCCTTACTTGTATGATAGAAAGGCTATTTTCTATAGAGCTGAGAACAAGTATCTACTGGTAAAAGATGGAATCGAATACTTTGTAAGAGCTCATAAGCTCAAGAATAATTATACTCTCATAAACTCAAGACAGGTGAAAAGAATGATTAATTCATGCAAACAATTCTTACTAATGGTTGTAAAGGAAAAGAAACCTAATAAAACCAATGCATTTGAGGGCTGTAATCTTGAATAGCAAGCTGATATAGAAAATTTTGTTTCAGAGTATGATGTCATGTTTCAAGAACCTAAAGGTCTGCCACCCAAAAAGGGAATACTACATGATATTATTTTTCAGCAAGATGTTCCATTGCCTAACATTGGGATGTACAGGTTGTTTGCTTTAGAGAATGCTGAAATCAAGAAGCAGGAGCAGGAGTTGCTCGAGAAGGGCTTCATTAGGCCTAGCACATCACCATGTGGGTCACCAATCATTTTGGTGAGAAAGAAATATGGCTCGTGGAGAATGTGCATAGATTACCGAGCACTGAATAAGATAACGATAAAAAATCGTTATCCCCTTCCTTACATAGATGATATTTTAGATCAATTGAAAGAAGTTGTTTATTTCACCAAGCTAGATTTGCATAGTGGATACCATCAGGTCAGAGTTGCAAAGCAAGATGCATGGAAGACTACATTAAAAACAAAGCAGGGGTTATATGAATCGCTGGTTATGCCTTTTGGCTTAACTAACGCTCCTGCTACTTTCATGAGATTAATGAATGATGTACTCAGACCTTTTCTTGATGATTTTGTTATTGTGTATCTAGATGAACAGCAAAGCCTTTGCATTGATCGCAACATCTGTCAATGAGGAAGTAAGTCGTCATATTTCCTGCTATTCCACTGCCTTTGAAGCTATACAAAAGCTGAAAGAACTCTATGATACACATTCTGCACTTGAAGTTGTTCAGCTCATGATTAAACTCTTCACTCTTGAACTGAAAAATAATGATCCTCTTGCTCTTGCATCTGAAATAAAGTCTATAATGCATGATATAAAATCCACTAAGGTTAAGCTGGATATCTCTCTTATTGCCTTTCTCAAAGCACTCTATCCTACCTACTCCAATTATCTTGAGTCTTTACAAGCAAATGGAAACCTTAAAGATATAACCTTTGACTCTCTTGTGAAAAAGTTTGCTGAAAGAGAGAAAGCCTTTGGAAAGAAAACAGTCCCTGAATCTTCTGAAGAGACTGTTTGCCTTGCTCACAAAGAAAAGCATCCTGCTCAAGATTCTGCAAGAGGAAGAGGTGGACGAAGAGGAAGAGGAAGATACTTCAGAGGCAGGGGGGGCAGACATTCTCAAGCAGAAAAGGCAGATCTGCATTGCATTCGCTGCAAACGAAATGGATCACATGATGCTTCTACATGCAAGCTACCATGGGACAAAGTTGAGCAGAGAAGAAATCAGCAGAAAGGTAAAACTGATGACTCAGACAAAGGTAAAGCACCCGAATCTGCACACTATATTGAGGCACAATGCAATATTGGAGTAAATGAAGATTTGTTTAATGCTTCACTTGCTTCTTCGAAAAATGACTGGTTGCTTGATTCAGGAGCAACCTGTCATATGACTCATAGGAGAGATTTCTTTGAAGATTTCACTAACAATGTTGATGGAGCAGTATACTTTGCAGATCAGTCAAAAATCAAGCCATCAGGGCTTGGCACAATCAGGCTTAAACTGCCTGGTCTTCCAGACTTTCTTCTGGATCATGTTCTATATCTCCCACAGCTGAAGAGAAACTTGCTGTCCCTGGTTCACATCCGCCAGCAAGGTCACTCCATTCACATGTTTGATGGCAAGCTTGAGGTAAGAAAGGCATCTGACCACTCACTTGTCATGAGGGTTATAGAAGAAGAAAGACTCCTTAAACTGCAAGGAACCTCTGGTCATGCACAACATTTCTCATATATTTCTCATCATGAAGAATGTACACTTCCATCAAGTTTATTATGGCATGCTAGATTTGGGCATTTAAACTATGATAGTCTCCGCTTGTTGAAGAAAAATGGTGTTGCTGGTTTGCCTACAATTCCTAGAAAACATAAACAATGTGATGCTTGCATTCTAGGAAAGCATAGCAAACAGTCTTTTCATGATTCACATTCAAGAGCACATAGGAAGCTTGAACTTATTCATTCAGATTTATGTGGTCCAATGCCTGTTCCTTCTGCAAATGGAAATAAATATATCATGAAATTTATTGATGATTACACCAGAATGTGTTGGGTTTACTTATTGAAGAACAAATCTGATGCTTTTCAAACATTTAAGAATTTTCATAAGTGGATTGAAAATGATGCACAATCTCATATTGGGTCTATTCGCACTGATAATGGAAAAGAATATACATCAAATGAATTTGAACACTATCTTCGCCAACATGGGATTAAACATCAAACAACTGTGCCTTATAATCCTCAACAGAATGGTGTAGCTGAAAGAATGAACAGAACAATTTTGAATATGGTACGATCCATGCTTTTCTTCAAAAATGTAAAGACAATGTTTTGGGCTGATGCTGTTCTATGTGCTGCATATATAAAGAATAGATGTCCATCTAGTACTATAAGAAACAAGACTCCTTATGAATTGTGGTATGGACATGTTCCTTCGGTAAAACATCTCAGGATATTTGGTTCCACCTGTTATGCTTTAATACCAAAGGTACATAGAAACAAACTTGGTGCTAGAAGTCATAAGTGTATCTTCCTGGGGTATTCAAACACATCTAAAGCATACCGCCTTTATGATGAAGTAAATAAAAAGTTTGTTTTATCTAGAGATGTCATTTTTCTTGAATCATCCAAATCTGACAGTGTTGTTGAGCGGCAACTTGATCGCTTGGATAGATTCACAAAACCAAAATCATTCCAAGAGTTTGATAATCAGATTCCACATCTTGAAGGGGGGATTCCTATACTAGATCAACATGTGGAATCTTCTTCTGAAGAACAATCTCCCCTGCATGACACTCCAACAACGGATGATGCTTTAAGTGATGTAATTGATAGAATTGGGAGACTCAATCTTGATTCAGACCCAACTCAATCAACAGAACAACCTGGACCATCTCAGAAAGGTCCCCCAAAGTGGCTGACAAAGACACTTGAAAGTGTTCATCCTGATGAAATTGGAAAAACAGGAACCCGAAATTCAAACCGACAAGATGGAGGTGATGTAGATAACTCTAATTCACCTGTTGATATGGATGTTACTTATGATTGTGAATTGAACTTGTCTACAGATTTTGAACCAACTTCCTTCAAAGAAGCTGCTTCTCATGATGAATGGAAAGAAGCAATGCAAAAGGAGTATGATGCCCTCATAAAGAATGGCACTTGGAAGCTGGTTGATCCTCCATTTGGAACCAAACCAATTGGCTGCAAGTGGGTCTACAAGAATAAGTACAAAGCTGATGGCTCACTTGACAAGCACAAAGCTAGGCTTGTGGCAAAAGGTTTTGCACAGAAGGAAGGGGTCGATTATGAGGAAAATTTTGCTCCCACAGCAAAATGGGCCACCATCCGGACACTCTTTGCACTAGCTGCTCAGAACGGTTGGAAAGTCCATCAAATGGATGTAAAAACTGCATTCTTGAATGGAGATCTAAAAGAGAATGTTTTTATGTCCCAGCCTGAAGGATTTGCTGTGAAAGGACATGAACACAAAGTATGCAAACTTGTGAAGTCCTTGTATGGCCTCAAACAAGCACCACGAGCCTGGTATGAAAAACTAACTGAGCATCTTCTGAAACTCAATTTCAATCATTTTGATCTTGATGATGCAACTTTATTTGTCAAGAAAGTTGGAAAAACAGTTGTATATCTTGTGGTATATGTAGATGATCTTTTAATGACAGGGAACAATGAAAGCTATATTGCATCCATAAAGAAAGAATTAGGAAAAATCTTTGAAATGACTGATTTGGGCTATGTTCATTACTATCTTGGCATTGAAGTAACCCAACATCCAAAGTCCATATTTCTTTCTCAAAAGAAATACATTGGAGATTTGTTATACAGATTTGGCATGACAGAGTGCAATCCCATCTCTACTCCAATGGAACAAAACTTGAAGCTCACATCTACTGAAGGAAAGGAATTTGAGGATGCAACAAAGTATAGACAGCTTGTAGGAAGTCTCATCTACCTCACTACTACCAGACCAGACATTTCATTTGCTGTTGGAATCCTCTCCAGGTTTATGCAAAGGCCTTGTGAGGGACATTGGTCTGCTGCAAAAAGAGTTCTAAGGTACTTGAAGGGAACTCAAGACCTTGGAATCAAGTATACACAGGTGGACGACTTCAACTTGATTGGATACTCTGATTCAGACTTTGATGGAGACAAAGAAACTGGGGTATCTACTTCAGGATATGCTATGAGTCTTGGATCAGGAGCTGTCTCCTGGAGATCACGCAAACAATCAGTACCGGCAGATTCCACAACGGAAGCAGAATACGTGGCAGCAGCTGAAGCAACGAAAGAAATTGTGTGGCTCAGGAAAATTCTTGAAGATTTGCAAGTAAAACAAATACAATCTACTCCACTCATGATTGATAACACATCTGCAATAAAGTTGGCCAAGAATCCAAAGTTCCATGATCGTACTAAGCACATCAATACTAAATATCATCTGATCCGACATCATGTTGAGGCCAAAACAATCCATCTCCGTCATTGTTCCACGAACGAGCAAATTGCAGACATCTTCACCAAAGTGCTTGGAAGAGAAAAGCTTGAAAGATTCAGAACGATGCTTGGACTCACCAACATCCCTTCAGATTAAGGGGGGGAATGTTGACACCTAATCCGAAACGGATGAGGTGAAGCCGGACAGTCATCTAGAAGATGAACTGATCCGTTTTTGTACATGTATAAATAATAATAGTTGAATGAATAATATCACTAAGTTGATTTGCGCTCATTAATTTCTGAGCTAACCTGGCCTGACATTAATAAAACGTGGGAAGAACATTTAAAGCATGTTAAGCAGACATTAGATGTTTTGAAAAGAGAAAAAATTTATGTTAAACTCTCAAAATGTGAATTTGGCAAAACATCTCTAAACTACTTGGGTCATATAGTAGGGGGAGGTGAATTGAAAATAGTTCCCTCTAAAGTGGCAGTCATTGTGAATTGGTTGAAACCTAGGTCTACTACAGACGTAAGAAACTTCTTAGGAGCAGCACAATATTGGAGGAAGTTCATTTCTAACTTCTCCTCGATTGCAGCTCCCTTACATGCTTTAACAGGATTGAATAAGGTGTTTCAGTGGGGAGGCAAACATCAGAAAGCCTTCGACACCTTGAAAGAGAAAATCAGTACAGCACCTGTATTAGCACTGCCAGATTTACAAAGACCATTTGGGATCCAAACTGATGCTAGTGACTATGCCATGGGAGCAGTGTTGACACAACACGACAAACCCATATGTTATCATTCTGTGACTTTTAATCCTGCAGTAGTTAACTATCCTACATATGATAAAGAATTGTATGCATTAGTTCAGAGTGTGAAAAAGTGGAAACATTATTTAATGGGAAAATAGACAGTAATACATACTGATCATCAGCCGCTTCAATATCTACACTCCCAAACTAAGTTGCAACAATCAAGACACTACAGATGGATGGGTTTTCTACAACAGTTTCACTTAGTCATCAGATATAAAAAATGGCATATATAACAAGGTTGCAGACATGTTATCTAGACCCATTATAAATGCATCTACCATACTTAAGCATAATTTTGTGCTACATGAAAGCTACATAGAACAATATGCTTAGGACATGGATTTTAAAGATGTATATGCAACTTTGAGTCAAGGAAAAAGAGTAGAAGAATTGGACTACCACATAAAGGACCGACTCTTATACCATTGTGGGAAAATCTGCATTCCACAAATTGAGAGAGTAAAGATAATTAGGGAAGCACACACTTCTCTGATATCAGGTCACTTTGGGGTAAGTAAAACAGTTGCACAGCTGCAAAGATTCTGCTATTGGCCGAAAATGAATGAAATAGTTTCTAGATATGTAAGAGGGTGTGCCATGTGTACTAAAAGCAAGCCCAACAACAGAAAACTAGGCTTGTATACTCCATTGCCAGTTCCTTCTCACCCTTGGGAAAGTGTTTCCATGGATTTTGTTGGAGGACTGCTTAAATCTAGGAAAGGTCATGATTATCTATATTTTGTTGTGGATAGGTTCAGCAAAATGTGTATTTTGATACCTTGTAGTAAACAAGTCATAGCTGAACAGACGGAAAAATTGTTCTTTGAACATGTATGGGTTCATTTTGGATTACCCACTTCCATTGTATCTGATCGAGACACCCGATTTGTGGGGAAGTTTTGGTCTAGTCTGTGGGAACTGATGGACACCAAGTTAGAGAAAAGCACAACTTTTCATCCACAAATAGATGGCCAAACAGAAGTAGTAAACAGAACTTTGATCCAGTTACTGAGAGGTTATTGCAGTAAATATCCTAAGCTTTGGGATGAACACTTGTGTTATGTGCAACATTCTTACAACATAGCCAAACACTCTTCTACACAGAGATCTCTTTTTGAGACCTGCTTTGGTTTCACACCAAGGTCTCCTTTAGACTTTGTCTTTGGAAAAGATACCATGGTTGATGGACACAGTGATGTGGACAAGGCAACTAGGTTCATTGAACAGATCCAGGAGATCCATCAGGTAGTACAAGAACAGCTGGAAAAGAGCCAAGCCAAGTACAAGGCTAGGCATGATAAGCATCGGATGGAGCATAGTTTTCAATTTGGAGACCAAGTCTGGCTGTATATTGGCAAGGACAGGATCCAAGGTGAAGGTAAAAAGCTAAAGCCTATCAGGTATGGACCTTTTAGAGTACTTGAGAAAATTGGTGAAAATTATTTTCGCCTTGATCTACCAACTTACATGCTCATCTACTCAGTCGTAAATGCAAATTGTTTGAGATTGTTTGAACCTTCAATGATTGAGGACCCTGAAGAGCAAAGTCAATTACCTTCTATTGATGACCTGCTACCTAAATACCTCAATGAGTTGCAGGAAGACACAATGTTGGACAGGAAGGTAAGGACAACGCACAGGGGAGAAGTTGAATACCTCAGGATTGGGCTCAAAGGTTCAAAGCCGAGCAGCACAAATTGGATTGAGATTGGACAAGTGAAGAGACAGTATCCTCACTTATTCGATGCTTGAAAACCAACTTTTGGTGGTCCAAAAGCTTTTTAGTAGGGAGGCCGTGATCCGAATTGGATCCATAAAAATACTGTCAAGAACCATGACTAAATCAGGTCAAACAAATCTCTAAGGAAATCCAAAACAGTATCAAAAACACCCTGAACCAGTGGCAATGGTAGCCGATGTGAAACGACAAGGACCTCAGTCAAAACGCGCTGACTGATGCCCATGGAGACCGTGTAGGAGGCCAAAGTAGCCCCTGGTAGCCCCGGAATGGGAAAAGGATGAGCTTTTTGATATGTGATTAGCGCTTAGTGATAATCGCGCATCACTAGGTGAACAAGGCCCTGAAGTGGAAGCCCAAGCACTCGGTCACATCGGGAGCCAGGAAAACCGTGGGCGGAAAAAGCGGAAAATGCTAACATACGAAGGTTAGACCCGTACACTGGAAAACTAGTGGTATTGATAGGGGTGCCCTTGAATGGTAAGAGCTTTTGGATAGGAGTGGAGTGATTCCATACACTGATCAATGTGTGGCAAGCGGAGGTGAGAAAAAACCGCCGTTGATTGCGCGCTATCAGTTGAGAAAGTCAACCGCGCAAAGCGTGCGTACGGCGTCGGATCTGGAGGGCCCAGATCGGACGACTAAGACTGCACTCGATGGAAAGAAGCGGAATTAACAGGGAATTAAGCTGCTTTCTAAGGGGATTTGGGATCCATTTGACTGCCATGGTGGAGGAAGAACACATCCATGACGTAACTGAAGAAAAAAAAAAACAAAACAAAACAAACAAACCAACGAAGCATGCTCGCACCATTTAGAGGAGGACAAGTGGCCACTCCCTGAGCTTTCATGATGACGCTGAATGTAGGGAACTCCAAGCGCAGCTACAGAAGGTGAATCAGCATAAGCAGAAGAGGAACCGAACATGCATAGGGATCAAATGGCTAAATCCATGAACAAAGACAATTGAATTAGTTAGAGTTGATTTGGAATCAGAATTGAGAAGAGTCCAAGCGACCAAGAGAGACAGCGAACAATGAACCCTAAGAGGAGGACTGAACATAGAGAATAGTAAAGCTAAGCAGAAGAGACAGAGGGTCGAGTTGACCAGAGGTAACGTCAAGCACCAGAGAGCTTGAAGATTCAAGCCTTCCCATAGACGAATTTGTCCGGACTGAGCATCACATTTGGCTCTTTCCACTCTAGATCAAGAGGTCATAGAGCTGGTAGGAAGAAGAAGATTATGTGTACTCCAAGTGGCTTGGGGAATCCAAGAACCACCCTGCCAAGCAAAATCTGCTTCAGGAGAACTCATATTGAGTCCCTATATTGTAATTTTTCTGCTGAAAGACACAATAAAACAAGGCCACCACTGAAGTTGGATCGAAGATGTAGCCCTAGAGAATAGGGTGAACTCCTTATTAAAATTGTTTGTGTCTTTGTGTTGCTTACTGTATTTCTCTGTTGTCTTTCCATTTTATTGTTTGTGTATTGGCAATCTGATCGATCCGATGTTTCAATAACGCAAAACACACACTAGCACATGGGTCTGTAACACCTTAGTTTAATAAATTGTTAACTGATGTCACTCATAGGGTGAATATCAGATCACTGATGTGACTTTGCTGGGGTACTGTCCAGGCCTACTGGCAGCAGAGCAATTGTAGGTATGAAAAAATATACTCTGAAAATATAAATCTCATGAACTATACTCACACTTTCTTTGTAGAAATTCTAACTGTAGATTAACCTGATTATGCAATATAACTAAAGCAAAATACTTAATCTACTTCTACAATCAAACTTACGGAAGCTTAATCAATTTGAGCAAGATCAAGAAAAACACATATAACAAAGAAGAAGAATCAATACACATGAAACACAAAAGAATACTCTGGGGAAAGCCTCAGCTAAAAACCCCGCTATCTGTATTATCATACAAGTGGAAATATCTCAAGATTACACACAACTTTAGCTCTCACAGCTATCCAACTCTCAGTACAATCCCTCACACTGCTCATAGACAGAATAGACTGCTCATATGCCTTCTCCTCTGCCCTCCAAGCCTCCTATTTCCTTGCGTTGTTTTCCTTGGGTGATCCAGCTGTAACCTTGTGTGACACTAATCTCACACACTGCTCCAACACACTGTAAAACTGCGCAAATCTCAAGGAAATGAATTCCTTTTGCATGCAAGAGATTTTCTTATAGGAAAATTCTTGCAACTGATAGTACATTGTCTCTGCCTTTAATCTCAACTGGGCCTTTGTCTGAACTGACATGCATGAGTTATCGATGAGAGAATCTTCAGTTATCTAGAGTACACTAGTTTGATGCATGCATGCATTAACTAACTGAAACCACAATTAGTTCCTCAAAATGTTTGGAACTAATTTCATTGGACTTAACTCAGTTAACTGAGCTAACTAATTACAACTCAAATACAACTCATCCTTATCTCCTTAATTAGGAGATAACTTCCTTAATTTAAGGGATAACGGTTGCATGACTTCACAAAGACTTCTAGCTTGAATTTCTCCAACTAATTAACTCAAGATGAATTAATTAATTATTTTTCAAGAACCTGGTGAGACTAAATTTGAATTTTAATTCTCAATTTTAATTCAAGGACAAATTAAAATTGAAATATTCTTGTTGCCACATTTCAACACTCCCTCTCAACAAGAAAGGGATTACCTGCCACCCCGATCCTGTCTCTAGGAAACTCGAATTTACACTTTGACAATGCCTTAGTCAAAATGTCAGCATCTTGCTCCTCAGTCGAAATACACTGCAACAACATGATCCTCCTCGCCACATAGTCTCTGAGATGATGATACCGAATGTCGATGTGCTTGGACCGATCATGAAATACTAGATTCTCAAAGAGTGTGATACAACTCTGATTATCACAATAGATCACAGTTGGATCCATCCTCTGATCAAAAAAACCAACTAGAATTTCCCGCATCCAAATGGCCTCACACGTTGCCTGACTTGCAGCCATGTATTCAGCCTCTGCTGAGCTGAGTGCAACCAACCTTTATTTCCTGCTGTACCAACAAACTGCAACTAACCCAAGGTTGAAAAATCCTCCTGATGTGCTCTTTCGATCTGATGGACTCCCTGCCCAATCTTCATCCGTGAAGCCTTGTAGCTTCACTCCCTCTGTCCGTCTGTACCATAATCCATACTGAGATGTGCCTCTGAGGTATCTCAAAACATGCTTAGCTTCCTTCCAAAACATCTTGGTAGGCTGAACCATAGCTTGACTCAGTTGGTTCACCGCATAGAACAAATATGGTCATGTGTTCACTAAATACATTAGTGAACCCACAAGCTGACGATACATAGTAGCCTCTACTACTCTCCTGAAGTAGCATCTTCCTTCCTCCAGTTACCTACTAGAGGAGTCTCCATGGGCTTGCACTTATCCATCTGGAATCTCCTGAGTATCTCATTGGCATACTTGCCCTGAGACACAAACAACTCCCCATCCTTCTGCCACACTTCCATGCCAAGGAAGTAGTGAATGAGACCCATGTCTTTCATCTCGAATTCTCTTGCAAGGTCCTCCTTGCAAGACATGATCAACTGATCATCACTTATCAATATGAGATCATCAACATATAGAACAATGATCAATTGCTCACCTTTTACTATTATGTGGTACATTCGCATCCACTTCACTCGTTGTGAATCCCAACTTGGTGAAGTAGTTGTCGATCCTGGTGTACCAAGCATAAGGTGCTTGCTTCAGCCCATACAAAGCTCTCTTCAGTTAGCACACATGCGACTCACGATCGAAGGTCAAAAAACCTTCTGGCTACTCTATATACACCTCTTCCTCAATCTTACCATTGAGGAATACAGTCTTCACATCCATTTGATGGATCTTCCAACCCATCTATGCTGATAGTGCCAACGTCGATCTGATAGATGAGTACCTTGCTACAGGAGAAAAATTCTCATCATAGTCAATCCCCTCGACCTGTAAGAAACAACGGGAAACAAATCTTTCCTTATGTTTCTCCACACTACCATCAGTAGCTTTCTTTACCTTGTAAAGCCAATGGGAACTCACAACTAACTTGTTCTTCGGTCTTGGAACCACATCCCAAACATTTTTCCGAACTATGGATTCATACTCCTCCATCATAGCATCAACCCAAATCGGCTGCTACCCTGCTTCCTCAAAGGAAGATGGCTCAGTCTCAATACATTCCCCAACAAGGGCCATGTATACAATGTACCTCTCAGGTGACCTCCTCTGCCTGCATTGAGAAGATGGTTCTCCCACATTCTCTCTCGCATCCAACAACAATCTGTTAGCTTCTCTTATGTGCTTCCATCCCTCTCTGGAAGACTCTACTTGAGTGGATGTCTCCACTCTTGGAACCTCTGCATGTGGCTGCTCTGCATCAGTCTAAGGCTCCTCCTCCTTAGGAACCAACAATTCCTCCACAGCCTGTAGTTGGAGCTCCCTCTCAAGGAAAACTCGCATGGCCTTCTACTCATCAAACTTGAGATCTCTGCGAACCACTATCCTCGAATGGTAGGAAAGCACACCCGATAGTTGTGGGGTGCATCAGTGTACCCCACAAGTATCCCCAACTCAGTTTTCAGCTCAATTTTCTTCCGGGCATCCTTGGTCACATGGAAATATACCGATGAGCTAAAGATCCTGAAGTGACCCACATCTGGTCTCTTCCCAGAGAAAGCTTCCTCTGGTGTTTTCATCCCAAGTATGCATTGTGGGCTTCTATTCTATAAATATACCGTTGTGTTGCATGCCTCAACCCACAAATGAAGTGGTAGGCCTTGGTCATGCAGCATCACCCGAGCTTCCCCCACAGTCATTATGTTCTTCCTCTCAACCACCCCATTTTGTAGTGGGTTATGAGGTGCCATCAACTCCCGTTTAATTCCTTCTGCTGCACAGAAGTCCTTAATCTCTTGAGAGACATGCTCTCCACCATTGTCGCTTCTCAAGGCTTTGATCTTCTTCCCTGACTCTTTCTCAACCAAATCTTTGAATTCACAAAACTTTGAGAAGGTTTGGTCCTTCTTATGCATGAAATAAATCTAGCATTTACGAGAAAAATCATCAATGAAAATCACATAATACCTTTGCTTCACTGTGGATTCTGTCGAGAATGGTCCACACAAATCAGTATGAACTCACTCTAAGATTTCTTCAGCTTGACTGTCTCGATCATGAAAGGAAGACTTGGCATACTTTCCCAAGGTACAACCTTTGCATGTGTCCACTTGTTCAAGTTTACCTTTGGGAAGTCTAGTAGAGATCTGCTGCATTATCTTCAAGGCCCCATGATGCAAGTGGCCCAACCGCCTATGCCATAACTCGCCAATGTCTTGGCTTTGCACCAATTCTTTTTCAAACTCAATGCAACACAGTCATCTACCTCTAGTTTATAAAGATTCTTCACTCGAATCCCAATCCTCTTGTTCTGACTCGTGGCTATCTGTCTTAGGAATGCCTTTCCTTTACTGAAGACAACATCATAGCCTTTGTCTTCCAACATCATGACCGATACCAAGTTCTTCTTCAGTCCAGGCACATACTTTACATTAGTCAAGGTGAGAGGAGCTCCATGCTCTCTTTGAAAAGCAATCATGCCTTCTCCTGAAACACGGTACTTCCTGTCATCACCCATCTCTATGCGCATCTTGAGGTCTTTCTCCTCCAAGGTATTGAATAAAATTTTGTCACCGGTCATGTGGAATGAGGCTCCACTGTCAAGATACCAAACAAAATCCACCATCAATGAAACCATGCATGCGATGAGGGTAAAATCCAATTTGAACTGAGAGGCTAGTGCCTCACCTCCTGATCCTTTCGAGGATCCCTTCTTGGATTTCTTCAATGGACAATTAGTTGCATAATGGCCCATCTCATGACAATTAAAGCATCTCACTTTAGATTTGTCAATATTCTTCCCTCCATGAGAAGAATTCAATTTGGAATGGGAAGCCTACCCTTTCCCTTTCCTTGCCTTACTTTTGCTCCTCCTGATCTCCTCCTGCATCAAATCCGACCACAGTCGTTCCCAATCCAGAAGTTTCTCTCTTCCATTCATAGGGTCCTGGTAGCTATTCTAGCTCTTTTGAAGACCGAGGAGAGAAAGACTCACCATATCATCATCGGCTGTAGTTATTCCTACACTGCCAAGCTCATCTTTGTAGGTGGTGAGCTTGTTCAGATATGTAGAAATAGTATCGCTCTTCTCCATCTTGATTTTCCGAAGCTTATCCTTGAGTGCCAGTTTCCTCTGGTCGCTATTGTTCTAGTATAGGTCCTTCAATGTCTTCCACATTAAAAATGGAGTCTCCTTCCCATGGAGACTCAAGACAATATGGTCTCGAACTCCCTCTAGAAGAATCTATCTCACCTTCACCACACACTTCTTCCATTCAGCCAATTCTTGTGCATTAGTTGCAGCTAGCTTGGGGATTTCTTGATCAATGAAATCCTTCAAACCATTGTCTTCTAATACCACTTCCATGCGAACCTTCCATGCTATGTAATTTGAGCTGCCATCCCGAGCATACTCGAGTCTCAAGCCATTGAACGCCATTGGTGAACTTTGAAGTATGATAAGAATTCGATTTTTTACCTACAACCAAGAACTTCAAACTTCGAATTTCCCTTCTCAGTATACTGTTCACAGCTTCGATCACCTTTGCTTTGATACCATGTATAAATTCTAATTGTAGATTAACCTGATTATGCAATATAACTAAAGCAAAATACTTAATCTACTTCTACAATCAAACTTGCGGAAGCTTAATCGATTTGAGCAAGATCAAGCAAAACACATATAACAGAGAAGAAGAATCAATACACATGAAACACAAAAGAATACTATGGTGAAAGCCTCAATTAAAAACCTCTCTATCTATATTATCATACAAGTGGAAATATCTCAGGATTACACACAAATTTAGCTCTCACAGCTATCCAACTCTCAGTACAATCCCTCACACTGCTCATAGACATAATAGAATGCTCAATGCCTTCTCCTATATCCTCCAAGCCTCCTATTTCCTTGCGTTGTTTTCCCTGGGTGATCCAGCTGTAACCTTATGTGACACTGATCTCACACACTGTAAAACTGTGAAATCTCAAGGAAATGAATTCCTTCTACATGCAAGATATTTTCTTATAGGAAAATTCTTGCAACTGATAGTACACTATCCTTGCCTTTAATCTCAACTAGGTCTTTGTCTGAACTGACATGCATGAGTTATGGATGAGAGAATATTTATTTATCTAGAGTACACTAGTTTGATGCATGCATGCATTAACTAACTGAACTCACAATTAGTTCCTCAAACTGTTTGGAACTAATTTAACTGGACTTAACTCAGTTAACTGAGCTAACTAATTACAACTCAAATGAAACTCATCCTTATCTCCTTAATTAAGGGATAACTGTTGCATGACTTCACAAAGAATTCTAGCTTGAATTTCTCCAACTAATTAACTCAAGATGAATTAATTAATTATTTTTCAAGCAGCTGGTGAGACTAAATTCAAATTTTAATTCAAGGACAAACTAAAATTGGAATATTCTTGTTGCCACATTTAAACATTCTTATTCGAAACATTACGATATTGTTGATCTTATGTTTGGGTTCAACCAACAAGGGACATAGGGGACTATGTTTATTCACGGGGTAAGTGGGAAAACCAAATTGATATCCACGATGAATCAATACTCCTTGAAGAACTAGACCCTGCACAAAATAATCAACCTAGACAAAGAAGTTGGAATTCTACCAGTGTGTTGCCAAGTGTTGTCGATGCTACAATACCCTCCAAAATTTTGGCCTACACCCAAATTTCAAAGCCTACTTTGATCTTTCATACTATCGTCGCAAGCATTAAGACTTATTCCATGTGTTTTCTCTAAGTTCTTTGGTTCCATTTGCAAGAAAATCAAAGTGTCATATTTTCACATGTCAAGTGTCCTACATCGCAAAAAAGCTAGTTTTGGTGGTTTCGAGGGCCAATATTTGCGTAAATGAGTTTTTCTTACCATGTAAACATGTGTCTCACTCATTTCCAAAGTTTCAATCATTTTCGCACAAGTGTCATCAGGGTTGTTGCAAAGTGTATCTTTGGTGTCGCACTTGGTGTAAGTTGTCGCAAAGTTTTCGTACTAAGGGAAGTATGTTGTTCATGTGTTTTGGGTGATCTATATTGTGTCGTCAATTATTCAAATTGTGTGATCACAATCAAGTCTTGTTACTGTTCACATCAGCTTTATATATTCCACACTTAGTCAAACTTGGAAAACTTCCCAACTGGGCAACCTAGCCTCACCCAGCCTTCTTGAACTACGCATTATGGAGTCCCAAACCTCAAGTAGCAACCCTTCCTCGTGGCATTGTGTAATTTGCAGTCTCTGCCTCCCATAAATGTGCATTGTGTAGCCTCATTGCTCAAGCTTGACCCCTGAGCTCCCAAACTACACAATCCTTCCCTCCGTCCAGGCCTAAACTGGGCATCGTGCAGTCCCAATCCTCAAGCCCAACCCTTGAGATCCTGAACTACACAATTGCATAATCATTTGGCCTCCATGTCCTTCTAACACTATGTAGTGGGAAAATTCAGTCATTAAGCCCTCATACTGGCTCCTTGGGCTCCCCAACTATGAAATCTTCAAGCCCAGTGCAACCTTAACTATGCATTGTGCAGTCTCAAGGCTCAAGCCTAACCCTTGACTGCCTGAGCTACGCAATTGCAAAGTTTTTGAGCCTCTCCCTCGACCTGCCACCGGGTCCTAGCTTAGTCAGTGGATCATCATGCAACATCTTAGACTAGGTGTTTATCAGACTGATGTTGTCTTTTCATGATTGAATTGCAGATGCAAGTAATCTATCATAGTATGACAGGATGATGAAGAAGGAGATGGAGAAGGAGAACATGCTATAACACACCTTTTTCACTGAAGTTGCAAGTTTATCAATCAAAATAAATCAAAGGAACATCAGTTTGAGACCATAGCTCAAGGCCTCATAACGCTGAAGAATCCTCAGCTCTAATCCATATGGAGATGGAAAAGAGATCATTCTCAAGAAGACATACAACAAGAAGTATCAAGAATGGCTTGACATTGCCATGTCATCAGTTTCATGTCATGTCATGTCATGAGTCATCATATGCCACATCATTTCAATGTGGATAATGTAAATTATTCTTCAAAAATGTATTGTAAAGTTGAAGGTCAAAGGACATGCACAGAATATGAAGAGTCAATGTGTAAAAGTAGAAAATTCATAGGGAAGTCAAATAGTCATGAGGGTAGTCAAGCAGTCACAAGGGAGGTGAAGGATCACTGCAATGGTTATATATACACCCTCATTATACAAGCAAAGGAGTTTTCACCTTGGCCCCTCCCACAAGGCATCAGAGAAAAAAGTTATTTCTTCTGGGGAGCAATTAGTGGCTCCAACATTCCACTATAGGAGCTAGTGGTGTTGATTGTGAAGCATGATTTCCAACACGTTATTCATGCATGGATTATGAATATTGGTAAGATTGTTCTGTGAATGTTTATGATTCATGTTTTTTTTTTCACTTTTACTAAAGTAGTTAAACTATTTGGGTTATTTTAGTGCTTATCATATTGAGAATGTGTTTGAATGGTCACAATGACCATCACATCTTTGCGAAGTATTCCGCTGGATGTTAGACGGATCTCTCTTGTTTGTGTGTTTCTCTACTAGAGTGGTACTACTACCTCTCTCTTAGAGGCTCAATTTCCTTTTCCATCTACAATAGAAGAACCTCGACACAACTACGACCGAACACTCACTAGGCACACTCACTTTATTTTTGAAGGAACATATGCATTCCTCTCTCTTGCTAACAGTTAGATCCAAGGAAAACCTTTAATAAAATGGTAACCGGGTTGTATTCTAGATGGGGATCCTATCCCAAATGGTGTGAGGTCTAAATGGGACCAAATATTATGTAGACCCCTTTGAATGTTGGAAGTTCCAGCACTTTCAAAACCTTGTTATCATTGCACATTTTCATGATATTATACACATAGAGATCTTTCCACTGGCGCAATAAGTGCATCAATCAGAGTCTGTATGCCAAATTTATGCCACTCATAAGTTGACCATCCTGTTTTCACACACATAATTCAGGAGGATGATGCCACATCAGCCACCATTATTCATGGAAAAGGGGTATCCAAGTGATTATGATGTAAAATACTCTAGAAGCGTCTATATTGTAATTCTGGTTAAGAGTTGAGGTAGTCAAACCTAACCACTAGGGGGTTGTCGGGTTATGTTATAATCGGTCCACTATGAGGAAAAGGGTTTATATTCTTTCAAGTGAATTTGTTCCATAGTTGAGAAAAAATAGCCAGAGGGATAGGAGGTAGAGTACACAGAGAGGATTTGTGCATTGTAGTAGCCTATGAGCCACAATCCATATTTCCAGACAAAGAAAGAGAGCAGAGCAGCCTCACCTTCTAATTGGCCTTTTCTCCTGAAAGGGTTTCCCAGAGAAAATATTGTGTCTTATGTGTGTGTGAGATTTTTTTTTCCATTCTCTATTCCTTCATAATTTCCATTCACATGCATGCATTATTTACAGTAAAATCTACAGATCTAGAAATTTAATAAAACTATAATAGTGTAGAATTTCATATTTTAAGCATAATATTATCAAATCTATTGTGACGAACTATCAAATGGAATATCCACAACAGTTTACTGATCATATTGGTATAAGATTAGTTTTATTTGGGTACTTTAGGGATATTTTCATGGGATCTCGATCAGCGGGGCCAACAATCATAAAATCGTAATCATGGCTGACGAATTTGTGAATGACCCTCGTGATCCCATAGAGGTGAGGGTTTCGCAACTGGAACAACAAGTCACAAATATAAATCACATTGTAAACCTCCTCATGGTGGCCTTCAACGATAAGCTTGGGATATTTGGAGAATATGGGGATTTAAATGTAGAGAAAAAATCAGAAGGGGGATAGGGGGATCGAGAGATCAAGAAGAAATGGAGAAATAGTCGATGAAAGAACCCAAAAAAGATCAAGCTAGTTTGAGTGTTGTGAATCAATCACAATACCTATATAAAATGGAAGAAAAAGTTGATATCAGATAATACCACAGTGAGATTAACGCTCTAAAGTTGAATCAGCGGTTGCAGCAACTGGAAGTTTATGTTTATGTCCATCAATTTGAGGAAGGACAAAATATTCCATTTGTGTGGTTAAAATTAGAGGGCCATGCACTAACTTGATGGGAGAGCCACACGAAGAACCTGAGGTTGGAGGGAGAGCCACTAGTGACTAAGTTGGAGGACTTCAAAACCATCACTAAGTCACAATTTTATCCTATTGTGTATGTATAGGACTAGTATATTCGATGGCACTACTTCAGGAAAAATTCAAGTCAGAGTGTGCAACAGTACACTACAGAGTTCATAAAGATGACCATATTGTTGGGTATATCCCTAGAGAACCCAGATGTACTCCTTAATTATTTTGGGGGTATACACCGCCATCTGTGGGAGTAAGTGATGTTGTTCAAGCCCTAATCAAAGGACAAGGCTTGTGTAGAGGCATAGTACCTAGAGAACATAGGCCTAAAGAGAGTGCAATCAAGTGGATCAAAGGAGAAGTAGAAGCAAGACACTTCTAAGGAGGGGAATAAGAAGTAAAAATGGGGAAAACGGAAAAAGACGATAGCCACCAACACACTAGTGAAAATATCCTAGTAACCACTGCAACATTGATGGCCATACAAAGGAGAAGTGTTGGAATTTGCATCGAGATTTGAACTCAAAGAAAAAAAAGAAAGATAATAAGAATAAGAATCTCATTGTCATTGATTCGAGCAACCAAGTTGAAAGCAACTCGGATGTGGATGAGAAGAGCGTTTCTATGTCACTGCAAAATGAGGTGAATATGAGTCGCCTTCAGCAATAGGAAGATAAAGAAATGACCAAACTCTTCCATATAAAGATACAGGTCAAGAAGAAAAAGATTGATGCTCTATTTGACTTAGGATCGCAGGTGAATCTTTGTAGAGTCTCCAAAATGTCTTCAAAATATCATCCAATTTCACCTTTGTCGCCACTATTTTACTTACATGTCACAACTCCATAGCCATATAATATTTCGTTAGCCTCCATTTTTATGATTACATGGGGTTACCTTTGTGTTTTCCAAAAACTAATTATTTCTAGTATTTTAAGTGAATTTATTGTTAAAACTTAGAAAAATGACATATACTTGCTAATACTTAAAAGTGGCTTGAGTTTCATAACATGTGTAGGTCATTTGGAAGCTTCCAAGGCACCCTTATGTGGCCTCCAATGCTCAAATTCGAATTCCCTTCAAGATATGGAAGAAGATTTGGATAAAGGTCAAAGAGGATATGTGTCTCATCAATACCTATTTGAATTGTAACTCTATGAGATTTTCTAGGGATCTAGGGAGAGAATAATGGACCTCCATTAATGAGGTAGCTTATTATGTTTTTGTATAAATAAGAGAGCCTCCTCCTTTCAAAGGCATGTGTAAAGTTGGAGATACTTGGGTGTACAAGTTAAGATTACTCATGTTTGAATGGAATTTAGATTTAGAACCATTCTCATGAGTGATGTTCACCTCTTTCTGGCAATGCTTGCATTGGGAGCCTCTCAACTTGCCATCCCTCATGCTTTTGGATTGGACACCTATAATGTGTGAGATTTATTGTTTTTCATAGATTAAGATTTATTGCTTTCATAGGTTAAGATTTATTGCTTTCATATATTTTCCTGTGTGAGAGGTTAAGAGTGATTGTTTTTATTTGCTTTCATATCTTTTCCTTTGTAAGAGGTTAAGAATGATTGTTTTTGCTTTCATTTCATTTCATGTGGTTTTGATTATTCATTTCATAGCATCCTGATTTGATAATACACACACGATCCCTTAGAGTAGATTTCATTTCATGCAATTTCAATTCCTACAAGTGTGGTAGATTAAGATTTCAATTCCTGCAAGTGTGATAGATTAAGATTTCAATTCCTGCAAGAGTGATAGATTAAGATTTCAATTCCGTACGTTGTACTATAATTGTACTATAATTTATTTTGAATTGATTGTTTATTAAGATTTCAATTCCTGCAAGTGTGATAGATTAATATTTCAATTCCTGCAAGTGTGATAGATTAAGATTTCAATTCCGTGTGTTGTATTATAATTGTACTATAATTTATTTTGAATTGATTGTTTTTTTTTTTTGGTGGTTCAAGGACACCCACGGTCATTGGGTAGCCACTACGTCTATGGAAATATCTGAGCTTGATCAAGGGTATCAAGCCCTGTGACCAATAGCTAGGCCTAACCCCAAGGGCTTCGAGGAGAATTGACCCTGTGACCTCCCGAACGACGAGGCACTTATTTGACCAGTTGAGCTAACCCTTGGGGATTTTTTTGAATTGATTGTTGAATTAAAATAGGTAAATTTGGTTTGTATTTATTTGGTTTCATATTTAGACTGATCTAAATTGAAATTTAATTTCTAGCATATATAGTGCACGCACGCTTCGCAAGTTTTACGAAACCCCCGGGTTGACAATTAAATGATAGGTAATTAAATTGCCTCAGCATTTTGGCATCATTGTTGGGGAAGCGTGCATAGGAAAAAATGTCACAGATTAAGTCTGTATTCCTTGATGGATTTCCTGCATCTTAGGATGAAGAGCGAGTTAAAGAGGAACTCAAGAAATTTGGTCAAATTGAGAAAGTTCAATTATCGAAGAACATGGCCTCTACCAAGTGTAAAGACTTCGGTTTTGTTCATTTTTCTACTCGTGGAGAAGCTCAGGCTTGTGTTGATAGTCTCATTAACATTGATATTGGAGAAGGAGATAGTAAGGTAAAGGCTAATATTGCAAAACCCCAAGACAATGCTTACCACAAAGCCTATCAACAATTTCTAACATTACAAGCATAGTTATCACTGAGACTGGACCTTCTACAAAAGATTGATTTACATGGGAGCAGGAATTTTTTCTTATAGATATTATCTGTTTTTGTGCAATCATTCTTCCAATTGTTTGGTCGATCAAGAATCTCCGTGAAGCATTCAAGACTGATAAGAAGGCAGTTAGGAAATTGGCAAAATTTACCTTTTTTCAGGTAATTTTACATTGTTGTCAATTATTTGTATTTTACTAGAATTGTGGTTTACGCCTTCATAACAATCACTGTGCACAAGTACAGGAAAGAACAACAAACAAGGATACAACATCAACAAACTGGAAATATCTCTGCCACTTTTCATCCAAAGAATGTTTACAGGTAAAAATAAGCAGATCAAAATTATCTTGCCTTTTTAATAAAAAGAATTGTTTTATTTGCTAATTTTTCTGGAAGAGGTATTGATTAATTTGAAGATTGGACTGGTTATTTGTTCATAAAACAAATGCATAGCTTTATGTACTTAACTATCTGTTCAAGATTTTAGCTACAGAAACTGTGCAATTTTGCAGCTGAACAACAATTCTACAACTGAAAAAACAATTCTAAATCTCTATATTTAATTCAATGAATTATTTTGTGACAACGCATTCTAATCAAAATTCATGAGCATCATGCCATCTTATTTTCCTACTTCATCCTTCACATCATCATCATGTTCCCATGCCACACTTAAGCATGACAATTTTCACTCTTTCACAAAAATTTCAAACAAGCATAACTTTCTCATACGACATCGGTTTTTGATGATACAAACGTCATCAGAAATATCTCGATGATATATGCACAATGAGAAAGCTTTCATAAGAATTTGAAATAGTGAAATAATGAAGAAATTGCTGACAAGACATGACAAGTAACCTGAAGCACTAGTTTCGAAACAGGTAAAATTCATTTGATTTTCTTTCGTGAATTTTCTGTTAGTTACCAATTCTCAGTTTTTTGTGTAAATGTCATAAATAGAGAGGTTTAGCGCCTCTATATTTTGATAACATTACATTTCATTGCAGAAAAAGTACTAAGTTTTTGCAGGTTCCGGAAAGATAAACAAATGGAAAAAACAAACAGTGTCTCTCAAAGACCACATTTCTTTCAAAAGAACATGATCAGAGCAACATCAAAGATGAAATATCCAAGAATTAGCACATGATTTTTGATCAAGAATGTCGAATCAGACCCTTCACACCATTTGGAAGCCTTTCAGATACGAGTCTTACCATTTCATTCCTACTTATTCAGTCAATAAAATCTTCATCTCATTTTCCTTCACAACCATTGTCCTGCCTCACTTTCACTAACCTTTAACCCAACAATAAAACCACTAAGCTCCCCTACAAAGCTGATTCATTCCATTTTACTTTTCGCTTTGTCAAATAAACCTTGATCCACTACAAAAAATTTCATTCATAGTCCTTCAAAATTAATTTTTTATGCTCGTGTTAGATTATGGAGGATTCATTAAGGCCTCCCTTCTAACAACTCTTGGCCTATCGACATCAACATATTATCTAGGTTCAAGGTTAGAGTCATTATTAGTACCTTGAGGCTTGTATGCATTAATGAAATGTTCTCTCATTGATAATCATGGGAATACATCAATGTCCCTTGATCGTTAGATCTTACAAGTGGCTCGACATCAACTCATCTATTCTCACTTTGAAAGATGTACTTAGGTACCTTGGCACTTGTTGACATTAATGGAGAGTTTGCCTCGCATTGGTTAATGGCATTCATCAATGGCTGGTAATCCAATGACTTCTCTTCATGCTCGACAACAACACATTTATTTGCATGACCAAAATTGTACCATCAGGTTTTGTAGCAGGTGAATACTATATCATTTCAGCATTTTGCAGCAGATACAACAGATTTAGCAGCATAAATAAAGAATCCACTTTCACCACCTCATCGACCATTTATGCAACCAAGAAGCAAATGAAATTCTACATTCTATTCCATGATCCAGTAGCAGCTACAACTTCTCTACATATGCATAGTTTTTCCACTTCCTAGGTAAGTAAAGGTATGTTATTTTCTATCTTTTAATCATAGAATTCCTTAAATACTGAAATTATAATTTTTGGAAAATACTTCACCATATTTCCTTTCTCATTTGAAAAAAAAAACCGTAAACACTTGTAGTTGTGGGGGGGGGGGGTGTGTGCGGGAGGGACATCCATTTATGATCACTCTTCATATCACTTCATTCCATTTCACTTCATTTCATCCTAACATACTTGTCCTAATCAATTATGATTTCATTATGGTTCAAAAGTTATGTGATTTTCAAATAAATGCCTAAATGATGAGCATATTATATGGCTGATTTAAAGATCGATTCTTAAATATGTTCAATGAATCTTGATGCAACAAAAAGAAAAAAGGTATTGAAACACAAGAACCAATACAAATTAAAATTTGGTTGTCACACAAGAACCAACCAAACATGTTGCAATTCAATGTATGACAAGGAATAATTTGAAAAAATAAATGAAATTGTCAAATGCAATGTTTAAGGATAGTTGATATAATCCAAGCTCATTCAAAAGAAAATCATGATTAAGAAATGCAGTAGATTGCATGAGGACATGCAATAACATCAGTTGGGGTGTATCTAGAGTCTCCAAAATGTCTTCAAAATATCATCCACTTTCACCTTTATCGCCACTATTTCACTTACATGTCGCAACTCCATAGCCATATAATCTTTCATTAGCCTCCATTTTTATGATTACATGGGGTTACCTTTGTGTTTTCCAAAAACTAATGATTTCTAGTATTTTAATTGAATTTATGGTTAAAACTTAGAAAAATGACATATACTTTCTAATACTTAAAAGTGGCTTGAGTTTCATAACATGTGTAGGTCATTTGGAAGCTTCCAAGGCACCCTTATGTGGCCTCCAATGATCAAATTCGAATTCCCTTCAAGATATGGAAGAATATTTGGATAAAGGTCAAAGAGGATATGTGTCTCATCATTACATATTTGAATTGTAACTCTATGAGATTTTCTAGTGATCTAGGGAGAGAATAATGGACCTCCATTAATGAGGTAGCTTCTTATGTTTTTGTATAAATAGGAGAGCCTCCTCCTTTCAAAGGCATGTGTAAAGTTGGAGATACTCGGGTGTACAAGTTAAGATTACTCATGTTTGAATGGAATTTAGATTTAGCACCATGCTCATGAGTGATGTTCACCTCTTTCTGGTAATGCTTGCATTAGGAGCCTCTCAACTTGCCATCCCTCATGCTTTTGGATTGGCCACCTATAATGTGTGAGATTTATTGTTTTTCATAGATTAAGATTTATTGCTTTCATAGATTAAGATTTATTTCTTTCATATATTTTCCTGTGTGAGAGGTTAAGAGTGATTGTTTTATTTTCTTTCATATCTTTTCCTATGTAAGAGGTTAAGAATGATTGTTTTTGCTCTCATTTCATTTCATGTGGTTTTGATTATTCATTTCATAGCATCCTGATTTGATAATGCACACATGATCCCTTAGACTAGATTTAATTTCATGCAATTTCAATTCCTGCAAGTGTGGTAGATTAAGATTTCAATTCCTGCAAGTGTGATAGATTAAGATTTCAATTCTTGCAAGTGTGATAGATTAAGATTTCAATTCCACGTGTTGTACTATAATTGCACTATAATTTCTTTTGAATTGATTGTTGAATTAGAATAGGTGAATTTGGTTTGTCATTATTTGGTTTCGTAGTTAGATTGATCTCAATTGAAAGTTAATTTCTAGCATATACAATGCACGCACGCTTCGCAAGTTTTACAAAACCCTCGGGTTGAAAATTAAATGATAGGTAATTAATTTTCCTCAACAAGCTCATTGCAGGAAACTTGATCAATAAGTTGGGGTTGGAAGTTCATGATTATCCAAACCTGTATCCACTAGGATGGGTAAATAAGGATGCAAATATGAAGTATATCTAGATGTGGTTCCCCTTGATGTATGTGAAACCATGTTTGGGAATCCCTACATGTACATGTGATATGTAATATTCATGAGGAGATCCAACCAATATCAACTCATCAAGGATGGAAAATCGTTCATCATCAACATGCACAAAGGTAAGTTGAAAATTTCAATGGTAAGTGCCAACCAAGTAGAGAAATTCATCAGTTCCATAAAGAAGTATGTTTTATTGTATTTAAGAGAAATTTAGTTTGTAGAAGAGTCAGTAAGAGGCAAATTATCCCTGGAGGGGTGTACTAATAAATAGAAACAATAACTATAAGAGTTACTACAAGCATATAAGGATGTGTTCCGAGAGACTAGAGGACTATCACCTAAGAGGGAAGTGGAGCACGAGATCTAGCTATTATTGGACTCCCCTTTGCCAAGCATTGGGTTGTATAGGAAGTCTGTTATAGAAATGAGGTGAAGAAACAATTGCAGCAGTTGTTGGAACAAGTTTCATTTGATTGATTACAACACCATGTGGGTCACCCATCATCATTATGCCAAATAAGGATGAGACTTGTGGATGTGTATAGATTATAGGGCATTGAACAAAATCACGCTCTACAACAAATACCCCTTGCTCAGGATAGATGATATGCTAGATTAGCTACAACAAGCAAAATACTTCACCAAGTTGGACATAAAGTTTGGATATCACCATGTTCAAGTCAAAGAGGGAGATACCTGGAAGACCGCCTTCAAAACAAGAAAAGGTTTGTATGAGTTGTTAGTCATGCCATTTGGCCTATATAATGAACCAGCTATGTATTTTAGATTAATGAATGATGCACTCCACCCTTTTATAGATTCATTTGTTATTATCTATTTGGATGATATATTGGTATATAATGCTACCTCGGAGGAGCACATCTCACATTTGAAGTAGGTGCTAGAGACATTAAAGAAGCACCAGCTACAAGAAAATATCAAGAAGTGTGAGTTTGCACAACAGTCTTTGGTGTATCTCAAGTAGGTGATTGGTGGAGGAGAGTTGAAGATAGATCCGGCCAAGATGGAGACCATCATGAAATGTTCGATGCCTACTAATTTTTTTGAGGTCACAAGTTTCATTGGGGTAGCATAGTACCTAAAGAATTTCATTGCCTCATTTTAAGTGGTAGTAGCACCACTCCATGCCTTAAAAGCAAGTGGCAATAGTTTCCAATGGGGAAAAGGTAAACAAAGATATTTCGAAGAGCTAAAAAAGAAGATCATTCAAACATTAGTTCTCACATTACCAAACTTGTAGCATCCTTTTGAAGTGGAGACAGATGTGAGTGGGTATGTTATGGGAGTGGTCTTTCTATAGGGAAGAAGGTATGTATGCTACCATTATGAAGTATTTCATGGGGTATTTCTTAACTGTCCTACCTACGATAAAGAGCTCTATGTCATGGTACAAGCTATGAAGAAGTGGAATCACTATATGACAGGAAAGGAAACAGTAATCCACACAACTCACTAGTTGTTATAATACTTGTATGCCCAGAGTAAGTTACAATATACCAGACATTCAAAGTGTATGGGGTTTCTAAAAAAGTTTCAATTGGTGATTAAGTACAAAATGGGAAGCACAAACAAGTTGGTAGATATTCTGTCAAGTCCACCCACATTAAAGATCACAACTTTGGGGTCTCTTATGCATATGGAGCCATTCACCCATGATGCATATAGAGAGTCATATTAAAAGGATGAGTACTTTAAAGAGGTGTTTAAGCAATTGCAGAGTCAAATTCATGTGCACGATGGCGACACCATCGTTGACTACCATCTCCAAGATGGGTTACTCTACAGGTTGGATAAGTTATATGTTCCTAAAGGTGAGTGATTGTAGCTAATTAGAGAGGCTCACACCTCCAAGGTTGCAAGGCACTTTAGTGTAGGGAAGACTGTGGCCAAATTTCAAAGGTGTGTGTATTGGCCCAAGATGCAAAAGCAGGTAGTTAGAGTCATAATAGGATGCATGCTTTGTTGTACCAGCAAGCATAGCAATAGGAAACAAGGTATATATCATTTCTTACTTGTACCTACTCATCCTTGGGAAAGAATTTACATGGACTTTGTGGGAGTTTTACCAACAACTAGTAAGGGACATGACTACCTATTCGTGGTAGTTGATAGGTGTTGGAATTTCTAAGTTTGACCCATTAGAAATTCTTCTTGTACTATCTAATTTATTTCTTCCTACTTGTTCAATTACTTTACAAGTTATTTACCATGTAAATACTAAAAATAAATACAAGTACAGTATCAACACATACAAATCATCAAACGAAAGTAAACAAGCACACAAGTGACACCGTTTTTTTTGGACTAATGTCCTGGAAAAACCCAATGCGAGAAAACCAGTGCAGCTATTTAGAGGGTTTTATTATTATGCAATTTTCAAAATACAACCTGGGTGCCAAAAATGGCTCACCTAACAGAGAATTCCATTGACAGTAGTACCTCTCATTTGGAGACAGATACTTCGGCTAAATCACCAGATGAATGATCCCACAGCAACGATACAGCTTCAGCTACTCTGCGTCACCCTATCCATCTCTCCTACTCCAATTTGTCCCACAAAAATCTCTCATCATTGCCTCTAGGGCCTGCATCAACCTCTCTGGCCCAGCATCAGAATATTTGGCCCAACGTTAGCCTCTCAGGGCTCTGCGTTAGCCTATGGAGTCTTTGTGTCTCACACGTTGGCCCTCTTTGGCTCTGCACAGCTCCTGGCTATCTTTGTGTGGCCTCTTGCTGCCTCTGCGTGGCTTCTAGCTGGCTCTGCATCAACCTTTCCCAGCTTCTGCACTGATCCTCCTGGTACTAACTCTGCCTCTCTACTATGTATTCAATGCCCCTCATTTGCAACTCAGATCACTTCACTCAATCCCCTCACAAACCCTGCCCCAGAAAATTGAGTTCTTGATCTCTCTTGGTGTGTTCTCCAACTGACCCTCAAGCCTCCTCTTATACTTTTCTCGTTGGTCCATCAACGACCGAGATTAAATATATAATCAATGGCTAAGATTATATTTTGCTTGATCCATGACTTTTGGACCCTTCTAACCCAGTTTTATATTAATATCCATTAATATTTTATTTTTCCTAAGTTCAAACTTAGGAACTCCATTAAAAATATTAATTATTTTAATATCTCCCAAACCGCTTAGATTCTGCCCAAACCATTTATGGGCCTTGGAGATCTCATGTGCTTTAGCCTCCCCACCAATTTTCATGGCTAGAGAACATCCGATGCTACCCCAAATCAACACTCCCTCTTAGTGAGGACTATGCTTTAGTAATAATCCTCACTGAGTATCACCCTGATCATCCAGCATCGGTTCATGTGCTA
The DNA here is from genome assembly GCA_031772625.1 of Pinus tabuliformis. Taxonomy (NCBI): domain Eukaryota; kingdom Viridiplantae; phylum Streptophyta; class Pinopsida; order Pinales; family Pinaceae; genus Pinus; species Pinus tabuliformis. The sequence goes on from CM062819.1 coordinate 1,620,614,020, forward strand.
ATGCTAGGCCTCCCCGCCCAACATCCTCTGCACTACTGCATCCTGTACTATTTCCCATGGCCCTGCCACTGCCACTACTGCATCTGTACGACAACTCCCTCTGCATCTATGCTGCTACCCATGGTCGTGCCACTGCCACTACTGTATATGCACTGCATCCCCTATCATCATGTTGCATTGTGTTACCCATAGCACTGGCACTGCTAACCGTTATAGTTCAACTTAGTTATTGAGAAGTAAGTAATGATTCTCCCAACTCTGACATCTCTTGTCAGGCTAGAAACACTCCCGATGTTGAAGCTCCATCTATCGCTGACAAGTGCTCCTTCTATTAACCTCTGCGCTGCTATAACAATTCCATGCATCTCGCATTGTTGCCTCATGTTGTCCCGGGACTCCTGTAGTGTAGCACCCTCTGTCACTCTATCCGCATCCATCTCTACCGACATCTGCCAATCTTGCTACTTCTCTTCAGGGCTCCCATAGCAAGGTATAATCCAAGAGGTTGGGTATCTCAAGGATCCTACCCCTCATCGTCTATAGTCCATCTGACTATAAACCGATGTCTCCCCACTTCCCATCAAGTGGTGCATGAGCACTCATGGCACAATCGTCATCTGTCTCCACTTCTTTCTCTACCCTCGCTGGCACTGCCTTGGTCTCAGAAGCCTCTCCCTTACTCTTCTTCCTCAGACACTGGTTCGCATAGTAACCCAGTTCCCCACAATGGAAGCATTTGACCTTGGAGAGGTCCTTCTTCTTTCTCTTCTCCTTATTTCCCGCAAATGCAAGAGCCGCATATTCTTCTTCCTCCTTCTTGATTCTGACCCCTTTTCCGCTACTCCTTGCCTTGGTCACCCTTCTGATCTCTTCTTGACGAAGATTCGCCCACAATTCCTCCCAATCTAGAAGGCTCGTCCTGCCTAGTATTCTCTGGAAAAATACCTCCTAATCCTCTAAGACTGCGTTCAATGCGGTCCTCACCATTAGTTCCTAATCTGGTGTGGCCCCTATGGAAGTTAGTTGATCACAGAGCTCCTTCAATCCACCGAGGAAGACATCTATCTGCTCTCCCTTCTGCGTCTGGTATGACCGCAATTGATTTTCAAGTAACATCTTCCTCTGCACGGAAGTACACTGGTACAATTTCTTTAGGGACTCCCACATCTCATTTTCTATGTCCATCTTGGCAATATGCGGTACCACATGATCCTTGACCCCATCAAGGATGATGCACTTTTCCCTGGCCATTCCCTCCTCGTACTTCTCATTTTCAGTTGGGTCAACTAGGATCACTATCATTTTCAAGGTGAAGTGCTTGATGTGATACCTGTCTAGAATGGACAAGATCCTGACCTTCCAAACTACAAATTCGGAAGCTTTATTTAGTCTATCCTGATCTCTCATCCCATTCACTACCATCTTGATGCTCTTCTTCCGACTCCTCTGAGTCTCTTTACTTCCCTCCTAGAAGTCCTTGGTTTGACTCCCTTTGAGTGTCGATTTCCTTTTTGTAAATCCCTCCTCCTTGGTCTTGCCCTGTTAGGTATTGTTCTAACCACAGTACCCCACCAACTTCACTCCACAAATTATTCGCAACCCCCTATACCTCAGTAACTTAAAGAACTGAGCCTCTAGGATCTGTGCAATCCCAGCACCAGCAAAATCATCACCTCCTGGCCATAACGTCAATCCTTCCTGGTTGAGAAAGATGACCAAGCACTGTGTAGGTCAGGTCTGATCCTCTCTGCCACTGCATTGATCCTCCTCCTGGCTCAAACTGATGATGCAGGCACTCTGCGTCACCCCTTCCTTGTTGCTTTTCTGCTAGGAAAAACTTCTGTCACTAGGGACAACTGTTTTCTGCTACTACTGCTCTGCTCTACTGATGCCTTCAGTTATCTTGTGATCTGCAACCATGCTTCGATACCATGTTGGAATTTCTAAGTTTGACCCATTAGAAATTCTTCTTGTACTATTTGAATTATTTCTTCCTACTTGTTCAATTACTTAACAAGTTATTTACCATGTAAATACTGAAAATAAATATAGGTACAGTATCAACACATACAGATCATCAATTGAAAGTAAACAAGCACACAAGTGACACCATTTTTTTTGGACTAATGTCCCTGGAAAACCCAATGCGGGAAAATCAGTGCAGTTATTCAAAGGGTTTTATTATTATGCAGATTTCATAATACAACCTGGGTGCCAGAAATGGCTCACCCAATAGAGAATGCCCTCGGCTGTATTACATCTCAGTCAGAGACAGATATTCTAGCTAAATCACCAGATGAACGATCCCATAGCAACAATACAACTTTTGCTGCTCTGCGTCACCCTATACAGCTCTCCAACTCCAATCTGTCCCACGAAAATCTCCTAGCACTGCCTCTAGGGCCTGCATCAGCCTCTCTGGCCCAACATCAACCTATCTGGCCCAATGTCAGCCTCTCGGAGCTCTGTGTCATCCTCTAGAGCCTCTGCGTCTCACACGATGGCCCTCTCTAGCTCTGTGCAACTCCTGGCTACCTCTGTGTGGCCTCTGGCTGCCTTTGCATGGCCTCTGGCTGCCTCTAGTTGGCTCTGCATCAACCTCTCCTGGCTTCTGCGCTAATCCTCTAGGTACTAACTCTGCCTCTCTGCTATGTATTCACTACCCCTTAGCTACAACTCAAATCACTTCACTCAATTTTCTCAGTAAACCCTGCCCCATAAAATGAGTTCTTGATCTCTCTTGGTATGTTCTCCAACTGACCCTCAAGCCTCCTCTTATACTTTTCTCGTTGGTCCATCAACGACCAAGATTAAATCTCTAATCATCGGCTAATATTAGATTTGCCTTGATCCATGACTTTTGGACCCTTCTAACCCAGTTTTATATTAATATCCATTAATATTTTATTTTTCCTAAGTTTAGACTTAGGAACTCCATTAAAAATATTAATTACTTTAATATCTCCCAAACCGGTTAGATTTTTCCCAAACCATTTCTAGGCCTTGGAGATCTCATGTGCTTTAGCCTCTCCACCAAATTTTGTGGCTAGAGCACATCCGATGCTACCCCAAATCAACACAAGTTCAGCAAGATTTGTGTTCTGTTGCCCTATAAAAAGACCATCAGTGGGAAAGAAGTAGAAAACTTACTCTTTGGATAGGTCTGGGTACACTTTGGGATTCCAAGGAGCATCATTTAAGATAGGGATACAAGATTTCTCAGTGCATTTTGGATGGAATTGTGGGAGAAGATGGGCACAAAGTTGAAAATATCTATAACATTTCATCTACAGATAGATGTGCAAACAAGAGCAATCAATAGGAATTTGGTGCAACTTCTGAGGGGATACAACTAGAAGTATCTGAAGGCTTAGGATGAAAATTTGGTATACATACAACATTCTTACAATAGATCAGTCCATGCTTCTACAAGAAAGTCCCCATTTCAAACTGGTTTTAGATATTTGTCACCTTCACCTTTGGACATTGCATATGGGCAATAAGGAGGAGTGAGAGAAGATCTTACAGAAGAATCCTTGAGGGCTAAAAAAATTGTAGAGAAGATAAGGCCGATCCATCTACGAGTACAAGAGACATTGCAGAAGTCACAGGAGAAATATAAGGCTAAGCATGATCAACATAGAAGAGAGAAATTGTTCAAGGTGGGAGACAAAGTATGGCTAGAGTTGAACATGGAGAGGCTACAAGGGCTTGGTAAAAAAATCAATGCTCTAAAATATGGCCCCTTTGAGATACTGGAAAAGGTAGTTGATAATACCTATTGACTCAATTTACCGCCATATATGTGCATCTATTCAATTATAAATGTGGATAATTTGAAGCTCTATGAGTCTTCCATGCTAGATGAGGAAGCATTAGAGAAATTTTGAGGTTTAAAATGGGCCTCAATACAAAAATGTACAACAAAAATCAACTTTATAAGAACAAATAGGAATAAATATTATGTCAACCATGGGGGATGATTCACCATTTTTGGAGTAAAAAGTAAAAAGATTAAAAACTTTAAAAATTAAAAAACTACTTTTTCAACTTATCTCCCTACATTTTTACTCAAATTTCAATCAGGAGCACTTGTTGGATATGAAATTTAATTCCTCATCCAAGGAGTAGCCATATTGCATACTTTCAATGGACCCTACTACACGAAAAATGAGAAATACATGAAAAATGTAATTACAATAATGTTTTTTCATGTATTTCTCATTTTTTAAGTAGCAAGTCCATTGAAAGTATGCAAAATGGGTACTCCTTGGATGAGAAATTAAATTATGCATCCAACAAGTGCTTCTCCTCGAAATTTGAGTAAAATCGTAGAGAGATAAGTTGAAAATACAAGTTGAGAGAGTATTGTTTTCTTTTTTCCCTCTAAAATTTGATGATGTAATCTAATCTTATTTTATTATTTCCACTATTATTTTAATATTCTTAGTAGGCCCATTTTAGACCTCAAAATTTCTCTAATGAGGAATGGGTCCTACCTTTTGTGGAGGATTTGGCACCATATGCTCAAGTAGAGTTGACAAAAGATACAGTTTTGTAGAAGAAGTCCATAACTACAAGATGGGTAACATGACCTTTGTCAAATTTTTTTGAAAGGAAAATTTCTAGGCAAAGCTAAATGGTACACGAAAGAGAAGGTGGAGGAAAAATTTCCTCACCTCATTCAATAGAATATTTTGGGGACCAAAATGCTCCCAAAATGGGAAGGTGTGATTCATATTATATCACTATATTGTTTTTCATCCATCTCGCTGCATTCCTAGTGGAAAAAGTGGAGGAATCAACTCACTGGATTGCCTTTACCAGCGGGACCTAGTTTGGCAAAACAAGGTTTGAAACCTTATAGGAACGTTTTGAGGCTTCAAATGATGTTTTTTGGGGGTAAACATTTTCCTTGTTATTGTTTCCCCTTTTCATGCTATTCTACACACATATATCTTTCCAACAGTGCAAGAAGCACATCAATCTGAATCTCTATGCGAAATTTATGCCACTCAGAAGTTGACCTTCCTGTTTTCACACCCATAATTCAGGAGGATGCCACATCAGCCCCCATTATTCATGGAAAAGGGGATAGCCACATGATTATGATGTAGAAGAATCTATAATATTCTATATTGCAAATATGGTTAAGAGTTGAGGTAGTCAAACATAACCACTAGTGGGCTATAAGGTTGTGTTATAACCGAACCACTAAGAGAAAAAGGGATTTCATTATTTCGAGTACATTTGTTCCATAACTGAGAAAAAATATCCAAGAGGGATATGATATAGAGAACACATAGAAGGTTTGTGCACTTTAGTATCCCACAAGTCATAGGCCATACTTCTTTGTACTTGCAACCACATTTTCAAACAAAGAAAGCGAGTGAAGCGACCTCACCTTCCAACTGGGTTTTTCTCCCAAAAGGGTTTCCCAGAGAAAATATTGTGCCTTATGTGTTTGTGAGATTTTATTTTTCCATTCTCTATTTTCTACATAATTTTCATTTGCTTGCATGCACTATTTACAGTAAACTCTATAGCTTGGTTGATGGTACTAGAAATTCGTCAACCAACGGGGTCTCCCCGATGTGAGGTACCAATTAGACCTCACACTATTTGGAATAGGAGCCTCAACCATAAATACTTTCGATTTCCATTGTCCTTAGGGATTTTCCTTGTTTTTCATTATCAACATAAGCGGTTATACAAATATTCTTTGAAACAATCAATTAAGTTGACATTATGAGGCATACAATTGCATGTATACAAGGTACTTTCATGGTAGGGAGAAAGAGAGTGAGCCTCTAGAATAAAAGTAATAGTACCATAAGAGGATCACAAGTTAGTCTGCAAAGTAGTTCACAATCCAACCATGATCATCAAACCAAAAACAACACACCTTCAAAAAGATAAGTACCAAATCCACCGAAATAGTTCAATTTCCTTAGTACATATGAATGAAACACATACCTCGAACATCTAAAGAATAGTCCTACGATATTCACAATACATGCATGAAAATGTGTTTTCTTGTCGAGCTTCATATATTAAGTGGAAGTTCCAAGATATACAAGTATGATTCTTCTACACTATCCCCAATAGTGGAACATTAAATCACCACTTGCCTCTCACAAGAGAGATCTTCTCTCCTATGCCAATGCTAGAGAAGCCAAGGTGAAAGTTCAAGTCCAAAAAGTCCATTTGCTTGAGTTATGAGGGTGTATTTATAACAAATGGAGTGACTCTTCACCTCCTATGTGACTCTTCACCTCCCTCATGACTCTTGAGCTTCTACATTGACTTTTCGAATTCTTACATGACTTTTGAGTTTGTATATGACTTTAGAACTCAATAGTGACTCTTCATATTCCATGTGGGACCTTGGTCCTTCACAAATTTTACATTTGCTCATTTTTGAGAATTACATTACAAAAATGATGTGGCAAGACACTATGACACATGTGACTCTTGACAATGATGACATGGAACTTCATGATGATGTGGTATTGCTAAGTTATTCCTTGTGTTTCTTTCTTTGCATCTTCATGAGAGATCTTGCATCTCTTTTGTATTCATCCTCCAAGGGGTTGATTGATATGGAGTCTTCATGTAATCATGATCTTTTATCTTCTATCGGAAGCTAGTGTATCTTCATCTTCTCTTCAATAATCAACTTGTCTTTGTTGTCGCATAGGTGTCTTCTAGCAAGGTCTCCTTTTTCTTATCCTTCATCATCATCATGTCATGACAAGATATAATACCTACAACTAAGATCTACTCATGACAAGATGAAATCAGTCGTGAAAACTCCTAGTCTAACATGTTTCATGAACTCTATAATGCCACCTCTCATATCTACCCACTTTCACTGACCTGTCCAGGGTAAAGATGAGCTGAGGGCTACTATGAAATGAATCAACCTCCTAGATAACCTAAAGGAAATGGAACCAAAAAAAAAATACTTTACTGACCTCCCTCAAGTGATACAGGACCACCAGGATCTAACCAACCACTCCAATTTCCCAAATCCTGAGCTAAATTTCCTTTTCAATGAATTAGAACTCGAGTCACTCCCATGACAAGGTCTCCAAGCAATTGTAATCCTGTAGTCACTCCCACAAGCCTTCTTCCCAGTAACTGCAGTCTTTTTCACTCAGTTTTGTGCTAGCAACCCCGAGATATGAGCCACCTTTTCAGGGCTAGGATCCGGACCTCTGCCTAGAACTTAATGAAACTCCCAGAAATGATAAATAACACAGAAAAAAGAAAAAAAGGATAAAAATCCTCTGACATGAAACTTAATCTAGGACTTGACCTAGCCTGGTATAACCATGACAATCATTTTGTCAAACACATTGAGAACATGAGATCTAAAGGTCATCAATGCATATCTGAACATAGAGATCTAAAACTTATCTGAGTTTTACCAAGAAGGAATAATGCCCTCTCACAATAGCTACAATAAAATTTATTAGGTCATGCATTCAATAACCATTCCTTTATCAATCAAACATGATGAGAGCCATAACTTTGGCATGTCATAAAACCATGCTTATAACCAGCATATAACCAGATAAATAGCAATGATAGAATAACCATTAAAGCCACATAATAAAAAGTATATTTACTCATGAAATATAAGAGGAACTTAGCTCTTACTGACATATGTGAAGGCCAACCATGTCAAGGACTTCCACATACGACCCAACCATTGATTGGGCTGAACCAAATATTTCTTTTAGCTAATCACCCTCGTGCCATATTCCAAGCATGAATGTGGGATCTCATGGGATAAACCAATCCATAAACAACCAAGGGAATCCATAGGTTAATCTACCTCCACCCTCACACTATCGTGATCTCACCTAAACTAGTCCCTAGATCACAAAACCAAACTGAGCTTGGATGCCTCATAATTCCTTCACCATCCCTTGAGGAATTTTCTTGTCTCCACCCACATGTTGAGGGCTTCTTGGAGAAAATGATCTCCATCCCCAACCCTTGGGGTTTTCCTGAGACAACCTCACCCAGATCTAAAACCTTTCGGCAATCCAAATCTCAACCAATAATGAATCCCATCACACCATGGTTATCTGGAAATGTAAAGGCAAGGATAAAACAAATATCAAAACCCATGCCAATGGCAATAAATGAACCAAATACACACAATCATATACCATGCATGCCAAAACTAGTTAGGAAATCACACAAGAAAACTATTACCTGAAAGTATTCCCACTAAAGCCTCTTGATCCAACTTTTCCTTACTTGATCCTTGCTTTCATTTTCTTTCCTTTTCCTTCCTTTTCTTTCCTTGTCCTTCCTTTGCTTGATTTTTTTCCTTCTCCTCTTGGTGCCCTTATCCTCTCTAAGACTAATTCTAAAATTGAACTGACAAAAGGCCTCAAATTGATGCTCTGGTATCTTTATTATTAATGCCTCTAATTTATCCATTTTTCCTCTATTTTCCTTCAATTTCCTCCTCACATGCAACCTGTGACGTTTCACCTTTTTTTCTCCTATTTTCCATTATTTTCATAAAATAAAATACCAAATGTATTTTTTCCTTTTCAAAGCCTTTTCCAATGCCTTTTCCAATTTCCCTTTAACCATAATAAATCAAAATGGACATCCACTAGGATGTTTTGCCCAACATTCAACTTGGAATACATGTCCTATGACCTTGGTCTTATTTTACCTTTATTAACTTTATTACATGAACTTTTAACTCGGGGTTGTTATAGACCCCTCCCACTTAGGGTAACACTATCCTCGATGTTTAATGACACCTACAACCAACAAAACCACTGAGAAACCAAAACATACTACCCATGGAGATTTATAACCCAACTTGTTGCAATATTTACAACAAATAACCTACAAAAAAGAAAAAATCGTCATGAAAAAAATAACATGACAACCATACCGCTTATTGGAGCCTTACAACACAACTCATTGGGTATTTGCAATATCAACCATACATAAATATGTACATATACAAAAAAATCATTTGCCTCCACTAGTAAACAATGAAGGATACATAGACCACATCTAATCAATCGTCTCCCATGTAGCTTCATCGGGCCCAAAGTGCTTCCACTGCACTTTAACTTGCTCGATTGCTCTCTTCCAGAGCATGAGTTGTTTCCGCTGCAATATGCATTGAAGTTCTAGCTACAATTCTTCTTCTGGCTCCACTACAATACAAACCAATCAATAACATAATCAACATATTTTACATATATTTTAAGTAATGAAATGTGGAAAACATCATGGACTTTCATTGTTGGAGATAGTGCAAGTATGTAGGCCATTGGTCTAATCCTTTCAAGGATCTTGAAAGACCCGCAATCCCAAGGTGCCAAATTGGCACATGATCCAATCCTAAAGGATCTCTTATTGGGCTTGGTGTGAAAATACACATGTTCCCCAACCTGGAAATCCTTAAATTCCCTGTGTTGGTCTGCAGAACTCTTTTTTCTATCATGTGCATCCTTTAGATTCTTCTTTATAGGCTACATTTCATGTTCCATTTCTGCCAACATGTCTGGTTCAATAAGTACCATGTTCACTGGATCACTCCAGTTAATGGGAGTATTACAACTCTGCCCATAGAGTGCCTCAATGAACTCATCCTCAGTGACTCTTGATACCCATTGTTGTAAGTAAATTCAACTAGTGGAAGATACTCCTCCCACTTCTTTTATCAATGCATGACACACATCCTTAGCATATCCTCTGGGATCCTATTGACCCTCTTTGTGTATCCATCTGTCTATGAATGATAAGTTGTACTAAAGGCAAACTATGTACCCAAACCTGCGAATAAATCCTTTGAAAACCTAGAAATGAACTTAGAATCTTTGTCTAACACAATATTCTTTGGAGCACCATGCAACCTCGCCATCTCCCTGATGAATACCTATGCTACCTCACTAGTTGAATAAGTAGTTGTTAGGGTCCCACCCTAACCCCCTTATTTATGTAGTGGGATCGAATCATAGGAAAGAGTCAATAAAGCCCATATTAATAATTGTAAGTGGTTAACCCATAATTAATGACGGGACCACAGTTAGTTGCAAATGGGCCATGGTATTAGATAGATGGTATTAATAAAACCCATGGTATTGATCCATGGTATTGCATGTATGAGTCATATATAAAGGATAGAGACTCCCTGCGAGGAGCATCGTGTCTTATTTTTGTATCGAGCTCTGCTCTATTGGAGGTTTCCCCCTCGAAGAGGCCAGTGAACATTGCTTTCTGAATAATAAAATATTTGTTGTTGTCTCTCACTATTCTATGTTCTAGGTATCTTTCTTCGCATATTCTATATTTGGGTACCTTTTTGCAGGTTAAGAGCATAACAAGTGGAATCAGAGCACTTTCCAGGGCCGGTGGGATCTCCATTTCTTAGCAAAAAAAATTTGGCTAGAGACGTGTTCCGGCATCTTTAAACCACGGGATCTGTCATTGAGCGCATAAACCTGCGGATTTGGGGAGGCATGCACACAGGAAATACAAGAGGTGGTCACGCTTGTTGGACTCCCTTGTAACCCCTGTGGGTACCCCTTCGAGTAGTAGCGCATTAGACAGAACCACGTACGGACTGTCTTCCAAGTACCTTCTGGGTATATCGGAAGCCCCTTAGCTCCTCTGCAACCTCGCCATAGATAAACTGTCGGACATCTTGCTGCTACGGTACACCGAGAACAGCACTCGTAGAGATTACTCGCCCGTACGATAGGTTAGTCGGGTTGTACGGCTAAGGGTGCGATTGATCCTCCTTAGTTAGAGCCCTAAAACATTGGGCCGAGTACTACTGTCAGACCCTTATGTATAATGCGATCTGTAGCACCTGACACTCCTCGAGACCATAGTTCCCTTTTCTATCTTGGGATCACGCATCATCTCTGCCAGATCCGCTCACGCAACAGGGTGCAGCAGCAGCAGACATCAGTTCCACAGTTCCAACCAGCCATTCCGATCTATTAGATCCATCAGATCCGCAACAGCAATCTGTTCCGCCACTTAGAGCTATCTGATCCGCCATTCAGATCTCTCAGATCCACCGAATCTGAGTAGTTGTGTGGGGTTCCTATACCAGGGCATGATTTTCACAGGACTTTTGGCAGCATTGACATTTTGAGGATTCGGTTACTACAATATTCCTAAGGAAGGAGTAAAACTCCGTTAGGAGTTTTCAGAAAAATGTCTGAGATCTTCCGGGGCACTTATTGGTGATCTAGCCCATCAGAATCAAGACAACGAGTTGAGCACGGTGGTACCATTCAATTCTTAGTGAAATTTTTTTTTGGGCGGTCCCAAATTTCAAGAACATCAGGTCGGTGCACGGTAGAAACTAGAGCTCAAGCTATGGCCAATGAGAGGATGAACAAACTAGAACAAACCTTGCAATCCCTCCAACTTCAGCTTGACAGACTAACTAGCATAATCCCGAAGGGCAAGGAGGAAGCCCATGAGGAGGCATATATTGGCAATGGAAACAGTGAGGGTGAGTCGAGCCACTCTCTTCACCTCTGGGGCCCCCACCAACAATCCCGTCCGCGACCTCCCAAGTTGGATATGCATAAATTTGATGGTTCTCACCCGGCAGCATGGATAGCACAAATGGAGCAGTATTTCAATCTGAATAACATCTTAGATAATGAGACTCAGCTTATGGTGGGGAGCATGTACTTGGACACTGAAAGGTGGCAATGGTGGGAATGGCATCAACGTTGCAATGGACCTTTTGTGACTTGGACCACCTTCAAAAAAGCTCTTACAGACCTCTTTGACTAGGAATCTTCTTTTCTAGGTCATCTTACTAAGCTCCGATAGACTGGCACAGTGGATGAATATGTTACAGCCTTTGAAGCCTTAGCCTTCCGCACTAGGGGTCTCTCAGATGTGTTCTACACGGAATGTTTTATCAGCGGTCTTAAAGAAGCCATAAAATCCCACGTCCTACTGCACCACCCTCCCACATGGACGGAGGCTTGCAAGGTAGCTCGTAACGTGGAACGTGCGTTAGCAGCCCAGTACAGTCGCCCAAATTTCACAGCTAAGGGTCACCCCCCACAGGTTCACAGCACGACTCAAACACTTAAGGTTCAAAAGGTGTCACTTGCAGAAATGGTCGAAAGAAGAAAGAAAGGATTATGTTACTACTGTGATGAAAAATACTCCCCGGGTCATAAATGCAAGGAGCCAAATTTTTTTCAAATTGATGCCACTGATTATAGCTCATCGGAGGAAGATCCACCACTAGAGGAACATGAGGCGGTAGAAGAGGACAACCAAAAGGACAATTTCCCTAACGAACCCGTTATTTCGCTGCATGCTTTGGTCGAGATTTCTTGACCTCAAACTCTCAAAATCAGAGGTTTTATTAAACATCGCCCAGTAGTAGTCTTGATTGATAGTGGAAGTACACATAATTTCATCCATCAAAAAGTCGCGAAAGCAATGCATTGTTTTGTACAAGAAGTTTCCAAGTCCAAATTGTGGATGGGGGCACAATGAAATGTGAAGACCGCTGTGAAAATGTCAAACTTCAAATGGGGGATTATCAGTTGAAGACCCACATGTTTGCCATACACATGGGAGGGTACGACATTGTCCTCGGTGCTGAATGTCTTCGCACCCTTGGGCCAATCACAATGGATTTCCAGGAGTTATATATGAGTTTTAAGTAGAACAACTCCACACATACCCTCCATGGACTCCAGGCGGGAGCTCCCTCTATGATCAGCTCGCCTAGGATGGAAAAATTGCTAAAAAAGGGCCATCATGGAGTTATAGCTCAATTTAATTCCATCCAAGCAGTCGAAACCAAGTCTCTATCGATTCATCCTGAGATGCAACAGATTTTAAATAACCATCTGCCAGTCTTTGAAAAGCCTCATGAGCTTCCACCCTCGAGAGGGGAACATGATCATAGCATCACCTTGGTTCCAGGGGCCCAACCCCAAAATGTGTGCCCATACAGATATCCGTTCACCCAAAAGAATGAAATAGAAAAAATAATCAAGGAAATTTTGGAAGCAGGTGTCATTCGTCCCAGCATTAGTCCTTATTCATCACCGGTGGTCATGGTGCTCAAGAAAGATGGGGAGTGGCGGATGTGTCCAGACTTCAGGGCCCTCAATAAGTTGACATTCAAAGATAAATTTCCCATCCCGGTGGTTGATGATTTGTTGGATGAACTCAATGGGGCTCAATTCTTCACTAAGCTAGATCTTCGCTTAGGCTACCACCAAATTCGCATGAAGGAAGTCAACATTCCAAAGATTGCTTTCCGAACTCATGAAGGCCATTATGAGTTCCTGGTCATGCCATTCGGTCTTTGTAATGCCCCATCTACCTTTCATAGCCTTATGAACCACCTTCTCAAACCATATCTCAGGAAATTTTTCCTTGTCTTCTTCGATGACATCCTCATCTATAGATGCACTTGGGCTGCACATCTTCAGCATGTAGATCTACTCTTGCAACTACTCCGCAAGCATAAATTATTTGTTAAGATGTCCAAGTGTTTGTTTAGCATGGAAGAAGTTGAGTATTTGGGCCACATTGTGGGGCGTGAAGGTGTCAAGGTGGACCCCAAAAAGATCCAGGCAATGCAAGATTGGCCTCAACCTAAGACCTTGAAGAGCCTGAGAGGATTTTTGGGTCTCACAGGCTATTATCACAAATTTGTCCGTAATTATGGTCGCATAGCGAAGCCCCTCACTCAACTCCTGAAGAAAAATTCATTCTTCTGGAATGAGGACGCACAACAGGCATTTACAGCTCTCAAAAATGCCATGTGTTCCACTCCATTCTTAGCACTCCCTGACTTCACCAAATCTTTTGTCATTGAATGTGATGCTTCAGGTATGGGTAATGGGGCGGTCTTAATGCAGGAAGGGCGACCTTTGGCCTTCACAAGCCAACAACTAAGTGGGAAGAATCTGGGCCAATCTACCTATGAGAAGGAAATGATGGCCATTTTACATGCAGTAGAGACCTGGAGACCTTACTTATTGGGCGACATTTCCAAATCCGCACAGACCATCACAGTCTTAAATATTTTTTGGAGCAATGCCTATCCTCCCCACAACAAAATAAATGGCTCGCCAAAATGCTGGGATATGATTATGATATCATTTACAAGAAAGGACAAGAAAATAGTGTAGCAGATGCATTATCTCGCCAATTTGAGGAGGGAAGTACCCTGTTAGCAATTTCCCTTCCCATTCCAGAATGGATTGAAGAGGCTCGCAGGGAATGGTTTTCACATCCCGGGCTCTCCCAACTCATTTCTCAATTGCAGGCAGATCCAAATTCCACCAAGGGCTACTCGTGGAAGGATGAGATTCTTCGCTACAGGGACAGAGTCGTAATATCACCAAAATCCACCCTCAAAAGTCGCATTTTGGCAGAATCACACTCATCCCCCATTGTAGGACATTCAAGCTTTCAGAAGACATATGCTCGCACTAGAAGATCATTTTTTTTTACAGGCATGAAAAAGGACATCCTTACTTTTGTAGCAGAATGCGATGTCTGTCAACGCCATAAAGGGGAGACCGTCAAAGCACCAGGCACATTACAACCGTTTCCTCTCCCGGTAGAAATATGGATGGAGGTTTCTATGGATTTCATTACAGGTCTTCCAAAGTCAGGAAACAAGTCAGTCATCATGCTGGTTATGGACAGACTTTCGAAGTATGCTCATTTCTGCACCCTACCCCACCCGTTTACACCGACTTTGGTCGCTCAATCTTTCATGGATGAGATCTTCAAATTGCATGGCATGCCCACTTCTATTATGTCCGATCGCGACCCGATCTTCACCAGTAATTTTTGGCAGGAATTCTTCAGGCTACAAGGCACCCGACTAAAACTCAATACTTCTTATCATCCAAAAACAGATGGTCAAACTGAAGCCATCAACAAATGTCTGGAAACCTACCTTAGGTGTTTCACTTCAGAAAAGCAACATTTTTGGTTACAGTGGTTACCTCTGGTTGAATGGTGGTATAACACCAACTATCATGCCACCACCAAAATGACTCCCTATGAAGCAGTATATGACCAACTCCCTCCTTCTCCTACTTCTTATATCAAGGGGTGCTCAAAGGTACAAGCAGTGCATCAACTCCTACAAAACCGCGCAACCATGCTCTCCCATCTTAGAGAGAATCTTCATCAAGCTCAAAACCGCATGAAGCAATAGGTAGACCAGCATCGCTCAGAGTGCTAATTTCAAGAAGGGGATCAGGTCTTTTTGAGGCTGCAACCATATAAGCAAACATCACTCAAAGACAAGGGTTGTCAGAAACTATCTCCAAAATTCTACGGACCATATCAAGTACTTCAACGCATTGGAGAAGTAGCCTACAAGCTGGCTTTGCTGCCTACTGCAAAAATCCATCCAGTTTTCCATGTCTCATGCCTCAAGAAAGTGATTGGGAACAATTTCAAAATTCAAACCAGTCTACCTGAATTGGACGAGGAAGGGTCAATCTAGCTCCAACCTGAACAGGTCATAGACACACGAGAAAGACACCTGCATGGCCGCATGATTAGGGAAGTTCTCGTCAAGTGGAAAGACACCTCTCTGGAAGATGCAACTTGGGAACCAGCCACTATTCTTCAGCAGTTTCCGCAGCCTTGAGGACAAGGCTATTCTTAAGGGGGAGGGCATGTTAGGGTCCCACCCTAACCCCCTTATTTATGTAGTGGGATCGAGTCATAGTAAAGAGTCAATAAAGCCCATATTAATAATTGTAAGTAGTTAACCCACAATTAATGATGGGACCACAGTTAGTTGCAAATGGGCCATGGTATTAGATAGATGGTATTAATAAAACCCATGGTATTGATTAATGGTATTGCATGTATGAGTCATATATAAAGGATAGAGACTCCCTGCGAGGAGCATCGTGTCTTATTTTTGTATCGAGCTCTGCTCTATTGGAGGTTGCCCCCTTGAAGAGGCCAGTGAACATTGCTTTCTAAATAATAAAATATTTGCTGTTGTCTCTCACTATTCTATGTTCTGGGTATCTTTCTTCGCATATTCTGTATTTGGGTATCTTTTTACAGGTTAAGAGCATAACAGTAGTCTTCACTGGAATAAAGTGAGCTACCTTGCTCAAATTATCAACCACAACCATGATGGAATCATGTTGCTTCGATGTCCTCAACAAACATGTAACGAATGGAAATTACCTCCCATTTCCATTCTAGAATCAGAATATGATGTAACAAACGAATTGTGTGCTTACACTCAGCTTTCACCCGTTGACAATCCAAGCATTTAACAAAAAACTTTGCCACTTCCTTCTTCATATTAGGCCAATAGTAGAACGTCTTCACCATTTTCAATGTCTTCTGATATCCCAGGTAACCCAAATATGGCTTGACATAAAACTCCCTCAATATAAGCTTATTGAGCTCACTGTCATCCAGCACATAGATCATGTCCCTGAATCTAACCAAGCCATATGTTGTGAGATGATAGTCCACATCCTATTCGCCTGCACCCTGTTGTAACTTGTGCTTACGCTGCTAGTACCTATCATCATGTTGTGATGCCTATAGGATCTGACCATGTAAATTCGTCCCATAAGAACTCATAGCTACTATATGATTTACTTGTACTCTTCTACTGAGAGAATATGCAACCCTATTCTCCTTTCCCTTAATGTCTTTGATCTCAAAGTCAAACTCACTAAGAGTGGCCAGCCATCTAGTTTGTTTGGCATTCATATTTGGTTGGTGAAACAAGTATCTCAGCCCAATGTGATCGCTCATCAATACAAACCTCTTGCCAAGAAGATAATGCCTCTACGTATTCAATGCATGAATGATCAATGCGAACTCAAGGTCATGAGTCACATAATTCTAGTCTTGTTCATTCAGTTTCCTTGACTCATAACACACCACTTGTCCCTCCTACATCAAGACTCCACTAATTCCTCTCTTCCAAGCATCTATGCACTCCACAAACTCTTTATCTAGATCTACAATATTTAACACTGGAGTGTTTGTCAACAACTACTTCAACTACTCAAAACTTGTTGCACATTCTTCTGTCCATTCAAATTTCCTTTCCTTTCATCTGCAAGGATGTAATAGGATATGTGATCTGTGAGAAGTTCATGATGAACCTCCTATAGTAACCTGCTAGCCCCATGAATGATCTAACCTCATCCACATTCTTAGGAGTCAATGCCCACTCTATGATAGCCCTTATATTTTTCGGGTCCACTACTATGCCTTCCTTGGAAACAACGTGTCCCAAGTAATGTGCCTTTGTTTGAAAGAAATTTCATTTGTTAATATTGGAAAACAACTTATGTTCTCTTCGAAATATCAATATTGTTGCTAAGTGTTTCGCATGATCTTCCTCATTCTTGGAGTATATCGATATATCATCAATGAATACAATAAAAAACTTGTCCAGATAGGTACGAAACACACAATTCATCAAGCACATAAAAGTAGATGAAGCATTAGTCAAACCAAAAGGAAATACAACAAACTCATAATGCCCATACCTAGTCCAGAAAGAGGTCTTGTAGATGTCCTCTTCTTTAATGTGCACCTTACAGTATCTTTGAGAACATTGCTTCTCATTTCAATTGGTCAAACAATTCATCGATCCTCAACACTGGATACCTATCCTTGATGGTCACTTTGTTCAGTTATCTGTAATCAATGCACAATCTGATAGTACCATCCTTCTTCTTTACAAACAATACTAGTGCACCCCAAGGCGATACACTTGGCCTAATGTACCCCTTGTCAATCATTTCCTTCAATTAAAACTTCAATTCCACTAACTCTAAAGTACTCATCCTGTAAGGTGCCTTCAATGCTCGTGCTACCCCTGGTACCAACTCAATAGAAAAGTCCACTTTCCTATGAGGAGGAAATTCTTAAATCTATGTTGGAAATACATCTTAAAACTATTGTAATACAGGGAACCTCTCAAAGATTTCTACATCATCAACATCCTTATCCTTGTCACTGGAAATATGGACTGCAAATATTACACACTCGTTTCTACGACTGTGCTTGGCTTGCATAGCTATAATAATCCTCACTAATGTAGGCATCGTCTTTCCCTACAAGATTCTCTTTTCCCCATTATCATCCAGGCACTCAATAGGCTTGTAATAGCAATTTACTTTGGTCCTATAGAGATACATCCAATCCATGCCCAAAATAATACTATATGATCCCAATGGAATCAAATTTAGATGCATTGTTGTAGGCATACCATTCATATCAAATGCACAGTATCTTACCGAGTGATGAAATCTCTTCTTAGTACCTGTAGCCAACTGCACCAAACAAGACTTTGCATGCACTGCTTTCCTCAAAGCCCACTTATCCACCAGGCTAGGATTAACATAACTATAATTAGATCCAGAGTTAATCAAAATAGAAACAAATCGACCACTAAGATTACCTTCCATCTCAATAATGGATTTCGGGTGATCTATCTGCTTGTTATCCATAGCTTCATAAATCCGAGGAATGTTATGGCCCACATTACCCAACTGTCTGCACCTCCTAAGCATTATAGATCTTAGACCTACCACCCTGGTACAATGGAAAATCCTTCTTGTGATGATGTTTTCCACAAATCCAACACTGCAACAATCCTCTACCATCACCTTTATTTTGTTGTTCTCCAGGTTGTGACCCATGTCCCTTCTCAACTTCGTTAAACTTCTTATAAGGAGAAACATTTTATTTCTCACCTACATCTTGAGGTCTTCCCCGCTTCGGTGGCCACATCCATTTAAATTCTCATTCCCTTTTAAATCATGTTTAGGCTCAGCTTTACGCTTTGACTACTCATGACAATGCTTCATTTTCTTGATGGTGTCATCCAACGACTAAGTCTCATCAAACTCAATCCAGTCTTTATATGTTGTTGGCAACCCATTGATGAACCTTTAAATATTCGCTCTCTCATCCTTGAGGTAAGACACATACCTCAACAACTCCATGAACCTGATATTAGACTCGTCATTTGTTATAGAACCCATATGCAGCCATAAAACTCCTTAGATTTGTCATCCTAATACCTCTCATACATGTAATTCTTCTTGAATAGTCTCTCGAACTCATCCAAAATCAACTCTTCTTCTTGAATGCCCTTGCCATTCTTCAAATATTGCCACCAAATATTTGCTTTCCATTTTAGAATGAAGTTGGTTATTTTGAATTTCATGTTCTCTGAATAGTTATGCAATTTTAAGAATTTCTTCATCCCAAGCAACCATGCCTTCATATCTTCTAACTTCTTCATCTCTCCATCAAATGTAGCTGGATTGACTTTCTTGAACTCCTTAGGAAAGTACTCACTCCTCCTATAAGGATGATGGTAGTGACGACTGTGATGATGTCTCCTGGATGAGGAATGAGAGTGATACCCATACATACCATTCCTCCTGTCATGTGTATCTGTTGGAAATAATACTGAGAGGGGGGGGTGAATCAGTATTATCAGAAAAACTTTTTCATTATATGCTCAGAAACATATACGCTACTTCAGTTAAGTGAAACAGCGTGTACACGCTACTGTGTCTAAAGAAACCAGCGTATAACAATAAAACTTATGATTCAGTAGCTTATCTTCAATAAATGCATCAGGACATTATTAACCATGATAGTAAAATAGGTGCAGTATAACAGAACAGATCATCACACAGAAAACACACACATGAACACCATGATATAAGGTGGAAACCCAATGTGGGTGAAAACCACCTGCTGCAAGTCGTCTCTATCTTTCTTTAATATGAAACTTCAGTTTACAATCTTTTGTACTGGTGCAGCCTTATACCAGTACGCAGGCTACAACCTGTTGAAGGCTTCAACCTTCTCTCGTTCTCCAAACTTCCTTGGAAGGGAGCTCCAACCCCCTTTGCTCTTGTACTAGCTAAGATACTAGTACGTAGGTGCTGGCCTACAATCTTCTTTCCTTTAGGTACCACTTTTCATCAATTTTCAGACTGGATATTCCTGAAGCACAATATTACAATCTGAAGACCACAATTCATTCAACTTTCATAACAGATCATTGAAGCACAATACAACCAATACTAGCATCATCAATCCTTGAATCACTGAACCACTGAAACCCTGTCAACACCAGTCACCAGAACACAGCGCAGACTACAGAACTCTGCAATAGCAGTCAGACCCAACTGCAATCCCAAAAATCAAACTTCAAAAGATATACGCTACTTCAATGAGAGAAACCCGCGTATACACGCGCTTTTACCAAAGACAACCTGCGTACAGATCTAAAAATAAATTCTCTTAACTTGCAGCTGTACCAGACATCAGTTAGACCCAGAACATAACATTGCGTCAGTATGTAGATCTAGAAATACACATAATCAACCATATCATAATAGTGCATTTCAAACCATTAGATCCCGATCTGTCCCTGGATCTAGTCTTCCATCAACCGGTGTGATCTCTCCTTAGCTTAGATCAAGCAACCCAGAACCTGCATACCGGATCTCTTTCTTTTTCAGATATTCAAGACTTTTTCAATTTGTACTTGCCTAATGATCTTCTTCTCCTTATATAGCCTTAGGCCTTGCTCAATACCAAGGGTCAAAACCATAGAAATCCAATACCATCAACTTCAAAACTAGGGATCAACATGTCTGTCGAGATACTTTGGTCCAAAGACATAGGCTCAAGTACCGAGGACTAACTACCATGGACCAAAGGGAAGCTTCTCGACATGTACGCCTTTTTCTGTTCATGAAGCTGCGTGCATACGCGACTTCGTATATAGCGAACCTGTGTATCCGTGACTTAGTATATAGCGTACCTGCGTGTATACGCAACTTGGGCTTAATGAAACTGCGTATATGAAATTTCTCTTCATACTTGTAGTCTGGACTGAGATCTATCATCAAAGAGAGTTGCCATCAAGGACAACACCTGGATCGTAGCGCCACACCTGTGCCAAAATGCCAACAATCTCCCCCTTTGGACTTGATGGCAACCCCAAGATCCTTAGAATCATTCTCCCCCTTTGTCATCAAGGGCAAAGGGTTGTGCTCCCCCTGAGTACATGCTGATATCTCTGCTTGGCTGTGCTGAAATATGCTCCCCCTGACTGTAGGCAAGATCTACAAAAGATGTTCTTCAAAAGAGCCAAGACTTATACACCATAAGGGACCTTCCTATCACCAAAAGACTCAATACATACATCCATACTCCCAACCAAGAGGGGATACATTAGAAACAACAAATTATATTACATCATTCATCCCAGGCATAGTGGGGAAACCAACATAGGCCGTTACATGACCTTGACACCAAAAAAAAAACATGACATAGAGACAACAAATCTAGACCAAGACTTATGAAAGTCATAAGCAGCATCTGATAAACATATTTTAGATCAGCAACCAAGATTTCCTTCTGAGCTCCTTCTCCTGAAACCAACAACAGTTGTGTACTAGAGCCAAAAGCATTTAAAATGCCAACAATGCTTTATGAGACTTTAAGCTGTTCTCCCTGAACCTGTGCCTGCTGTACCTCCTGAAACTGTGCCTGAAGAATTCTGGCATACCCATCTCAGACCTTCTCTAACCAGAGTCTGCCCTTGCTGTTCAGAACTCCATATACGCGACTTCTCCTGCATAAAATAGCGTATGTACGCGGATATGCTTTTTTACAACACGCGCACATCATACACGCGACTTTCCCAGCATAAATCGGCGTATATACGCGGATATCCCTTATGTAACTTGCGTATACCAACTTTTCTGTAGAACGGACAAGCTTCAACAGCAGGATGAAGCATCAACTACTCCCAGCTTTTGTCTGAGATATTCAAAAGTTTCCCTGGGCAGTGGTTTTGTGAGAATATCAGCAACTTGTTCCTTAGAAGGAACATACTCCAACTTGACCTTCTGTTCAAGCACTTGTTCCCGAAGAAAATGGTACTTGATTGGTATGTGCTTGGTCTTTGAGTGCATGACTGGATTCTTTGAAATGCTTATTGCACTCGTATTATCACATAAGATAGAGACTGGTGAAGTGCAAGTGATTTGAAAATCCTGCAAGGTCTGCATCATCCAAAGAAGTTGTGTGCAACAAGATGCCGCAGCCACATATTCTGCTTCAGTTGTAGATAAGGCAATCGAACTCTGTTTCTTGCTGAACCAAGATACTAATCTGGAGCCCATAAAGAATGCACCACCACTTGTGCTCTTCCTTTCATCCACGCTTCCGGCCCAATCTGCATCTGTATAAGCATGAAGTGTGAGATCTGTATCTCTAGGATACCATAATCCATAATTTTGTCTCCCTTGAAGATATTTGAAAATCCTCTTCACTGCCTGAAGATGAGTCTCCTTTGGATTTGCCTGAAATCTTCCAACTATTCCAACTGCATGCATGATGTCTGGTCGTGTACCTGTCAAATAAAGAAAACTCCCAATCATGGATCTATAAGTTGGTTGATGAACTGCTGCTGATTCATCATTTGCACTGAGGCTGCATCCTGTAACCATGGGTGTGCATACTGGCTTTGAATATTCCATGCCATACTTCTTCAAGATCTGCTTGAGGTACTTGGTTTGAGACAAGAAGATGCCTCCTTCACTTTGTTGGATTTGCAATCCAAGAAAGTATGTCAATTCTCCAAGTAGTGACATTTCGAATTCTTTCTGCATAACCAAGGCAAAGTTTTGACTCATAGTCTCTTCATTGCTGCCGAAGATAATATCATCTACATAAACAAAAAGTATTAGCAATTTGTTATTTTCAACTTTTATATAGAGATTGCTATCTGCTGATCCTTTTGAGAAGCCTTGTTGGTGAAGATATTTGTCCAATCGATAGTACCAAGCCCTTGGAGCTTGTTTGACACCATAGAGAGCCTTTTTCAATCTGCATACAAGGTTTGGATCATTCCCAAGAATGAAACCATCTGGCTGCTCAATATATACTTCTTCTTCTAAGTCTCCATTCAGAAAGGCTGATTTCACGTCCATTTGAAATACCTTGAAGTTTTGAAAGCTTGAGAGAGCAAGGAACATTCGGATGGCCTCAAGTCTTGCAACAGGAGCAAAGGTCTCTTCAAAATCTATTCCTTCTTGCTGCGCATACCCTTTACAAACAAGTCTGGCCTTGTTTCTAATTACTTCTCCATTTTCATTCAATTTATTTTTGAAGACCCATTTTGTCCCTATGACATTTTTATCTTTTGGTCTAGGAACCAATTCCCAAGTGTTGTTCTTTTCGATCTGCTCAAGTTCTTCATCCATGGCTTTGACCCAACATTCATCTTTGCATGCCTCTTTCACACTTTGTGGTTCAGTGGAAGAGAGTAATGCCAAATAGCTTGAAGCTTCTGCAATTCTTCTTCTTGTTTGTACTCCTGCTTCTTTCTGCCGCACAATCTGAGATTCTGGATGATTCTTTTGAACATATCTGGATGGAGTCTTTTCTTCTATTCTTGTCTGCTCCTCTGGTTCTTCTTGAGGTTCTTCTTCTTCATCATTTTGCCTTTGAGGGTAGCCTTCATCTTCTTCAATGTCTTCATGATGAACTTGCCTAGGAATATATCCCTTCTCATCAACCACTACATCAATGCTGTCAACAATTCTGCCAAGTCTTTTATTGTAGCACTTGTATGCTTTGCTATGTGGAGAATAACCAAGAAGAATGCCTTCATCTGCTCTTGGTTCAAGTTTGCCAAGTTGCTCATCAGTATTCTTAATATAACATTTGCTCCCAAAGATTTTGAAGTGCTTCACCGAAGGAGTCTCACCACTCCATAGCTCATGAGGTGTTTGAGTGCTATTTACTCGGACATTTGTTTTGTTAAGAATAATAACCGCAGCATGTGCAGCTTCACCCCAGAAAGTTGCGGGAGTACCTGATTCATCAAGCATAGCACGAGCCATTTGTTGGATTGTTTTGTTCATTCTTTCCACCACCCCATTTTGCTGAGGAGTTCTAGCTGTAGAGAATTCTCTTCTTATCCCATGTTCTTCACAGAAATCGAAAAATTTGTTTGAGGTAAACTCCCCACCTATGTCAGATCTGAGGCACTTAATTTTGTGTCCTGATTCATTTTCAACCAAGGCTTTGAAGGATTTGAATTTTTCGAATACTTCATCTTTGTGCTTCATAAGCCCTAACCAGACAAACCTGGAGAAATCGTCAATGAATAATATCAAATATTCTTCTCCTCGAGGTGTCCTTTTCCTAAATGGACCGCATACATCTGTATGGACTAGCTCAAGAGGTATGCTGGCTGATCCTTCCTTCTCTGGAAAGTTAGTTCTGGTTTGCTTCCCAAACTGACAAGATTTGCATATAGTGTTGTCTGGAATTTTGATATCTGGAAGACCACGAACTGCCTGATATTTGCATGCTTTCCTTATTTGTGAAAAGCTTAGATGCCCCAACCTCCGATGCCATAGCCAGTGTTCATCATCCTTGCTCAAATAGCATTGTTGTGGTCCTTCTTCAAATATGTATAGATTATTTGGAGTCCTTCTTCCTTTGATCATTGTTTTACCTGTATCAAGATCACGAACACAACATCCATTTGATCTAAATATTACCTCTGTTCCTTGATCGTACATCTGACTGACACTCAAAAGATTATGCTTCAATCCATCAACATACAAAACATTTCCAGCTTTGACCTTCTCTTTCAATGGAGCAACACCTTTTCCTTTTATGGCTGCAGAGATATCGTTTCCAAAAGAAACTTTCTTCCCCTTTTCTAGTGCGGTATATGACTCAAGCTTTTCTTTGTCCCCTATCATATGCTTCGAACATCCGCTGTCAATGTACCATAGACTTTCTTGACCTTCTGCATAAAAGGCTATCCCACATCTTTCTGGTTGTGGTTCCTTTATTCTCCATGTTCTGACATTTGAGGTTTGTTCCTTCTAAGTTGTCTTCCGGAACCTGCTCCTGCATTCAGAGTCTTCATGACCAAAGTTATTACAAATAGAGCATTCAATTTCATTTTCAAGAACCAAAAAGTTGTTATAAGTCCTTTTCATGGTTCCAGTCATTCTCCCTTGCTTTTGAGCTTCTCTAGTCATGATTGTCTTGTAGGCAACACATTGAGCTGCTTTGTGACCGAAGTTATGGCAAGAAAAGCATTGGCCATTAAAGAAACTTCTGTGATAATCAGATCTATCATCCAACCAATTGTAGCTTCTATTCACATTCATTCTTGGAGCAAATTGTGAAGATTTTACCTGTGGCTGATTATAGCTTCTGTTTGTCCTTAAGGCAGTTTGTCCCCGAATTTCTTGATGGTCTTTATTTGTTCTTGAGGTAAACTGTCCTTGATTCACCTGATGACTTTTATTTGGCCTTTGCTCGCTTCTCCTTGCTGCATCAAGATAACTTTTAGAGGTAGAGGCTTGAGATGTTTCTCCATTATATCCAAGACCTGTCTTGATCAGAGGAGATCGCTGCACATTGATAATCTCATCCAAGATTTCAGATCCTTTAATAAATTTAAGATTAATCGCTTTTGTTTTCTCAATCTCCTTTCTAAGACAAACAATCTCACATTCCAATTTTTCAAGATGTTTTTCCTTTTCAGCTAGTTGACATTGTAGAGAATCAATAATAGCACTCTTCTCTTCTAAGCAAACTTTGAGATCTTTCATTTCTTCACAAAAACCTTCTACATCTATAGCATCCACGTAGTCATCATCTTCAAAATCCATTAAAAGTTTATATCTATTACCTTGTTCATCTTCATCACTATTTGAAAGACCATCACTATCTTCATGAGTGTAATAGCTTTTCTTCTTTTCATTTTGTTTCTTGTTCCATTTAACAGGTTCCTTTCCCTTGTCATTCTTATCTTTGTGAGGACATCTGGCAGCATAATGACCTACTCTTCCACAAGCAAAGCATTTAAAAGGTAACTTACCTTTGAACCTTCTAGAACCCCTTTGAAGATTTCTGACAAAATTTTATTCTTCTTCTTCATCTTCTGGCATGTGACTTGCTTCATAATAATCTTCTTTGCCTGAAGCCTTGAAAGCAGCTTCTCTTCTGTCTGATGGACCTCCCTTTCTCATTTCATAAGCAATTAGAATTCCATGAAGCTGAGACATAGTAAGAATTCGTAGATTTTCCTTTTCTTCTATTGCAGACACTTTAGATTCAAATTTTGGGGACAATGATCTTAGAACCTTTTCAACCACAATAGCCTCTTTTATTTCTTCACCTAGGTTTTTCATGCAATTAACAATCTCATCAACTCTAAGGAAATGGTTAGCCACACTTTCATCATTATACATTCTGAGAGTCTCATACTTGATCCTGAGAGTTTGAAGTTTAGCACGCTTTACCTGTTCGTCTCCTTCGTAGCTCGTGACAATCTTGTCCCATATTTCTTTTGCAGATTTATAGTGCATTACCTTCATGAATTCCGATTGGGATATACATCCCAATAGAGTACTGACTGCTTTCGCATTTGTTTCATATTTCTTTTTCTCGTCTGCATCTGTAGGAGTAGCTGAAGGAAAAGTGTAACCTGTCTCTACGATGTCCCAAACTTCTGTACCAAGAGATTGAAGATAGGCAGTAACTCTTACCTTCCAATAATTGAAGTATGTCCCATCAAAAACCGGTGGCCTGATTGATGCTTCTCTCTCATAGTTGCTCATGATGAACGATCTACCTTCAAGCGATCAAGCTTCTCTGAAGGACCTGCTCTGATTCCAATTGTTGGAAATAATACTGAGAGGGG
Organism: Pinus tabuliformis; assembly: GCA_031772625.1. NCBI lineage: Eukaryota > Viridiplantae > Streptophyta > Pinopsida > Pinales > Pinaceae > Pinus > Pinus tabuliformis. Next base: position 1,620,640,814 of record CM062819.1, read on the forward strand.
GGGGTGAATCAGTATTATCAGAAAAACTTTTTCATTATATGCTCAGAAACATATACGCTACTTCAGTTAAGTGAAACAGCGTGTACACGCTACTGTGTCTAAAGAAACCAGCGTATAACAAGAAAACTTATGATTCAGTAGCTTATCTTCAATAAATACATCAGGACATTATTAACCATGATAGTAAAACAGGTGCAGTATAACAGAACAGATCATCACACAGAAAACACACACATGAACACCATGATATAAGGTGGAAACCCAATGTGGGTGAAAACCACCTGCTGCAAGTCGTCTCTATCTTTCTTTAATATGAAACTTCAGTTTACAATCTTTTGTACTGGTGCAGCCTTATACCAGTACGCAGGCTACAACCTGCTGAAGGCTTCAACCTTCTCTCGTTCTCCAAACTTCCTTGGAAGGGAGCTCCAACCCCCTTTGCTCTTGTACTAGCTAAGATACTAGTACGTAGGTGCTGGCCTACAATCTTCTTTCCTTCAGGTACCACTTTTCATCAATTTTCAGACTGGATATTCCTGAAGCACAATATTACAATCTGAAGACCACAATTCATTCAACTTTCATAACAGATCATTGAAGCACAAGACAACCAATACTAGCATCATCAATCCTTGAATCACTGAACCACTGAAACCCTGTCAACACCAGTCACCAGAACACAGTGCAGACTATAGAACTCTGCAATAGCAGTCAGACCCAACTGTAATCCCAAAAATCAAACTTCAAAATATATATGCTACTTCAATGAGAGAAACCCGCGTATACACGCGCTTTTACCAAAGACAACCTGCGTACAGATCTAAAAATAAATTCTCTTAACTTGCAGCTGTACCAGACATCAGTTAGACCCAGAACATAACATTGCGTCAGTATGCAGATCTAGAAATACGCATAATCAACCATATCATAATAGTGCATTTCAAACCATTAGATCTCGATCTGTCCTTGGATCTAGTCTTCCATCAACCGGTGTGATCTCTCCTTAGCTTAGATCAAGCAACCCAGAACCTGCATACCAGATCTCTTTCTTTTTCAGATATTCAAGACTTTTTCAATTTGTACTTGCCTAATGATCTTCTTCTCCTTATATAGCCTTAGGCCTTGCTCAATACCAAGGGCCAAAACCATAGAAATCCAATACCATCAACTTCAAAACTAGGGATCAACACGTCTGTCGAGATACTTTGGTCCAAAGACATAGGCTCAAGTACCGAGGACTAACTACCACGGACCAAAGGGAAGCTTCTCGACATGTACGCCTTTTTCTGTTCATGAAGCTGTGTGCATACGCGACTTCGTATATAACGAACCTGCGTAGCCGCGACTTAGTATATAGCGTACCTGCGTGTATACGCAACTTGGGCTTAATGAACCTGCGTATATGAAATTTCTCTTCATACTTGTAGTCTAGACTAAGATCTGTCATCAAAGAGAGTTGCCATCAAGGACAACACCTGGATCGTAGCGCCACACCTGTGCCAAAATGCCAACAGTATCCAATGATTTGCCACCTCTTACTATGTCCCCTCTATCCAACCCGTATCTTGATCGAGACTTGCTACCATAGGCTCCATTAGTCTTCTCTTCCTACCCTTGACTAATCCTCAGTTGTCCCTGTCTCTACAAGTCTGACAAACTCTGAAGGATGACTGCCTTGACCTTTTGTTTCTTTTCCTAAGCCATTGCAAGTCTTTCTTAAGCCTCAACCATCCTGCCATTGTTTTCTTTGCAACTTTTGATATCTGCCCTCAAACTCCTCAATGTGTTTGCTATATCAAGAGAATACTCATCTCCCTATTGCCTAACTGATCTATAAGGAGAGTCATGTGAATTGTAATCCACCATTTTTCTCGTCACATTTGACTCTCTTCTTCCTATAAGTATACCATGTCAAATAAACCAAATAGGCACCATGACCAAAATCATACCTCAATGATGTTAAGAGGAGGCTTATCTCATCTACAAAATTAGTCCACATTAGCACGATACATGTAGAATCATAATCATATCAATATGTAAAAAGCATGCATGACAATACCAACTACATACCAGACCTCATGCATGACAACCATAACCATGACAATGTATGCATAACCACATGCATCTAGCCCATCCGGTCTAAGTGTTTAAACCATGCTCTGATACCACTCTATAATGCCACCTCTCATATCTAACCATTTTCACCAGCCTATCCAGGGTGAACATGAGCTGAGGGCTACTATGACATTACTCAAACTCCTAGATAACCTTAAGGAAAAGGATCCAGAAAAACAAGACCTTACTAACCTCCCTCGTGTGCTAAGGGACTACAAGGAGCTAACCAACCACTCTAGGTGCCTAACCCCTGAGTTAACTTTATTTTTCAGTGAAATTGAACCCCAAGTGACTATAATCCATGAGAAGTCCTCCATGCAACTATAACCCTCCAATCACTCCCATGAGCCTACTTCCCAATGCCTATAGTCTTTTTCACTTAGTTTTGTTCCAACGACCCCAAGATCTAAGCCAATTTTTCTAGGCTAGGATCCATACCTCTACCCAAAACTTAATGAAACTCCCAGAAATAATAAATAACATAGAAACAAAGCCTCTAACACAAAACTTAATCCAGGACTTGACCTATCTTGGTATAACCATGACATTCATTTTGTCAAAGACATTGAGAACATGAGATCTACAATTCATGAATGCATATCTGAACATAGAGATCTGAAACTTATATGAGGTTTACCAAGAAGGACTAATGCCCTCTCACAATAACTATAATAACATCTATTAGGTCACACATTCAATAACCATTCATTTATCAATCAAACATGATAAGATCCATAACTTTGGCATGTCATAAAACCATTCTTATAACCATCATATAACCAGATAAATAACAATGATAGAATAGCCATTAAAGACACATAATAACAAGTACATTTACTCATGAAATACAAGAGGAACTTAGCTCTTATTGACATATGCGAAGGCCAACCAAGTCAAGTACTTCCATGTACTACCCAACCATAGATTAGGCTTAACCAAATCTTTCTTTTAGCCAATCACCCTTGTGCCATATTCCAAGCATGAATGTGGGATCTCATGGGATAAAAAAATCCATAAACAACCAAGGGAATCTAGAGGTTAAACCACCTCCACCCTCACACTACCGTGATCTCACCTAAACTGGTCTCGAGATCACAAAACCAAATCAACCTTGATGCCTCAAAATTCCTTCACTATCCATTGAGGAATTTTCCTGTCTCCACCGACTTGTTGAGGGATTCCCAAGAAAACCATCTCCACCCCCAACCCTTGGGATTTTCTTGAGACCAGCTCACCCAGATCCAAAACCTTCTGGTAATCCAAAGCTCTACCAATAATGAATCCCATCACACCATGGATATCCAGAAATGGCATGGTAAGGATAAAACCACTATCAAAACCTGACAAAACCCATGCCAATGATAGAAAATGAACCAAATACACACATGTATATACCATGCATGCCAAAACCAGCTAGGAAATCATACACTGCAAGTATTCCCATTGAAGCCACTTGATCCAACCTTTCCTTACTTGATCCTTGCTTTCCTTTGCTTTCCTTTGCTTTGCTTTTCCTTCCTTCACTTGCTTTCTTTCCTTCTCCTCTTGGTGCTCTTCTCCTCTCTAAGACTAATTCCAAAATTGAACTGACAAAAGGCCCCAAAATGATGCTCTGGCATCTTTTTATTATTGATGCCTCTAATTTCTTCATTTTTAATCTATTTTCCTTCAATTTCCTCCTCACATGAAATATGTGACCTTTAACCTTCCTTTTCTCCTATTTTCTATTATTTTCATAAATAAAATACCAATAATGTCTTTTTACTTTTTCAAATACTTTGTCAATGCCTTTGTCAATTTCCCTTTAACCATAATAAATTGAAATGAACACCCACTAGGATATTTTTCCCAACATTCAGCTTGGAATACGTGTCCCATAGCCTTGGTTTTATTTTTCCTTTATTAACTTTATTACATGAAATTTTCACCCAGGGTTGTTACAAACTCACTGATTGAGTTGGCACTCAGTGTTGGACTGAAAGATTGGCTCAAGGGATTGAGCGCTTGCATAGCTTAACAGGCTAGGAGCAAGGACCGAGGCTTGAGATTGTGCAATGTATAGTTCATAGAGGTCAGGTTAGGGTGACTACGTAGATGAGGGGCTCAAGGAGGGAGGCTTGAGGCTTGAAGTTACCCACTACGCATTTCTGGAGAGAGAGAGAGAGGCTTAGGGCTTGTGAAATTGTGTAGTTCAAGGAGTCAAGATGGAAGCTTGAGGCTTGAGACTATGTAGTGTGTAGAAGAGGACTAAATGGAGGTTAATTTGTGCAGTTATGAAGCTCAAGGGGCCAGGGTTAAGCACTGAGGCTGCACAGTGTGCAGTTTAGGAGGGTTGAGTGAAGCCAAGTTGCTCGGCAAGAAGTTTTCATAATTTGGCAAAGTGTGGGATAAGTGAGGTCAAAGTGAACAAGGAAAAAAATTGAACATGATCACACACTCAAAACAATTGATGACGTAAAATTTATCACACAAAATGCATTGATAACATAATCCCCCCAATTGGAGTGCAATATGACAACTTCCTCCAAGTGTGACACTTAAGATACACTTTGCGACGAAAGTGATGAAACTTGTGCAACAGTGCATAAAACTTTCGGAATTAGTGTAATACATGTCTGCATGATAAGTAGGACTCATTAGCACCAAATTTACCCCTTTAAATGAACTATAAATACACTTATGTGATATGCGACACTTCCCATACCAAAAGATGAAATTTGCGACGGTAAGAGAAAAGTGAAAATGACACTTGCAAAATGCGAACGACATTGAAAGATACATGTGTCAGAGTGAAGATAACATGAAAATGACACTTATTAAAATGAAGGCAAGCATAAGCAACAGTCGTAAATATGAAAGTGACACTTGTGAAAGCAAAGGTGTGCAAAATTGACAGATGGAAAAACTCACCGGAATATAAATACAATCACAACTAAAAGTGAGACACTATCAATTGAAAGTGTGCACTGACTATCATCATAGGTTGAACATTGCACATGCAATATCATGATGGAAAGTTTTATGCATGTTCAATCTTGCGTAAAATAATGTGCTCATGAAATTGTTGTGGATAGAACATGGTTATGCAAGTGAATTTGACACTCAGAAACCGAGAAGAAGACTTAAACACTTAGTATAACATTCATTGATCATGAAGCAAATAGATTATTAGATCCTTAGTAGGCTCCAAAATTCACGTGTAGGAAAAATTTGGAGGGTGTTGATCGTAGCATCAACACTTGGTGACACACTGGTAGAAATGTAGATTCTATGTTCAAGTTTTATCCTTAAGTGTAAAGTCTCAATCTTTCAGGAAGTATTGATTCATCTCGTGGATTACCTTGGCTTCCCCAACCGAAACGATTATAGATACAGTATCCTATATTCCTTTTCTCAACTAAACACATTTACAAAGTTTGTGAAATCACAATTGTTTCGATTTAGGAGAAGGGTAATATAAAATTGCGAGTTTAAGATAATAAAAGTCTTAGTTTTCATCGTTGGTGTCACTCTACTTCCAGCAAGCCTCGACAATACCTTGATTGAGTCACTACAGGAACACAAGCATTTCTTCGTTGTTAGTGAGGTTGAACAGTACCCTGACAAAGTTACTTGCTTCACCTCTTTGTGCAAGAAGCCTTTCTCTTCTTTCACCTTTGATTTATTTATTTATTTATAGAACTATGCTTTGACATTTATTTATTTCACTGGGGTGGAAGAGGGATCTTGACTCACTGAGAGAAAAAGAGGTTGTCCCTTCAGAGAAGGTTATATATATGCCTGTGATATTGGTTTGCTTGATATTTATTTTCCCCTATCCTTTCCTCTACTCAATTGGAACAGAAATAAAAACACCAATTAATTACAACACCGAGTCAAAGAATGAATATCCTATAATAGATACAGGATCTATGGTTCAACCAAAGGGATTTTTGTTTGAATGGGTCATATTTTCCATTTAGACATCATTGAATTTAAAGATATATAAACACAAAATAGAGAAGAGGATAATAGATAAGCCAATAATTGTTCGTCATCGTAGTTTACCTTTTCTAGTTTTTCCGCATTGTCTTTTGAGCCAAGGGAGAACAACTTTCATGCAAAATTTTATTAAACAAGAAAGACAAAACAAGGCATGAAAAGCAAACAAAATAAAAAATAGGGCAGAAGTAAACTTTAACCAAAAAATACCATGGGAGACAAATAAAACAAACAAACAAATGCAAATGACTAGATAGGAGGAAAAATGCAGGATGAGTGTGCAAGTAAAACTAACATGTAACTAAACCTACTCCTAACCTAACCAGTGAGAAGGTTAGGGCTAAATATAATGGAATTTCCAATGTAGCCACTGTAACCGCTACTGACCTACAATCACAAAGATATAAGCAATTAAAAGCAGTATAAAGCATTGTGCAAAAGAAAAGAATGAACAGAAGGTCTTTCTTATCAACAAAAATACGTGCCATACTTACTAGATTTAATCAGTTTTGAGATTTACCTTGTTGCTTGAAATGATGATCATACAAACATTGAAGGTTACTCACATAAGTACATTCATTCATTCTTTGAGTTTTTGCAAACACCAGAAAAGATCGAAACTTATTATTTGCAATGGAGCTTGTGACGCAAGATTGCTCTAACCATTCAAAAATTGGATTTTTATGTTTAGAACAATCAATTTGAAAGCCATAATGTTCATGAGAAAATGAATTTTCAATTAACGTGTTCTAATTGAAAAGAGAATATTACGAGGAGAATTTTCTTCGATCTTGTTCATAATCCTTGTCAAGATGGTGAGAACTTGACATAAGCATCAGCTCATGTTGAAGTGCCTCAATTATTTGACAAGCATCTAAATCGTGAAATAATGAACCATGAAGATCATTGGGTTCAACAAAATTAATCAATTTATGAAAACTATGACAATATTGGTGACTATAAGATCCTCGATTCTCCACTGGTTTACCTTATATTGTATTAGAGATCATGCCAGCAATATGAAAGCTTAAAGTAGGCTCAAACAATCACTGATATCGCAAATTCAGGAAACCAATTACGATACCAGGCTGGTGAAATATTGGAAGTAAGGGTCAAATCAAACCAGGTATTCATAACGACACAAGGGCCTTGATTCGCAGAAATACTCAAGGATTTACAATCACTCAAGAAAATTTGTGCGAAAAAAATTATTAGATCCATGACATGCACAAAAGAGATAAGAAGGTGATAGATCTCACAAGTGTTTGGCAAAGAGAAATCTTTCAACCCAAAATGACCTTTATCTTGATAACTATAATGACAGGATTTGAAACTTTTGGGATTTATTATAGGTGTGCTTTCCAACCCTGAGTGTGATGCAAAGGATTCACATGATGAAGAAAGATTAACCAAACAAGAATCTTTCATTTAATCATAAAAGGTGTCTTGAATATTGTGAAGATCAATTTGAAAATATCGAAAGTACTTCAAGAATGAACTCATAACCAATGGATAGATGTTAAAGCAAGAAATATGCATGAAAATTTGGATCCAACTCAGTTCATAAATGTCAATAGGATTGTGAGAACCTGACATAACCATCAGCGAGGGTCGAAGTGCCTCGAATTCCTTATAAGTATCTGAACCTTTTTTATAGTGGATCATTGAATTTGGTTGGCTTAGGAAAATTAATAGGTAGATATGAACCACTATCGTCAGATGTATCAATGAAAATATTTTTAATGCCACTGGTTTGATCAGACTCAATTTTTGACATATCAAAATCTTGACAGATGGAAAATTGAGATGCATCAGTCGGAAAACTCCCTTGATCATTTGAGAATTGTAACATATTCCTCCTTACTTCTAAAATATTTAAAATTGAATAGATCATGAATAATAGGTTCAATCTTTTCATACTTTGATCATAAGGCCACACCATCTCATACCTAATTGTGACCATAACTAGTTGGATAAATATTTGTTAGTATAACAAAATTATCGCAAATATCTAGGTACAATGAGTAGTGTGTTATAGGTGAGGAAAGATGAAAATACTCAAGAGGAAAAACATGAGTTGTAAAATCATATTGAACTTGTAAAAACAACCGAGAAAAATGCATGTTATGTCTCGTGAGATTATCTTCAACATCATAATGATCGAAGATAGGCATACCAATGCAACATTAAGACTAGTCTTGTTTTTCTTCAACAGGGTATACCGAACATTCAAAAGCCTAACAACTTGTTTCTTCAGATTTCATATTTTAAGATGCATGTATTGAAGAAATTTTAGAATCATTGGGAAATGAATAATACTCCCTTCACACAAATGAAGATTGCAAGTTATGAGAAACAAGTTCTGAATCAATGTTGTACAAATCCCAGTGTTCTAAAAAAGGAAAAATGTCATTCAATGTACTTAGATGTCCATCACCACATGCGTTAATGGAAAAAGGGATGTCCTGGTGATGGTTGTCCAAAGTCTTAACTGGAATGAAGGATTTGAAATCATTTGACAAGTTATCATTATTACGAGATGCACGATCAGTTGAGAATGCGAGATTGTCATCCTGAAAGAGGGAAGAAAGATGAAACATTCCTTCAACACTTTACTCCTCTACCTATGAAATGAAACTACCTTGTTCTCAGTTACTGCTTGAAATAACAAGTTGAACATCATTAAAAGTTGAAGTAGGTTGATCAAGTAGATCATGAAACAAGAAATCATGAGATGTAGATGGTAGAGGTTGAAAAGTACCCCTTGAGGAAATTTTGTTTTCAATTGGATCACCTTCAAGATTAGGATCATGTAAATTAATGCAATCGTTAAAGAGCAAGGGATCAACTTTTACTTTAGGCTCTGTGTAATTTCTAAACCATTCCAAATTATCCTCAATGGGATTTGAATCATGGAAATTAGGTGGAGTTTGAATGGGCGGATCAATAATTTGATTTTGAGATTTCCCAACTTTAACATCATCACCGGGAGGCACCCAAATTGGTACTGGAAAAGGAGGAGGACAAGGAAGAAATGGGATAGTAGGTTCCTCACAAATTTGGGGTGTCTCATGATAAGCATAAGTAAGGAGAGAATCATCATCTGAGGGTTTGGATTCAAAAGTTTTCAAGGACAGAAGAATCAAGCTTTAAAACTATTCACTAATAAAATATAAATCAATCACTCCCTCAGGAAATTCATAGCAAAGGTGAAGAAATTGATTAAGAAAATCCTCTACAGATTCACTAGATTTCATTCTAATAAGATCAATCCTATTACATGTAGGTTTTAACCCTGTACAGAAATTACCTACAAATGAAATCTTAAAAAAAAACAGAAAATAAATAATGGTGAGGGCATAAAACATAAAAAATATATACATAGATATTTTCCCCTGGATTCAAAAGTCGAGACTACAAGATTGATTTTTCATTATATTCCTTTACATGTTATCTATATATATATATATATATATATATATATATATATATATATATATATATATATACATACATGTCAAAGCATCCATAAATGTCAATCAGTTAATCTTGGATTAGAACATAACTGTAGTTCCCTTGACCAGATCTACAAAATACCATGGGCAGAAAACCATCATGCCCAAAACCATGTGTCAAATCCATGCACAAAACCATAGATAGGTATTCCCACCTACTGTAGGGTCCAAAAAAAATATTCCCAGGGCACTACCCCAGACCCCATAGAGGGGGGCTACCGCCACCCTCAAACCCCACAACAGGGGGGCATGTGGCCCCCGCTCTAACCCCTCGGCATCACGCGTGGGGCTAGTCATGGAAAGAACATAACACACACCCAGCATTCTCCCACTTGTTGTTTTCTTTTCCACACAGGGGGTCACATGAGAGCTTAGTCATTGAGCCAAACCTATAACGCCCATTGTTTCTCTACACCAAGAGAAATTCTCAGTGCTCACAGACTTTGTCAATGCATCTCCAGTATTCTTGAAAGTGTCCACTGTAACAGCCCTGGTGAAAATTCCATGTAATAAAAGTTAATAAAGGAAAAATAATAACCACGGTTGATGGGACACTTATTCCAAGTTGAATGTTGGGAAAAATCCTAGTGATGGGCATCACTTGTGATTGATTAATGGCTAAGGAAATTGGAAAAGGAAATGGAGAAGGCTTTGGAAAGGTAAAATGGAATTTTGGCACATTTATTTATGAAAATAATGAAATTAGGAGAAAAGGGAGGTGAAAGATCATAGGTTGCATGTGAGGAGGAAAATGAAACAAAATAATGGAAAATGGAGAAAATAAAGGCCTCATTAATAAAAAGGCTTCTGAGGATTAGTCGATAACCTTTTGTCAGTTCAGTTTCGGAGCTCTCTCATTATTCTCTCTCTCATACTCTTGGATACTTAGAGTTTTCTTGGAGCACTCTTGGAGGGTGTGGCATACTTGGATTTTTGGAGCAAGAAGGCAAAGGAAGAGTAGTAAATCGTAAGAGGACATCAGGATCAATAGGTATAATGGGATTTTCTTGTAGATACCGAGTTGCATGTACGTTTTCCTCACTATTTTTTGCATGCATTGAATATGCATGTGGATTTTTGGTCATGATCTATCACTGGCATGGATGATTGTCGGGATTCACAGTGGATTTCCTAGCCTTTCCATTTCCTAAATAGATATGGATTTTGTGGGTTTAATTCCTTGTTTTGTTTCGGTTGTTTCTCATGTTTCCTTATCTTGGGTTTATTTATTAGTTCCTGGAAGCCTTGGTTGGACAAATACTCTAGAATCCCTGTAACAACTTGGGTTGAGTTACTAGTCCTCAAAACCTTGGTTAGAAAAATGATCTAGAAGCCCTTGGCAGGTTGAGTTGCTAGTCCTAGAAGCCTTGGTTGGAACAAACACTCTGGAAGCCCTGGAAGGCTTGGATGGAGAGAAATATGATGATGTTTTTGTGATGTCCAACCATGAGGTGGAATCATTGTTTAATGGGTTGACATGGATGACCTCTAGAATCCCTGGATTGGATTGATGTGTTCTACGAGATCCCACATTCATGCTTTGAATATGGCACGAGGGTGAATCGTTTAAGAGATATTTGACTTGGCCATTCTATAATCAGGTGGAACCTAGAAGTCCCATCCCGGGTTTGGATTTTGCATCATCAATATGAGGTTATTTCTCCTTGTAAATATATGAGTATGATATTGGCTTATATGTGGTCTATATGGCTATGATTTCGTGAGTATTTTTGTTGCTATTATGTTGGTTATTTATATTTTTATGAACAGTAGCTATGTATGGATATCATCATGTTTTTACTTGTAAATTAATGATCAATGTATCTATGACCTAATGGCTGAAATGGCAGTGGATGTCTTAAGACATCAATGTTACTGAGTGAATCTCAGCTAAGTATGAGACCCCTATGCTCAAATATATTATTTACACCTGTAGATTACATATCTGTGATATGTTTGAAGAAATGAATGTCATGGCTAGTAGGGGTCCAATCAAGGTTTCATTCAAGTGATTTATTTTGCACTTCATTTCCTTGTTAATTTACTGTTCTGAAGGTATCATGCAATTATGGGCAGTGCCCTGGGCTTTGGGCCTAATAATGTAGCTTAATTCCCAGGGACACTAGCACAGAGCTAACAAAAAGAGTCCCTGGACGCTGGTAGGCAGGCCTATGAGAGCGTCCAAAGGTCTAGTTGTCCAAAAGTTTAATGGGACCCAAGGGCAAGCTGCCTGAAGTGTTGGATTGGTTCCTAAGGGTCTTAAGGCTGATGTTGAAGGTCTGTATGGTGTGTTTCCATCGGTTCCACTTCCTTAACGTGACTTAGGAGTTCGAATCATATCATAGTGGCCTCTCGTCGCATGTTTACCTAGCTATCTAGTTGCTTGGGTAGATGTGGTAGGAGTGTGTTACATCCACCTTTACCAGCAACACCTTTATTTCCTCAACCATATCTCTCACAAAGTGATACTGAACATCAATGTTCTTTGCCTTTCAATGATAAGTAGGTTTCTTTGCCAAGAAAATTTCACTTTGACTATCACAGTCTAGCTTTATAGCTCGTTATACTCACCCCATACTTGAACACAATATCTGCAACCAAACTGCGTCCTTTCTCACATGAGTGGTTGCCATGTATTTTTCCTTTTTAGTTGAAAGAGCCACTACAGACTATCTCTTTCTCATCCAATTGACTGCACCTCCTGATAGGTTAAACACATACCCACTTGCAGATCTTCTCTTATCCAAATCTCCAGCCCAGTTTGCATCAACAAAGCCATGGATGTCCAAAAATTTGTCCAATCATGGTCTACCTTGGTAGCACAAACCATAATCACTAGTGCCACACAAATACTTGAAAACCCGCTTCATTTTTGTCCAATGCTCCTTTCCTGGTTTTGACATAAACCTGTTCAATACTCCCATTACATGTGCAATGTCTAGTCTAGTACAGACCATTTCATACATCAGGCTACTGACTACACTTGCGTATGGAACATGAGACATGTCCTCTTCCTCTTCTTGTGTCTTGGGACACTATTCAACAGATAACTTTACACCTACAGGAATAGGAACCTTCACCGATTTACAATGTTGCATATTAAAACCTTTGCAATATTGTCTCAAAATACTTCCTCTGGTTTAACCCAAGCTTCCTCTTTGCCTGATCTCATTTAATTTCCATGCCCAAAATATAGTTTGCAACACCAAGATCCTTCATGTTCAATTTGGAGGACAATTGGGTCTTCAAATCCTAGATAATTTCTTTGTCATTTCCAATGAGCAACATATCATCCACATACAATACCAAATAAATAACATGGTCACCAATTAATTTAAAATACACACAGTGATCCGATTTGCTTCTGATGAAGCCAAGTCTCCGTATAAATGTATCAAATTTTTGATACCACATCCTTGGTGACTTTTTTAACCTACATACTAGTTCTTTCTTACCCTTCACCCCAAAGCCTTCAGGTTGCTTCATGTAGATCTCTTCTTCCATGTCTCTATGAAGAAATTTTGTCTTCACATCCACCTTTTCTACCTCAAAATCAAAAGCAACAGCAACAGATAAAAGTAATCTAATAGAAGCTACCTTAGCAATAGGAGAAAAAATATCACCAAAGTCAATTCCCGACACCTAGGAATAACCTTTTGATACCAACCGAAATTTATATTTCTCCACTTTGCCTTATGCATTCATCTTCTTCTTAAACACCCATTTTCTTCCAATGGGTTTCCTTCCAGCTGGAAACTCCACCAAATCCCAAGCCTCATTTTTGTGCAAAGATGTCATTTCATCAACCATGGCCTCTTTCCAGAGTTTTCCATCCATTAAAACTATTGCTTCCCTGACAGTTCTAGGATCATCATCAGTAATAGAAAGAGAAAAATTTGAACAAAAAGTAGATGGAATATACCTTTCTGGTCGCCTTCATTCTTGAACTGATCTTCTCACAACTGGATTCTGTGTCTCTTCATCTTTTGATTCCTCTTCTGTTGTAGAGTTTGGTTCTTTCTCCTTTAGCTCAAACTCCATCTTCTCATGTTTCTTTGGTAGGAACTCATTTTTTATAACATCTTTCACCTCTCTAAAAACCACGTCTCGGTTGTGCACAACCTTCCTTGTTTTTGCGGTTCCAAAGCTTATAACCTTTTAAACCATCCTTATACCCAATAAATATGCACCTTTCGTATTTACTATTCAACTTGGTTCTTTTCTCCTTTGGAACATGTACATATGCATCACATCCGAATACCCTCATATGTGAAAGGGAGGGTTTCTTACCAATCCATACCTCTTATGGAGACTTATCCTCCAACGCTGATGAAGGTGATGTATTAACCAGGTAACATGCAGTCTCCACCACCTATGCGCATAATTCTTGTCCTAACCTAGCACCACTAAGCATAAGCTTCTTGCCTTTTCCATCAACATCCTGTTCATTCTTTCTGCAACTTTGTTTTGTTGAGGTGTTTATGGAGTGGTATTCTATCATGTTATACCACACTTCTTAGAGAACTCTTCAAATTCCTTCTTATAGAACTCTCCACCAATATTTTCCCTTGACACCTTTATCTTCTTCTCTGTCTAGTTTTCCACCAGAGCCTTAAATTCTTTAAACCTGTCAAAGACTTCAAATTTCTTCCTAAGGAAATATTACCATGTATTCCTTGAGAAGTCATCTATAAATGATACATAATACACAGACTTACCTAGTGATGGAACTGACACAGGTCCAAACACATCATTGTGCACAATCTCTAATATCCCTTTCTCCCTCTTATCACCAGAGGCGAAACTCACCCGATTTTGCTTCCCATATACACAATGTTCACAGAAATCGAAATCTAGGGAGAAATTCAAAGACCCTTCTCCCTAATATGTCCAAGCCTTTGATGCCATAGCATGTTATTTTCTCCAGAGACCATAAGACTTTCTACTCCACTTTCAGGAACCACATAATTTTTTCACCCATCAATAACAGTACTACCCAGAAGCTTGTACAAAATTCCAATCCGAACTCCCTGCATCAATACCAATGCTCCCCGAACCATCTTGCAGGTATATTTCTTGAACACTGTTTTTACACATGCATCATCCATCTTGCTTACAGAAATCAGATTTCTGTCCAATGCAGGAATATGCAGAACACCTAGAAGTGTTCTAATCCTTCCACCTTGCAACTTCAACTTGACTTTTCCACAACCGAAGATTCTATACTTCTGGTCATCCCCTAAAAATACATCACCACCATCATGTTTCTCATATTCACAGAACCACTCCCTGTGGGGAGTGAAGTGAAAGGATGCACCTAATTCAATCAACCATGCCTCATGATCTACATGTGTACTTGAAGAAGAAGCCAAGTACACATTCCCACTTTCATTTGAATTTGTTTTCGCCTCGGTTGAATGAGCATCATGAGATCTCTTTCCTTTCTCAGGAGCTTTAGATCTAAAATCCTTTTTGAATTGCCCTTCCTTTTCGCATTTCCATCACACCTTTACAAGTTTTCCTGGAGATTTAGATCTCCCTCTAGATTTAGATCTCCCACTTGAGGACTTATTTTTATTTTTGTTCTAGGATCGCCCTCGTACAGAAAAGGAATCTTCATTTTATCCCTTCATATTTTTTCGTCTCATCTCCTCCGACAGCAAGGATGAGACTATTTCATCAAACTTCAAGGTAGTTGTATTGCTAGCTATTACAACAACCAGACTATCCCACAAATCTGGTAGAGAACACAACAAACTGATGCACTTATCTTCATCTGAAATTTTAATATCAACAGATAACAAAAGACTTACCACATTATTAAAGGCGTTTAGATGCTCTGCCACTAAGTCTCCATCCTTCATCCTCAGGTTATACAGATTTTTCCTTAGGAACAATTTGTTCACCAAAGACTTAAATTGGTATAAAATCCCTAACTTGTCCCATAAATACTTCATCGTACTTTCCCCTAATACATTTAGCAATACTGAATCTGAGATACACAACTGTATTGTGCTCTTTTCTTTTTGATCCAAATTCATCCAGTCTTAATCTAACGTTGTCATTGCTTTAGTACCCGGATCTACCATGATCCACTGATCTTTATCCACCAACAAATCCTCCATCTTGAGTTTCCACAACTCAAAACTCTAATCATTAAATTTCACAATATCTATCTTTCCACTGCTCACCATCTTCTTTCACCACAAGAATCTATCCCGTAGATCTCCCACTGAACAGGGTCTACCATAGTCCCGAGAAAAAACCCTTAGCAGCAAAGGAATCCCCTTGAAGCCAAAAAACCTATAATACCAAATGTAGGTTTTAACCCTGTACATAAATTACGTGCAAACTAATTCTTAAAAAAACAGAAAATAAACAATGGCGAGAGCATAAAACATAAAACAACTATACACAAATATTTTCCCCTGGATCCCAAAACCAGGACTACCAGATTGATTTTTAATTATATTCCTTTCATTGTTACAATACATATATATACATGTCAAGGCATTCATAAACCCCAATCCATTAACCCTAGATTATAACATAATTGTAGTTCCTTTATTGTGATCTAAAAATACCATGGGAAAAAACCCATCATGCCCAAAACCATGTGCTACATCCATGCACAAAACCATAGGTAGGTCTGCCCACCTAATAGAGAGTTCAAAAAAAATTATTAGGGCACTACTGCCCACCTCAAACCCCTCGACAGGGGGAGCTGTCACCCCCAGTGCAACAAAGGGTGGGCTAACCACCCCCCCCTCTAACCCCCCGACATCGCACGTGGGGCTAGTCGTTGAAAGAATATAAAACACACCCAACATTACATATATCTTGATAATCATACATGTAAAAGGCTTGATGAAGCTCCTTGAGAAATTGATCAAATGAATGAATGGAATAAGATGGTAAAGTTTGACACCATTTCTTAACTTGGCCTTTAAGAGTAGTGAGGATGAATAATATACAAATGACATCTTCATACTCAATTTCATTAGATTTACAAAAACAAAGAAAATCAGATATATGATTGGCTATAAATGTACCACCCTCACCGTAAAACCTGATTTGAGACAAGTCATCAAACTACTTCGTGGAGATGAAAAGTTTACCAGGAGATAGGCTAGAAAAACACTCTAGGATTATGATTTGGGAAAGATCCATTTAAGATCATAGATTTAAAATAGACTCAATAGGCATAGCTTGTCATCTAGTCCTCCATCTAGCACCAACTATTGACGATGTTGGAAATTCATCAACCAAGGGGGTCTCCTCAATGTGACAGCCCAATTAGACCTCACACTATTTGGAGCAGGAGCGTCAATCGGAAATATGGTCAGTTTCCATTATCCTTAGGTTTTTTCCTTGGCTTCCATTATTAATATAAGAGGTTATACAAAAATTCTTTGAAACAAGCAAGTTAACACTGTGAGGCATACAATTGTGATGTATATAAGGCACTTTCATGGTAGGGAGAAAGAGAGTGAACCTCTAGAAGAAAAGTAATAGCACCATCCTAAAAGAGACACACACGAGCATAAGGGGATCACAAGTTAGTTTGCAAAGTATTTCATAAGTCAACCACAATCATCAAACCAAAAACAACAAATATTCAACAAGATAAGTACCAAAGCCACCGAAATAGTTCAATTTCCTTAGTACATATGAACGAAACACATATCGTAAACATCTAGAGAATATTCCTATGATATTCACAATACATGCATGAAAATGTGTTGGTTTTTCGAGCTTCATATATTAAGTGGAAGTTCCAATATATACAAGTACAATATTGCAACATTAGCCTCAATAGTGGAACATTAAGTCACCAATTTCCTCTCCAAAGAAAGATGTTTTCTCATATTTCAATGCTAGAGAATCCATGGTGAAATTTCAAGTCCCAAAAGTCCAGTTGCTTGAGTTATGAGGGTGTATTTATAACAAATGAGGTGACTCTTCAACTCCCATGTGGCTCTTGACCTCCCTCATCACTCTTGATCTTCTACAATGACTTTTTGAATTATTACATGACCTTTTAACTTCTATATGACTTTAGAACTCAATAGTGACTCTTCATATTCCATGTGGTACCCTTGGTCCTCCACATATTTTGCATTTTCTCATTTTGGAGAATTGCATAATGTTAGGCCCCTATACTACTAGTGTAACCCCTTATTGTTATTAGTAAAACCCACTTATTATATTGATGTACCCATGTAGTGCCCATATTGTTACTATTGTGCCACATAGAAGCCCACTATTGTTATTATTGTGCCCTTACATTATTATTGTTATGTCGGCTCTGATTATGTTATGACACCTTAGACTCCTATATATAGAAAGGAGGTCTTTTCATTTGTATCATCCAAGAATTGCTCATTTATGTAATGTAAAGGAGGTTGCCCCCTCGAAGAGGTTGAATTATAAGGCGTTGATCTATCTTTTCTATCTTTTCTTGAGCTGGTTTCATAACATTTGGTATCAGAGCTTTGGATTCTAGGGTTTCGCTGCTCCAAACAGGACATCATGACATTTTCGCTATAACTTTTTTCCTGCGAAGTTTCAGAAGCTAAAAAAAAAAACCCATTTGAGAAGACATCGTGCTGAATCTCAAGTCCAAATTTCAGAGTTTTTCGCACTATATTTGTGGAGATATGATCTGAGGAAGTTGGTCCTTTTGCAGACTCCTGATTTACATTCCAAACAGGTGACCTGGGGAAAATCGTCATAACTTTCTCTCTGTGCATCGGATTGAAATTCCGTAAGAAGGTACAGAAAGAGGACGGACTGTAGTTTCTTTTATATATTTTTTAGAGCCAAAGGTTGAAACAGGGACACGTGGCATGTCGTACAAGTTTGCTCTACTAAACTAGTCTATAATCAGGTCACTGTGGGAGATTATGCATAACTCTTTCTTGGAGAATCCAATTTGGATCAGATTGGTGGCATTGGAAAGAGGGCATAGAGGGCTACTATAGGTCGTAATTTCAGAACTTAAAGATCCGAAAATATAGAGTTACAATCGCTTCAAGATCGAGCTCCTAAAATCAAGAAAAAGCAAGATGAGGAAGTTTGATGGCAAGGATCCGGTAAATTGGATACTTCAGATGGAGCAATATTTTGATCTACATGGTGTGCCACTGTTACAAAAGGTATGTATTGCATCTTCATATTTAGAACTGGATCAATTTTTATGGTATGAAAGGCTTTGTTCTCGTAAACAACTTGTTACGTGGTCAATTTTCACAGAGGAAATGATAGCACATTATGAGGATACAAAGAGAGACACCTTCTTTAAAGCAACACCACAACAATTGGAAAGAGTAAAAGGGCTTTGTAACATAGTGGAAAGAAAAATTATGGAAACCAGGAAGCATACCCCTCACAACTATAAAGATGGAAGTGTTGTTTCTCCCAACCTTCCACAACCTACAAGGGTTACACCACAACAACTGGAAGAAAAAGGAGAAAAAGGGCTTTGTTACAATTGTGATAGCAAATGCACTAAAGGTCATAAGTGTGCTGAGAAGAAATTATTTTACATAGAATATGAAGAGGAGGAAGAAAAGGATCAAGAAACATCAAAAGAAGAGGATATACGCCAGGACCCCACCCCATAGAAAGAAGAAATGAATCAGACCATATCTTGTAAAGCATTGGCAAGAATTACCACTCCTAAAACTCTCAAGATAAAAGGACATATCAAGAAGAAAAAGGTCCAAGAAGTGAAAGATCACATTGAGAAAGAAGAAATGAATCCAAACATATCTTGTAATTCATTGGTCGAAAATACCACTCCTCAAACTATCAAGATAGAAGGACATATCAAGAAGAAAAATGTTCAAGAAGTGAAAGATCACATCGAGCATCAAGAAATGAATCCGACCATATCTTGTAAAGGATTGGAAGAAATTACCACTCCTCAAACTCTAGAGATAGAAGGACATATCAAGAAGAAAAAGGTTCAAGTAGAGAAAGATCACATCAAGCATCAACAACAAGTTCTCCAACTTTTGAAGGATAACGCCACTTCCGTGCAAAATCAAACAAAACAATAGGTAGATCAACATCGTAGTGAAAAATGTTTTGATGTAGGTGATTGGGTATTTTTACTGCTACATCTCAAGAAAGCTATTTATGAGAAGGAAATGTTGGCAATACTACATGCACTTAAAAAATGGTGACCTTACCGAATGGGAAGACTCTTCAAGGATGAGGATGTGGAAGCATTATTTTGTGCTATTTCTATTATCCAACCAGATTGGATAAACAAAGCAAGGGATGAATGGAAGAAGGACGAAGAAGTTTGGCCACTTATTCAAAAGTTTCAAAAGTTCCCAATTCAAACAATATTGCTAGAAATTGAAGAGGAAGGAAAAATCATATTGGAACCTGGAGCAGCCACAGAAACAAGAACCCGACAGATACGAAATTGATCAATTTCAGAGTATCTCATCAAGTGGAAGAACTTACCCGCTAAAGATTCCACATGGAAGGACAAGAATTTTATACAGAAGCATCAAGAACTACTCAAGCGTTGAGGACAATGCTTTTTGAAGGAGAGGGGCATGTTAGGCCCCTATACTACTAGTGTAACCCATTATTGTTATTAGTACAACCCACTTATTATATTGATGTACCCATGTAGTGCCCATATTGTTACTATTGTGCCACATAGAAGCCCACTATTGTTATTATTGTGCCCTTGCATTATTATTGTTATGTCGGCTCTGATTATGTTATGATCCCTTAGACTCCTATATAGAAAGGAGTTCTTTTCATTTGTATCATCCAAGAATTGTTCATTTATGTAATGTAAAGGAGGTTTCCCCCTCGAAGAGGTTGAATTCTAAGGCATTGATCTATCTTTTCTATCTTTTCTTGAGCTGGTTTCATAACACATAATTACATTACACAAATGATGTGGCAAGATTGTATGACACATGTGACTCTTGAAACTGATGACATGGAACTTCATGATGATGTGGCATTGCCAAGTTGCTCCTTTTTCTGATGTATTTGTATACTCATGATGTATGTTGCATGTGTTTTGTATTCACCCTCCAAAGGTTTGATTTATATGGAGTCTTCATGAGATCCTGATCTTTGAACTTCATTTAAAAGCTAGTGTCTCTTCATTTTCTCTTTAATAATTAGCTTGTCTTTGTTGTTGCATAGGTGTATTCTAGAAAGGTTCCTTCATCATAATCCTTTCATGACAAGATATAATACCTGCAACTAAAATTCACTCATGACATGATCAAATCATTCCTAAAATATCCTAGTCTAACATACTTCATGAACTCACTAACTAAGTTGGCACTGGGTGTTGGACTAAGAGAGAAGCTCAGGGATTGAGAAGTTGCGTAGATTAAGAGGCCAGAAGCAAGGACTAAGTCTTAATATTGTGTGATGTGCAGTTAAGGAAGCTCAGGGTAAAGTGACTACGCAGTTGAATTTTCCCACTACATAGATCTAGAGAGAGAGAGGCTTAGGGCTTGCGTAGTTGCACAATTCAAGGAGTCAAGTTGGAAGCTTGAGGCTTGAGACTGCACAATGCACAGAAGAGGACTGAATAGAGGCTAAGTTTCATTGTTCTAAAGCTCAAGGGGCTAGGGTTTAGCATTGAGAATGCACAGTGCACAGTTCAAGAGGGTTGAGTGAAGCCAAGTTGCTCGGCAAGAAGTTTTCATAAATTGGCTAAGTGCGGGATTAGTGAGGTCAAAGTGATCACACACTCAAAATAATTGATGGCACAAAATTCATCACTTAGAACACATGAACAACATAATCCCCTCAATGTGACAGCAATATGACAACTTCCTCCAAGTGCGACACTTAAAATACACTTTGCTTCGATAGTGACGAAACTTGTGCGACAGTGCATAAAACTTTGGGAATGAGTGTAATACATGTTTGCGTGATAAGTAGGACTCATTAGCACCAAATTTACCCCTTTAAATGAACCATAACTGTGCTTATGCGATATGTGACACTTCCTATACCAAAAGATGACATTTGTGACGGTAAGATAAAAGTGCAAAAAACACTTGCAAAATGTGAATGACATTGAAAGCAACACCAAAGAGAATATAACCTGAAAATGATACTTATTAAAGTGAATGAAAGCAAAAGCAACAATCTAAATATGAAAGTGACCCATGTGAAAGAAAAGGTGCACAAAATCGATAGTTGGAAAAACTCACTGGAATAGAAGTGAAATCGCAACCAAAAGTGAGAGACTATCATGAACTGAATGTGTGCACTAATTGTCGTCATAGGTTGAACATTGCACGAGCACTACCTTGATGGACTGTGTTATGTTTGTTCAAGCTTGTTTAAAAGAATGTGCTCATGAAATTGTTACGGTTTGAACATGTGTATGCAAGTGACTTTGACACTCAAAAACCGAGAAGAAGACTTAAACACTTAGCATAAAATTCATTGATTATGAAGCAAATAGATAATCAAATCCTCAGTAGACTCCAAAACTCACGTGTAGGCAGAAATTTGGAGGGTGTTGATCGCAAAGTCAACAAGATCTAGAAATTTAATAAAACTATAATAGACTTGTAAAATTTCATATTTTAAGTATAATTTTATCAAATCTGTTGTGATGAATTGTCCAGTGGAATATCCATGGAAGTTTACGAATCACCAAGACCAACCACAGGTTTAAATCCATGAAAACACTCTGCCAATCACCAGTGCCAATTATTGGAAACATTGTGTCGAAAAAAGGTGAAAAATCCATGTAATAAAAGTTAATAAACGCAAAATAATAACTATGGTTGATGGGACACTTATTCCATGTTGAATGTTGGGGAAAACATCCTAGTGTGGGTGCTCATTGCTTTATTATGGCTAAGGACATTGGCAAAGGAAATGGCTAAGACATTTGGAAATGAAAAGTGGCATTAATTGGCATTTTATTTATGAAAATAATGGAAATTAGGAGAAAAGGTAGATGAAAGGTCATAGGTTGCATGTGAGGAGGAAAATGAAGGAAAATAATGGAAAATGAAGAAAATAGAGGGCTAATTGATAAAAAGGCTTATGAGGATCAATTGGTGCCTTTTGTCAGTTCAGTTTTTGAGCTCTCTCATTACTCTCTCTCTCTCTCTCTCTCTCTCTCTCTCTCTCTTGGACACTTAGATTTTTCTTGGAGCATTTTGGCATTGGATCAAGAAAGGAAAATAAGGCAAGAGGAAGGAGCAAGCAAGGAAGAGCAGGGTCAAGCAACTACAACAAGATTCTTTGTAGTTATTGATTTTCATGTGTTTTTTCCTTGCTAGATCTTGCATGCATGGTATTGCATGTGGTTCTTTGTTGTTATGGCATGGGTTTTTCTAGGTGTGACAGTGTTTTCAGCCTAGCCTTGACATTTCTATATATCTATGATGTGATGGGGTTCTCATTTTTTGGTTGAGATGGATTATCGTATGGATTCAAAGATGAGTGAGGTGGATCTCCAAAAAAAAAATACATGGCCTAGTGATCCCTGAACCGAATTGTGGATTGCGATAAATATGTTGGCCTAGTGACCCCTGAACCAGACTATGGGTTACGGTAAAGCCAGGTATTATGTGCCTTGGTGGGCCTAAGAATCCTTGACTGGCTAATGGAGGGATATACGGTAAATATTATAGGTGGTTGCCCTTGATTAGGCATAGGAATCCTTGTCAGCGAATGGCGGGATATATGGTAAAGCATAGATGGTGGAGTCTCGGTTTAGGGCCTAGTGATCCAGTGTGGATTGTGATAAATCTTGAGAGACTAGGAGACAGGAAAATTCTTCATGGTGTAGGTGGAGAAATCCGGTGGCATCCATGCTTATTTTGGCCTAGTTATCTGGTGGAAAACATGGTAAAGTCTATCAATACATGTTTATTATGTTGGCCTAGTGATCCGGTGTAGGTTGCGGTAAATCTTGGTTTCTATTGATGAGGGTGAAGTGGTTTAGCCTCAGGATGCCCCGGTTGGTTCTTTTGGTTTGAGTCCCACATTCATGCTTGGAATATGGCATGATTGGCTGAAGAGAGATTTAGCTCAGCGAATCTATGGTCGAGTGGAACATGGTAGTCCCATCCCAGGTTATCTTTTTCATTCATTAAGAAGATGTTCTTTCCTTGACATCTTATGTGTAAATGTATTGGTTTATATGTGGATTCTATGGTTTATGTATCCTTGATATTTTTGTTGTTATTATGTTGGTTATAAGCATGTATTATGACAATGATGATGTATGGCTCTCCTCATGTTTTGATTTGTAAATGAATGAACAATGTATCTATGACCTAATAGATTATAATGAAGCTAATGACATAAGGGGAAATGCTTCTTAGTGATTCTCAGATAAGTATTAGACCCTTATGCTCAGATCTGTTGTTTAAATTTGTAGATTACATGCTTGTGACATGTTTGATGAAATGTCTGTCATGGATAGTAGGGGTCCAGTCAAGTCCTTGTTCAAGTAATTGCATTTGTATCATTATTCTATTGTTATCTTTCAGTTCTGAACCTGTCATTGAGTTTTGGGAAGTGACATGGGCTCGAGGCCTAAAAAGGTGGCTCAAATCCCAAAGGCACAAGCACGGGTCTGAGGAGAAAATTCCCTAGACACATGCATACCTATGCTATGGGAGCATCTAGAGCCTCCCAGATGCACCCTTGCCCATATCAAGGGAGCATCCTTAGTTTTGATCATCTAAAAACTTAGTGGGACCTAGGGGTTGGTTACCTGATTAGTTGGGATTGCTCCAGGGAGTTTTGTCACTGATGCGGAAGGTTGGTATGGTGTGTTTCTGTCTATTCCACTTCCTTAAGGTGACTTAGGATGTTGAATCCCATTATAGCGGCCTCTCGTCGCATATTTACCCCAATTGGTCAGTTACTTGGGTAGATGTGGGATGAGTGTGTTACAGAGTGGTATCAGAGCATGGTTCACCCCTTGGATTGGATGGGTAGTGTGTATTGGTCATGCATTCATGTCATTTGCATGTGTTTTAATCATCCTTGTGGTCCATATTCTTGTTGCATATGCATGGTGTTGGTAATGGTTATAGTGATGTCGCCATGTGAAAGAGGATGTTGTTGTTGTGAAGTGTGTTTTCACGAGTGTATGATTGTTTACATGTTGTTTATGCTTGCGTATTGTCAGTTTACATTGGCATGGTTGTTGTTGTCATGCATGAAGTCATGGTATGTGTAGTTGATAGGGTCATGCATTGATGACTAAACTCTAGCTAGAATGATGGTTACATAGTTATATGCTTTTGTATTATATGTATATATGTTATCATGATTATGTTATAAATGTACTACATTGATTGGTTGATCTTGAAGATGAGATATCCTGCCCAAATTATGCTAAGGTATGTTGGTTTATTGTTATTTGGTTTGGCTAACATAGTATGCTTTGGAGGAAAGAGATCAAAATGACTAGCAAGATGGTAGACTACAAAGATTCTCCCTATGAATAAGATGAGCAACATGGTGTTAGGAAGTTTTCTAATTTAGCATACACATTGAGAATCTTGAAGGAAGAAATAAGGAGTTGTAAGGCGGAAAATGACAAAATAATGCAGGCACAAGAGAAACAAGAAGAGGTTAATGCAATACTCCTTCAGAGTTTATTAGAATTACAACGATAGGGGCTACTTCGGATCAACCATGGGCAGGAGGACAGAACTAATGGGATATATGGTAGTAAGTCTCATTGTGGTCACAAGTTAGATAGATATGACACAGTTATAGATGGAATATTTTTGGATACTCCGGATGGGAGAGGTGATGGATACAAGTATTATTCTAGTTCTAGTTCTGACATGCATCATGATCATCATCATTATCATCCTTATAGGAGGAGTGATAGGGGATACTTTCCAGATGAATTTAAGAAAGAAAAGCCACCTAATTTTGATGGAGACTTGAAGAAACCAAAATATGTAAAGGCTTGGATACTTGGGATGAAAAAGTTCTTTGAGTTTCATGAGTACACATAAAACATGAAAGCTAGAATTTCTATCTTCGGCCTAAAAGGTAAAGCAAATATTTGGTGGGAAGATGTGAAGCAGTTTAGAGACATCAGGACGGACGACTTGAGTTGACATGAGTTCAAGAGGCTTTTCATGAAGAATTACTTGTCATAAAGGTACTACAACAGTAAGGCCAAAGAATTCTATGAGATAAATATGGGATCAATGACAGATGAAGAGCACACAACTAAGTTCCCAGAGCTATTGCGGTATGCATTGTATCTTAAAGATGAGAAGGCTAAAGTTTAGCGATTTTTTAGTGGTTTTCCATTATCATTTAGAGATCAGATTAAGTAAGTGAGACTCGATCACTTAAGGAGGTTATTGGGAAATTTAAACGTCGCTATGAACAGTCAAAGCATAAGAATGAATCTCAGCAATGATGGAAAGGGAAGGATAAGGATAAAGGTAAGGTTAAATGGAAACTGAAAAGAACAACACCTCAAAATGCAGAAGAGAAAGACAATGTGGCACCACAAAAGAAGTTCAATGCAGCCAGAGAGGGACATGGATCACAACAGCATCATAGAGGTGATGGTATTGGATGGTTGGAGTGTTGGACATGCGGTAAGGAACACTTTAAGAGAGATTGTCCATGGAATTAGTGTGGTAGGCCCCAAATCTATAGTGCACAAGAGGTTTAGACTGTTGGGGATGTTATATAGAGCATTCCTCATATCTATGCAGTGCTATATAATAGACAAGAAAACCATCAGGCGTCTATTATTGAGATGGATGGTAAGATTTGTGATCAAGTTGTATCTATTTTGATTGACCCTGGATTTAATTATAGTTATTTTAGTTCTGACTTGGTGGATAAGTGTGGTTTGAATAAAGAAGTGCATGCAGAATCTTAGTTAGTGTAGTTGGATACAAGTACAAAGAATAGATTTCAACATTGGGTAAGAGCTTGTGCATTTGAGTTAAATGGTATGCCTACAGTAGCACATTTGAATGTACTGCCATTGGGATTGTATAGCTTGATTTTGGGTATGGTTTGGCTATACCTTCACAGGACCAAGGTGGATAGTTATGAAAAATCCATTGAGTGCTTGGATGACAATGGGGAACCAAGAGTCTTATAGGGAAAGAAGAAACCCGCGTCAGTTAGGATGGTGACAGCTATGTAGGTCAAGCGTAGTCGCGGGAATGGGTGTGTGTTATTTACAGTACATATCTCTACTGAAAAAGGTAAGGGAGTTGAGGATGAAGATTTTTTGAGTAGATACCCAATTCTACAGTAGATCTAGGATGTGTTTCCCACAGATATTTCACAGTTTCCACCTCACAAGGAAGTAGACGTTTTCATTCAGTTGGTTTCAAAGGCAGCTCCAACATCAAAAGAACCATATAGGATGAGCACTCAAGAGTTGATAGAGTTAAAGTTGCAACTGAAATAGATGCTTGATAAAGGATACATTAGGCCAAGTGTATCACCTTGGGGTGCACTAGTATTTTTTGTGAAGAAATAAGGATGGTACTCTCGGGTTATGCATTGAATACAGGTAGTTGAACAAAGTCAGCATCAAGAACAAGTATCCATTGTCAAGGATTGATGACGTGTTCGATAAATTGAAGGGAGTAGCAGTGTTCTCGAAGATTGATCTGAGATTTAGATATCATTAAGGACACATTAAAGAGGATGACATTTACAAGACAACTTTCCGGACTAGGTATGGGCATTATGAGTTTGTTGTAGTTCCATTCAATTTGACTAATGCTCCAGCTACCTTTATGTGTTTCATGAATAGTGTGTTGCGTCCCTATTTTTACTAGTTTTTTATTTTGTTTATTGATGACATATTGGTATAATCTAAAAGTGAGGAAGAGCATGCCAAGAATTTGGTAGAAGTGTTGAGATTGTTGAGAGAGAATCAATTGTATGCTAAGCTTAGCCAATGTAGTTTCTTTCAAACCGAGGTACATTACTTGGGACATGTTGCCTCCAAGGAGGGCATAGTAGTGGATCCAGAAAAGGTAAGAGCTATCATGGAGTGGGCAGCTCCTAGAAATGTAGACGAGGTGAGATCCTTCATGGGATTGGTAGGTTATTACAGCAGGTTCATCAAGAACTTCTCATGGATTTATTATCCTATTACATCATTGTAGAGGAAAGGTAAGAAGTTTGAATGGAAAAAGGAGTGTGAGGCCATTTTTTAACAACTTAAAAATTTGTTGACACATGCTCTAGTGTTAAATATTGCAGATCCGGACAAATATTTTGTAGTATGTACAGATGCTTGCAAGAGAGGACTTGCTGGAGTCCTTATGCATGATGGATAGGTGGTATGCTATGAGTCACAGAAGTTGAATGAGCAAGAGAAGAACTACCCGACACATGATCTTGAGTTGGCAACGATCATACATGCATTGAAAATGTGGAGGCACTATCTTCTTGGCAGGAGGTTTGTACTGATGAGTGATCACAGTGGATTGAGATATCTATTTGAACACTCAAATCTGAACATTAGGTTAGCTAGATGGTTGGACACGATCAGTGAGTTTTATTTCGAGATTAAATACATCAAAGGAAAGGAGAACAGGGTCGCAGATGTTCTTAGTAGGTGGATACAGGTAAATCACATAGCAACTATGAGATCATATGGTACATATTTATAGGATATGATCTTGTAGGTAGGTTAGCAAGATGACAGGGATATGGAGTTTGTGCACAGGTTTCAGCGGAGTACAGGTACAAGTACAGGTAGTGGTACATGTACAAGTACATATGAGGGTGCACATGACGTGGACTATCATCTCACGGCATATGGATTGGTTAGATTTATGGATAGGATATATGCGCTAGATAGAAGTGAGCTAAAGAAGGTGACCTTGAGGGAGTTTCATGTGAAATCATATTTAGTTCACCTAGGCTATCAGAACACATTGACCACGAAAAAGAAGTTCTATTATTGGTTGAATTTGAAGAGAGACGTAGAAACGTTTGTGGCTAGTTGCTTGGATTGTCAGCAGGTGAAGGTAGAGTGTAAGCATCGAGGTGGGCTGCTACATCTTATTGTGATTCTAGAATGGAAATGGGAGGTCATTTCCATGGAATTTATCACAATAGTTTTGAGGACAGTGATATAGCATGATTCCATCATGGTTGTGGTAGACAAGTTGACGAAGGTTGCACACTTCATTCCAATGAAGTCTACATTCTTAGCTAGTGATGTAGCATAGGTGTTCATCAGAGATGTGGTCAGATTACATGGTACAGTTCCAAAGAAGATTGTATTAGACAGGGATGCTAAGTTCACTTCTGAGTTTTGGAAGTAGTTTTCTACAGGATTAGGTACAGAGTTGACCTTCAGCATAGCTTATCATTCACAGATAGATGGACACACTAAGAGGGTCAGCAGGATATTGGAAGACATGTTGAGGATGTACATGCGCATCAATAGAAAAAGTGGGAAGAGTACCTTCCACTAGCAGAGTTAGCTTAAAACAATGGGTATCAAGAATCTTTGAAGATGAGTCTATTTGAGACATTGTATGGGCGAAGTTGCAATACTCCCATCAGTTGGAGTGATCCGGTTTACAAGGTGTTGATTGGACCGGACATGTTAGCGGAAATGGAACAAGAAATGAAAGTAATCAAGTAGAATCTAAACACATCACATGATAGGAAAAACAATTATGCATATCAGAATAGGTTATTCAAGGAGTTTCAGGTTGGGGAATAGGTGTACTTATGCATCAAACCGAAGAAGAGCTCCTTGTGGATTAGATCATGTGCCAAGATGGCACCCCGGTTTTGTGGAAATTTCAGGATTGTTGAGAGGATCGGACCAGTAGCCTATAGATATGCATTGCCTCCGACAGTGAAATTCCATGATGTTTTCCATGTGTCTTTTCTTAAGAAGCATGTTAAAGATGTTGATCATGTGACTAACTAGTATGTATTACAGGTGGAGCCAGATGGAGAATTTCAGCTAGAGCCTCAGTGTATATTGCAGAGAAAGGTGCTCATGCTCTGGAACCGAGTAATCGAGTAGGTTAAAGTGTAGGGGAAGCACTTTGGGCCCGATGAAGCTACATGGGAGATGGTGGATTAGATGTGGGCTATGTATCCTTCATTGTTTTCCGATTGAGGCAAATAAATCTTGGTATGATGTTTGGTATATGTTTTGGCATATGTTTTTGTGTGATGTTTAGGTATATGTACATATGTATATGGATGTAAATACCACCATGAGCTACATTATAAAGCTCAAATAAGCGGTATGGGTGTCATGTCATTATAGTTGTCATGTTGTTATGTTGACATGTTGGTTTTCTTTTCATCCGGGTGATCATTGTAAATACTGCATCAAGTTATGTTATAAAGCTCCATGGGAAGTATGTTTTATTTTCAGTGGTTTTGTTGAGTTATAGGTGTGGTTGAACACCGAGGACGGTGTCCCCCAAGGGGGAGGGTTCTGTAACATCCCTGGTGAAAATTCCATGTAATAAAACTTAATAAAGGAAGAATAATAACCACGGTTGATGGGACACGTATTCCAAGTTGAGTGTTGGGAAAAACATCCTAGTGTGGGTGTTAATTTGTTTAGTATGGCTAAGTAAATTGGAAAAGGAAATGGCTAAGGCATTTGGAAAGGGAAAGTGGCATTAATTGGCATTTTATTTATGAAAATAATGGAAATTATGAGAGAAGGAAGGTGAAGGTCATCGGTTGCATGTGAAGAGGAAAATGAAGGAAAATAATGGAAAATGAAAAAAATAGAGGCCTAATTAATAAAAAGGATTATGAGGATCAGTTGGTAACTTTTGTCAGTTCAGTTTTGGAGATCTCTCTTTATTATCTCTCTCTCACACACACTCTTGGACACTTAGAGTTTTCTTTGAGCACTTTGGCATTGGATCAAGAAAGGAAAATAAGGTAAGAGGAAGAAATGAGCAAGCAAGGAAGAGCATGATCAAGCAGATATAGTAGGATTCTTTGTAGGTATTGATATGCATGTGTGTTTTCCTTGCTAGATTTGGCATGCATGGTATTGCATGTGGTTCTTTATTGTTATGGCATGGGTTTTTCCAGGTGTGAAATTGTTTTCAGCCAAGCCTTGTCATTTCCGGATAGCCATGGTGTGATGGGGTTCTCATGTTTTGGTTGAGTTGGATTGCCGGATGGATTTGAAGCTAAGTGAGGTGGATATCCAAAAGAAAGAACACATGGCCTAGTGATTCTTGAACCGGACTATGGATTGTGGTAAATCCACTAGCCTAGTGACTTCTGAACCGACTTGTGGGTTGCGGTATAGTTAGGTATTGTGTGCCTCGGTGGGCCTAGGAATCCTCGACTATTTAATGGCGGTATATACAATAAATCCTAGAGGTAGTTTCCCTTGATTAGGCCTAGGAATCCTTGCTAGTGAATGGAGGGATATACACTAAATCCTAGAGGGTGTAGTCTCAATTTAGCCTAGTGATTCGGTGTGGATTGTGGTAAAGCTTGAGAGACTAGGAGACGGGAAAATTCCTCACGATGTAGGTGGAGAAATCCGGTGGCATCCATGCTTGTTTTGGCCTATTGATCTGGTGAAGATCATGGTAAAGCCTATCATTACATGTTTATTGTGTTGGCCTAGTGATCTGATGTGGATTACAATAAACCCTGGTTTCTATTGATGAGGGTGAGGTGGTTTAGCTTCGAGATGCCCTAGTTGGTTCTTTTGGTTTGAGTCTCACATTCATGCTTGGAATATGGCACAGGGGTGATTGGCTGAAGAGAGATTTGGCTCAGGAAATCTATGGTCGGGTGGAACGTAGTAGTCCCATCTTGGGTTGGCTTTTGCATTCATTAATAGGAGGTTCTTTCCTTGACATCTTATGTGTAAAAGTTTTGGTTTATATATGGATTCTATGGCTGATGTATCCTTGATATTTCTGTTGTTATTTTGTTGGTTATAAGCATGAATTATTGTAGTGATGATTTATGGATATCCTCATGTTTTGATTTGTAAATGAATGAAAAATGTATCTATGACCTAATAGATGATAATGCAACTAATGACATAAGGGAACAATGCTTCTTATTGATTCTTCGATAAGTATGAGACCCCTATGCTTAGATTTGTTGTTTAAACATGTAGATTACATGTTTGTGACATGTTTGATGAAATGCATGTCATGTCTAATAGGGATATAGACATGTCGTTGTTCAAGTAATTGCATTTGTATCATTATTATGTTTTATCTTTCATTTTTGAACTTGTCATTGAGTTCTGGGCAATGACCTAGGCTCTGGGCCTAAAAAAGTGGCACAAATCCTAGAGTCATATGCACAGGTCTGAGGAGAAAAGTCCCCAGACCCATGCATGCCCATGTTGTGGAAGCGTTTGAAGCCTCCCAAATGCACCCTTGTCCATATCAAGGGAACGTCTGGGGGTTTAATGGTCTAATAACTCAGGGGGACCCAAGGGTTGGTTACCTGAGTTGTTCGGATGGCTCCTGGGAGTTATGTTGCCGATGTGGAAGGTATGCATGGTGTGTTTCCATCAATTCCACTTCCATAAGGTGACTTAGGAGGTTGAATCCCATTATAGTGGCCTCTCGTCACATATTTACCACTGATTGGCGAGTTAATTGGTTAGTTGTGGGATGAGGGTGTTACAACCACCAATTTAATCTTAGTTATTGTTCCCCTTCTCTTTAGTGGATGTAAAATTATATCCACAAGGGAGGCTTCCCTACAAGTCTTAGAGACTAAATAACCCAAGCACACCTAGGTTAGATACCCTTAAAGGACACTTGGTTTAAGACACCCAAAGATAACATGAAAAAGCTAATAAATTGGGCGAAGAAGGATGACAATTTCAAAGAACCTATAGATAATTATAGATCGTTTGAGAGGTCCAAAGATTCTTAAATAGGCTCTAAGAACTATGTCACCATTATAATGAGGATTGTTGTTAAACTACAGTGATTAGGTCAGGTAATTTATAGCATGTAAAACTTACGACAACAATAATAAACAACATTTAAATGATTATATACTAGGAATATTTAAGGCTAATTAAATGGTAAATAACAATATGCTGCAATAATTATTTAATGGCTCAAAATGCATAAAATATCTCATAAATCCCTAGACGTCATCCCTAGAGGAGGGGCCAAAATGTATGCAAAATGCAAATTTTTCCTCTAACTTTGTAAGATGTCAATCTAAACCCTAAGGTCATAACATGAAAGGTAAATTATGAGGTTGTTTATTACATACTTTTTTGTAACCCTAGCATTATTTTATCAAATAAAAATAAAAATGGAATTAATTTATAATTTAGATTATCACAAGGACACATGTCTTTCAATCTTGGGCATGGAGTCAACAAACAATGTAAACTTTGAAATGGGGAACTGAAATGGTTACTCATTTTGTTGAGGTAGCAAAAATATGATCCAATTTTGAAAAACGTTGATTCAGATACACCTTTTTTTCGGAGCATATTTTTGACACTTTAAATTTTATCATGTATCAAATATAAATATTTGTTTTTAAATGTTAGTGATTTTCATGCTGATTTTTGAAACGTATTGATGCAACTTTTTTAGAGAGCTTATTTTTGACACTTTAAATTTTCTAATGTATTAAGTGTGGATATTTTTCTTAAATGTTACATTTTTTGACACTTTAAAATTTTTTATATCTAATTGTTTTTTAAATGTTGATTACTTAACAAATTTTCTAGTTATCTTATTTCTCTTTTTTTAAATGTTGATTACTTAAAAAAAAAAAGAGACAAAAAAAACATAAAAAAATATATAAAAATATATATCTTGTAACGATAAAAAAAAATAAATAAATAAAAAAACAAAACCAAAAAATTTAAAAACTACAAAAATAAATAAATAAAAATACACAAATTTTAAAAACTATTAGAAAAACCTAAAAATATAAATAAAATAGAAAATTTAAAAACAAACGTGATTTAAAAAATAAAAATAAAAAAATAACCAAAAAACTTAAAACCATTTAAAATATTTTAAAAACAAAATCACAAACAAAAAGTTTTAAAAACTATTAAAATAAAGTTTATATATATATATATATATAACATAAAAAAGATCATATTTAGCAGCGCCGCCCACCCACGGCCGTGCCCCCGGGCCCTTGGGCTGGGGGCGGAGATCCAATTTTTTATTTTTTATTTTATAATGTATTTTTAATAAAAAAAAATTTAAGATTTTAATTTTTTTTAATTAATTATGTTTTTTTTGATATGATTTTTTTTTGTTTTTTTTTTATGTTTAATATAATTTTTTTTAATGTTTTTTATTTCTTTTTAATAGTTTAAAAAAAATTGTTTGTTTGTGGTTTTATTTTTAAATTATTTAAAATTGTTTTAAGTTTTTTTGGTTAATTTTTTAGTTTTTTTTTTTAAATCAGGTTTGTTTTTAATATTTTTTTATATTTTAGGTTTTTTAATAATTTTTTAAAATTTGTGTATTTTTATTTATTTATTTTTTATGGTTTTTTTTATGGTTTACAAGAATTTTTTTATTTTTACATTTTTTATGTTTTTTTTAAATATGTTGTTATTATTTATTTCTTTATATATATTCTTATCTTTTATAGGTTATTTTGTTTTTTTTTTACATTTTTATGAGTATTCAAGCTTCTGTGATCCATAATTAATTAAGCAAAGTCTTTCCGAGAAATCACATAAGATAAATTTTTGGTTCATCGCACACTTGTTGGTTCGAGACACATACACCAAAAATTTCTCTTATGTGATTTCTACAAAAAGACTTTGCTTAATTTTTTTTGTCTTTTTTAGGTTAATTTTGTTTTTATTTTTATGTTTGATTTTTTTTTTGTCCTTTTTATATATTTGATTTTTTTGTCATTTTTATATATTTGATTTTTTTTGTCATTTTCTTAATTTTATGTTTTTTTTTAATATATATTTTTATTTACTTTTTTTTTCATTATTTTTATTTTTGTTTTTTTTTTAATTTATATTTTCATTATTCTTTTGAAATTTTAATGTTTTTCAGAGTCATGATAAAAAAATTTACACTATTATTTCAAATTCTAGCATCAACACTTTTCATTTTCAAGTTGATTTTTCATGTTTTTGGGGGGTTTTTTTTTGCTAGAGTTCTCGTTTTGAGTTTATAGTTCTTGTTTCAAAGTTTACATTGTTAACATAAAGGAGGAAAATATAAAGGTTAAATACTTTTATTTAGAAAAGGGTGAGAGAAGGCATACATATCTCAATCAAACCCTATCAATTTTTAATCCAGATGTATATTATATTAAAGAACATTTGTTCATCAAACCCAAATTCTACAACATTAGCATAAATGGAAGAAAATACTCATAAATAAATAGCATTATCACAATAGCATCCTTCATATATCTAAGAGAAAATCACCCCAAGAAAAATACTTCAATCCAAGACAAGATATTATATTAAAGAACATTTGTTCATCAAACCCAAATTCTACAACATTAGCATAAATGGAAGAAAATACTCATAAATAAATAGCATTATCACAATAGCATCCTTCATATATCTAAGAGAAAATCACCCCAAGAAAAATACTTCAATCCAAGACAAGTTTAAATTCCTTGAGTGATTCATAGCTCCAAAATAGAAATAATTGCCAATGTGCATAAGCTCTCAAGAGGTGAATGTGATGTGTGAAAATAATCCAAGATAGTTCGACTCCCCTCTATTTACATAAGGGAAACCCAGTCAAATTTGTCTTAATTAAGATTCAAAATCCCTTAAGATGTAACTTCAATAGTTTACAATTTCAATAGGTCACAACCTATCCTAAAACATAGCTATCTCAATGTAAAAACATAACAAAATCTTTCTTTTAACCAACATGTGAGTAAAAGTCCTCCAAACATAATTTCCTTCTCCAAAGGTGAAGATCTGTCTCAAGAAAGGTGCCAAGGATGGCTCTAATATTTATCCTCACTCCAATCCATCCTCCAAATTGCAATGGTGCATCTCCATGTAAAGTCTCTCTTCAACCACAACTCATCATCCAAAAAGCCACACGTCACCACTCTAGTCCATACAAAAGGTCATGCCATAGCCCTAGAGCATCAAATCATCATTAAGAAGGAGAGTATCATTCCTCCATAGGGATCATAAGTCATCCTCATCATCAATATGGTCCAAGAAAAAGGCAATGTCCATCAAGTAGGTGCAAGCCCAACTTGGGGGCATCATAGGATCACAAGGGTACATCATAAATCTTGGCAACATCTTGGCTTGTTTGTGTAGAATTTCATATTTTGTAGAAAGAGAAGGTGACAACCATCTATGATGGATCCATCCCAAGGTCAATTCTCATCTCAATGTGGTGAACATTGTGGCAACAAGGTGTAGAAGTGTCATCTTGTTGGGTTGGATGTTCTCATCATGGTGTTGGAGAACTCTCAACCATCCCTCAAGGGACCATCATGTGTACCTAAGGATAAGCATATGAAACATACCCTCAAGATCAAATGAGATCATTATCATAGGTGAATTGACCATAGAGGTACATAATGGCCATATATAATGTAAAAGACACAAAAGTACTTCACACAAGCATTGTCTCAAAATGTATTTCTATTTGATGATTTGTAAACAGGTTACCATACTTATATATGGGAGGGTTATCCAAGGGCTCTATTTGGAGTTTCCATCCCCAACGGGAGGAATAGTTCGTAGGCCAACCCATCAATCAATAGTTACATGTGAAAAGTGGCCATGGAATGGAATAAATTCATGGAAGAATGCCATATTCTCAGTGATATCTTATGAGATCCAGCATCTTGAGTGAATAATTTCAAGAGGGAGAAATCATGGGGACCTGAGTTACCCCTTTCCTTATCATATTTTTACCACCACTATTGTGCTTGATTTACTTCAATGATTCCTTTTATTTTCATAACGTAGCTTGGGTTACAAGTTATAACAGATGCATCAATCACCCCTTAAAGATGTATTGTTCTATTGCTCACTAGGTTTGGGTCATTCAAATTTCCTTTTATTTTGGATAGATCACGTTACGCCAGGAACTTGGTGAGGTATAATGAGGGGGGTAGAGCTTGGGCTAGGATTTTGTCCACATACTACAATATTATCCCAGTCATATTTTTATTTTTATCATTTTCTTACATTGTGGCTATAGATGCTTTTAGCTTTTTTTCATATGTGTCAACCTTATAAGGGGAAAATTCATGGCCCTTGGTTAAATATGAGGATAAATGGAAGCTAATACTAGTGATAAATAACAATAAAACCAAATAATGCATGTGGATAATAAGGGACAATAGAAAGTGATAATATGGATTATCATGGACATGCTACGTCAATCAGTTCCTTCTATCCCCACCCTTCTTGGAAAATGGAAAGAAAAGCCTCAAGGAAGGTCACACTTGACTAGGGGCAAGGGATAACTACCAAGGTGAAGTACGGGAACAAGAATATAATCAAGAGAAATCAATCAACTAACTCAATTGATGATCCATATTAGAATTCCCTTAACGTTCAATGAAATCACGTGATTACAGAATTGGTTAAAGTACCTTATGATATATGACACATATTCCTTCAAGAAGTAAGTTGGATGTCAAAGAGAATTGACTTTAGTATGGATAGAGGGATATGAGCGATAACTATCTATTGATAATCATAGGACAAGTGGTTGAAAAGTTGAACAACTAGGAGAAAGTTTTATCCTATGGGTTACCTACTTAGGTGGGTAACACCTGTCATAAATCAAAATCAATTTTCTAGGATTCATACAAAGTGTTATTCCTTATCTAAACCAACTTTATTGAATTATTGAAGTCATTTTATTCCTCATAATGGGATTTTTACAACTACCACACTTAAGGGGGAAATATTGTTATTCTTATCTTCTCTATCCCTTTGAGGGAATATTTGATTCCTCAATTTACTCTTTTGATATGCATTAATATTATCCTTCTCTAAAATTGTTGATTTTTGGTTTTCTACTTTATGGTCATTCACAAGATTGCAAACTTTTTGGTTTTGGTAAGCTCACGCTTTGAGATGAGAACCTTGAAGATATTTTATTTGTTGGCATATAAAACACCTAAAAGTTATATTCTCAAATATGAAACCTAAGTCTATTTAAAATTTTATCATCTTGTCCATAGACCTAGATAATGTCAATTTCAACACAAATTCAAGCATATATTAAAAACTCAACTTAATTCTCTCAAGATTTATTTTAAAATAATTGCCTAAGGTATTTTTGATATATTCAAGCATTAATAAACATCAAAAATGTATTTGTGTACTTGTGCCCAAACTGTCATTTAGGCGACAAGTATAGTGATAAGATTGAAACCTGGGAACCATGGGATGATTAAAACCCACTCTTCCCCAAAATCACGGAACCTCCTCATAAACTTTTTTTATAATAAACAAGGTTTGAAAAAATGAACATTAACTAAATATTTGAAGTATAGACATGCCACACAATGAGTAATCTTAGTTGAATATATACATTGGTACAAGTATGATGTAGGACGAACAAAAACCATTGAATCTGCAAATTATGGTATTTGATTTATAGAATGAGAATAGGTTTGTGGCTACTTCCTCTAATACCTCCACCATTGGAATCTCTTTTGATATCTCCACAATGTACACACTAGGTGGAGGAGGGTTCAAAGGAATTGAAGTGGAGAGTTTGTTTCTAACTGCGAGATTGAAAGAAATAGACTTCAAGGATTGCTTTTTATTTTTTTTTGTAAAGTAGGCCTTCATATATTATCAAATTAAAATATATATAAAAATAATAATTTTGGTCTACCACTAAGGAAACTAGACCAAATATATAGAAGCATGTTACAAGTTTTGAATAGAGGTACCAAAATAGAATGTAACATAACTAGACAAGGGAGTCCTTAATTAAGAGTAATTATAATAAATGGAAAACTATAATGATTGTGTGCCAATGTAGGAAAGTAGTTATGAGCAAGGATAAAAATATGTAGAAAAACATCATTTTTTACTATTGGGAGAGTCCACTTGGATAGTTGGTGCTTGGTCATCCTCTTCATTGCTTTGAAGGTCTATTTTGGCCATTTTTTTGCAAACTTGTTCAGCTTGTGGTACATACTATTGACTTGTTATAGAGCATCAATAAAAAGGATTATTTCTTCATGGCCCTCATTTCTCTTGAAAAGAACCTTGCCCATGACGGTCTTCAACTGCCAATATGAATCCACAATTTTTATGTACTACATTTGCTTGGTGCAAGTGTTGTTAATGTCAGGAACCCACTCGCTAACATCTTCCTCAACCTATATATCTGATATAAATCATGTTTCAATTCAAACTTCCTACTTGGAATCCTCTAATTCTTCCTATACCAAATGGGGAGTGAGGCCTTTGAGTCATCGAGCTACAACTTCCAAGCTCGCTTGAGCATGTTTTTGTGGTGAGAATATTTGCTTATAGAGCCCTTACCATGAGGAATGAATATCCTATGACACATGATAATAAGGATGCAGAAATATATGGAGTTGGTGAGGCCAAAGGAGGGAGAAAAAATTTAGAAAAATGTAGAGCAAAGAGGGAGAGTGGAGATAATTGGGGTGCACTAAATATGGGTATAAGGTTAGGAGGGCATGACGTACAATTGGGTTTTGTGGCCATTAGATCCAATGGGTCATGTGACTCATCTCCACCTCCTTATTTTCCATCTTGGTCAATGGCTCACCCTCATAAACCTTCCTCCCCTCCAGAGGTATTCGACAAGGAGATCCCTTCTTCCCTTTCCTCTTCATACACATGGCTGAAGGCCTTGGCTGCACCATTAAATTTGCTAAGATGAGGGGTTTCTTAAAAGGCCTCTCTCTCCACATTATATAGCCCACACCCACCAACAATTTGTGGATGACACCCTCCTCATGAATCACCCTTGTGTCCAAGAAGCTAGAGAAACCAAATCCATCCTTAAACTCTTCTCTCTTGCTTCTGGAACCTATATCAACCTTGATAAATCCCAAATATTCTTCTTCAACACCTGCATCATCGCCCAAAGAAACATTAAACACATTCTCGGCTTCACCATTACTTCCCTCCCTTCCAAATAATTAGGGTCCCCCATTACGATCTCGGTGATCCAACACTCTTCTTGGCGAGACATCCTCGACAAGATTACCTCCAAGCTAAATTGTTGTACCTTCCATGCCCTCAACATATCCAGTAGACTAATCCTTCTCAAATTTGTTTTGCAAGTGATGTCCCTTTACTTATTCTTACTTTAGCAACCCCTAAATGGGTTCTTAAAAGCATCAGGAACATCTAGTGCTCCTTTATTTCAGAGGTTCATATATGAAGCACAAATGGCCCTTAGTCAAGTGGGACACTCTCTACCTCCCAAAGGCACATGGGGGGCTAGGTATTTGGTATCCGGAAGCATAAAACCAAGTGATGGGTAACAAGATCTGGTGGAAATGGATTAAGTATAAACAAGAACCATGGCCCTGACTATGATACACCAAGTATGCCATAAATATTCATCAGCATGACCTCATTCATCTCTCCACTCCTCCATCTAACAACCATATTTGGAATCTGGCCATGCAAGGCAAACAATTAATCCACATGCACAATTTTTTGGAGGGAAGGGATGGGCACTCAACCAACTTTGAATATGACTCACGGAAACAAAGTCCAAGCCTTTCCACCACCCTTCCTACCCCCCCCCCCCCCCAGTCGGGATCTAGCTCCCAGTGTAGGGCATATCTCAATACATCAATTCTAGACAAATCTAGATGACAACTCACATCACAACTAGGCTCCATATATCTTATGTGAGGAGGAAAAATCTAAATTCAACAGATGTCTTCTTTAGTAAGATCTTATAAAAAGAACCATTGAATTCAAAGAAGGAAGTGACACGCTTCATTAGGGCTATCAATTTTTGGGACAGTCATCATTTAAGAAAACCTACAACATCCTAATAAAGCCAAATTTCCAAGATCTAGACCCCTACTAGGCCAAGTTATGGAGCATGAACACTTGGCCTAAAATTAAAACTTTCTCATGGCTCCTCACCAAGCACATGTGTAACATCACTAGTGAAAATTCCATGTATTAAAAGTTAATAAAGGAAAAAATAATAACCACTGTTGATGGGACACTTATTCCAAGCTAAATGCTAGGAAAAACATCCTAGTGGGTGTTCATTTGGTTTATTATGGCTAAGTAAATTGGCAAAGGCAATTACTAAGGCTTTGGAAAGGCAAAATGGCATTTTTGGCACATTTATTTATGAAAATAATGGAAACTAGGAGAAAAGGAAGGTGAAAAATCACACGTTGCATGTGAGGAGGAAAATGAAGGAAAATAATGGAAAATGAAGAAAATAGAGGTCTAATTGAAAAAAAAGCGTATGAGGATCAATTTGTAACATTTTTTCATTTTATTTTTAGAGCTCTCTCATTATTATTATATATATATATATATCTCTCTCACTCTTGGACACAAAGTTTTCTTGGAGCACTTTGGCATTGGATCAAGAAAGATAGAGAAGCCAAGAGGAAGGAAGGACCAAGTAAGGAAGAGCAGGATCAGGTAGCTACAACATGATTCTTTGTAAGTATCGATTTGCATGTGTGTTTTCCTTGCTATATTTGGAATGCATGATATTTCATGTGGTTCTTTTGTTGTTATGGCATGGGCTTTTCCAGGTGTGACAGTGTTTTCAGCCTAGCCTTTCCATTTCGAGATAGCCATGGTGTGATGGGGTTCTCATGTTTGTTTTGAGTTGGATTTCCAGATGGATTCGAAGCTGAGTGAGGTGGATTTCCGAATGATAGAACACATGGCTTAGTAACCCCTGAATCGGACTATGGGTTGTGGTAAAGCTGTATTTTGTGTTGCCTCGGTGGGCCTAGGAATCCTTGTCAGTGAATGGTGGGATATACAGTAAAGCCAAGAGGTGGGTGCAACCCCTAAACCGGACTACGGGTTGTGGTAACGCCAGATTTTTTGTTACCTTGGTGGGCCTAGGAATCCTTGTCAGTGAATGGTTGGATATACAGTAAAGCCAAGAGGTGGGTGCTCTCCATCAGGCCTAGTAATCCCAGGATGGGATATTTGGTAAAGCCTAGAGACTGGGTCTCGGTTTAGGGCCTAGTGATCCGGTATGGATTGCGTAAATCCTTAGATACTAGTGTCTCGGTTTAGTGCCTAGTGATTTGGTGTGGATTGCGGTAAATCCTAAGAGACTAGGAGACAGGAAAAATACTCACGGTGTAGGTGGAGAAATACAATGGCATCCATGTTTGTTTTGGCCTAGTGATCTGGTGGAGATCATGGTAAATATTGTTATTACATCTTTATTATGTTGACCTAGTGATCCAAGATGGATTACAAAAAGGTCGGGTTTCTATTGATGAAGGTGAGGTGGTTTAGCCTCGAGATGCCCTAGTTGGTTTTTTTGGTTTGAGCCCCATATTCATGCTTGGAATATGGCATGGGGGTGAATGGATGAAGAGAGATTTGGCTCAGTCATTCTATGGTCGGGTGGAACATGGTAGTCCCATATTGTGTTGTATTTTGCATTCATTGATAAGAGGTTATCTCCTTGATATCTTATGTACAAATGTGCTAGTTTATATGTGGATTTTATGGTTGATGTATCCTTGATATTTCTGTTGTTATTATGTTGGTTATAAGCATGAATTATGACAATGATGATTTATGGCTCTCCTCATGTTTTGATTTGTAAATGAATGAACAATGTATCTATGACCTAACAAGATGATAATGTAGCCAATGATATAAGGGAACAATGCTTCTTTGCATCGAAAATTTTAGGGGCTAATATTGGCAGATGGGCTAATTTTCCATGATTTCTGCAAAAAAAAATATTCGCCAATTTCCAATTTTTTCTAAAATTGATTCGCCCAAATTTTACAATATAAAATTATTTTACCTTAAAAATCGCCAAAAATATATAGAGGCTATATATAAAATCATTATAAATTTGAAAAATTTTATAAATATATCAATAAGCATTTTTTAGTTTGCGTATTAGGGACTAGTGAGATTCGTCAATGTTTTTAAACTTCAAGATAATTTTCCATCCTTAAAATTTTCCCTGCTTCTTTGTGATTCTCAAATAAGTATGAGACCCCTATGCTTTAATTTTTTGTTTGCACATGTAGATTAAATATTTGTGATATTTTTGACTAAATGCATGCCATGGCTAGTAGGGGTCCAGTCAAGCACTTGTTCAAGTAATTACATTTGCATCATCATTACCTTGTTATATTTTTGTTCTAAAGGTGTCATTTAATTATGGGTTGTGGGCTTGAAAAAGTGGCTCAAATCCCAGGGACATTGGCGCAGCACTGAGAAAAATAGGTCCCGGAATCTAGCATGCCATGTTGTGGGAGCATCCATAGCCCTCTAGACGCTGGCATGCCCATAGCATGGGAGATTTCAGGATTTAATTGGTCTAAATACTTAGTGGGACCCAGGGGCTAGTTGCCGGAAAGGTTGGGATGGTTCCTGGGAGTCCTATAGCTGATGTGGAAGGTCTTTATGTTGTGTTTCCATTGATTCCACTTCCTTAAGGTCACATAGGAGGTTGAATCCAATCATAGTAGCCTCTCGTCGCATGTTTACCCCGGTTGGATGGTCACTTGGGTAGCTATGGGAGGAGGGTATTACAAAGTGGTATCAGAGCATGGTTCACCCCTTGGATTGGATGGGCAGTGTGTGTTGGTCATGAATTCATGTTAGTTTCATGTGTGTTAATCATCCTTGTGGTTTATATGCCTGTTGCATATGCATGGTGTCGATCATGGTCGTATTGATGTCGCCATGTGAATGAGGATGTTGTTATTGTGAAGTGTGTCGTCATGAGTGTATGATTGGTTACATGTTTATGCTTGCATATTGTCAATGTACCTTGGTATGGTTGCTGATGTCCTGCATAAGGTCATGGTATGTGTAGTTGATATGGTCATGCATTGATGACTGGACTCTAGCTAGACTGATGGTTACATGGTTATATGCTTATGTATTATATGTCTATATGTTGATATGATTATGTTACACATGTATTACGTTGATTTGGTTGATCTTGCAGATGAGATATCCTCCTTGACTTATGCTAAGGTACGTTGGTTTATTGTGATTTGGTTTAACTAACATAGTATGTCGTGCAGGAAAGAGATCAAAATGGCTAGCAAGATGGTAGACTAAAAATATTATTCCTATTAATCATATGAGAAGCATGGTGTTCGGCACTATTCTGATTTAGCAGACACATTGAGAAGCTTGAAGGAAGAAATAAGGACTTGTAAGGCAGACAATGACAAAATCATGCAGGCACAAGATAAACAAGCAGAGGTTAATGCAATACTTCTCCAAAGTTTTTCATAATTGCAGTGACATTGGCCACTTCGGATAAGCCATGGACAGGAGGAAATAACTAATGGGGCATATGGCAGTAGGTCTCATGGTGGTCACAGATCAGATAGAGATGACACAGTTAGAGATGGAAGGTTGTTGAGCACTTCGGATAGTAGATGTGATGGACACAGGTACAACTTTAGTTCTAGTTATGATAGGCATTATGATCATCATCATTATTATCCTTATAGGAGGAGTGATAGGGGATACTTTCCATATGACTTTAAGAAAGTAAAGCCACCTACTTTTGAT
Organism: Pinus tabuliformis; assembly: GCA_031772625.1. NCBI lineage: Eukaryota > Viridiplantae > Streptophyta > Pinopsida > Pinales > Pinaceae > Pinus > Pinus tabuliformis. The sequence goes on from CM062819.1 coordinate 1,620,685,142, forward strand.
GGAGATGTGAAGAAGCTAGAAGATGCAAAGGCTTGGATACTTGGTATGAATAAGTTCTTTGAATTTCATAATTACAAAGATAACATGAAGTCCATAGTATCTATCTCCAGCCTGAGAGGTAAAGAAGACATTTTGTGGGATGATGTGAAGTGGGTCAGAGACATCAGGACAGATTACTTGACTTGGCATGAGTTTAAGAGGCTTTTCAGGAAGAAGTACATGTCAGAAAGGTACTACGACAGTAAGGCCAAATAATTCTATGAGATAAATATGGGATCAATGACGAACGAAGAGTACATTACCAAGTTCCTAGATCTATTGAGGTATGTACCATGTCTTAAATATGAGAAGGCTAAAGTTTAGTGATTTGTTTGTGGTTTTCCATTAGCATTTAGAGTTCGGATTGAGTATGATGAGCCTTGGTCACTTAAGGAGGTTATTTGAAAATTGAAACATTACTATGAACAGGCAAATCGAAAGAATGAATCTCAGCAAGAATGGAAAGGGAAGGGTAAATGGCAGCCGAAAAGAGAAAGGCCTCAAAATGCAGAAGAGAAAGAAAATATGGCACCACAAAAGAAGTTCAATGCATTTAGACAGGGACATGGGTCACAACAGCAACATAGAGGTGATGGTACTGGACAGTTGGAGTGTTGGGCATGTGGTAAGGAACACCTTAAGGCATATTGTCCACAAAATCAAGTGGTAGGCCTCAGATATATAGTGCACAGGAGGCACAAACTGTTGGGGATGTTGATCAGAGCATTCCTCGTATCTATGCAACATTGGATAACAGACATGTAGACCATCGGGCATCTATCATTGAGATGGATGGTAAGCTTTGTGATCAAGTAGTTTCTATTTTGATTGACCCTAGATCTAATTATAGTTATGTTAGTCCTTACTTGGTGGATAAGTGTGGTTTGAATAAAGAAGTGCATGCAGAATCTTGGTTAGTGCAGTTGTCTATAGGTACAAAGAAGCGAGTTCACCATTGGGTAAGAGCTTGTGCATTTGATTTGAATGGTATGCCTACTGTAGTACATATGAATGTATTACTGTTGGGATCATACAATATGTTGTTGGGCATGGATTTGTTATACCTTCATAGGACTAACGTGGATTTTTATGGAAAATCCATTGAGTGCATGGATGACAATGGAGAACCAAGAGTCTTACAGGGAAAGAAGAAAGCCACATCAGTTAGGATGGTGACATCTATGCAGGAAAAATGTAGTCGCAAAAAAGGGTGTGTTATTTTTCGTACATATCTCTAATGACAAAGGTAAGGAAGTTGAGGATGCAGATGTTTTGAGTAGGTACCCAGTTCTACAGTAGTTTCAGGATGTGTTCCACGTAGATATTTTATAGTTTCCACCTCATAGGGAAGTAGAATTTTCTATTGAGTTAGTGTTAGGGGTAGCTCTAGCATCAAAATCACCTTACAGGATGAGCACAGCTAAGTTGGTACAGTTGAAGTTGTAGTTGAAGGAAATGTTGGACAAGGGATACATTAGACCAAGTGTATCACCTTGGGGCGCACCGGTATTGTTTGTAAAGAAGAAGGATGGTACTCTCAGATTATGCATTGACTATAGGCAGTTGAACAAAGTGACCATCAAGAATAGGTATTCGTTGCCGAGAATTGAAGACTTGTTCAATCGGTTGAAGGGAGCAGCAGTGTTCTCGAAGATTGATATGAGATTCAGATATCATCAGGTACACGTCAAAGAGGAGGACATTTACAAGACAACTTTCCGGACTAGGTATGGGAATTATAAGTTTGTTCTAGTTCCATTCGATTTGACTAATGCTCCAGCTACATTTATGTGCTTGGTGAATAGTGTGTTGTGTCTATATTTGGATAAGTTTGTTATTGTGTTCATTAATGACATATTGGTATATTCTAAAAATGAGGAAGAGCATGTCGAGCATTTAGTAGTAGTGTTGAGGTTGTTGAGAGAGCATTAGTTTTAAGCTAAGCTCAACAAGTGTAGTTTATTTCATACTGAGGTACACTACTTGGGACATGTGGTTTCCAAGGATGGCATAGCAGTGGATCCAAAGAAGATAAGAGTTATCATGGAGTAGGTAGCTCTTAGGAATGTGGATGAGGTCAGATATTTCATCGGTTTGTCAGGCTATTACAATAGGTTCATTAGGAACTTCTCATAAATTTCTTACCCTATTACATCATTGCAGAGGAAGGGTAATAATTTTGAATGGAAAGAGGAGTGTGAGGCCATTTTTGAGCAGCTTAAGCAGTTGTTGACACATGCACCAGTGTTAAAGATTGCAGATCCATACAAAGAGTTTGTAGTGTGTACAGATGCTTGTAGGAGAGGACTTGGTGGAGCCCTTATGCAGGATGGACGGGTGGTATGCTATGAGTCACGAAAACTGAATGAGCACAAGTAGAACTACCCAACACATGATCTTGATTTGGAATTCATACATGCATTGAATAATATGTGGAAGAATTATCTTCTTGGCGGGAGGTTTGTACTGATGAGTGATCACAGTGGGTTGAGATACTTTTTTGACTAGCCAAATCTGAATGCCATGCAAGCTAGATGGTTGGCCACGATCACTGAGTTTGATTTGAGATCAAGTATATCAAGGGTAAGGAGAATAGGGTCACAGATTCTCTTAGCATGCAGATACAGGTAAATCATATAACAGCTATGAGTTCCTATGGGACATATCTACAGGATAGGATCTTGTAGGTAGGTCAGCAGGATGTCAGGTATATGGAGATTGTGCATAGGTTGCAATAGAGTATAGTTACAGGAACAGGTACATGTAGTAGCACAGGAACATGTACAAGTAGTAGTACAGGTAGTAGTACAAGTAGAGATACAGGTAGTGGTACAGGTACAGATGCAGGTGTGCAGGATGTGTATTATTGTCTTACAGCAGATGGATTGGTCAGGCTTAGAGACACGATATATGTGCTAGATAGAAGTGAGATCAAGAAGGTGATCTTGAGGGAGTTTCATGCGAAACCATATTTAGGTCACCCATGCTATTAGAAGACATTGATAGCAGTGAAGAAATTTTATTATTGGCCGAATGTGAAGAAGGATGTAGCAGAGTTTGTGGCTAGGTGTTTTGAGTTTCAATGGGTGAAGGCAAAGTGTAAGCATTCAGGTGGACTGTTATAGCCGATTGTGATTCCAGAAAGGAAATGGGAGGTCATTTCCATGGATTTTATCACAAGGTTGCCGAGGACAGTGAGGCAGCATGATTCCATTATGGTTTTCATGGACTAGTTGACAAAGGTTGTGCACTTCATTCAAGTGAATTCTACATTCTCAACTACCAATGTAGCACAGGTATTCATTTGATATGTGGTAAAATTGTGTAGAGTTCAAAAATAGATTGTGTCAAACAAGGATGCAAAGTTCACCTCCAAGTTTTGGAAAACGTTTTTTGCAGGTTTGGGCACCGAGTTTTCCTTCAGTACATCTTATCAGACGCAGATAGATGGATAGACTGAGAAGGTCAACAATATATTAGAGAACATGTTGAGGATGTACGTGAGGCATCAATAACGAAAGTGGGAAGAGTATCTTCCACTCGTAGAGTTCACCTACAACAATGGGTATCAGGAATCCTTGAAGATGAGTTTGTTTGAGGCATTGTATGGATGGAATTGTAATACTCCCATTAGTTGGAGTGATCCAGTGAACAGGGTGTTGATTGGACCGGACATGTTGGTAGACATGGAACAGGAAATGTAGGTAATAAAGAAGAATTTGAAAGCAACACGAGATAGGAAAAAGAGCTATGCAGATCAGAACAGGTTGTTTAAGGAGTTTCAGGTTGCGGAACAGGTGTACTTGTGAATCAAACCGAAAAATACCTCCTTACATATTGGATCATGTGCCAAGTTGGCACCATGGTTTTGTGGACCCTTCAGGATCATTGAGAGGATTGGGCTAGTAGCCTATCGACTTGCACTACCTCCAACAATGACAGTCCATGATGTTTTCCATGTGTCCTTGCTTAATAAGTATGTTCAAGATGTTGATCACGTGATTGATTGGTCCGTATTGCAAGTGGAACTAGATGGAAAATTCCAACCGGAGCCTCGGTGTATATTGCAAAAAAAGGTGCTCATGCTCTGGAATCAAAAAATTGAGCAAGCTAAAGTGCAGTGGAAGCAATTTGGGCTTGATGAAGCTACATGGGAGATGGCGGGTCAGATGTGGGCTATGTATCCTTCATTGTTTGTTGGTTGAGGGAAAACAGTTTTGGTATGATGTTTGGTATATTTTTTGGCACATGTTTTGGTGATGTTTGGTATATGTACATATATATATATATATATATATATGGATGTAAATATTGCCTTGAGCTATGTTATAAATCTCCAATAAGCAGTATGGGTGTCATGTCATTATGATTTTATGCTTGCTATTTCATCATGTTGTTTTTCTTCTCAACAAGGTGATCATTGTAAATAATGCATCGAGCTATGTTATAAAGCTCCTTGAGAAGTATGATTGTTTTTCAGCAATTTTACTGAGGTACAAGTGTGGTTGAACACCAAGGACAGTTTCCCCCAAGGCGGAGGGTTCTGTAATAGCCCTGGTGAAAGTTCCATGTAATAAAAGTTAATAAAGGCAAAAATAATAACCACGGTTGATGGGGCACTTATTCCAAGCTTAATTTTGGGCAAAACACCCTAGTGGGTGTTCATTTGGTTTATTATGGATAAGGAAACTGGAAAAGGCAATGGTTAAGGATTTGGAAAGGCAAAATGGTTTTTCGGCGCATTTATTTATGAAAATAATGGAAATTAGGGGAAAAGGAAGGTGAAAAGTCATAAGTTGCATGTGAAGAGGAAAATGAAGGAAAATAATGGAAAATGAAGAAAATAGAGGCCTAATTGAAAAAAAGGCTTTTGAGGATCATTTTGTAACCTTTTGCCAGTTTAGTTTTAGAGCTCTCTCATTACTCTCTCTCTCTCTCTCTCTCTCTCTCTCTCACTCACTCACTCTTGGACACTTAGAGTTTTCTTGGAGCACTTTGGCATTGGATCAAGAAAGGCAGATAACGCAAGAGGAAGGAAGGAGCAAGCAAGGAAGAGCAGGATCAAGTAGCTACAGTAGGATTCTTTGGAAGTATCAATTTGCATGTGTTTTCCTTGCTAGATTTTGCATGCATGGTATTGCATGTGGTTCTTTTATTGTTGTGGCATGGATTTTTCTAGGTGTGACAGTGTTTTTAGCCTAGCCTTGCCATTTCCGGATAACCATGGTGTGATAGGGTTCTCATGTTTTGGTTGAGTTGGATTGCTGGATGGATTCGATGCTAAGTGAGGTGGATCTCTAAATGATAAAACAAATGGCCTAGTAGTCCCTGAACTGGATTGTTGGTTGCGATAAATCCAGATTTTGTGTTTCCTCGGTGGGCCTGGGAATCCTTATTGGTGAATGGAAGGATATACAGTAAAGCTAAGAGGTGGGTGCTCTCCATCAAGCTTAGTAATCTCGGGATGGGATATGCGATAAAGCCTAGAGAGTGGGTCTCAATTTAGGGCCTAGTGATCCAATATGGATTGCGGTAAATCCTGAGAGACTGGCGTCTTAGTTTAGGGCCTAGTGATCTAGTGTGGATTGCGGTAAAACCTGAGAGACTAGGAGACATGAAAATTCTTCACAGTGTAGGTGGATAAATCTAGTGGCATCCATGCTTGTTTTCGCCTAGTGATCTGGTGTAGATCCCTGTTATTACATGTTTATTGTGTTGGCCTAGTGATCCGGGATGGATTACGGTAAAGCCTGGTTTCTATTGATGAGGGTGAGGTGGTTTAGCCTCGGGATGCCCTGGTTGATGCTTTTGGTTTGAGTACCACATTCATGCTTGGAATATGCCACGGGGGTGAATGGCTAAAGAGAGATTTGGCTCAACCATTCTATGGTTGGGTGGAACATGGTATTCCCATCTCTCCTTGATATCTTATGTATAAATGTACTAGTTTATATGTGGATTTTATGGCTGATGTACCCTTGATATTTTTGTTGTTATTATGTTGGTTATAAGCATGAATTATGACAGTGATGTTGTATTTCTCTCCTCATGTTTTGATTTGTAAATGAATGAACAATGTATCTATGACATAATAGATGATAATGCAGCTAATGATATAATGGAATAATGCTTCTTAGCGATTCTCAGATAAGTATGAGACCCCTGTGCTTAAATATGCTGTTTACACTTGTAGATTACATATTTGTGATATGTTTGACAAAATTCCCATCATGGCTAGTAAGGGTCCGGTCAAGCCCTTGTTCAATTAATTACATTTGCATCATCATTCCCTTGTTATATTTATGTTCTAAAGGTGTCATTTAATTATGGGTAGTGACCTGGGCTCTGGGCCTGAAAAATTCAATCTCGGGGACACTATCACAACATTGAGCAAAATAGGTCCCTGGACACTAGCATGTCATGCTCTGGGAGTGTCCAGAGCACTATGGATGCTGGAATGCCCATAGTATGGGAGAGTCCGGGAGTTAATTGATCTAAAAACTCAATGGGACCCAGGGGCTGGTTGCTAGAAAGGTTGGGATGGTTCGTGGAAGTCCTGTAGCTAATGTGGAAGGTTTGTATGTTGTGTTTCCTTTGACTCCACTTCCTTAAGGCCACATAGGAGGTTGAAACCCATCATATTAGCCTCTCATCACAAGTTTACCCCGGTTGTCTGGTTACTTGGGTAGATGTGGAAGGAGGGTGTTACGGTAGGGTCCTCACTTGGGACAATTTGATCAAGAAGGGATTTCAAGTACCGTCATGGTGCACTCTATCCCATGATCAACATGAAACCATGGATAATCTCTTCCTCTCATACCCATTCACAGATAGCCTTTGGCGCAAGATCGATCATAGTTTCCTCAAGAACTCCAGGGAAGAATCATGTATATCTCAAACCCTCAAGCGATGGCCTAATGCTCCCTTCAGCAATCCCATCCTATGTTGTCTTTGGTCCAGAGTGCCCATCTTTCTTGTTTGGAAATCTGGACGGATCACAATCAGAAAATATTCAACAAATCTCAATGGCCTCCTAAAAGTGTATGGCTCCTCTTCCACAAGCACCTCGAAGAATCCATTTCCCTTACCAACTAGTCTGCCAATGATCATCAAGCTCCACCCTCTTAAAAATAAATTATATCCGGGTGGAATCTCAAACCTCTCGATCTTACAGGAACTTCTCCCTAAATTTGATCAAAAGTTCCTTCCCCCTCCTCCTGTCTCCCTCCTCCTCCCCACCACTTCAAGCTAAATTTCGATGGAGCTTCTAAGGGAAATCTGGGAGAGGTTGGCATTGGTGGAGCCTTTAGGGACCACAAAGGGAAGATCATCATAATATACAAAGGTTGCATTGGACATGAAGTAACAATGTTGCAAAGTTGGAAGCTCTAATTGATGGAACCATAATAGCCAAGAACCATCACTTCTTACCCCCAATAGAAGAAGGGGACTCACAAGTCATAATTCAAATTTCAAACTGAAACCTACATGGTTCCTTGGCCACTAAACATGCAATCAGCTGGTGTCTGGATTATCGTGTTCAACAAATAGCTAGCCTAATCTCCCACAGGGAAGCTGTAATCTTCTCTCATGTCAAATGAAAATAAAAGTCTCTAGCTAACTTCATTGCCAACAAGGGGATTGAAGATCAATTGCATAATTAGAATTGGACACCCTTATCCCCCACCATCGAAATCTAGTCCCCTCAGCACCAACAACTTGTAGAGAGAGACTTTCACTCCCAAGATCAGGGTGCACACATGCGTGAATCCACCTGCACTAGAGAAGATTGCCAGCACCCTCCACTTGGCTATAGTCATCCCCCTCGCCTTATAGGTGGTATCAATGCTCATTAAAAGCCACAACTTCTGAAGCCTAGCCTCGCATGCCCGACCCTGAGCTCCCTGTGATACATTTTCCCCGTTGTTTTGCTTAAATCCTTGCCCATTAGGCTAGCTAGCTCCTCCTTTGCGACATATGCCCCTTCTAATCTTCCTTCTGCAAGCCATTGCTCTGTCATGAGTAGAGAGAGGGCCAGGGTGCGTCGTGCGAGTAGGGGGAGGGGAAAGGGACGCCCCCCAACCACCTTGGATGATAGTTTTGTTTTCACCTTGTTCAACTTTGGCATCCCTCTCCACATTATACGTTATGTGCTCAAACCTGAGAAGGTTGAGACTCGTCATGGCAGGACCACAGTGTGGGCTCTCAGAAATATTCTAGCTCATCAGCTCAAGGAGCGAGAGAGAGAAAGAGAAATTGAGGGCTACTGGATGAATCATAGAGCTTTCAACTTATCATAGTCATGCCTCCTCCTCCCTCAAACATTTGGCCCGTGATCTGAGCATTGACTTGCCTCCTAACATTATGTCAGCCTCCTCCCCTACTCCCTCACCTTCTAATTCTCCTCTTGTGCACTCGTCATCCCCCTCAATTCTCATGGCACCAATGTGTCGTCCCTCACCTATTTGCAACGATGTCCACCCAGCTCCTCCTCCATCCCTTGGGTGCACCTCGGCCCCATCATCATCTCCCCCCCGGTCCCAACCCCTGCTCCAACTAAGCTTCCAAAGGTGAACTCATCCATAGGTTCGTATTAATTTCTCGGGTTTCATGGCTCATTCTATGTTGGATTATCCATTTTGGCTTGTCGACAGAAGGCTCAATGCCTCTCATATTGAAGTCTGGAAGTTTTTTTTTTTTTTTTTTTGTATGACTCACGTCAATTTTGTAATCTTAATTTCCACCTCTCATTTCCCCTTCCAGGGGTAGAGGAGAATCTATGACTCAATCTCTTGTTTCCCCGCTCAGGGACAAAGTTCTCTGATGGGTGAAAGGCTTAGCCACCCCATATTTTCCAAACTGTATATTATGTATCTTTCGATGTTTATATAATGTGAATACTTGTTCTTACAAAAAAATTATTTTTATATGGTAATGTTAAATACATTTTATAGCAAAGAATTGCTAAAATTTTGCATTATTACAATAAAGTCCACTTTAACATAAAGTTGATTAAATTAATTTACTTCATAGATAACGTAAGTTCCATGTATATTAAAATTTGAAATTATCATTATTATTATTATTATTATTATTATTTAATAGTAATGAGAATATTTGTATTAATTGCAAAATTTGTGCCTCGATCACCGCTATACATTGGGAGTTACATTATGTTTTTCCTCCATATTCAATATCATCTACAAACTCTTGAACCAAAATTACCCTTTGAAGAGGAATACAACCGATATTAAATATATATAGGTCTTTTGAGGTGAATTCCTTCCAATAGAGCCCCAAAATTAAACAAAAGTTTTAGTACTTATAACCGACTTCAAAATATAATCCTTCATCACAATGTATTTTCCAAGGTCCACGTTGACTAGTAAGTGTGCCCACACACCCCACCGACCCCCCCTCCAAGAAAGGAAAAAATGATATTTGAACATAGGATTCATGTTTAATCCACCAAGGGATGGAGGATGGTCTTAATTGACCATTAACCATCAACTCTCCAAATTTCAAATTGAAACCTTGGTTGGCACATTGATCTTCTTCGTAGTTATTATACCTTAAAATGTGCCTAAAACTCATCTTTGGGATATCTTTTGATACTTCTTAATCTGATTTAGGATATTATCCAAAACTTTATCTCTATAGGGAAAATGTTTGACGAAATACTGAATTATTAAAAAGGAGTCACCCAACAGATAAGAGACTTAAAATTCTTTGGCGAGAAGAATACCATGGAGTAAACCATAAACTTCTTCCTTGTTATTTGTCATCTTCTCCAAACCCCATAAATATTGTAACACTTTTATTTATCTAAGACCATAAAAAACCCTCCCAACCACTTTTAAAAATTTAAATTTATTATTATTATAATAACCTACTTTATTTTCATTATAACTTAAATAATAAATTTAATATATAATTTAATATTATTAAAATAAATAAATAAATATTAAAAATATGTGTTCCGGTATGATTAATATTAATAATAAAAATTAGAGAAGTAACTTTGAAATTTTCAAATTTCCTCGTTACCACAATCCAATTAATAAAAATATATATTATAAAAAAACTCAATTTAATTTTATGCTAATTTTAGATTATTAATTGTTAAAACTAAAAACCATTTTTGTAAATGTGTTAATTGAAAAAATATACATTGGGTTATAAGATATGTATCGAGTTATGCAACCATTTGAATCTTTTAATTATTTAATTAATATATTAATATTTAATAATATAAAATTGGTGTAAATATTATTTATAATAATAATATTTAAAAATAATTTAGTTGATAATAATGATGAAGATGATGATGATTAATTTCCACTAAGACCAATGCGGCCTATCAGATTTCAAGAAAAGTAAAAGAATTTAATTATGATTCTTCAAAATCTTGTTTCGATGATCAAAGAGAAGGGAAAGAAGTGCTCCAAGATCACTATAGTTAGGTTGGCTTAATAAGTCCAGAAGATTTGAAATGTGGCAGATGTTAGGGAATTGAGAGCGGATGTTAGTAAGAGTCGGGCAGTCTAAAAGGAAGAGTTTTTCATCTTCCACCTTCTTAGTATCGCAAATCTGACAGATTCTATCTTCCCAGGGAGTCTTGGGAGTAGACCACCACCCAGTTTCACTTCAAAGCTCATGAGAATTAGTTCTTATCCTAGTGATGTTCATTTTTTTCTTAGTGTTGGTTAACACAGAGAGATAATTCTTGTTATCAAGGGTGGGACTAATCAACTCCTTATAGTATCTTAGCTTCCTTTTACCCTCCAACTCCTTATCATCCCACAACTTGTCCTTAAAATTGGAGGTAATAGTATCTTTGACACTATCCTTGCTTCCCATGATGATCTCCTCCTTAATCCCCCAATGGTTGAGCCAAGACTAGGCATCCTTATGCCACCCACGCTTGAGGCGAAGGTGGGGGTTTTGACTAAAGTTAGAAGCAATTTTCGGGAGCCTCTTAGGGTCCATGTTGTAAATCTTCTTCTTATACATAAGATATCTAAACATAGTTGTATTTTCAATGGGGGACAAGCCAACTTCGATCAAGAGGATAGGATAGGGAGTATTTCCCTTGATATTTAGGTTATAGGTTATGAATTGCTTTTGAATCATCTCAATCTTTCTCCATGACTCTTTGGATATACTGCAACCCCAAACTTCACATTTGTATAAGACAATAGGGGTGACGAGAGTCTTGAAGAGGAACCTCTTTTTACTCCAAATGCAAAGATCAACTGACTTACAATTGTTTTCAAGCTCATAATAAGCTTTCCAGCCTCCAATAATCATTTTCTCGATGTTATAATTCCAGTTGAGATGATAAGGAAAGTCAATACACAAATACTTATAAGAAGAAACATTCTCTAAGCAATGGTTATGATAAACGAAACTACCATGGGTGCTATTTTTGGATTTAATCATCATGACTTTAGTCTTGTCGGTATTAACCGTCATACCCATCTTGGAGCAATAAACATTATGAGTCTTAAGCTACTTGTCGAGGTCATCATGGCTTTTTGCAAGAAGAACAATATCATCAGCATGAAGGAGAAGAGTAATGATTATACAAGCAAGCTCGGTGCCCTTGCAATGTGCAATATCCAGCCCAAAAAAGTAGTGAATAGGGGAATTCATTTAAGTTATTTATTTAATTATAAGTTGTAAAAATAGTATAAAAATTAATAAATAACTAATTATTTTCAATTTAATATAATAAAAATGTTTATATATATATATATATATATAGATATAGATATATAATTTTTTTTATTTTGGTCAAAAAAAATTATTAGTGTGAAATTTTTAAAGATGTAATCAAGCTTATTAAAGTTTTGAAAAAAAAAAAAAAATTACTTTTTATTAGTTTGAAATTTTTAAACATGTAATCAAGTTTATTAAAGTTTTGAAAAAAAAATAGATATTTTGAAAACTAAAAAAATATTATTTTTTAAAATTTAAACAAGTAGTTGCATAAGAAAAAAGATTTAGGGCAACAATTTGACTTCTAAATCTACAATGACATACATACTTTACCCCCCATTTGACTTATACTTTACCCCACAATTTGACTTCTAAATCAAGGCAATCTACAAAGCCATACATACTTTACCCCCCTCCCCCATTTGACTTATACTTTACCCCACAATTTAACTTCTAAATCTAAGAAGGCATACATACTTTACCCCCCATTTGACTTCTAAATCTACGAAGGCATACATACTTTACCTCCCCATTTGACTTCTAAATCTACTAAGGCATGCATACTTTACCCCCACTATTTAACTTCTAAATCTACAAAAACATACATATTTTACTCCTCTGGATTTGAACCTGTACCTTTATAAGAAAAAACACATACTCTTAACCATTAAGCCCATTCACACTGTATTAAGAAATTTAATCAAATATAAACAAACATATTAAAATTTTTATTAAACTCATGTTAAAAAAAATTTGATATCATATTAAACTCTTATTATATTAAATTTTCATATTAAAAAATTTTTAATATCATATTAGTTTAAAATTATATTAAAATATGTTATATATAATATATATATATATATTAAAAAAAATTAATATCATATTAAACTCTTATTATATTAAATTTTCATATTAAAAAAATTTTAATATCATATTTTCATATTAAAAAAATTTTAATATCATATTAGTTTAAAATTATATTAAAATATGTTATATATAACATATATATATATATATTAAAAAAAATTAATATCATATTAAACTCTTATTATATTAAATTTTCATATTAAAAAAATTTTAATATCATATTAGTTTAAAATATGTTATATATATATATATGGGGTTTAATTAAAAACAATAATACATCACAAAATTTCCAAGAAACTAACATATACCACATGCAAAAACACAATATATCAACCTATTTTGACATGTGACACCGATTTACCAATTTGTTTGGTGCCAACTGACAAAGAACATTATCGTCTACAATTTTCAAAGTAGAATCTCTTTAACGTGATTCTCGTGAACTATTGCCTACTTGATTGTACTTGTATTCCATAAATAGTAAGTTATAGATGATCATGTTCTCATTCTATTTAACCTAATCATTGAAAATTTATGTATAGGTGTGATTTTTATGCGTTTTTTTATTATTATTAATGTTTTATAAAAATAAAAAATAAAAAAATTATTAAGTCGAGAGGTTTATTCTACATCCTAAAAGTATTAGAGGATCCTAAAAGTATTAGAGGATGTGTAAGTTTGTTTTGTCTGGTTGTGTCTTTTTAAAATAAAAATAAAAAATAAAAACTATGTTCTAAATAGAAAATTAATATTGGCTATAAATAAAAAAACATGAATATGTTGTAAAGTAATTAGAAGTAAAAAAAATGTGTGAATTAGAGATTTAAATCTTATATTTTTCAAAGATATTTCAACAAAAAATAAAAATAAACTATTTGAAGATCTATGTTAACTAATTTTAGGTCGATATCAACTTCGTATATATCTAAAAAATAATAATAATAATAAATAGTTTTTTATGATTAAAATTTTTATTTGGAGCATTCAAAAATACAATTTAAACAATGAAAAATAACAAATTGTATTTTACACTCTAAAAAAGTTTAGAAGTGAAGAAATTTAATCCCTTTCCACTCATATTAAATTCATATTTAAAATAGATTCGTACTTAAGATAAATCTATGTTGATTTTAACACAACTTTGATTTACTTAAATTTTACCCAAACTTCTAATGTCCTCGAAATTTTATTTCTTTATTTTAATAATTTAAGTGTTCAAAATAAAGTGTCAATGAAAAAAATCATTTTAAAAAATCATTCATAATCTTTCACATATAAGAATCGATTTAGATGAATTTGGAGTCTTTTCTTAAAGATCTAATGGATTCTTTTACCATTAATATCCCATATCTTTCCCACTCTCTTGTTTATTTAAATTCTACCATAGCCTCTAGTGTTCTTAGGTTTGTATTTGTCTTTTAATATTCAAAATACAATGTAAATAGAAAAAGTCATTTTAAAGAATCATTCATAAACTTTGACGTCTATTATAAAATAAAGAATCCATTTAGGGAAAGTTTGCTAATATTTAATATACTAAATAAAAATATGACTATGTTGTATCTCTTGGTTGGGCCAAAACTCTCAACAGTAATAGAAAATCATGGCATTGATTAGTATAAGAATTTAATATCATGATATAATTATGACCATGCATAATAGAGAAATAGTGATTAAATATATTAATTATTTCACTTAGTAGAGTGTTAGTGTTCACTGTATTTTAATGCTTTGGAAATATGGTTATTTTTTTATTATAGTTATATTTGCATTAATATATTCCCTTATAAAAAAACATTAATGGAATATTAAGTATGGGTGTGTTATTAGACTTGTTCTATAGTGGAAATATGGTTTTTTGGTTTTTTTTATTATAGTGATGTTTGTATTAATATATTTCTCTATTAAGCATGGGTGTGTTATTAGACATGTTTTATAAAGTAATTCATATTTTATGTGGATGCATTTTGTTTGGGTTGTATCAATTAATGGAAGTACAAAAGGTCATCTCAAATATATCATTTAACACATGTTATGCCTTTGTTATGTTAAATATTTTTCTAGATTATATGATTACACGAAATACAATTGTTTTCCTACAACTCTTTAGCTTAATCTTCTTTGATACTAAACATAATATCCAATGGAAATGAATAGAACACAAGTATTGTGTAACACCCTCCTACCACATCTACCTAAGCAATTGGCTAGCCGGGGTAAACATGCGACAAGAGACCACTATGATATGATTCGACCTCCTAAGTCACATTAAGAAAGTGGAACCGACGGAAACACACCATACAAACATCCAACATCATCAACAAAACCCTCAAAAAACAAGTCATCCACTCAGACAGCTTGTCCCTGGATCCCATTTTTTTTAAGTCTTTTGGACCATAGTCGCTCCCATGCTATGGGCAAGGGAGCGACCAACAACATAAAGTTACTCTCACAGGCCTGCCTGCCTGCGAATGTGGACTGAAATTGTCAGTGTTATGCTAGCGACTCTAGGATTTGAGCCACTTTTTCAGTCCCAAAGCCCAGGTCACTGCCCAAAAATTATCCATCTCTTCAATTTGGTAAAGTAATAGGGAAATGAAAGTACTAACGCAAATACTTGTTCAAGACCTTGATTGGACCCCTACTAGCCATGACAAGCATTTCGCCAAACATATCATCGACATGTAACCTACAGCTGTAAATAACAGAGTTAAGTGTAGGGATCTCATACTTATCTAAGAATTGTTATGAACCATTATTCCCTCATTCCATATGTTGCATTATCATTTATTAGGTCATAGACACATTATCCATTCACATATAAGTAAAAACATGTTGAAAGCCATACGTAGTTGTTGTCATAAAACATATACATAACCAGCATAATAGGTACAACATACCAATGAAATTGTAGCCATATAAACCACCTATAATCCAGCTTAATGCTCATAGAACTACAAGGAGATATCACCTTTCATTAATGATACAAAATCCAAACCCGGGATGGGACTTCCACGTTCCACCCAACCGTAGAATGGCTGAGTCAAATCTCTCTTCAGCCATTCACCCCCGTGCCATATTCCAAGCATGAATGTGGGATCTCATAGAACACATCAATCAAAACTCATCCAGGGCTTCCAGAGACCATCCACCTCAACCCATCAAGCAATGATTCCACCTCACGGTCAGACATCGCCAAAACCATCATCAGATTGGTCTTTATCCCAGCCTTTCAGGGCTCCAGATCGTTTGTTCCAACCCAGCTCCCAGAACTTGTAACTCAACCCACAGTTGTCATCAGCCTCTAGAGCATTTGTCCAACTAAGGCTTCCAATACTAGTAACTCAACCCACAACTGTTGTCGGGCTTCCAGAACAGTTTTCCAACCAAGGCTTCCAAGACTATTAACTCAACGCATGAAGGGATTCCAGAGCGTTTGTCCAACCAAGGCTTCTATGACTAGTGACTCAACCCAAGTTGTTACAGGGCTTCCAGAGCATTTGTCCAACCAAGGCTTTCAAGACTAGTAACTCAACCCAAGTCATTACTGGGCTTCTAGAGCGTTTGTCCAACCAAGGCTTCCAGGAACTAATAACTCAACCCAAGCTAAGGAAACATGAGAACCAACCAAAACAAACAAGGAAATAAACCCTCAATCTCCATGGCTATCCAAGAAATGACAAGGTTAGGAAATCCATTTTCAATCTAGGTAATACTCCATGCCAGTGACAGATCATGACCAAGAATCCACATGAATGTGCCATGCATGCAAAAACTAGTGAAGAAATCATACATGCAACTTGGTACCTGCAAGAATATTGTTGTAGTTGCTAATCTCGATGCCCTCTTATGCTTTCATGCTCTTCCTTTTCATTCTTGCTCCAAGAATCCAAGTATGCCACAACCTCCAAGAGTGCTCCAAGAAAACTCTAAGTATCCAAGAGTATGAGAGAGAGAAAGAGAGAGAGAAATGAGAGAGCTCCAACACTAAACTAACCAAGTCTTGCACTGACTAGCCTACCCACTAATCCTTAGAAGATTTTTTATTAATGAGGCCTCTGTTTTCTTCATTTTCCATTATTTTCATAAATAAATGTGCCAAAATACATGTTTTCCTCTTTAATGCCCTAGCCATTGCCTTTGCCAATTTCCTTAGCTATAAACAACCAAATCAACACCCATTCGGATGTTTCCCCCACCATTCAACTTGGAATATGTGTCCCATCACTATGGCCTTATATATTTTTACATGGAATTTTCACCAGGGTTGTTACAGAACCCTCCCCCTTGGGGGAAGACCGTTCTCGATGTTCAATGACACATATAACCAACAAGACTGTTGAAAACAAAACATACTGCCCATGGAGCTTTATAACACAGCTCGTTGCAGTATTTACAATGACCACCTGCTAAAACATGACAAACATATTGTTTATTGGAGCTTTATAACACAACTCATTATGGTATTTACAATAACCACACATACACATACACATTTGCTTCAACCAGTAAATAACCATATTGTCTATGGATTTTTATAGATCCAGCTCGATACAGTATTTACAATAATATACACATTTGCTCAACCAACAAATAAAATATACGATACCTGCATCCGCAACAAGGGAATCCAGAGGCTCACACCTCCACCCTCAAAGTAATACCAGGATTCTCCTCCTTCCCAGGAACTCCAAAATCCACTGCCACAGTCAAACCGCATCCAACGTCCAACGCTATAATCCTGTGCCACTTGTTCTCTCAGTGAATAGTTATTGACTCATTGTTCTAGGGCGCACTCCCAATGTGCATATTATTCCATCTGGCAATGCTCATGACCAAAAAAAATCTATCCCTAACCTTCCCTTCTCTGCTACACAGTCCCTTGAGCAATTTTTTCAACCCTTCCGTGCAGTCACTCACCTTCCAAGTTACGTTGGCACCCCCATTCCGAGCAGTCCATCCCTTGGCAAGGCTTCCTCGCATCAGAAGATACAAAAACCAAGGCATATATTGTCCTTAAAACCATCATATCGGTCATAGAATTCTCATGGAAATCAATGGACACTATTGGGTACTAGTGTCCCATAATGGCCCTTCTCCTAAAGTTCTCTACCAGCGTACTGCTGCACGTTCCAATTCCTTTTGTTGTTGCAAATTCTTGCAGTTGATTTCAATCACCCAATCGAGCATTTCATGCATTCCTGTACCAAGCACATAACTTCCATTAGATTTAAAATAATTGAAATAACTTCAAATCATACCTCATTGGTAGTTCATCAAAAAGGTACGCTTGCAATCCTGTTTATTTCCTGTCACGACAAGTCAAAATAGCATCATGTATAAAACTATCAAATCAGGTTAGCTCAAAACATAACCATCAAAATCATAAATCACATATAACCATCATAAAACATAATCATAATTCACATGTAATCATCATAAAGAATAATCAGAAATCACATGTAAAATCACGCTGAAATAAAATACTGATACTTATCCTTTTATCGATCCTTACTTCTGCCTTTGTTCTTATTTCGTACGCACATCGAATCGATTGCCACACCTAACAAACACCTAGTGCCTTCTCCTCAACCAAGTGCACATATACATAGTGTGTATCACACACATACAACCACACATGACATACAACTCCATTCAATACATGAACCTACACCTGACATACAACACATACACCTACACCCAGTGTATACAATACAATACATATGCCTACATCCAGTGCATAACACAATACATACACCTACACCTGGCATACAACACAACATAATACATCTATACTCGATGTACAACACCACACAATACATGAACGTACATAATGCACATACCTAGTACCACATGCCCTCAACACACCATGTATGACATGCACATAATACCACACATGCACCAGTACCATAGGTACAACATGTACACAGTACCACCTATACACCGCACCACCTGCACAATGTGTACACAAAGCCACGCGTGCACTACACCCCTTGTACAATGTGTATACAATACCACATGTACATAGTACCACAAGCGCCACATGCACGACATGTGCACAGAACCACCTGCACATAGCGCCACTTGTACAACATGTACACAACACCACATGCACACCATACCATACATACATAGCACCACATGTACAACATGCGCATAGCATCATCTGTACCCAGCACTGAATATGCAACATTTGTACAACACTATCTGCACTAACATCTTGTACATAATATTGCATAAACAATTGATCAGGAGCTCAAGACCAAGTGTCGAAAATGCTCAATTTTTAAATTGATCGGAACTGGTTTGAACCTAAACGACCAGATAGAGCTCATCCTCCTGATTCTGGTGCCATGAACGGTTCAAAAAACGGTCTTCGTATGAGGAAGTTATGCCAAAAAGAAAAATTGCCCAATAACATTGAAATTTTGAATTTTTTCAAAAAAAATTAAAATAGAATATTCCTGGAATATCCTTATTGGGCAACCAATAGCAGGCTGCCACGTGGCAAGCCCGGAGGCCACCACGTGGCCAGGACGACGTCAGCAGGTATATGGGTTATGTTAAAATTTTGTTGCAAGTTCGCGAAATTGAACCAGTGACCTCCAGGATTAACCAAGCGCTTTACCATTGAACCACGCGGGCAAGTCTTGAGAGAGCAGTGGAGCAATGGTTATTTGAGTTTTAAAGTTTGGTTGGGTGGGACCCAAAGGGGGCCAGCCCCCATATCATACGACCATAGCCCCGTAACCAAGGGCCTTAAGCCCAAACCGCCGACACAACATATCAAACGGTTATCGCCTTGTGTTCACATTACCACGTTAAATGCGGAGTTAACAAACAGTTGACCACCAGTTTAAAGGTTATGGCACGAAATCCTATGCAGAACCGCCGAGCATCCCGTTCACATGCACAGTTATGACAAACGGATAACCGGCTATCAGTTAGCGGCGGAATTGGTGGAGCGCCAAAATTGGTGGGCCCGCCATATTTGTCGGGCCTATCTGGACTCAACTAAAGTTAACTGGAGTTTTTTTAGGGGCAAACAAGAAGTTCAATGAATGAGCCATAAATTTGGCTAGGAAAGTCCTTTTTGGACGAATTCTTTTTTGATTTTGACTAATCAGATGATTTTGAAGCCATTGGCACAGGTTAGAGAGCAATCAGAAGTTGTTTGCAGGTGTTTTTGCTCCGTGGAAGTTCTAGGAGCCACTAGGGCCCAGTATTGTGGGAGCTGTATAGGATTGCAGGTACCCATTGGATGAGAACCTGTAGTCATTCCTGACTAATTTGAGCATTCTGAATCCATTTTTACAGTCCATTTCACCTTTTAAGTCTTGTATTCAATTGTACAATCATTTTGAGCTTTTAATCAAATCAAGGACATGCCCATTTGGGAGCCTTGGACCCAACAGATGTAACCCAGGAGGGGTGAACTACGTCATCATTTGCTATTGCATATGTGGTTGAGTTTTTATTCAGAACAAATCTATTTTAGTATGTTAAATAGAGAAATGAATTAATTCTACTACACATAAAAGGGTCATAAACAGCTGCAAAACTCATCTATTTTTAACTGCAAGACATGTACATCATTTAGACATGTATATTTACTGAATTGAATACCTTGCTAAGCATTTACAAGTAGTTTCAAAATCATATCAAAAACATGTACACACACTACATATGCACAGTATTGCATGCACACAATCATTCCATATGCAACATGTACAACATATGCACAACATTAATGCCACACATCTAAAAGCACATTGTCCTTACCAAGAAACCTTGCTTCCAGTGTCATATTCATGCTTATCCTAGCATACTGCAGACACACTGCTTTCATTTTGACGATGTATCCCTTGGTATAACTTGTCCATAACATATACATAATATAATCACATAATGTCAACTCATAACCACATGATACTGACCTCATATATCTGTCATGACTACTCTTCCCAGTTGATTCCTCGTAAGACCAAGAACCTCTTCATGTTATTTGTCTGCGCAGGCAACCATTCCTCCACAAGAATGATTCATGATGACGCTATCATACAATGAAATAGATACATGGATACATACATATATAATCGTCAACATAAAACAATCATCATCGTGTCAGACAACGACATACATACATACATGTATACATATACAAACATCAGCATAATCATTATCATAACATAATTACTAGATAACATAAGGTCTAGGTTAAGAGAACTTCCTTTATTCATGCACAACATTAAGAACAATCATTCCCAATCATAGCCAAGGCATATGACACATCAGATCCATTTACTTTACCTTTTTTGGTTACCTTTCTCATGTATATCCTGCTATCATCCATTTATACCAATGGACCCAACTAGTCCAACTAGTTGTCATAGTCTTACCCTCCGCTATGCTTACTCACGCATAGAACTTCATCTGAGTTCTTACATTACCTGTTGGGTACATTAAATTTCCTTGAGCTACATTAAATTTCCTCCTTTCCCAACCAATTCCCAAGACTCAAAAAATAAAAGGCAAGCCAAGAAACAAACAAGAAGGATCATGAAAACCAATAACAACAATATGACACCACAACCAAAGTGGTATGGCCATGCACTATACATAACAAAACTGCTAATCAAGAGCAATAAAATCACAAAATACCAAAGGCACAAGACTAAAAATAGACACTATGACTAAATCCCCATGGTTCTCAAGGAAACTCAACCAGAACCTTCTTCAAGGTTTCATGGCAACCTCTCTTGCCATGCAAATCCCTGCATCATACTTCCATAAACACATAACTGTTAGTGCATAACAAAACATAACAATACACCAATTACCTCATTTTTTTGTGCCAAGCACATTTCTTACAACTGAACACATCCACGCCATCTCTCAAGGGACTCTAATCCTTTGGCAGATCCACCTGTAACTAAAGACTAGCTAATATACATGTCAAGTACATGTTCGTGAATATAGAACGTATCCACATAATGTCAGACAATATTAAGGTTAAGAATAATTCATGTGGGCAAAGCACTCATTCGTTTGGAATTAGGGTTTCCAAACATAGCCAAAGGAATTCTTGTCCAACTCCTTCCTTTTACCTTTTTACTTTGCTGCAATTCGAGGCTTACTATGTGTTGTCACATCACCCAACTGTTAGTGATATAAACACATCAACTATTACCTTGTCAGGCCAATACCAGCATGATTCCTGCAACTTCTCACACATGTCAACCACATGTTCCAAATATCAAGACAATCATATCTATCAATTGAAATCAACCTTTACCAAGACTAACAAACATGTTAGAATCCATAGTCAACTCATAGTCATTAGACATAATTCTACAACTATCACCTACTACACTCAAGTACATATCGATTGTCTCAACACATAAGTATTAGCATAATTATCTTAATACAAGATCAATCTTTCATGCCACCCTATAGACTCATACTCATATCATGCAATAAATCAACCATTCAACAAACTAAAAATATACCATGTCAGATAATTCAACTAGGTGACCTAATAGGCACCAAACACTCAAACACTAAATATATGGCATAATCAACAATGAAGCACCCAGTATACTACATAAGCAAACTCATACTTTAGTTTATTTCAGGGAGGCTATCTTGTCTGCACAATCAATCTAGGTTAGCATGATACAACTTCACAACATATCAATCAAACATAAATCATGATATCCATAACAGTAACTAACTAACATGTTCACATTATAAGCTCATAAGCATTTGTTGTTCATGCATAACAATCACATATGTACGATAAATCTAGATTAGTACGACACCATATCACAAATATGTCGGCTCATACCTGAATATTGCAACCATAACCATATGCATAGGTCAAACTAGGTTAACACAATACATATAACATCAAGATCTTCAATGCAATGAACATAACCAGCACGCATATGACCAATCCAAATTACAAAATCAAGATCTCAATGAAATCACCCTAATTATCAAGTTAACTAACATATAACAACAACCAAATAACATATAACATTCTTATCAACAACATATAACATGATCATCAAGTTATCTAACATAAATAAAAATAGCAATGCACACAACCACAAGTTACTATCATTCATAACTATCTGACACATGTGCATATGACTATACTAATAAATTATCATCTATCATAAATGTAACCATAACATCAAAAGACATGTACATAAACCTAATGTATATAAACCTAATGCATATAGAAATCCTTGACTTACATACATGCATGCCAAAAATACAATACCTATATGAAGATCTGCTCTTACCCCAAACTCCAATGCTGTAAACTCATTATGATGCTCTCCATCTTTTGTTCTATCTCATCCAACACATTAGCATCATAGCAACCAATAGCATAATGATGATCTAAATTTCATACAATGACTTCACAAGGCATGTTTGACCTACTATTCATGCATAACTATAACCAAGACTATATGTGCATAACAACTACACATAGACATATAACACATGAGTGAAAAACCATATACACACCATTCTAGCTCGAGTACATTCATCAATGTATTCCCATACCAACTACACAAACCCTGACCTCATGCACGAAAACAACAACCACCTCACGTGCACTTGATAAAATGTGAATAACGATGCATAATCAGCCATACACACATGAAGACATATTTCATGACAACACCTTCAACCTCCACATGGTGACATCACTACAACCATGATCAACATCATGCAAATGTAACAAGCACATGGACTACATGCATAAGGAACACATATGCAACCAATCACAAATGCATGACCAACACATAACCCAAGGAGAGCGCAACAATGCTCTGATACCACTCTGTAACACCCTCCTCCCACATCTGCCCAAGCAACCGTCCAGTCATGGTAAACATGTGACGAGGGCCACCATGATATGATTCAACCTCCTAAGTCACATTAAGGAAGTGGAACCGACAGAAACACACCATACATACATCCAACATCATCAACAAAACCCTCAGAAGACAAGTCAACCACTCAAACAACATGTCCCTAGGTCCCACTGTTGTTTTAGGTCTCTTGGGCCATAGTCACTCTCATGTTATTGGTAAGGGAGTGACCAACAACCTAAAGTCACTCTCACAAACCTATCTGCTAGTGACTGTGGACCGAAATTATCAGCGTTATGCCAATGACTCCGGGATTTGAGCCACTTTTTCAAGCCAGAGCCCAGGTCACTGCCCAAAACTGATCCATCTCTTCAATTCAGTAAAGTAAAATGGAAATGAAATTACTAACACAAATACTTGTTCAATACCTTGATTGGACCCCTACTAGCCATGACAAGCATTTCATTAAACATATCATCGACATGTAACCTACAGGTGTAAATAATAGAGTTAAGTGTAGGGATCTCATACTTATATGAGAATCACTATGAACCATTGCTCCCTCATGCCATATGTTGCATTATCATTTATTAGGTCATAGACACATTATCCATTCACATACAAGTAAAAACATGATGAAATCCATATATAACAGATGTCATAAAACATATACATAACCAACATAATAGGGACAAAATATCAACGAAATCATAGCCATATAAACCACCTATAATCTAGCTTAATGCTCATAGAAATACAAGGATATATCACCTTTCATTAATGATACAAAATCCAAACCTCGGATGGGGCTTCCACGTTCCACCCGACTGTAGAATGGTTGAACCAAATCTCTTTTCATCCATTCACCCCCGTGCCATATTCCAAGCATGAATGTGGGATCTCATAGAACACATCAATCAAAAATCATCCAGGGCTTCTAGAGGCTATCCACCTCAACCCATCAAACAGTGATTCCACCTCATGGTCGAACATCACCAAAACCATCATTAGATCAGTCTCTTTCCCAGCCTTTCAGGACTCTAGAGCATTTTTTCCAACCCGGCTCATAGGACTAGTAACTCAACCCACGGTTGTCATCAGGCTCCAGAGCATTTATCCAACCAAGGCTTCCAATACTAGTAACTCAACCCACCAAGGGCTTCTAGAGCATTTTTCCAACCAAGGCTTCTAGGACTAGTAACTCAACCCAAGTTGTTATAAGGCTTCCAGAACGTTTTTCCAACCAAGGCTTCCAAGACTAGTAACTCAACCCAACCCATTATAGGGCTTCTAGAGCGTTTTTCCAACCAAGGCTTCCAGGAACTAATAACTCAACCCATGCTAAGGAAACATGAGAACCAACAAGGAAATAAACCCACAGTCTCCATGGCTATCCAATAAATGACAAGGCTAGGCAATCCATTATCAATCCAGACAATCCTTCATGCCAATGACAGATCATGACCAAGAATCCACATGCATGTGACATGCATGCCAAAACTAGTGAAGAAATCATACATGCAACTCAGTACCTTCAAGAAAAATTGTTGTAGTTGTTGATCCCGATGCCCTCTTATGCTTTCCTGCTCTTCCTTTGCTTTCTTGCTCCAATAATCTAAGTATGCCACACCCTCCAAGAGTGCTTCAAGAAAACTCTAAATATCCAAGAGTATGAGAGAGAGAGAGAGAGAGAGAAATGAGAGAGCTCCAACACTAAATTGACCAAGTCTTGCACTGACCAGCCTGCACACTGATCCTCAGAAACCGTTTTATTAATGAGGCCTCTATTTTCTTCATTTTCCATTATTTTCATAAATAAATGTGCCAAAATACATTTTTGCCTCTTTAATGCCTTAGTCATTGCCTTTACCAATTTCCTTAGCCATAAACAACCAAATCAACACCCATTGGGATGTTTACCCCACCATTCAACTTGGAATACATGTCCCATCATCGTGGCCTTATATATTTTTACATGAATTTTCACCAAGGCTATTACATATTGATTCCAACATAAACTCTCTCATATATGATTTGTTAATGATGATTCTTTGCATAAGCATAGAGGAAAAAATACAAGGCGATTTCATGCAAATTTTGAATATAGTTACACCTTCATTACCACCTTGACACCCAAAAATGACTTGTTTAGTAGATACTTCCCGTTCAAGGTCCAAGTCAATGATGGCATCCCTGAATGTCAGAGAAATATCGATGCAAAAGTTATGAGTAAGTGGAATACTAGCTTTTAACAAAGCCAATTTAACCCAAAAATAAAAAGTGACACTCAATCTTGGCACAAACATAGATAACCAAACACACAAGAAAATTGTAACAATGACAACATCAAATATCAAATAGAAAAATAATGGATCTCACTAAGTTTTCATCATACACTCCATCTCAACTCCAAGAGAAAGATAAACCTTAATATTGAAAAAATACAATGGAGGATGCATATCTCTCCTTTCAACCAGAGTGAAGAACATAAATTCAACAATATAAGCCTCAAGCAAAGAAAAAAATAAAATGCTTCAATACATTGTGATCATTTATGCAATAATAGGGTAACTAAAAAACTCCTTGTTAGAGAATCAACATACTTAAATCTATTGTTAATATCAACATCTTCCAAACTAGTCATGCACATATGCTACATGTTTCATGGGTGATACTTCTACGTTACCTAAATGGATTATAGATGACAATGTTGTATTCAATAGTTTTGGATCATAGTATAGAAAAACTACATCGTGATGAATCTAGTTCTATGCTCTATCAGATGGTTGTCAAAGTATCTAACAATTAACTTTTATATTTACTCTAAAGTTGTTTACACCATGTTTAGGGAAGCTTCATGAGATTTGGGGTACATGGTGTATGATTAACCCCTAGATGGCTTGTTATATATTTACACTTTGGATATGGCTTACTCAATGATTACTTTCTCTCAAATAGATGCTTGCATGAAATTATTCCTTGGAGAATTGTAATCTTCACACAACTTGCTAGCATTCTACATGTTGGCCACATGGAGGAGATTGATCGTTTGGATGATGCCTTATATTGAAGGGGGATTGTGTGGCATTATAGTGTAAGGAATTGAACCCTAAACAACATAAGTTAATTCAGATTCTTACATGGATGCATGGAGTTAACTTGGGGATGCCCAGGCTATGATAGTTTTTATACAAGGGTGAGTGGAACTAATGGAGCATATGGCTTAAGAGGAGCATTGGATTCCCTGAGGCTTGGAGGATCATTGGACACATCTCTTGGAGAATCCTTGCATTGGAGCCTTGCTTGTGTATGGCACCGCCTTGGAGCTTGACATGTGTTCCCTTGACATGTAGTGGTGAACATGTGTGAACATGATTATGGATTTGTAGATTACTTGTAAGGTTTTGGGCCCACATATATTTTCTTAGCTTTCCTTACCTTTCATGTATATGGATAAAGGAGATATCCCTTCCATAACTCATTGGCACTTCATTATTTTGTGTTAGATATGTGAGGAGAGAAACACACTACTCTATGTGTGTGTGTGTGTGAGTGAGTGAGTGAGAGAGAGTGTGTGTGTTCTTCATCTTTGTATTTTCTCTCTTATCTTAGAAGAACTAGGGTTTCCTATAGATTTTAGAGCATATTGAATACGAGGGTTAGGGTTTCAATCCTTGGAAACATTAAAACTTTGGTTTTGTGATTAAAACCTATATTTTACTTGTTAATGAGAAGAATATAGGAGACGTCTTGGTTGGATCCATTGAAACTTGCTAGTGTTGATGCTAGCTTGTGGAGAATATTTAGTGGAGGTACGACTTTCTTGGTTTTTCCTATCTATGATTTTGGAGAGTTAAATGATTGTATTAGCCCAGGGATGAGGCTATGGTATGTACATGAACTTCATAACAGGCACACACATATATAAACAAACATATACACGTACATGTGTGTATATATCTATCTATCTATCTATCTATCTATATATATATATATATATATATATATATATATATAGATAGATAGATAGATATACACATACACACATACATACACAACAAGTGTATCTATTATATATAGAAGAACTTGAACCCCTAGAAAGGTTGTATTTTCTTCATATTGTTGATTTTCTAGGATGGATATGCTTTTACTATAACACTATGTCTAATATTGGATGGTATGTGGACAATGTAGATTCAAGACAAATTACATATGACAAGTCACTCCTCAATAGACTTCAGGAGAAGAGGGTAGCATGAGTTTAGAGCTTGGTGATGCTACTACTTATCATGTGAGAGGAGTTGGCATTATCTCCTTCTAGATGTCATCAAGTGATGTTTCTAAGTTGAGTGATGTTCAATTTGTTCCTAGAATGAATAATATTGTTTAATTTTCTTATATATAAATGCATTGTGGAGAGTTTCATTTGAGGTACAACAATGTGCCATCATTGATTGTAGTCTAGCTAGTTCATGGACTTTTGCTAGAGGGGTGAGAGAGGGTGTCCTTTTAGGTTACTTATTGATCCTATGACACTCATATATTCTATTCATGTCATTTTATATTATTATATAAAATCCATTAGGTTGAAAATTCATAGGGTTAGGATTCCAAAAACATCCAAGCAAAGGGAAATTTTTCTAAAGTTGCATTAAGTTTGTACTTTGCTAAAATTCCTACATGGGA
The DNA here is from genome assembly GCA_031772625.1 of Pinus tabuliformis. NCBI lineage: Eukaryota > Viridiplantae > Streptophyta > Pinopsida > Pinales > Pinaceae > Pinus > Pinus tabuliformis. The sequence continues at coordinate 1,620,713,347 of CM062819.1, forward strand.
TCAAGGCTTTGTCACAGAGACCACACTAGATGAAAGAAGGAGTTGGTATTGCATTTATAGTATAACTATGAGAGGTGTTTGACCTATTCATATCATTAGGTGTGAAACCTTTTGTTTCTTGTGAGAATCACTTGGACCCTTGGAAGTGTTGTTTCTTCTTCATATTGTTGATTTCCTAGAATCGATGTGTTTTGGTTTTGTTTTTGTCTTCTAACACTATGTCTAGTGTTGGAAGGGATATGGGAAACAAAGCTTTAAGATGTCTAAAAGGGATCTAAAAGGGCCAAAAATTCAAAGACTTCGTATTCAAGTGAAACCAGCACCATTGCATAGATCTTGAAAAAATGAATCCAACGCAACTTGAATGGGCAAAAACTAAGTCTGTATGCAGAAGTTATTTCTAGTCAAAATTCTGGTCCAAGTAAGTCAAAAAGTCAAAGTTAAAGTGGTCAAATCAGGGTTCTAGCATATAGGTTTCCAACATTCAAGGTTCCAATTCATGGTTCCAGTGCGAGGTTCTTATTTATGGTTCCAAGGTCGGGCCCAATAGGAGGCTGCCATGTGGCCCTATCAATGGGCGACATGTGGCATGTCTCATGGTTCCAAGGTCGGGCCCAATAGGAGGCTGCCACGTGGCCCTATCAATGGGCAACGTGTGGCATGTCTCAGTTGGATTAAATTTTGTTATGGACTGACGGACGGAACGAGATTTGATCTTAGACCTCAGCACAGAAAACCCACTCATTCACTGTCACACCATCATTTGACTCTTGTTTTAACTTTTGGTGTTAGATATATTTATTATGTAATGAATTTTATATATTAAAAAAAGCAGGGGGAGGAGGGGGGGCTGAGCCCTCCATATCTGGCAGCTCCGCAAGCTCTTTCCGCACCCTACCAAATTTGACAACCCCCACATCATAACTGTTGCAGGGATAATGTTTTGGGGAATGGCCCACGTGTAGGAATTTACAGGGTAAGTTCCTCAGAAAGAATACCAAGAGGACACCGCTCACAACCAGATCTCAAATCAATACACCAGTATTTTTGACGTGGTTAAAACCCTCAGAGTGCAAGGAGGGAAACAGTCCACGGCCTGTCCCAACGTGGGTACAGACAATTTATTAATCAAAGAATGAAAATTTACATAAGCTTCTCTCATGCACGGATTACCCGAACAATGACCCTCCATGCGCTTTAAATAGAACTCATGGACCAATCGGGTGTCAAGCCACGGATCAAGTGTCGGTAATACCGAGGTGAGAGTGAACCGTCGGATCACTACATATCGTGACCGTCGGATTGTAAGTTACAAAATGTACAACGGTAAAGAAACACACTTTACCTAACTCTAACCTAACTCTATACTAGACCAAGTTGAACTTAACTATATCCTATGTGTCGGAATATCCTAACATCCCCCCTTAAGAACAACTTGGGATAGGATTGAAGGATTTACAAATATGACACAATAGGAGAAGGAAGGAGGCACTAGAGCCTATCCCCCCTTAGTGACAACTTCCTGAACTCCAAGCATATATCGAAGTTTAGTGAACTTCGCCTCTGTGAGAGCCTTTGTGAAGATGTCTGCAACCTGATCATCTGTTGGACAATATTGCACTTCAAGAACATGGTCATGAATGAGCTTTCTGATGAAGTGCATGTGTAGTTCAATGTGTTTGCTGCGCTGATGCTGGACTGGATCTTTGCATAGCTGAATGGCACTTTGATTATCACACCAAAGTGTGGTTGGATGCTGCTGCTCAAAGCCAAACTCTGATAGGATCTGACGAAGCCACAAGGCTTCCTTACTAGCTTCCACGGCACCACGATACTCTGCTTCTGCTGATGAAAGAGAAATGGCAGCCTGTTTCTTACAAGCCCATGTAATAGGTCCTGAACCAAGAGTGAAGACATAACCGGCAGTAGACTTCCGATCATCAAGGTCACCAGCCCAATCAGAATCAGTGAAACCAACTAACAGAGGAGCTGCTTTGGCACTGTAATGAATCCCAAACTGTACTGTACCTCGAACATAACGAAGTATTCTTTTAGCTGCTTTCAATGACTTTCACGGGGGTTTTGCATAAAACGAGCAACAAGGCCAACAGCAAAGGAAAGATCAGGACGAGTATGGGTTAAATACAAGAGTTTTCCGACAAGTTGACGGTATAAGGTAGCATCAACTTCAGGAGAAGTACAAGAGACTGAAAGTTTGACTCCAGACTGAAAGGGAGAAGGGGCTGGCTTACAGTCTTCCATGTGAAAATGACGAAGAATATCACAAGCATACTTGGACTGGGAAAGGAAAATACCCTCTTGGGATTGCAAGACTTGAAGACCGAGAAAATAGTGTAAGTGTCCTAAGTCTGTCATTTCAAATTTCTTTTTAAGGCTGGACTTCACATGGTTTATAAGGTTGGGATCACTACCAGTAAGAATAAGATCATCAACATAAAGAACAAGGATGATGAGAGAGTTGCCCACTTTCTTGGTGTAGACAGTATTGTCAGAATGACACCTAGAAAAGCCAGATTCTAAAAGAAAGCTATCCATTTTGGCATACCAAGCTCGAGGAGCTTGCTTGAGGCCATAAAGGGATTTCTTAAGTCGACAAACGAGGCTGGAGTCTGTTTGTATGAAGCCAATGGGTTGTTCCATATAGATTTCTTCCTGCAAGTCACCATGCAAGAAGGCAGATTTAACATCCATTTGATGGACTTCCCATTTTAAAGAGGCAGCAAGGGAAAGAACAAGGCGGATAGAGTTCATTTTGGCAACTGGAGAGAAGGTTTCAGTGTAGTCAATGCCTTCAACCTGTGAAAAGCCCTTAGCAACTAGACGAGCTTTATGTTTATCAACTTTCCCATCTGGTCCATACTTGGTTCTGTAAACCCATTTGCATCTAACAAGTTTGCGTCCCTTTGGTAGAGGAACAAGATCCCATGTATCATTTGTCATCAATGAATGATATTCTTCATTCATAGCTGTTCCCAATGTGGATGGCCTGAAGCTTCTGCAAAAGTGTCAGGATCATGATTTACTGGAGCTTGAGCCAGTAAAGAAGAGGCTCTTTCAAACTGAGAACGTGTACGTCGCTGATCTGTAGGATCACCGGCAAGATCACCTGCTGCATCCCGAGTAGCACGGACCCATCTTGGAAGTTGAGGATCCTGAGAAGGTGGGGAAGGATTATCATCCTCGCTTTCATCATCAGAAGAAGAAATGTTTTCAAAGATAGAAGAGATAGGAAGAGGTGGCACATCCGCCGGACTAGGCTCGCAGGCCGATTTATTTTCATCAAATTTTACATCTCTTCTAATGATAACATTTTTGGACTTAAATGGAATAAGTCTATAGCCTTTTACATCTTCAGAATATCCAACAAAAGTACATTTCTCACTCTTAGGTTCTAAGGCTTTATGCTTTTCATCTGGAATATGGGCCCATGCTTCACTTCCAAACACACGAAAGTGACTTACATCTGGTTTAATGGAACTCCAGGCTTCTTCTGGAGTGATATTCTCTAGAACCTTAGTAGGAGTGCGATTGATTATATAATTTGCACAATTAATTGCTTCGGCCCAAAAACTAAGACTGAGTCCTTTAGATTGCAGCATACAATTAGCCATTTCCTTTAAGGTGCGATTTTTCCTTTCAGCTACACCATTTTGTTGTGGAGTGTATGGAACAGTATGTTGCATTTGAATTCCATTTTCGGTGCAAAAGTTGATGAATGCATTTTTAACATATTCTCCACCATTATCAGTTCTTAGCTTAAGAATTTGATGTCCAGATTGTTTTTCAACAAATGCTTTGAAGGCCAAAAAGGTGGTAAATACTTCGCTCTTGAGTTTTAAGAAGTATACCCAAGTGCGTCTGGAGAAATCATCAATGAAAGTTAAGAAGTACTTGCAGCCAGAGAATGAAGCAACAGGAAGAGGACCACATAAATCACTGTGCACAAGCTGTAAAGGGGCTGAGGCGTGCCAAGAGGCACGTTTGTCAAAACTGTCCCGATGATGTTTTCCGAGTACACATCCGGAACAAACACCATCTTTGCAAGATACCATAGGAAGACCTGTCACCATGTTTTCTTTACATAGATGCTGAAGGGAGCGATAGTTTAAGTGACCATACCGCTCATGCCAAAGTTTGCTCACTTCATCATTATGAGCAACAAATACTGAGGGAAGATGGGATGACCCAAAGTTGTGAAACTTATACAACCTTTTGGAATCATCAGCAAGACCAGTAGCTAGAATCTGTTTAGGATCTTTTAGATCCTTGATTACAACATCATGAGGTGAAAATTCAACAATTTTACCTTCACCTGAATGAGTTATCTGATAGACAGATAGAAGGTTGCAGGATAAGTTTGGAACACATAATACATCATTGAACTGACCATTGTCTAGATGAACAGTTCCAGTCCCTACAACATTAAGAGATCTATCATCACCAACATATATATTTTTGGTGTTACAATCATTTAAAGAAGAAAACATGGCTTGGTTTTTGGCCATGTGACAAGAGGCTCCAGAATCAATGAGCCACTCATGAGAATGAGAAGAAGAAGAAGATACATTTAATGCATAACCAGACTGAGATGATTGACGATGACATGCAGAAAATGCCGTTCCGGAAGTTGAAGTTGAAGTAGGCTCCAGATGGATGTTATGTTTCTTCATTGCGGCTTCCAAGGCTTCCATCTTCTTAAAGCATTTAGATTCTAAGTGGCCATCTCGATTACAAAAGTTACAATGTCTGTCAGTCTTCTTCCATTTGTTTTTATTGGTCTTGTCATATTGCTGAAATGATCTTTCATCTTGAGGCTGAGTTGGTTTAGGACCATTCCTTTGAGGATAAGACTTCTTAGGATTCTTTGAATTTGGTTGCTGCTGGGCGGCTAACGCTTTCGAGGAAGAGTTTCCAAGATTAAGAAGACCAAGGTGTAAGAGTTTTTCTTGTTCTCTTATTAAGGAATCACAAAAGGAGTCAAAGGAAGGGGGCTTGTAGTCTTTGCCTTGACAAATGAAAGCTTCCCTGGTAGAATGGAAAGTGGAAACAAATACAGAGTAGGCTGGTCCCAACTTAGTAAGGATGGAATAAATAAGGTTACCATCTTCTTTCTTAACTTTAACACCTTCCAAGAGATATCTAAGGGTCTTGAATTTGGACAAGAAATCTTCAATGCAAGAAAAATTATTAGGATCCAAAGTAAGCAACTCATTCTCAAGTTGATGGGCTCTAATTTCATTTTTAATCCCAAAAACTTTAGCAAGTTTTTCTAATGCTTCATGAGGAGTTTCAATTTCTGCAATGTGGAATCTAAGATCAGGAGAAACAGACATTCCTATCAAACCACGTGCTTGATCTTGTCGATTTTCCCATTTTTCGGCCTTGTCTTCATCTTTGGGTTTCTTCTCTTGGTCTGTGGCTATTCTGAAGAGACCTTTACTTCTAAGTAAATCTCCCATGTAGGCTACCCATTGGAAGTAGTTAGTGCTGTCAAGAATGACTTGGCATGGACTTTCCATTTTTTGAAAAACAACTGAAGCTGAAGATGCTGAAAGTAAGTGGTCCAATGGATAGATCTCGAAAAAATAGGCGGTTTTAAAAAAAACGGCTCTGAAAAAGGCTTCCGGATGAAGAAGTTATGGCTTTTTGAAAAAAAATTGTTGACGTTGCCGGCAAAGTGCGCGAATGTGCGGGAATGAAAAAATCCGCCCCCACAAAATGGAGACTTGAACCCAAGACCTCTACTCTCTTAAAAGGTCTTTGAACCAATTGATCTATACAAAATATTTGAGAGAGAGAGAGAGAGAGAGAGAGGGGGGGGGGGGGGGGGCCTCGATTTGCGTGCTTGCCTTGGGAAGACTCTTTTCCCTTACAAAACACAAAACACAAAACCCAACACGAATATCCAAAGAAAAACGAACCTTACGGCTCGAAGTTAGCTTTAGCCAAAAAACTAGAAATTTTAAAAAAAATCTCAAAGTTAGCTTTTAGCCGAAAAACTAAATATTTTTCTCAATGTTTCTGATTTTCCGAGATCACACTAAGGTGCAGGGAAAAGAGCATACGCATGAGAAAAATCCTTTCTTTCTGTTTCTGATTTGCCCAGATCGCACAGAGTCGCAGGGCAAAGAGCATACGCAGAAATGAAAGGTATAGATCCGGAAAAAAAAGGCTAAATAAACCGAAACCGAAATAAGCAGAGAGAAAATGACAGTAAACTGCAAAAAAAAACACTGTATACCTCCCGATCTGAAAAATGACGCAGCTAGGGCTACCGGAAACCTTTTCGCGTGAAACGAAAGGGGTTCCTCACTGAAACAGATGCTCCGAACGCAACAGAGCAATCCTCTCGGCCCGAAAGCAGTCAGAAACAGCAGATCTAGGAAACGACAGCCGCATGCAGTTCTACCGGCTTCAGATTTGGATCACCAACGGACGCGGCCCTCAAATAGCTCTGATACCATGTAGGAATTTACAGGGTAAGTTCCTCAGAAAGAATACCAAGAGGACACCTCTCACAACCAGATCTCAAATCAATACACCAGTATTTTTGACGTGGTTAAAACCCTCAGAGTGCAAGGAGGGAAACAGTCCACGGCCTGTCCCAACGTGGGTACAGACAATTTATTAATCAAAGAATGAAAATTTACATAAGCTTCTCTCATGCACGGATTACCCGAACAATGACCCTCCATGCGCTTTAAATAGAACTCATGGACCAATCGGGTGTCAAGCCATGGATCAAGTGTCGGTAATACCGAGGTGAGAGTGAACCGTCGGATCACTACATATCGTGACCGTCGGATTGTAAGTTACAAAATGTACAACGGTAAAGAAACACACTTTACCTAACTCTAACCTAACTCTATACTAGACCAAGTTGAACTTAACTATATCCTATGTGTCGGAATATCCTAACACCACGAGCCATATTATATATTGTATTTTGGTTTGGAGCCAATGTGTGGCAGGGAATGACGAACCTATTGGCGCTATTTTAAAAATAAAAATAAAAAAAGTATATACAATATCACAACGAATCATTGCAGATGTCCGGATTTGACCCCCCAGCCTCTCCCAAATAATTATTAAATTTTGATCAGTGGACCATAGGCCATTAGTTGAATTTTTTATGCAGCAGATTAATGTTTATGTAGAGTTGGACAGCAAGATAACAGAATTTTAGAGCCCTATTTTGGGAGATCTAGAAGGCATTTTTGTGTGCCATCAATTGTGTTGGAATCTTGAGGTCAAGTAGAACATAGCAGGACCAATAAATATTTGTTTTGATGTGTTTTTTATGTACTTTGATGGATTTAAAGATTTAATAAATAGGCCTCCCCATTGAAGATCGGGCCTCGAGATGTAGGCTTTGAGATAGCCAAACTCTATTATCAATTTTTGGTTTTGTTTTTGTTTGTATGGTTTGTTGTTGTCATTTATTTTGCTACAAATTGCCTACAAGTTTCACATTTCATTATATTTTATTTTTTTAATGGTGATTTTAAAATATGCAAAAAAACCTTTAAAAGTTTTATAAACCAAGTTTCAATTTAACAATCGGGATTCAAATCAAGTGGTATCAAAGCAATTTTTTATAACAGTGGTTTATAAGCGTGCATGATCACCAGGAGAAAGTCAAGGAATGGTGAATGAGAGCTTGTAGAAATAAATTATGAATATTGCTCGAGGAGAAGAATAGTTCAAACTGAGATATGCCCCAAAATGTGGTGAAGAACATCCTTTCGTTCAGAAGCAGGATATGTAGATGCATTTATGACCTTGCGAGCCATGGTTGAGGAGATGTATCGTGAATTCAAGAAGGAAAAATATGACGGTAAACCCAAAGATGAGGAAGCAAAGGAAGAAAAACCTAAAGATGAAGGAAAAGCATGGAAACAAGTAAAGAAACTGAAGATGAGAAAAAGGATCCTATTTCTTTTATTTTTAAACAACCTGAATCATCTTCGTCACAACCTCTATTGAAGTTAGATGTGAAATTTGACTTACCAATATATAATGAAGAAATTAATGCAGAAATATTGGATAACTGAATTAGACAAATGGAAGTGTACCATTGTGTGCAATAGATTATAGATGAGGCCGTAAAAATTAGATTGGCATCACTTCATCTTCAAGGCACAACCCTTGTTTGATAGAAAAGTAAAATGCAACATGGAACTCAACCGATTGGTAAGATTTTTCCATCACGAAATGAATTTATTCTTACATTGAGAAAACAGTTATATCCGTTAGGATATAAAGACAAGGAATTAATTGAATGGAAAAATCTTAAGTTAAGGAAAGGACAAATAGTTGAAGAATAGATAGAGGAATTTCAAAAGAAAGCTTTAACCTTAAATATTCTATTACACGCTCAAGAAACCCTCATGACGTATATAGGTAGATTACCTAAATACATTTGAAATATAGTCTTCATGTTTAGTCTGACTAACTTAGATGAAGTATGTGTCTAAACCACTTATATTGAAGGATGGAAAGGAGGAGGTAGAATGATGGAATCAAATCCTAAAAAGGAGGCTAAAGGCAAGCGAAATATGAAGAGAACAAATTCAATTACACAAGAGGAAGAGAAGCTCTCTTGTAAGCATTGCGAGAAGGAAGGGCATTGTTAGAGCCTAGATCGACCTTAGGCTGAAGGGAGGCAATCCTAGGATAACCACAAACCACGCTTAACCTAGTAGCTAGCCCTACCAGTTCAGGAGAGGGCTCTCTCCTTGTCAATCTCAGTTTGAGATGACTGAATTGAATATGGAATTTAGGCTAGGTATAGTAGCTCTAGGGTTTTTGGTTGATTTTGAAGGTTTTGTTGCTGGATCAAATGGAGCAGGCAGTGTTGGGTCCGAGAAATCAAGTCAGAATTACAGGGTGTTTTGTGGGGTGAGGTAGGTAGGTGTTTTGGAACTTAGAATTGAGTGTGATGGTAAATCTAAGACTAGTGAGGGGCTAAGGAGGGCATGCAAAGGTCATGAATCCTCTTCAAACAGTAGAAAACATTAAAAACTAAACGTATTACCAAGGCAGAGCACTGATATCAATGTATTCCACCTATATATCTTGATTCATTTAGTTAAGAAGAAAGAAATAGATGTTGGCACATATAACACATGAGAGAAACTGGTAACAAAAAGGAGAAACAATGCCAAGACACATTACCACAAGAATCCCATAAAAATAGTTGCAAACCCTGGTTTATTTCCTTGCCAAACTGTTGTAGTGATGTACAATGAAGCTCAAAGCATCCACAAGAGTCCAACCTTTACAAATGACAAAGAAAGTACATAATATAGGAATCAAACCACCTATGCTAGCCATCAGGGGTCGAATCCATGAGAAGAGGGGTGGTTTCAACCATATCTAAACTAAGAACAGGAATATAGGCAGTGGAACAACTTGCCTCTAAAACCAAGGAAACTGATTCATTTACCCCCAAACCACCTCAAAATGATGTATCTACCCTCTAGAGTCATTTTACAATTATATTTACATAGCATAGCATCATTTACATTCATAAATTCATCCAAAATGAGAGTAAAAGTCAACTTGTAGAAAAACTAGGCGAAATTTTGATTTTTGAGCAAAACTGGCAAAATTCATCCTATGCGCAGCGCCACTGATCCTATGTGCAGTGCTTTTTCAAACCCAGTTTTGGAGGCCTTCCCCTTGACCAAATTGAGCCCAAGATAGCTCATTGGAAAGGTCTTCCTGTCTAGTTTTTGGAACATCTTGAATTTTTGCATTTAGAGGTCATTTCCCCCTAAAAAGTGGAATCTCCCAAGGTTTCTTCCTGTTTGTCCAAAAAGTGGCAGAGAGGCCATTTTTTTATGGTTTTTTGGCCTTTAGGTGACCAAGATCTGCTCCAAATTTGATGAAACTTTCTGTGTTTTCTTATTTTTTCATGGTGAATCGAAACATGCAAGCCATTCTTCCAACAAGTGCCTCAGTCAAAATCGTAGCGCCAGTGGCACTGCGCACCTATTGCAATTTCCTGTGTTGCAAAATTTCAAAATGACCAAAATTTGTCAAAACTTGCCCAAAATTGGCACAAGGCACCCTCATCCACTGCTTTGATGAGCTAATGAGGCATCATCAAGGATTTCCAATTTTTCTTGCTCCTCATTGGCCATTAAGGCTTTCCTCAACCTAGCCTTAAGCTTCCTCATTCTTATGTTGCAGATTTTGTTCCGAGTCATGCATTGATAGGCCATGTGGAGAAGCATCCTCTTGTCTCTATTGGCCTTCTCAAGCATCTTTTCAAGGTGTATATTTACCTTTTCAAGCCATTTTTCCCGGTCATTCTCAATATCTCTCTCAATGGAAGTCATCTTGACCTTTGCCTTCTTTGCCTTTTGCTGGTTTTCCTTGATCATTTGCATCTCCATGAGGGCCTGCTTGTCGATAAATTGTTTGTTTTCTTGCTCAAGATATTTAATTATAATGTATTTGGCCCTTGCCAACTTGTCATTTAACATCTGAATATGTGCCTATGGAAGTGAACACTTGTGGTTGTACGGACAATGGTGAAGTGAAAACAGAGTGGAGGAATGGAGTGTATGGAGGGGTATGTGAATGTATGATATGTAAACAGAGTTTATGGAATGTGAATGGGATTTAGGAGAGAGGGTATGGTTTTAGGGAAGTAAGTAGGGTTTGTAGGGGAGTAGGTAGGGTTTGTAGGGTTTGGGGAAAGTGTAAGTAGGAGTGGAGAAATGTATAAGGGGAATGGAATTAGGGAAAAATATATCTGGGAGTGGATTTTAAGGCGAGAGTGAGTGGAGTGTAATAGGATAGAGGGAATGAGGGTTTACTATCAATAATGAGTGATAGCACTAAGAAAACTAGGTTTTAGAACAACAAATTTAGGGTTTTAATTTAAAAGAGGAAAGACCAAGCAAAATCTTCATGAAAGCACCCTAAACAACAATAAGATGACAGTACTTACCTTCAAGAGGAAATTTGGAAGTGATTTGGTAAGTTTGGAGGAAGTTTAGGCTTGGCTGGATAGGTGTGTAGCGCCCTCTCTCAGGTGCGCAGCGCCTTTTCTATGCGCAGCGCCAGTGTAATTTTACACTGTCAAACTTTGCCAGGTGCACAGCGCCTTTTCTATGCGCAGCGCCTTTTGCAGACCACTTTTGGAGGCCTTCCCGATGTCCAAATTGGGCGTGTGATAGCTTGTTGGAAATCTTATCGAGTTTACTTTCCAAAACATCTTGAATTTTCCAATTTGGAGTTCATTTTCCCTGTCAAAAGTCCAATCTCCCAAGACTGGTCAAAATGTGCAGAATGAGGCTGCCTAAATGAAGAGTGTTGTTGCAGTCAACTTTTGAAGGTCTTCCTCAACTCCAAATTGATCTCATAATAGCTCATTGGAAATATAGTTATGTCTAGTTATCATTTGACTCATCAAGCAAGTCATTTGGCCAACCAGGCCAGGAGAAATCTTGATTTTCCCAAGGTCACTCCAGAGGTGCATTAACTCTCCTGAGGAAACTGTATTTTTGACATTTCTCTAAAACCATGACACCTGTGTAAAAAGTGAAGAAGGGTTTTCTTCCTTCGCCTATTATGGAAAAAAACCTCTCTCACTTTTTCCAAATTCATCTTTTCTTGCTCAAAACACAATTTGAAGAAAAACCGTCCCTTATGTGTGATGAATGGCTTGTTCCTTAGAATGACTTCTCGACAAATGGTGGAGACCTGATGTTTGATGATATGAGATGGCCTCATTCCTTATGATATCTCTCATGCCTCCTCTACTTAGATATCTCTGATCCCATAGCCAACCCTAGCTCAGTGGGAGAGGAAATTAGGGTTTGTTCTCTTTTGCTTTTGTAGGCGGATTGATGCTCAAATTCTTTGACTTTTGCAGTGGCAGGTACTTGGCAATATCATCGGATGATCAAGAGCAGCATGAAACCATTTGTTACATATGAGAATGATAAAATTACATCAAATTTAAATATGAAATACAAATGCTCTATTTTCACCTCAAAACTAGTTTTGAGGTGAGAACTTCATTAAGCTTACAAATTAACAAATTTTGACTTTTCTGATCGTTATTAACCTCCTCATGTCTTTGCTGACCATTATTAGCAATAATCACTGAAATCTGACCATGGAGGAAACCCTAGACCTAATGAGACCAAAACCCTATGTAATTAATGAAATAGACTGAAAATGAGCATAAACCATTGACTGAAAGGTATGAAAGGAGGTCAGCAAGTACATATCATGAGGGAAAAACTGAAATGAACCCTACCATCAGTAGATCCATGACCTAATGGAATGCAACCTCATCAGAATGGGACTCCTAGTATGAAATGCAAAAGAGTAATTTTGATCACTGATGGCAGTGGCGAAGACACTGACACTAATAGGCATGACAATAAGCATTGCTGGAAATTGCACCATGAGATGCAACCGAAGTGGTTTAAAGAAAATAAGGGGAAGAAAAAAGTTGCAGAAGCAATAAAATTAGTGGATTTGAGTTCAAATTTAGGTGATGAGGCTCAAACCATAGCATTGGGCTTGGTAGGTAATTTTAGTGATGGTAGTGATTTTGATTCTGATGATAAGAATATATGTAAGTTATTTCACATAAGGGTCATTATGAAGCATACTAAGATCGACACTTTATTAGATAGTGGATCTAAATTTAATCTAATTTCTGAGGAAGTGTTTAAATAGTTGGGGTTAAAAACAAAAATGCATCATAAACCTTACATCCTAAATTGGATGAGAAAAAATCATAAATTGTGATTAACTAAACAATGTATCTTACAATTTGCAATCAAATCTCAATTTGTGGATAAGGTAACATGTGATGTAATGTCGCTAGATGCATGTGGGGTGGTCTTAGGTAGCCCTTATTTGTATGATCATAAAGAAATTTTCTATAGGGAACAGAATCAATATCACTTGTTTAAAAGAGGAATCAAATATATTGTGCACTCTCATCCTATCAAGGCAAATAGATCTTTTATAATAATGTAACAGCATAAAAAGGTAGCTTATGCAAGCAAAAATGTCACACTTAAGTTGGTGCAAGTTGAAGTGCTTAAGCATAAGATAGTACAACAACAAGTGTCATTGCATGACAAGTTGGGTGTTGTTCTAGTTATGAAGATTCGGTAGGGTATAGTTTCACTTATGTGAGTATGTTCAGAGTTTTTATTCAACTTGTTTCTATTCATCATTATGTGGTTGATAACAACAAACATAGTTGTAGATGTGGATAGAAAATGGAACAATTTGTTTTGCAATTTTTATGTTGTACTTCAAGGTGAAGACAACGTTGTCTTCACGTTGGCAAGACATAGTTGTACGTTGTCTTCAACTTGAAATAGATTAAATAGCCTTTTGGAGTTCCAAAAGGTCTCAGCGGGGTGGAGTGGTCCAAAAGGGATCTAAGAAGGCCAAAAAATCAAAGCCTTCAAATTCAATCAAAACCAACACCATTGCGTAGAGCTAAAAATATGAATCTAACATAACTTGAACAAACAAAAACTGAGTCTGTATGCAAAAGTTGTTTGAAGTCAAAGTTCTCGTCAAAGTAAGTCAAAAGGTCATCAAAGTCAAAGTGGTCAAATCAAGATTCCAATAGGCACGGTTCTAGAAGTCAAGGTTCCAATTCATGGTTCCAGCGTGAGTTTCAAATTTATGGTTCCAAGGTCGGGGCCAATAGGAGGTCACCACATGGCCCTATCAATGGGTGACATGTGGCATGTCTCAGTTGGATAATATTTTGTTAAGGACTGAGGGATCAGACAGGAATTGATCCCGAGACCTCAGCGTAGCGAACCCTAGTCAGGCACCATTACACCATAGTTTTACTCTTGTTTTAATTCTAAGTGCCAAATATATTTATTGTGTAATGAATGTTATATATTAAAAAAAGAGGGGTGGAGCCCGCCATATCTAACAGCTTGCCAACGCTTTTTGCACCTTACCAAGTTTGGTGACCCCCATATCATAACCACCGCAGGGATAAGGTTTTTGAGAATTTCCCATGGGACATATTATATATTGTATGTGGTTTGGATCCAACGGGTGGTAGGGAAGGTCGAACCCGCCGACACTATTTTTTTAATTTTTTTTATATACAATGTACCATATCACAAAGAATCCACAGGGAGGTTGGGATTTGACCCCCCAACCTCTCCCAAACTATTATAAAATTTTGACCAATGGGCCATAGGCCACGAGTTCAAATTTTCATGTAGTGGATTGGTGTTTATGCAGAGAAGGACAGCGAGATAGCAGAACTTTGGAAGCTTATTATGGGACATATAAAAGGCATTTTTTAGTGTCGTCAGTTGCGTTGGAATTCTGAGTTTGAGGAGAACACAGCAGGACCAATCAAGAGTTGTTTTGATATATTTTTCATGTACTTTGATGGCTTTATATATTTAATAAAGAGGCCTCCCCATTGAATACTGGGCCCAGAGATGTAGTCTTTGAGATAGCCGAACTTTGTTATCAGTTTCTCGTGTTGTTTTTATTTGTGTGGTTTTTTGTTGTCATTTATTTTGCTGCAAATTGTCTACAAGTTTCACATTTCAATAAATTTGAATTTTTTTAATGGTGATTTAAAAATATGAAAAAACACCTTTAAAAGTTTGATAAACCAAGTTTCAATTTAATGATCAGGATTCACATCAACATGTGACATACGAAAAGCCATTCTTTAGTAAATTTTAGGAGCAATATGGTAGCATGAGTTTCGAGCTTGGTCATGATGCTACTTATGAGTTGGCACCATTTCCTTCTAGATTCCTTCAAATAATGTTCTTGGGTTGAATAATGGTTTTTTTTCTTCTTGGTGTGAAGAAAAATCTTCTTTCAGTTTCCGAGATGAAAAATGTATTATGGAGAGCTTCATGTGAGGGATGGAAATGCACCATTAGTGATGTAGTCTAATTAGTTCAAGGACTTTGTTTATAAGGGTTAGAAAGGGTGGAATTTTTAGGTTACTTATTTATGGCACTCATATATTATAATCAGAGGATGGTTGAACCTTCTATTTTTGAGGAGGCATATTTAGAAAATTTATGATGGAATGCCATAGAGACAAGTTTCAAACATGTCATGGAATTAGGGATTTATTATAGGCTTACCATCAATGGGTGTTGTTGACCTTATTTATTATATTGGGTGTGCAACCCTTCATTTATTGTGAAGCATTTGAACCCCTGGAAGGGTTTTTTATTCTTGTTGTTGTTTACTTCCAACATGGATATGGCTTTGGTTTGTTGCTTGTCTTCTAAAACTATATCAAGTGTTGGATGATATATGGACAACGGATCTTCAAGATATATGACATATGGAAAGTCACTCCTTATTAAACTTTAGGATCAAGAGGGTAGCTTGAGTTTGGAGCTTGGTGATGATGCTACTTATCATGTGAGAGGACCTAGCACCATTTCCTTTTAGATGTCTTCAGCTAATGTTTCTACATTAAGTGATGTTCTGTATATTCCTTTTGTGAAGAAGAATCTTCTTCTGAATTCATGAATACAAATGTAATATGGATTGTTTCATTTGAGGGACAATGATGCACCATTAGTGATTATAGTCTATCTAGCCAAAAACATTGGCTAGAGGATTGAGAGAGGGTTGCATTTTTAGGTTACCTATTAATCATACGAAACTAATATATTCTATGGGTAGGATGGATAAGTCTTATATTTTTTAGGAGACATATTTAAATAATGTATTATGAGATACCCTCGAGATAGGTTTAGAAACTATTTTTGAATTAGGGATTGATTCCATGCTTACAATTGATGGGAGTCTTGTTTATCTTGTTGATGTTATTGGGTGTGAAACCATTGGTTTCTTATGAGAAGTACTTGGACCCTTGGAAGGGTTGTTTCTTTTTCATATTGTCAATTTCATAGGATGAACCTATTACGAATAAAGGAAACAAAGTAATCACCCAACCACCTATTTATGATAACCAACCAATAAATAACTACAATATCACATCCTCTCAATGTTCCCCTACCAAGTCAAACTATTCTACATGTTATTAAATCTTCCCTTACCTACGATTAGATCCTTCAGCTCGTTGTAAAGGTTGACCACTCATTCCCAAGTATTAATAGGTTCTTCCAAATTTTGTAAGGCTTGAAACTTCACCCTATAATCTACTAGTAAATTTCCTAACCCTTATTCTCAATTATATTAAGTGCTTTCCACGTGAATGGCCTAGAAGGCAAGTTATATCCTCAAACTCAAGGCCTATGTATTAATAGTCTACTCCTAAGGAAATGAAATACTATTTGTAGTGTGGGTTATTAGTTTGCAACCATTGTAAGGATTGGTTATTCTTTTATCAAGTCCATGCAAGGGTTAGTCACTCTTATTATGAGGCCATTATAAGGGTTATTGATCCAAGTGGATATTGGTGGCCACCCGCCTATTCCACCTAGACCCTCTAGTCAATTTCATATGTTTCCTTGTTTATTTCAGCATTTACTATTTTTAGCATTTCTCCGGATCCCACGGTCCATTGTCTCAGATCGGGACAGCATATTCTTGAGTGCATTTTGGTCCATTCTCTGGTCGATGTTGGACACAAAACTTACTAAGTCCACAGATTTCCATCCCCAAACTGATGGCAAAACAGAGGTTGTCAACAGGATGATCGTACACATTTTGTGCATGTACAACTTGAATCATCCATGCACGTGGGACGAAAGTCTCCCTTATGTCCAACACAGCTACAACAGAGCTCTCCACAGCTCAACAGGCCACAACCCCTTTTTGGTAGGGTTGTGGTGATACCATTTGCAGCCACTCGGGTAGATTCAGCTCATGTCCAGTCCAAAGTCGAAAGGGCTAATAGTTTCATTGAGTGCATTCAACACACCGACCAGCAGGTCCATGATATATTGAATATAGCCAGTGCTAAGTATAAGCAGCGCCATGATCAACATCGAGTGCCACACAAGTTCTAGTTGGGCAACAAAGTTTGGCTACATTTGCAGAAGGAGTGCCTCGTTGGACCCCACCACAAGTTTCGCCCGTTCTGATATGGGCCATACACCATCACCAAGGTTGTCGGTGACAATACCTTCGAGCTCAGCATCCCATCGTTCCTTGGTTTGCACCTAGTGTTCAATGTAGACTACCTTCGGCCATACTTTCCACCATTGTTGGACAGATCCGACATTGCAGAACAGCTCACACCAACAGAGCTCAACCCGGACTGCATGGAACAGGCCACAACTGATCAGATCATGGATACACAGATTAAGAACACTCACCAACAGAGCTCAACCCAAACTACATGGAACAGTCCACAACTAATCAGATCATGGATACAAAGATCAAGAACACTTGCCAACAGAGGATACAACTATATCGAGTTGTCAAGGCAGGTAAACTCCCTCACTAGGGCAAGTGGTTCACAAAGGACCATGTTCAACAAAAATTTCCTCACCTCATGGAGGCTCTGCACACAATGGGGACCATTGCTTCCTAAGGGGGGAGGAATGATCCAGGTGGATATTGGTGGCCACCCACCTATTCCACCTAAAACCTCCAGCCAGTTTCATATGTTTCCTTGTTTATTTCATCATTTACTATTTTTAGCAGTTTTTCGAGTCAGGTTTGTTACAGGCCCATAGCCATAAGCAAGGGCCTATGGCAAAACCTGTGGTACTCAGATAAACCTTTCCGACAAGGTATCGTATGCGCCAAACGGAAATAATATGACCAAGTTACGACCACAGGAAGTTGGTTGCCCAGCTAACCCCAACGAGGCCCACAAACTCTTGGTGTTACATCTCCTGGGGTTAGGGTTTTGGTTGTTTTGGGATTTCTTATGTTTTTCAATAATAAATAGGCCCTCGAGCCTCATTGTAAGACAGTTTAGAGGCATGTAGCCACCACATCTCTTCTCATAGATAAGCTACCATCGCCCCAACTATCTTATTTACATTATGTTTGTAAGCATAGTTTAGTATTTTTCTATTAATGAAATTAAGTGTTTTTCTACTACATCTACATATTAATGATTATATTTGTAATTTTTTACATTCATGTTTAAGTTCAAATTAGTGGTATCATAGAAGTCTGTTCTTTCTCTGTTTTTTTGTGCATGTCCCCAACGAGGTCAGGGTATAAGGAGTTAGGACTCGATCTTGTTGAACCATTACAAGATCAGCCTCGAAAACCATGAAAACCTCCCATGGCAGAAGAAAATAAAGATGAAGGGGTAGGAGATCCTTTCAAAATGTTGCTCAAGGAAGGCCTTGAGTGACAAAGGAATGCAATGATGAATAAATTTTCCCAGATCCTTCGACGACTACCCACAGGCAATGCATCTTCATCCAGCAGCCACTTTGTAGGCACCACTCCTTTTAAGGTGCAAGTTAACTTCAATATTCCCATATTTGAGGGCCTGATAGATGAAAATGTCGTAGATAAATGGTTAAATTTGTTGGAAGGATATTTTTCAATTCATGACTTTTTCAATCGGGAAAATATTACTTTTACACTTCTCAAAGCCACCCCACACGTCAAGGACTAGTGGGAAACATACTATGAACAAAAAGACGAGAGTGAAGCCTCGTTGTTTTCAGCCGCACCCACTTGGTATTATTTCCAAGACACCATCAAGGGACAATATTACCCTTTCGGGAGCTATGAATATAAATACATAAAGTAGACCACGTTATGGTAGGGAAGGGACCAAGATGTGTCGGAGTTCACAAATACTTTCCATACCCTTCGCACAAAGATGTGTATCAGGGATACTAAGAAGCATTTAGTAATCAAGTACCATGGCTATCTACACAAGCACATCCAGGATGAGATGGAGTCCCCGTACATTTCCTCGCTTGGAATGGCATACTGATACGCTATCAAGATTGAGTAGAAGGTTAAACAAAAGAAGCGGGACTTTGGATCTGCAAATCCAAAACAAGGAAAAGGAGCCCCCAAACCATAGGCCAAAGGACAGATCCAAGGTGGGGCTACCTAGGAGAACCCGCCAAAGCCGCAACCAAAGAACAACACCACGAAGACAAAGAAGGACATGAGAAAATGGTGTGAGTTACATAAGAGCTTCACTCACAACACAAGTGAGTTTCTGGCCAAGTAGTCATTGGTGGCTGAGCTGAAATCCTCTGAATCAAACGCATGTTCCGACTCTAAATTAGAACTCGATAAGGGGAATGAAAAAAGGAAGCAAATCATTGATGCAGAGCCTAGTGCCATTGTGGCCACCACCAAGATCCAGAAGATTGAGCTTGAAAATCCGGAGGGGGGGAATGCCTCTTCCACTCACAGATGTGGGTGAAGGGTTCTCCGTTGTAGTTCATTGTTGATAGTGGGAGCAAAAAGAACCTTGTTTTAGCAGAGGTCATGAAGTGGTTGGGCCTAAATACTACAAGACATCCATAGTTGTACACCATCGAGTGGCTTCACCCAAGATGAGATCTCAGCCTCAGCCAACAGTGTCGCCTTCCCTATAACATCAAGCCCTTCACAAATGAGGTATTGTGTGATGTTTCTCCTCTTGAAGTTTGTGATGTATTGTTAGGACAACCATACTTGTGGAAGCGACATGTTGTATCTAAGCCTAGACCTTGCTCTGTGATTATTACTTTGGTAAATAAGTTGTACAGGATACCGAAGGTAGCCCTGCCTACCACCATCTCTTTGATCATTGCAAAACAATGCAATAAGATCATTTCCCAGACCAGGAAATTTATTTTCCGTATGATTCATCCTCACAAAAAGAAGAAGGTTTTGGCCATGACTTCCAAGAAAGGCTCCTCTGCACAGCAACAACAGATGGCCAAGGTCATGGAAGAGTACAGGGATATTTTCGCCTCACCTACATGGGTACCTCTGTACTGTCAAGTCAAGCACTCCATCGATCTAACCCCGGGCACATCACTGCCGAATGGACCGATCTATCGACACTTTGTTCTGGAGAATGATGAGATTAAGAGGCAGATTTAGGAACTATTTCAAAAAATGCACATCAGGCCAAGCTCATCACACTGTGGGTGTCCGATTGCATTGGTGCAGAAGAAGGAATGGACCTAGAGACTCTGCATTGACTATCAGGAACTAAACAAGATCACTGTCCAGAATAGGTACCCAATCCCGCAGATTGATGACATCAAGGGGTCCAAATATTTCAGTAAGATTGACTTGAAGTCATTTTCTCACCAGGTGCCTATCGAACTCTCTGATGTGTGGAAGACTGCCTTCAAATCCAAGGAGGGCCTTTTCGAATGGTTGGTCATAACGTTCGGATTAACAAATGCCCTTGCAACCTTCATGAGACTGATAGATGACATATTACGACCCTTCACCAATGCATTCGTGGTGGTATATTTAGATGATATCTTGATCTTCAGCTAGTGTTGGGAAGAGCAACTCCACCATATTCAATAGGTCCTTCAAACCCTGCGACAACACAAGTTGTGCGCTAACTTGGAGAAATGCACTTTTGGCCTGATCCAAGTTCAATGTCTGGGGTACATCATTGATGAGAAGGGTGTACATGTGGACCCAACCAAGATACAATTCATTCGGGATTGGCCAACCCCAACCATTCTAATAGAGATCCGTGGCTTTTTGGATCTTGCCAATTTCTACCGCAGGTTCATGTTGGGGTTCTCTCATATCATTTGGCGTTTAATTCAAGTCACCAAGGGCAGAGAAAAAGAAAAAAAAAATGGTCTGAAACCCAACAGCAGGCGTTTTCCAAGTTGAAACATCGCCTCTACTCTGCACCAGTTCTCACATTACCAGACATGCAACAACCATTTGAGAACGAGACAAATGCCTACGACTATGCTATTGGTGCGGTTCTTACTCAGCATGGGCATCGAGTGGCTTATCATAGTGAGAAATTTTAGAAATAGTATGAAAGTATCCCACTTACACCAAAGAAATGTATTCCATTATGCAGGAATGTCGTCAATGGAAGCATTACATTTTGAGGAAGGAAATGGTCATCCACACAGACCATTGACCCCTGCAGTTAATACAGACACAAGTGAAGTTGTAGAATGATCGCCATCAGAAATGGTCCACCTACCTACAACAATTCCATTTGAACATTAAGTATAAGAAGGGAAGCACCAATAATGTTTCTAATTGCCTCAGCCGACCACTGATCATGGCGCTGATGATCCGAGTTGACTCAACTCCCGGATTTAACCAAGATCTTTTACTTTCGTGATGCTGTTAGAATTGCATTTAAAATAGCATAAGTGAGCATATATGCATGATGTAACGAAAAAGGAACATGACAAGAATCAGCAACATAAAACTCAAGACATTGATAATGGAGTTCGTCCAGGAGGGACTACGTCTCTGGGCCCCGGTGTCAAGATGGTGTAGGCCACTGCATTAAGTGTTGTCAACAGTGATGATGTACATAGGTGGTGATGTCGCTATCATATAAGGAAAATGCCCTCACGCAGGAGTGGCTCCAAGAGATGATCAACTACAAGAACTCTCATTCAAAAAGGACTCCTATCAGTATGACATAACTTCACATATGACAATAATGAGCATCCTGCCAACATGGCATCAAAGGGATCTCAGTTTAGGAATACATGGCGAAAATATGAGTATCCCATCAACGTGACGACAAAGGGATCTCAAATAAAACATGACGAATCATGAAAACAAGTACATCATAGAGATTATTCCGCATCACATCAAGAAGGAATCATTAAACAAGTAAGAAAACAAGATCCCACATCAAACATCAAACAGGGATCTATGCAGCACAATGCATCTCATAGCAAAAACAAGTACATGAACACACTACATATAACTCACATCCTGGGGCCATCTGAAGAAAAGTATGTCAAAATTTTGAAGTTGGACATACCATCAATCTCACGGCATCAAATCTCATGGAATGACTACTCGCACGTTGAATGCTGACACCTGCACTCCACTTTGAAAAGTGGCCGAAAAAATGGAAAATCTGAATGCACCATCATATTTATGGCATCGAATAGTGTAAAATCAATTGTCAAATTTCTAAATTCTGAGAAAGTGGAAATCTGGGGCTTAAGGAATCTCTTAGATTCCCCTTGAATTCCTCAAAGATTCCCTCCTTTGGGTCATATGAAGATCTGTTGCTCAAATCAGGAAACTTACTGCATCATCAGGTTCGTGTCACTAAGAGGTGTAAGATCGACGTAGAATTTGTCCAATTTGGACACTGCAAAAATTTCACCCTCTTGAGAATTTCGCTCAATCATGGTTCTGCCTACCTCTTCTCTGGGCTCATAGTTCCACCTACAATAAATTAATTAAAAATTATGTGTCTCGGTTTCCGTGCCCAGGGTGGACCCCTCTGTGCTTCCATGCCTCTGTTCTATTGCTCTACACCATTGTTCCGTCCTCAAATCCCCCGTTCCGCACTGATAAAAAAATGGGTTTATGTATAAAATCGTGGGCGGAGTTTCTAAAGAAACCATTATGGCTTGTTGGAAAACTTAGCAATTTTTTAGTGGGAGGTCGGGGGATCAAATCCTGCCTCCCCATAAAATCGGCATGAAAAAGTTTTAATTGGGTGCGTTAAGTTTGTTGCATTAAATTTTAGGGTTGGTGTTGGTTGGTGTATGCCACTACATGGGGCCACACTGTGGGGGCTGGCCCACGTGGGCCAAGCGAGTTCAATCCCCGCCGGCCCCACATTAATTGATTGCATATATGATGGTGCGGTTGGGGGGTGTGGGTCACTGGAGGTTGCCCGCCCACCCCAAACATAATATGTAAACAGTTGTGTGGTTTGGAGGGTTTGGTTGGACCGGCAAGGATCATTGACCGTCGGTGTTTTTTTTTTTCAATATTTGTTATGTGGTAGTTGGCGAGGGGGTCGGCGGGGGTCATGGCCTGTCGACTCAATTTTAATATGACATTGGTTCTAGGTTCTGGTGGGAGTGGCGGGGGTCATGGCCCGCCACCCATTTTATAATTTTTTATTTTTTTTTTAATAAAAATAAACACATTTTTTTGAATTTGTCTAATAGAGGGTATATTATACAAATTAAGGATCCAACAAATTCACTCACTTTCGGGAGCTAGGTTTCATGCCCCGGGGTCGGTCAAAGTGTAGGACACTTAAACCTGGCCCATAGTCTAACTTTGACCAAAACTTTGATTGGCTTGTTCTCCCTCATACGAGCTCGGATTGACAAACCGTTTGCACCGCCACGATCAGGACGACAAGATCTACGCTCTGGTCCTAGTTCGAGAGCATTCTAATCAATTTTATTTTTGAGCTTTCATAAGCCCTCTTTATCATGTGTGTGTCCCTAGAGCCACCTGGATCAATCCTCCCCACTGAGGAGCTTTTGGTCCTCCAAAAGCATGAAAATAATCTGAAACTTCTCTGTACCTTGTCTGCATCACAAGTGTCCTAAAAAGGTCTCACTTCTATCTCCTTCACCTCTGTTCTTCAGAGCCTTAAGCGATGAGTCGACACCTGCAACCTCTACAACCTGTAGTACATTGTTTTTGCAAATTACATGCTTGACTTACATGGCCAACTAATGACCCAAGCATCCCATACTTGCCACGAGTTTATAACACATACTCGGTGGTCAAGTTTACATCAAGATGGACACAATACCCTAGCTACGAAAACAAGGCCAACATATCATTGTTGCTCCAACAAGAGATGGCAAACACATCATCACTGCAACACATGATTTACAAAGATAAGGCCAAACACTATTTTTGCTTTGACAAGTGACGGAAACACAACATCACTTTCAGAGTGTAAAATTCCACACAAAATGAGACCAGACATCATTGTTGATTAACAAGTGATGGAAAACATATCATCACTTTTACATTTTAAAATGCAACAAATGATTTACAAAAGCACAACCATGACAAGCTAACATATCTAGAAACCATTTTTCACTTATCAAGGCGAATGGGTTGCCTCCTTGTGGCACATTCGCTGGTCGAACAACCATTTCATCTGGTTCATGCACCAACACTTTGTATTTAAGGTGCTGCTCTAGATGGAGCGTCCAACAAGTGTCTCTTTGATGGCCACATCTGTCGCAGTGACTGCAATAGGTCTTCTTCCTCCAGATCTGTTTAGCATGTTTCCTTTCCTGCTGTTGACAGGGTCTTTCACGCCTCATCCTTTTTTGTGCTGCTATTCTTCTCCAACACTTAGAAAATGTATGGTTATGTAATCCACAAAAGGTACATGTTTTTCAATGCCTTGATTTATGTCCATCTTTAACAACATGATTATAATTGAAATTTACATTCAAATGTTGAGAGTGGTTATACATTTCCTTGTTGTCTCTAGTGTAAGTATGGTGATGAGAACTTGCCTCAGCTCTTTCCCTGCCATGGGCACTGCCATGGGATGATGGGGATGTGTTCCCATCATTTTCTTTCCTCGAAGAGTTCAACAATGTCTCAGAAGCATTTGACACCTTCAAGCATTCTCCCTTGGTGTATCTCAAACCTACAAATTGAGGTCTCTGTACATCCTCCAATGGTGGAGTTATGCAATGGTTATTAACATAGAGTTCTTCTCCTTCCTTATATCTCATCCTGGTAAGGAGCCTCATGTTTGTCCCTGTAATTGGTATCTCCACATCTCCAACAGAAATCATACTATGTGAAGACGAAACTAAAAGGAAATCAACATATTTTACCTCCTCTGTCGATTTGGAAAGAACTGATGATGGCTTCTCATCATCTGTTGTTGGTGGTTCGCTAGCTATCTCAGTGCATTCCCAAACTTCCTTTCTGACATACTCAAGTCCTGCCTGATGAGGTAATTCTTCTACTTTGATGGGGTTGACAATGCCTTGGTCATTAATGCCTAAGCCCTTTCATTCATACCCCATTCTCTTCAATAGTTTGGAGCCAATTCATGTGGTATGATTTTCAAAAACAGCAAAATCATCTTCAGGAAACATACATGAAGAGGGAGAACTACTTTTTACCTCACATGGGTCATGTTGAAGCTTTCCCAAGGCCTCGTCCTTAGCTTGCAGTTGTCGTAGCAAACTTTGTTTCTCCTCTTTCTCTTCATGTAGAAGCATATTCAATTCAACGTTCTTTGTTTGAAGATTCTATTTTTTGTGCTTCAGTTCTTCCAGGACCTCTTCCGTGGCTCGCAATTGAAGCTGCAATCTCTCCTTTTCCTCTGTCTCTATTTGTAGAGATTCATACATTATTTCCACCCTTTTGGAAATTTTGGGCATGGTCTCGTACATTGCTTTTTCATCCTCTGTCACTGCACATTCCATTATTCACGCTTGCAATTCACATCCATGCAAAGACCGCTCAAATACCAAACTTGATCCGAGTTGACTCAACTCCCAGATTTAACCAAGATCTTTTACTTTCGTGATGTTGTTAGAATTGCATTTAAAATAGCATAAGTGAACATATATGCATGTTGTAACGAAAAAGGAACATGACAAGAATCAGCAACATAAAACTCAAGACGTTGATAATGGAGTTCGTCCAGGAGGGACTATGTCTCTAAGCCTCGGTGTCAAGATGGTGTAGGTCGCTGCATCAAGTGTTGTCAATAGTGATGATGTACATACGTGGTGACATTGCTATCATACAAGGAAAAGGTCCTCACGCGGGAGTGGCTCCAAGAGATGTTCCGCTACAGGAACTCTCATTCAAAAAGGACTCTTATCAATATGACATAACTTCACATATGACAATAATGAGCATCCCACCAACATGGCATCAAAGGGATCTCAGTTCAAGCATACATGGCGACAATATGAGTATCCCGTCAACATGGCGACAAAGGGATCTCAAATAAAACATGATGAATCATGACAAGAAGTACATCACAGAGATGATTCCGCGTCACATCAAGCAGGAATCATGAAACAAGTAAGAAAAAAATATCCCACATCAAACATCAAACAGGGATCTATGCAGCATAATGCATCTCATAGCAAAAAGAAGTACATGAATACACTACATATACCTCACATCCTCGGGCCATTTGAAGAAAAGGATATCAAACTGCTGAAGCTGATTGTACCTTCAATATCGCGGCGTCGAATCTCATGGAATGACTACTCACACGTTGAATGTTGACACCTACACTCCACTTTGAAAAGTGGCTGAAATATAGAATGGTCAAATGGAAAATCTTAACGCACCATCAGATTTGTGGTGTCGAATAGTGTAAAATTGACTATCAAATTTCTGAATTCTGAGAAAGAGGAAATCTGGGGCTTAAGGAATCTTTTAGATTCCCATTGGATTCCTTAAAGATTCCCTCCTCTGGGTCATCTGAAGATATCTTGCTCAGATCAGGAAACTAACTACGTCATTAGGTTTGTGTCATTGAGAAGTGTAAGATCAACATAAAATTTGTCCAATTTGGACACTGCAAAAATTTCACCCTCCTGAGAATTTCACCCAATCATGGTTCCGCATAACTCTTCTCTGGGCTCATGGTTCCACCTGCAATAAATTAATTAAAAATTATGTGTCTCAATTTCCGTTCCCAGGGCAGACCCCTCTATGTTTCCATGCCTCCATTCCATCGTTCTACACCATCGTTTCGTCCTCAAATCCCCCGTTCGGCACTGATAAAAAAATGGGTTTATGTATAAAATCGTGGGCGGAGTTTCTAAAGAAACCATTGTGGCCTATTGGAAAACTTGGAAATTTGTTAGTGGGAGGTCAGGGGATCAAATCCCGCCTCCCCACAAAACCTGCATGTAAAAGTTTTATTTGGGTGCGTTAAGTTTTTTGCATTAAATTTTTGGGTTGGTGTTGGTTGGTGTATGCCACCACATGGGGCCGCCCAGTGGGGGCTGGCCCACGTGGGCCAGGCGGGTTCAATCCCCACCGGCCCCACATTAATTGATTGTGTATATGATGGTACGGTTGGGGGGTGTGGGCCGGGTCCACCGGAGGTGGCCCACCCACCCCAAACATAATATGTTAACGGTTGTGTGGTTTGGAGGGTTCGGTTGGACCGGCAGGGGTCATGGCCCATTGGTCCTTTTTTTTAAATTATTTGTTATGTGATAGTTGGAGGGGGGGTTGGCGAGGTTCATGGCCTGTTGACCCAATTTTAATATGACATTGGTTCTAGGTTCCAGTGGGGGTGGCGGGGGTCATGGCCCGCCACCCATTTTATAATATATTTTATTTTTATTTTTATAAAAATAAACACATTTTTTTGAATTTGTCTGATATAGGGGATTTTAGATAAATTAACGATCCAACAGATTCACCCGCTTTCGGGAGCTAGGTTTCATGCCCTGGGATCAGTCAAATTGTAGGACACTTAAACATGGCCCACAGTGCAACTTTGCCCAAAACTTTCACTGGCTCGTTCTCCCTCGTACGAGCTCGGATTGACGAACCACTTGCACTGCCACGATCAGGATGACAAGATCTACGCTCTGGTCTTGGTTCGAAATCATTCTGATCACTTTGATTTTTGAGCTTCCATAAGCCCTCTTTGTCCTTTGTGTGTCCCTGGAGCCACCTAGATCAATTGATCACTATGCTCAACTCCTGTGGGAAGAAGACTTCGGGGTGGCCACATCTTTATAAGAGCGATCCAGAATTCGACAACACATACTAGACACTCCTGGAAGGGAAGAAAGTTCCAATTTTTCACCTTCAGGATGCACTATTTATGCCACCTAGGAAACACCTGTGTTCTTTGAAGCAAGCATGCCAAGATTATTTGGGAGGCGCACTACAGTTGGGTCATTGGACATTTCGGAGTAGAGAAAACAATGGTGGTATTGCAGAAGTATTTTTATTGTTTGAAACTTCATTAGGATGTTGGGAAGTACATTAGATTCTGCGTCACCTGCGCCATTTCCAAACCAACCATCAAGAAGCAAGGCATGTATACTCCTCTACCAACTCCTAGTTGGCCTTCAGAATATATCTCCATGGATTACATGTTGGTCCTTCCTTCTACTAAGCACAAAAACGATTATGTTTTCGTAGTTGTCACTAGATTCTCTAAGATGGCCATCATGGCGACCTGCAAGAAGAGTATCACAACAGAGGCCACTGTTAAGCTTTTCTTTAAGCGAGTGTGGGTACACTTTGGGATCCCATAATCCACTGTCTCATATCAGGATAGCATATTCCTGAGTGAATTTTGGTCAAGTCTATGGTTGATGCGGGATGCAAAACTTACTAATTCCACGACTTTCCATCCCCAAATTGATGGCCAAACTGAGGTTATCAACAGATTGATCATATACATTTTGCGCATGTACATGATCTCAGTCAAGTATGATCCTTGGGTCATTCCCTCACCATATCTTTTTGATATATGGGGCGAGGTTATGCCGCTAAGACCTGTCGAGATTAATTATGTGGAGATTGTTTTGACTTCGCCTTCGATATCCTCTCATCATTCTGCTTCGAATACTTCACTCGACACGTATTCTCAATCCCCGTTGCTTGGTTATTTGGAATCTCCCGATCCCTTAGTCGAGACTTTTCTTTCTGACGAGAGTATTATGGAAATTATGTCTCTGGAGGAAGTACCTTGGAACGACACTCATCATCGTTCCTCGTTCTTGCCTAGCCCGACGGTCATGTCTACTTGTCTTGAGAAGTTCTCTTCTCAGCTCCCGACCCTACCACTTCAGATGTTGATCATGACTCATGAAGTTTGGTTGGAAGGGAACATGGGTAACATTACCCAAACGATGCCGATTGACATTTGTGTCAAGCCTGGTGTCATTGAAAATGTCCATATCAGGGTAACTTCTTCTCCTTATGAGATCAAGCCCTATACTCGTCTGTTTCAAGAATTCCAGGATTTTTTTGTGTGGCCATATGAAGAAATGCCCGGAATTGACCCAAGTATAGTCATGCACGAAATTCCAAATTACCCTCTTGCAAAGCCCATTCGCCAATGGCTTTGTCCAATGTACCCTAGAAAATCAGTCGCCATCAAGGGTGAAGTTGAAAAACTTCTTCAAGCTAGATTTATTTATCCAAACCCTCTTATAGATTGGGTGTCTATTATCATACCGGTGATAAAGAATCAAGGCACTATTCGCGTTTGCATCAATTACCCTAATCTCAATCGTGCTTGTCCAATGGATAATTACCCCACTCCTTTTATAGACCAGATCATTGATGAATGTGTTGGGAGTGAAATCTTTTCCTTTATGGATGGTTTTTCTGGTTACAACCAGATAAACATCGCACTGGCTAATCAAGATAAGACAACCCTTATCTGTCCTTGGGGGACTTTTGCATATAAAAAGCTCCCTTTTGGTCACAAGAATGTTGGTGATACATTTCAAAGAGTGATGTTTTATGCGTTCCACGACATTAGAAACATCGTTCATCCTTATTTGGATGACCTTTCGACTCATTCACGTAAGCACCGTGATCATCCTGATCATCTCCGGAAAATCTTTCTTCGCTGTAGACACTACAACATTTAGTTGAATCCGCATAAGTGTGTCTTCTGCGTTGAATCTAGACATCTCCTCCGCTTTATTGTTTCGAAAGAAGGCATTCGCCTTGATCCTCTTAAAGTTGAAGCTATTGTTAATTTACCACCTCCATCTTTGTTGCATCAACTACAGAGTCTACAAGGAAAAGAAAATTTCCTCTGTCGTTTTGTACCGAACTATGCTAAGCTAGCTTCAGGGTTCACCCGGTTGCTTAAGCAAGGAACACCATTCGTTTGGGATGAGGCTGCTCGTTCGATGACGTAAAATTTGTCCTCATTAATGCTCCTTTGTTGCACCCTCGAACTATCATTTCGATTACTTCCTTTATTTAGCTACAGCCTCCAGTACCATCTTTATGGTGTTGGTACAAGATGATGACGAAGGTAATGAACATGTTATTTACTACCTCAATATCAATCTCCTCGATACTGAGATGCATTATGCTCATGTTGAGAAGTTGGCTTTGGTTTTCGTTCAGGCTATTCAATGCTTTCAGCATTACATTCTACTCCAAACTACAATTGTAATTTCCAAATGCAACCCCATGACCTACATCTTGACTCGTCAGTTGCTAGGGGTCAAGTAATCTAAGTGGATTGTCATCCTCCAAGAATTCAATTTGGTGTTCACTACTACCAAGTCTAAGAAATCACTTGTCTTCACTGAGTTGATTTGCTCTCTTCCCTCTACTTCTTTTCCTGTTGGTGTTGACGAGCAGCTTTCGGACAAGACTCTTTTTCTAATTAGCACTCTCGACCCTTGGTACAGTGATATCATCGTGTATCTCCAGACATCCACCTTTTGGTCTACGCTGACCAAGGATGATCGTCAACACATTCAGCATCAATCCCAACCTTACTATAGTGCTATTTGGATCAACCTTAATTGACTCAGACTGCAACATTAATTGTCAACCTAGGGTAGGTCTTGCTGTTTCAATGCAGTTCGCACTATCTGTGCTACTACAGTCCAGCCAAGCATAAGAAAATGAAGAAAAAGTGTAAAAGATGTCACTAATATAAATTGTTGAATCAAACCATGCATGTAGATACAAAAACACTCTACATAATTTAAATCACAACTTGCAACGATTGAAGTAAAGGTGTGCCACACAAGAACTAACATATATTCCAGCTGGTTAATATTACTCTGTTGATGAACTCTTTGTAATAGCATAAGATAAATAGAAACAGCAGCGAACGCAATCCACGATTTGTACAGCAACAGCGAGAAACCATAAATCAATGAACTAAACTGAAATGCACACTACCTGATCACTGCAATCCCTGCCAAAGAGGATGGCCCTTCCTCCTCACTGAGGCGTAGGAAGAACACAAAAAATGATTAACGAATTAGAAGGAAAGTAGCAGCATCACCGTGCCAATTGATATTGAATAAGTTCAGGATTACAGAAACAGAGTAACGGTACTCTTCTATATGTTGTCTACTAATACATAAAAAATCGAGTCTTTTATAATCATTACAACCCAAAAATTAGAAAGCAAATCAATCATGAGAATCTCTCGATTCTCATGCTGATCAAAAATAAAGAAGTTACAACTTATTACTAAATAAATATACATCGATTGCAACTGCTTGAGTGTTGTTGCTTCAAAAATAAACAATCCTACTACCGACAATTGTTATGTGGAATAGTACCCACATTTCGAACTACAGTGCAACAACATTGAGCAAATGGTGGTTCGGGATGACGCAGCATAACTGACAACAGCACTATTGATGTGACGGCGGGTCCACGCAAGGTGTAACAGTATCTGATTTGTAATAACAACCTGTAACAGCATCCAATGTGTAACAGCAACCTGTAACAACACCTAGTATATAGCAGTGGTCTGTAATATCACTCAAGGTGTAACAACGAACCGTTCTACCCTTTCCTACAGTTAATCCTTGATGCCTGTCTGCTTCATAGCTTCATTCGTGCAAGCCAACATCTGAAAAATATGAACTTCCCAAAATACTCCTTCAATGCTCTCCCAGTTAGCCATAAAAAGGAATAAAGCCTTGTATTATTCGGTAAAATACAGCAAAGTAACATGACAATAAAATGGATTAAAAAGGTAAGAAAAGAGAGAGTTTGGTCATATAAGGGCATAGCCTTGGAGGACAAAAAGGTCAAAACAGGGGAAAGAATGTGCAAAAAATAGGTAAAAAACCACACCCAACATCCCCCCCCAACTGAAGAAACTACATGTCCCCATGCAGAATCTCAATTCCTTCTACTGTGCCCCCGGTGGAAATCTGTGAAATTGTAGGCACCAAAAATAACATCGCCCGAATCTCTAAATCTTTGATTAGCCATTAACTCACGCGGCCAAGATTCCTCTTCATAATCACATAACTGATAATCGGGCTGATACTCCAGATCAAAGGGAATTTGAACCTAAGGCTAATCCAGAACACCCCTAGTGTGAGCACAATCTGAGCATATTCCGACACCCATGTAACAGCAACCACAAAGTTCATGTATTAAAAGGAGTCTCCTTCCTGAAATTTTGCACTACAGGCCTCAGTGCACTTGAGACATTTGACTAGAGCTTGGCTCCTCATGTTTGCAAACAAGTTGAACCAGATCCTAACGATTCTCCTTCTGTAAATGGCTAATTGATCTCTGATTTCCGGATTTCTCAGGAACCGTCTGAACTCTTGTCGGAGTTCGTAATCCATTCCTGGTTCAGCCCTAACCCACAATGTTGTATTTTCCTCATTGGTCTCTATTGTTTTCTTGGCCAATTGCCACTCAATCTGATTCCTCATAAATGAGAGGAATGCCCGCAGCTACAAGTCTCCCATGAAAGAAAGGACACTCGCCACCATCCTTGTGCTCACATGTTTGCACATCATATTGTGCAAGAACAGCTCACACAACAAATTTTGATCATCAAAATCACAGGAACAGAAAATTTCCAAAAAAGTGTGGGTTAAAGAACCCATATAGGACCCGTCCTCACAAGTTTCCCTTAACTAGAATAAGTAGTAACGTTCCCACAGGAACATAGGGTATGACGGGGATGATTTCCTACATGCTAGCAGGTTTAGAGCAAGGTCATGGAGTTTGGTCTTATCAAATGTCAAGTCAGAGACCTCCCGATGCAGTTGTACATCCTTTTTCTTCATAATTTCTTTATGCCTCTGTGCCTCCTCTTCTATTTCCCATTCTATTTTTAACCATTTTTCTCTCAGGGAATCCATCATTCTCTATGTGTCTTGAATGGAATCACTCCCTCCTACAAAGAGAGTGCCAGCTACTTCCAGTTCTTCAGCTCTACCAATAACAACAATTTCTCAAAATGCCATCCTTCAATAAGACCCGGCATTCCCCCACATGCATCGTCAATTAAAGGTGTAGCAGCCTCCTGAAAGCAAAATTGTCTCACCTCAGCTACTGGTTCTTATGTAACAGTAGCTTTGTCAGTGGGTTTTATCACAGTTTCTTTATTTTCCTGGTCAAATTCCATTTTTACTGTTGGTTCTTGTGTGGCAGCAGTAATATCCACAAGATTTTATTCATCATTTTCGTTCAGACTAGCTTCGGTCTCTGCTGTTGGTTCTTGTGTAACAGCAGCAGTGACCATCGGCTCATGGATATTATCCTCCACTTGGCGGATTTCCTCCTCCACTATTATTCCTGGTGAAACAGCAGTGTCAGCCAAGGGTTCCTATGTATCCATTGCTTAATCACTCCCTGTGGATTGTGATGTCTCGGTTGCTAGTTCTTGTGTATCAGCAACGTCCTCAACAGGTTCTGGTGTAACAGCTTCCCAGTTTTCAGTTTGAATCCCCCTCGAGGTAGTGTCTGCTGCACAGACTTTGAATCCGGCTTCCACCAACTTCTCAGCACAGGCTATGCATAGAGTGCCCAGGATTTCTCCCCTTCTGGCCCTGTCCACTACCTCTACCAATGTATCCAACCCTAGGGCTCTTAGCTCTGTCATTCCTATTGCTAGCTATTCCCTGAATTCTTTAATTTCTTTTTCTAAAATTTCAATTTTCAACAGCAAAGACTAGGTTTCACTCTTACCAAGTGAAGGAGGTTTTTCTAGTTGAGCTTGCTCCTCATCCTTCTGCTCGACTGCTTCTTTGTCCTTTCTCGACATGAATGGGGACTCTAGGTGCCTTCTAACCCTTATTCTCTGCTTCGGCCTTCTGTCACCAATCAGTTTATCAACTGACTTCTTGTTGACCCTCACTATCGAGGACTAGGGTTGCTCCTTTGTCAATTCTGGAGTTTCCCCAACCGTCTCTATTTGCCTTCTGCGAATAGTCCTGGGCCTTTTCCACATGAACTCTTCCCAATTCTTGCCCTGTTAGCTCAAGGCATCTAACACAATGAGTTTAATAAGGCCATGGTTCGTAACACACGTTTTTGGATGTGCAACCATTTTCACAACCGCAACCATGTGCCTAATATTTCCCAACAAGAAATAAGGAAGGTTGATCAGTTGTTGATGGCAGAGATGGTTCAGCAATGGGAAATGGTAATTAAACACAATTGTTTCCCTTCCCTCACAAGTAATGTACTTAATGAGGAAGAGAGCAACATCCACCCATGGCTGGGGGAGTGATAGCCTATCAATTCCCCTGCCTTTCTTAACCAACGACTCGCTTTCCTGAAGAAAATCCCCTTTCAGTGAGGGGTCATTAACCTTCCTAGTAAACCATCTCTTCCCTTCTGTTGGCAATCCTGTTACTCTGGCAATAACTTCTTCCGTGACCTCCAATTTCAATCCTCTAACTTCTGTCTGGTTTCTTTCCAAATTCTTTGCAAATTCCATGGCCACACCATTGTCTGATCCTTCCAATCTCTGGAAGAATTCGAACCAGCCTGCATCTTTGAAAACCTGGCATGCTTCAGGGAAATCTTCCAGGGCTTTTGTGGACCCTGGCTTGTGTCGTATTGCTGCTCCTCCCATTGCTTATGCAATTCAGTGTTGTTTCACCTACTTATCCTTCCCTCCAACACACACTCTAGTTGTTTCAGCTTGTACTGTTGTCTTCCTCCTCTCTGAACACTCGAATGGGGATTCAGCTCTTCCAACAGGGGTAAATGGTAGGGTGGCAGGGTGGCTCAGGTGAAGATTTTGGATTAATATTTGGCACACATGGTTCGTACTACTTAATGAATTTTTCTTAATGGTGAGTCATGGGGAGGTCTCATCAATGGTACCCTTACCCTTTTTGGTATGATTCTGCATTAAGTAAAGATAACTACCAGGTCACATGCCTTAATTGCTATATTTTTTAAATAATTACAAATCATGTGACGGTCATGTCGTGATGTGATTCGTTCCCCCCCATCTTAATTATGACAGTCGTCCTTGGCCATTAATAGTCATGTTAAGTTGCCATAATTACAAAATAAAATGAATTCAATATTACCTTTTTGATGACGTACCTGGGTGACGTGGGACGAAGTAATGGGCAGTGCGACATCGAATCATCCTCGGGCAGTGAGACGCGTGAACTTAAATATAATGACGAGGCTCACGGTGATGTTTTTTCTTTTTATTACAATAGAATATCTCATTTTATTCCTGAAATGTCGTCGGTTGTTACAGGTGTAACAGCCAAGACGATTAATATATATTAATTTAATTTCTTCAAAAAGATACAGAACAAAATATCGTGTAACAGCACATATCGCATGATATACTTTGGAATAACAAATGTTGTTACAGAGGGTGTAACAGCCGCCACCAAGTGGTTTTCAACTGCTACAAAAGTGTCTGTCTACACCTGAGAAAGGTTTTGATAGCCATATTACTGTTATTATTATTATTTATTATTATTATTATTATTATTATTATTTTATTTTTATTTTATTACGGTGTAACAGCTGCCACCAGGTGGTTTTCAGCTATTACACTTACTAGAAAAATTAAAATTTTTTGTAGCACAAGGGGCCTTTCCCTTGTTCCCGTAATATGTAGATCCAAATTTGTGACAATGTTGTCAAATGAATCCTTCGAGGTAGGTTTGTGATACAACCGAAGATGGTGCCCGTTTGCAAGTAATGATGTCCTTGCACTGTCAATGGTTACCAAATTCACAGTCCCATTGTTAAAGGCTGCATCTACCTCATAAGGACCTAGCCATATGGTGTGGAGCTTACCCTTGAAGTCTTTAAACCTTGAGTCGTATAAGAGAACCCAATCTCCTTTCTAGAACTGCGTCTTCTTTATAAATATGTCATGCCACTTAGCTCTCTACTGTTGGATAATCTCTGTTTGCTGGATAGTAGCCAACTATTTCTCCTCCAATTCATTAAGCTAGTTCAATCTCTGCTTTTGTGTTGTAGCCAAATCCAAATTGCCCTGCAATGTTGTCCTTATTGTTTTGATTTCAAATTCAATGGGCAGTAAAGGGTTCTTGCCATACACAAGTTCATATGGTGAGAATCCAGTGGTGTTCCTCCATGTAGTCTTGTATGCCCATAACACTTCTAGAAGTTTGTCAGCCCAATTTCTTCGATGACTGGCCACAGTCTTAGTAAGGATTCCCTCAATGACTTTATTAGTGCTTTCTACTTGGCCATTCACCTGTGGATGGTAAGGCATTGTGATTCTGTGATGGATTTTATATTTTTCGACCAACTCCCAGATCTTATGAGATGTGAACCGCAATCCTCCGTCTGTGACTATCTCTTTGGGTATGCCAAACCGGACGAAGATGTCTTCAAACAGAAAGTCTGAGATAGCCTACTCTGTGGCTCTGGTTAGTGCCTTCACCTCAACCCATTTCATGACATAGTCAGTACAGACCAAGATGTAGGATCTCTATATAGATGAAGGATTGATTGGTCCTATAAAATCTAGAGCCCACTTCTCAAAAGATTCTATGACGATCTGGGGCTGTAACGGCATATCATCTGATTGCAGTGGTTGGCCCATCCTTTGAAACCTATCACATCCCTTCACAAACTTCTTGGCATCCTGAAATATTGTCAACCAGTAGTACCCCATTGAAAGACTTCGTATCCTGCTCGTTTGCCTATGAAGTGTCCTCTGCAAGGTTCCTCATGGCAGGCTTTGAGGATATCAAAGACCTCGTCCTCTCTAACACAGCGTCTGATATGGAAATCAGGTCAAGTGTGATAGAGGTTCCCATCTATCCAGGTATATGTAGCATTTTGTTGTATGATTTTATTTTTCTCCTTGGAGGATAAATACTGGGGAAACTTCCCTTGCAGCAAGATAATTCGCTATATCTACATACCAAGGTGAGTAAGTAGAAATATAAAAAATATATGCATTAGGGAAAGAGTCTTCAGTAGGAGTGCAACTGTCATCAATAGTTAGCCTAGAAAGAAAGTCAACTACTACATTGTCTTTTCCAGGCTTATCTACAATAGTGATATCAAATTCTTGTAACAGCAATAACTGGTGTGTAATCCTACCATTTGTAATTGGTTTATTCATTAAAAAATGAATGGAAGAATGGTCAGTGTGTACAAATACTTGATATCTGATGATGTAATGCGGGAATTTATTGATGGTGTGCATGAATGCTAAGAACTCCTTCTCGGTCACCGTGTAGTTGATCTCAACTGGGGTTATATTTTTACTTATGTAGTAAATAGCATAAGGTTTCTTATCCTCCAGTTGGCCCAAAACAACACCTACAACAATATCCGATGCATCCGTAGCTATGTGAAACGACAATTCCCAATTAGGTCCTCGCAAGACCAAAGTTGCTGATACATAGCATTTCAGCTTTAAAAGGCCTGCTCACACTTCCCTGTCCACAAGAAATCAACATCCTTCATGAGCAAGGAAAATAATGTCGATGCAATTCTTGAATTTTTTTCTATAAATCTTCTATAATACCCTGCATGCTCCAAGAAACTATGTACCTCTTTCTGTGTTTTGGGGGTTGGAATTCTTAGAATTACCTCTATTTTTGCAGGGTCTAAGTTGATTCCATCAGCAGAAATGTAATGTCCAAGCACAATCCCTTCAGTCATCATCATGTGACATTTCTCAGTGCTCAAGGCAACATTAGTCTGTACATATCACTCTAGCACTTTTTCCAGATTGACTAATGCTGTTTCAAAAGCATCTCCATAAGTTTTGAAATCATCCATGAATATTTACAGACAGTCATTCAATACGTCAGAAAAAATTCCCAGTATCACCTTTTGAAAGGTCGTTGGCGCATTACATAGCCCAAAAGGTAGCACTCTGTATGCATAGGTTCCCCAAGGACAAGTAAAGGTCATTTTATCCTGGTCTTCCAAGGAAATATGTATCTGATTGTAACCACTAAATCCATCCAAAAATGAAAAGTATTTATTTCCGGAGAGAGTATCAAGGACCTGATCTATAAATGGTAATGGAAAATGGTCCTTCTGAATGGTCTTGTTGAGTTCTCTATAATCAACACAGACTCTCCACTTGCCATTCTTTTTAGGAACGATGACAAGTGGTGACACTCATTGACTATCAGATATTGGATAAATAAAATTAGCACTCAGGAGTTTTTGTAGTTCTTCTTTCACCACTTCCTTTAGTGCAGGGTTCATGCAGCGCTATGGTTGTCTAACTAGTTTGTAGCCATCCTTCAAATAAATACGGTGAGTGCATAGGTTAGGGTGGATCCCTTTCATATCCGTATAATCCCATGCAAATGCCTTTTTATACAGCTGTAACAGTTGTTGATTCTATTCAGCAGTCAAATTGGGATTAACATTCAAAAAATTTCCAGATTCAATCTTAATTGGGCTGCTAGCAGTATTTGGAGTAGTTCTCATTTGTTCAAAATCTATATCTTCCACCTCTTCCTCCTCATTTGCATTTTTAATAGAAGCAACAGAAAGTGAATTACTAATAAAACCATTAATAACATCATCTTCTGTCTCGTCTTTGAAATATTGGGCTTTCCCCAGAGTGAGGAGTGGTAGGGAAAGATCTGACTCAGGCTCAAACTCATCCCACCAAGGGTTGTACACATCCACTTTTGATTTTTGGGGATAAATATTAAGGTTTTGGGTTTCCTAGCCATCTAAGATCACCATGGATCCCGTCTTGCAGCCTATGAATGCATCTTTAGTGGCTAGCCAAGGTCTCCCTAAGATCAAAGGATGCCCCCCCAAATTGGATTTGGGCTGTAGAATAAGGAAATCAGTCGAGTATCTCCAAGAAGCTATCGTAATCACTATATCTTTTAACATCCCCTCGGGTTTAACACGGGACCTGTCTGCCAATTCCAGCACAGTAGGAGTGTGTCTGAGTCCCTGTAGCTCGAGAGCGATAAAGAGATATTTCGTCATTACATTAATGGAAACCCCAAGATCAATCAATGCATTGGCTATGGGCTGATCATTAATGTAGACAGTGACTATCGGATTTCCTGGATCATGGTACTTAGTAAGGAGAAGCTAAGCAGACATTAATTCGAATAACTTTCCCATCACATGTATGGTGGTAGGGTCTTTAGGCTTCCTCCCAGGCTTCTTGATGCACAAATCTCTCATTGTCTTGGCATAGATGGGTACTTCTTTAAGGGCTTGCAGCAAGGGAATTCGTGCATACAATTTTGCAACTCCCTAAGGAAATCAGATTTAGGTTGTGAAGCCATCCTAGGTTCTAGTCTCTGAGGGTACAGGGGGTCCTACATGACAACAGTTGAATCTGCTGTTGCAGGTGTATCAGCCTTCCCCAAATTAGTTGTTATAGATGTAACAGTTCTTCGTGGGTCGGCTATTACAGATGTAACAACTTCCTCTGTATCAGTTGTTGTAGGCACAGTAACCACCTCAGAGCCTCTAGCTTCTCCTCTGGATGGTTCACAGTCCTCCTCTGTAACGATAGGGAAGTGACTGGTGTTAATTACCATGCCCGATCGCAATTGTATTTCATTAAGTTTCACGGGGGTAATAAAGTAGGTCTAGAAGGTTGTAAGAGCCTATATGCCCTGAGTTGCTTTATTGTTTGGGTTTGGGTTAGGTTGCACAGGTAGTTGGGGTTGCATAGGTGGTGGAGGAGTAGGAGCTTGGAAAGGAGGTAACTGCAGCTGTTGCTGCATGGGTGGTGCAAGCAGAGCTGAATTCTGGGCATTTCCTCTCCAGTTCTGGTTCCAAGGGTATGGTTGGGATTGAGGATATTGAACAGGAGGAGATGGAGACCATTGGTTCCAGGGTGAAGGGAACTGAGCTGAAGGAGGGGCAGAATATTTCCATGGATATGGTTGGTTATTATATGCATTGTTCCATGAATTGAAAGAGGAAAAGTCTTGAGACATACCTGGAGGTTGCGGTTGCCATGGCCTCCTTGGTGCAATGAAGTAAGAGGACTGCACCTCTTCGCTTGATTCTCTGAGTACTGCCTTTAGTCTAGGAAGCTCCAGACACTTCTCTGTCGAATTCTACAGCCCGCAAATGTTACACAGGCTGATGCTATTTAATTCACATTCCCTGTGAGGATGTTTCTTCTGACAAGTCGAACAGAACACGGCCAGGGGTGTATCAGCTTTTACTTGTGTCTTTTTGATCTGTGTTGTTGCTATCTTGGCTGAGAAAGTACTGAGGATATCGGTCTTGAAATTTTCAAACAAATTCTCGATCTCCACTCTAGTTACTCCTACACCTACATATTTTTGTATGTGAACAAAGGCATCTCAAATTGTACTTCTTCCTTTAGACGATCCTCGGGAGCATCGCAGGCAAAGCTTTATAATTTCAGAGAATGGCTCTTATGATATATCCCCTTTTCCTAATAGGTTCATTGTGTCAAGGCAGTCATCCCTCATTCCTTTGATGAATATGGTCTTCAAGATTTTTGAGTCTAAATCGCTGTGTTTAGACCTCTGCAGATTGTAGTGGAACCATTCCACATAATGTTCTAGGCTTTCTTCCTCCTTCTGTGTCATTCTAAATATCTCTTCCACTAAGTCCTTGGTCCTACAATAGTCCTGGTACTTTGACAATAACATCTCCTTCATAGAATTCCACGTTGAAATGGAAGTGGGACCTAATCCCATGAACCATCTCAAGGCTGCTCCTTTTAAGGTAGCAAGAAATAGCTTTAGCTTCCAAGCATCTGCTGTATAATCATAACTTCTACATAGGACATCAAAGTCAAATAGAAATGTATCTGGATCTTCACAGTCATCCCTTGAAAGGATGGTAAGGATGGTAAGTGTCCTAGTGATCACAATGGTGAGCATGC
This sequence comes from Pinus tabuliformis, assembly GCA_031772625.1. Classification (NCBI taxonomy): domain Eukaryota; kingdom Viridiplantae; phylum Streptophyta; class Pinopsida; order Pinales; family Pinaceae; genus Pinus; species Pinus tabuliformis. The sequence goes on from CM062819.1 coordinate 1,620,754,040, forward strand.
CAGGTATGTCAGAGCGATGCACATGTTCTTACCTCTCGTCTTACCGCACAACAACTGTGGACTAGGAGCACCCTATATCAAACAAGAAACTTGGCTGACTGTATCGTCAACTTGCCATCCCTGGCAACGGCGCCAAAATCTAGTGTTGTTTTAATCAACCTTAATTGACTCAAACTGCAATATTAATTGTCAACCCAGGGTAGGTCTTGTTGTTTTAATGGAGTTCGCACTATTTGTGTCGATACACTCTAGCCAAGCATAAGAAAATGCAGAAAAACTGTAAAATATGTCGTTGATCTAAATTGTTGAATCAAACCATGTGTGTAGATACAAGAACACTCTACAAAATTAAATCACAACTCACAGCTATTGAATTAAAAGCACGCCACACAAGAACTAACATCTATTCCAGCTAGTTACTTTTATTATGTTGATTAACTAATTGTAACAACATAAGATAAATAGAAACAGGAGCGAACACAATCCACGATTTGTACAGCAACAGCGAGAAACCATAAATCAATGAACTAAAGTGAAATGTACGCTACCTAATCACTGCAATCCTTGCCAAAGAGGATGGCCCTTCCTCCTCAGCAGGGCGTAGGAAGAACATAAAAAGTGATTAATGAATTAGTTGGAAAGTAACAGCATCACCATGCCAATTTATATTGAATAAATTCAGGATTACAGAAACAGAGTAACGGTACTCTTCTATATGTCGTCTGCTAATACATAAATGTTCGAGCCTTTTATAATTATTACAACCCAAAAAATAGAAAGCAGATCAGTCATGAGAATCTCTCGATTATCATGCTAATCAAAAATAAAAAAGTTACAACTTATTATTAAATAAATATACATCGATTGCAACTGCTTGAGTCTTGTTGCTTCAAAAATAAACAATCCTACTATCAACAATTGTTATGTGGAATAGTACCCACATTTCCGGCTTCGGTGCAACAGCATTGAGCAAAGGTGGTTCGGGATAACGTGGCATAACTGATGATAGCATTGTTGATGTGACGGTGGATCCACGTGAGGTGTAATAGCATTCGATGTGTGACAACAATCTATAACAGCATCCAATGTATAACAACAATATGTAACAACAAAAACCTGTAACAACACCTAGTATATAGCAGCGGTCTGTAACAGCACTCAGGGTGTAATAGCGAACCGTTCTACGCTTTCATGCAGTTAATACTTGCTACATGTATGCTTCATAGCTTCATTCGCGTGAGCCAATACCTAAAAAAGATTAACTTCCCAAAATACTCCTTCAATGTTCTCCCAGTTAGCCACAAAAAGGAATAAAGCCTCATATTATTCAGTAAAATACAGCAAAGTAACATGACAGTAAAATGGATTAAAAAGGTAAGAAAATAGAGAGTTTGGTCATATAAGCGCATAGCCTTGGAGGACAGAAAGGTCAAAAGAGGGGAAAGAATGTGCAGAAAATAGGTAAAAAACCACACCCAACACTTACCGTATCATTGGAGATACTTTATACTGCGTCGGTGTCGATTCAATTCTTCGTCGATGTCTAACTCTTGAGGAGGTTGAGAGAGTCTTGAATGACTGCCATTCTGGCGCATGTGGTGGTCATTTGTCTAGATATGCTACTGCTCAAAAGATACTCTGCACTGGTTATTTCTGGCCCTCCATCTTCAAGGATTGCATCCTTGTTGTTCGCAAATGCCATGAGTGCCAAATTTATCAGTGAAAAATGTGTGCCCCACCCGCTCACCTTCACCCCATTATTACCGTTGGTCCTTTTTCCAAATGGGGCATTGACTATATGACATGTAACCCTCGTTCGGCCAGGGGGCATGGTTATATTATTGTTGCTGTGGATTACTTCACCAAATGGGCCGAAGCAATGCCTAGATCCTCTAATGATGGTAAAACGACAACTCAATTTCTATTCAATCACGTTATTTCCAGGTTTGGAGTGCCTCAGGCCATTGTCACCAACCATGGCTCCCATTTTCGAGATTACATGATGGCTGAGATGACTTCTACATTGGGCTTGCACCACAATGGCTCGACCCCATATTACCCTCAGGCCAACAGCCAAGTTGAAGCTGTGAACAAAGTCTTGGTTACGATGCTTCAGCGCACCATTGGGATGCACAAGTCAAATTGGCATCTCATGCTCTTTTCAGCTCTGTGGGCTTACCGAACCTCGACCAAAGACACAACTGGATTCACACCTTTCCATCTAGTCTATGGTCTGGAAGAAACTTTACCGATTGAGTGTGAAATTCCCTCACTCAAGCCAGCTATCAAACTACTCCCCCAGACCTCGCCTCAAGAAGAGCACCTCTTGTATTTAGAATGATTGGATGAGACTCTTCATCTTGCTGCTTTAGTCATTGAAGCACAGAAGAAGCGAGTTAAGTCTCATTTTGATCAGTTGGTCTCCCCTCGCGCTTTTTCTGAGGGTGATTTGGTTTTACTGTATGATCAAGCTAATGATCAGCTGGGGGCAGGTAAATTCGAACCTATGTGGCATGGGCCCTACATTGTTAAATGCTTGTTATAGAAAGGGTCCTGTGAGCTTATTGATTATGAGAGAAATCCTTTAGACGAGCCCCGTAATGGGATTTATCTCAAAAAGTACTATGCCTGAGTCATCTTGCATGGTTACTTTTGTACAATAGTGTGTTATTTCATTCTTATGCATTGTAGTTTGGTGTGTTGTTTTTCAAGCAGCTTTCCTGCTTATTATGTTTTCACCTGCTTTGTATATGTTTGTGACTCCTCACATCAATTTCACTGATGGTGCTTGCCATAGTACTCGGAATCTATCCTCCGCGGCATGGGCCATTTATGACCCCCATGGTGAGTTGATTCATCTTCAAGGTATTTGTTTAGGTCAAACAACTAATAACATTGCTAAGTATGGCGCAATTATTGAACTGATGTCAGAAGCCATTTCTCTTGACATTCGGGAATTGGTTGTCAACCTTGATCCACAACTTGTTGTTCTTCAACCCAATGGGCAATATTCTATCAGAAACCCTCAAATATTGAGAATGTATTTACGTATTTGTCTCTTAGAAAGAAATTTTGATTACATCACATATCATCATATTCCTAGGCATATGAATACATTAACAGATGCATTAGCTAATTATGTGTTGGACAGACATTTGCGAAATATGTGAAAAACAAAAACATTTGTACCATAGTAAGAAGAAACCATAGCATATATATATATATATATATATATATATATATATATATATATATATACGTCAAAAATATTTTAATTTCATACATCAAAACCCCAAAAAATAATATATGTGTTCAAGTACATCCGTGGCTTGTAGGCCTTAAAACTGTAAAATGCTAAACCTATAGACTACTCAGCATGGTGCTCATGATAGCACGTTACTTCTCATACTACACGAGTCAGTAGTCGGCGGATCCGGTCTGATACCCCCATTGTGTGTCGCTGATACTGGCATGGCATGTCACCCACCCAGGCATACTCTGGGATACCTCTAGTCAATAGCTCGAGGTTTCGCATGATTTTCTCCTTGTTATCAACTCCTTCCTGATAAGGAGCGACATCAAATTGTCGAGCAACACACCTGGAAATCGGGGACATCCCGGAAGGTCACTCTGGTCCCACATCTGCATTTACAAAATTGAAATGTCATGAATGAATATATTTAAAAAAAAAAAAAAAATCAAAAATTAAAATTGTTTTGCTTACCTCCATAATCATAGTCTTCTCCCTCTAAGAGCGGCATATCTAGATCGTCGTGGAAGTCAGTATCACTATAGGGCCCATCCTCTACTATGATCAGTTGTCACCTTAGCCATGAAAATAAGGAGGGGTTGTATGACATATGCTGGCCCCTAGTGATTCTAGGCATAAACTCACTCCAATGGACCATCCGTGGGTCTCGTGGCAACAGTGGGTTCACCTCTGCAAGCTGGTAATGAAATAGTGGGATCTACTCCAAAAAGAAGGTCACTAGAATGGAACGATATCCGAACTACTTTAGGTTTCCTTCTTTGGCTTTGGATAGTTGGCGCTTCATGTTTACCTTCATGGCTTCCACCCAGTTGAAGATAAATAGTGTCGTACAGTCTATAGCATATTGGAACCTAGATTTGCTGGACTCAAGAAATTCCACTCTTTTTATGGTTAAGAGAAGTGTTTTCAGCACAAGGTCCTGAATAGTCATGATCTCCATCTTGCCGCTCTTTGATTTCAATGCTTCTGGGCAGTGTTCTGCAAGAAACATGTTCACGCTTGCTCCAATATGCCTTCCCCCATATAGATTGACTGGTTCCCCTCTTCTGGAAAATCCAGTGATGAAATCAATGTCAGAAGTTTCCAATTCAATATCTTGGTCTCGGATCACAAAAACTTCCTGATTGACATCCCAAAGACTGATCAAATATTGCAGCAACTTGAGTTGAGCCCGAAGACTTGGTGTGAGGAATAATTTGAGGAGCCCACAGCTCCTCAGGGCACTCAAAAAATTGGGTCTACCAATGCTTGTGAATCAATTGCCTCATGTTCACGTTCTCTCCAATCAACCATTTTTCATTGTGTTTTCCTTGCAAAAACCATAGAATCAAGTCAACATTCATCCTTGGCTAAAGAAATCTGGATTCCAAGTAGAGAAATTAGGCAAAAAATCAAATTTTTTTTGTTCACACCACCGGCGCGACTGTTTTAAAAACAATAGTGCCGACGGCACACTTGACCAAGTTAATAACCCTCGATCAACGCGATCCCGTGCCCGAAATCACGCCGACCGAGGGCGAATCTCCTCCATAAATCCAAAAAATGATTAAAAATAGGAAAAACAAGAATGAAAATGAAGTTAAGGGTCCCAGCTCTTACCTGCAACTGACGAACTGTCGAATGGCCTCTTGGATCTGCCGCAATCTGCTCCTGAAAATCTAAGGCACAAATAGGTGAAAATTTCTCCACACATGGTAAAAAGTTAAAATGGTAAAAATTATTTACTTTTTCCCTTTTTATTCATTTTTCATGAAATTTTAGAGTTTTAAAAGCATTTTTTCCTCTATTTTACCTTAGAAATTGGATAATACGTTTACCTCTTATGTAGCGACAAGTGACAAATTACTGATGATGGTATTAGAGCCATGTTTAAGCTCTTTTCTCGACTCGTAAAACTCAAATGAAAATATCGCCGAGTATTTTTCCCTTTTTAACTTGTTAAAGAGAACGAAAACGGGTGGTCCGATTTCAAGCTCTTTTCCGACTCTTTAAACACGAAAATATTGTCGCTCTCTTGTTGTTTTGAACTTGTTAAAGGCTATGAAACATTGTTTACCCAGTATGTGTTTACCCCTTTTTCGGGCTGGGATAAACTATTTACGAAAAAGGTCCTCCTTGACTGAAATGGTCAAGCGGTTCTCTCAACCGTCATTTTCTACCTTTTCGGGCTCGAGAGACACAAATGTATGAAAAGGGACCATGTGGAGTTTTATTTTGTGTGTCTTTTTCAAACTCTCTAAACATGAAAATGATACCAAGTTACACCTTTGTTGGAATTGTTAAAACATTAAACGACATCAGATTCGTCATCATGATGAACATGAGCTTCTTCTTCCTAGGGCTCATTAATCTTACTAGATCGAATTCATCCAAAGGATGGAATTACAGTGCAAGCACATGTTATCCCCTTCAAGCTTGCGATTATAAATAATTGGGGTACCTACCAAAAATGGTGGTGGAAAATGGGAAATTCTATGAGTTGTGTCGGCAGCTCACTCTTGAACATGACACTTTTGGCTTCGTGTCGCGTTGGGATATCCTCACTTCATCATTGACTTTCCTGGGTTGGGCCATTCATTATTGCCTTCCATTTGATCTCTTCCAAGTCATCATGACCTCCGATCTTATGGATCCAAAAGTTGCCAAACCCCGGAGTCGTGTCACCGATATGTTCAAGAGTTCTCCTTCTGCAGTTACAATCATTCATGATTCTCTGTATCATCCATAATCATTGCATCCCTTTGTCTCATGTCAATGGTGTGGGATACATCATGGCCCTCCTTCGACACAGTCACTTCCGGTCGACTTCAGCTCATTATCCAGGAAGCTAGCTGAGAGACTCCCTTCCAGTAACTTAGAGCTTGCATGCCCTAATGGAAATTTCTTCGCACTCGACGATAAGTTCACATCACTAGCTTTCGATTGGGTGATTTCACGGGTGTTCGACTTCAGTTCCTTTATTCACATTCCATGGATTGTGTTGCTGGTACCTTGAGAGACATCGTCATTATTAGTGGTTTCTCTCGCACTTGTTAACAGTTCACGTCATTGACCAATAATCAAGCGACTTTCTAGCATGTTCAACTTCAACCCATCTATTCACATGTTAGAATTTGTACTTTGATCGGGTCATGTTGGAGCACAAGACCCTAGACTCAGATTACAAAAGTCCAGGTTGCAAGGCGATGTGACATGATCATGCTGATATACATGTCTCTCTTAGATGTATGGCTACAACCATACCATGAGTTGTTATATGTGATCCTTCTCATTATTGATGGTTGCGACCATACCTTGGTTTCGATATGATCCTCTTTATTGAATGGTTGTGCCCATGCCTTGGATCCATCTACATGATCGCTCTTTGGATGGTTGCATCCATACCATGATTCATGTATCATTTGTCAGAGTTTTAGTGATGTATCTGTATCTATGCTTGCTTGCAGGTTTTCCAAAGATGGGCTCTGGTTCCCCGCATCTACTTGTAAAGCATTTCACCCCTCACTCTAGTTCGGCCTTCACGCTTTAAGGGGCATCTCTTACACAGCATTTTGTCACTGTTCTTGTACTCCCCGTGCCACGATCCTGGAGGACCTCTATAGTGAACCCTGCATATTGTCCCATCATGAAGAGACTCCCATTATGTCCCTCTTCATGAGTAGAACAATTCCCTTTTGTATCATTTCCCAAGAATCTTCCTTTTACCCCAGTTTAAAAGACCAACACTAATGACCCATTCCCTCCTCACACTGATTTGCAGAGATTGAAACCAGGACTAGCGTTGTACAGCGAAACTAAGCCTTTTCTAAGTCGCGTCAATCCTCTTTTGGCAAGTTTTTTAAATATGAAGTCGAAGCTTCCAGTTCTAGAAGCTTCGTAACGGAAGTCTGGTAAATGGTTGGGCTGGATGGGGCCAAGGAAGTCAATTTCGGATCCTTGCCCCTATTAGGATTGAACAAACACAAGAGATAAGTTCTCCCCCATGATAAGAGGAACCATCTCCCCTCCATCCAAGCTATATAAACTCCACCTTTTCTAAGCTAAACTAGTCTTGGTATTTTCGGACCTTGAATAACTAGCAAGATATAATAGCTTGTAGCCTTCTAGTTTATGTTTGTGGAGGGAGAATAGTGTGTTTGGTTTGGTTTGGAACTAAAGGGAAGAAGGCTTAAAACTTCCATTGTTAGGGATATCCATGAGATGCTAGCAGAGGTGTGGGAACCCGGATACATTGGAGGAGACTAGCAACATCAAGGCATTGGTTGTAATCTCTTTCTGAACTTATATGAATACAACTATTGATTGATTTCCTACATTAAGTGTTATCTCACATTTGATAGCTTAATATTCCTTTACCTTTTAAGTAGGCTGAATGAAATTTGTATGCTATCATGTTTGTTGTTGTTGTTTGTTTTCTTGTTTTAGGTATTTGAAGGAAGGAAATGAAAAGTAGTTGGAGTAAGGAAGCAGGATCACCAAGCGGAATAGCATTCTAAAAGGTAGGCCCTCGTATTTGATTCTAGCTTAAGGAAGTTTTCCATAGATTGTTTGTTTGTGGCTAGACCCGCTCTCTCGGGCTAGAGGAATTGTCTTTGTCCACATCGAAAATTTACCTGCACCACATTATGTCCAACACAACTGCAACAGAGCTGTCCACAGCTCAACAGGCCACAACCCCTTTCAGTTAGGGCTGGGATTTCATCCATTATGTCCCATTAATGTGGTGATACCATTTGCAACCACTCAGGTAGATTCAGCTCACGCCCAGTCTAAAGTTGAACATGCTAACAACTTCATTGAGCACATTCAACACATCCACCAGCAGGTCCATGATATATTGGACAGAGCCAATGCTAAGTACAAGCAGTGCCATGATGAACATCGTATGTCGCATAAGTTCTAGGTGGGTGACAAATTTTGCATTAGGAGAATTTTGAGGTCTAAAATGGGCCTCCTAAGGAAATTATAAAATAATAGTGGAAATAATACAATAATATTAGCTTACATCATCAAATTTTAGAGGGAAAAAAGAAAAAAAAAAAACTATTTTTTCTACTCATATTTTAAACTTATCTCCCTATGGGTTTACTCAAATTTCGAGCAGAAACACTCGTTGGATGAAAAATTTGATTCCTCATCTAATGAGTATCCATTTTTCATACTTTCAATGGATCCTACTACATGGAAAATGAGAAATACATGAAAAATGTGATTGCAATCATGTTTTTTCATGTATTTCTCATTTTTCATGTAGCAAGGTCCATCAAAAGTATGCAATATGGGTACTCCTTGGATGAAAAATTAAACTTTGCATCGAACAAGTACTCCCGCTCGAAATTTGAGTAGAACCTTAGGGAGATAAGTTGAAAATACGAGTTGAAAAGGTAGTTTTATTATTTTATTATTTTTCAATATTTTTACTTTTTTACTCCAAAAATGGTGAATCATCCCCCATGGTTGACATCATCATATGTAATCCTATTGGTTCTTATAATTTTATTCTTGTTGTACATTTTTCTTAGGAGGCCCATTTTAGACCTCAAAATTCCCCTAATAATCTGCAAAAGAAGTGCCTCGCTAGACCCCACAGCAAGCTTTGCCTGCTCCGATATGGGCCATACACCATCACCAAGGTTGTCGGTGACAATGCCTTCAAGCTCAACATCCCACCTTTCCTTGGTCTACACCCAGTATTCAATGTAGATTGCCTTCATCCATACTTTCCACCATTGTTGGACACATCTGACATTGCAAAATAGCTCACACCAACAAAGCTCAACCCGAAATGCATGGAATAGGCCACAACTCATCATATCATGCATACACAGATCAAGAACACTCACCAACAGAGGATACATCTATATCAAGTTGTCAAATCATGCGAACGCTTTCGCCAAGGCAAGTGGTTCACCAAGGTCCAAGTTCAACAGAAATTTCCTCACCTCATAGAGGCTCTGCACGCAGTGGCGACCATTGCTTCCTAAGGGAGGAGGAATTATCCAAGTGGATATTTGTGGCCACCAACCTATTCCACCTAGACCCTCCAGTCAATTTCATATGTTTCCTTGTTTATTTTATCATTTACTATTTTTAGCAGTTTTTCGTGTCCTAAACTTCTGGAGCATTTTTGACCCCGTAAACGGCATTTTTTTAGGTTCGTTGCAGGCTCATAACCATTGGTAGCGATCTATGGTGAAACTTGTAGTAATCAAAGAGACCTTTCCAACAAGGTATCATACGCGCCAAACGGAGATAATATGACCAAGTTACAACCCCAGGAAGTTGGTTGCCCAACTAACCCCAACAAGGCCCACAAACCCTTGGTGTTACATCTCCTAGGGTTATGGTTTTTGTTGTTTATGGTTTTCTCATGCTTTGAAATAATAAATAGGTCATTAAGCCTCATTGTAACATAATTCAGAGGCATGTAGCCGCCACATCTCTTCTCAGAGATAAGCTATCATCGCCCGAGCTATCTTATTTCCATTCTGTCTCTAAGCATAGTTCAGTTTTTTTCTGTTAATGAAATGAAGTGTTTTTCTGATGCATCTCTGTATTTATGATTATATATGTGATATGTTGCGTTCATGTTTAAGTTCGGATCAGTTATAACTCTTTTGGTCATTGGTAAGGATTAGTAGCTTCCATGATGGTTGGTTGGATTAGTAGCCTTTTAGTGCTTGTGAGAGTAACAACCTCATCCATCCACCTAATAAATAGTTCTTTTGATCATTATAATGATTACTTCCTCTTTTCTCATGTCCTTAGAATGACTGGCAAATGATTCAATATCCCATCATATGGATCCTTATCAGTTCATTATGGGGGTACCTCTTTTATCATTTCCTTGTAAGGATTAGTATATCTTTTACGCAGATTAATATATGGATTCAAAACCCTTTTGTCTAGTCTTTCTAACGGCATCTTCCCCCTATTCTTAATTAATAAGTCAATAATTTTTTTGTTATAAAAAACTAAAGACATTTGGACAGTAAAGGTTAATACCTATTTATCATGTCCTCATAAGGCCTACTAACAAAATCATCCTCCCAACTTCCAACCTTTCACAATTTTTACGCATGCATGTTAAGATATTCTATCTAGTGGTATTTAATCAATGAACCTTTGATAGTTGCACAAATATCTAGACATTATTTCTCAATAGGAAGTGGCAAATATAAAAGTTATTTCAGAAGTTTTTCTCCAAATAAACAACAATAAGAAATAAATAAATAAGTATTGGCTAATTCATAGTCATTCTTCCTAATTATCCATTTTTAATTAATAAATAATAAATAGGGATTTAGTAACTTTTTGTGTGGCCTTTTAATAATAAATAAAAAATGAGTAAATAATTATTTCCTCTAATCAATGTGAAAGTTATTACCTTTTGAATCAAATCCTTGTAGGAGTCAGTTTGTCTTTCCTCATGTCATTATGAGGGTTGGTAATGACACCACCCACATGATTGGTAGTTATAAGATCAATAATATATTCCATGGTCTAAGCCACCTACCATCTTATGAAGGTTAGTATCTCCTTTGTCTGGTCCTTATGAGGTTAACAAATATGTATATGATCCTTCTAATTGTTTAGTAATATATTCATCCACTCAATTGTTATCTATTGGTTGTAAGGTTACTAGCTATTATCCTATAGTATAGATATATGCCTTATCTAAGTGAAATATGCTCAAATATGAATATTTTGACAGTGTTGGACCCACCAACATTCAAGGGGTCTCCCCGATATGTGTTCTCAATTAGACCTCACATCATTCGGGATAGGAGCACCATCTGGAATATGGCTCGATTGTCAATTATCTTAAATATATTCCTTTGCTCTAACTGTCAGCAAGAGAAAGGAATGCAAATGTGCCTTTGAAAAGAAAGGGGGTGTGCCTGGTGAGTGTTCGTTCATATTTGTGTCAAAGTTATTTCACTACAAAGAGGAAGGAGAAGTGAGCCTGTAAGAGAGAGGTAGTAGTACCACCCTCGTAGATATAAACAAGAACAATCCATACAACATCAAGTGGAATAGTCCACAGAGATGTGATGATCATTACAACCAATGTAACAAGAAATATGTGTCTAGTATCTAGTAGAATATTCCACAAAGATGCGACTGCGGTAATAACAATTACGTCACATTCTCAATATGGTAAGTACAAAAATAATCGAAATAGTTCAACTACTTTAGCACAAATGAAAGCAAACATGAATTACAAACATTCACATAATAGTCTTACAAATATCCATAATCCATGCATGAAGAACATGCTGGCCATAAGGCTTCTTATATTAAGTAAAAATTCCAAGTCACATGTACATAGTGAACACCACTAGCTCCAATAGTGGAGCGTTGGATCCACTCCTTGCTCCTCAAAAGAAATAGCCTATCTCTTTAATTCTTTGTGGGAGGAGCCAAGGTGAAAATTCCCTTGCTCTTACAATGAGGGTGTATATATAACAATGAGGAGGTGATGCTTCACCTTCCTTGTGACTCTTCATCTACCCTCATGACTGTTTGACTTCCTATGACTTTTCAACTTTACATGACTCTTCATATTCCATACATGTCCTTTGGACTTTCACTTTACAATACATTTTCGAAACATGAATTACATAATCCACCATAATGGTGTGGCATGTGACAACTCATGACATGACATGACACTGCTGACATGGACTACTTAATGATGTGGCAATTTCAAGCCATTGTTTCTATTGTGTGTTGATTTTCTGCTTGAGAATGCTTTTCTTTCCACCTCTGCATGGCTTGGTGACAATGAATCTTTAATGATCTCAAGTCTTTAGTTGTGATCACAAGTTGGTGTCCCTTTGCTTTCTCTCGGTTGATCAGCTTGCACACTCAATTACAAACATGTATTTCAATAATTTTTCCTTTATTCATCTCTTTCTTCATCATCTCACAATGGTATGATAAGATACCTATATCTACAATTCACTCATGACGAGACGACGTTAGTCTGAAAAACCCCTAGTCTAAGATAGTGCACATTGATCCATTGGCTTAGTCGAAACAGGGTGAAAATATAGGAGAGGGGATTAGTGACTACGCAGTTAAATCTATCAGGAGTGAACCTTGTGCCTTGATATTGCACAATGCACAGTCCAAGTTGGGTTGAGGAAGAAAATTGTGCAATTATGGAGGTCAGTGTGACAAGCTGAGGGGATGAGCACTGGATCAACACATTGCGTAATTTCCAAGAAATAGAGGAGGCTTGGCCATTACTCGATTGTACATATCATGGGCTCAAGGGATGAGATTGAGGCTAGAGATTTCACGATGCACAGTTGAGGCCAAGCAGGGAAATGTATTGCGTAATTCTAAGAGCCAAGGTCGGTTTAGCACTGGAGTTGTGCAGTGAAACAGTCTTGGGAGGCAAGAACTGCGTATTGCGCAGTGTCAAGAGGAAAGGTCACATCTAGAGGAATGATACTACATAATGCACAGTTCAGGGAGGCCAGGTGAAGCTAGGTTTCTTGGTCAGGAATCTTTTCAGAAATTGGTTAGGTGTGGGATCGGTGAGGCTGATGTGAACAGTGATAAGACTTTTACTATGATCACACACTTAGAATACTTGATGACACAACAACATAGATCATCCATGACACATGAACAATTCATATCCCTTACTGTGACATCTTTACAATAGCTTATGACAAGTGTGACACTAAAGATACACTTTGTGACAAACGTGACACACTTGTGTGACAATGCCTAAAACTTTGGAAATGAGAGTGATAGATGTTTAAATTGTTATGTTAACTCATTTACACAATGGTATCCCCTTAAAACCACCATAACAAGCTTATACATATTATGCAACAACTAACATGTGAAAAGACGACATTTTTGCCTATCTTGCAAAAGGGACCAAAACACCTCAAGAAAACACATGGAATGAATTTCAATGTTTTCAATGACAATGTACAAGACCAAGGAAGGCTCTGAAATTGAGAGTAGGCAAAAATTTGGTAGGGTGTTGTAGCAATGACAGCACTTGGTGACACACTGGTAGAATTCCATCTTCTCTTCCCTAGTTAATTCTTATGTGCAGTGTCTTGGTTCTTCTGGGAGTATTCATTCATCATGTAGATTACTTTGGTCTCCCCACTTTCCCCATGAATAAACATGGTCCCCTTTATAGCTTTCTCAATTGGACACAACATAATATTCAACAATATAGCAATGTTTCGAGTTGGGAAGTGTAGTGAATTTCGCAAGCTTTAGATTTTCAGAGTATGATTTGTCATCTCTAGTGTTGCTTTGTTGCCAACATGCCTAGACAGTACCTGTTACGCATCATTTTGTCACTGTCCCTGTACTCCCCATTCCTTGATCCTGGAGGACCTCTACAGTGAACCACGCATGCTTTGCCTTCATGGAGAAACTCCCATCATGTCCCTCTTCATGAACATATCATTTCCCTTTTGCACCATTTCCCCTGAAACTTCTGTTTGCCTAATTTACAAGACCTGCGCTAATGGCCTTTGTCTTCCCCGCACCGATGTGCAAAGATTAACACTATTCCCTGCGTCGATCAGTGTGACTGAGTTGTGTTCCAATCGCGTTGGTCCTGTTATGGAAAAAAATTTAAATTAGAGCTAAAGCTTCCATCTCTAGAAGCTCTGTAACGGAAGTCTGGTAAATGGTTTGGCCGGATGGGGTTGAGGATGACAGTTTGGGCTCTTTTCCTCTATAATGACAGAACTACATCAAGGAATAAGTCCTTCTCCCATGAGAAGAGGATCCATCTCCCATCCATCTTTCCTATATAAACCTCCCTTCTTCCCAAGCACAAACTAGTGACTAGTGTGAAAATCAGAATTAAACAAGCAAGCTATTACTAGTTGTGGCCATCTAGTTGTGTGAGGGATAAGTGTGTTGGTTTGGAGTGAAGCCTAAAGGGAAGAGTCTTTAAACTATTGTTGTTTGAAGCCATCATGGAATGCTAGCAGAAGTGTGTGGGAACCTGGTCTTGTCAGAGGAAGACTGCGACGTCAAGACGAATGGTTGTAATCTCTCTTTGAGTATTAATATATGCAACTATCGATTGATTTCCTTCATGTTTTGTAATATTACATATTCACATCTTAATGCTTCTTAACGCATTAAGTAGGTTGAATTGCAATTTGTCTATTATTATGTTTTTGTGTTGTTGTTGTTTACTTGTTTCAGGAGCTTGAAGAAGGAAGCGAGAGATTGTTGGAGCGAGCAAGTGAGGACATCATCAAGCAGGATAAGCAACCACGAGGTAGGCTCTCTTGATTGATTCTAATCTAAGGAAATCTTCCATAGAATGTATCTTTTGTGGCTAGACCCATTATCAGGCTAGAAGAATTCGTTCGTGTCTACACTTATAATTTTACTTCACCACAAATTGGCCACTCCACTAGGGAGGTCCCATTCTTTTGTTTGTTTTGGATTTCATGATTTCGTGAGAACTTTGCTAGTTTCACGTTTTCCCTTTTGTTTTGTTTCTTTTCTCCTACTTACTGGCCTAACTCTAAAATCCATAGTAGTAGATCTGCTCCCTGTTTTGAAATTATTATTTTTTTTCTTAGTTTCCTTGGATAGCACATATAATCGGCTAACAGTGGCGTCGATCAACGTGAATTGCAGAGGAACAGTCGTGCCGACCCGCCTCTGGTGCTTGTTGTCAGTTAGGCAGTTGTGTCGATTCCTGTAAGTGAAGATTAGGGCTAGACCCCAATCTTAGCCAGTGTGTTCTACTCTTCTGTTTTTGACCCTGTGAGCCTTTTGACTATTTTTCTCCCTGATTAGAAAGCTACTTTTTGTTTGGTTTTTCTTGCTTGTAGGCTTGTCATCTTGTTGTTTGATTGATCGAACCATTGAGTTGCCAACGACACTAAGACATCTAGCTAGTCATCCATTCAGCAGCTTGTGGACTCATCAAGTCCATTTGTGGGTGTGTTTGCTCCTTGCATTTGTTTTTGGTCCCTCTTATGACTTTGACCTATTTTCGCACAAGTTTGAAAAAGTGTTTTTTACTAGTTTGAACGTATTTTTCTAGCATAGATTATATTGTCGGTCTTGTGTTTGAAAAAGTCGGTGTTTCATCGATTTGAATGAAATTCTCTTTTCATGTTTTCATCTACTTGAAGAGCTCATAGTCTCGAAAAAAATTTCATTGAAAGATTGTATGCGAAAGTTTGTTTCGTTGTTTCATGAGAAAGTGTGAAATTCTAGCTTGTTGCATCATTATGATTCACATATTTTAAAAACTAGAGTTGTGTCAGCATTTTAAAAGGAAAATAAATTTGTTCATTTCGAAAGGACTAATAAATAAGTGCTTGTCAAGAAATTAGGAATTGGAATGCATTTTTCATTAGTTTATTTTTCAAAAAAGTGTAGTGAAAAATCATTTCGTTTTCAGTTGCTTGATTGTTTGCATTTGATTGAGTAGTTTCTACCCTCTCTAGTGTAGGCATTTCATCGAATTGAAAGGGTCTTGTCCCATTTAGTTGCATTTTAGGTTTTTCGAGTAGCATCACTAAGCCCTGAAAACTGAAACTTAACTCAAGATAAATTCTAAAATTAATTCAAATTACCTAAGGAGCATTTGACATTAACGATCACATCTAGAAGGTCTAGGCTAGAGACATGTTGCAGCATTTGTAAACCTAGCAGTTGTCGTTAGCTTCGACATTAGACAATGCTAGCACAAATTTGTGCTCCCCGTATCGTCGCGTATATAACGGGAGACCCCACTAGGCTGTAATTCTTTTATCCTTAGGAAACCGAGTCAGCCGCCTTGCGAACGTGATACATTGAACACAACATTCAGGGAGATTTCCTACTCGTACTTCTTGGTTCGCCAGGAGGTATTTTGCAGTTCACAATTGCATGGTAATCCTATTTACCTAGATAATCTAGAGTAGCCATTTGATCTTTTTGACTCATTAAACTTAAAAGATCATTCGAGCACTTGTCCTTTTGAGCTTGTTTCCAATCGAAAGTGATAGAGTCATCTTTGTTTCTTTCTCAACTCTTAATAAATGAAAGAACATCAGTCTTTTATGTGTCTTAAATAATTGATTACCCACGATCCAAAACATCTTGTTATATTTTTGAACAAATCGTGAGTTCCCTTAAAAGGAAATTTTAAAGCCTTGAAGTTATTTATTCTGTTGGATAAGACAAGGTCATCGTGGCTTAACCATTTGGTTCACCTATTTCCTCTTCCTCTCCTTCATCTGAAAGATTGTCCGAGGAGCCACTTCCTGAGTTATCAGAGCCATTTGAGGACCAAAATGTTGAACTCACAATTTCTTTGAGTGTTCAACCATTATCATCTCATCCTCCGCCTACCTACGATTCAGGGTCATTTGCCGATCTTGACCCGAAATCTCCAGGTAATCCCATTCAAACTCCAGAGAACTCGTCGACCACTAATAGTCAGCTTGGACTAGTTATCTATCCTCCAAACCCTCTATTTGATGCTATTGAGATATCACCACAGCGCCCTTACAATCCATACGATCAACCAAGTGTTCCTTTGGAACTATCCCCCAGTACGCATTCAATTGTCCATCGTTGTTTGTTTCCAGACATGGAACCCAAAGGCGATGCTCCAGTCACTTCTTCAAATGAGTTTGAAGTCTCAAACTCATTCCCACACATTATTGAGGGAGAAGAATTGTAGTTGCAGTTCCCTCCCGAGGGTTTCCCTTATTCAGAAGGTATTCCCGCCAGCTTGCCACTTGGTTATATGTCTTTAGGGCACTTAGTTTCGAGAAAATTGTGTGCCTCATCACTCTACCATAACTCTGTTTGGGCATTAGGAATCAGACCTACGCCAGGTCCGTTTGTCATGAACACGACCTCCCAACCAGTTTTTACTTCAGTCCCGGTGCAACCCACCGTCCTAAACACTCTTTTAGCATCAATCCCAATTACGCGTCAGTCGCAACCAATGGTTTCTAAGATTGTCTCTGCCAGTTCCTCTGTCTCGTTAGTCAATGGCCAGATTATGCCACCGCCTGGGGGTAGAACCTAAATGTCTCTATGGTGTCAAGTGCCACTAATGTGAGCCTCTCACAAGCTCACATGCTTGGTATAAGCCAACCCTCTTCTGGTATTATTTACAACCCTGCTGACCCTACTAGATTAAGCAATGTCTAGTACCAACAGGTTCGAAATCTTGGTGGTCCGTCTGGATCAAACAATGTTCAGTATCAGTAGCCCTATGGGGCTCAGGTCCAATACCAAAATCCTTACATTCCATACAGTTCTCAAGGATTTGTTAATCAACCTTACACCATCCCATCTGGGCAGTACATCTAGCCTGGCTACGGCCAGATTCAGTTCAGTAATTTCCCGGGCACTGTTCAAGTACCCTTGCAACAGCAAGGACAACTTTTGCAACAACCAGGGAAACCTTTGTTACCGCAAGGGCAACCTTTGTTGCAGCAAGGGCTTTCCGCGTAACAGCAAGGGTAGATTATACCGCAACAACGTCACCTGCAACAAACGCACAGTCAACCCTTCCAACAATTGCAGCAGGTCCCGCAGCAGTAGATGTAATATGCTCTACATACCTCTCAACCCATACCCTCGCAGGGCCAACCTCTGCAAACCCATGGACAAATTTTGCAACCGCAAGGTCAGAAAAACCAACCTAGGCAGCAGCAACTCTTGTATACCTATCAACAAGGGCAACCCTTGCAGGGACAGGTTCAAGGTCAAGTCCTGCAACAGTAGGTGCAGAATCCTCTTGTCCAAGGCCAACAGGTTCAAAATCCTGTCGGCCAAGGACACCAGGTACAAAATCCCTACATCCAAGGAGAACAAGTGTATCAACCTTATGCCAAAGGACTACAGGTCTATAACCCTCTTGTTCAGGGACAGCAAGCCCAACAACGCTATGTTCAAGGACAACAGGTCCCATACCCATATTTCCAAGGTCAACAGGCTCAGCAGCCTTTTAACCCATACATTGCCTATCAGCAACCTATGCATGGACAGTTTCAAGGTATTCAAGGTCTGAATCCTCCCTTTGGTCAAGGTAATCCGCAATGGGGGCAGCCTGAGATGCCATATGGCAAAAATCCCCCACTGTGGGGTCAAAATCCTTACCAGCAGGGATGGGCTTCTCCTTATGGGCCCGCTTATTGACCTCTCATGCCTTTTAACACTCAATTACCTTTCTTAGCTACACTTGAGTTGTCAGATGTATCGCGTCTTAAGAATGATCTGATTCTTCATTCGTTGTACTGGCCTTCGGTGTCTTCCAAGATACCAAGTGATTGCCCAAAGTTCGATGGAAAAGCTAAAGAAGATCCTTAGGCCCATGTGATGACATATCACCTCTAGTTCTCATTGAACTCATATGTGGATGATTCCACTCATCTTCATCTTTTCTAACAAACCCTCACGGGTGCTGCAGTAAAATGGTACATCAAGCTACCTCGAATTACTTTTCATGACTTCAATTCGTTAGCCATGGCCTTTCTCACGCATTTTCAACTACCGATTCATTACGAAACAAGTACTTATCTGCTCACATTGCTTAAGAAAGACATTGCGACGCACATCTCTGATCATATCCATGAATGGAGACGTAGACGTCGACTGACCAAGTTCAAGATAGCTAATCAATTGCTCACCGAATGGTTTACTAAATCGTTCGTAGCCCCAATTTCTCACAAAATAGCCATGGGTGGATGCATCACTAAAGAGCAAGCCATCGCTCGTGCCCAATACTTGGACCTGGTCTACTCTCAATCTGGAACCTTATACGAATTATTACCCAATGCTCCACGACCATCATCCGATCCCGCGACATCGAAGTCACCCACTGTACCTCCCGTTGATGGATTTATTGGTTCAGTATCCCAGGTCCCTGTCAAAATTTCTTCCAAATAGAAGGAGGTCTCAAATACTGCTCCCAACAGTTCATCTCAAAACCCTCCAGGCCCTGGTAAAACCTAAGATGTCCATGTTTTCCAATCTACCGCAGCAGACAAATCCTCGAAAGGAAAAAATAAATGCAAAGTCAAAGCTAAAGCTGATGCCCCGAAACAGGGTCCTCCCAAATTGTCTACCAGTGAATCATCACAACGGAAACCTAAGTATCCTTGCCTCATTTGCAAGGAGGATAACTATACTAAGGATTGTCCATGACGATTCGAAGTTAATCGTTTTCTCAAAGGGACCCTTGCTATCCTCAAAGAGTCTTTTCCGTCTCAGCAGAATCAAATGGTAGACCAACCCTGATTTTCTTCCTCTAGATCTAAGTGTTCATGATGAGCACACCCATTAATGTGGCTAACCAATCAAAAGATTATCAAACTCCATCTCCCACAGCAGGGAAAGAAAAGAATCTCCACCTTCTTCTTCTACCCCGAGTTCTGGCCCTCTGCAAATCGAGCACCCTGTTAGAGTCGGTCTGGTTATCCCTCCGTCAGAGATCAAAACTCTTTTTTGCATTTCATGTTTAGGTGTCTCATCAGTTTCGATCAGTTGCATTTCATTAGAAGCATGCCATAAATCTGACGGAGAGGTTTGTGTCACTCATTCCCCTCATGCTTGGCACTCTTGTCTTAGGTCTATTTTTAAAAAATTAAGTCTTGAAACAGTCATTTGCAGTCCTGTTTCAGTCTCTGGGTCATTAGGTCTAGGGTTAAGTCGATAAGGTCTTTGATAAAGTTGAAATGAAGCCAGCAGGCCAGAGGGAGGTCCTCGTTAGATTGTTATCTCAGAGATTTTTATCATTATACGAATAGATTCTGACTTCTCTTCAAAACTTTGTTTTGAAGATAAGTCAATATTTCATTCTTGTAATAAATTTTCAAAAATTTTAGTTCTTGAAATGTCCTAGCGTAGCCCTGGTCTCCTTTGCCAGATCATATCATAGTTATCCCTGCAAAAATTTGTCAAAGAAAATCATTATTTCAACCAAATTTAAAGAGGAAACAAAAAGGTCAAAATTCTATTAATCCTGAAAAAGTGTCAATTGCAAAACATAACAAAGTGGGTTATGAAAGAGGCAAAAATCAAATTGGTGTCTATATAAGGGTTTTCAATGAAGTTTCAAGTCATTTGTGCATGCCAAAGGAGGAGAAAACAATTGCAAGTCGCGTTTGAGCATTTTGGAGCGGATTGGTACTCATTTCCTCTGCGCGACGCATATAACAGGCTGCGCGGCGCACATAACTTGTGCGGCGCACACAGTCATCCAGGCCAGTGTAAATTATAACCAGCGCGGTGCATATAACTTGCGCGGCGCACTGGGTAAGGAGCGCGGCGCTTACAGTTTGGAGCTCGTAACTTGTCCGAAAACTCATCAAATCGCCTCCTCTTCAGATCAATTTGTCAGGTAGGCTTGCCTCCATTGCCTTGGCTTTGTTTTTAATGGTGAATGTGATGGGTTCATAGATGATTGCCATGGAGACCAAATTTTAAAAGCATCCCTTTATCAATATAAAAGTGTTGTAGGGTTTGAAAATAGTTTGTTACCAAGGTTATGTTTTTTCCCCATTTCCCTTTGTTCCTTATTCCCAAACCCACTCCTCATATTTCCTCATTAATTCCCTCCATCAATTCCCTCATTATCCTACACTACAATCCATGAAATCCTAATCTCCCACCTCTATAAAAAAACTCCTTAATCTTATTTAATATCCCAAACCCTAAAACCCTAATCTCATATTTACCTTTCCCCTCATATCCCTAAATACATTTCATTTCAAAATTCCCCAATTCCCTGATGTTTTCCCTTTCCTAATATCCCTTGTACATTGTTTCCCCTTGGTCACAGCATTGTTTAAATCAAAGGAACTGTCCATATTCAGTTGCCAACAGCAGTTTCACTTATCAGCATTCATTTGAGGCAGCTTGTATATCAGCAGTGATGTCATCTGGTCACTCATCGGAATATGAGGCAGAAACCCAAAGTGATTCTCCCATAGGTGAACAAGAACCCCGGAGGCCTCGTAAAAGTGGCAAACATGTCAGGGAAGAACCAGTCACCCTTATAGAACTGCATGCTTGTCCGCTTGCTATGCAGTACTTTGAGCATCAGTCATGTTATGAGTTTTGTCAAAAGGTAGCCAAGGTCCAGTTTCATTATGAGTTGGGTCATCTTTTTGTCTTGCATTTGCATGGAGACCAATCTACCTTGGCTGGAGTCACCTTTACACTCACACCAGAGACTGTTTCGCTAGCAACAGGTATACCAAATATTGGTGAACTATGGCAGAAAAAAAAAAGCAGATTGACAAGCAGCATTATGAGCCATATATCAAACCCAATTGCTTGAGGCAGCTCAAAAGAGTATTCCAATTTAGGTACCTGAAGGATGAGTATGCTCCTCTCATGATATTTATCATGAAATATTTCAGCTGTGAGGGACGATTCTCTCGTCTTTATGCTTATCACATCAGGATACTTATGCATTTCACCAGGGTGCGGATGATGAACATTCGTATTTCGTTTGCTGGAATATAGAGAGGATGACAACCTTTATACAGCGTAGAACCCCTCAGCAGCAACTCAACAGTGTATATCATTTTGTGCTTATAAAGATTTTGGTGGTTCATCAGCTTGGTTTGCAGGGCATCACTTGGGATGACTTTATCTCACGTGATTTCTTCAGAGCTTCACGAGAAATATCAGAGGTGAAACATGAGGGTGAACCTTCTCAGCAGTATGAGCGTCATGAGACCAAGCCTAGTTTCATTACATATCATAGAGGCTATCCGAAAGGTACCAGACCTTTGTTTGCAGCGGCAAAGCGAGTGTTATCTCCACCTGGTGTGGAAGGGGCTTCGCTTCCAACATCAACATCACAGGTACAGGTACAGGAAAAGGGAAAGAAGCCCATGCATGAGAAAGGGCCTTCAGGTGAGCCATCAGGTTTCGTTATCATTCTTGATGTTGAGACAGCTACGGATTTAGAGAAGTCTAGATATAGAATGATGATTGAGGAGCAAGAAACAGACATTCAAGCCTTGGAAATCCAGTTGGAGATGGCTAAATGGAACATCAGGTATTTAGAACAGAGAAATAAGCAGCTTGAAGATCAACATGCGATCATGGAGCTACAGAACATCCGAGAGAATCGCCAAGCTACCCGACATAGGAGGATCCATTTCACTTCTCTAGAGCGACAGGTCAACGAGGATCGAGAGTCTAATCTCGAAAGGGTCAACATTTACTTGGAGAAGTGGCTAAGCAAAGCCAATAGAGATAATGCATTGTTGAGACATATGGCTGTTCACTACAGGGCACAGAACCAAGTTTGCAAGGCTCAGATAAGAAATCTAAAGGCAAAATTGAAGAAGGCAATCCGCAAGCAAAAGAAGCAAAGGGAGCTCGATCATCTTCAGATTTTGGCCGAGGCCTCCTTAGCTCATCATCACACTTGATGAAGGAACTCCAGCATGAATTTCAAGAGATTTGGGGCAATTTTGGTCATTTTGAAATTTTTGCATTTAAAAAACAGGTTTTTTCCCTATATGCGTCGTGCACCTTGTGCGACCCATAGGATTGGGAGCTCCAAATCACAAATGGCTTGCATTTTTGGATTTTTCATGAGAAATCATGAATTTTGGTACTTGGACAAGAAGTTTGGGAAATTTTTGGCTCCTCAAAAGGTCAAAAAACATGCAAAAAATGACCTCACTGCCCCCATTTGGACACACAGGAAGCAGTCTTGGGAGAATGCACTTTTGGAGGGGCAAATGGACACCAATTTTGAAAATTCCACTTGGGTTGGATAGTAGACAGACAGCGATTTCCAACAAGCCAATCTGAGCTCAATTTGGACTCCTTCAGGTACCTCAAAACAGCAGCAAAGTAGCACGGTGCAAATAGAAATCAGCGCGGCGCATATAGCTTTTTTGCCCTATTTTTCATTCTTCAGCTCAAAAACTCGGCTAGTTTGACCAGTTTTGATTTGTGATGTAATTTTGACTTTTTCTTGATGTAATGATTGAAACATGATGTAATTTGACACTTAGTTACTTGATCTAGAAGATTCATTCACCAAAGAGTGAAAATTTAATGAATGAATCAGTTTCCTACCTTATAGAGGCAAGTTGTTTTGATTGCCTAGATTGTAGTGCTTTGTTTAGAATTGGTTGAAACAGCTCCTAGAATGATGAGCTCGACCCCTAGAGGCAAGGGAAGAGGTTGGCTTGCCTATATTATGTAATTTCCAAGTCATTTTCCAGGTTGGACTCTTGGGAAAATCTTGACACCCTATTGTACATTCACTTCTGCATTTTTGGCAAAGGAAAGACCAGGGTTTTGCAACACTGTTTGTGATCCTTGTGGATTTGTGTGTTGATGGTGTGCTTCTTTTAGTAATTGTAAGTTGTTAATGTGTATCATTTTCCTTCTTTCATCTTCTGCAATTGAAAAAATGAAGTGTTAAGGTAGAATCCATAGATTGTTATGCTCTGCCTTTAATTTTGTTTGATTTTCCATGTTTTCGTCTGTTTAAGGAGAATCCTTGAAAGCTTCTTGCTCTCCTTAGCTTCTCACCAGTCATATCTACCCATTCATTCTCTTTAAAAGCATCAAGACAATCGCCTACCTTGCCCCAAGTAGACCTCTCCAAAAAATTGTGTCTCATCCCCGCACCCAAAATTGCCTTTTCCTTTGATTCAACAAAAACTTCAAAAATCAACCTCAAACTCCTTGTAATTCATATCTAGCCTAATATTAATTGCAAATATAGTCATATCGAGCCTCATCGATTACCTTTTGCCGAGATTGACCCGGAGAGAGCCCTCTCCTGTCCTCGTAGGGCTAGCTACGAGGCTGAGCGTGGTTTGATGTGGACCTAGAACCTTGTCTTTTCAGCCTGAGACAAATCTAGGCTCTAACATAGTGGCAACTCCACTGGGGAACAAATGGTTTGTTTGTTAATGTCATTTGTTTTATAAGCTACAGACGGAGCCTGAAGATTAGCCAGGTAGCCTTCGAAATGCTTTTGCTTTGCATTAGCGCAAGTAGATAAACGCTACTTCAGTCAATCTCCGGTCTAGCTTGTAATTATGACACTTGAAACACCTCAGTACATCTGCAAACTCTAAGCTCCTGGATGATAAGTTTAGGGTTTGATAGGCTGAAAAAGTTGTTTATGTTCCTTTGATTTCATGAAAATAACACGCTGGCTTCAAAGAGATATACCAGAGCTAATCCGGATCCTAATCCTCCTCCTGTTTACGAGAATCCCAATTTGATTCCAAGACTTCTACGTCAAGAGAGATCTATGACTTCCATGTTTAAATCCCACTCATGTCCTGCAATTTTTAAATATCTTGAAGAACTTGATTTTGACGAAAGGTTTGAATTTTTGTTGTTTAAAACCAAATCTGAAAGTGCACTTGACTCTCTAGTTCCAAATCCTGATTTTGCTGCGGCCCTTGAAGTTGAAAGAAACAATAAGTTGATTGAAAATTTTATCTTGCGGCGCCTTCAGAGAGACATTCAGTTTTCAAGCCTTGCTGATTTCCTAGAAGCTGCATCTGCAAACATTGGATCTTCTATCACGGCTTCCGCCTCAAAAGTTCCTACCGAACCCCCTTTCATTCCCACTATTCCCCAACAACCTATAATCACTTATCCAACGTCTACAGCAAATTATCCTTCTTCATCTCACGTGGCTTCTCCTCCGCACACACCTCCTCATACTTCAGCTGCATCCACTCCTCCAACAACTCCCAGACCAAATCCTCCAAGAGCAACGGCTGCTCGGTTCGCACCTCTCGCTCTACCTCAAGTTTTAAATGACATGCCTGCAGATTATCAAAGTAAAATTCCTTTTTTCGATGGTACATCTCAGAATATCACAGCTCAACAGCATGTCGAAAAAATGGCGGATTTCTTTGATCTCCATGAGATTGATGAAGAAAATGTGACCATTAGGCTATTTGTGCAGACTTTTGGTGGAGAGGTAAGGAAATGGTTTATAGCTTTGCCGGCCAGAAGTGTTCCTACATTAGAAGACCTGAAGAGGCAGTTTTTAGAACATTGGGAAGTAAAGAAAGATCCGCTACAAATCAAATCGGAATATACTAAGATCAAAAAAAATGCTGGAGAGTCCGTTCAAGACTATTGCATTAGATTCAATGCAGTATATAATGCAATTCCAGATGATTTAAAACCAACTAGAAAATCAGCATTGCTCAAGTTCCCGGATGGTTTTGATCCGGAGATGGCTTATCAACTAAGGGAGAGAGATCCGGCTACCTTAGAAGAAATGCAGAAAATTGTTGTTAGTGTTGAGGCAAACTTGAATGATAAGCAAGCAAGAATGAAAGCCGAGAAGAAAGTCTCAATAAAAGAAGAAGCCTCTACATCAGATCAAGTTCTCTACAAGGTAGAAAAGATGATTGAAAGGCTAGCACTTGATAAGCCTGAACCACAGATTCGAAATCCCAATTTCCGTGGTTAACAACAGCCACAATTTAGGATCAAACAGCGTGAGCAGTGAGCACAAGACACAGCATCACAACAGCAGCAGGTAAAGACACCACTTCAGCAGAATTTTGTTGGTCCCGAGTCAGATGATGAAGATAATGTAGTTGGAGAAGAAAATCACTTCTTTACTCCTGATGATATGCCCACATTTATCACTGAAGATGATGAAAAGGCAACAAGTTCAGCAGTACAATATGATGCAGATTTTATCTTGGCAAATGATATAGTTTTGGAGGAAGATTCGGATGAGTATCAAAGAGGTTACATGCATGCTTTTTCCGCCCAACGGTGTCAGTATTCACTTAGAGGCATAAATGTTCTTATCAATCCAGTTCAGAAAAGAAAAGAAGTTCCAGCATCTAAAGATGAAACACCGGCTGCATCAAAGAAAGGAAAAGAGAGTGTTGACCCTATGACTAGCAAGCCTCCACCAGCAAATGAAAAGGTAAATCAACTCACTGTATCAAAGGATAAACCTGAAAAGAAAGATGTTCCGACTAAAGAAGTGGACAAAACTTCTACTTTCAATTTAGAAAATGAAATTTCTAAATTGAAAGTGTCTATTCAGTTTAGAAAATGAAATTTCTAAATTGAAAGTGTCTATTCCTTTGACTGAGCTCATGAAGAATAGCAACTATAGAGGTCAAGTCTCCAAAATTCTGAATTTTGACCCAATGTCTGACATGGTGAGTGTAGAAGATGATCAACCGGAATTAATATTTGGACCAGCATTGAGTGGTGAGTCTGAAGTACCTCCTTTTTATATCAGTTTGAGAGTGCATGAGTTTGTGTTGCGCAATGCTATGTTTGATGCCGGCGCCTCCCACAATCTTATGCCGAAGGCTATCATGGAGAAGTTGGGTTTGGACATCACCAGGAAATACCATGATCTTTATTCTTTTGATTCCAGCAGGGTGAGATGTATTGGGCTAATTAAAGACTTGGTTGTAAGTTTGGATCAGATCCCTACAAAGAATGTCTTGATGGATGTTGTCGTGGCTGACATTCCTCCCCGCTTTGGTATGCTCCTTTCCAGATCTTGGGGCGCAAAATTACAAGGAACAATACAACTTGATTTCTCCTATGTAATGATTCCTGTGTTTGGCCAAATGATAAAGTTGTACCGGGAACAGAAAATGAAATACATGATCACCAGCAAGGAGAAACCAATTAATCATCCCATCAGTTATGTACATACAGATCTAGATTCTTTTGTTTTGTATTCAGATAGTTTCAATGATATTGATAGTCAGTTAGTTGTAGTAGATGATATTCCAGAGATAGCAGAGAATATCAAAGAATTTTTGAAGAAAGAATGGCAAGGACAGCAAAACGTCATTGAGCAATCAGCTGGAGGTAATGGACAACAAGCAAAAAAATCACAGCAAAAAACTTTTCAGCACTTGGTAGAAGAGGAAGATGGTTTGTGGACCATGGATTTTGATGGAGCAGTGGGCAATGATGGTGTTGGGATTGGTATTTGGGTACGTAGTCCCTTTTCTGCTTCAGACAAAGCGCCTAGTAATGTGTGGGTATGTTCTTACAAGCTTGCTTTTGATTGTTCAAATAATGAAGCTGAATATGAAGCTTTGATTGTTGGTCTGAAAATTTTAAGAAAGCTAAATGCTAAGAGGATTGCAGTATATGGTGATTCTGAATTATTGATCAAGCAAGTTAAGGGAGAATATCAAACAAAACACCCATGGATGTGGGCCTATCGGAATGTTGTTTTGGATATCTTGAAAGTGTTTTCAGATTATACATTGACATGTGTGCCTCGTATTCAAAATAGCATTGCAGATGCACTTGCTTAATGGCAGAAGTGTCCTCAGACACTTAATTTTATTAATCAGAAAAAAACAATTACATAATTGATTTGCAAGAGCTTACACCCGAACAACCAAACACTCTTGCAATGAGCTATTTATAAGCTCCATGTCCTAACTACCTCTAATTATGGATCACTTATTAAATAACAAGTGTCCATTTACATTAAATGCTATTCAAACCAACTAGCTAACTAATCTCCTAAAATAGAGCCTAAGATACGACACATTTGGAGAGTCATATCTAGTTACAACAATAAGCTAATTCTAAGAATCTCCATTAAATAATTAAACATTCTAGAATAATAATTATTAATTTAATATCTTAAATTAATAATTATTTTATTCTAATTTTATAACCTATGATAAAAATTGTATTTTTGGATCATCTAACATTCCCCCCTATGATCCAAAGATACATTACAACAAATACCAAGTTCATCCCTGAACTTAGTAAATTTTATTCTGCCAAGCGGTTTGGTGAAAATGTCGGAGATCTGATCCTCGGAAGGACAATAAATTGGTTTGAGGACATCTTTGGCAATGAGCGACCTGATATGATGATATTTGGTGTCCACATGCTTTGTCTTTGAATGAAAAACTGGGTTCTTGGCAAGTTTGATGGCTGACTGGCTGTCAATGAACAATGATGTAGCTTCTCCCTGAGAAATGCCCAAGTCCTGCAAAATTCGGCGCAACCAAACAATTTCACATGCTGCTTCCCATGCTGAAATGTACTCTGCTTCTGCTGAAGAAGTGGCCACTGTAGCTTGTTTCTTACAACTCCAAGATACTACTGCTGACCCCATGTTCATTAAATAACCTGATGTTGATGCTCGATCATCAATACTTCCAGCAAAATCGGCATCAGAATATCCACCAAGTACAAAATTTTTAGTCTTTGTGTAAAGAAGACCAAAATATTTTGTTCCTTGGATATATCGAAGAACTCTTTTGGCTGCATTCCAGTGGTTGTCTCGTGGTTCCTGCATAAAACGTGAAAGAATACTGACTGCATAAGATAGATCAGGACGAGTATTTGTCAAATAAATCAAGCTGCCAATCAACTGTCTGTAAGTTGTACTGTCCATCTTTTCCCCCCCTTCAAATTTTGAAAGTTTCAAATTCTGCTCCATGGGGGTGAGAACGGGCTTTCAATCTTGCATGCCAAATCACTGAAGAACCTCTGCGCATACTTACTCTGAGAAATGAAAATATGATGTGGACGTTGGAAGACTTCAACTCCAAGATAGTAGTGAAGTAATCCCAAATCTGTCATCTTAAAACCTGCATGTAACTCCTTTTTTACCTGCGCAATATGATCATCATGATTGCCAGTGATGATCAAATCATCTACATACATAACAAGAATTACCAAATATTTTCCCTGTTGTCGCGCATACAAAGTATCGTCAGATTCACTGCGATGAAAACCAACTTTCTTAAGGTAATCATCCATCTTTGCATACCAGGCTCGGGGAGCTTGTTTTAACCCATATAAAGCCTTGATCAATTTGCAGACTTTATGTTCTTGTCCTTCCACTTCAAAACCTGGTGGTTGGGTCATATACACGTCCTCCTGTAAATCCCCGTTGAGAAAAGCACTTTTCACATCCATTTGATGAACTTTCCATCCTTTTTGAGCGGCCAATGCAAGTGTTAATCGGATGGTGTTCCATTTAGCTGTTGGAGCAAAAGTTTCTTCATAATCAATGCCTTCCTGCTGCGCAAAACCTTTTGCGACAAGTCGTGCTTTATACTTGTCAAGTTCACCTTCTGATTATACTTAATTCTGTAAACCCATTTGCATCCTATGGGTTTAACATTTGCTGGACATTCAACAAGTTTCCAAGTGTTGTTATCAATTACTGCTTTATATTCTTCAACCATAGCCTGTTGCCATTCTTTATGTTTTACTGCCTCTTTGTATGTGGAAGGTTCAGTAAAATCATTTGCTATCAAGGCAAAATTGCCTTCACTTCTATGTGCCCTTCTGGTGCCAGTTTTATTTTGTTCATCAGGCTTTACATCTTTCAAAAGTTGAACTTCCCATTTCGGAAGTTGGTGCTCACTCGTTTGTGCTTCTGTAAAGTCCCCATCATTGTAAAGAGGATTAATATAAACTGATGTACGTCGTTCAGGTGAATAATGTGGAGACTCACTGTCTGAAGAACTACTGCTGCTTGGAGATGCGGATGAACTGCTAGAAGACCCGGATGATGTTGTTGATGTAGATGGACTGGATGACTCATCTTCAGAGGAAGGAAAATCAAGTTCGTACCAATTTGGTGAAGTTGGTTGACTTTGCATTTTTCCATTTCTTTTACTTCCCTTAGTTTCTAATTTGTGAAGAAGATTTTCAATTTCTTCAGCGCTCTTACTCTCTGTTTCATCAAAAATGACATCCCTGCTCACAATGAATTTTCCATTGGTCAAAAGATGATACCCTTTCTTCTCATCAGAATAGCCAATCATTGTGCATTTTAAACTTCTTGAGTCAAGCTTAGTTCGTTTTTCTTTCGGAACTAAGGCATAACATACTGACCCAAAACCTCTAAGATGTTTAACTCAAGGTTTGAAACCAAACCAAGCTTCATAAGGTTTGATTTCGTCTAAAGAAGCAGTTGGAGATCTGTTTCTTAAGTAGACAGCTGTATGGATTGCTTCCGCCCAATATGTTGGACTTAACCTCTTAAAGGTTAACATGGATCTCGCCATTCCTAACAAAGTGCGATTCATTCTTTCGACTACTCCATTTTGCTGTGGAGTGTAAACATTAGTGAGATGTCATCTTATGCCATTTTCACTGCAATAAGTTTTGAATTCATTTGAAGTGAATTCTCCCCCATTATCCGTCCTGAGAGTACCTATCTTTTCTTTGACTTCATTTTCAACAAGTTGGCGAAAAAGTTTAAACTTATCAAATGCTTCTGACTTGTTCTTCAAGAAGTAAACCCAAGTCATTTTGCTGAAATCATCAATGAATAGTAAGAAATACTTGCAACCACCAAATGAGGTTTGTAGTGGACCACAAACATCACTGTGAATTAGTTGAAGCTGCCTGTTTGCTCGCCATGAACTTGTTGGAAAACTTTCTCGATTTTTTTTTCCATAAATGCAAGCTTCACATTTTGCATTTTCCCTTTTGAATGTGGGAAGTCCTTTAACCATTCCGTGTTTCTGCAATTGTGAAAGACTCTCAAAATTCAAATGTCCATATCTCACATGCCATAGTTTGATAGGTGAAATACCTGTAGTCATTGCCCCTGCAAAATCAGAATGCCTTGGAATAACTGTCCCTTTCATCCGTAACAATTTTCCATCTTCATAACCTGTCATGACTGTTTTCAAGTTCTGTTTTACAGAATTAATCTTCACTAAACCATCTTCCATAATCACCTGATGTCCTTCTTGTCGAATCGTGACTAAAGAGAGAAAAAAATTTTTGAAACTGGGTACATACCATACATTGGAAATCAATTTTTCTCCAATGTCAGGGAGAAAAACTTTCACTACTCCTTTTCCATAAGGAGTATGTTTTGTATCATCAGCAAGAAAAATTGAATTAAGTTGGCATTCTTGAAAATTCCAGAAAAAATCACGTCGACATGTCATGTGTTGAGTTGCCCCGGAATCCAAGATCCAGGCATCTTCATAGTCACTTCTAAGATGAGATGAAATTTGTGATGCTGGTGAGGAAGTAAAAACATATTCTGAGCTGTCTTCATCTTGATCATTTGCAAATTGTGCTGAATGCTGCTGAAACTTGGGAATTTTATTAAGTGAAGTTCGACAATCTTCGGCATAATGGCCAATTTTGTTATATCTTTGACACACAATTTGACTTAAGTCTCTTCCTCGTCCTGAAGATTGTCCTCTGCCTCTGCTTTGACCTCTATTTGGAGATTATCCTCTACCTTGACTATTATATCCTTGTGCTTGAAAATTGCCTCTTCCTTGGTTGTTTCCTCTACCTTGAAAATTATTTCTTCCTCCTCTGTTAAAATTGTTGCCTCTACTTGGGCTTCGACCTCGATTATGTGTTGCTTGATTCTGATTCCATTGGCCTCTTCCTCGAGAACTATCTGCTGAAGACTTACTTGTGCTGGCTTCTGTGAGAAAAACATCTTCACCAACTTTCTTCTTCTTCCCAAAAGTTTTATCATGTTGACTTAACATTTCACAAAGTTCATCAAACTTTAGTTTTTCTAATTTCCCAGTTACTTGTAAAGTTTCTAAAAAATGCGTATAGGAAGAAGGAAGCCCAGCAATTACAATTGTGACCATAAAGCTATCATCAATTGCGGGAAAGCCAGCATTAATAATTTCCTGCTTAATATTCTTAAGTCTGGAGAGATATTCAAGAATATCACCATCTTCAATAATTTTTGTTGCAACAATTTTAGCTGTAGATCAACCTTCTTTGATTCTGGCTGAGTATCAAAGAGGTCTTTAAAAGTTTTCAAGGCAGTCCATGCATCTGTGGCATTCTTTATATGTACATACATTTCATCATTCGCAGACGATTTAATAAGAGCTAAAGCTTTAGCATTCTTGATTTCCCATTTTGCCAATGGATCTGCATCTGTGGGTTTATTCGACTTTACATCTCCATCACATATTCCTTGCCATAATTCATTGTAAATGAGTGTGCTTTCAATAAGACGATGCCACGTTTTATAAGATTTGGTGCCCTCAAGTTTGTCGGAATCAGAAAATAAGTTAATCAACTTAGACATTTTTAGCGATGAAAAGACGCACCAAGAAGCAGAACAGAAAGGACAAGATAGTCAACACAACACACCACGCAAAAAACACGATCTATCGGGGCTTGGCCTTGACCCTCGAATAGTCGTCAAAACAGGAGAATATTGACTGAGCTTTGCACTTGGCTCTAGTCAATTTCTCAAATTTTTACAGGGCAACTTTCAAAATTTGACTTTTTACAATGGTGCTTTTGCACAATCTGGTAAAAAAATTTACCCCCCCTCAAAGTAAAATTACTTTGAGTTACATTTATCTCCTTCAAAAAATTACAAAAAAAAACTCCTTATTGCTCCAAAAAATTGCAAATCACCTTATTCCTCCACAAATATTACAATTAAAATGCAAAAATTTACACATCCCCTTATTACTCCACAAAGTAAATCAAAACACCCCATATC
The DNA here is from genome assembly GCA_031772625.1 of Pinus tabuliformis. NCBI lineage: Eukaryota > Viridiplantae > Streptophyta > Pinopsida > Pinales > Pinaceae > Pinus > Pinus tabuliformis. Next base: position 1,620,786,784 of record CM062819.1, read on the forward strand.
TCTCCAAAATACAATATTAAAAAATCCTTATCTCTCATATAAATATTCTCACTAAATCTCTCATGGAAACACTCCACTCATTCTCTCACATTCCACTTGCTATCTCTCCAAACTTATCACTCCATTACATAAGGAATTAGAAATACTCCTTATGTCTCCTTAAAATTCCATAAAGACTTTATAAACACTCTTTAAAAAAGCCTTTACATACGCTCCATTAAAAATAATTATTAAGCCTTTACGAAATCACTTGAATTCACGTTTCTGGAAATGCACTTTTTCACACACTTATTAAATCACTTGAAATCACTTTTCTGGAAATACCCATTCAAGCACTTCAAATCCAGACAAGTTTTAGCGGAAACTAGCAACCTAAAGTTATCGATTCAAATATATGGTATTATAATCGTTCACTAGTTTTTTTTTGTCAGGAAATCGGAACCAAATCAAGCTTGTGGTAACTATTCAGTTTGACGATACCAGTTTGCTTTGATAGCGTTGGAAACTGCAGTAGAAACCAATCTCATCTTCCTCAATTTGCGAAACCATATGACTGTTTAAGAACTTTGGGCATTCTCGTTTCCCTGTTCAGAGACACAAACAAAAAAAACGAGTGTGGAAACTGCTATGAAGCGTAGAGGTTTTTTTTTGGGGCTTTCGTTTGGGCAAAAACGCTCAATTCCGCCTCTGCATATTTTTTTTTTGTCTGAAGGCTGCTTTATGAAATCACTTGAATTTACGTTTCTCGGTCCATTCCACTCGCCGGATCCAGCCCTGTGATGACTGAATGCTGTAAAAAGACAACGAGCAAAACTAGGAACAGACAGATGACTTCAGTTTGAGGCTGCTGCGAATCAACAGCACACTGCCCACGGTGTAGAAGTTAGGCCAAGACCTGCACGGGCTAGCATCTTTGGAATGGTGCAAGCGATAGTGCCAATCCGACTGGAGCCAGGAACAGAACCTAGACCTCTAGCAACCGATGCCGTTGATGTGGATGAAGCCATAATGCTCAACGCAGGGTATTTGAGCATAAACAGATGTCATCCATTCTCATAAAAAATGCAGAATCGATTTGCAGAATCGATTGAATGTTTGGAAAAGATTAAAAAAAATCAAATATACAGCGCTGTCCTCTTTTTTTTTATGGTTTTATTCACTCAACCAATTTAAAAAAAAATCATACAGATTTGCATTTGCAGCTTCTTTTTCTTTTCTTTTTTTTAAATGATTTTAGAATTGGCAGATCTAAAATCAATAAAAAATTGTTGCAAATTTCATACCAATCTTTTGCTGATCATTTCAATGGAGTTGCGTTTTTCCACGATCTGATAGAGCTGGAATCTCCTCCTCAAATCAACTGCTGGAATCTCCTTTTCAAATCAACTGCAGCATTACCATAGCTCTGATACCACAATAATGGCAGAAGTGTCCTGAGACACGTAATTTTATTAATCAGAAAAAAAAACAATTACATAATTGATTTGCAAGAGCTTACACCCGAACAACCAAACACTCTTGCAATGAGCTATTTATAAGCTCCATGTCCTAACTACCTCTAATTATGGATCACTTATTAAATAACAAGTGTCCATTTACATTAAATGCTATTCAAACCAACTAGCTAACTAATCTCCTAAAATAGAGCCTAAGATACGACACATTTGGAGAGTCATATCTAGTTACAACAATAAGCTAATTCTAAGAATCTCCATTAAATAATTAAACATTCTAGAATAATAATTATTAATTTAATATCTTAAATTAATAATTATTTTATTCTAATTTTATAACCTATGATAAAAATTGTATTTTTGGATCATCTAACATTGCTAAGGCAGCTAGCAATTTGAAGATCCCTATGAACTCCAGCAATAAATTTGAAATTCATGTCAAGCATCGTCCGACTGTTCCAGACAATCAAAGACATTGGCAAGTTTTCCAAGATGATGAGGAGATCAACGATTTTCTACAAAGCAAAGGTAAGTTCAAGGATACTTCAATGGATGTAGAATATGATGACAGTAGCACTGATGTACGAATAAATCAAATGGAAGTGTTGCAGCTTAAGGATAATGTAATTCCTAAAGGCTTGATACCTTTAGAGGAGCTCTTTGATCATGATGATGTAGCCCGCAAACCAACATTGCAGCCAACAGAAAAGGGAGTTGAAGATGTGAATCTTGGAACAGCTGAGCATCCGAAGATGGTAAAGATCTCTAAAACATTGCCACCAGAGGTAAAAGCCAAATACATCAACTTGTTGTCATCTTTTGTCAATGTGTTTGCGTGGGACTATTCTAATTTGAAGACGTATGATACAAATATAATTCAGCATACCATTCCTATTAAGCCTAATCAAAAACCTTTCAGACAGAAGTTAAGAAGGCTTAATCCAAAATTGCTGCCATCAATTGAGAAAGAGATAAATAGGTTGTACAAATCAGGAATTATTGTTCCCATCCGCTTTTCTGATTGGATATCAAATTTGGTGCCGGTGTGTAAGAAAACTGGTGAGATTCGTTTGTGCATTGATTTCCGAAACCTCAACAAAGTTTCCTTGAAGGATAATTATCCGCTGCCCAAAATGGATCATATACTACAGCGAGTAGTTGGCGCATCCTGCATGTCCCTACTCGATGGTTATTCCGGATATAACCAAATTTTAGTCCATGAATATGACAGAGACAAAACAGCCTTCACCACTCCGTGGGGAACCTTTCATTATGCGAAAATGTCTTTCGGTTTGAAGAATGCAGGTGCTACTTTTCAGCGGGCAATGGACTTGGCTTTCGCTAATGAGAAAGATGTATTCTTAGTGGTGTACCTTGATGATCTGACCGTGTTTTCCAAATCAAATGATGAACACTTGCATTATTTGAAAATTTTCTTTGAAAAGTGTAGAAAATATGGTGTGTCGCTGAATCCCAAGAAGAGTTTATTTGCCATGGATGAAGGTAAACTCCTTGGGTACGTTATCTAAAAGGATGGCATTCGTATTGATCCAGCACGTGTGGAAGCAATTCAGCAAATTGACTTGCCCAGGAATAAAAAGGAGATCCAATCGTTCAATGGTAAGATGATTTTTTTGCGCCGTTTTGTTCCTAATCTCGCAGAGAACCTTAGATAAATTACAAACATGCTTAAGAAGGACAGCCAAGTGTCATGGATGGAAGAGGCGGTGAAATCATTCAATTTAGTTAAATCGATTCTTTCTTCAGTACCGGTTCTAATCAGCCCGGATTATACTCAGGATTTTATATTGTTTTCCTTTGCTTCGGAGCATACTATGGCAGCTGTGTTAATGCAGAAAAAAGAAGAGCATGAAAGACCCATTGCTTTCTTCAGCCGAACCATAAGAGATGCTGCTTTGAAATACAACATTATCGAGAAACAAGCCCTTGCACTTGTAAAAGCACTCAAAGATTTCCGTGTGTATATTCTGCATTCTCATATTTTAGCTTATGTTCCTAATGCTGCTGTCAAAGATGTTTTGGTTCAGACCGACCCGGAAGGAAGACGTGGCAAATGGATAGCGGCCTTGTTGGAGTATGATGTGGAGATAAGGCCTACCAAGCTGATTAAAGGTCAGGGATTGGAAAAATTGATGGCTGAATCAAATCTGCGTCTCTTAGACATCAATTTGATCGCTGCCTTGTCCGATGAAAATGATGAAAGCTCTTCACTTCAGGTATCAGAAATGTTTGTTCTTTCTCCATGGTATTCAGATATCATATATGTTCTTCAAAATTTGTCTGCACCGCCTGGGATGGCTAGAAACAAAGCAAGAACTCTTAAGTTGAAGGCTGCTAAGTTTTGTGTTTTAGATTCTGCACTTTATTGGAAGGATCCCGGTGGCATTTTGTTAAATTGTTTGGTGGAAGAAGAAGCAAAACAAGTCATAGAAGATTTCCATAAAGGCGATTGTGGTGGTCACCTTTTTTGGAAAACAACGGCAAATAAAATTTTGAGGGCTGGATACTATTGGCTGACATTATTTGCTGATGTGTTTAGGGCTGCCAAGAGCTGCCATAATTGCTAGATTTTTGAGGGGAAACAAAGACTACAGTCGTTGCCGCTTAAGCCCATTAAGGTGAGTGCTCCTTTTCAGCAGTGGGGCCTAGATTTTATTGGTGAAATTCATCCTTCTTCTTCAGGTCAACAAGATGGATCCTCATGGGTACGGATTACTTCAGAAAATGGATCGAAGCAATTCCCACCAGGCAAGCTATGGATGCGGTAATAGTTTCATTTCTTGAGAATAATATTTTGTCTCATTTTGGTTGCCCGAGTAAGTTAATCACTGATAATGCAGCAGCTTTTAAGTCAAAAAAAATGGTTGATTTTTGTAATAAATATCATATTACTTTGGGACACTCAACTGCATATCATCCGCAAGGAAATGGATTAGTTGAATCTTCAAATAAATCTTTGGTTAATATCATTAAGAAAATGCTGGAAATGAACAAGAAAAGTTGGCATAAGAAGTTGGTCCTTGCACTCTGGGCGGATCGGGTGAGTCAAAAGAAATCCATTGGCATGTCCCCCTTTGAATTAGTTTATGGAATCGATACAGTGTTCCCTACTTCTCTTGCAGCTCCGGTAGTGAAACTTCTTCAAGAGGCTGGTAGTGAAGAGGATCCAATGCAGCGAAGGCTAAATCAAATGATCCACTTGCAACAGACACGGGAAGATGTTTTTCAGAACACCTGTAAGTTGCAGGAGCATATTAAAAGGATTTTTGACAGAAAAGCAAAGGAGGATACATTTCAGTTGGATGATGTGGTGTTAAAGTGGGATGCAAGAAATGAAGAAAAGGGCAAACACGGCAAGTTTGAAAATCTATGGAAAGGTCCTTTTAAGATTGCAGCATTTCGAGGTCAGAACGCTTTTCTTCTTAAGGAAATGAACGGGGATGATTGTCCAGGAGGGCCGGTCAATGGTCGGCTGCTCAAGCGGTACATTTTCTGAGTTTTTCTGCTGTCCTATTAGCATTGTAAATACCATTTCATTTCAGTTTCGATGCAAGTGTGTGCTGTGATCATTTCTTCAGTCTGGGGCCCGAAGTGAAGGCTATAATTCTGAGGAAAGATTTCAGTTTGAGTTCAGTTTGTCGAGTCGGTTAGTTAGTCATATTCTTGAGTCATTTGCAAGTTAATTTTCAGTCAAATATATTGTGTCAACATATTAGATTGTTTGTCGAAGTGATGACTCCATAGAACAATGGATGAAGGCACTGTCTGGCTCTTACAGAGATCTGCTATTCTTGGCATCTCCGAGGAGCTACCATCCCCATTGGAGCCAATGTTAGAGTCGGTATGGTTATCCCTCCATCAGAGATCAAAACTCTTTTTTGCATTTCATGTTTAGGTGTCTCATCAGTTTCGATTAGTTGCATTTTGTTAGAAGCATGCCATAAATCTAATGGAGAGGTTTGTGTCACTCATTCCCCTCGTGCTTGGCACTGTTGGCTTAGGTCTAGTTTTAAAAAATTAAGTCTTGAAACAGTCATTTGCAGTCCTGTTTCAGTCTCTGGGTCATAACAGTTTTTCGGTCATTAGGTCTAGGGTTAAGTCGATAAGGTCTTTGATAAAGTTTAAATGAAGCCAGCAGGCCAGAGGGAGGTCCTTGTTAGATTGTTATCTCAGAGATTTTTATCATTATACGGATAGATTCTGACTTCTCTTCAAAACTCTGTTTTGAAGATAAGTCAATATTTCATTCTTGTAATAAATTTTCAAAAATTTCAGTTCTTGAAATGTCCCAGCGCAGCCCTGGTCTCCTTTTCCAGATCATATCATAGCTATCCCTGCAAAAATTTGTCAAAGAAAATCATTATTTCAACCAAATTTAAAGAGGAAACAAAAAGGTCAAAATTCTATTAATCCTGAAAAAGTGTCAATTGCAAAACATAACAAAGTGGGTTATGAAAGAGGCAAAAATCAAATTGGTGTCTATATAAGGGTTTTCAATGAGGTTTCAAGTCATTTGTGCATGCCAAAGGAGGAGAAAACAATTGCAAGTCGCGTTTGAGCATTCTGGAGTGGATTGGTACTCATTTCCTCTACGTGGCGCATATAACAGGCTGCGCGGCGCACATAACTTGTGTGGCGCACACAGTCATCCAGGCCAGTGTAAATTATAACCAACGCGGCGCATATAACTTTCACGGCGCACTGGCTAAGGAGTGCGGCGCTTACAGTTTGGAGCCCGTAACTTGTCCAAAAACTCATCAAATCGCCTCCTCTTCAGATCAATTTGTCAGGTAGGCTTGCCTCCATTGCCTTGGCTTTGTTTTTAATGGTGAATGTGATGGGTTCATAGATGATTTCCGTGGAGACTGAATTTTAAAAGCATCCCTTTATCAATATAAAAGTGTTGTAGGGTTTGAAAACAGTTTGTTACCAAGGTTATGTTTTTCCCCATTTCCCTTTGTTCCTTATTCCCAAACCCACTCCTCATATTTCCTCATTAATTCCCTCCATCAATTCCCTACACTACAATCCATGAAATCCTAATCTCCCACCTCTATAAAAAACTCCTTAATCTTATTTAATATCCCAAACCCTAAAACCCTAATCTCATATTTACCTTTCCCCTCATATCCCTAAATACATTTCATTTCAAAATTCCCCAATTCCCTGATGTTTTCCCTTTCCTAATATCCCTTGTACATTGTTTCGCCTTGGTCACAGCATTGTTTAAATCAAAGGAACTGTCCATATTCAGTTGCAAACAGCAGTTTCACTTATCAGCATTCATTTGAGGCAGCTTGTATATCAGCAGTGATGTCATCTGGTCACTCATCGGAATATGAGGCAGAAACCAAAAGTGATTCTCTCGTAGGTGAACAAGAACCCCGGAGGCCTCGTAAAAGTGGCAAACATGTCAGGGAAGAACCAGTCACCCTTATAGAACTACATGCTTGTCCGCTTGCTATGCAGTGCTTTGAGCATCAGTCCTGTTATGAGTTTTGTCAAAAGGTAGTTGAGGTCCAGTTTCATTATGAGTTGGCTCGTCTTTTTTTCTTGCATTTGCACGGAGACCAATCTACCTTGGCTGGAGTCACCTTTACACTCACACCAGAGACTGTTTCGCTAGCAATAGGTATACCAAATATTGGTGAAATATGGCAGAAAAAATAGCAGATTGACAAGCAGCATTATGAGCCATATATCAAACCCAATTGCTTGAGGCAGCTCAAAAGAGTGTTCTCGTTCAGGTACCTGAAGGACGAGTATGCTCCTCTCATGAGATTGATCATGAAATATTTCAGATGTGAGGGACGATTCTCTCGTCTTTATGCTTATCACATCAGGTTACTTATGCATTTCACCAGGGTGCGGATGACGAACATTCCGTATTTCGTCTGCCAGAATATAGAGAGGATGAAAACCTTTATACAGCGTAGAACCCCTCAGCAGCAACTCAACAGTGTATATCATTTTTCGCTTATAAAGATTTTGGTGGTTCATCAGCTTGGTTTGCAGGGCATCACTTGGGATGACTTTATCTCACGTGATTTCTTCAAAGCTTCCCGAGAAATATCAGAGGTGAAGCATGAGGTTGAACCTTCTCAGCAGTATGAGCGTCATGAGACCAGGCCTAGTTTCATTACATATCAGAGAGGCTATCTGAAAGGTACCAGACCTTTGTTTGCAGCAGCAAAGCGAGTGTTATCTCCACCTGGCGTGGAAGGGGCCTCGCTTCCGACATCAACACCACAGGTACAGGTACAGGAAAAGGGAAAGAAGCCCATGCATGAGAAAGGGCCTTCAGGTGAGCCATCAGGTTTCGTTATCATTCCTGATGTTGAGACAGCTACGGATTTAGAGAAGTCTAGATATAGAATGATGATTGAGGAGCAAGAAACAGACATTCAAGCCTTGGAAATCCATTTGGAGATGGCTAAATGGAACATCATGTATCTAGAACCGAGAAATAAGCAGCTTGAAGATCAACATGCGATCATGGAGCTACAGAACATCCGAGAGAATCGCCAAGCTGCCCGACATAGGAGGATTCAGTTCACTTCTCTAGAGCGACAGGTCAACGAGGATCGAGAGTCTAATCTCGAAAGGGTCAACATTTACTTGGAGAAGCGGCTGAGCAAAGCCAATAGAGATAATGCATTGTTGAGACATATGGATGTTCACTACAGGGCACGGAACCAAGTTTGCAAGGCTCGGATAAGAAATCTAAAGGCAAAATTGAAGAAGGCAATCTGCAAGCAAAAGAAGCAAAGGGAGCTCGATCGTCTTCAGATTTTGGCCGAGGCCTCTTTAGCTCATCATCACACTTGATGAAGGAACTCCAAACCAAATTTCAAGAGATTTGGGGCAATTTTGGTCATTTTGCAATTTTTGCATTTAAAAAACAGGTTTTTTCCCTATATGCGTCGTGCACCTTGCGCGACCCATAGGATTGGGAGCTCGAAATCACAAATGGCTTGCAGTTTTGGATTTTTCATGAGAAATCATGAATTTTTGGTACTTGGACAAGAATTTTGGAAAGTTTTGGCTCCTCAAAAGGTCAAAAAACATGCAAAAAATGACCTCATTTTCCCTATTTGGACACACAGGAAGCAATCTTGGGAGAATGCACTTTTGGAGGGGCTAATGGACACCAATTTTGAAAATTCCATTTGGTTTGGATAGTAGACAGATAGGGCTTTCCAACAAGCCAACCTGAGCTCAATTTGGACTCCTATAGATACCTCAAAAACAGCAGCAAAGTAGCGCGGTGCATATAGCTTTTTTGCCCTATTTTTCATCCTTCAGCTCAAAAACTTGGCTAGTTTGACCAATTTTGATTTGTGATGTAATTTTTGACTTTTTCTTGATGTAATGATTGAAACATGATGTAATTTGACACTTAGTTACTTGATCTAGAAGATTCATTCACCAAAGTGTGAAAATTTAATGAATGAATCAGTTTCCTACCTTATAGAGGTTGTTTTGACTGCCTAGATTGTAGTGCTTTGTTTAGAATTGGTTGAAACAGCTCCTAGAATGATGAGCTCGACCCCTAGAGGCAAGGGAAGAGGTTGTCTTGCCTATATTATGTAATTTCCAAGTCATTTTCAGGGTTGGACTCTTGAGAAAAGCTTGACACCCTATTGTACATTCACTTTTGCATTTTTGGCAAAGGAAAGACCAGGGTTTTGCAGCACTGTTTGGGATCCTTGTGGCTTTGTGTGTTGATGGTGTGCTTCTTTCAGTAATTGTAAGTTTTTAATGTGTATCATTTTCCTTCTTTCATCTTCTGCAATTGAACAAATGAAGTGTTAAGGTAGAATCCATAGATTGTTATGCTCTGCCTTTAAGGTTGTTTGATTTTCCATGTTTTCGTCTGTTTAAGGAGAATCCTTGAAAGCTTCTTGCTCTCCTTAGCTTCTCACCAATCAGATCTACCCATTCATTCTCTTTAAAAGCATCAATACAATCGCCTACCTTGCCCCAAGTAGACCCTGCAAAAAATTGTGTCTCATCCCCGCACCCAAAATTGCCTTTTCCTTTGATTCAACAAAAACTTCAAAAATCAACCCCAAACTCCTTGTACTTCATACCTAGCCTAAGATTAATTGCAAATATAGTCATCTCGAGCCTCATCGATTACCTTTTGCCGAGATTGACCCGGAGAGAGCCCTCTCCTGTCCTCGTAGGGCTAGCTACGAGGTTGAGCGTGGTTTGATGTGGACCTAGAACCTTGTCTTTTCAGCCTGAGACAAATCTAGGCTCTAACACACCCTAACCTTGGTTCTGCTCCACGGCTACCCTCTCAAGGTGTGCTATGGAAATCCTCATACAATCCCAACGCCCGAGCTGCTCAACACTACAATATTATTGAAGATTTGGCTCAAAGCCATCAGCCATGTCGGCTCTCAAGGTACTCCAAAGCTACCCATCACAACGGAAATCTTTGTTGTCAGCTATCGGGGGCATTGATCCCACCTATTCTAATTTGATCTGTTTCAATCTAGAGAACCATGTTCTAAGACTCCCTCATCAGATTGCCTTTCTTATTCAAGTAATCATTAATGAAAGGACCATCCACTGCACTGTCATCGATGAAGATGCTTCTTATTGAATTAAGGCTTCTGTGATCCATATTAAATTTTTGAAGATTCTTCGGCGAAAATCACATAGAGAAACATTTGTTGCTCGAGGTTTCTCGCAAAAGGAAGGTATAAACTATGATGAGATATTTGCACATGTTGCCAGATATACGACCATCCGCTCGATCATAGCCCTTGCCACTTCACAAGGATGGAACCTACATCAGATGGATGTCAAGACTGCGTTCTTGCATGGCTCGATCAAAGAAGAGGTCTACGTGGAGCAACCCGAAGGATTTGAGATTTATGATTGAAAATCTCATGTATGCAGGTTGAAGAAGGCTCTCTATGGGCTGAAGCAAGCACCCCGAGCATGGTATGACAGGATCGATAGCTACTTGATGAAGCTGGGAGTCACTAGGAGTGAAGTTGATCCTAACCTTTACTTTAAGGTTGAAGATGACAAGCCTCTCATACTGGTGTTGTATGTGGATGACCTCTTTCTAACAGGTGCAAACCCTCTCATTCACAAATGTAAGAGGGAGATGGCTTCTGAATTTGAAATGAAGGACCAAGGACTTGAAGTGTGGCAGAAGCCAAGGGAAATTTTCCTATCTCAAGGAAAATATGTGGTAAATATATTGGAAAGGTTCGGTATGATGGACTGCAAGCCTGTGACTACCTCTAGGATCTTAACTTTCGCATTGATGTTCTTGGTGAACCTTCGTCCGAACATATGTTTTGCAGTTAGCATTGTGAGCTCATATTTGGTTGAACCTCACTGGATTGATGCCAGGAATCTTCTGAGATGTCTTCAGGACACAATCTCTCATGGATTAAGAAACACTGTCGGAGATGTGAGACTACTTGGATATACTGATGTTGATTGGGCAGGAAGTGTGGTGGACTGTAAGAGCACTTTCGGGTACTGTTTCACCTTGGGATCTGCTTCGATATCCTGGATGAGTAGGAAGCAGAAGTCGGTGGCTTTGAGCACCACCGAAGCAGGATATATTATTGCTAGCATAACCTTATGTGAGGCTGTCTGGTTGCGAAATCTCTTCAGTGAGCTGTTTGGATTTACATTGGATACCACTGTGATTCTCTATAACAACCAGAGGTGGGATTCGATTATTGAGGAATCCCGTATTCGTCAATTGCTCCAGCAGATAGACATCATCTGGGATATGGTACGTCGATGAGCAAGGAAGATCCATCACATTAAGATGATGTACAGGTTGATACACCTTGTCAAAGCCCCGAGGAAAGATCTAATCTGTGATTTTCCCAAACGACTTGGAGTCGGCAAGAAACCTTTGTACAAGGGTCCTGCTGTTGGCATTATGATGCATGTGTTGTACTTGATGGCAAACAACTCATAGAAGATCAACTCACTTATATATATCTAGATGAATTTACGGAAGAGATATCAGATGACAATTCTCAGTATGACAAGTCCAAAGGGGGAGATTGTTGGCATTATGAGACAAGTGTTGTCCTTGATGGCAAATCACACAAATGATAAATTATAGTGCAGCAAATTTATTTGATAAATTATAGTGCAACAAAGTTCCTTCATGTAGAGAAAAGTTCACGCACTTTTATGCAGAAAAACGTTTATTCCATGTAGAGAAAAGTTCACACACTTTTATGCAGAGAAAAGTTTATTCCATGTAGAGAAAAGTTCACGCACTTTTATGCAGAGAAACGTTTATTCCATGTAGAGAAAAGTTCACGCACTTTTATGCAGAGAAAAGTTTATTCCATGAAGAGAAAAGTTCATGCACTTTTATGCAGAGAAAAGTTTATTCCATGTAGAGAAAAGTTCACACACTTTTATGCAGAGAAAAGTTTATTTCATGTAGAGAAAAGTTGCAGAGAAGATTTTATTTCATGTAGAGAAATTTTCACGCACTTTTATGCAGAGAAAATTTTATTTCATGTAGAGAAAAGTTTACGCACTTTCATGCAAGAGAAAATTTCACACACTTTCATGGTTGGTTCATGGTATTAGTCCGACAATTTTTGATCCTATGGTTTTGGCCCGTGGTATTGCATCCAAAAGTGTTGATCTCACGCACTTTCATGGTTGGTTCATGGTATTAGTCCGACAGTTTTTGATCCTATGGTTTTGGTCCGTGGTATTGCATCCAAAAGTGTTGATCTCACGCACTTTCATGGTTGGTTCATAGTATTAGTCCAACAGTTTTTTGATCCTATGGTTTTGGGCCGTGGTATTGAGAAAGGACTAAGGCTATAAAAGAGGAAGGAGATCATTTGGCAAAGCATCATCTGAATTATTGAATATCTGATAAAGTGCTAGATCTGGAATACTGTGATTGGGTTATGGTGCAGATCTGGATCTGAGCTAAAGAGGGATCTCACCGGTTGATGGAGAACAAGATCTAAGGATAGATCGGGATCAAATGGTTTGAAATGAACTATCTCTATATATTTGATTATGCTTATTCTAGATCTGTATATTGAAAAATGATCTGAACTAGGTATAACTTAAGTTTGAAATCGTTGTAAGTCATGTTTGAATATTTATAGATCTGTATGTGGGTTGGCTTTGTTGTAAGCGCGTATATATGCAGGTTTGGTTCATTGTAGTAGTGTATACAATTTGAGCTATTATATTTGAAGTCACAGGTGGTTCTGGTTGTTGATGGGTTCTGATGACAGTTTAAAGGTGTCAGTATTCTGCATATCCTATTTGGTTGATTGTGTTTAGCTTCAGTATTGATGGATGAGAACTAATATTGGATCAGGATCATAATGACTCATATTTGTGTGATCTGATGGACTAGATCTGGGTGCTAACACATATATTATCCATATTGATCTAGTGTTTGGGTGATTCAGAAGATTGATTTATTATGTGCTTCAATGATATTAATGGGTCCAGTATGAAAATTGGATGAAACGTGGCCTTTCAGATTATGTGTTGTGCCTCAGGAATATCCAATCTGAAAATGTATGAAACGTGGTACCTGGAGGAGAGAAGATTGTAGGCCGGAGCCTACGTACTAGTATCTTAGCTAGTACAAGAGCTAAGGGGGTAGTAGCTCCCTTCCAGTAGCAGTTGAAAACTTTCGAACTTTGTAGCAGGTAGCAGCCTGCGTACTAGTAAATGGATCGGCTAGTACAAGAACTATGGGGGTTGTAGCTCCCTTCCAGGAGATACTAGAGAACGAGAGAGGGTTGTAGCTCTCTGCAGGTAGAAGCCTGCGTACTGGTATAAGACTGCACCAGTACATAAATATTGTAAAAGGATTTTCTTATTAAGAAGAAGATTGAGATGACTTGCAGCAGGTGGTTTTCTCCCACATTGGGTTTCCACCTTATATCATGGTGTTCATGTGTGTGGCTTATGTGTGATGATCTGTTCTATTTTACTGCACCTGTTTACTGTTAATATGGTTGATAATGTTCTAATGCACTCATTAAGGATCAACTAACTGAATCATAAGAAGTTGTGGAAGTAGCATATATGAATCTGAATATGGAAATGAAAAAGTTTTATTGATGTGATAATACTGATTCACCCCCCCCCCCTCTCAGTATTATTTCCAACAATTGGTATCAGAGCAGGTCCTTTGGTAGAAGCTTGATCGCTTGAAGGAGATCCATGGAACTATGGGAAAGAAGCTTAAGAAGAAAGCACCTAAGAACAAGAAGACATCTCAGAAGAACTATGACAGTGGGAGAATCGATTGGGGATTAGGTATAAGAAGCTCTTCAGATTCAGAATCAGATTCAGAATCAGATTCAGAATCAGATTCAGAATCAGATTCAGAATGAATATGAACTATCAGGTATGAATTTTCTATCCTCTGATGTTCCAGCTATCTATCCATTTGGAAAAGATGAAAGTGATAGTGAAGCAACTGAATTTGCTTTTATGGGTGAGCAAGAAAAGTATCAAATAGAGGAAGTATTTAGAAGGCTTACAGACAAAATTAAAGATCAACAAGATCTATTGAACAAAAGGGAATGTGCTTTCAAAGAAGAAGTTACCAAACTAAAAGCTCAATCAGAGGAAGGAAACAAGGTAAGAAAGTTACTCAAGGACAAGGAAAATCAATGTCAAAAGTTGCAGGGTGAAGTGACATCATTAAGAGATGAAGTCAATGAAAGAAGCACAACCATCAAGAAACTCATAGATAGATCCAGTTACTATGAAAGTCTTGAAGCCACGATCCGCTCGCTAAAGGAAGATCTTGAAGAATTAAAGAAGCAGAATAAAGATCTACTCCAAGCTATTGAAAAACAGGTAAACGAAGATATCAGCTTAAAATCTCAACTGGAATGTGCCTTCAGAACTCGTCAAATGCATCAGGATCTGAATGAAGAACAAGAAAAGGAGATTCTCAAACTAAGGCATCAGTTGGAAGAAGGAAGGAAAGTTGAAGAAGACATGAAGAAGCAATGTCTAGAAAAGGAGGAACAACTTCAAGTTGAGGTAAATATCTTGAAAGGTAAATTAGAAGAAAAGGATAAACTATTACGATTTCAAGATAGTACTAAAGCCTTGGATGATATTCTTAGTAGTCAAAGGTCTCCTGCTATCAAGACTGGTCTTGGTTTTCATGAATTTGTTGAAGGTGAATCTAGTTCACAAGGTGAGGCAAGGAACTCTAAAGAGAAATCTAAAATGATCAACAAGGAGATGAAAGGTCAACCCCATCAACAATCAAGGAAAGAGACTCCTCAAAGAAAAAATCTTACTCCTAACTATGGTCGGCCATTTACGCAGATTAATAATATTGAATGTTATGAATGTCATAATCTTGGACATGTTGCAACTAAATGCGGAAGAAGGATGGTTCAAGATTATCACACCGAAAGAACATCACATTCCAGGTACTTCAATGGATATTGTTCTTCTTGCAATTTGTTTGGTCACAAAGCTGTTGATTGCTACAAGAGGAATATGAAACATGTAAGATGTTATGCATGTAACAAGCTTGGACATGTAGCTAAGGAATGCAGGAACAAAGTGTGGGCACCATACCAAAAGGAGAAAACATCATCATCACACTTGAAGATGTGGAAGAAGAAAGAAGTACAGTCAGAAAGAGGCAGCACAACACAACATACATACATAACAGAATTAGAGGGAGCTGGAAGTGTAAAACTTTAGTGTCCTAAATCTCATACACAAGTTTCTTAAAGAGAATTCATGTATATACGCGAGTTGGTTCTAGCATAGTCGCGTATATGATTGTTTGAGGAAAGGCAGTAGGGACAGGTTCAGGAAAAGGATCAGTCATGGTTTGGTTTATTATTTGCGTTGTTTGATAATGGTTACAATTTGCTGATGATGTGTGGAAATGACTTGATGGTTAGAAGTGTTTTGTTTCTAACTTGATAATGATGATGTATTGATACTTCTTGCTGATATGAATGATCAGATCTGACAGTAAACAAGATGGCACAGGTTTAGGGGGAGCATATGCTTTTACTGCATTGTTGGCATTATGGTTAATAGTCCTTGGTGATGATGCTTATATGGATAAATGATTCATCTTGCTATGATATGGTTATGAGTTGTTCAGATGATTCTTGGGGTTACATAGTTGATTTTTAGATCAGATTTGTGGTTGATCCTCTAATGGTGCTTAAATGGTGATCTTCATAAGGATAAGGAGAAGTACTTAGCTTGAATTCACATCTTCTTTACTTGATGATGATTCACTCATATGCTGTTGTCGTCATATGCATAAAGATCATATATTACAGTTATGATGCAGGATTCCTATTGTTCTTGGCACATATATGGATGAGGATTGTTGGCTGGATACATGGATGATTATTCAAAGTTGCATTGTTAGAGACTTGATGATGATGAGTTCTTACCTTTATGATGATAGGTTGTTTCGTACATATGTTGATTGATATTACCAATTGATGATACTTGGTCCATGCAGATCTGCATGGCTATGGTGTTTCTCACATATGATAGAATGATTCTTTATATACAGAATTCAGTTCAAAAGGATGAGTTGATACGGACATACCTTGATGATTCATGCACTAATACAAGTTGCTGGCGACAGATGCTATGGAGCAGATCATTTAGTGTCGTTGTTGATGTTTATCATGATCTTATTTAGGTGTTTGGTCTTTGTTATAAATGTCATGTATATCATTTGATGTAAAGGTCATATCAAGACTCATGATGTAATAGTGTGTCTCTATCTATTGTAGTCATTTGATGAAATATTTCAGTCATATCAAGGTCATGTAACGGCCTATGTTGGTTTCCCCACTATGCCTGGGATGAATGATGTAATGTACTTGGTTGTCATTTTCTGGTATATCCCCACTTGGTTGGAGATGGATGTATATATTAGTATTTGGTGCTAAGAAGGTCACGTATGATGTATAGAGTCATGTTCTTGTACAACACCTTTTTGCAGACCTTTCTTACATACAGGGGGAGCATGAACAACACAATTCAGCAAGAGCAGAGCTTTCAACATGTAGCATGAACAGTTTGGTACACCTTGGCATATACAAAGGGGGAGCTCATTCAGAGATTTCAAAAGGTACTCAGGGGGAGTATGAACAGTGGAATGCCTTTCTAGGAAAGAGAATATCTTGGTTCACCCTTTGCCCTTGATGTCAAAAGGGGAGAGTGATTTGGTATTGTTGCCATCAAGTCCAAAGGGGGAGATTGTTGGCATTATTATGCATGTGTTGTACTTGATGGCAAACAACTCATAGAAGATCAACTCACTTATATATATCTAGATGAATCTACGGAAGAGATATCAGATGACAATTCTCAGTATGACAAGTCCAAAGGGGGAGATTGTTGGCATTATGAGACAAGTGTTGTCCTTGATGGCAAATCACACAAATGATAAATTATAGTGCAGCAAGTTTATTTGATAAATTATAGTGCAACAAAGTTCCTTCATGTAGAGAAAAGTTCACGCACTTTTATGCAGAAAAAAGTTTATTACATGTAGAGAAAAGTTCACGCACTTTTATGCAGAGAAAAGTTTATTCCATGTAGAGAAAAGTTCACACACTTTTATGCAGAGAAAAGTTTATTCCATGTAGAGAAAATTTCACGCACTTTTATGCAGAGAAAAGTTTATTCCATGAAGAGAAAAGTTCATGCACTTTTATGCGGAGAAAAGTTTATTCCATGTAGAGAAAAGTTCACGCACTTTTATGCAGAGAAAAGTTTATTTCATGTAGAGAAAAGTTCACGCACTCTTATGCAGAGAAGAGTTTATTTCATGTAGAGAAATGTTCACGCACTTTTATGCAGAGAAAAGTTTATTTCATGTAGAGAAAAGTTTACGCACTTTCATGCAAGAGAAAAGTTCACACACTTTCATGGTTGGTTCATGGTATTAGTCCGACAGTTTTTGATCCTATGGTTTTGGCCCGTGGTATTGCATCCAAAAGTGTTGATCTCATGCACTTTCATGGTTGGTTCATGGTATTAGTCCAACAGTTTTTGATCCTATGGTTTTGGTCCGTGGTATTGCATCCAAAAGTGTTGATCTCACGCACTTTCATGGTTGGTTCATGGTATTAGTCCAACATATTTTTGATCCTATGGTTTTGGACCGTGGTATTGAGAAAGGACTAAGGCTATAAAAGAGGAAGGAGATCATTTGGCAAAGCATCATCTGAATTATTGAATATCTAATAAAGTGTTAGATCTGGAATAATGTGATTGGGTTATGGTGCAGATCTGGATCTGAGCTAAAGAGGGATCTCACTGGTTGATGGAGAACAAGATCTAAGGATAGGTCGGGATCAAATGGTTTGAAATGAACTATCTCTATATATTTGATTATGCTTATTCTAGATCTGTATATTGAAAAATGATCTGAACTGGGTATAACTTAAGTTTGAAATCGCTGTAAGTCATGTTTGAATATTTATAGATCTGTACGTGGGTTGGATTTGGTGTAAGCGCGTATATATGCAGGTTTGGTTCATTGTAGTAGCGTATACAATTTGAGCTATGATATTTGAAGTCACAGGTGGTTCTGGTTGTTGATGGGTTCTGATTATAGTTTAAAGGTGTCAATATTCTCCATATCCTGTTTGGTTGATTATGTTTAGCTTCAGTATTGATGGATGAGAACTAATATTGGATCAGGATCATAATGACTCATATTTGTGTGATCTGATGGACTAGATCTAGGTGCTAACACATATATTATCCGTATTGATCTAGTGTTTGGGTGATTCAGAAGATTGATTGATTATGTGCTTCAATGATATTAATGGGTCCAGTATGAAAATTGGATGAAACGTGGCCTTTCAGATTATGTGTTGTGCTTCAGGAATATCCAGTCTAAAAATGTATGAAACGTGGTACCTGGAGGAGAGAAGATTGTAGGCCGGTGCCTACGTACTAGTATCTTAGCTAGTACAAGAGTTAAGGGGGTAGTAGCTCCCTTCCAGTAGCAGTTGAAAACTTTGGAGCTTTGTAGCAGGTAGCAGCCTGCGTACTAGTAAATGGATCAGCTAGTACAAGAACTATGGGGGTTGTAGCTCCCTTCCAAGAGATACTAGAGAACGAGAGAGGGTTGTAGCTCTCTGCAGGTAGAAGCCTGCGTACTGGTATAAGACTGCACCAGTACATAAATATTGTAAAAGGATTTTCTTATTAAGAAGAAGATTGAGATGACTTGCAGCAGGTGGTTTTCTCCCACATTGGGTTTCCACCTTATATCATGGTGTTCATGTGTGTGGCTTATGTGTGATGATCTGTTCTATTTTACTGCACCTATTTACTGTTAATATGGTTGATAATGTTCTAATGCACTCATTAAGGATCAACTAAATGAATCATAAGAAGTTGTGGAAGTAGCATATATGAATCTGAATATGGAAATGAAAAAGTTTTATTGATGTGATAATACTGATTCACCCCCCCCCCTCTCAGTATTATTTCCACACCTGCATGTTACATACATTGAGATCTGGGAGCTCTGAGGGCTTGCGGTTCCTACTGGAGCAACATATGACCATAGGGTGAGTCACCCTCCCCTGGTGGTGCACATTGGAACAAGATGATTCTCTCTCTTGTGGGACAAGATGATTCGCTCTCTTGTGGAACAGGATGATTCACTCTCCTGTGTAGCAGGATGATTAGTTCTCCTGTGAGGCCTGGATTGATGTGTTCTCCATGGCAGCCTGGATTGATGTGTTCTCCACGGCGATTGTAGCAGGATTGATGTGTTCTCCTGTGAGGCCTGGATTGATGTGTTCTCCTATGAGGCCTGGATTGATGTGTTCTCCATGGCAATTGTAGAAGGATTGATGTGTTCTCCTGTGAGGACAGGATTGATTAGTTATCCTGTCGAGGCATCCTACCGATGCAGTCTGGGACTCATGGGAAGTACCTCTCATCTGATCAATGAGCAGGGAAATGAAGTTAGGGGCCATAGTAGTACCGATGGACGCATCGTTGTAACTACTGTACTCCCTACGCTAGGATGACCTCTATTGATCTGGGATCAATGATATTGGTCTGGGACCAGTGGTAGGAGTTGTACCATACTATGATGCTGACTTCGGGTCGGTTGAGACTGGTCTGGGATCAGTGGTACATACTCTGAGACTTACTTTGAGTCAGTGGAGGATGATATTGGTCTGGGACCATTGGAGTTGTACTCACTATGACGCTGACTTTGGGTTGGTTGAGACTAGTCTGGGACCAGTGGTACATAATCTGAGACTGACTTTGAGTCAGTATGATACATCCTCGATCATTTCTTCTTCTTCATAATTCAGACAAAAGCAGAGCAGAACAGAACAATGCAAGAGCAGAGCAGAACAGAGCAAAACAGTACAGATCAGTGCAGGGCAGAACAAGACAAAGCAGAACATGCAGAATAGAGCAGAGCAGGGCAAGGTTCAGGCTGTACAGGGCAGTGCATTTGATGGATGAATAGTAACGACCGATAGACAGATTGCAGATTAAGTTCTCCATGGTTGAGAGGGAGTGTTAAAATTGGCAACCAGGGAAAAACTTCATGTGGGTCATCTTATTCATGGCTGATAATATTTTTATTAGACTCCTCTCGTCGAGAGGTGTAAGATTGATATAAGGATCATCCGATTCCGATAAGTATTCATGGAGATATGAATTTTTTTTTATTATGGAATTATTATCAAGCCGACCTACAACTCATGTAGGCTCAGAAGCCCAACAGTCGCATCTATTCACCCACCAACGTTGTGTATAAATATAAGAGGACTTTTCCTCATTTGGACTCACTCATCTCATCACATCTCTCTCTCTCTACTGCGCAGATATGAGTCTCTTCTCTACTGCGCTGAAATGGGTCTCTCTCTCTCACACATGTGAAGCCGGAAATTGATGAAACTGAAGTTGCAACTGCAGAAGTAAAGATTGACTTGCGTGGCCTAGAATATCTCCTCTTTGGAACTACGTTGTAGGTTCATCTGAACCTCCTTTGAAAGCCACAACTTTTGGTGGTGGAATGAAGTCAATCCGACGAACGGTTTGCAAGATATCGACTACCGTAGTTTGAAGCCGGAAACTGCTGAAACTAAAGCTGCAACTGCAGAAGTAAAGATTGACTTGCGTGGCCTAGAAGATCTCCTCTTTGGAACTATGTTGTAGGTTCATCTGAACCTCCTTTGAAATCCACAAATTTTGGTGGTGGAATGAAGTCAATCCGACGAACAGTTTGCAAGATATCGACTGCCCTAGTTTGAAGCCGGAAACTGCTGAAACTGAAGTTGCAACTGCAGAAGTAAAGATTGACTTGCGTGGCCTAGAAGAACTCCTCATCTGAACTGCACTGTAGGTTCATCTGAACCTTCTCTGGAAGCTGAAACTTTTGGTGGTGGAATGAAGTCAATCCGATTATCGGTTTGTGAGATATGGTCTGCCCTAGTTTGATAATGACGCCGCTAATGCTGATGCTACTGATCTAGGGTTTGCTACTGCTGATATGAATCAGATTTATTGTACTATTTCTCTCTGCTGAATTATTGAAGATAAAAGAAGATTTGATCAAAGGGTTTCCCCACACATTGTGGGGTTTGTCCCTGGCTAGCTGCCACATCTTGTGTCTCTTGTCTTGGCTTGTTTTCTGTCGATCGTTTAATGTTCTATCTGCACTTTACTTTATGTACATGTGATTGCTAATCGGTCGAATATAATAAGAAAAAGAAGTAAACTGTTATAATCATAGAACATACCATAACCATAAGCCATCTCCCTCTTACATTTGTGAATGAGAGGGTTTGCACCTGTTAGAAAGAGGTCATCCACATACAACACCAGTATGAGAGGCTTGTCATCTTCAATCTTAAAGTAAAGGTTAGGATCAGCTTCACTCCTAGTGAATCCCAGCTTCATCAAGTAGCTATCGATCCTCTCATACCATGCTCGGGGTGCTTGCTTCAGCCCATAGAGAGCCTTCTTCAACCTGCATACATGAGATTTTCAATCATAAATCTCAAATCCTTCGAGTTGCTCCACGTAGACCTCTTCTTTGATCGAGCCATGCAAGAACACAATCTTGACATCCATCTGATGTAGGTTCCATCCTTGTGAAGCGCCAAGGGTTATGATCGAGCGGATGGTCGTATATCTGGCAACAGGGGCAAATATCTCATCATAGTCTATACCTTCCTTTTTGGAGAAACCTCGAGCAACAAAACGAGCCTTATACTTTTTCAGTTTTGAAGGTGAGTTCTTTGAGCAAACCTGTGGGATTGCCATGGGCTCACCCCTATCCCCTGTAGTTGCAAATCTTTTTATGGAAGATTTTGATTCTAAAGCTCTAAAGCTCTAAACTCAGCCTGCCTTCTGCCCAAGCTTTGGAAAAGATATGTAGATGACACTAATGTCATCTGGTCTCACGGCCAAAAGGAGTTGGATCTCTTCTTCGACCATCTCAATAGTCAATCCTCGGCCATCAAGTTCACTAAGGAACAAGAAGTCGATGGTTGTCTCCCTTTCCTCGATATTCTTATCTCTAAGAATAAGGATGGTTCCCTCTCCCATCGAGTGTTTCGTAAGAAAACTCATACGGAGCAGTATCTTCATGCTAGTTCTCACCATTTCCCTGCCCAGAAGTTGGGGGTTCTCAACACCCTTGCGACTCGGGCCTTAAGGATCTCTGATGATAAGAGCTTCGAGGAGGAGAAATCCCACCTCCTTAATGTCTTTGTGGAGAACGGTTACAGCAGACACCTTGGACAAAAGGCTTTCCTCAAAGCTGCTAGGAATTCGTTAACCAAAAGAGGACCTAAAGAACGGATTCCTGGTGTTCATCTTCCTTATGTTCAAGGGACCACGGACAAGATTGCGAGGATTCTTAAGAAGCATAATGTGCCCACAACATTTAGACCTCTTAACACCATTCGTACGTCCCTCAGATCTGTGAAGGATCCTATTGATCCCAAAGACATGAAAGGGGTTTATATTATTCCCTGTTCATGTGGGACCCCCTATATTGGTGAGACTAGTCGCTCCATTAATCAAAGGATTAGTGAGCACGCAGCTGACCTTAAGCATATGAGAACCAAGTCTTCCGCTTTAGCGGAGCATGTGGAGAAAACCAATCATCATGTCTACATTGAGGAAGCTAGTGTGATTGCTAGAGTGTCGTAATTCCATCATAGGAAGTTTAGAGAAGCACTTGAGATTGAGAAAAGGCCAAACAATCTCAATAGAGAAGATGGATGGAAGATCAGTAGTTGTTGGGTACCAGCCCTATCCTCCTAGTAGTTCTCTTCCTTTTCCCCCCTCCCTTCAATAAGCTTTTAATTTTTATGGTAAGATTTTTCTCTGACGCTTGATTTCTCTAGTATTTTATTCATTTAATATCTCCTTGATGATTAATTTAAACTCAACTAATTAATAAGATTAAATTAAAATTAATCTATTCTATAATCAATTAATATATGATTTAAATTAAATATGGATTAATTTCTAATATTATAATACACTTGATATTTATATTATATATATATATATATATATATATATATATATATATCTTTGACTTTGAATATAAAATTAATTATATTTTAATTGATAAAAAGGCATTAAAATATTTCTTAAAAAAAAAAAAAAAACTCTTGAAAGTAATTAATTTTTTAATCTAATTTAAATTAATCTATTTTATAATTATTTAAAAACTAACATACTATTTAAATAGATCACTAATTAATTTCTAATAATTTAAAAAAAAAAAAAAAAAAAAAAAAATGTACTATGAATATAAAATTTATTTTATTTTATTCTAATTTTTATAACTAACTAATATGTATATAAGAACTTGGATATCTACAATTCTAATTTAATACAGTTTTTGTGTTTTACTTATTCTAAATATTTTAAGTTAATTTATTTTATTATATATTTATATAAGTCCTTTTAATTAAATTTTAATTAACTATTTATAGATCACTCTATTAAAAAATAATAATAATAAAAAAAAAAAATAATAATAATAATAATAATAATAATTATTATTAATATATATTTAATTTATCGTAATTTATATATAACGGTCCACTTACATTTATAACCGTATTAAGTTTTTAAATAAATAGAGTTTTTACCCCTTATCAAAGTCAAACTAGCCGTTTCCCGGTCAAATCTAGCTGTTGTCATTTTAGCCGTTATCTTGTCTGGAAAATTGGGTCATGGGATTTTCTGCCCTGCCTATTTAATGTGCAAAACGAGATCTTCTCATTTAACTTGTCCTGACGATGAGCCACACTGGTTGGTTCAAAACGCGTCGACAAATGTTTCTCTATGTGATTTTCGCTGAAGATGCTTCTACCTACATCATGTCAATTGTGTGCTGGAAGGCTATTGGTTCCCCTACACTGAACCAGTCTCCAAACACATTGGAAGCTTTCGATGGGCATGATTTGCGACCCTTCAGTGTTTTACCCAACCTTGCCATCACCCTGGAAGGCAAGACAGTGCAAGTCGAGGTAGAGATTGTTGACGCCAATCTCAATTATAATCTTCTACTCGGCCGAAGTTGGACCCATGCCATGCATGTCGTGGCCTCCTCTTTGTTTCGTGTGATCTATTTTCCCCATCAAGGGAGGATTGTCACCATTGATCAACTGTCTTTCTTTGCCTCTTCCTCGTCTGATGGCAACATTTCGTATGTCAAGCACTCTGGTGCTCCCTTTGAGAGTGTGGGGGAAGGTCTCTTCAAAGATTCTGCCTTAATGGGGATTTTTCCACTCCCACCTCCTCATGTTGCCTCCGTCAACATGATCTTGGTCAAATCTGATCCCTGGGTCATACCTGTGCTAGATCTGGTTGATGCTTGGGGCGACATCATGTCACTTAGTCCCGCTGAATTCAATTACGTGGAAATTGTTTCGGATGCAAAATCTGCATCCTTTGATTCTCATATCTCAAAGACCTCTCTTGATATGTAATCTCAATCCCCTTGGCTTGGCACTTTGGAATCATCCAACCCTTAGCTGAGACCTTCCTCACTGATGAAGGTATCATGGAAATCATGTCTCTCGAGGAACAGCCATGAATCAATACTCATCATCGCTCCTCGTTCCTGCCGTGCTTGGCTGTCAATTCTACCGTTTTCGAAGAGTCCCCTTCTCAACTATCTATTGACATGTCAGTTCATCTTGTCGTGGTCAATATCTTTCAACTAAGGGCACCTTTATCCCTTCATGGATTAAGGATTTTTCAACCTCCCCGAGTTTTCACCGATTGCCCATTATTGCAATGGGGTTTCCATCTAACTGGTAACCCTCCCTCACCTAGGGGGCATGGGGGAAAAGCCTTATATGAATTCTACTTCATTATTTGGCTGAATCGATGCTTATTTGTCATTGCAACAGTAAAACTCCAGTGTCCTTCTGTGTTGATTGATTACCCAAGTCCCAGCATGGACTCCCTCAAAAAGTACTATGCTTAGGTCATCTTACATGGTTACTTATGTACATTAGTGTGATTCATTCCTGTACAGCGTGGTTTTGTGTGAAAGTTTTCAAACAGCCCTCCTGTTTACTATGTTTTTCGTGCTTTGCAAATGTCTGCAGCTCCTCATGTCGGTTTCGTCAATGGTGCTTGCCAAAGTACCCAGAACCTATCATTCGCGACATGGGCTATCTACAACCCTAACGGTGAGTTGATTGACCTTCAAGGTATCTGCCTAGGTCATACAACCAACAACATTGCTGAATACAGTGTGGTCATCGAACTGTTATCAGAAGCCATCACTCTGGTCATCATAGAATTGGTTTTCAGCCTAGATTCACAGCTTGTCATCCTTCAACTCAACGGGCAATGAACCCTTAAATATTATGAATGTATCTAAATATCCGTCTATTAGAAAGACATTTTGATTATATTACATATCATCATATTCCTAGACGCATGAATACATTAACATATGCATTAGCTAATTACTTGTTGGGTAGACATTTGCGAAACATGTAAAAGATAAGACAAACCATTTGTACCATAATAAACAGGAAAATATAAAATATATACATATGTGAGAATGTTTGATACATCAAAACCCCAAAAAAATAATATGTATGTCCATAATAACATCGGCAGCTCATAGGCCTCGCACATCCGTGGCATGCAAGCCTCAAAAAATATGTGAGTACTGGACCTAGGAACTACTTAACATGGTGGTCATGATAGCACAAGACGGCTGGTACTACGCGACTTAGCAATCGGTGGATCCAATCTAAGACTCCCACTGTGTGCCTCTGGTACCGCCGAGGCATGTCTCCTATCCGAGCATACTCAGGGATACCATGAGTCAACCCCTCAAGGATCCTCGCAATCTCCTCCTTGTTATTGCTCCCTTCCTCATAAGGGACGACAACATCAATAGGACAGGGATAACGCCTGGCTATCGGGGACATCTTGGCTGGCTGCTCTGGTCCAACATCTGCATACACAAGAGAAATGTTATAAGCATGCATATACTAAAAACAATTAAAAAAACATCAAAATCAAAAATTTGGTTTGGTTTTTTACCTTCGTCATCAAAGTCCTCCCCATCTCGCAAGGGCATATCTGGTTCTCCACGAAAATCAGTGATGTTGTACGACCAGTCCTCCACGACGATTTTCTATCGTCGTAGCCACGAAAAGAATGTTGGTTGATAGGACATCTGCTGACCCCCAATGATCCTGGGCATCAAACGACTCCAGCGGGCCATCTGCGAATCACGTGGCACAAGAGGATCAACCTCAGTCAACTGGTACTGGAACAATGGCACTCGTTCTAGGAAAAAGGTCATGAGTGCTGATCCGAAGCCAAATTTCTTCAAATTTCCCACCTTGGCCTTGGACAACTGGCGCTTGATATTCATCTTCATAGCCTTTGCCCAATGAAGATCGTAGGAGCTGTGCAGTCAATAGCATAAAGGAACTTCGACTTATTAGTCTCATGTTCTGCCTAGGACCCCGCCACTCTATTGATGGTCAACAGAAGCACCCTCAGTGTCAAATCCCACACACTGGAAATCTCGATCTTCCCACTTTTGGATTTCAGGGCCTCAGGACAATGCGCGGCAAGCAGGGAAGATATGCTTGCCCCAATCGGATGTGACCCATACAAATTCACTGGCTCACCTCTACGAGACAGCCTAGTGATGAAGTAGATGTCTGAAGTTGTCAGCTCCAGCTCCTAGTCCCCAATGAAAAAAATGTCACGATTGATGTCCCAAAGGCTTATCAAGTATCAGAGCAATTCGGGCTAGACCCGCATCCCTAGTGTAAGGAAAAATTTGAGGAGCCCACAAGCCCTCAAAACCTCTAGGAAATTTGGATCATTCATTGCCTGGGTGTCCACATCTTCATGTTCTCTTTCCTTCCAATCCACCATTTTCGGCAATTTCTCTCCTGCAAAAGCCATTTATTTGAGTCAATCATCAATTTTGGCACATAAAAATCAAATTTTAACGATCAGTTCTTGAGAAAAATTGTTTTTTCCCTATCCACAGCGCCAGCACGCCTGTTTTAGAAACAGTTGCACCGGTCAACGTGGATGGTCGTGCAAATAACCCTTGACCGATGCAATCCCATGCCCAGAAATTGCGCCAACCGAGGGCGAAAAAATTTCTCAAAAACCTCCCTAAAAATCCAAAAAAATGGTTAAAAGCATAAATAAATAGCATGAAAATGGAGCTCAGGGCTTCGGCTGTTACCTGGAACTGACGGCTCGTCAATTCACCTCCCAGATCTCCCACAATCTGATCCGAAAAAACTATGGCAAAAGTGGGTAAAAGTCTTCACTGCAAAGGTAAAATGGTAAATGGTAAGAATATATTTACTTTTCCCCTTTTTATTCATTTTTTCATGAAAATATGAGGTTTTGTAAATATTTTTGACCTATTTTGCCTCAAGGACTCAATAATACACTTTGCCTTGCTTGTGCAGGTGATGGATGTTTGACGATGGCGATGAGTCATATTTCAGTGCTTTTCTCGATTCGTTAAACCCATATGAAAAGATCGCCGATTATTTTTCCCTTTTTGAATCGTTAAAGAGAATAAAAAAGGGGGGTCCGCTTTCAGCTCTTTTCTGACCCTTTAAAAATGAAAATATGGTTGAGCCCTTGTTGTTTCAAACTCATTAACAAATGCGAAACGTCGTGCACCTAGTGTAAGTTTACCTCTTTTTCAGGCTGGGAGGCACTACTTACGAAAAAGGTACTCCTTGACTTAAATGGTCAAGCAGTTCTCTCAAGTATTGTTTTCTACCTTTTCAGGCTCGAGAGACACAAATGTACGAAAAGGGACCATGTGGAGTTTTCTTTTATGTGTCTTTTTCAAACTCTCTAAACATGAAAAAGGTACCGAGTTACACCTTTTTCAGACTCGTCAAACTATTAAACGACATCGGAATCGTCACCATGACAAACATGAGCTTCTCCTTTCTAGGGCTCCTTAAACTTACTAGGTCGGATTCATCTCAAGGATGAACTTATAGTGAAAGCACATGTTATCGCCTTCAAGCTTGCGATTAAAAAATAATTGGGGTACTCGCCAGAAATGGTGAGGGGGGACTTTGGAAATCTATCAAGTCGTGTCGGCAGCTAAATCTTGAACATGACACTCTTTGCTTCGTGTCAGTTTGGGACATCCTCCTTTACATCGTTGACCTTCCTGGGTTTGGGCCATTCATTTTTGCCTTCCATTTGATCTCTGCTATGTCACCATGACCACCGATCCTATGGATCAAAAAGCTGTCGAACTTCCAGTTGTGTCACCAATATGTTCAAGGGTTGTCCTTCTGCAATTACACTTACCTCTGTTTCTTTGTATCATCCAAAATCATTTTGCATCCTCTCGTCTCGCGTCGATTCTGTGGGATTCATTATGGCCCTCCTTCGATACAGTCACTTTCCGTCGAAATCAGCTCATTATCAGGGACGTTGATCGAGAGACTCCCTTCCAGTACCTTAGAGATTGCATGCCTCAATGGCAAGTTCTTCTCACTCGACGACAAGTTCACATCATTGGATTTCGATCGAGTGATTTCACAGGTGTTTGACTTCAATTCCTGTATTCACATTCCGTGAATTGGATGATAGTACCTTGAGGGCCATTGTCATTATTGGTGGTTTCTCTCCTGCTTGTTAACAATTTACATCATTGACAGGTAATCAAGCGACTTTCTAGCATATTCAATGTCAACACATCTATTCGCATGCTAGGATCTGTACTTTTATCAGGTCATATTAGAGAGCAAGACCCTGGACTCAGATCACGAAAGTCCAGGTTGCGAAGTGGTGTGACATGGTTATGATGATATGCGTGTCTCTACTAGATGGCTAGCTGTGACCAGACCATGAGTTATCATTTGCGATCCTTCTCATTATTGGATGGTTGTGACCATACCTTGGTTTCATTATGTTCCTCTTTGACAGATGGTTGCGCCCATGCCTGGATCCATTTACATGATCATTCTCTGGATGGCTGCATCCATGCCACGATTCATGTATCATTTGACAGAGATCTCAGTTTATGTATATGTATTTGTACTTGCTTTCAGGTTTTCCAATGGAAAACCGGTTCCCCGCACTGATTTATAAAGCATTTCATGCCTCACTTCGGTTCGGCCTTCATGCTTTAGGGGGCATCCGTTACACAGCATTTTGTCACTGTCCCTGTACTCCCCGTTCCTTGATCTTGGAGGACCTCTACAGTGAACCTCACATGCTTTGCCTTCATGGAAAAACTCCCATCGTGTCCCTCTTCATGAACAGATCATTTCCCTTTTACACCATTTCCCCTGAAACTTTTGTTTTGCCCAATTTACAAGGCCGAAACTAATGGCCTTTGTCTTCCCCATGCCCATTTGCAGAGATTAGCATTATTCCCCACGTCGATCGGTGTGACTGAGCTCTGTTCTAATCGCGCCTGCCCTGTTATGGAAAGTTTTTTAAATTAGAGTTGAAGCTTCCATCTCTAGAAGCTCTATAATGGAAGTCTAGAAAATGGTTTGGCCGGATGAGGTCAAGGATGATAGTTTGGCTCCTTTCCCCTATACTGATGGAACTACATCAAGGGATAAGTCCTTCTCCCATGAGAAGAGGATCCATCTCCCATCCATCTTTCCTATATAAACCTCCCTTCTTCCCAAGCACAAACTAGTGACTAGTGTGAAAATCAAAATTAAACAAGCAAGCTATTACTAGTTGTAGCCATCTAGTTGTGTGAGGCAGAAGTGTGTTGGTTTGGAGTGAAGCCTAAAGGGAAGATTCTTTAAACTATTGTTGTTTGAAGCCATCATGGAATGCTAGCAGAGGTGTGTGGGAACCTGGTCTTGTCAGAGGAAGACTGTGACGTCAAGACGAATGGTTGTAATCTCTCTTTGAATATTAATATATGCAACTATCGATTGATTTCCTACATGTTTTGTAATATTACATATTCGTGTCTTAATTCTTCTTGACTCATTAAGTAGGTTGAATTGCAATTTTTCTATTATTATGTTTGTGTGTTGTTGTTGTTTACTTGTTTCAGGAGCTTGAAGAAGGAAGCGAGAGATTGTTGGAGCGAGCAAGCAAGGACATCATCAAGCAGGATAAGCGACCAAGAGGTAGGCCCTCTTGATTGATTCTAATCTAAGGAAATCTTCCATAGAATGTATCTGATGTGGCTATACCCATTATCTGGATAGAGGAATTCATTCGTGTCCGCACTTATAATTTTACTTCACCACAGTACCCCGACGGAGTCACTACAGGAACACAAACATTTCTTTGTTGCCAGCGAGATTAGACAGTACCCCGACAAAGTTTTTTGCTTCACCTCTTTGTGCAGGAAGCCTTTATCTTCTTTCGCCTTTATTTATTTATTTTATAGGATTTTTCATCAACACTTATTCATTTTATGGGCGAAAGAGGGATCTCGACTTATTGAGAGCAAGACAGGTTGTTCCTTCATAGAAGCATATAGAAACCTATGAATTAGATTTGCTCATTTAGATTTTTCCCCTTCTCCTCTTCTACTAATTGGATAATCATACAGGCACCAGACATAAGAACCGCGTGTGATCATAAGGTTTCCTGAATAGACACAGGTTCATGGTTTAACCAAAACTCTCCTTACGAACAAATCATATTTTCCATCGGAACTTCATCGACCAAAAGATATAACCAACACAAGGAAGATGGATTGAAGGTTAGCCAAATGTTGAAGTGTCACAAGACCCTCTTTTAATTCAGCCACATACAAAGAAGTTAGAAAACACGTTGACACAAAACATTTATTTTACATGACGAAAACAGAAAGAGAAAAAAAATAAAGCAAACAAGAAAAGACTATGTACATACTGTAGGGCACAGCCCCATATCATCATTGAAATTATTGTTTTAAGTCTTAGTTATTAATGGGGAGAGCGTAAATCTTCCCGTCTAGTGATTGTAGACGATATGCGTGTTCGCCAAAATTTTTGTGAATAGTGAATAGTGAATAGTCCAATCCATAGGAATTGAAACTTGGTGTGTTTGTCTTTGTCCTCGTGGGATTTTACCCACTTGAATCCTAAGTCACCCACACTAAAGTTATTTTACCCTGCAGACTTCTCATCAAACCACCTCTCGATACAACTCTGGTGAAGAGTGTCCATCCAACGTTGAACTAATAAACATGGCTTTCTCTAGGATTCTTGTGAAAGTTGGAGGGTAGGCAAGTAGATGTTAGGAGGAAGGATGGTTTTTTTTCCATACACTAGGAAGTAAAGAGAGGTGATTAGAGAAGGATTTTCCATGACTTGATCAACCCATAACGAATTTACCAAAGTGGAGTGCTAGTTCCTTTGCTTGAGAA
Organism: Pinus tabuliformis; assembly: GCA_031772625.1. Classification (NCBI taxonomy): domain Eukaryota; kingdom Viridiplantae; phylum Streptophyta; class Pinopsida; order Pinales; family Pinaceae; genus Pinus; species Pinus tabuliformis. Next base: position 1,620,818,164 of record CM062819.1, read on the forward strand.
TATGGTACTTTGATTATACGAATAAGGTTCTTATTTTTGGGCTCGGAAAGAACATTCCCCTGCAGATAGTAATTGGTCGAATGTTTCAATACAATTCCATTTTCTAATGCAAAATCATATAATTTCAACAATGTAAAATATGTTGCATTTTTGAAAACAAGTGAAGTCAGAATGTTGAACCTGGAAATGATGTTCTTCTTAAGGAACTTGATGGCTAATCATTCCCCTGTTTCAACGGAACTTCTTATGTTCATTGCGTGAAGTAATCTGTAGCAATGAGAATGTAGCGATGTTGCTTTGAAGAACGTGGAAATATTTCTCAAATGACATCTAAGCCCCATTCTTGAAATGGTTCTTCCACTACGATAGGATGCAAATGGGGTGGTTGACCTCTTTTTTCGACCAACGTGAAGGATTCCTTGTATATTCAAACTACTTATGTGATTTTCTAAAACAAAGGACTTGAATCTACTCTACTCATCAGCGAAAACAATTAATCTATCAAGAAATCACAAAATAAACATGAGACAAGATTCAATCACATATGCTCAGAGATTTATCTAAGGGGAAAGCAACTTCTCAAAACCCCTTCCTATTTGTATTTCATTAGTCAAAAAATAGAGAATAAATACAATGCTTTTTCAAGCCTTAACAATCTTTGCACAAGTATAATCTATTCCAATGCCTCACAATATGACTCTGGCCAATACTTAGACAATTTTGTTGCATACCAGGCTCTTATTTCCTTGCATTGTTTCTCAAGGAATTAGCCCCCTATTAATTAGGGAAATCCCCATCCTGAATTGTACAATCCCTATAGGCCCTTCTCTGACTGCATGCACCACCTGTATGACTCGAAAAATTATACAATTGATAGTACATTGCCCTTGAACTCAAATCTCAACTAGGTAACTTGAATTTCATGCATGCATGAGTTAATTATGGCTTATTTATCAGTTATCTGGTTGAACATTGAAGTTACACCCCACTTCTAAATCTCCTAATAGTTCTTTCAATAGTTGGAACTAGTTTAATTGACATTAACTCAGTTTAACTGCGCTAGATTATTACAACTCAGATTAAACTCAACCTAGGATCCTAAGGAACCCCTCTACATGATTCAATTTAGGATCTCAACTCAAATTAATTGAGCCAACTAAGTGAAATTAACTTAGTTACCTCATTCTTGTTGTCTTGTGATGTGGAATTACAATTTTCTCCTAATTTAACTCAAGGGAAAATTAAATCAAGATTTTCTTGGTGTCATTTTCAACACTCCCTCTCAACAAGAAAGGGATTATCAGATGCCCCAATCCTATCTCTATGGAACTCGAATTTTCCTCTTGATAATGCTTATGTCAAAATATTTGCATCTTGTTGCTCTATAGGAATTTATTCCAACAACATGATCTGCCTCTCCAAACAATCTCATAGATGGTGATACCGGATGTCGATATGCTTTGATCGATCATGAAAAACTGGATTTTCAGATATTTTGATACAACTCTAATTGTCACAATAAATCATAGTGGGATCCATCATCTGACCAAATAACCCAACAAGAATATTCCTCATCCAGATTGCTTCACAAGCTACTTGACTAGTAGTCATGTGCTCTACTTCTGTTGAACTGAGTGAAACTAATCTCTGCTCCATGTTGTACCAAGAAACTATTGTTGATCAAATACTGAAGACTCCTCCTGAATTTCTCTTCTGATTTGATGGACTACCAGCCCAATCTACATTTGTGAAGCCTTAAAGCTTCACTCCCTCTATCTGTCTGTAACAAAGACCATAATGAGTAGTTCCTCGGAGGTATTTCAACACAAGTTTGGTTGCTTTCCAATACAGTTTGGTTAGCTTAACCATTGCTTGACTAAGATGGTTAACTGCATAACACATGTCTGGTCACGTGTTACCAAATATATAAGTGAACCCACAAGTTGCCTGTAAATAGTGGCCTCCACCTCCTCACCTGAAGTGGCATCATCTTTCCTCCAACTGTAGAAATTTTGAATAATATAACACTTATTCACAGATATTATCTTGATTATACACTATTGCGGAATTCATGCATAATACATAACCTCCTCTACGTTCATCATCAATTTTTTGGAATTAAAAACAATGAAACATCAATCGCATGCGCACATTAACACAGTATGTAACCGGGGAAAGAATACAGCTGAAAACCCCCAACTATCTGTATATTATAATGATTGAGAACACGTAACAATACATAGTACAATACTCCTCACAAGTACTCAGTACTATCTCCACCTGCTACACACAAACTAGCTCAAATCTGAATCAATCACAAGTTCAGATCTCCTCTGCTGCTTGTCTGCCTCCACTACGCAATCCTGCATGAGAATGGATGAGAATGGCTGATCCAAACTCGTATTTCCCTTGGCTGAACCACGCAATCCTCATTGGAAATACTCAATCCATTGATTGTGCAAATCTCATGCACAATTATAGTCACAACTGACAGCTGTCTTGCCCTTTCACTCACCTCTAACACCTGTCTCCACTGAACTGTCCATGCACTGAGTTAACTGATGTATTCTTTAGTTGCTTTATGAGTTAATAATTAGTGAATTAATTAATAATTAATTCACATCACTCATCACTACTGTATTCTGCAGTTAGACTAAATACAACTAGTTCAACCAAGTCAAACTGAACACAACTCCTCAATCAACTCCACCAAACTCAATCACTTGAGTTCTAACTGAATTCCATCATGCAATAGCTCAACTGACCCATAAGAAAAGCGTATTTCCTTCTGACAGCTGCATGTGCCACATCCGTAGCTCGAACTGAAGTGCTCCAAGAGGATAAGATCATGTTTATAGTCCAAATATTATTAAGAGCTAATAATATTTGATTGTTCTATTTTTAGCCTGGCATTCTAAAAATAGACTCCACCCATATCTCTAAAAATAGAAGTCCATCTATTTTTACCAACATGACCAATCATCCACAAATAGCATCCTGCAACTCATAGACCATGATCCATATGTCTAAAAATAGACATAGTCTAAAAATAGACTTTGCGCCAAAAATAGCCTGCGGGCCCACTTAGTGAAGGCACTCCTTTCCACTAAGCTCCATCATCTTGTTGCATTTTCAACACTCCCTCTCAACAAGATATGGATTATCAGCAACGCCTATCCTGCCTCGGTGGTATTCGAAATTTCTCCTGGTGAGCGCCTTCGTCAAGATATCAGCATCCTGATCCTCCATTGGAATGTATGAAAGTAACATGATTCTCCGCTGCACACAATCTCTGATATGATGGTACCTGATGTCAATGTGCTTAGATCTATCATGAAATACTGGATTATCCGAGAGTTTAATGCAACTCTGGTTATCACAATAAATCACAGTAGGCTCCAAGTATGAACCAAACAACCCGACCAGGATCTTCCTCATCCATATAGACTCGCATGCAGCCAAACTTGCTGCCATATACTGGGCCTCTGTTAACTGAGTGCCATGGATATCTACTTCCTGCTGTACCAAGAAACTGTTGTCGACCCGATACTGAAAATCCCTCCAAATGTGCTCTTTCTATCCGTTGGGCTCCCTGCCCAATCTGCATCCATGAAGCCACATAGCTTCACCTCATCCTCCTGTCTGTACCACAATCCATATCCCGATGTGCCTCTGATATAACGCAATACATGCTTTCCTGCCTTCCAGAAGAGCTTGGTTGGCTTAACCATAGCTTGTGAAAGCTGGCTAACAGCATAGCATATATCGGGTCGTGTATTGACCAGATACATAAGCAACCCCACCAACTGTCGATAAACAGTGGCATCCACTACCTCCGCTGAAGTAGCATCCTCCTTCCTCCAACCTCTAGGAAGAGGAGTATCAACAGACTTGCAGCCATACATGTTGAACTTCTCCAGTATCTCCCGAGCATACTTACCCTGAGAAACAAATAGTCCATCACTGCGCTGCCAAATTTCCAATCCCAGGAAATAATGAATGAGGCTGAAGTCCTTCATCTCAAACTCTCTAGCAAGATCATCCTTGCATGAAAGTATCAATAGCTCAGCACCTGTCAAAATCAAATCATCTACATAAAGTACAATGATAAGCAACTTACCCTCCACTACAATCTAGTATAGTTTAGGATCCGCCTCACTCTTGGAGAATCCAAGTCCAATGAAATAATTGTCTATCCATGTGTACCAAGCACATGGTGCTTGTTTCAACCCATACAGCGCTCTCTTGAGCCTGCACACATGCGACTCGCTGCTGAAGATATCGAAACCTTCGGGCTGCTCTATGTACACCTCCTCCTCAATGACTTCGTTGAGGAACGCAGTATTCAAATCCATCCGATGAATGTGCCACCCCATCTGCGTTGAGAGAGAAAGAATCGTCCGTATGGAAGAATACCTTGCGACAGGTGCAAAGGTCTCCTCGTAATCGATCCCCTCTATCTGTGAGAAACCTCGGGCAACAAATCTTGCCTTGTACTTCTCCACACTCCCGTCAGCTGCCTGCTTCACCTTGTAGATCCATCTCGAACCCACCACTGATTTCCCTTCCGGTCTTGGGACAATCTCCCATGCACTGTTTCTGACAATCAAATCCTACTCTTCCACCATGGCATCTACCCATGCGGGATCCTCCACAGCTTCCTCGAAAGAGGATGGCTCAGTCACAACACATTTTCTCACAAGAGCCATGTATCCAGTGTACCGATCAAGTGACTTTCTCTATCTGCGTAGTCCTGTAGGTGGTCCTACAACCTTCTCTGCATCTTGAGCCAGTCGCTCAGCTTTTGTAGTCCGTTTTCACCCTCTAATGGTTGGCGCTACATGAGTGGTCTCTTCCACTCCATGAACTTCATCCTGTGGTTGATCCACGTCCTGAAGCTCATCCTTAGGAACTAATAGCTCCTCATCTGCATGCAAGTGTGGCTCCCTCTCAAGCGAACACTTCATGGCTTTCTCCTCCTGAAATTTGATATCCCATCGCACAATAGTCTTGCGACTGTCTGGAAAATACACACGATAGTTTTGGGGCGTATCAGTGTACCCCAAAAATATCCCAACCTCTGCGGTCGGTTCTAGATTCTTCCTGGCATCCTTCGTCACATGCATGTAAACGTTAGAACCAAAAATCCTCAAATGAGAAATATCAGGCCTCTTACCAAAATAAGCCTCCTCGGGTGTACTCATGCCAAGTATCCTGTGAGGACAACGATTCTGCACATATACTGTAGTATTGCATGCTTCCGCCCACAAGTGAACGGGTAGGCCCTAATCATGCAACATCGCCCGTGCAGCACCCATGATCGTTCTGTTCTTCTGCTCAGCAAACCCGTTCTATTGTGGGTTATGGGGAGCTATGAGCTCTCTTCGAATCCCTTCTACGCTGCAGAAGTCCTTGAACTCCTTCAACCCATTGTCATCTAACACCACCTCGATCCTGTCCTTCCATGCAATATAATTCGAGCTGCCTTCATGGGCATACTCCAATCGCAATCCGTTGAAAGACATTTCAACTTTGACACCAAGAAAACACTGCTGCAAATTCGAATTCCACCAACCAAAACTCAACCGCTTCGAATCTAAAATTTGTGAGAACAAATTATTTCTCGTATAGAGATTGACTGTATGGGCTTTTACTGGATATCTCACCTTCCAAAAGAAGGATGAATCCAGAGGCTACCTGGCCCGATTACAGACTCTGCCTGAAGAAATAAAATGTAACCACTTTCTGAATAATAGATCTGATGATCAACTCTGCTCCGATACCATGTATAAATTTTGTATAATGCTTATTCACAGAGATTATCCTGATTATACACTATTGCAGAATGCATGCATAATACATAACCTCCTCTACGTTGATCATCAATTTTGCGGAATTAAAAACAATGAAACATCAATCGCATGCGCACATTAACACAGTATGTAACCGGGGAAAGCATACAGCTGAAAACCCCCAACTATCTATATATTATAATGATTGAGAACATGTAACAATACATAGTACAATACTCCTCACAAGTACTCAGTACTATCTCCACCTGCTACACACAAACTAGCTTAGATATGAATCAATCACAGGTTCAAATCTCCTCTGCTGCTTGCCTGCCTCCACTGTGCAATCCTGCATGAGAATGGATGAGAATGGCTGATCCAAACTTATATTTCCCTTGGCTGAATCCTCATTGGCAATACTCAATCCATTGATTGTGCAAATCTCATGCACAACTATAGTCACAACTGACAGCTGTCTTTCCCTTTCACTCACCTCTAACACCTGTCTCCATTGAACTGTCCATGCACTGAGTTAACTGATGTATTCTTTAGTTGCTTTATGAGTTAATAATTAGTGAATTAATTAATAATTAATTCACATCACTCATCACTACTGTATTCTGCAGTTAGACTAAATACAACTAGTTCAACCAAGTCAAACTGAACACAACTCCATCAACTCCTCAATCAACTCCACCAAACTCAATCACTTGAGTTCTAACTGAAGTCCATCATGCAATAGCTCAACTAACCCATAAGAAAAGCGTATTTCCTTCTGACAGCTGCATGTGCCACATCCGTAGCTCAAACTGAAGTGCTCCAAGAGGATAAGATAATGTTTATAGTCCAAATATTATTAAGAGCTAATAATATTCGACTGTTCTATTTTTAGCCTGGCAGTCTAAAAATATACTCCGCCCATATGTCTAAAAATAGAAGTCCATCTATTTTTACCAACATGACCAATCATCCATAAATAGCATCCTGCAACTCACATATAGGAAAACAATGAATTCTTTGCATTACTATAAATGGAAGGAGATTACAACGATAAGTAGCAGTTGATCTTGTATAAGAGCTCCTCCAAGTTGTTTACTTGTCCTTTCCTTGTCACAATATGCGCCTCCAATCACCCTAGATGCATGAGATGATGACCACTCACTACAACAGCATAAGGGCAGAACCACTCTCCAAAAAGCAACCCCCAACTACATAGGAGGTTGGTAATATATATAGAAATAGGCTAAGTTGGGAGTTCTTATCCAATTACCAATCTAGGGTAAGAGATCCACCTTTTATGGAGGGATAGGATCAAAGGATAAGTGATGAAAAATCCAAAGTAGGGAAGTATAGGATATGAATTTTTTATCCAAGGTAAGTAGTTGAAACAAGTTATGGAAGCTCCTAGAAGGGGAAGCTTCCAGAATCCCAATCATTCTCTCGGATTTATAAACCAACGCAGGTGCAAATGGGAAGAAACCTACTAGTGACAACCACAGGCCATGGTGGAGCAACCTACTGATGAACGCACCCTGATAGGCTTATAAGGAACATTGGTCCTCAAATTGGCTCAGATGAAGTAGTTTAGGGCTGAAATTTTTGGAAATAAAAGCTACATGCTTAGGGATTTGTGCAAGTTGGTGACAAGGGGAATAGGATGTTGATTGATCTCGTTAGGAAGCTCATTGATCAGATGTGACAAAATGCCCTATAACAGAATCCCCCCTAAAGCAATTCAGAGATGATGGCTGATGATTGAATTGATTTACCTTGTGACAAGTCAGGATCAAGGAAAATTGGTGAGTTTAATCTATTACAATACATTTACAACATGATATTTTTGTTTGTTGAGGGAGGCATACCCATACTCAGCTCATAAGCTAACGTAACATGTATAATGATCAAAAGATGCGTCCACAGATGAAAATGGTGGACCCGTGCCTGGATGGTTTTCTATATGATCATGGCCATCATACATTGTGATCTTTGTATAACTCCTCAAATCGCAGCCCGGATGGATGAAACTAGATCCAGAGTCTTATATCTCATTGACACAAACAACCAATGTACGAGTCTAACCATGTGAATCAATGAGCTAGAGTCGAACATGGTAGACACAATTTGATTGATGGCCAATGATGTAAGTTGTTAACAGACGTGAGAGAAACCATCGATGATGTTAATGGCTCTCAAGGTACTATAAAAAAATCTGTATGGTGTGAGTAAACAAGTTGATGTTGAACACCACACAAAAACTTTCGGTTGAAGGCCAATGATGTAAACTTGTTGGCGAGAGGGAGGAAACTTTTCATTAATGTATGCAAGCACCAAGGTACCAAAGGTGTGTTTCTAAGTCAAATTATTACTTGATGTGCTGATGTTGATAGGAAGCAACTCGTCGCAAGAGGGCCTTGATGTATCCCCCATCAACAACACAAAAAGGGTATCGTGATTGAGACAGAATGATCAGAATTATGTTGCCATGGAACTGGATCAGGAAAGGTAGACATGAAATGAAGGCTTAAGAGTATTATAGTGGACTGAATGATTTCTCTTGTACACACTGATGACAATGAATGGATTTCGCAACATTGACCCAAAATTGAAACAGAGGCTTTGAAAACGGTATGATAACCAAAATAGAAGCAGATCACCCAACCCGACAGCGATAAAGATGAAGTGGAAGAGTGTTGTGTTCAAAAGTGACTCACTGCCATTAGTAAAATGGAATCCCTTGTTTTCCCAATTTCCCCAACCATACTGGTCAGTGCCTCTTTATTTTTTAACAAGCTTGAGGAGGATAATGTATGCTTAATCTATAAGTCCATCCTTCGGATGAATCCCTCTAAGTATATTTAATGAACCATGAGAAGGAGTGGTTCAGCATTGTCTTGTCCATCATTGTTTTATGTTTTAAAGATTCCAGCGAAGGTAAAACTCGACATCTTTTTCATGTTTAAAGAGTTTGAAAAAGAGGCGAAAAAAGAAAACTCCAAATGTCCCTTTTTGTAGGTAGTCCCTTAGGTCCGAAAAGGTAGAAAACAATACCCAAGAGAACCTCTTAGCCATGTTCAACTAAGGTATTCCTTTTTCGTAGTTAGTCTATCTCAGTTCGGAAAAGGGTTAAACTTATACTAAGTAGACATCTTTTCATTTACTTTTACAAGTTCGAAAAGACAAGTGCTTGACAATATTTTCATATTTTGGGAGTCTGAAAAGAGTTGAAAGAGGACTCTAGGGGGGTTCCTTTTTCGTAGGTTTAAATAGCCTGAAAAAGAGATAAAAGTGTACTCTGTGGTCAAAGTAACTTGTTCAAACATAATGAAAATCTGCTAATATTTATCGTCCTATTCAAAACAACACAAGAAGGGTTAAACATACATGTTTCATAGTAAAAATGAATCATATCTAGGTCAAAATACTAAAAATGAATAAAATCATGAGAAAATGACCATAAATATTCAAAATGACATATGATTTTTAACATTTCACATTTTACCTTCAACAGTGATTATTTGGATCCATTTTTCCCTCGATCTTTTGCAGCTAATTGTGGCCAATCTAGGGAACAATTTCGAGTGTCGTCACTTCTAGGTAGGAATTGAAACCTTTCTCTATATTTCTATGGTTCATATTTGTGTTTTCATGCAAAATATTTAAGGTTTTGAGGCCCCTTAGATTCATAAAAAAATTCCTTGGGACCAACACACCCCCACCACCCCCCCCCCCCATGTCAAAAACTACATTTCACCTAGGCAGAGAAACACTACTGGCAGAGGTGCAATGCTCTGGTAGACAATACTGGGGTGCGTTGGCTGCATTTCTCTAAGTTTTCTTTCGATTTTTCGTCAAATTTTGTCAAGTTTTTTGCATGGGAAAGAGCCTAATGGATTCCTTGTTGATGTTTTAGGTACCCATTAGCACAAAATGGCATTCATTTGGAGAGAAAGAGAACATGAGGAACAACAAATGACCTTACTACCATCCACACACTAAAACATTGTGGGTTATTGAAACTCTTCTGGATTCCTGGTATGAGGCAACAGATGGAGTTGTTGAAATACCTTGTCTGCTCATGGGATATTCAAGCACATGCATTCAGGTTTGGGAAAAATCTACTCGAGATATAGGTAGAGGACATTTACTTTCTGATAGGACGAAGGAACCCCTACTACAGCAATTTGAATCTACTTCACCTACTTTATTTTTAATATACATTAACCAAGTTGTTCTTCTAAATACTAAAGAAAATTCCTCCTGCAACCTACACTAATTAAATATTTGATCTCATGAAACAGAAAACGGAGCAAAGAACAAGATACATAGGACACACTTATTTTTTGACACAAAAGTCCCCGAAAAAACCCAATAAGGAAAAATCGATGCAGCAGTTCTAAGGGTTTATTATTATGCAGGAGAAATATCTTAATAAAAATCTAGCATGCTCATCTAGCAATCCTTTACAGAGAAAATATTGAAGGAAAAATTGAGTGAGTCTTACCTCACTTCACCCTGCAAAATTCCGGCTGATCTAGCACAAGACTGGCTAACCTCGGCTATTTCTGTGCTAGCCCTGCATAGGCCCTACATCAGTGTTTCAGGCTTTGTGTCAGCCTTGCATCAGCTTCTCTTCCTTCTATGTCATCTCTCCCAGCTATTCTAGTAGTTCCAAGCAATTTTGGCAGTTCCCAGCAGTTCCTAACAATTCTGGTTGTTTCGGCAGTTCTGGATTATGCATGACAAACAACTTTTCTTCTCTGCGCTGGTCATTTTGGCTCTGTGTCAGCACTATGTGGGTCCAAACTAGCCCAGCATCCGCTCTCTCGACTTTTGCTTTACCTCTCTGCAAGCTCTCTCCATCTCTCTGTTCTGTATTTTCTGGAAAGTCCTCCCAGATTCTATCTACCCCTTAGCTACAAGATCTCCCCAATCTATTTTCCTACTGAGAACTTCTCACCTTAGAAAATTGATTTCCTCAATCTCTCTCTCTGTGTTTTCAAATGAAACCCAAGCCTCCATTTTATAATTTTCTTGTCGAGTCTTCAACGACCAAGATTAAGTCTCTAATCAACGACTAAGATTAAAACATGACTTGATCCACCGTCTAGATCATTCTCACCCATATTTTGATTAATACCCATTAATATTTTAATTTTCATAATTTTAGACTTAGGAACTCCGTTAAAAATATTAATTATTTTAATAAAATACAATCCGTATGAAATTTCAACAAACAGTTTCTGGGTTCTTTATAACTCATGTGCCTTAGCCTCTCCACCAATTTCCAAGGCTAGAGTAATTCCGATGCTACCAAAAAATAACAACCCCCATCTCTCTTCTAGGTGGAAGAAGTGGCAGTGAGACGATGAAAGACTATATCGCTAGCTATTGTAGACCTCGAGCCCTTCCTACTAGGGATGGAAAGATCAGCATAAAGGATGTAACCCAATTACCTCTGAGAACGATCTTGCTCATTATCACAATATTAGTAGGCAGCTCAACACTACATGTAGTAAGAAAATCATACATGCAGTATGGGATAGAGTGTCTAGAGCCGACAGTATTCAACTAGAGTGAGGGTGTCTTGGTCAATTTGAAGGAACAACTGACTAAAAAAAAGGAGGGGAAGTTAAAAAACTTCGGCTATGGTGCGATCTAATCTCTTTTTCTCTAGAGCGGGTACCATTACTGCAGCCTCAACATATTGTACTTGAGCCCATCGATCCAAGGACCACATGAATGAGGAGGTGGATAGACCATATGAGCCGACATGCAGGCCCATCAGTGATCAACTTTTCACCAATATTCTTTGGGTGGTTGCGCAGACAGTTCATTATTATTGATGATTATCCTTACATAGGGATGGATTTTTGTGATGATCCTAAGCTTGATTTGCCTGAGGGTGAGCAATGGGATGCTTCAAGTAAGATACTTCGACCATTAATTTTTCACAGTTTTACGATTTTTTTGTTTTTTGATGTCCCCGAGACTAAACTATTTGATGTTTTCATGCAAATGTTGGACCTGTTCGACCAGTAGGTGATACATATCTCTGTCACACATAGAGACAGCCACATGAGGAGGCAATGAGACCAATACAAGTCGTTGTGATAGGACGGGATGCGCTACCGGATCCTGAGGTAGTTGAGATCCTATCAGAGGTGGAGAGCCACATAGAAGGAATGACGCATGGGAATGATGAGACCATGGTCAATCAAATTCCATTGCAACTTCAGTGACACACAATCGAAGTGCCTAGTCGTATTGGTCGATTACTGCGCAAAATAGCTCATGCAATTTTGCATGTAGTTTTTATATGGGCGATGTAGCTATATGTGTATCGGGGCACACATTTTGTAAAACCAAACTTAATATATATATATATATATATATATATATATATATATATATATATATATATATATATATATATATATATATATATATATATATTCAGCGTTTCATAGTTCGTATTATGCTTTCAATATGATGTGATGTGATTTGAAATTTATTTACATTTGTTACAAATGTCGATCTAAAACAAAATTAGCTAGGGCATCTGATAATGTGTTCAGATTTCTAGAAATATGTTCAAACCATATGAAATTGAAATTTCTTTCCAAAAGACGCACTCTCAAAAACATGCGAAGGATATCGGGATTTCTCACTAAATATATATTAGCGAGTTGTAGTACCACGAGCTGTGAGTCAAGCATGATGACTATACGATGGATACCATATGAAATAGCATCATATAGTACCTCAACCACTAGTACGCTATACTCAGCGATGTTTTTAGTAGAGCGACCAATGCAAATTCCTTGCATACTCACTATCTCTCCATTTGGAGAAAATATATCCCACGCTGTGAAGGATAGGTTCTGAGTGCTACGGTTAGCACCATCGGCATAACCAATATAAAGTTCAAGAGAGGTTGACATTTGCAATCTAAAAGTAAAAACAAAAAAAAAAAACCATGGGAAACTCTGAAAAACACACTACAAACGCACTCCACACACCTATAGAGAGTACACAGTTTACTATACATAGGATCAAGCATCGTATTTTTTGAGGTACAACCCATTTCTAGGTTGACCTAGTGGAACTCCATCGAGGTCTACTAACACATAAGACCCTTTGGCAAGGACACGCTTGACAATGTATGGGCCTAGCCACATAGGCTGGAACTTTCCTCGATCTAACTTGTCGACCTCCTAGTCATATAAGAGAACCAGATCTCCTTTCGAGAAGACTCTAGGCTTGACACTTTTGTAATATTGTGATTTGATGCATCTTTTATGGGCTTCATTGGCTAACGCGGCATCGTGTTGGGTTTCATCCAAACGAGTTAGATATAAAAGACGCTCCTCCTCTGCGAAAGTAGCAAGTAGAAGTATTATAGCTAGTTTTAGTGATGGAATTTCACATTCGATGGGGAGGATCGCTTCCAGACCATACACCAACTGGAAGGGTGTGAATCTAGTAGCAATCCTAACTAAGGTTCGATATGCCCACAAGGAAGCAAATAGAAGCAAGTGCCAGTCCAATTTGTGGACCCCTATCATACGTTGAAGCATAGTACTAAGAACTTTGTTAATCACCTCAACTTGTATGTTAGCTTGAGGATAGTAACGATTGGAATTTTCATTTGAAAGTCCCAATTTGGTAGCTAATTTGGTCATCGAATTATTCTAAAAGTGCTTCTTGTGATCAGTTACTATTTCTTGCGGAACACCAAACCTAGAAATCACGTGGTTGAAGAAAAAGTAAGTAATAGTTTCATTGGTGTTATTGAATGTAGGCATCGCTTCGACCCACTTGGTAAAGTGGTCAAAAATGACAATAATATAGCCATGCCCCCCATCTGAATGAGGGTTGCATGTCATAAATTCGATACCCCATTTCACAAAGGGACCAATGGCGACAACTGGATGCAACGGAGTAGGAAGAGCACGAAATTTTTTATCATAGATCTTTCATGCATGAAATTTATGGAATGCGAGGATACAGTCGCGGAAAATGGTAGGCCAAAAGTAACTGGGCCATAAGAACTTTTGCACAGTGGTGTAACCAGATAAATGTTCAATGCATGCCCTCAAGTGGAATTTATTCAAGACTTTCTCATCCTCCTAGAGAGTGAGGCACCTATGTAAAATTGTATCGATACCACGACAATAAAGGGTGTCGCCCATAATCACATAATTTTGGGATTGGTACCATATACATCACTACTCTGAGCGAGAGATATTAGGGTAGAAGTATGGCTCTAGAGAAAGATCATAAAATCTCCATACCATGGGTCAGATGACGAGATCAGAAAAAAATGACTCATTTGTGATGGAATCTTTAGATGTAGATTCAGCATCAAGGGAAGGGATATCGCACATTTCTTCGACTTGGATTTCATGAATTCCAGGTCGAACCCATGGAGAATAATGATCCACTTAAAGTATTTCCCCCCCACTAATTGACGTGATAATATTTATGTCATAGGGTTGCAATCTGAAATGACCATAGTTTTGCGAAGCAAGATGTAATGGTGAAATATCTTGATGGCTTGAATAGCCGCCAAAGTTAACTTTTCCACATGAGTATACTGGATCTTGGTATCATTGAGGTTCTAACTCAGATAATAAATGGGATGTTCAATCCCCATATCATATTCTTAGACCAACACCATAGTTATGGCAGCAACTAGGTACAAGAAATAGTTGCGTTGATAGTCAAGGGGATATAAGAGAGATACCCGAACCAGTACATATTTCAAGGCATCAAATGATTTATGTGCAATGTCATCCTAATGGAATGGAATCCCTTTCTTCAGTAAGTGAGTAAATCCTTTGTTCAATTCAGCATAGTTAGGGGCGAACCTCCTCAGGAAGTTGGCTTTCCCTTGGAGTCTTTGTAACTGAACGAGGGAGGAAGGTGAAGGCAAGTCAACGATTTCCTAGACTTTTAAAGGATCAACATGAATTCCTTGTTTCGAAATGACAAAACCAAGGAGTTGACCAGAACAAAGGTTCTTTTCAGAGTCAATCTCATGAATGGAAATGGAATTCGTAAAGGGTTCGCCAAAATTAGGTAAGTACACACCACTAAGATTATCTTCAATGGTATCTGGGAAGGAGGGACGATGATGATGTTCGTTCCACGGTGCATCGTCTCACATCGTTATCTCCATGATTTTTTTGTCGGTAGAGAATGTACACGAGAAAGGATCAGAGGGCATGCCATGTTCCATTGATTGATCTACCCAATTAATCGAAGAAAAAGTATGGGCCACACAAGTTGAGTAGATGGCTTCATAATATTTCTTAGTGAGGCTAAGCGAAATTCAGTTTCCAAAACATTTGATGTCAATTTCATCAGCTATAATCCATGGATCATCTAGGATCGTAGATGATGATATCATGTTGATATAAGTGACTGAAGGGGAGGAGCTGGGAAGGGTAGGGGAGGGAGTGAAAAGGTTCCCATAAGCGATGAATCCTTCAATAAACCAACTCCAACATGTTGATAGGAATGTAGGGCTTCCCCTACAAGAGGGACACTTACAGTTACATTGGAATCGAAGGCGAAAAAGGTAAGTTGATATATGGCCACGATCTCGCCTTTATGAGGAAAGGCGATAATTCAGAAGTAAGTTGAAATGATGGAAGTCATAACATAAGCCCATGTATGTCCTAGTAGAATATTATAATCCAAAGTTCCATCAATAACTTCTACTTCAATGGAGACGGCTTTGCCCCCTTGTCCCACTTGGAAGGAATTCAAAATACCAGAAGGTTTTTATGTCCTTCCATAAAAGGATTTTAATGTGGTGGTCGATTGACTCAGTTGGGGTGAACCAATGACCTTCCTGCAAGACAAGGACATGATGCAAGTCGAAGCTCCCTCATCCACAATAGAACAATGAAATTTTGTTCTATGGACAATGACCTGAATCATGAAATCTAACTGAGCCAGAAATCGAGGGGTATAGTTTTCATGAGACAAAACCACCATGTTGGAATCTGACGGATCCACACATCCAATAGATGATAACAAGGCCTTATATTGGGTGGGGAATTTTTGCAACACCTCAAGAGTCGACATAGTCGAAGGACACTAAGCCAAGTCTTCAACTACATTGTAATTTTGAGCAGCTCTCAAATGAGGGTTGAAAGCAAACTTATGGATAACACCCTTCAGAGGCTTGATAGTCAATTTTGTGGGAACTGGAGGTGGAACAGGATCAGATGAAGGTGGTGTCGAACTGGCAGGTTGATCAGTAGCCTGAACATTCAGTGGATTCACATTACCATAGTCCTTATTTCGAGTGGCCACCATGACATCAAATTTCAGCTTTAAGAAGGAAAGCATCAAAATTGTGTTAGAGGAAGAGGCATCTTGGGCAACCATATGAGTCTCTTGATTGGTAAACGAGTCAGTCATCATAGCGAGAGAAGTGGATGATTTAAGAAATTGATTCACTTTAGCGTGGCGCGGACAATCACGTGTACAATGATCCTTGTTACAAACCAAACATGGGTATCAAGGCTTTCGTTTCTCATCGGAAGAAAAATTTGTTTGTTTATCCTACAGTGAGGAATCTTTATTCTTCTTACCTTTGCCTTTCTTCTTACTTACAGGTTGCTATTGAGACTTTCCTTTATCAGATGAGATGACATTTATATTGGAAGTGGAAGCCACAGGAGGATGGGATGGAGGGTTTTTTGCAGGAGCTGTAAGAGAAATACCAAATGGTTTACTCACCAACTGCAAATTGGAAGAACCTATAATGCCATCGAAAGCATGAGATTCTTTACCAGGTGGAGGAGGAATGGTATTTGAGGGTCTCGAAGCGTTTGGTATCTTATCATAGAGCATTCCTGATTGGGTATAAACTAGATCTAAATATTGAGCACAAGTAATAACTTTCTCTTCGGTCACGACTCCACCTTTGGCCATATCTTCTATTATGGGAGCTGTTAGAGTCATTCTTGTCAGTCCTCCGTCAGAGATCAAAACTCTTTCTTCATTTCATTTTTAGGAGTCTCGCTCCATTCACTCAGCTGCATTCCGCTAGGGGCATGCCATAATCTGACGGAAGGGTCTTGTCAGTCATTTCCCCTCATGCCTTATCCTGCTGGTTTAGGTCTATTTTTCAAATCATTTTAAAGGTCATTTACAGTTCTGTTCTAATCTCTTGGTCAGCAAAGAGTTATTAGGTCTAGGGTTTAATGCCAGCAGGCTAGAGGGAGGTTTTTAAAAAGTTTTTATGCAAAGATTTTCATCATCATATGGATGGGTTATGACTCTTCTTCAAAACTCTATTTTGAAGAAAAGTAGACATTTCGTTTTGTAAATTTTTAAAAGTCTTTTCAGTTGTAAAGTCCTTCAGGCACAACCCTAGTCGCCTTTGCCAAGTCCAATGCCAGCTATCTCTGCAAAAATAGACAGAGGTTCATCATTCAACTAGAAATCAAAGTGGAAGTAACAAACAGAGTGATGTGAAAGTGCCAAATTCTACAACATTATGAAAGTGGGTTTAGGAAAAATGAATTTAAAGGCTTCATGTATAAAACATCTATCCAAGTGTTTGAGGTTCATTCATATTCCAAGAGAAAAGAGAAGCAAGAAAAGATGAATTTTGGAAAACTGAGAGAGGTTTTTGTCCAAAATAGGCCAAGGAAGAAAAACCTCCTTCACTTTTTACACAAGTGTCATGGTTTTAGAAAAATGTCAAAAATACCGTTGTCTCAGGAGGATTGAATGCACCTCTGAAGTGACCTTGGGAAAATCAAGTTTTCCCCTAGCTTGGTTGGCCAAATAACTTGCTTGATGAGTCAAATGATAACTAGACACAAATAAATTTCCAATTAGCTATCATTAGCTCAATTTGGAGTTGAGGAAGACCTTCAAAAGTTGACTGCAACAGCACTCTGCCTTTAGGCAGCCTCATTTGGCACATTTTTACCAGTCTTGGGAGATTTGCTTTTTGGCAGTTCAAATGAACTCTAAATTCAAAAATTCAAATTGGGTTGGAAATTAAACTTAAATACCTTTCCAACGAGCTATCCTGCATCCATTTTGGACACCGGGAAGGCCTCCAAAAGTCTCCTGCAAAAAGAGCTACACACAGGCTCTATGCGCCGCGCCTCAAGCCCAATGCGCCGCGCCTTCCCTATGCGCCGCGCCACGTGGCGCGCGCTTTTTCTAGGGAGCTCCAAATCACAAAAAGTTTACATTTCTAGATTTTTCATGAAAAATCATGGTTGCTGGTGCATGGCCAAGAAATTTGGGCAAGTTTTGAGTCCCGAGACCTCTCCATCGGTCGTTTGGGTGGAAAATGTAACATTGCTCCTTTGGCAAATGGTTGGCTCTTCAGCTTCAGTTCATTAATGATGGTTAAACGACTCCATATCTTCATCGATTTTCTTTCCCACTTCTGAGGTTATTTATTGTATTGAAAATTCATTTGTAAGAGGTTGGAATTTCTGGGAATAACGTGGAGAAAAAAACCCAGCATTTTCATTGTACAGTTTTTGGCTAGGAGATTAATAGAATGATGCAGCTCTGATTCAGGAGATCCCTGGGGTGTGAGTTTAGCAATGTTTTTCCTTTTCTCTGTTTCATATGTATTCTGTTATGTTTACCATTCATTCATAATCATTTCTGGTTGAATGCTCTTAAGAAGGAAAGGTAGAATCTAGTTTATGCTCTACCTTGTAAAGCATTCATATTTTGTGTACTTTCTTCTGTCTGAAAAGGATTCATGTGTATGCCCTTTTTAGCTTTCTCAATAGTATTTCCACTCCATTTTATTTAAATCTGATTGCTAAAGCTCCTGCCTATCTTGCCTCATGAAATATTCTGTGTCTTTGATTTAATTTCCCAGCTCATGCGGTCCTTTGGTCCCACACAGCCCAGAAAATTCAGTCATTCAAAAAATCGCCTTTTTCCATATCTATTTACTAGCCTAAAATCAATATTCATTTTTTATTCATCTCAGACCCTATTGTTTATTTTTACTAAGTGTGACCCGGATAGAGCCCTCTCCTGTTCTGGTAGGGCTAGCTACCAGACTGAGCGTGGTTTGTGGTTATCCTGAATTTTGCCTTCCTCATCCTAAGGCAGATTTAGGCTCTAACATAGTGGTGACTCCGCTGGGGACGAAATTGGTTTGCTTGTAGATTGTCTTGCCCTAGTACATCTATCAAGTTCAGATCTGATGGTTGATGGTGGACAACGATCAGACATAAGAAGGCTGAAATCATTCACCTGGCGACTCCATTCACTGAAGAATCCAGCAATCGATGCTTCATGGTGACTCCACTGCAGAGAGATCAGTAGCTTTGAGATTTTCAAGATGGAACGGGTTGCAAGAAGGTATGCTCCTATGAGCCGAGATCACATTCCAGGCTTTCCAAATAAAATTCCGAAGGTAGATTGGTCAAGGAATTTGCCTACGTTTAAAGATGATGGTAGGAAGGATGCGGCTTTACATCTGGTTAGATTTCACATGCACATTCGCAAGTTGAAGGTTGATATTCCTGAAGATTGCTTGATGAAGATATTCCTGGCCACTCTGGAAGGTGAAGCCCAATCTTGGTATGAAAATTTTCCCGCTGCTTGTATTTACTGTCTAAAGGATTTTCATGCCATGTTCATTGAGAGATATAAAGAATCTTATCCATCATTAAATTTAGTTCAGGATTGTTGCAAGCATGCTTATGGTTTTATTGAAAGCCTTGAGAAATATTATGAGGATGATAATTTCATGGATGAAGAGATCATGGAAGCCCTGTATGAAAATCCATTTCAGCAGCATAAGGATGATCATGAAAATTTGCAGCAGGATCAAGATTTTAGTACGGTGGAAGATGAAGGAATTTTACATCTTGACGGTCAACAGGAATGACATGGAATGGATCAGCAGTATGAGGATAATTTGTACACTCCTTCACCCGAAATTAATGAAGACAATCACTGTTTGAGCAAGATAAAACAAAAAGTATTATCTCCTCTGTCTGAAGGCGAGATAGATCAACTCTTGTATGGTCATGTTCCAGCTCAAGTTAACATAGATATGCAGTGTGCACATGGTCAAGAAGGTGATGGTGGAACTTCCTCCTCTTCTGAAAAGGATGACAGTCCTGTAAGAAGCTTTATAGATCAGCAGGTTGAAGATTTCCATATGGATGAAAGTGATGAAATAGAAAGTGTCGTTTCAGATCTGTCCATAAAAGAAGACAGCATGCAGAGAAGTCAAGTTTCAAATTCAGAATGTGATAATGTTAAGACAGCCATTTCAGATGTAGATTTAGATTGTGATGACCAAGAAAACCTTGTACTAAGTCCCATGAAAGAGAACTCTGCTGTTGAAATCATCTGGGATGAAGAAGACAGAGTTTTGGATCCAAATGTTCTCATGTCATCAGAACACAGTCTTCATGAAGAGGCAATCCAGTCAGCTCATGAACAGCAAGATGAGATCTTTGCTCAAGCAAGTGAAAAAGTTCCTCTGGATGAATTTATGGTAGATGATAGAAATGTTAGTGTTAGGTTTCAAGAAACATCTGAAGTTGCTTTTCTCATGATTGATGAATGTGATGAATGTAATGAGAATCTGGCTGTCATATCGTATGAAGATGACCTACCATATATTCAGACTTCAGAAGATCAGACCATTAAAGATTCCCTTTCAGAGTCCTCTTCATATGTATCATGTTTTGAAATGTTCTTTGAAGAGGAAATCTGCTCATCTATTTATTCAGAATTTTTTGAAGACCAGGAACATACTCTTATTTATGAAGAAAGACTAGAATCAAGAGAAAAAGATACCTTGTTTTTCCAGCAAGAGGTCAATCTTCATGTTTTTCAGGATCCAATGGCAGATTTGTTGCAGTCAGTAGTGAAGGTGATTATTGCAGTATTCAGTGATGAAGGAGATCATGGTCAATTATGTTTTTGGATGCCCAGTTACCAGTATCTGTTGTTGACTAGAAGATCTGATCAAGAGAATCAATCAAGGAGGCATCTACTTGATTGGTTACATTGGAAGACACATTACACATGATTGTACATATTGCATTAGTACGCAGGTGGCTGTCATCATGATTTGAAACCCTCGAATCTTGATGGACTGCTGCCATTGAACAAGTTTGATAAGTTCTTGTTTTAGTTAATTCAGTCATGAGTCATTTCCTTTTGCATTGAGTCGGTTTTTTCAGTCACGTTGGTTCCATAATTAAGTCGGTCTGGGTCAGGTTTCAATCAATAAATTGAGTCATGTGGATTTGTCAAGTCATCGATTCCATAGCCCAATGGACGAAGGCACTGTCTGCTCTCCCAAAGATCTGCAGTTCTTGGCACCTCCAAGGAGCTGGAGCTACCATCCCTATTGGAGCCAATGTTAGAGTCGGTCTTGTCAGTCCTCCGTCAGAGATCAAAACTCTTTCTGCATTTCATTTTTAGGAGTCTCGCTCCATTCACTCAGCTGCATTCCGCTAGGGGCATGCCATAATCTGACGGAAGGGTCTTGTCAGTCATTTCCCCTCATGCCTTATCCTGCTGGTTTAGGTCTGTTTGTCAAATCATTTTAAAGGTCATTTACAGTTCTGTTCTAATCTCTTGGTCAGCAAAGAGTTATTAGGTCTAGGGTTTAATGCCAACAGGCCAGAGGGAGGTTCTTAAAAATTTGTCATGCAAAGATTTTCATCATCATATGGATGGGTTATGACTCTTCTTCAAAACTCTGTTTTGAAGAAAAGTAGACATTTCGTTTTGTAAATTTTTAAAATTATTTTCAGTTGTAAAGTCCTTCAGGCACAACCCTGGTTGCCTTTGCCAAGTCCAATGCCAGCTATCTCTGCAAAAATAGACAGAGGTTCATCATTCAGCTAGAAATAAAAGTGGAAGTAACAAACAGAGTGATGTGAAAGTGCCAAAGTCTACAACATTATGAAAGTGGGTTTAGGCAAAATGAATTTAAAGGCTTCATGTATAAAACATCTATCCAAGTGTTTGAGGTTCATTCATATTCCAAGAGCAAAGAGAAGCAAGAAAAGATGAATTTTGGAAAAATGAGAGAGTTTTTTGTCCAAAATAGGCCAAGGAATAAAAACCTCCTTCACTTTTTACACAGGTGTCATGGTTTTAGAAAAATGTCAAAAATACCGTTGTCTCAGGAGGATTGAATGCACCTCTGAAGTGACCTTGGGACAATCAAGTTTTCTCCTAGCTTGGTTGTCCAAATGACTTGCTTGATGAGTCAAATGATAACTAGACACAAAGATATTTCCAATGAACTATCATGAGCTCAATTTTGAGTTGAGGAAGACCTTCAAAAGTTGATTGCAACAGAACTCTACCTTTAGGCAGCCTCATTTGGCACATTTTGACCAGTCTTGGGAGATTTGATTTTTGGCAGGTCAAATGAGCTCAAAATTGAAAAATTTTAATTTGGTTGGAAAGTAGACTCAAATACCTTTCCAACGAGATATCCTACGCCCAATTTGGGCACCGGGAAGGCCTCCAAAAGTTTCCTGCAAAAAGCGCTACGCACAGGCTCTATGCGCCACGCCTCAAGCCCAATGCGCCACGCCTTCCCTATGCGCCACGCCACGTGGCGTGCGCTTTTCCTAGGGAGCTCCAAATCACAAAAAGTTTACATTTCTGGATTTTTCATGAAAAATCATGGTTGCTAGTGCATGTCCAAGAAATTTGGGCAAGTTTTGAGTCCCGGGACTTCTCCATCAGTCGTTTGGGTGGAAAATGTAATGCTGCTCCTTTGGCAAACGGTTGGCTCTTCAGCTTCAGTTCATTAATGATGATTAAATGACTCCCTATCTTCATCGATTTTCTTTCCCACTTCTGAGGTTATTTATTGTATTGAAAAGTCATTTGTAAGAGGTTGAAATTTCTAGGAATAGTGTGGAGACAAAAACCCAACAATTTCATTGTACAGTTTTTGGCTAGGAGATTAATAGAATGATGCAGCTCTGATTCAGGAGATCCATGTGGTGTGAGTTTAGCAATGTTTTTTCTTTTCTCTGTTTCATATGTATTCTGTTATGTTTACCATTCATTCATAATCATTTCTGGTTGAATGCTCTTAAGAAGGAAAGGTAGAATCCAGTTTATGCTATGCCTTGTAAAGCATTCATATTTTGTGTATTTTCTTCTGTCTGAAAAGGATTCATGCGTATGCCCTTTTTAGCTTTCTCAACAGCCTTTCCACTCCATTTTACTTAAATCTGATTGCTAAACCTCCCGCCTATCTTGCCTCATGAAATATTATGTGTCTTTGATTTAATTTCCCAGCTCATGCGGTCCTTTGGTCCCACACAGCCCAGAAAATTCAGTCATTCAAAAAATCTCCTTTTTCCATATCTATTTACTAGCCTAAAATCAGTATTCATTTTAGATTCATCTCAGACCCTATTGTTTATTTTTACTGAGTGTGACCCGGAGAGAGCCCTCTCATGTTCTGGTAGGGCTAGCTACCAGACTGAGCGTGGTTTGTGGTTATCCTGAATTTTGCCTTCCTCAGCCTAAGGCAGATTTAGGCTCTAACAGGAGCGAACATAGATTTGACAAACCATTCCGCTAACAACTGATCGGGAACGTAAGTCTTGACCAACTGACGACGACGCCTCCACTCATGAATGTGATCCGAAATGTGAGTGAAGTATGATTTTTTAAAGTTAGTCAATATTTCCGTTCCAATTTCGTATATAATGAGCAACTGGAAATGTGTGAGGAAGGTAGTGGCTAAAGTGTTGAAGTCGTGAAACGACGTCTAGGTAATTTAATATACCATTTAGTTGTGGTACCTATAAGCATTTGTTGGAAAACATGGAGTTGAATGGAATCATCATTAGGTGAATTAGATGAACACCATAGATTATACGTTCTAACATGCGTCAACGAGTCTTCTCCAGGATTCCCATTGAATTTTGGGATATCAGAAGGCAACTTAGTGGGAATAATCAGCCACCATGGCGAATGAGCAATGGGGTCATTAGTAAGTCAAGTTAAATCCAATAATTCAAGAGTAGCCACAAAAGGAAACTATCGATTAAAGTCTAGAGGTGGATGACCTAGATATGAAGGGATAGCCTGGGAAACAGGAATTTGCATTCCTGGATAAGGAGGGTTCTAATAATAAGGAACCTAGTTACCAGAATATGGAGGGTTCTGATAACCATCATACAAGTGATTTTGTTGCCCAGCCCCAGGATGGCGATAAAGCTACTAGAATGGTTGGGTTTGGATTTGCTGGCCTTGAAAAGGCACTTGATGTGATCCATAATGTTTCCCGATAGGGGTTTGAATTTCCCCCTAGTATGGGTTCGACTGAGACTGTGCCAAATTTTGAAGAATTTGACCTACCGAAACTTGAGGAGTACCTTGTGCAAGCGATTGAGAAGGTGAGGGACTTATACAGTTTAACTAATTGGGATCTAGGGGGAACTAGACACCATTGGAATAGGTTGTAAAGGTTCGCTCACATGTATCTGATCTTGTTGAGGTACTGATGGATAGGTAGGAATTTGCGATGAAGATGATACAGTTTGAGGATTCAACAATCGATCCCAATATGAACCAGGTTGAACGGGTAAAGTAGGTTGCCAAACACTGGAATCCATTCCAGGATAAGGAGGACTATAACTAGGTAGATTACCATATTGATGTATACCAACAATAGGTTTCCCCCCTGCCATGGGAGGAGGGGATGATGGAGGCAATTGCAATCTAGATGGAGGGTACCCAACATAAGGAGGGTTGGGTTGTTGAGGGTAGCTTTTCCCACTGATATAAGGGCTAGCCTGCTGCTCTATTGTAGGTGTGGATGGAGGAAGAGGAGAAGACTGTGTGGAATTCATAAGAGAAGTACCATATATTATTCCTAAATTGGATGACATGGGAGAGGTCCAAGGACTAGAAGCCACACTAGAAAAGGTATCAGATAATGACGGATATCCAGGCGAAACAGATGGGCAACCATATAAATGAGCTTCTGGTGATGTCAAAAACATGGATCACGAAGCGACACTTGATGTATCAACCATAATGGTGCACACAGGCTGGAAATTTGAATCAATTCCATTCATGGTTAACAATCCCAATGAATATTTTTGCCAAAGATCTGCAGGTAGACCCAAAGAATCAGGTAAAGGAGATTGTGTCTGAGGTTGAGGAGACAAAAGAGGATTGGTTTGATAAAAATGAAGTCCTTCCCAATGAACAGGAGTAGAATGACGAGGCTTTTCTTGAGGGATATCTTCAATACTCAGAATTCTATATGGAAGAGATTCATCGTCAAGCCCAAGTATATTGGTTCTTCCTGAGACAAAGGAAGAAAGGAGAAAACTCCCAAAGAATCAGGTGAAGATGCATGTGGCTCCTCGGGTTCAATAACCTCAAGAAACAAAGTTTCTGACTCAGGGAGGTTAGATTGAATGACCTCAGGTAACAAAGTTTCAGGGACTTCTGTTTCAATTGTGTCAATGCCACCAACAAGAATAGATGTAATCTTGGATTTGGAACTCAAAGGGACAGATAATTATAGATGATCAATAGTGGGAGGAGGGCCAGAAGTAGTTCCTGATGTACCCGATTTGGTAGTTTGTTTTTGCCTATGCCTTCAATGATGATTACGAGTAGCCTCTGGAGGAAGTGGAGGCTTATTTTGCATTCTATGTGAACGATGGGGAGGGGGATTGTGTTCTTCCACGTTAGATAATAAATTTTGTCAACACAAAAAGAAATAAATCAAAAATAGGGTAATCTAGGCATAAAGGATTACCAAGCAACCGTGAACTACAATATACACCTTGGCAAACCAAGGACTTAATGTATGGAAACCAATCTCCCTAAATGTTTGGTTTGGTGTATCACGATATAAAAGGTGGCAGACTCGGTTACTTATGGATGGATATCAACCTATTGGGTACTCTCCAAATATACACAATGGTACGTGGGAGTGTAGTCCATAGAAGTGTTGTCTAATGTGTAACTGTTCGATGAGAGCGTTCCCATATACTTTACGTGAGTGGAGCGCAACCAATATACATGAAGGTACGTGGAGTACGATCCTATACACTCATATACGTGGAACGGGATTTCACCCCAGGATGCAACGCTAGAAAATAGCAACAACTCCTATGTTTAATGACGTCAAAACAAGTCCCTAGCCTAGAAATCTAAATGTTTGTGTTGATGTTACAAATTCTCTTTAGGTTGATTCAAAAAAAATTATTGTTTATGTTTGATTGTGTTTCAATTTTGGGGCTCACCACGAATGTCACCTGAATATCCTAAAATGCAAATATAGCATGAGAAAATAGAAATTCTTTCTCTTTCAATGAAAATATAACTAAGGAAGGGAAGGAATAATCAAGATGCAACAAACAAGATGAAAGATGCAATTTCCTTTTCAATGCAATTGTTCGTATGCTAATGCACATGAAAAACCCTAAATGTCGATGCAAATTTTTTCTTTTCACCACACTTAATTTTCGAAATGAAGAAAACTAAGATGAAAATGTTCAATTACTGATTTAATTACACTTTTAGAATGAGGACTAGAACAACAATTCATCCAAGTGACCAACAATCAAACAAAATCTGTTTGCAAGTGACCAAATGATAAGAACAAAAAAAAATCAAAACCAAATCTTACCAAAGGCAAACAACACAAATGCAAACCAAACAAAGACTTTAGAGAGATCATAATACACTGAAGACTCAAGGAAGTTTGGCTGGAAGTAGGTTGACCAAAGATAGGCTCAAGAACCAAGGAAAAATTCATGAAAAAATAGGGGCCAACATTGGTTCAAAAGAGGCACCAGTGCATTGCAACACTAGTGCAAAGTGGGCTAGGGTGAGGTGCAATGCTATGTTAAAGGCACAGGAGGTGAATTGGGCCTAGGAAAGAGGATTTCAGCACAAAAATTGTAAAAAAGGCTCAATGAAATCACTTCATAGAATTGTTTTTGGTTGAATGATACAACAAAGGCCTTTCAAGGAGGCAATAGAACACAATGGACAAGGAAACCACCAAGGGAATACTTCACTCCCCAGTGGAGTCTTCAATTTTTTATATGAGATTTATCATTGCAGACAAAAGTATCTCCCCTAGGTCGGTGGCTAACCTAGAACAACAGAGAGACAAGGAACTTAATGTTTTTCCTTAAAGTAAATAGATGGTGGAGTGAGGTATACCTATAATCCTTTGCACACTTTGATCCTTCTTTAGCTTTGAAGCTCCAATTCCAGCTCTGATTTCCAAAATTAGAACCTGCACAGTCAGATAACACAAGCCAACAAAACCCCGAGATCTATGCAGTATCTTCTAAGTACTTCATTCAATAAATCAACATGGTATTGAAATAAGTGAAATAACAACATCACATATAGGAAAGCAATGAATTATTTTCATTACTATAAATGGAAGGAGATTACAACCACAAGTAGCAGTTGATCTTGTAGAAGAGCTCCTCCAAGTTGTTGACTTGTCTTTTCCTTGTCACAATATGCACCTCCAATCACCCTAAATGCATGAGATTATGACCACTCGCTACAACATCATAATGGAATAATCACTCTCCAAAATCCAACCCCCCAACCACATAGAAGGTTGGGAATATATAGAGAAGTAGGCTAAGTTGGGAGTTCTTATCCAATTACCAATATAGGGTAAGAGATCCACCTTTGATGGAGGGATAGGGTCAAAGGATAAGTGGTGAAAACTCCAAAGTAGGGAAGGATAGGATCTAATTTTTTTATCCAAGGTAAGTAGTTGAAATAAGTTATGGAAACTCCTAGAAAATGAAGCTTCTGGAATCTTGATCATTCTCCCGGATTTCTAGAACCAATGCAAGTGCAAAGGGGGGACACCTGTTGGTGACCAACACAGGCCATAGTGGAGAAATCTGTTGGTGAATGCACCCCAATAGGATTACAGGGAGTGTTGGTCCTCAAACTAGCTCAGATGAAGCAGTTTAGGGCTTAAACTTTGGGAAATGAAAGGTACGTGCTTAGGGCTTTGTGCAAGATGGTGACAAGGGAGAATAGGATGTTCATTGATCACGTTAGGAGGCTCATTGATAAGATGTGACAAAATGGCCTATAAAAATGAGTCTCATGTCCTTCATCTCGAATTCTCTTGCAAGATCCTCTTTGCAAGACTTGATTAGCTTATCATCACCAGTTAAAATTAAATCATCGACATATAATACTATAATCAATAATTTGCCTTCAAAAACAATATGGTAAAGTCTTTCATCTACTTCACTTTTGGTGAAGCCCAACCTAGTGAAATAGTTGTCGATCCTGGTGTACCAAGCACGGGGTGCTTGTTTCAATGCATACAACACTCGCTTGACTCTATACACATGTGACTCTATGTCAAAGGTCTCAAATCCTTCCAGTTTCTCAATGTACACCTCCTCCTCAATCACTCCATTGAGGAATGTTGTCTTCACATCCTTTTGATGTATCTTCCATCTCATCTACGCTGCAAGTGCTATAGTTTATTTGATAGAAGAGTACCTTGTTACCGGAGCAAAGGTCTCTCTGTAATCAATTCCATCCATCTGAGAGAACCCCTTGGCCACATATTTGGCGTTGTGTTTATTGATGCTTCCATCTGATTCTTGCTTCACCTTGTAGATCCACCTCGATCCTACCATTGAATTGCTTTATGGTCTTGGGACGACTTCCCAAACACTGTTTTTGGCTATGGAATCATATTCCTCTACCATAGCATCAACCCATACTAGCTTCCGCACTGCTTCCTCAAATGAGGATAGTTCTGTCTCAACTATCTCACTCATCAAAGCCATGTACCAAGTGTATCAAACTGGTGACCTCCTCTTCCTACGTTGTGATGTGGGTGCTCCCACATTCTCTATGGAATCATGCAATAATCTGTCAACTTCCCTGGTGCACTTCCTTCCATCTCTAGATGTCTCTGCATGAGTGGGTTCTACCATTCTCTGCTCTTGTGCCTCTGGCTTCTCCACAACATATTGAGGTTCTTCCTTTGCAGCCAAAATCTCCTCATCTCCATGCAACTGAAGCTCCCTCTCAAGGGAACATCTCATGGCCTTCTCTTCACTGAATTTCACATCTCTATGAACAATCGTCATCTTGTGAGATGGAAGGTACACCTGATAGTTGTGAGGTGTATTAGTGTACCCCACAAACATTCCCAACTCAGTTGTTGGCTCTAGATTTTTCCTTTCATCCTTGGAAACATGATAGTAAATTGATGGACCAAATATCCTAAAGTGTGACACATCAAATTTATTCTCTGAAAAAAATTCTTCTAGTGTACTCATCCCCAGAATCCGATCAGGACTCCTATTCTGCACATATACCATTGTGTTGCATGCTTCAGTGTACAAGTGCAATGGTGGGCCCTGATCATGCAACATCGCCCATGCAACTCCCATAATACTTTTGTTCTTCTTCTCAGCCACCCCATTCTATTGTGGGTTATGGGGTGCTATTAATTCCCATTGAATGCCTTCTTTTGCACATAAGTTCTTGAACTCATTCAACACATATTCACCACCGTTATCGCTCCTAGGAGCCTTCACTTTCCTACCAGTGTCTTTCTCAACAAGTGCTTTAAATTCACAAAATTTGGAGAATGTCTGGTCTTTCTTCTGCATGAAGAAAATCCAACACTTACATGATAAATAATCTACAAATATAACATAATATATGTGCTTTGTTGTGGAGGCTATTGAGAAAGGTCCACACACATATGAGTGAACTCTTTCAAGGACTACTTGTGCTCTATTGTCCTTATCATGAAAGGTGGATTTGTTATACTTCCCCAATGTAAACCCTTTGCATGTATCTCCTACTATAGTGCACCCTTGGGAAGTACTGTAGAAATCTATTGCATGATCTTCAAGGCTCCATGGTTCAAATGGCTAAGTATCCTATGCCATAATTCACTGATGTCTCATCTCTACACCTTCTCTTCTTTCATGCTCAAAGAAGCACAATCTTCTACATCCAATTTGTAGAGTTTCTTCACCCAAACCCCGATCCGCTTCACTCGTCCCGTGGTGATGTGTTTAAGGAAATCCTTTCCTTTGCTAAATATCACATCGTAGCAATGATCTTCCAACATAGCAACTGAAACTAAATTCTTCTTTAGACTTGGAACATACATGACATATTTTCATGTGAAAGGAGAACCAGGCTCCCTCTAAAAAGTAATTGTACCAATACCGGTTGCGTTATACCTTCCATCATATCCCATCTCGATATGCATCTGGAGGTCATTCTCCTCCAAGTCACTGAAAATGTCTTTGTTTCCTATCATATGGAATAAGGATCCACTATCCAGATACCACACACTACCCATCACCTATTTCACCATGCATGCAATGAGTGTGAAATCCAACTCGAATTGTGAAGTTAGAACTTCACCTGTCGCTCCTCCTGAGGGATTCTTATTGGCCTTATTGTGTAGACACTTCATGGCATAGTGTCCTAGTTCATGACAGTGAAAACATTTAATATTAGACAAGTATTTATTCTTGCCTACCTGACTAAAATCTCCTTTAGATTGGTATTTCTTCCATTTCCCTTTCATTTCCTTTCCATCCAAGGCACAATTCTCCTCATCCTCAACCTTGGATGAAGGTCCATCTTTTTTGCTTCGTCTAATCTCTTCCTACACAAGATCGGACCATAACCATTCCTAGCTTGGTAGTTTGTCTCTACCATTCATGGAATCCTAATAATTGTGCCAACTCTTGGGAAGACCCAACAAAGCTAGAGCTACCATATCTTCTTCTGGAACATTAATACTGACCTCGCCAAGTTCATCATGACATTGTGTGAATTTTCTCAGATTGATCCGAATTTAAACAAGAACACAACAAATTACAGATATAACCAAAAATACATTCATGCAACAGAAATAACACTTCATTTCATTAATATCAAATACTTAATCATGCTTACAAACAGAATGGAAATAAGACTAGCTCGGGTGATGGTAGCTTATCTCTAAGAAGAGATGTGGCGGCTACATGCTTCTGAACTATGTTAAAATGAGGCTCAAATGCCTATTTATTACTGAGAAACAATGGAAAACCTTAAACATCCAAAATCCTAACCCTAGGAGATGAAGCGCCAAACTATGGGCCTTGTTTGGGTAAATTGGTACATCAACTTCTCGGGGTCGTAACTTTGGCATACGATCTTTTTTTGACGCGCAGAATACCTCGTTAGAAGGAGATATCCGAGGAATACAACTTTCGACTAGCCAAATCTTGTTTATCAATAATGTTTGCCCCCTTTTTCCGAAAAAACGTCGTTTAGGGCCTCAAAAAGGCTCCGGAAGTTCATGACCCAAAAAACTGCCAAAAATAGTAAATTGTGCTGCAAATAAGGAAACTGAAAGAAAAAATGGTGGGGGTCCAAGTGGAATAGGTGAGTGGCCAAAAATATCCACCTGGATCATTCCTCCCCCCTTAGGAATCAATGGTCCCCATTACATTGAGTTCCTCCATGAGATGAGGAAACTTCTATTGAACTTGGTCCCTGGTGAGCCACTTGCCCTAGTGAAGGATTTGGCCTGCTCTGACAACTCGACATAGTTGGATCCTTTGTTGTCGGGTGTTCTTGATCTGCATGTCCATGATCTGATCAATTGTGGCTTGTTCCATGCAGTCTGGATTTAACTCTGTAGGTGTGAGTTGTTCTGCAATGTCTGATGTGTCCAACAATGGTGGGAAGTATGGTCGAAGGCGGTCCACATTGAACACTGAGTGCAGGACAAGGAATGGGAGAATGTTGAGATCAAATGCATTGTCTCTCACAGCCTTGGTAATTGTGTAAGGACCATATCGAAGTGGTCTAAGTTTCTGATAGGCTCTAGTAAGGCGTTCCTTCTGAAAATGCAACCAGACTTTGTTGCCCACCTGAAACTTGTGTGGCACCCGATGTTGATCATGTCGTTTCTTGTACTTGGCATTTGATTTCTCCATAATCTCGTGGACCTATTGGCAGATGTGTTGGATGTGCTCAATGAAGTTGTTTGCCTTGTCGGCTTCGGACTATACATGAGCCAAATCTGCCTAAGTAGCTACAAATGGTATGGCCACATCAATGGGACATAATGGTTGGAATCCCAAGCCCGCCTGAAAAGGGATGTGGCCATTCGAGCTGTGAAGATCCCGCTTTTATATGTGTTGGACATAGGGGAGGCTCTTATCCCATGTGCATGGATGCTTTGAGTTGTACATGCGCAGAATGTGTGCGATCATCCTGTTGACTACATTTGTCTGGCCCTCAGTTTGGGTATGAAAAGTTGTGGACTTAGTGAGCTTGGTGTCCAGCATCAACCAGAGACTGGACCAAAATTTACTAAGGAACTTGTTGTCCCAATCTGAGATGATAGACATTGGGATCCCAAAGTGCACCCACACTCGTTCAAAGAAGATTTTAGAAGTGAATTCTACTGTGATATTCTTCTTATAGGTTGCCATGATGGCCATCTTCGAGAATCTATCAACGACTTCAAAAACACAGTCATTCCATGCCTAGTATAAGGAAGGACCGACATTTAATCTATGGAGATGGATTCCCAAGGTTGGCTAGGGATAGGCAGTGGAGTATAAAGCCCTTTCTTCTTGATGGTTGATTTGGCAATGGCGCAGGAAGTGCAGGATCTGATGTACTTCCTGACATCTTGTCGAATATTCAGCCAATAGAAATACTTTTGCAGTACTGCCACCGTTTTCTTGACCCTGAAATACTAAGCGACTCGACTGTAGTGCGCTTCCCAAATCATCTTGGCATGCTTGCTTGAAGGAACACAAAGGTGTCCCAAGTGGCATAACAGTGCATCTTGGAGGTGAAAATATGTTACTTGTTAACCCTCCAAGGGCATTTGGTATGCGTGCCAAATTTTGGGTCACTTTGTAAAGAAGTGGCAAATCATCAGTCTCATGCCCACAAGAGTTGAGCACGGTGGTTAACGCCATGATCGGTGGTCGACTGAGGCAGTCTGCAACATTATTGGTGCTTCCCTTCTTGTACTTGATATTCAAATGGAACTGTTGAAGGTATGTGGACCACTTCTAATGGAAATCATTCCACAACTTCCCTTGCATCTGTATGAACTACAGGAGTCGGTGGTTTGTTTGGATGACTGTTTCCTTCCCCAAAATGTAATGCTCCCATTTTCAGTGGGCCTGCACAATCAAATACATCTCTTGTTAATAAGTGGGATACTTCTCGACTGTGTCTGAAAGTGTCTCACTGTGATATGCCACTGGATGCCCTTTTTTAGTAAGGACTACCCCAATAGCATAGTCAAAGGCATATGTCTCGATCTCAAATGATTGTTGCAAGTCTGGTAATGTGAGCACTAGTGCAGAGCAAAGGCGATGTTTCAACTTTGTGAATGCCTTATGTTGATATTCAGACCAAAATAATTTTGCTTTTTCTCCTCCCTTGGTGACTTGACTCAAGGGCTAAGTGATATAAGAGAACCCCAAGACGGACCTGCGGTAGAAATTGGAAAGACCCAAAAAGCTGCGGAGCTCTATCAAAGTGGTTGGGGCTGGCCAATCCTAAATGACTTGGATCTTGGTTGGATCCACAGGCACCCCCCGTTCATCAATAATGTATCCCAGATACTAAAACTAGGTCATGCCAAAAGTGCATTTCTCCAAATTGGCACACAGCTTGTGTTGTTGCAGTGTTTAGGGAACCTGTCGGATGTGGTAGAGGTGCTCTTCCCAGCTCTGGTTGAATATCAGGATGTCATCCAAGTATACGACTACAAATGAGTTGGTGAATGGCCGCAAGATGTCATCCATTAGCCTCATGAAGGTTGCAGGAGCATTCGTCAACCTGAAATTCATAATCATCCATTCGAAGAGGCCCTCCTTGGCTTTGAAGGTAGTCTTCCACACATCGAAGGGTTCGATTAGTACCTGGTGATATCCAGACTTCAAGTCAATCTTGCTAAAATATTTTCCCCCCTTGAGTTAGTCCAGAAGGTCATCAATCTGTGGGAATGGGTACCTATTCCAAACAGTGATCTTGTTCAGCACCTGATAGTCAATACAGAGTCTCCAAGTCTCATCCTTCTACAACAAAA
The DNA here is from genome assembly GCA_031772625.1 of Pinus tabuliformis. Lineage (NCBI taxonomy): Eukaryota > Viridiplantae > Streptophyta > Pinopsida > Pinales > Pinaceae > Pinus > Pinus tabuliformis. The sequence continues at coordinate 1,620,852,088 of CM062819.1, forward strand.
TTAGGCTCCCACAGGGTCATGAACTCGGCCAGATGTGACCTTTCTGCAGTAGCTCCTGAATCTACCTCTTGATTTCGCTGTTCTCTTGAACATAGTGCTGATAGATTGGTCCATTGGGCAACGGCGCACCTGGGGTCAGATCGAGGAGTGCTTGACCTGACAGTGTAGAGGCACCCCTGCAAGTGAGGTGAAGATATCCTTGTACTCCTCCATGACCTTGTCCATCTATTTTTTTCATGCGGAGGGGCCCTTTCTGGAGGTCATGGCCACCGTCTTCTTCTTTCCCTGAGGTCATATAATCAGGAATTCCCGATTTTGTAAATGACCTTACTGCATTGTTTTGCAGTAAGAAAAGAGATGGTGGTAGGTGGTGCTACCTCGAGTATCCTATACGACTTATTTCCGAAGGTAACAATAAAAGTGCAAGGCCTTGACTCATATACATCATGTCACTTCCACAAGTATGGTTGGCCTAATAATACATCACAAACATCAAGGGGACCAACACCACATAATACCTCATTCATGAAGGGCTTGATGTTGTATGGAAGGTGGCACTGCTGGCTAACGCGAAGATCCTGTCCTTGGTGAAGCCACCCGATGGTGTAAGGTTGTGGGTATGCTATGGTCGGTAAGCCCAGTCACTTGACGACCTCTACTGAAATGAGGTTCTTTTAGCTCCTGCTGTCGACAATGAACTGTAGCGGGGAACCCTTTACCCACATTTGGGAGTGGAAGAGGCACTCCTCCTCCTCTGGATCTTCGGGTTCCTTTATTTCTCGAGGGCCTCCTCGAGCAATATTTTGATAGGATATCCTGCTCCCTCATCTTTCTTTTCTTCCCCCATGGGAGGTCGTCAGGATTTGTGAGGCTGGTCTTGCAAAGATTCGACTAGTTCAAGCCCTAACTCTTTATATCCCAACCTCATTGGGGACATTAAAAGAAAAACAGAGAAAGAGCAGACTGCTCTAATACCACTGATCCAACTTTAAACAGGAATGCAAAAAATTACAGATATAACCATAAATACAAAGATGCAACAGAAATAACACTTCATTTCATTAATATCAAATATTGAAGCATGCTTACAAACAAAATGGAAATAAGATTAGCTTGGGCGATGGTAGCTTATCTCTGAGAAGTGATATGGTGGCTACATACCTCCGAATTTTGTTACAATGAGGCTTAAAGGCCTATTTATTATTGACAAAAAACGTAAAACCCTAAACATCCAAGAACCTGTTAGAAATTTATATATTACAGAGAAATGGAACACATAAAATATTGCAGAAATATAAACACAGAAGACACATAGAACAAGAGAGACACAGAAATATGTGGTTCACCCAATTTGGGCTACATCCATGGAGAAATAGTCAGTCCTTCCTTTTATATTATCTAGCAAAATGAATAGATACAACCTATAGTAGATCTGTTTTAATTCCCTCTTCGCTCTCACGCAATCTCCTCTCTTTTTCTCTTCCAAAATACACATCTACATAGCCGCAATACAATTCCCTCATATATAGTGAGGGGTTGCCTTCTAGGGAAAAAACCCTAAATTAAACATAACTTCTATTGGGGTCCAATGCAGCGATACCTTTGAATAAAGAAGATAATCAAGCTCCACACCCAACAAAACCTAACCCTAGGAGATGAAGCACCAAACTATGGGCCCTATTTGGGTAGATTGGTACATCAACTTCCTGGGGTCATAACTTTGGCATATGATCTATGTTTGACGTGCACAATACCTCGTTAGAAAGATCTATCTGAGGACTACAAATTTCTACCAGCCATCATTAGTGTTTATCCCATTTTGGCCCTTGTTTTCCCAAAAAAACGTCATTTAGGGCCTCAAAACGGCTCTGGAAGTTTAGGACCCGAAAAACTGCCAAAAATAGTAAATTGTGCTACAAATAAGGAAACTAAAAAACTAAAAGAAACTATGGTGGGGTCCAAATGGAATAGGCGGGTGGCCACCAATATCCACCTGGATCACAGGTACTATGGAATTGATTTAGACTTCTGCATTTTGATGTTACGAAGCTTGTCCTTCAATGCCATCTTCCTATGATCATTGTTGTTCTCAAACAAGTCAGTCATTTTTTTCCACATCGTGAATGGAAATTTTTTCCCGTGGAGATTCGAGACAATATGATCTTGAACTCCCTCCAATATGATCCTCCTTGCTTTAGCTACATCCTTCTTCCACTGAACAAGATCCTTGGCATCAGTTGTTGGGGGTTTAACTACATTTGTTTTGATGTAATCTAGTATCCCGTTAACATCTAATAATACCTCCATATGGATCTTCCATGCGACAAAATTTATGGTTCCTTCCAAAGAATACTCGAGCCTGAGTCTAGAGGAAGTTGTCTTCTCAGTCCTGGAGAAAACCTGCAACACTGATCTTGTAATTTGAACCTCCTACACAAACTTTGAATTCTCTTCTCTTCTATTGTGACTCCTGCTTTGATACCATATAAAAATTCCTTTTAGATTCAAACTGCTTATGTGATTTGCTAAAACAAAATACTTGAATCTACTCTACTCATCAGCGGAAACATTTAATCGATCAAGAAATCACAACATAAACATGAGACGAGATTTAATCACATATGCTCTGGGATTTATCTAAGGGGAAAGAAACTACTCAAAACCCCTTCCTATATGTATTTCATTAGTCAGAAAATACAGAACAAATACAATGTTTGTTCAAGCCTGAACAATCTCTGCACAAGTATAATCTATCTCACTGCCTCACAAGTTGACTCTAGCCAATACTTAGCCAATTTTGTTTCCTGCCAAGCTCCTATTTCCTTACACTATTTCTGAAGTAATTAGCTCCCTATTAATTAGGGAAATCCCCATCCCGAACTGCACAATCCCTATAGGCCCTTCTCTAACTTCATGCACCACCTGTACAACTCAGAAAATTATATAACTGATAGTACAATGCCCTTTAACTCCAATCTCAACTAGATAAATTGAATTTAATGTATGCTTGAGTTAATTATGGTTGATTTATCAGTTAACTAGTTGAACACTGAAGTTTCACCCATTGCTAGACCTCCTACTAGTTCCTTCAACAGTTGGAACTAGTTTAACTTACTTTAACTCATTTAAACTGAATTAAATTATTACAACTCAAATTAAACTCAACCTAGACTCCTAAAATTTAGGAACAACTCTACATGACTCAATTTAGGCCCTCAACTCGAATTAACTGATCCAACTAAGTGAAATTAACTTAGTTAATGCATTCTTGTTGCCTTGTGATGTGGAATTGCAATTTTCTCCTAATTTAATTTAAGGGAAAATAAAACAACATTTTCTTGTTGCCATTGTCAACATGGTGCACCTTTTAGAGACCAAACACTTGTAGGCATAAGCATGACCATATTTGAATAATGTAGGCCAGTAAAAAGTGCCCCTCGGCTGGTTCGTCGTGGAGATCACCCAATACTTTCTTTGAATCATGCGCTTTTAGGCACCTAAACAATACTCCATTATGATGCTTTCTGAAAAGAACCCATGCACCAACTAATAATATAATGCCTTAAGTTTGATTTCCCTCTTCTATCGAGAAGATAAATGGGAGGGCACGGTGTCATGCTGAAGGTATTGGCACACATCTACATACCAAGAGTTTGTGGTGATAGCGGGGGAAGCTCGCTTGACATTCTACATTTCAATCTCTTGTTCCCATCCGGAAGCATCTTCTTCTTTTTCATCCACTAATTTTAATACTAGCCGGAAAAGATCATGGCCCTTGATTGTGTGAACTGGTTTGAACTCTAGACCGTATTCTTGTAAACCAATCACCCAGTTCACTCTTCTCTCACCCAACTCTTGTTGAACGAACAATGATCTGACTCTTGGGTGCGGAAAAAAAATGATACAATGATTTTTCAAGAGATAGGAAATGTTTCACCACCATATAAAGTGCATATGCCTGCTTGTCAATGGTGGGATAATTGAGCTCAGGTCCTTGGAGGCTAGCGCTCATGAAAGATATTAGTTGCTCATTGTTTTGATCATTCTTTTGTGTAAGCATAACAGCGAGAGAAGTGTCAGAAGGGTAAGTGTAGAGCAAGAAATATTTATTGAAATATGGGTTGTACAAAGCAGGTGATTTTCCAATGGCTTGCTTAATATGGGAGAACGTGTCCTTTTCCCTTTTATCCCATCTGTAAATTGCATCCTTCTTTACCATCTCTTATATTGACTTCACAATCTGAGCGTAATCGGAGATGAACTTGTGGAGGAAGTTTATTTTCCCCAAGAAGCACTGCATATCTTTCTTTTCACAGGGAAGGGAAACTGTGTAATTGCTTTGACCCTCTTTAGATCTACTTTAATCCCACTTTTGGAAATGATATGCCCCAAGAGGTTACTCGTGGACACTACGAAAATACTCTTTTTGGGATTAAGGGATATCCCGTATTTGCGACATCGCTAAAAAATTTTCTTCAAGTGGCATATGTGGTCAGATTTCTTCTTCGAAAATACGATGACACCATCAAGATAGACCACTATGCTTTGTCCAATCAGTCTGTGGAATGCGATGTCCATGGTATGTTGAAATGTTTCACTAGCATTGATCAACCTAAATGGAATTTTTTTAAATGCGAACATACCCCACTTTGTCCAGAATGTTGTCTTTAGTGTGTCAGGATCTTAGACTAGAACCTAGTTATAACCGAAATACCCATCCAACAAAGAAAACATCTCTGGCCCTGATACTATTTACAATATCTGTTCCATAAATGACACAGGTTAATTTTCTTTGTCTGAGGCACGGTTCAAGTTGCAAAAATCAACACACAAGCGGATTTTCCTGGACTTACTTCTTACCAGGACCAACTTCGATACCCAAGTATAATGTCACACTTTGTATAGGATCTGAGCATCCAACGATTTCCTTAAATCCTTTTGGATCAAAGGCTCAAGCGTCAGATGTACCTTCCGCAACTTTTATTTAAAAGGCTTGGTGCCTTCTTTAATTGAAATCACATGTTGGATTATTCACGTATCATAAGTTTTGAGCTCTTCATATGTCCACGCGAATACATCTCAGTACTACTTGAATAAGGGGATAAAAGCTTTTCGCTCCTATGGTTTGCAGCATGTACCAAGATTGACAAACTTCAGAGCCTTTTATGTTCCCAAATTTATATGTTCATGCGACAACATTAAGCTATGGTTTTTCGCATTAACTGGCCCTTGAACAAAATTATGCAAGTCATACATCTTTTCCGATGATACCACACCATTCGGAATGAGGTTATCTTTTCTTTCTCAAGCTGCATCCTACAGTTCTTTCTCATGCTTGTCTTCGTTAATAAATGCATCTTTGAATACATCAGTGTTCGCCATAAAGTGTAGTAGTTGTTGGTCATCATTGAAAACGTGTAAATTTTTAATATTGTTAGGGACAGATGGTTTATAAATAATTTCTATAGAAAAAACGTCCCTAAGCAGTGATAACCTAGAAGCATCATTTTCGAATGCATCCATAGTTGCATCGTGTATTCTAAGAATAGAAATAATGTTAAAATCTTGGAAATGCGAAATCAAATGCCATACCTCTTGTTGATAACTTTTTAGATGAGGTGACACATAGTGTATAGTATCACATACCTATTGTACGACATTTTTTGAGTCACCTATTGCTTTGAGATTTGCAACATTGAGGTCAATAGATCTTTGCAAACCCAAGATGAGTGCTTCGTATTCTGCGGTGTTGTTCATGCACTCAAATTCCAAGCAGTTGGAGATCAGATGTTTCCTCTGTCGTGGGTCTACTAAAACACAACCAACTCCAGAGCCCTCCTATGTTTTGGAACCATCAAAATACAATGTCCAAAAATCATATGTACAAGGACTATGTGCTACACTAGTACTATTATTACTACTACTACTAACTGTACATATGTCATTTTCACCAGTTGGACTAGGAAGGAGCTCCAACTTTGTGTCTGTGAAAAATGGGGATGATTGAGCGAGATAACACCCCAGGTCAGTTTACAAGAAGCAATTTCCAAAGATGAGATCTACAAAATCCATTGGCTCATTTTCACCTTCTAAGGGAGTTACTGTGTGCTTCATGCATCATTCTGAGTTGACCTGGATCTGATTGCTTCTACCCTTGTACGGAAGCCACAAGTGTGACCATTCCATCGCAAAATACCCCTGTATCTAGTTGGACCAGTCTTTTCTCAACAATACACCATATTCTTCTCAAATGTTCGCAATTACTATATTTATACATTGGTGAACTCGGTGATCGGATGACAAATGAATAAGAACATTTATGAGTTCACCTAACACATAGACAAGGGTCATGTCTAGCTGAATGATCTATGCATCCATTTTATCCCACTTTATGTTGATTTTATTTGTCAAAGATAAAGGAATTATGTTTACCAATGCACCAGAATAAACTAAGCAATTGTGTAAATTATAATTGAAATTTTCAAACGTTAACAGAAATGGAGGGCAGAGTGTATTTACATCTAATGTTAAGGCATTAAGCATAGAATCCAAGGAACAAGGGGACTTATTGGATTCATGTTTCTTCTGTGAAGAAGCATCGTTACCTGAGGTGGACTATCCGAGTGTACGTAGGAGCATATCCCATTGGCTCGCAATCTTGATCAATTCGAAAAGTGAAATATTTGCACAAGCTTTCTTCATCTATTCAACTATGTTGTTATCCAGTGTGGGAGAGATTGTCGAAGTGTCTGGAGGAGTAACTTGGTCCACGACTTCTGAAGTGATGGACTTACTCTTACTGCTTGCAGAAGTACTTTTCTCTGTGACTACATTTCCATACGTGTTCTAAGTGTTTTATGTTGAGTTGACGAGAAAATTGATCTTCCTTAACAAATGCTCTTTCAATTTCTGCTTTGTCAACTCTTGTGTAGAGGTTGTCCCTTTGATTCTCAAGTTGTATCGAGTGTTCTACTTCTAGATCAGGTCATCACTCAATGGCTTCTTTTCAGAAATTCTCTTTACAACTGTGAGTATGCAACTGAATGTGTTCATTGCATGCCTCATGCTTGGCATTTCTTCAACCACAACAATTTTTTCCTTTCAATCCACAGGCTCAGTCTACTCATCAGAAATCATTATATCAATAACATGCACAACAATAGCGTTCATGTTGTGGTTCTATTGTGGGAATGTATTTTTTGAATGATATTCTTAAGAAATGAACAGTATGGTCCATGCCCATACTCTCAACATTCAACACAACATTCAAGCTTTGTGCATACTTGGCCGACTAGTTACTGCTACTGCCGGAGTTAGCAGTCCTTCTCAAAAAGTTGAACTTGGGAGGCTTTCTTCTCATGATGGTCTCGCTTGATCTTTGTTTCAATTCTTCCAACTAAGTCATTAGACAGGTACTTGATAGTGCGGGTCAAGCTCTCAAGGTCAGTTACTTCTTTCTCCTTGGCTTTGCTTACGGAGTCCTAGAAAATTTTGCCCTTGTCTTTGGATTCCTATGTTGATTCGTCATTTGCAATGACTCCAATCACATGCAAGTCCTTTTCAACTACAATTTCCTCCTCAAAATTCTCAGCCAAAGTTGACTTCGCAATTCTTTTCATGAACTGCACAATGCTTGTTGGTAAGGTAGATGTGAAATAATCGATAGTGATGGAGTCGTGAGGTTTTGTGTCTTCCAAAAATTTGTTCAAGATACGGTTAAACCTCTGATTGAAATTTTTCACCTTTTCTTTGTGCTCCATCTTGAGATTTCCCAGCTCTTTCAACAACATGGCGGGCATTTTTTCATCAACGAATTTCTCAAGAAACATTTTCTTAAAACCCCTCCAATTCTAGATTGAGTTCAGAGGCAAGTTGTGATACCATACATCTACTCTACCATCTAAGGTACATGGAAAAAGTCTACATGCAACATCATCATAACGTATCTCAAGTGTTTGTAGATGTAGGTAGACGTTTTCTAGATGGTCATCCGCTTTTATTGCTTTGTCAGAGTCATACTTTGTTAATATCTTCTTCGGTGCCTTAACATTTTGTGTAACATACTCGACAGTTGAAGTGGACCCTGAGTCATCCAATCCAGATCTTGGTCTACCATGTCTTCATCACTATTTCCCCCCCTTCATCAAAATTTGATTGGTTTTCTTCTTCTTCTTTTTCACTGCCTAACCCATGGAATGTATCATCTGAGGGTACCACATTATCACTGTCACCATTGTTGAAAGTTGAAGGTTGCTCTGGTTTTTCTACGTTCTCTTCAAAGTCTGTTAACTCTTCAAGGGTGGCGAGAACGAAATCTTCAACTATTGAAACCATTGTCCCAATGGGGGTGGTTTGGTTCTTCTTTGGAAAATATGGAAGATTATGTACTCTTGGTATCAATCCAATAGCTCTTGCAAACTTATGGGTGATAGGGTGAATGGCCAGGATCTGGTCATAAGAGATTTCACAAGTTTATACAGTCTTGGGCTGGGAATAATTTCCAAGTTTAGGAATATACACATGAGAGGTGCTGGGAATATTTTTTCCTTGACCGAAGGAAGTAAGATTTGGGTGGGTGAGGTTATCAACCATAAGAATATGGCTACCCTCCTTCTAGCGCCAGAAATTTTGACAGTGTCTGCCAACATTCAAGGGGTCTCCTCGATATATGGTCCCAATGAGACCTCAAATTGTTTGGGATAGGAGCCCCATCCGGAATATGGCCAATTGTCGGTTATCTTAAAGATATGCCTTGGCTCTAACTGTCAGCAAGAGAGAGGAATGCAAATATGCCTTCAAAAGCAAGGGGGTGTTCCTAGTGAGTGTTCGGTCATATGTGTGTCAAAGTTCTTTCATCGCAGAGGGGGGGGAGAAGTGAGCCTCTAAGAGAGAAGTAGTACTACCACCTTTGCAAAGACACACATAAATAAGACAAATTCGTACAACATCAAGCGGAATAGTCCAAAGAGATGTGACGGTCATTACAACCAATGTAACAATAACGATTTATCTAATATCCAATAGAATATACCACAAGGATGTGACAACGATAATAACAATTACAGCACCTGCTCACTATGATAAATACCAAAATAACTAAAATAGTTCAACTACTTTAGTACAGATGAAAGCAAACCTAAATTACAAACATTCACATGATAGTCTTACAAATATCCATAATCCATGCATGAAGAACATGTTGGCCGTAAGGCTTCTTATATTAAGTAAAAGTTCCAAGACACATGTATATAATGAACACCACTAGCTCCAATAGTGGAGCGTTGGAGCCACTCCTTGCTCCTCAAAAGAACTAACTTGTCTCTCTAATGATTTGCAAGAGGAGCCAAGGTGAAAAGTCCCTTTCTCTTACAATGAGGGTGTATATATAACAATGAGAAGGTGATGCTTCACCTTACTTGTGACTCTTCATCTACGCTCGTGATTGTTTGACTTCCTATGACTTTTGAAATTTACATGACTCTTCATATTCCATACATGTCCTTTCAACTTTCACTTTATAATACATTTTCCAAACATAAATTACATAATCCATCATAATGGTGTGTCATGTGACAAATCATGACATGACATGACATGACACTACTAACATGGATTGTTGATGATGTGGCAATGTCAAGCCACAATTGTTGTTGTGTGTTGAGTGTCTGCTGAGAATGCTTTTCTTTCCACCTCTGAATGTCTTGGTGATAAGGTATCTTCAATGATCTCAAGTCTTGAGTTGTGATCGCAAATTGGTGTCCCTTTGCTTTCTCTCGGTTTATTAGCTTGCACACTCAGATACAAAGATGTATTTTATCATGTTTCCCTTCTTCATCTCCTTATTCATCATCTCCCCATGGTATGATAAGGTACCTATAACTGCAATTCACTCATGATGAGATGAAATTTGTCTTAAAAAACCCCTAGCCTAAGATAGTGCACATTGATCCATTAGTTCAGTCAGAATTGGGTTACAATATGGGAGAGGGGCTCAGTGAATGCATAGTTCAAGTAGTCAAGGGTGAAACTTGACCCTTGAGACTGTGCAATGTGTAGTCTATGTTGGGTTGAGCAATATAAATGTGCAATTATGGAGGTTAGTGTAACAGGTTGGGGGGGTGAGCACTAGATCAGCACATTGTATAGTTCTGGGAGATAGAGGATTCTAGTCCATTGCACAATTTCACAGCTCAGGGCTCAAGGGATGAGCTTGAGGCTAAATATTATGTAATGCGCAGTTGAGGCTAGGATGGGCAGATGGATTGTGCAATTTTGGGAGCCAGGGTCGGGACTTGAGCACTGGAATTGTGTAGTGCAGCAGTCCTAGGAGGGAGGAACTATGCATTGTGTAGTGTCAAGAGGCAACGTCACAGCTAGAGGATTGAGACTGCACAATGCGCAGTTCAGGGAGGTCCGGTGAAGCTAGTTTGCTTGGTCGGGAAGATTTTCAGAAATTGATTAAGTGTGTGATCAGTGAGGCTGATGTGAACAGTGATAAGACTTCGATTGTGATCACACACTTAGAATACTTGATGACAAAACAACATAGATCATCCAGGACACATGAACAATGCATTTCCCTTAGTGTGACAACTTTATGACAACTTACGACAAGTGTGACACTAAAGATACACTTTGCGACGATGGTGAAGACACTTGTGCAATAGTGCTTAAAACTTTGAAAATGAGTGCGAAGTATGTTTACATGGTTAGGTTAACTCATTTACACAAAGGTAGCCCCTTAAACGACCAGAACATGCTTAAACATATTGTGTGAAAGCTTAAATGCGAAAAGATGACATTTTTCCTATCTTGCAAAAGCGACCAAAAAAACTCAAGAAAACACATGGAATGAGTTTCAATGTTTGTGACGATAATGTACAAGACCAAGGAAGTCTCTGAAATTGAGCATCAGGAAAAAATTGGGAGTGTTTTGTAGCAGCGACAACATAATAGTAAACACATCTTCCCCGTATTTATCAAAGCCAATGTAATGCTCCAAATAAATGGAGAAACAACCAATATTAGTGGAAAATGTCACGTGTGATTAAAATTGATATTGTCTATAATCACTCTTAGTCATTTGTATAAGAATCTTACAAATGATATTCACAGGTTATATAGATACCACCATCTAGGAATTAGTAGGTCACTCAGTACAGGAGTAGGTTTCCTTATCTCAAGTCTCAATCTAATTCATTTCATAATTATTGTGTTTACATAAATGAGTTAGTAATATTGTTAGTGAGGAAATAAATCCATAAAACAGTAAATAATAGATGAATTTAGAAATTGATGAACACATATGTTTATGCCTAGGAGAGAGGTTGGTCTAGATCTGGCCAAAGTGGGGCAAGGCTCTATTTCTTTATTTCCTTACCGGAAACGAGCAACCTCTAGCAATGAAGTAAACCCTTTAGGTAATTAAGTTTGACCTAAGTCAAATCTAAATATAATTACCATGAAACACTATATTTATCTGTTTTTTTCATGAATTGATTAATTAATAGTTCCCAAAACCTCATTATTTATTAGATCTAGATCAAGCCTAACTCAAAATGGATCAAGGCTCTTTACTTATTTCCTTCTCCTTTAGGGAGCTAAGTGAAATTTTCATTCAAGGAGGTAAATAAGAAATATTGAATGATTATTAAGAAGGATATGGGTGTGTAACCCACATTTCATAATCGTTCATGTAATAAATAATCAATCGATTCCATCGTTTCCAGTATTAAATGATTATTCAACAAGGTGGCGGTTGGTATCATGGTATTAGTATGTCATAGGCATGCAAGTTAAGAGAGTATAAGTGGGATACTCTCATTGAGAGTATAATTTTTATATAGATACATAAGGATGAATTGATTATCGCATGTGATATGATAGATGGTGTTGAAGAATGAGAATAAATAGGATATTGAATAGTTTCTTCCTACAAGCAATATTGATTCAATGCCTAGGTCTTACCTACTATATGAAAAGGAGGTAAGGAGATTGATAAATTCTGTATTCATCATTAAATACTATAGTAATAATCCATGATCTATTTTTCTTCTTGATTTGTTTTTTTAGGCCCACAATCAAATAATCGAGTGGAGCTTCAATAGTAATTATGTTAGGACTCGGGTTGAGATTTTTCCCTAAAAATTTAGAATCATTCAATAACACACACACACACACACACACACAGAGATATATATATATATATATATATATATATATATATATATATATATGACTCAATCAAATCACTTTGAAATAATTAAGATGTATGACCAAACAAATAAGGAGATTAGAGCCAGGCACAGTGCCAGATCTCCAATCTTATATGCTAGACTTTTCATTTGATCAGGAAAAAACCAGGAAGTAGATTAGTGTAGCATGCAATAATAATAAATATAGGTCATGTAACATAATTCATAGCATCACATTTTGAAAATTTGACCCCGAGTTGAGTGGTAATTCTCAATATAGTTGAGTTGCAGCGAGCATATAGCTAGGTCAGTCGATTCACCTTGAAAATCTAGTTGGGCCTCACAAGCATGAATTAGAGTGCCTTATAGTATTCAAAGGAAAAAATTTCCTTGATGCAAGGCTTAATTCAACCTTATAGAAAGGGTCATGTCAAGCCCAAGAGTTGGGTGTGCCTTTAATTGGTGTATCTTATGGGAAACGTATCCATCACAAGATTTTCAATGAAGATATCATAATAAATGCAATGAAATTGGATATTGGGAAAGGGTGCACCAACATGAGATGTTGAAAGATTGATGCTTAGAGTTTCCATTGCAGGGTGCATGTGGACAGCTTAGTGGCACGATGGATGTGAGTGACCGAGCACCTGACTTAGCCTGATGATGGGTGAGGAGGCCTAAGACAACATCATGAGGAGCAGCATAGATGCCCCAAGACATGGGCCAAAACTCCCTTAGAAAATAACTAAGTATTAGACAAGGTCATCCCAAGACGAGTTGGACCGAGCAGAGGTCACCATGATGGAACAGATGATGAGCTGATTCCCCAAGCTAAGATGAGACAAACTGAGGGCATCAACAAAATGAGATGAGATGTGTGAACTGAGGGCGGCGATCAGGCAAGAAAAGATGGTAGAAATGAAATTTTGCATTGGCAAAACAAATTCCTAAATTTATTTGTGTCTAAAACTATCATTTATGGATTCAAAAATGCCCTAGAAGTTGAACACATGAAAATCATAGGAAAATTCATAGAAAAAACCATTAATTTTGGCTATTAGGTGACATGTGAGGAATTAATTCAACTTCTAAACCTTTATACATATTTTTTTTGAACAAATTCATTTAAATCTATTTATGTAGGTGAGTGTCAATCAACTAGTCGTATAAACTAGGTCGTCGACTAATCCAGTTAATTGACCAATGTAGTACATATTGGTTGACTACAAATACCTATCACCTAAATATTCGATTTGGTCAACCTACAAGTGGCTTAGCCAAGATATATATTATTCATTCACCAATATGAGTCATCTAAATGGTTGATTCAATCAACCATCAAGTTAACTTGACCAATGTAGTATTCCAATTGATTGTTGGTCAGGTTAATGGAACATTCAATAATCGATCAAGTCAACTAACCAATCAGCCATCAATTAGACCAACTAGCTAGTTAACTATTAGTCAAATCGATTAACCAGTCAATCGTTGGTCAATGTTGATTAATGAGTTAATCGTGGTCAATTTTGAATAACCAATATATTGTTGGTTGTTTTAACTAACTAGTCGATCGTTTGCCAATGTTTACTAACTAATCAACCATTATTCAATGCTAATTAACTAGTCAATTGTTTATCGAGTAGAGAAACTAGTCTACTACAAAGGAAATTTGACTAAACAGTTGAATATTCATTCGACCACTAGGGATTATTGACTAATAAATGCACTAGTTGACTACATTATTGAGTCAGTCAACCACAAAATTATGTCAACTAAATAGTCAACTTGAATGACCATGTAGTTCAGTAGACAAGTATAATATACTAGTTGACTAAATAGATGATTTGATTGGGTAATCGAAAGAATCAAACATTGTAATATGTAAATTGATTGAGTAATCAATTCATCCAATGGGTTAGTTGATTCAATCAACATATTTCTAGAGTTCTTCAAGGTCAACTCTGCAATTTCTATTTTTTGGTCCAATGTTTGAACTATTGAGCTCTAATACCACTTTGTAACACTTCTGAGCTACCCAGCTGAGGGATATTACACCTCAACTCGACTCGGTTACCAATATTATCTATGAATTTAAATGCCTCAACAATCGAAAAAGGTTATTATTAACTAAATACATAGGTCTATTTTCCTTCAACTACTCCATCGACTAATGGTTGACTACACTTTTCATTGAATACCATAAATTGTATAACAAGCATACCTCTTGTCCTCAATGTGCATTTTTTACTATAAACGACTATGTATTTGATCTACTTTTTTATGGCATATGAAAACAAAAAAAAATTGTCAATTATATGTATTAATTATGCATTCCTAGCATCAATTCCAAATTATAGCATCCTATTCTTAACATATCAATTTTAACATTCTAGTTCCCTTACCAGATCCAATTCAACTACATGGGTACCTCTGGTACATTAGTAACTCTACTCACACATATCTAATGCAATTACATTGTATGTCACAATAATTATGACTTAAACAATAATATAAACATGCATAAGCAATAAACGCATAAAGAAATATCCACACTTCAAAGTGACACAACATGCAATACATATAATGTATAAATTGCACATTTATCTGATGTAATTCGCCAATTGGCTGCAGACTTCATGTGTTCCAACCAACCATAGACCACACTACTTTAAATCTCTTAGCAATGGTTCACCTAAAAATTGGGGCCATAACTCCACATGGGAAAAGGCTCACCTAAAGCCAACTATGGTCATATAGATAGTACCAAATAAGTACTAGGAATGGTACCAACTCTAGAATCCCCCTAACTACAGTTCCATATCCCAACCAACACAACCCAAGGTAGTGCACCCCATTCTCTACCTCTACAATCCATCAGGTTGTGCCACTACTCTCCTTGGGCTTCCAACATAGACCAACAAGGAAGTATAAAATTGTTGTAGCTTCAAGAGTTCCACATACCCTCAAGATTCTTCCAAACACCCCTTAAGCCTCGCATTAGGCAATCCTACCCAACCAATTCACCCTACAAGCTCCAGTCTCGCCTAAGACAAGTGAGAAGAATTGGCTACAAAATTCAACCTAGGAATTCACAACAATTTTCCAAATCAAAGGACTTATTAGCTATCCAATCTCACTTACCCTCAAGTCTATAGCATAAAGTAGCGATGCATTAGCAATATACCAACAATCAACCAAGGATGAACTAACAATGAAACAGTGGTGAACCAACAAGGTAACAGTGAGCAATGATGGTTGAATAAGCATGGAAATGATAACAAGAATGATGGTAAACATGATTTATGTGTGCATGTGGTATTTTTTCCAGGTGTCACATGAGTAACTCATCCTCACCACTTGCGAACTCGCATAAACCACCTCCCCCTTACCTTTTAGACTTAGGCTTATGTCATGTCTTCATAAATTTGGGATATGTTCATAAAGTGGCTTTTAGAATATAATATCATTTTAATCCCTTAGGAACCATGTCATTTTCACCCCCTTATATTTCCCTCTTCTAGAGTCCTAGCCCCCCAACTCTTAGGTTTGACTTGGTCTGTAGCATCCGTGTATTATTAACATGGGTTTGATTTACATATTACATCGTTAGGCGCATTTACCTTAATCCAATAGGCATTCTAGCCATCAAACATATAAACATAGGCACATAGGCCCCAAAAACAAGTATATACACATGGGCATGCAAATCCAATTCAACGTATCTCACCAACTTAATATAAATATGTGCAAATACAACATAGAGGACATTTTGGGGGTGTTACATTCTTTATCATGGACCTATATTTTGTGCCATTTTTTATAACAAATGGTACCTAGACATGGGCTAACAATTACAATTTGATAAAAACATTATCAATTATGTTAGGTTTTATTATTATTATTATTTTCTTATTCTTAAATGATATGATGGAGTTGCTTATTCTATTGTAGTCTTGTTGTGAGATATTATGTCAATTAAATATATGCAGGGATTACATTTTTACAATGAATGAATATACAATTGATCAGTTTATTCATTTAAATCATATTACAAAAAAATAATGATTAATATAATAATTATTGGATTTTATAAGCAATCTTTGAAATTGTATAAACTTAGCAAGAAATCATGGGGAAGTACTTGGTGGGTATTCCCCAAGATGTCTTGGTGGGTTTTGGGTTTTCCCCAAGATGTCTTGTTGGGTTTCCCCAAGGTGTTTTCCTTGGCATATATATATATATATATATATATATAGAGAGAGAGAGAGAGAGAGAGAGAGAGAGAGAGAGAGAGAGAGAGAGAGAGAGAGCATTACTATGGCATTAAAACGCAATGATCTTCTTCTAAGAAATTGTGTGCATTAGTGCATTTTGGATTTATTCATTCACCAAATGGCATTTTATTTATATAAGCATTTTTGTGTCTAGTGTTAATTAGAACTACATAGTTATAATTGGCACCACACAATTTTAGTAGTGTGCATAGAGATATATTGCACTAGTGCTCCTTAACTCAAGAAGCATCGATGCACATTTTATTTATATAAGCAATGGTTTCAATTTATTAATTAGTGCATTAGTGCATCTTGCATTATTCCTCCTAAGGCCTTATATCATAACTTTGTGTCACTTGTTAGGTTCTTGGAGAGAGATTCTAATCTTTTAATAATTCTCACTTAACTCCTCTTGAGTATTGATCCTCTCATATTCTTTCATATTTTCATGCCTTAGACCCTTGATAAATTATTTTCTCGTTATGTCTAATGCCTTAATGCCTGGTAAGAACAAAGTCAAGCACTATGATATGTGGCATTCTTGTTGATGCTCTGATAGATCCCTCAAAATGTGATGCTATGATACTCAAAATCATATTTCATATTGTATCCTTTCCTCCAATACCTATTGTCTTATTGGTATTTGATTCCTCTCATTGCCTAAAGGTTTAATCCATTGGGCCAAATCTCAAGAAATTAGCATTCAAAGCCACGTTCTCCAATCTATCACAATTCCTCTAATTTTCTAACTTATCTATGAGACCCAAACATGTGATGTGTGAAGTAAAAAATGCATAACAAACACACCATTAACTATCATACTTGAAGGCATACCATAACATAAAAGTGTAAATAATAATTTTAACAAATGCCTTTTTCTCTCATATTGGGTGTCCATGCTCCTTCTAAATGATTCTTTTGTACTATCAAGAAAAATAATTAACAATATTATATTTAATCATTTATAAATTTCTTTCTAAAACTCTTTCTCCTTCTAATAAATATCAAACTTTGAAAAAGTCTAATTTTAACAAATATTTGTATCATTCTCTCAATTTAATTTAAAAAAAAAAAACCAACAAAGTTAAAATTGTTGCAAAGATTGCCCATATAAAAATGACATAAATGACAAAAGAGAAAACCAACAAAGTTAAAATTGTTGCAAAGATTGCCCATATAAAAATGACATAAATGACAAAAGAGATTTAACATAAATGACAAAAGAGATTTATTAAAATACAATTGTTGTGAAGGTTAATTTACCTCACAAAACTCTCTGTGTAGAACCAAGCACATACGAAGGAAACTCTTGGATGGGGTTATAGTTTTGAAAGAAACAATTCATTCTCTTAAATCTCATTAAAAATGGGGGAGTTGTTATGAGTTAAATTTGTGAAAAGTATATGATTATTTTAGATAGTCTTTCGTTCATTTTATGTGCATGACTTTATTCTTTCATTCATTTTATGTGCATGATTTTAGTTTTGGTTTTTATGAGTGAAGGATTTAAGGGATGGATCATTATATTTTATCAATGTTATATTCTATTTTGTTCAATGAATTGTCCCTTTAATCATTTCAGTACAGTCAAAAGGTTCGACCAGGATTCGCTTTATCTATACATATTTTATTGTTATGGTTTATAAAGTAGAGAATAGTATTCTATATATTAAAGTAGAGAATAGTATTCTATATATTAAAATGGTCTCAAATTTACACCTATAGTATGTGGATAATACAAATTCTTAATGTTTATCTTTCCAAAGCACCTTATACCTATTTCTTTAGATTTTTAATGGCTAAATTAATAAATTCAATTCCAATATTTTCTTTATTAATATTTCACTTGTAATGCAAATTTACATAAATAGATTTCTCCACTTCTATAAATACTCTCCCATGGGGGTTACACTATTGAATCATGATCAAGAGGCTTTTAAAAAAATAGAAGCACGGCACTTGATGCTAAATGGCTATTAGTAGCATGGAAGCAAGCAGTTGTTCCTAAATCCTTGGGGTCATTAGTAACATGGAAGCACGCATGCATGATGCAAAATGACCATTAGTGACGTGGAGGCAAGCATATGATGGAATTTTTTAACAGAGACTTAGCAAGTTAATTACTATAGAGATGGACCCATGACATTATGAGAATTCATTTGTATGAGCATTAGTTTCAAAGCATAAATATGTGGAATATATTTTATGGAAATATTTTTACATTATAAAGTGTGATTGATACATACATCTAAATTAGAAATTTTATTGTAGAGAAATTAGAAATGAATTTTTATTTTTATCTTAAAACTAATTCTAGAATCAATTCTTACTCCTCAAATTTAGCATTATTTTTTAAGAAATATTTTTTTCATATAACTATTTGTTGAATTACATACTCCCAAAATGATTTAGTTCATTCAATTAAAAAATAAGAAGACCCAACTCAATGGAAAAGAGAAACTTTTTTTAACTTTACTGAATTGATATAATTATATTACAAAAGCAAAATATTCTTTTCACACCATAAAATGTACATTTGGTTGAAAAATTGGAAAACCCAACTCAATGGAAAGGAGGACCTTCTTCTAGCTTTACCATGCCAACAAGGTTATATTACAAAAGTAAAAGGTTCTTTCATACCCTTAGAAGTAGGAACAAAAGTGAAAGGATTTCACACTCTCACAAGCAGTAAATAATACCCATGGTACTTTAAGCTTATAGACTTATTTTTTTTTAATGTTAATGTGGACAAAGATATTGAATCATGCCATTAGCTAAATATCAAATAGATATGTTATTATGCCATTAGCTAAATATCTAAACATTTTTTATGGAAATTGGAAAAAATGGAACAAACTTAGGGAACTGCCATGGGCTCATCCCTTCCCCCTGTAGTAGCCAACATATTTATGGAATCCTTTGAGTGCTTTAGACAACTTCCATTTGAAACATAAATATTGTAAGTGGTTTGTTGCTGATATCTTTGTTGTTTGGTCCCATGGTATCCCTACCTTATATTCCTTTCTCAACCAAATCTTCCCCCATATTCAATTTATCATAGAATTAGAAGTCAACAACTCCCTTCCATTCCTTAACATTCTTGTATCTAAACTTCTTGATGACTCTCTCTCCTATAAAATCTACCAAAAAAATCTCATACTAGCAAACACCTTCATGCTCATTCCATCACCCCCTGCTGAAAAATATGTTGTCCTCGAGACCTTAGTGACTCAAACCTTTCATATTTATTATATGCAACACTTTGAAAAGTAACATCTCCATCTAACAAAATTCCTCTATTCCAATGGCTACTCCTCTTCTGAAATCAAAAAATCATTTCACTTATCCCTCCAACCTAAACCCAGAACCGTTTCTTCATCTTCACCCTTAACCAAGGTGTTACTAGTCATATTGCCAAGATCCTCTGCCAAAAGAATATTCAAACCTCTTTCAAACCCCATACCATCCTAAGACACTCTTTAGGTCTACTAAAGACAAAGTCGACCCCCTGCTTGGCCTTAAAGCCTATAAAATCCCTTGCTCTATGGAAAATCCTACATAGGCCAAACAACTAGATCCTTTAAGGTACATATGAAAGAGCATATGGCTAATAATACCCATAATCAGGTCTCCAAATCAAGCATTATTGAACACTCTCACAGTACAAATCACTTCATCTACTTTGAAAAAGCTAGAATTCTTGCTTCCATTCCTTTCCACATTGTTTGTCTTGTCATGGAATCCTTCGAAATCAAAAAGAACCCTAACAATTTTAACCAAGATGAATTTAAGCTTAGTCAGTCATGGCAGCCCAGTATTCCCTATATCTCTCATAAACCTTCCGCTCACTCTTCTCACCTCCGACCTTCTCCTTCTCTTTTGTTTTATTTCTTTCTCTATCCTTTACCTTGTATCATTTCCTCTCTTTATTTTTCCTTTGACTTTTATCCTTGAATAAAATTTTATTAGATAATTATATTATTAATTGATCCAAGTGGCTCCAGGGAAACACACAAGACAAAGAGGACTTATGAAAGCTCGAAAATGAAAGTGATCAGAATGCTCTTGAACCAGGACCAAAGCGTATATCTCGTCATCCTAATCGCGACAGTGTGAACGGTTCATCAAACTGAGTCTGTATGCGAAAGTTAGAAGCAGTCAAAGTTCGGTTTACTTTTTGTTGACTAGGTAGGGTTATGGAGACCACAATTTTGACAGAACCCGGCCACCGGATTCTGGCCAACCTAGGCCAGATTCTAGGTGAATTTGTGGCCCGGTTAATTTGCTTCCTTCGGTCAAAATCTAAATTTTCAAAAAAAGTGTGGTTTGTTATTAAAAAAAAAATAGATATATATATAAAGGGGCAGTGGTGGGCCACTACCCCACCACCCACGCCTCTCCTTTAACACCATAACCACTATATATAGTGCGGGGCCGGCGGGGATTGAAACCGCCCGGCCCATGTGGGTCGGCCTCCACCGGGCAGCCCCATAAATGAACCATGTACAACCAAAACAAACGCGCCATAACTTAATACAACACCATCCAAACAAATCTGCGGGAGTTAAGGGGTAGGCCGCCCAATGCGGACCTGACCCCCTAAAAAAATTATGTATGCGGTTTTTTAAAAAATGATAAGGATATTCAATATGGAGGGCTCGGGGTTTGACCACCCGACCTCCTCCTTGCAATTCACCTCCTTGTACCAATCCACCTAAACCGTTTCATTGGGTAATCCGCCCGAAAACTTTTAAAAGAACCCAGTTTTTTCAGTGCACGGGTAGAGAGGGAGGAACCAGGAGTAGGCACGGATTTTGAGGCGGAGGAGGCAGTGCACGCAGTTTGAGGCAGTGTTTTGTAGGAGGGCCGAATTTTCACTTTGTCAAATTTTGACAAATTTTATATGGTTTCAACACTTCTCAACGCCACAAATGCAATGGCATTGTCCGTTTCTCCATCAGATTTCTACATTTTTCGGCGATTTTTCAATATGGAGGTGGAACCATGACTGCGGTAGAAACAGGGAGCGGAACCATGATCCTTGAAATTTTCCCAAGGAGGTAATTTTTCTCCATGTCAGAATATAGTCAACTTTACAGTTGTTTTTCATGGTTTTCCGCAAGGATCGTAATGGCGAGGTCAGATTCGCCTTTTGAGTTGCATATTTCCAGTCCACCCATGGAGAAGAATCTTTGAGGAATCTAAGGGGAATCTAAAAGATTCCTTGAGCCCCAGATTCTCAATTTCTCAGAATTCAGAAATTTGACAGTCGATTTTGCACTATTCGATGCCACAAATCTGATGGTGTGTTCATATTTTTCATTTTCTCATTCTATTTTTCAGCCACTTTTCTAAGTGGAATGTAGGTGTCAGCATTTATGTGCAAGCAACCATTTCCATGCTATTGATGTTGTGAGATTGATGGCACGAACAACTTCAGCAGTTTGACATTCGCTTCTTCAAATGGCCCTTGGATGTGAGTTATATGTAGTTTATTCATGTACTTCTTTTGTTATGCATTGTGTTGGACAGATCCCTGTTTGATGCTTGATGTGGGATCTTACTTATTACTTGTTTTCATGATCCTTGCTTGATGTGACACGGAATCGTCTATGTGATGTACTTGTTGTCATGATTCATCATGTTATGTTTTGAGATCCCTTTGTTGTATGTTGATGGGATACTCATGTGTCGCTATGCATGTTGTGTTTTGAGATCCCTTTTATGCCACATTGGTGAGATGATCATCACGCATGAGTTTATGTCATACTGATAGGAGTCCTTTTTTACTGAGAGTTCTTGTAGCGGAACATCCCTTAGAGCCACTCCTGCATGAGGGAATTTTCCTTGTATGATAGTGACATCACCTCTTATGTACATCATCACTGTAGACAGCACTTAATGCAGCAGCCTACACCATCATGACATTGGGGCCCGGAGACGTAGTCCCTCCTGGACGAACTCCATTATCAACGGCTTATGTTTTTATGTTGTTGATGATTGATATGTTCCTCTTCTTTACATCATGCACATGTATTCATTTATGTTCTTTTAAAAATGCAATTTAACACATCACGAAAGTAAAAGGTCTTAGAAGGGTCCTTCGTTACACCTAGACCTCGATCATTAATAAATTAATTATAATAATATAATTAGATTAATTTTACTAATTCCTTTGATTCTTTCTCCATAATAATAGTATTAATAATTACATTTAGAACATTATTATTAGAATAACAATATTATTATATTTTTGTTGGACAAATATTTATTAATATTAATAATAAATATTAATATTAATGAGATTTTTTATTATTAAGAAATAATATAACACTTTTAATAATTATTCTTATTATATTATTATAATAATTATTACATTATTATATTAATAATTGATATTATTGCATTATTATAACAATATCATAATACTCTTCATATTTATTATTAATCAATTAAAAATACAATTTTTGAATAATATAATACTTAATTATTATTATTATTATATTTTTCATATTTATTATTTATAAAAAAATTAGAATTTTAGAATAATCATTATATTATTATTTCCCCGATGGGGTGGTTGGCCATGTGGCAAATGAGCTCATGAGAGTGCCTACCACCCCAATGACTCTAAATGTCATAAAAAGGGGGTGGTGTGGCCTCCCCTCTCCCCTATGCACTAAGCGTGTGAAGGTCACTTCATCACTTAATGGATAGGTTTATTCTAGACTATTCCTATATTTGGTTTGTGATGTAGGTAGGAGTATGAACCTTGCGTGCGTAATATCCCTAGTGTGGGTGGGATTTTCCTTCCCCCCATGAAGTTGGGGAAGGGGGCATTGCTATGTCTATCAACCAAAGCTTCGGATTTGGAGGTGGGAGAATCTGAAACTGAATTAGTATATTGGAGGTGGTGCGACGTCTAGGGTTCATAGGAGTTGTGATTGCTTTGTTTTATGTATTGGCGCATAGGATGATTGCTTCACTGCAGATGGAGAATGTAGTAAAATTGTAGTCTCACTATTAGCAAGGAACTTTCAAGCTGGTACTTTGGACTATTAGCGGAATCATTATGGGAGAAATTCAAGTTCGGAATTGATGAGTTGCTATGTCTTTGCATTTATCCATGGATTTAAGCAGGTGTTGCTATGTATTTTACGTTTCTCCTCCGACTAAGCCTTACAATTTCTTTTACTTATGTTTGTCACTATCAAGGTGTTGGATTCTCTAAAGGGTTTGTGTGGTGGTCTATTGTTGTTTTGCATCTTCTAAGCTAGGAGACTTCTTTTCCTAGTGAGAGGGATCATATCTCTAGTTTTTCTATCCCTAGCATAGTGGATTATGGAAATTTCCTCTCCCTGACTAGTATAGAATTTAAGGTCAATTCAGAGTATATTATTATCTTCATCTGTGTGGCCAATTTGGGTGTGTATGTAGAAGGTTAATGCGTACTTGGTTGTCAACTATAGTCGGGGAGTAGATTCTCGCAAACCTCTGGTATTAGTATTCGGCCCTGAGGAGTCGCTAATGGGGTGTGATATTTGGAATTGGTGGGGTTTCTTTCTCTGACACTATTTTGGTCTAATACTTGTAGTAGTTACTATGCCTCAACAGAATGTGTGTAGTCATTGTAGGGTTGTGGATGTGATAAACTCAACTAGTCACATGCCCAGTCACAGGCTTAGGAGGCGACCATTATTTATCGCTCAGCAACCTCTCACTTACTCGGGCATAGATCCAAAGACTTGAGACCTAGGTTGCATGAGACCAACAAGCTTATTCTGACTTAGAACTTTAAAGGAGGTTTCCCATTGGATTTCTGACCCTGGACATAACAAGGGAAGAATGAATCAGTACATGCATTCAATTACTCTTCATTGGCAGTTAAAGATTCTGCTTAGATGAATCTTAAAGGAGAAGCATCAAGATAGGAACACATTCATTTCCTTTCTCAATGATATTTAGTGCAACCAATGGAAACAATAGGCTTGTCTGGATAGATTGGAAGCTCGCTTAGCCCACATTTAGAGACATGTCGAACGCGAGTTCAATCCCTTTATGCCAGCTAGTTCGAATGTGAATGATACATCTCCATTGTCATCATCAAACACCTGATTTGGCTATTACGTTCTCACTATGCTCCAACAAGCTCTTTTATGTTATTTGGTCTTTAGTTTAGTTATTGTTCCTAGCTTTCTATGTAGACATTTTGTACTTTTGATACTGGCCAACAACTCAGATTTGTTGTGTGGCAGAGCGTGGCTGGCATTTTTTACGATTGGCTCATCAATGATGTAATCCAAAAAAGTTTAAAATTTAACATTTATTATTATTAACGCTATTATTTATAAGGACAACATTAATAATATTTTTATTTTTATTATTATTATTATTTTCAATAATTATTATTAGCAATTGTATTTTTAAACAATTTTATTAATAATTTTAAAATAATAATATTTCTATTATTATTATTATTAGGAATAATAACATTATAAATTATTATATATTTTTTTGTAATCTTGGCAGGACTACATCTTCAACATGTCCAATATATCACCTACATCTTCAACATATAGAATATATCACCTTGATCGAGACGGGGACTTGAACCAGTGACTTCAAATCAAGGAGTGCCTTAACAGAGCACCCAATCATTGTTTATCCAAGACCTTATGGACATAAATTATTATATTTTTGGGATAATAGAAAATCTCAAATTATATTCTTTTAGTAGTCTTCTTTCTCAAACCTCTCCTCAAAAGAGTACTTTTCCCCACATCCAAGAGATTATATTAAACTCAACTTTGATGGAGCATCAAAGGGTAATCCTTGAGTAGTTGGATTCAGAGGGGTATTTCACGATTTTCAATTTTCCTCTGTAAGGGTCTTTGCTCAAAGTTGTGGGGTAGCGAGCAATAATATGGTAGAGTTCATGGTGTTGGAGAATGGTAATCAAATTGTTATTAGGGAAGGGTTTCAATTATTACAGATAGAGGGAGATTCAATGATCATCATTCAGTGTGTTCAAAAAGTTTTAAATGGGTAACCGCCAAGGAAGATTGTGAAAAGATGGAGGTTTGAGGGGATTGTGGAAAACATAATTGGGTTGCTTGATTAATTGGAATATGTTATTGTCTAGCATACTAGGCGAACTGGCAATAAGGTGGTCGACTTTTTGGCTAATTTGTCTTGTCACCTTAAGGATTTAGAACTGGATGAGGAATGGCCTCCTACCAGCATGGATGGTGATCTTACATCTCTTTAGGGCTTCTTGGATATGGATTAGTTAACCCTGATGGGGGTGCTGCTATGGTTTCATTGGACATATTGGAGGGAGCGTCAAATGTACACTTGGTTCCTTCCCCGAGGTGAGTGGCAGCAGGTAGTTTAAGTTGGTACCTCGGCTTGTATGCCGCAAGGTGTATTCTTTTGCAAGGTTACGGAGATGGGAGGACATGGTGTTAGATTTTTCGAGAGAGGAGGTAAGGATATTTCCTTGTCCTCCATTGATGGCCGCACAATTGAAGTATGGGTATGGTTTCTCTAGTGTAATGTGTGTATTCTGAAGATAAGAGTTGTGTTAATGAATTATATCCTGAGTAGGTTCTCTATTTGATGTTCCTTGTGGTAAATGGTGTGGATATGTTCTTGGTTGAGCAATTCACTAAGGAATTTATGCGTCTTTGGTGATGGTGGTTGTTGCTCAATTTTTTGGTACCCTTTTTGGTATACAATGAGTGCCATTGGTATTTGGTGAGTGGTCTTCTAATTCATCCAAAGCTCATGCTGGAAACAATGGTTTTTATTCTCTAATTTAGAGTGGTTTGGAATGTGTTTCTAGTTAATTTCAGGGCTTTTTTGGAATTTCCATGGTTGTATTGTTTTATGTTGGTTTCTAGAATTATATGTGCATTGGGTTAGGTTAGTTGTATTAATTTGGGCTATTTCTTCAGTGCCTTTAGGCATTGTTCTATTGGAGTCTGAGGATTTTAGTGTTAATTTTTTTGGTAAGCTCCTAAATCAATTAAGAGTGGGTCTATTGCTTTCAGTTCATTCTTTGTGGTTTGCTACGACAATTTGGTCATTTTCCATGTCCAAATTCTATTACAGTTATTTCTAGTTCAGTTTGGGAGTTAAAAAGGTTGTGCGGTTCTCATTTTGGGTTATGTGTTTGAATTGCGATGAGTTCGATAATATCTTGGGTTTTGGGGCCTCTTGTCTGGTCTGTAGGTGAAGACCTTATTTTCTTCAAGTCTAGTCTACAAGGGTTCTTGTTTCATTTTTTGTCCAGTTTCATTAGTCATGGTTTGTCCAGTCGTTGTCATGTGTGTCTATTTGTTGCAGTGCTCATGCCTCTGAGACAAAGGATGAGCAATCGGAGGGGAGGTGCCAGTAACATTGGGCACAAAAGGGTTCACCCTTTTTCTTATGATATTGTGGCCTCTGCTTTTGATGTTGTCCCCCTGGAAGTGAGGAGGGAGATATTAGTCCTGGAGAAAAAAGAAGCAAGGGACCGTCCTTATTTTTCAGACTCGGAACTAGTGGGTGAGGATGCTAAATGGTTATCATCTCCTCAAAAATTTCAGAGAAGGAAGTTGTCGTTCTTGAGTTCTTTGGCACTCAATCAATAGATGACAACTTTGTTGTGCCTCATCTTCAAAGATAAACAAGTTGAAAATTACAGTGTGTTCTCTTCCCTGGAAGAAATTAAATGAATGCTTTGTAATATGAGATTTTGTTTGGATAATGTTGATTCTCATTTAGAAAAGGTGGAGGGATTCTTTGTTAGTGATTCCACTTCTAGAGATCTTATTGATCCTCTAACAGACAACAATGTTTAAACTCCTACTTTGATTTCTTCAAACCATGAGTAGTATGGTGGTTTCAACTTTTTTTTACAGTGTCACTTGATTCTCTAGCTTCTAGGCGACACTTTGGATGATGGTTTTGATGCCTTTTGCATCGGGCATGTTTTAGGTGACCCTCGTAGGTGTTTGTTTTGGTTCCTTTTATATAAAATGTGGTGAATTGATTATTGGATCTACGGTTTTGGGCAGTTGTTGGAGTTTTGTTTCAGTTCCATTCTCTCATGCACGATGGACTGTTACTTGGTTCTTTGGTTTTGGACGGTCATTGAGGCGTTTCAACATTTCTCAGTTGTGGTGGAGCATTGTGATGGTTGTTATGGTTCTTTCATACGATGCCAATGTATCATCGAACATCTATGGTTTTAGCTCTTTTCCTGTTGATTCTCTCCTTTGTGTCGACGGGGATTTGGATGCATGTATTTGGTTGTCTTATGAGACTTTGGTATTCAATTGCATATCTTTTTATTACAGTGGTTTTGTATGGGTAAGGGTTGTTATGTATTTCCAAACTTCTGATGGTATGTTGTTTCCTCTGGTGATAAGATTGGGACACTGAAAACTAGCCTAGAATCACGGTTTTGATCTAGAGCTTGAATGTTTTGTGTTCATGTGGGTTGGGGGTCTTCGATGATTAGAGTTTATATGGAATTTACTACACCAATGCTTCTTATCTAATCTTAAATTTTTTTGGAATGATATATAAAGTACTCATATTTATTAAAAAAAAAAAGATCTCATGGTTTAATTTAATAATTCCCTAATATCTCTTTAGCAGCACTCTCCATATAAATTGGTTACATCTCGCTTTCACATTACCTATATTCTTTGCTTTAGATAAAGTGTTCACGTGAAACATCAAACATTTCAACTCCTTGTCACACAATTTCTTCATAAACAATTTATACACTATACAATAACATCCCAAAAAATTTAAAGACCTTCATAGTGTGCAATGTGCTTCAGTAAATAAAATATTATTCATCACTTATTTATATTATGCATATTTCTAGTGGTATATGAGATTGGATACACAGTGAAATGAAACTAAGCATCTCAATTTAGCAAGCCTAATTAATCCATATGTGGCTTTAAGTATCACTTTCGATGGAATAATTACACATCTTCCTCATAGTAAGTTGTAGAATGTGCAGGTAAAAACTCTGCATTTCTGGAGAGGGAGCGATGGCAGTGCTCTAGGATTTCTACCCTAGTCACGTCTACGATTACAGTTAATCGAAATTCGTAATCTCCTTGCTAACAATCGCTGGCTCCCTCCGCTACCAGCTGCCCTTCGCGTGTGCACCTGCTTCCGAAATCCGACGATTACGGTCTCTGTTCCCAGCTACGGGATGGAAGACATGGACCTTGAAACAGTGAACTATTCACCAGAACCTTACCCGGATCAAGTTATTTTCTGGCGCCCTAACCCCACGTCGACCCTAGTTTCTTTTGTTGCTCCGTCGTGTTTAAACCCATCTCTGGTTGTCTCCATCCCCGGGCTTTCTCCATCCACTCTCCATATTGCTACCCTTTCCATTGAATCCCCGTCCCTTGATTACCCCTTGCTCTCTCCCGAGACCCTAAATCTCCTGGCCACTTTCTCGCCCTCGTCCCCATCGTTTGACCCCGTGCCTCTTGTGGACAACCTCTTCCCGGAAAACCTTACCTCCTCCCCGGACCTCGACATTCCAATGCAACTAGCATCACAGTCCCAGGGTCAAGGCCCTCCCACCAGCTCCACGGCGGTGATCCCTTTGGCCCCTCCATCTGGGTACTTTAAAACCCCCGTCATCAGGGTAAGGACCGCGACACAAAAAACACAGCAGTGAATTCTAAGTCCTTTGGATCCATTGCAGGACCACCCAACAGTGCTGAGAACTGGGAAAAGGAAAACCAAGTGCGTCAAGGCCTCTGGGAAAGACTTCACCATCAAATTTGGGGAAGGACTCACCATGGGGGAAGTAGCAGACACGGCAGGCAAAGTTCTGGTTGGAAGGGTTCGAGGGAGAACCTATTCAGTGGAGCGTCTTGGGCTATGGGTAAAAGAGATTTGGGGAAAAATCTTTAAAGAGTTACCTGAGGTGCAAATCCTACCCTGAGGATGGTTTGCGCTCCATTTCGCCCTGGAAGAATACACAAATATGGCACTTGCCAGGTATTGGCACATAGAAATGGCCCCGGTCCTGCTAAAACGTTGGAGTCCACTCTTTGATCTAGAAAGAGAGCAGATTGGAGCTGGCCCCCTTTGGGTAAGATTGCCTGGATTTCCCCTTCAATACTGGTCTGAAGAGGTATTTGTGCGTATTGGGAATACTCTAGGCACATACCTGGACTATGATAAATCCTTCATTCAGTCAAAGAACCACACTCTAGCCCGCATCCTGGTGCACTTGGATACTCGGGAAGGCCTGGAGGAGAAAATAACCTTACAGTGGCGGAACTTTATGAGGATTCAAATCCTAAACCATGAGGGCGTGTCGTTCAGATGTCACCACTATCACAAAGTCAGGCATCTTTTCAAAGAATGCCCCTGGTTCGAAAGGCTCCCGACTCGCCAGTGGGAACAGATGGGGGGATGGACAAGACTACTGCAGCCACCCCTGAGAAGACTCCACCACCAGCATTTCCTTCGTTCGGAAAGGATACCACAGCTCAGCAGGCTCAACAAGCTCTTGTCAACTCCCCTCGTCCACCATCTTCGTTGATGACTCGATCTAGGGCAATAGCAGAGGCTGCACGCACCTTGGGTAATCCACTTCTATCCCACCCTATTTTTTCTTCTACTATTGCATGTTTTGCACTCCATCTGCATAATGCATCAGTATTAGATCAAACTGCCATCCTCCCTCCCATCCCCTACCCCCTGATTCCCCATCAGCCTATTTTCTCTACAACCTCACCATCTTTCCCTCTGGAATCCCCCTCTAGTCCTCCCCACCCCTCTCTGGATTAGGCCTATCCACCCCTTCGCTACCCCTCAAACCCCCTCGCGGCCACAAATCCTTCCTCTCGAAAGCCATCCTATAGGCAGGGGTCGAGGTGGTCTCTAGCAAACAAACTTCCTTGGATCGGGTTCTTAGAGCTTTGAACACCCATGACCAGTTACCTCCATGAAGTGGCTATCTTTCAACTATAGGGGCATGGCTAGCTCGCCCAAAAAGCTAGCCCTCCGTAGACTTTTCGAA
The DNA here is from genome assembly GCA_031772625.1 of Pinus tabuliformis. Classification (NCBI taxonomy): domain Eukaryota; kingdom Viridiplantae; phylum Streptophyta; class Pinopsida; order Pinales; family Pinaceae; genus Pinus; species Pinus tabuliformis. Next base: position 1,620,882,612 of record CM062819.1, read on the forward strand.
TCCGAGCTTGTTGACATCATATTCCTACAAGAAACCCTAGGTGAGGCAGACCACATTACCCGTATCCTGGGATCTCTAAAACCTGGCTGGACCTTCCTCTCCCTCGATGCAACCGGGAGATCTGGCAGTTTGGCTCTGGGATATAACCCTCGCTCCATCAACCTTAAATCTACCTGGGGAGGAGTGGGTTTCATTGGGATAGACGTGTTCTCTGCTAACCTTGGTATGGACCTTTGAGTCATCAATGTTTATGGGCCCTACCAAGGGAGAGAGGCTTTCTGGAATCGGCTCTTAAACCTCTCCATCACCTCGCCAGAAAACCTTATCATTGGAGGAGATCTAAATTTTTCCATAGGTTTTGGCGAGTCCTGGGGCTCTTCAGCACAGGTTGACCCGCTCTCTGATACCATGGAAGCACTTTTGGAGCTCGCCCAAATGACTGATATTGTTTCTGGGAAAACTAGTGTCTTTTCGATCTGCTAGTCCCACCAAGATGGGTAGCTATCTTAGAAACAAACAATCAAAGAAAATTTTGATTTCCTTTATGTATGATAGATAAGAGAGAAGAAAAGGGGACCAACCTAGATCTTCCGCTTGGCTCCTTGCTTGTTTCCTCTCTCCCTTGATAGAGCTTGCCACTCCTCTCCTACTTGTCCCACTTTAGAGAATACCTGTAGAGGCAAAGCAACAAAACACCATCAAAGCATCTCGATCTATAATATTATAAACAATGCAGAATCAGAAATACATTGACCATACAATTTCATTCACAAATAACAAGATTCACAAATACATGATTATATGGAGGAAAACTCAAATAACTTTATTAATAGTAGAAGAGAGGATTACAACCCAACTGTCTGATCCAGCATCATCCTCCCAGCATCAAAGCCCTCTTCACCTCATGAAAAGCAAGATCACCCAACAATACAATGTTCCCTCTCAAAGAGAAACCAACAGCACTTCCTTACAAATTCCAAAATTCCGCCTCCTAGATCTCTCAGATGAGGGATCCATTTATAGATGTCTTGCAAGGGTGTGAGTTAGCTTTGGGTTTATGATTAGTTTCATTCCACTGATAGTTCTTGGTTCCACTAGGAGATTTATTTGATCTCTTACTCATCCCTGAGCGAATTCAGTGAGGCAAGTGCCATATGAGAAGTTTCTAGAAGATTCCCTGGGTTTCCACTTAGCAAACTGTCTCTGCCATTTGTCTATTCTCGCTCATCGCACCCCACAGAAGGCTCTTTTAGTATGCATCGCACCTGGCTAGTGTAGCAGCCAGTATGCATCACACCTTGACCATGGAGCAGTCAGTATGGTCCAATTTTGGCCAGTTCTGAGTGGTTTTTCAAGTGGAACTTCTGGGAAATGATGTAATCAGTTGACCATGATCCTTTAGGGTATGAAACAACACTTTTAGGGGTTAAAGAGCCCTTGGTTTATCGACATATGTGATTGGGGTTGAAGTGCCCAAATATGTCTATAACAGTTGCCCCCTAAAGCATGAGGTCGTAAATCTTTTGATGTCGGGTGAAATGCTTTATCATGAGGATCTGAGGTATTCGAGCTGGAAGGTGACCTATATGAGATACAATACAATACATCATCATCATATTATTTTCATGATCTAGCTAAGGTGGACATTCCCATGCTCAGCTTTATAAATTCATTTTCATGTACATAGGACAGATAATCATCTGCTGTTGTAGACTGGTGATTCTTTATGTGTAGAGTCATCATCCCTTAGCTTGGATGATGATCTGCACAGCTTCTGTGTACATTTGATGTCTTTATTTTCCTGAATATATCACAGCCCAGATGGATGAAACTAGATTCGAGGTCTTCAAAACTCGTTCAATCTTCTCCCGATGTACAAGTCGATCCATGTGAAAAGATGTTCTGAAGTCGAACATGGAAAGACATCGCCTGATTACCACCCAATGATGTAAGTTGTTAATAGGCGCAAGAGGAATCACCGATAATGATAATGACCCTCAAGGTACCACAGTACAATTCACGTGGTGTGAATATATGAGTCGATGTCGAACACCACGCAAAATATTTCGGTCTAAGGCCATTGATGTAAACCTGTCGCTGGAAGTGAGAAACTTGCCATTGAGGCATGCAAGCTTCAAAGTACTGAAAGGGTTGTTCCTAAGTCAACTTCTTGGATAATGAGCTGATGTCAACAAGAAGTGACCCATCGTAGGAGGGCCTTGATGTATCCCACATCTACGACCTGAAATGAAGCAAATGATTTTCTGGAGGTGAAAACGATCTGATGATACAACGTTCAGGAATGGCGGTCATGAAAAATGGATGGTGAAGGTATTGCAGTGGATGAGGCGTTAGCTAGGCGGTGAGTTCTCTAAATGACTTCTCTTGAACATTTTGGTGACACTGATATGGATTGGTAGTGTTAACCCCAAAAGATGGATGGTACGGAGGACCAATGGTGATATGACAGGTGAACGGAATAACCCAACTCGACTCAATCATGGTGATGGAGTGAAAGTGTCATGTTCAAGAGCGACCTGCTACCAATGAAGTTCTTCAAGTTTTCTTCCCTTTTTCCCCAGTCATTGCTGACCAGTACCTCTTTATTTTTGTCAAGCTTGAGGACGATAACATATGCATGTTCTATAATTTGCTCTTTGAGCAAACCTGTCGCTATGTTTTAGCGAGCCTAACGACAGTGAAACTTGTTCTTGTCCAAACGGACAAGTTTGTCGCTATTGTTTTAATGAGTTTAACAACAAAGACAACTCGATCCTTTTCATATTTAGAGAGTTTGAAAAGGGACGAAAAGGAAACTCCAGCAGTCCTTTTTCGTAGCATAATCCCTTAAGTCCAAAAAGATTATAAAATAATACGAAAGGGATGACTTTTCGATCGCTTTAGCGAGCCGAAAAAGACAAGCGCTCGATCTTTTGTTTGATAATCCCTCAGGTTCCAAATGATTAAAATGTACAGGAGGGATGGCACTTCCCTTTACTTTAACGAGTCGGGAAGGCCAATAGCTTGGCAATCTTTTCATATTTAGCGAGTCTAAAAAGAGCTTAAAATAGACTCGTTTTTTAGGAACAAGTGGTGTTTTCGGGTAGCAACTGGTTCTAGGTAAGTTTGGAACTTCTCAAAACATGGCAATGTGAGGAGGGTGGCTAACAGAACCACCCATCACAGTTGTTCCTCAAAAGGGCAAACAATCAATTGGAAGCGTATGATCGGCCAAAAGAATGGAGGTGATGTAAGAACACAACCAAGGCTCAAATGGTTGATAGCATGGCAATCACAGAGGTCACTTACTGAAGGCACGTTTATTTTTTAATGAGCTTGAACCTTGCGTTAACATATGCTCAGTGGCAATTTTATTTTTTAATGAGCTTGAACTTTGTGGAAACATTGCTAGTGATATTGCTCAAGGATATTCAGTTCACCATTTAACACGTTAGATTCTTTCATCGGTTGTTCAACCTGCTCAATTTCTCCATCAAATTGATTAGAAATACATATATATGCTCGAAAAATGAATAAAAAACTAACATTTTACTTGAAGTACATGAATAGTAACATAAAAAGTAGTTTTACCTCTCATTTTTACCATTTCATTTCGAATTTGGGATTTTGGAGCTCTGGAGTGGTTTTCGCCCTCAAATTTCATCAGCTAATTTCAAGAGATCCGGCGGACTATTCTCCACGCCGTCAGGACCAGGTAGGAGCTAACCCTGAGCTCTTCATTTGCATTCCATCCTTTTCTGATTTTGAGCATCTTTTTCCCTGCTTCTGGGCCCTTGGGGTTTGAAGAATTCGTTCTTCCTCCATCGCACCTGGCCTGCATCGAAAAGTGCGGTGCATACTGAGCTGGACATTGGCTAGCCAGTATGCATCTCACCCTGTGCACAGGTAGGGTGCGATGGGCGTACAAGAGAAACTTTCTATAGTGATTTTTCATGAAATTTTTACCTGTTTTTGCTCAGATCAGGATCCTAATTTATCTTTTGTCTGTGTTTCAGAGATTTATCGGATCAAGATGGTCGTCACATGGCATGAACGTGAACATGAAGAAGAGGACATGATTTCCTTTCACGACCAGGGCACAGTTGTTGCATTAAGAAACTGTCGTTTGCTCAAATTCTTCCGCATATCTAGCATGAGGCAACAAATTAGTTTGTTGCAATATTTTCTCGATGCATGGGATCCGATCGACCAGGTATTCTAGATTAGAGGCAAATCCATTCTAATGACAGTCGAAGATATCTACTTTTTGACGGGGTTATCGAGGCGTGGTGCCCCTCTCTCACTATCCGGATCCGCCCGTGGGGGTGAATCTGTGAGGGATTATATTCGCCAGTATTGTAGAGATGGATCTCAACCTAGCAGGATGGAAAGATCAATATCCGAGATGTCACTGATTGGTCCTTGAGGACCATTTTGTTCACCTTTGCTAGATTGGCTGGTAGCGTGGCTCTTCATTTGGCCAACAGATCTTATATGCAGTACGCCCTGGAATGCCTAGAACCAAAGGTATTCAACTGGTGTGAGGCGGTACTTCCAGTTATAAAAGAACAACTCTCCAAGGTAAAGAATGGAAGATCCAAGAATTTTGGCTACGGTTCCATTTTGACTGCTTTCGCCTTGGAGAGGATTCCACTGATGCAGCCACAGTACATTTCACTAGGATTGCCAGCACCAAGGGAACCACGGATGCAGAGATGGGTCGATCTTATGGCCAGACATGTTGGTCAGTCACATATTTATTTCTCTGATGCCTTCTTTGAGTGGTTCGACCATCAGGAGATGGTCTTCGCGGAGTATCCATACGTTGGGATGGATTTCCGAGGTGACCCGGATTTGGTGTTACCGGCTGGCGAGCAATGGAGTGTTATGGGTAAAATGATTTGACCATATATTTTTTTATCAGTTTTATAATGTTTTTGTGTTTTTAAATGTTATCAAGACTAATCGAACTCATATGTGTGTGCAGATGTTGGGCCAGTGCGACCAGCGGCGTGCCCAACAGGGGCAGCTGACGTTCCAGTAGGAGAGGCTATAGGGAGGGTTGTCCTTCGTGATTTGGACATAGCGGAGACCCTTGCAGTACTACAGGATCAGATCGAGGGTCTCACTCTTGGTATTCAGGATGTGAGGACGGACGAGTTACCTCTGAGATTACAGCGCCATACTACTAGCATGCCGAGTCAATGGACTAGGCTCTTGCGTATGATCGCACATGTGGTGACATGTTATCATCAGTACCATTAGTCTAGGATGCTTTTCTGCATTCATTTTTGAGTTTCTTGGTCGCATGACTGATTTTTCCTTATACACAAAACATTATGTGAAACTATAAACAGTTATATATTTTTTATTTTTGGAGTTTATTTTGGTTAAGTTAAGTGATCCAGGTGCAAGTGTTGATATGAAATGCTTTTTCTTTATGAATGCTGCAAATGTCTTTCTAACACATAATTTGCTAATGAATCAGTTAATGTGTTTAAGTTTCTGGAAATGTGGTGATATTGAATGGAATCAAACTGCCTTTCCAAATCCCTGACTCTTAGGAACATACGATAGATAGCTGGGTTCCGGACTGAATAGATGTCAGTAAGCTATAGAATGACGAGTTACGAATCTAGCCTGACAACAAGTCGGAGTATGCCATGTGCAATGGCATCAGAGAGAAGCTCCATCAACACGTTGTATTCAGCGATGTTGTCCGTTGACTGACCAATACATATCCCCCTGAAACTCACTAACTCGCAGCGTGGAGCAAAAATGGCCCAAGTTGTAGAAGATAGGTTCTGTGTTCTATGACTAGCTCCATCGGCGTACCCAACGAACGTTTCCAAAAATTTCGACATCTGTAACAAATGCAAAGTGGATTACCTAACCAAAATGACAACTCTTGACGAAAACAAAAACGCAACAAAAGCTTATCTATAAAGAGACTACTACACTTGATCAAGCATAGTAACGCTTAAGATACAACCCATTTCAGGTTTGTGATAGTGGAATCCCATCGTAATCTACCAGCTCGTGGGCTCCTTTTGCTAATACTCATTTAACAATGTAGGGGCCCATCCATAGTGGTTCGAACTTACCTTCTCCTAATTTGTCGGAGTCGTGATCGTAAAGCAAGACCATGTCACCTTTTGAGAAGACTCAAGGCTTGATATTCTTATCAAATTGCGCTTTGACAAATTTCTTATGTGCTTCATTAGCCAGCGCGGCGTCACGACAGGTTTCATCCAAGTGGATTAGTTCCAAGAAACGAGCCTCTTCCTCCGAAGTTTCGAGAAGTAGATTGATTGCGAGCTTGAGAGATGAAATTTCACATTGAATCGGTAAGACAACTTCCAGGCCATACACCAACTGAAAGGGTGTGAATCCGGTCGCATTTCTTACCGATGTCCTATATGCCCATAGAGCTGAGTACAGGATTACATGCCAATTCCATTTGTGGACTCCAATCATCCTTTGCAGCATGCGCTTCAGGACTTTGTTGATGGCTTCAAATTTTCCATTAGCTTGCAGATAATATGGATTAGAACTGTCGTGGGACCGTCCTAATTTGGAAGCTAATTCAACCATCATGTGATTGCGAAAATTTGATCCATGATTTGTGACTATAGCTTGTGGAACACCAAATCTAGAGACTACATGATTGAAAAAGAAAAGAGCAGTCGTTTCGCCGCTGTTGTTTAATGTAGGCATCGCCTTAGCCCATTTTGTGAAATAGTCGACGGCGACTATGATATACCCATTCCCCTCGGGCCGAGGTGGGGTTACATGTCATGAAATCTATGCCCTATTTGGCGAATGGCCCAACGATGCAGGTGGTAATCTGGTTTTGCGATCAAAAATTTAACAAGCATGGCAACTTCTGACTGCGATTATGCAATCTTTGAATATTGTGGGTGAGAAGTAGTCAGGTCGTAAGATATTTTGTGCAATGGCGTAACCAGATTGATGCCCCCACATGTGCTTGAATGACAGTCATTCAGGACCTTTTCAGCCTCCTCATGCGTGAGGCACCTTCGCAGAATTGTATCGACACCACGACGGTAAAGTGTATCACTGACGATCATGTAGTCTTTTGCTTGGTATCGAGTACATCGTTGTTCAAAGTGAGAGGTTTTAGGCCTAAATGTTTGGGTTTGGAGATAGATCAGTATATCTCCATACCACGGGTCGCTTGACGATATCAGAAACAGTGTTTCATCCACGATTGATGCTTTAGATGTTAAACCTTGGACGATGATGGGAGGCCACAAAGTAACTCCGCGAAGACTAGAGATTTATTTGATTTGGATTTTGTGAATTCTAGATCAAACTCTTGCAAAATGGCTATCCATTTGGAGTATTTGCCCCCTAAAAATTGACGCAACAGAATGTAGGTCATAGGGTTGAAATCTAACAAAATGGTAGTTTTTCAAAAAAGTATATAGTGTCGAAATCTTTGTACTACTTGAACAACTACTAAAGCCAAATTTTCAACATAGGAGTACTTGCTTTCTGTATCATTTAATTTGCGGCTTAAATAATACACTGGATGTTCTATTCCATTGTCTTCTTGTACTAAAACCATCGCGATGGTTGTATCTATAGCAGTGAGGTACAGGTTAAAGTCTTTTTGATAGTCAAGAGCATACATTAATGATGCTTTTACTAGGGAACCTTTTAAAGCATCAAAGGAAGCTTGCGCAACCTGATCCCAGTTGAAGGGTACTTATTTTTTCAAAAGGCGCGTATAACCTTTAGCAAGTTTGGCATAATTTGGAATGAACCTCCTTAGAAAGTTGGCTTTCCCTTGGAGTTTCTAAATCTGAAGCAAATTTGAAGGTGGAGGCATGTCAAGGATTGCCTGAACCTTACTTGGGTCGAGTCGAATTCTATCTTTAGAAACTACAAAATCGAGTAACCGACCAGAACCAACACAAAACACACACTTGTGTGGATTGAGTCGTATCTTGCAGTGTCGACAACATAGAAATATAGCTCTCAAATGCTGCGGACGATCAGTCCGCTTTTGCAAATGAGTCGGTAGGTCATCAAGATATGGTTGAACGATGTGTTTGATGTCGTGGAAGGCGTCATTCATTGCCCTCTGAAAGGTTGCCCCTGTGTTCTTCAAACCGAAAGGTAATTTGCAGTATGCGAATGTGCCCCACAGACGTATAAATGCAGTCTTTGACTGGTCCTGTGGGTATATATTGATTTGATTGCATCTGGAAAATCCATCCATAAATGAAAAGATTTCGCATCTGGCACATTCATCAATTATCTGGTCGATGAAGGGTGTAGGGTAGTTGTCCTTTGGACAAGCCTGATTTACATCCCTGTAATCGATGCACACTCTAATCGTTCCTTGCTTTTTCATCACAGGAACAATATTCAATACCCAATCAGTTAGAGGAACGGGGTAAATGAAACTAGCATGTAAAAGTTTTTCAACTTCTGCCTTAATGGCAGTGGCTTTCTTCGGGTGCACCGGCCGAAGCCGTTGTCGTACTGGTTGGACATATGGATACATCTTGATTTCATGTTCAACGATACTCGAGTCAATGCCTGGCATTTCTTCATATGACCATGCAAAGACATCTTTGAATTTGTGAAAGAGAGCGTAATATATTTCCAGTTCTGAAAGAGAACAAGATTTGCCAACATGAATACTCTCTACAACATTAGGTTTGGTCAAGATATTAATGGCGATAGTTTCCTCAATATTGGACAGATTTCGCTCGGAATCCACCGTATTTACAATATTTGATAGAAAATCAAAAAGTGAAGGATGATTAAGGTCGTTGGAATAATCTTCATTGTTATCTTGAAGATGAGATCGATGGTGGTAATCTTCCCATGGTGCCTCTCCTATCATCATTGACTGAATGATTCCTTTGTCTGTAGAATGTACACAAGACCAAGGATTGGAAGAGGTGCCATACTCTAGAGACTTATCTATCCAAACATTTGATGAGTGTTGATTTGGGTTCCCCACCCATTCCCAGAAAATTGATTGCTACAACAATTCTATAGGGCTTGGGGGCAACACTTGGCGATGATCCACATTATCAAAAAGGTCAGAGTCCTTCTTAATCTTTGTTGATGTAGAAGATATCATATGATAGGTTTCCACTGTGGCCACTTCCGCCAGACTACTTGGAGGCGGGAGGGCAAAAGTACCCATTAAGGAAGGGTCTTTTAGGAGACCTACTCTGACATTTTGAAGCGTTTGAGAGTTTCCATGGATCAATGGAATGCTTCCAGTAGCTTGTGAACTATTGGGGAGAAAGGTTAGTTTCTCAACGATTGTAATTCCTCCTTGGAAGGGAAATGCAATCTTTCTTAAATATGTTGACACAACGGCAGCCATAGCATAAATCCAGGGCCTGCCGAGTAAGATATTGTAGTCAAGGTTTCCATCAATGACCTCGACTTCAATTGCTATTGTCTTGCCCCCCAATTCAACTTGCAAGCTACTTAATATCCCATATGGCATGTATGTCCTTCCATCAAACGCTTTTAACGTCATTGATGACCGTGACAAGGGTGGTGAGCCTAAATTTTCCAGCAACTCATTGACATAATACAAGTAGATGCCCCCTCGTCAATTATTGTTCGATGAACAGTTTTGTTGAGGGTTTTTACTTGTACAAGGAAAGTGAGTTGGGCTGGTAACTGTGGTTCGTATCCTTTATGATTAAAGGCCACAAGATTGGAATCCATTAGGTCAATCCCACCTATTGCTGATAACAAAGCCTACTTTTGGGAGGGGCAATTCTACAATACTTCAAGTGTCGACATAGCGGATGGCGATTGAGCTAGATCCTCCACTATATTATAATTCTGTGTTGCTCGAGCACGAGGATTAAATGTCGATTTATGTACTACTCCCTTTGGTAGCTTTATAGTTAATTCAAGAATGATGGGTGGCACAACTTCTGACGAAGTTGTTGTCGAACTACTGGGTTGATTTGTAGCCTTTTTGTTCGACATCTGTGGATTCCCATAATCTTTATTCCTTGTCGATATCAAAGCATCATTTTGTTGTTTCGAGATGGACAACATAAGCACTTGGGATGGTGAAGCATGATAGCAACCAAATTGGTTTCTAGGTTTGGAAACGGATCAGTCAATACTTCCGAGGTATTTGAAGTTTTTAAAAATTTCGTGACCTCAGCTCAATGTGGAAAATTTTTGGTATAATGGTCCTCATTGCATATGAAACATGGCTGATTAGGTTTCTTTCGCCTAGCAAGATTTCCAGAATGTTTCTCAGGAGTTGAATCTTCCTGTTTCTTCTTTTTGTTTTTCCCTTTCATCTTGCCCCCTGGCTGCTTAGGTTCTTTGCCCTTGTCAGATGACACGGCGTTAACCTCCGAGGCAAGAAGTTTGTCATTTGCTTTTTGACTAGAAACTATAAGGGCTTTTCTAGATGGAACCTTTACGGTTTGCGTGCTTGAGGTACCAATCATGCCATCGCCAGCATGAGAGTCCCTGTTCGATTTAGGAGGGGGGGAACATAAAATTCTGGTTTAGGAGTGTCACGAATTTTGTTGTAGAGCGTGCCAGACTGAGTATAGATCAAGTCTAAATATTGAGCACGAGTAATGACTTGCTCTTCAATGACAACTCCTCCCTTAGCCACATCCTTAGTAATAGAAGGCAATAATGACTTAATAAACCACTTAGCTAGAAGTCGATCAAGAACATATGTCTTTACCATTTAATGACGATGTCGCCACTCATGAATATGATCATATATGTGAGTGGTTCCTGTCTGTTTAAAGTTGGTAAGGAGTTTTATTTCCATTTCGTACCTTATGGGTAACTGAAAGTGGGTTAGAAAGGTGGTGGCAAGGGCATTGAAGTTATCAAACAAATCTCTAGGCAATTCAATATACCATTTTGCTGTCGGACCAATTAACGTTCACTGAAAAGGTCAAAGTCTAATCAAATCATCATTTAGGGTGTTAGATGAGCACCACAAATGAAAAGTCATTACGTGATTCGACAGATCTTCACCTGGATTTCCATTGAATTTAGGAATATCAGAGGGAAGTTTATGAGGAATCGTCGGCCACCAAAGGGCGTAAGCAATTGGATCATTTGTCAACCGGTTTAGATCTGGTAATTCTAGAGTTGCCATAAAGGGCAACTGTTGATTCAGGTTTGGCGAAGCATACCCAGGGTAAGATGGGATTGCCTGAGTAGTAGGTCTTTGCATACCAGCATAATGTATCTGATGCTGGTAACTTTGATAAGGTTGATGGGCATAACCATTATAGTATGGTTGTTGATAACCATTTTGAAAATGCGGTTGTCCACTACCTACAAAGCCTTGTTGCTCAGGTCCTTGGTAAGCTTGCTGGAACTACGGTTGTTGATATTGTACAAGCCATGGTTGTTGGACCATTTGCTGTTGTCCAATACTAGATGACTAACCAAGATGTGGGGTGATAGTACCCGTTTGAGCCTGAGTCGTTCCAGGTAAGGAACCACTAACCTGAGGTTGTGATTGAGCCGAAGAGACAAGAGGTTGTTGTATTGCAACCTGAGGTTGTGATTGAACCGAAGAGACAAGAGGTTGTTGTATTGCAACCTGAGGTTGGCATACAACAGGTAGTGCTTGTACTTGTGACACAGTCACAATAGCAGGTGTGGTGGGAATATTCGACACAGACTGAGTTGGTTGCATTGAATATACAACTCTTGGTTGTTGAGGCAGTATTGGTATCCAACCATTGGATGTAATTCCAATTTGACCTGAATTTTGTTGTGAACTCTCACATGGTTGTCCTCCAGGAGGGAACAATGAAAAGGCATATTGCTCTACATATGGTGGCAATCCGGTGCTCAAAGGATAGATTGGCCTTTGAAGATTGGATTTCCTAAATTGAAACTAGTATGCAGGATCAATTTTCTGAGTTTGAACATAAGAAATGCCAAATAGGATTCCGAATGAACAAGTAGGAATAGACCATGTTGTCGCAACAGTCCCTGGGTGGACTCCATCTAGTGATTGATAACTAGTTGGGACAGATGGTATACTAGCAAACATCGTCGGAGTGGCAATAGGAAGTTCTGTTGTGGCTGTATCAGACGAAACAGTCCTAGATGTTGATGGTTGTTCAAACATATTTAGTCTATCCAAAAGATTTCCTAGCGATTTGACAGGAACTTGCGATGAAGGAGGATTAAAAGAACTAACTTCAGTAGTAGAAGGATATAAGTGAATCCCAATCCCAAAATGCAATGTGGTACTGAATGGAAGATCCTGTGCAATCTCTTCTATGGCAATCAGTCCAGGTGGAAGAGGTAGACCATCAGGTCCGTAAAATATTTATGGAGCCGAAGAAGGTATAGCTTCTGTAGTAACAGATATTGGAGGCGTGACACCTTCTGAATTCTGGAACTCAACTTCCAGATGTTCAGGTAAGTGAACTTCAGTCTCTGGTTCAACTCTAGATGGAGTTGTTTCAGGGATAGAAATGTATACTGTTACACTAGGATCAGTTCTAATGTCCTGTTGTAACTGCAGAACTTCTTCTGTAAAGGCAGATGTATCAGAAATGATCGGAGTAACTAGAGTCTCTGATGATATTGAAACACAAGTTTCAAATAAACCAGGAGAATTGGACTCAGTTAAACGAGATCGTTTTGCCCAGAATGGTTTCGTTTCCGGAGTCAAAGACGGTTAACTCGCTAGCCTCCACGAACGACGGGGTTTTGATTGACTTTCTTCCACGATTGTGGATTACTTGATCAACTCAAAATTAAAGGGAAAATTTTATTTCGTATTAAATAAATTTTATGACGCTTTGACACAACTTTGATTTTTCAATTTTTAAGAGTCGAGAAAAAACTAAAGATGACTCTAGTCGCCTTCGATTTTTAATGAGCTTGAAGTGACAAGTGCTCAGATGGACGTTTTCTTTTAAGGAGTCGAAAAGGAACGAAAGTGACTACTCTGGAAATCTAGACAGAGGAATTACCAAACCAATCGCAAAACTGCAATATACACCTTGGTGATAAATTAAAGAGAAATTACCAAGGACTTTATGTATGGCAGTCAATCTTCCCGAATGCTGTGTTCAGTGCATTGCGATCGATAGGGTGGCAGACACGACTTCCTAAGGATAAAGGATATCAGCGTATTGTGGTCTCCCAATATATACTCGAAGATACGGGGAGCACAAGTCCGCACTAGCACTTGTCGTATCAAAGAGGAGGAATCACCCAACCTTTGATGAAAATGATAGTTACCAGGTTTTACGACGCTGGAACACGTCTCTAACCTAGACTTCTAGATGTGTTGCGTTAGGTTCCAAAGTGTTTTTATGTTCATTGAGATTTATTTTAGAGTTGATCTTTCTTAGAAGTTTGTCTTTCAAGGTTCACCACGTGATGTAGATGTAAAATTCCTAAATATGCAATCTAAAATGATAAACAGTTGTTTATTTTCTTTTAGCAATGAAAATCCTAGCTACTAAGGAAAGAAGAGTATGATTCTTTCAACATAGAGCAAAGAGCATACACTAAATGTACTTTTCCTAAATCGTCTTTCACACACAGTCTAAATGCAAATGCAGATGCATGTATTTGTTAATGTGAGAATGCCAAAAAGGAAAACTAAGTACAGATCTGAACTATTTTCTTCAAAGAGACATTTCAACAATTTCTTTTCAAAATGAAAGGAAGACTAAAACGAAACTTAAGATTTCGAATGGAAAACTGCTTTCGACACTTCAAATATTGATAATTCAAATCAAATACAATGACAAAAGTAAAATTGACTATCTAGAGGAGGAAGACTTTACGACACTCTTCTTCTTTGACTCAAAATGACAGTTACGACACTTTTTTACATCAAAAACGACAGTTTGATTAAGCTACTTTTGACAAAAAAGGACTGTAAATGATGAAAAATACATAAAAACATTTACAAATCCTAATCAATGGAGGTTGAATAATGTAAAGGAAGAGGCCTTCACCAATGAAATACTGATCATATGCAGCAAAACTACTGAATAGAGCTGAAAACAAGGAGGTAAAACCAAATTTCAAAGAGTGAAACTTATCATTCAGTCATCGCACCTATCCTTAAGGGAAACAGGGATGCATCTCACCTGCAACACATGGGAGGTGCAATGCATACAGGCTACCAGTTACAGACAGTGCGATGGGCTAGGGAACGAAACTGAGCTTGGTTTTTACTCAAAATTTGCAACTAAGTTCAGTGATTTAGGCTGAGCTATGATAGACAGTAAAAACAAAGTACAGGGGTATGATATTAGGAGGTTATTGAGCTACCACAAGGAAATTTAGGATTCTTGTAAGTCAATGTTCAGTTCATAAACCAACCCGGAGATTGACTAAAGCAGCATTCATCTACTTTGCAGTTGCATAGCAAAAGCAGTTCAAAGGCTAGTTGGCTAACTTCAGGCTCCGTCTGTAGTTTATAAAGCAAACAACAATAACAAACTAACTAACTAATCGCTCCCCAGTGGAGTCGCCATTTTGTTTCTGGGAAAACTAGTGTATTTTTTATTTGCTAGTCCCACTAAGACGGGTAGCTATCTTAGAAACAAACAATCAAAGCAAATTGTGATTTCCTTTATGTATGATAGATAAGAGAGAAGCAAAGAGGACCAACCTGGATCTTCCGCTTGGCTCCTTGCTTGTTTCCTCTCTCCCTTGATAGAGCTTGCCACTCCTCTCCTACTTGTCCCGCTTTAGAGAATACCTGTAGAGGCAAAGCAACAAAACACCATCAAAGCATCTCGATCTATAATATCATAAACAATGCAGAATCAGAAATACATTGACCATACAATTGCATTCACAAATACACGATTATATGGAGGAAAACTCAAATAACTTTATTAATAGTAGAAGAGAGGATTACAACCCAGTTGTCTAATCCAGCATCATCCTCCTAGCATCAAAGCCCTCTTCACCTCATGAAAAGCAATATCACCCAACAATACAATGTTCCCTCTCAAAGAGAAACCAATAGCACTTCCTTACAAATTCCAAAATTCTGCCTCTTAGATCTCTCAGATGAGGGATCCATTTATAGATTTCTTGCAAGGGTGTGAGTCAGCTCTGGGTTTCTGATTAGTGTCATTCCACTGATAGTTCTTGGTTCCACTTGGACATTTCTTTGATCTCTTACTCATCCCTGGGCAAATTCAGTGAGGCAAGTGTCATATGAGAAGTTTCTAGAAGATTCTGTGGGTTTCCACTTAGCAAACTATCTCTTCCATTTGTCTATTCTCGCTCATCGCACCCCACAGAAGGCTCTTTCAGTATGCATCGCACCTGGCTAGTGTAGCAGTCAGTATGCATCGCACCTAGCTAGTGTAGCAGCTAGTATGCATCGCACCTTGACCATGGAGCAGTCAGTATGGTACAGTTTTGGCCAATTCTGAGTGGTTTTTCAAGTGGAACTTCTGGGAAATGATGTAATCAGTTGACCATGATCCTTTAGGGTATGAAACAACACTTTTAGGGATTAAAGAGCCCTTGGTTTATCGACATATGTGATTGGGGTTGAAGTGCCCAAATATGTCTATAACAGATATCCCCATGAATAAACCGTTGCCCACATGGAGAAACAGGAGAGTTGGGGAGGCAGCTTTAGCCAGAAGATTGGACAGATTTTTAATCAAGATCCTGTTGTTATAGAAATTATCCCTCTACAGACAATGGGTCAGCTCTGGAGGTATCTCTGATCACTCCCCTATCTTCTTGGAAATCACAGGTCCTCCAAAAAAGCCCAAAGCACCATACAAATTCAACTCAACCTGGCTGCTGGACACGACCTATACCAAATTAATCACTGATTATTGGCTGGCAAACCCTCCCACAAGGGGACGCACCCTGGCTGAAGGATTCTACTACAACCTCTCTCAACTCAAGAGATTATCTATACAATGGGCAAAGGAAAAAACCCTAAAGGATGACAACACCCTCGCCACAATCGAGTCATCATTGGTTGTTCTACTGGACGACTGGAATAGGGGCTTCATAACTGCAGAAGCAAAGACCCACCTTATTGAATTAGAAAATCAACGATCCAAAATCCTAAAGGAAAGGGAGGAGTCATGGCGCCTCAAGAGCAGAGCGACCTGGCTAAAAGCCGGAGACGAGAATACAAAGTTCTTTCAGAATTATGCCAAGGGGCGAAAAGTCTCAAACACTATCTGGAATATGCCCACGCATGACGGAGGTATTGCTAATACATTCAGCCAGCTTTCACATCTAGGGAACTCTCACTTTCAACAACTCTACAAAGCACCACCGGCTACAAATCTTGCAGAAATTATTTGTTTGGTAGGACATTTCCCTAGTTTTGTTGATATGGACACAGTAGAAGAGTTAACTGCCCCAATCTCCTCTGCAGAACTTGAAGGGACACTGAAATGGTTCAAAAAAGATAAAAGCCCTGGACCGGACAGATGGTCTATTGAATTCTATCTGGATTTTTATGAGCTTATAGGACAAGATCTCCTCAAAGTAGTCGAAGAATGCAGGATCACAGGCAAAATGTATGATGCCATAAACTCTACTTTATTGCCTTGATCCCTAAATCTAACTCCCCATCATCATTCAATGACTTCCGCCCAATCTCTCTCTGCAATTCCCTGTATAAAATCATTGCCAAGATCATCGCAAATAGGCTCCGCCCCATCCTCTCCCACCATATTTCCCCTGAGCAATTTGCCTTCCTACAGGACCGACAGATCCATGAGGCCATTGGAACGGCTCAGGAGGCTTTACACTCTATCAAAGTCAAAAATTTGAAAGGTATTATCCTAAAGATCGATCTTGCAAAGGCATTCGACCGAGTCAGTTGGCTCTATATAAAGATGATACTTATCCACCTGGGTTTCCCATCAGCATTCACGGATTGGATCATGTGCTGCATCTCCTCGGCATCCTTCAGTGTCCTCATAAATGGATCAGCCTCACATTTCTTTCATGCGGAACGGGGACTTCGACAAGGATGCCCTCTATCTCCCCTTCTCTTCCTGATTGTGATGGAGGGCCTCAGTAGGCTCATTGCTACAGCAAAAAGGGAAGGTAGACTAAAAGGACTGAAAATGAGCGATCTCTGTTATCTCACTCACCTCCTTTTTGTCGATGATGTCCTTATCTTTCTTGATGGAAGCATCCGGGACTCCACCACTTTCCATGAAATCTTAACACTCTTTGCACATGCCAATGGCATGGTTACTAATCAAGCCAAGTCCACTATCACTCTGTCACATACCTCCACTTAGGAAGACAGAGCTTCCCATCATTTATTCCCTTATCAACTTCACCCTCTAGCAAATGACCTAAAATATTTGGGGTTTTGGATCAAACCACATAGCTACCGGATTGCAGATTGGATCTGGTTGGTGATCAAAATAGAGAAGAGACTGAAAAATTGGAACCATAGATTCCTTTCCAGAGTCGGGCGCCTTGTCCTCATCAAATCTGTTCTGGAAGCCACACCTGTGTACTGGATGTCACTGGCCTGGATCCCTCAGGGAATTCTTACTCGTATCCAGAGGATATGTTGCAGATACCTCTAGAACGGAAAAAAATAAGGAAAAATATTTGCTTGGGTTAGTTGGAAAAAAATTTCTTTACCAAAAAAATGGGGCGGATGGGGATTCAAGGATCTGGCTGTCTTTGCACAAGATTTAGCAGCAAAGATGGGTTGGACTCTCCTCACAGCATAGAATCTTTGGACCACTGTCACATACCACAAATATGTCTAGCCACAGCAACTCATGGATTGGGTCTGATTGCCAGTTTGGCTGCGTACTGGCATTTCTATTGTTTGGAAGGCAATTCTGCAAACTATGCCTTTTATCAGAGTTGGCCTGGCTTGGAGAATAAATGATGGCAATCAAGTGCGCATTGGTATGGATCCATGGATCGGGGGAGGCAACAGATATCAGCTCCCTCCTGACCTGATACACCACCTACATCAAAGGGACATCAAGGTGGTTGCACAGCTAGCAGACAGGGAACACTGCACTTTATTCGAGCAAGCATGGTTGGCAGCCCACAATATTGGCATCCCTGTACAATGGCATCAAACTTGGGAAGGATACTTAACTACTCTGTCTGAGGCGCATGTTCGTATTAAATAAGGACGAGATAAACTTGTTTGAACTCCAGCTGAACATGGCAAATACACCCCGAAAATTGGCTACCTCTCTCTCCTCTCAGATCGCAAACCAGTGGCAATACAGGAATGGTGGCACCACCTATGGAAATTGAAAGCACCTGTTGGAAATAATACTGAGAGGGGGGGTGAATCAGTATTATCAGATCAGTAAAAACTTTCCAATTTCATACTCAGAAACATATACGCGACTTCAGTTAAGTGAACCCGCGTGTACACGCGACTGTGTCTAAAGAAACTAGCGTATATTCAGAGATCTTATGATTCAGTTAGCTTATCTTCATTAAATGCATCAGAACATTATTAACCATATTAACAGTAAACAGGTGCAGTATAACAAAACAGATCATCACACATAAGGCACACACATGAACACCATGATATAAGGTGGAAACCCAATGTGGGTGAAAACCACCTGCTGCAATTTGTTTCTATCTTCCTTTAATAAGAAACTTCTTTTACAATGTACTGGTGCAGTCCTTTACCAGCACGCAGGCTACAACCTGCAGAGGGCTACAACCCTCATAGTTCTTGTACTAGTCGATCCATTTACTAGTACGTAGGTGCCAACCCTACAGAAGGCTACAACCTTCACTCCTTTTCCAGCTGCTCCTGGAAGGGAGCTACAACCCCCTTGGCTCTTGTAGTGGCTGATATATTTACCAGTACGTAGGTGCCGGCCTACAATCTTCCCGGGACCACGTTTCATACATTTTCATACTGGATCCATGAAACAATCACCATTGTAGTACAACCTGCATCATCAATCTCTGAATCACCCAATACTAAATCACTGAAACCCTGTCAAGAACACAGACGACATAACAACAACCAGATCCAACTCCATATTCATACTTCTCATTGTATACGCTACTTTGACGAGCCCAACCTGCGTGTATACGCTCTTTTACCAAAGACAACCCGCGTATAAATCTGTAAATTCAACCTTAAAACTCTGCAGCACATCAAAACATACCCAGATCATAACAATAAACATGCGTCAATAGATCTAGTCTATTCACAGTCAAACCATATGAAAATAATCTTTCCAAGCCTTGAGATCTCGTTCCATCCTTCATCATCCTCCACATGAGTGAAACCTTGGTTCAGATCACCAACCCATAACCAGCATTTGGATCTCACACTTCCTCAGATCTTCATCATTCACACACACTCACACAATGCTTGCTCTCACTTGCCTAATGATCTTCTCCTTATATAGCCTTTAGGCCTTGTTCAATACCAAGAGCCAAAACCATAGCAACACAATACCATCAACCTCGAAACTAGGGATCAACACGTCCGTCGAGACACCAAGGTGCAAAACCATAGGCACAACTTCCAAGGAATAACCGCCACAGACCAAAGATAAGTTTTCCACATACACGCTCTTTTACTGAAGCCAACCTGCGTGTACACGTGACTTGGGCTTAACGAACCTGCGTGTATGAACTTTCTTGGCATGCTGTACTAAGATCTGTCCTCTGATTAAGTTGCCATCACCTGTACCAACCTCTGAGCACCTTTACCAACCTCTGAGTGAGTTGCCATCAAGGACAACACTTGAATCATAATGCCAACAGCACCTCCTTGGGCCTGTCTGTTTATGTGGAGTGTGCTCAGCAATAAAACACCCATGGGAGATTTCCTCATTCACAGATCTATCTATGGGCCGCATTGGTGTGTTATGTGTAAACAGGACTCTAAAACAAATGAGCATTTGTTCCTACATTGTCCTACTATTGCTCAGTTGTGGCAATCGATTGCACAGTCTCTTTCCATACGGGAAAGGTGGCAGGGACCCACTATCTCACAAGTTTGGAACTCTTGGTTTGATGTGCACCATGGCACTAAAAAACTATGCTTACCCCTTCTCCTGTGCTGGACTATTTGGCTTACCCGAAATAATATTATATTCAATGAAGTTGTGGCTCGTTGGCCTCTCATCATCACGAGGGCAGTGGCAGCATACCATGAAATCCCGGAGGTCGTCCATCCCCCCACTCGACGCACTCTCTCCCCAAGACCGATTGACAAATCCTGCCCATGGTCATTTTTCAATGGCGCTGCCCAAGCCCATGGTTGTGGAGGTGGTTTCATTTTGCATATATCAGAACAACACTCATACAAAGTCCAGCTTGGTTTGGGGGAGGGGACAAACAACTTCACTGAACTCATCACCCTCAGACACCTATTGCATTTTGCATTAGCTCATGACTGCACAACCATTTAGATTTTCGGGGATTCTAAAATCACTATAAACTGGTTCAACAATACAAATCACTGTCATGCTCATTCACTTAGAAATATATTGGACGAAGTTGTCACCTTCAAAGAAAATTTTAACTCCATTTCATGTCAACATATTTATAGGGAATATAACGAAAGTGCTGACAGGCTTTCCAAGGAGGCCACGATACTACCCCGAGGCCTGTGGATGATCCAGGAGCAAGACGGTGTTGAACAATACCAATACTATCATCGCCCATATATAGATCATGCATATCATAGGGTGGACAGGCCCTAAATCTCAGTATTCTACTTTGGGTCTTATTTATAAACAGTTGCCATTTTTTGAAAATATTTATGTACATATATATATGGCTCATCAGACTGAACACCTCTACGAGGTAATTTTTTGTATAGTTTTGAATTACTACTTACAGGAAATGGCAACAACCATAACTTATCTACTGATATGTATCTAGTACTGGCCATGGGCCAACAGTTATGCATATGCCTTGGGCATCTACTATATGTAATTTTTCTATATAATGAAAGATTACGATTTTTCCTTTGGAAAAAAGTATCACTTTCATTCCTTAGCTACATTGTGGGCTATGATACCTATTTTCATTCCTTACCTAAGTTGAGTGTGGGCTATGATAGCCACATTCCTTAGCTGGAGCATCAAGTTAGAAAGAAATTGATATTTTTTAATTCATATATAGAATCATATTCAGATTGAAAAAAGAAATTGATATTTTTTAATTCATATATAGAATCATATTCACATTGCAAAAAGAAAACAATTCAGCAAATCTCTGAATCGATATTTTTCAATAATAAGACCTTATGAAGTTATTAAAGAATAAAACCTGATAAATCTAAAATTGTTATTTTGGAACATCCCAACCCAAATGTTTATCAAAACTTCATACTCCAATGCTTGTGAAGTTAGGTGAACACCTTGGAAGCACATGGGTTTACTTGGAATGTTAACCCAAGTAATGTTGATTAGTTCTCTCTCCAAGAACTCTGGACTCTCAAGAAATAACAATTCAAGAGAGATTTTGGGAGGCTAACTTTGATAATGATTTCTCAAGGTAGAATTATTTATTATCCTAGAGAGTATTTATGGTTATTTAGGACATGATTTCAAATTATATGAAAAAATATCATTTTGTATATAAAATTATTATTATTATTATTATTATATTTATTAAATTGTTGTGAAAATATTTTGGAATTTGAGAATTAAAGATTAAATATTATGGAATTTGATAGTTAAAAGTTATATTAATTCTTTTAAATTATTTTTATTCATTTTAATTTAAAATATTTCTAAAAATTAAAAAACTACAAATTTTAGCAAGAACTCACAGAGTAGCTCAGAAAATAAAGGAAATTTGGGCAAGATTTTGATAAACTCTAGTAGAAATTTTTGAAGATCTAAATTACAGTTATCAAACTTCAAATTTTTAAATACCTCTAGTATTTGATGGCGCTCAATTCATTCCCACCATTAAAAACGATTTATCTTATTTTTTAAATATTTTTACCGGATTCAATCATTCTGACTTTTTGAAATTATAACCAAATATCATTAATGTGTTATTCATCGCAGAATAAACAAATTAAGAATACCGTGTCTTTCGATGACGAGATTCATGTTTTCCCGATACTTTGAGTTTGAGATATTGATCAATTTTTGGAATCATTTAAATAGTATAACGTGGTTATGCCGTCTATTTATAATGACTCTTTTTGTGATACGTTATAGTACGTTACAGGATTTCTATTATGCAGAAATCGCAAGCTTTCTTGCGCAATTTTGAAATTAAAATATTCCGCAAAAATCGACGTTAAAACGAGTTTGCCACACTGATCAAAGTATTATGTGCAGGATTGTTGGTCGCCTCATCTGCAAAGTGCAAATATTCTCATTGCAACCTGGACTGCACTTCTGCACTTCCGGGGGTTTGAACTTTGGACCGTTTTGTCGTTGGCAAAACCGAAACGGCCCATTATCAATTCGGCGGAGACTCAAAAGTGACGAACGGAATTAAATAGGGGTCATGAATTTAAGCACACTTAGTTTAAGTGTTGGGATATGATGGATAAATAGATATTATCATAGAGTGTGGTCTACACATGTCACATTTTTGTCTGTAAAATAATAAAAATAATAGAAATTTGAACATGATTATGAGAAAATGTAAAATAATTGAAATTTAAAGATTATTTTGAGAAAATCTAGTTAAAAATTTTAAAAAAAATTCTTACAGTTTTGGATACTCCGGGTTCTTGATAGGGCTGAATCTATTTCTAACCTATAAAATAATATAAAATAAAAAATAGAATTTCTCACTAAATTCCAATCAAAAATTCTCGGGGCAAAATTGTGGCCTTGACTTATGATAATAGGCTATAATGAAGTAGTATCTATCATGTTATAAGAAAATTATTGTTTTATAGTGTTTCGCTTCTTTTTTATTAGAATTTGATTGGAAAATTTTCAATAATACTTTTATTTTTATAATTGAAAATGTACTTTAAAATTTATGTGCAAGATTTAAAAGTTTTGAAAATTTTATTAGAGAATGAATCTATATCAATTTAATAACTCAAATTTATCATTTCAATATCATAATTTGATAAAAACTCATAAAATATACAAAGTAACCAAAAATACATAAAATATTTAGAATAAGCTATAGAATACTCTTGCTATAAAGAATGACAATATTGATTTATATTAGTAGATTCTAACAATTTCATTAAGTGATTAAGCATGGTTGTAAAATGAGTAATCTTGATTTTAGTGGATGATGTTAGTCAAGGTTTTCATAAAAAGGTTAAAATTATGAGGTAGATGAGGTTTGTTAAAGTTTAGGAAAAAAGTGAATATATATATATATAGAAAATGGTATTTTTGGTTGGAATTTTTTTAATATAAGTTTGAAAGAGATTATGATTTGAATAGAGATGATGGTTGGAATATTAGTAGAAGTTCAGTCAATGTCTTGTCCTCCTAGTTTTTTAAGTTTTTTTTGGATTTATTTTGTTTATTTGTTTATCTATGTAGGTATTGGTGTTATTCTTCGTTAAAGTTTATTTTCTTGACGCTTCGTGTTTTCTTAAGTATTTTATCATCCTACTCCTAGTTTTTTAAGTTTTTTTTGGATTTATTTTGTTTATTTGTTTATCTATGTAGGTATTGGTGTTATTCTTCGTTAAAGTTTGTTAAAGTTTATTTTCTTGACGCTTAGTGTTTTCTTAAGTATTTTATCATCCTATTAGTTATTAATTCCTTTTAGTATTTTTGTTATTTGTTTTTTTATTGACGCTATTTTATTTATTATTACTTATATATATATATATATATATATATATATATATATATATATATATATATATATATATATATATATATATATATATATTATTATTATTATTATTCTATTAATTATTTTTTATTTTGTTTATTTTATTTACATTAATTATTTTTATTTATTAAATGATCTTGTCCATTACGGCCTTGACTCCTTTTTATAATTTTTGACTTCCTTACTTGTTCGATATTTGTTTTTAATATATTAATAAATTAAGATCATAATTTAAATATTATTGTTCAAATATAGCAAATTTTGGTCTCTACATTGCTTTTTATTTACGCCTTTGCCATGGTCTAGTTCTTCATCTGGTCCTAATGATGAACCACACTTGTTGGTTC
Organism: Pinus tabuliformis; assembly: GCA_031772625.1. Taxonomy (NCBI): domain Eukaryota; kingdom Viridiplantae; phylum Streptophyta; class Pinopsida; order Pinales; family Pinaceae; genus Pinus; species Pinus tabuliformis. The sequence continues at coordinate 1,620,906,758 of CM062819.1, forward strand.
GAAACACGTTGCCCAAAAATTTCTCTTATGCGATTTCTACAGAAAGACTTTACTTAATTTATTATGGATCACAAAAGCCTAAATAGAGATATTGTGATTTGTTATTGTTTAAAATGTATTTTTAAATGTATAAATGTATTTAACACCCTAAAAAATCCTAAAACAGTTTTAGAGGATTTTGGGAAAATTTGACAAATGGAAAATGGTCAAATCATCTATTACTTAGACTATACTTAGACAAAATAAAAATTATATCGACAAATAATTTAACCAAAATTTATGTAAGCAAAACAAATTAAAACATATGAATTTTTTGAAAGTAAATTATTTATAGAATAAACCTATTTTATTATTGTTTTTATAAATTTAATAGAAATTTTGAAAAACTATTAAAATTATAATATAAAATTACTTTAAAATAATTAATTAAATGTTGAGTAACAAGAAACAATGATTATTATGGTCTCTATTTATGTCTAATTAGTACAAGTAAATATTAAACTTACATAAAATAAACTATAAATTATTATAATGGTGTTAAACTTTATTCTTAAATAATCCTAAACCCTAAAAATCATGTAATGGCTTTAAACATTATTCTTAAAACTCAAATAACGTATCATTAACGTTTAACATTGTTCTTAAAACTCAAAATAATCTATCATTAACGTTTATTTATACGTGTCGATATTTTCACATCATCTCTCTCCTCTTATCTGTCTCTATATATATATATATATATATCTCTGAAATTGCTACAGATGTAGGTCTATATTGATTTTTCAGTCTAAAACTGGTTGCTGTTGAAACTAGCTCAACTAGTTCATAATCTGAAGATTATGAACTACTTTGAGAAATAGAGTTCCCACACTAAGCTTCTTAGCTACAGATCCCTGAGATTTTTGAGAGACTCCATTATGGTTGTGAAATCTTGCATTAACCACCCGGTTCTGTTGCCAGATTCCTACCTCACACTTGGGGTTTTCAAGAAAAGCTTCAAGTGCAGAACTTCAGTTAAGAAACTATGCCCTGCAAGAATACTTGCAGCTGCACCTACTGCAGCGCCTCCCTTGAAGATTCGTCGAGGCAACACAACCAGACACAGAAGATGTTACATATCGGACGGCGGAACTGGCCAGCAATGATGTGGCGTTAGCAGACATGTGGGAAGAAATATAAGGCTCCCACCATTGGAATGGTCTGTCGGAGCCAGTGCATCCATTTCTGCTATCTTATCAGATACGGAGTATTTGTGCGAGCTTGTTATGAAGCTTTTGATTTGGAGCCAGGGTCGAAGTGTCATGTGACATGCGAGCTTGTTACGAAGCTTTTGATTTGGAGCCGGGGTCTTAGTGTCATGTGTCATCGGCACTGTGAAATATTTGGGATGGAGAATTGTGGTTACCAAGTTATCAAATACTTTTAAATACCTTTACATGATTGACATATCAAACACATAAGCTTCGTACATAAACTTTAATTAAAATTAAATGAAACAAACTGACATATAAAACACATAAGCTTCGTGCATAAAATTTAATTAAAATTAAATGAAACATGTATTTGTAGAAACATCATTTTTAATTTAAAAGAAAAAATCAGGCGTGTACACTTTTAATTATAACCATAGTGATATCGGTGTGCACATAGGTATGACACATCATTGTTTTTCATAAATTTAACTTTTGATAGCGGTGCATCACTCTTGTCTATCGGTGTGCACTTATAACATTTTCGCATCAGTACAGAATGTAACACACCGAGCTATAGGGATATTTTTAAATATTATTTTTGTGGTGTGTTTGGCAAAAATAAACGCATATGGAGTCCGGTACTGATGTACAATCTGTCGCATTTTTTTGATGTATTTTTATTTACAAAACATGTTGCAACATTGGTGGTGTGTTATGGTCATGCACCGAAACACGATACACCATGTAAATTTATAGGGCGCACCACACCTGGTGTAAGTCGAACGTATCAAACGCACGGCACTGTGAAAAAAAAATAAATATATATATATATATATATATAATTTGAAAAACAATTGCAAATATAGTCTATTTTACAATTCTATTCCGCTAAACAATTAAATTACAAAGAAACATAGACATTATCTAGACATTTGGTCGTCAAGTAGGCATTGTAGACACGTAATGGAGAAAAACAAATTTTAAGATAGTTTGAAAAAATTGAAAACTCAAACAATGAGCGTGGTATGGAAGGATGGTGAGCAAGAGAAGCATTGAGGTCAAGGCGTTTGCATGTGGTAAGAGTGGCACCGGTGCTTTAGATCTCTCCTGCGTTGTAGATTGTAAAAATGAAAATTACAGTCGAGAGGGTTTTCTTATTTAACCCTCCTCCGATGTGTTTCTCCAAACACACCTATGCATGATATATCGAAAAGAATTGTATTTTTTTTAATTAAAACATATGGCAGTGCTTTTCTCGAGAGATGCCCCGAGGCAATTCTCTATAGATACTGCACCAATGTTGTGTTTTTACTATAGCACTGCTATTTTTTTAGAAATTAGAAACCGAGTGGTGCTCATTAGAAGATGCCTGGGGTTGTTTTGTTAAGCTTACCGCATCGGGGCTTCATTGGAAAATAACACCGCATTTCTTTGAAATTTAAACTATAACGATGCTCCTTACTGGTATGCACCGGGATGTTTTACTATGTGAAGGGAAACTATGCTATCGACTATTCAAGCACTGGTGCGTTATGTTATTTAGTGCACCGTGTTTTTTATTTTATAAAAATAAATTTTCAATGGTGCACCACGTTATATGCAGCATCGGTGCTTGTATTGATAGTAAAGCACCATTGCGTTGTAGATTTTAGACACTATCAAAAAAACATCTACTAAAACATTCGCCCGCCCACCTCCGCTATGACCTCCACTACAAACGAATTTTTGGGCTATTTTTATAGGGACTTCTACAAAAACCTCCGCTATAAGGTATTTTTCTTGTAGTGTCTCTAGTGCAGTGTGTGTATTCTAACAATTGAGAGTTGGGTTAATGAATTCTATCGTGAATAGGTTCTCTATTTGATGTTCCTTGTGGTAAACGGTGTGGATACATTTGTAGTTTAGCAATTCGCTAAGGAATTTTCACATCTCTGGTGGTGGTGGTGGTTGCTACTCAATTTATTGGTGCCCTTTTCAGTATACAATGAGTGCCATTGGTATCTAGTGAGTGGTCTTCTTATTCCTCCAAGCTCATGCTGAAAACGGTGGTTTTTATTCTCTATTTTAGAGTGGTTTGGTCTGCGTTTATGGTTAAGTTCAGGGCTTTTTTGGAAGTTCCATGGTTGTATTATTTTATGTTGGTTTCTTGATCCAAACTTAAACAAAAGCGCAACAAATTATAGATATAACCATAAATACATAGATGCACCAAAAATAACACTTCATTTCATTAATATCAAATACTGAAATATGCTTACATACAAAATGGAAATAAGAATAGCTCGGGTGATGGTAGCTTATCTCTGAGAAGAGATGTGGTGGCTATGTGCCTCTGAACTGTGTTACAATAAGGCTCGAAGGCCTATTTATTATTGAAAAATAATGGAAAATCATGAACATCCAAAAACCTAGCCCTAGGAGATGAAGTGCCAAAACTATGGGCCATATTTGGGTAAATTGGTACATCAACTTCTCGGAGTTGTAACTTTGGCATACGAACTACGTTTGATGCACACAATACCTCGTTAGAAATATATATCCGAGGAATACAACTTCCGGCCCATGGTGGCCCTGATTTTCCCAAAAAAACGTTCTTTAGAGAATTAAAACAGCATCAGAAGTTCAGGGCTCGAAAAATTGCCAAAAAAAGTAAATTGTGTTACAATTAAGGAAACTGAAAAACTGAAAGAGACAGTGGTGGGGGTCCAAGTGGAATAAGTGGGTGGCCACCAACATCCACCTGGATCAGTCCTCCCCCCTTAGGAAGAAATGGTCATCATTGCGTTGAGTGTTTCCATGAGATGGGGAAACTTCTGCTGAACTTGGTCCCTCGTGAGCCACTTGCCTTGGTGCGGGAGCTGACCAGCTTTGACAACCTGATATAATTGGATCTTCTGTTAGCGAGTGTTCTTAACCTGTGCGTCCATAATCCGATCAGTTGTGGCATGTTCCATGCAGTCTGGGTTTAACTCTGTTGGTGTGAACATTATGCAATGTTTAATGTGTCCAGTAATGGTGGGAAGTATGGCCGAAGGCGGTCAACATTGAACACTGGGTACAGGGCAAGGAATGGGGGAATTTTGAGCTCAAAAACATTGTCTCCCGTAGCCTTGGTAATGGTATAAAGACCATATTGGAGTCATATGAAATTTCGATGGGCTCCAGTAAGGCATTCTTTCTACAAATGCAACCAAACTTTGTTGCATACTTGAAACTTGTGTGGCACCCGATGTTGATCATGTTGTTACTTGTACTTGGCATTAGACTACTCTAAGATGTCATGAACTTGGTGGTGGATGCATTGGATGCGTTCAATAAATCTGGTTTCTTTATCAACCTTGGACAATACATGTGTGGATTATGTTTGTTTAGTCATATGAGACATGGAAACATCAATCAGACACAATGGTTGAAATCCTAGACCCACTTGAAAGGGACTATGACCAGTCGAGCTATGGAGAGCTCTATTATAATTGTGTTGCACATAGGGAATACTCTCATCCCAGGTTCGTGGGTGCTTGGAGTTGTACATGTGAAGTATGTTCACTATCATTCCATTGATGACCTCTGTCTGGCCATCAGTCTGGGGATGGAAGGCAGTCGACTTGGTGAGCTTGGTGTCCAATAGTGTCTAGAGGCTTGACTAGAATGTGCTTAGGAACCTGCTATCCTGATTTGATATAATGGTCTATGAAATCCCAAAATGTACCCATACTCATTCAAAGAAGAGTTTGGTAGTTTCCTTTGTTGTGATACTCTTCTTACAAGCCGCCAATATAGCCATCTTAGAAAATTTGTCCACGACAACAAATACACAGTCATTACCACCCTTGGTAGAAGGGATGCCAGACATATAGTCCATGGAGTTGGATTCCCACGACTGGATGGGAGTAGGAAAAGGAATGTACAAGCCTTGCTTCTTTATGGTTGGCTTGGCAATGGCGCAGGCAATGCAGGCTCTAATATTTTCCCAACATCCAGTCGGAGTTTGGGCGAAAAAAGTACTTTTGTAGTACAACCACAGTTTTCTCCACACCAAAGTGTCATGTGACCCAACTGTAGTGCACCTCCCAAATCAGCATGGCACACTCGCTTGAAGGAACATAAAGGTGGCTCAGGTAGCATAGTAATGCATCCTGGAAGTCGAAATCAGGAACATGCTTTCCATCTACTAGCATCTAGTATGTGGAGGTAAAATATAGATCATTTTTGTATAGTTGTGGCCATCCAGAGGTCTCGTGGCCACAAGAGTTGAGAACAATAGCCAGTGTTGCAACTGGGGGTCAACTGAGGCAGTCTGCAACGTTACTGGTGCTGCACTTTTTGTATTTAATGTTCAAGTGGAACTGTTGTAGATATGTAGACCACTTCTAATGGTGATCATTATGCAACTTCCCTTGTGTTTGTATAAACTGAAGAGGTCGGTGATTGGTGTGGATTACCGTCTCCTTCCCCAAAATGTAATGCTTCCATTGCCAACAAGCTTGTACGATGGAATACATCTCTTTATCATAGGCGGGGTACTTCCGAATTGTATCAGAAAATCTCTCACTAGGATAGGCCACTGGATGCCCGTGTTGGGTGAGGACTGCACCAATAGCATAGTCTGAGGCATATGTCTCGATTTCAAAAGGTTGTTGCAGGTCTGGCAGTGTGAGTACCGGTGTAGAGAAGAGTCAGTGCTTCAACTCAATGAATGCCTTTTGTTGGGACTCAGACCAAGAAAACTTTGCTTTCGCCCTGCCCTTAGTAATTTGACTTAAAATCCAAGTGATATGGGAGAATCCCAACACGAACCTCCGATAAAAATTTGCAAAGCCCAAAAAGTTGCGGAACTTCGTCAAAGTGGTCGGGGCTGGCCAATCCCAAATGACTTGGATCTTAGTCGGATCCACATGAATGCCACGATCATCTATGATATAACCCAAATATTGAACTTGGCTCATGCCAAAGGTGTATTTCTCTAAGTTGGCACACATTTTGTGCTGTTGAAGGGTTTGAAGGACCTACCGAATGTGTTGCAAGTGTTCTTTCAAATGCTTGCTAAATATGAGGATGTCGTCTAGGTAAACAACCACGAATGAGTTGGTGAAGAGCTGCAAGATGTCATCCATTAGCCTCATAAAAGTAGCAAGGGTATTTGTCAACTCGAAGGGCATAACCAACCGTTCAAAAAGGCCTTCCTTGGATTTGAAGGTGGTCTTCCACACATTTGTGGGCCCTATTGGACCCTGGTGATAGCCAGACTTCATATCAATCTTGTTGAAATACTTGGCCCCCTTGAGTTGGTCCAGAAGGTCATCAATCTGTGAGATTGGATACATTTTCCTAATAGTGATTTTTTTTAATGCCCGATAATCAATGCAGAGCCTCCAGGTCCCATCATTTTTTTGTACCAGTACAATCGAGCTCCCACAAGGCGAGGAACTTGGTCAGATGTGCCATTTTTGCAGAAACTCTTGGATTTGTCGCTTGATCTCTTCATTTTCCAGAATGGAGCAGCTATATATCAGCTTGATGAGTAGAGGTGCTCCGAGAGTCAGATCGATCAAATGCTTGACCTGACAGTGCAAGGGTATCCCTGTGGGTGAGGAGAAGATGTCCTTGTATTCATCCACGGTCGTATCCACCTACTTCTGATGTGTGGAGGAACCATTCCCAAGGGCCATGGATGTGGATACGATCTTCCCCTTAGTTTGAGAGTGAATCAGAAAGAAAACAAATTTCCCAATCTGGGAGATGATCTTACTGCATTTCTTAGCAGAGATCAAAGAGATGGCGGTAGGCGAGGCTACCTCTAGTATCCTGTATAACTTACTACCCAAAGAAATAATAACATAGCAGGGTCTAGACTGATATACAGCATGTCGCTTCCACAAGTATGGTTTTCCTAATAATACATCACAAACTTCAAAAGGAACAACATCACATAGTACCTCATCCATGAAGGGCTTGATGTTGTAGGGAAGGCAGCACTGCTGGCTAACGCTGAGATCTCGTCCTTGGTGAAGCCACCCGATTGTGTACGGTTGTGGATGTTTTGTAGTCGGTGGGCCCAACTGCTTCACAACCTCTGCTGAAATGAGGTTCTTTTGGCTCTTGTTGTCGACAATGAACTGCAACAGAGAACCCTTCACCCACAATCTGTGAGTGGAATAGGAATTCCCCCTCCATTGAACCTTCAACCTCAATCTTTTGGATCTTCGTGGTGGCCACAGTGGTTGATCCAAAATGGATCCTAGAACACTCTCTAAGTTTTCATGAACTCTCTAAAAATCATGCCAAGATTCAAATTCTTATAAAGACCAAGCAATCAGAAGGAATCCTCAGACACTTGCAATGGCGATCAACGCGGATCAACGAGGGCCGTCAATCTAGTGCGCAAAGCGGCGGACCATGGTAATGCACGCTGAGCCCAACCAGCAAATGCAGGGATAATTTTAAGCAATGGAGGTAGTTTCCGATATGCAATTAGCGACAGGGAAAACCTCTCAGTGAAGAGAAGCCCCGAGCACCCAGACCCCAAATAATTATAAAATGCGGAAAATATTGTTTCGGTTCTGTCGGAGCAGGATTCCACAAAACCAGAAGAATACCGGAGGGGCTTCGAGTGGTAAGTGCTTTCGACCGAGTTCCGCCCGATGCCACACAGTGATCGCCACGCGTCCTGGCGGGGGGAGAGAGAAACCGCTCACATCGGACAGGTAAACATCATGTTACTTAGCTGCCCAATATGAACGATGACCGTCGGATTTGGGGCCCCCAGATCAATGGCGGAGACGCGTTCCGATGGATGACCAGATTTGACAAGGTTATAAGCAAGATCACATAGGATTTTAAGTTTGATATGGACGATGCGTTGGCAGAAGGTCGTGTTTCGCAGGCATTCTTGGAGTTAACGGAAAAAAAGATCGTTTCAAATATGTCCAAGAGAACTGACACTCATCTGTTATGAAATAGGTGGCCACCTCCCTAAGAGGCGTTATAAAGTGACTTATTACGCAGGACAGAGGGATTCAAATGGACAGAGGCAGGGGAAGCGGAAATGAACAGTGAGGAAGCAGATTGGCTTAAAAGCCACAAACTGACAGAGAGAGAGGCAAGAGAAGAGAGCAGTAGGCAATAAGCCGAAAGCAGAGAGAAGAAGTCGAGCTGACCTACAAAAGCAAACGCAGCATCGAGCCAGAGTTAAGACAGAGACAGAGAGAGTCAGAGAGTCTGTGTCCTCCATAGAAGGCTTGAGAGGTTCAAGCACACTCCGATGTAATTCCTCTCATGTATGAGTCTCAGATTGGGCTCATACTACTGTGACCAATAAAGGTCAAGAGTTCAATGAGGAGAGTCTGTGTACTCCAGAGACTTGGGGAATCCAAGTAAAGTCTTACTGATTTTTATATGTTGAGTGAGACTCAAATTGAGCTCATTGTTGTAAAAACTTTGCTTTGAAAACATAATAGAGAGGCCACCACTGAAGGCTAGACCGGGAGACGTAGCCCAGGAGTATTGGGTGAACTCCTTATTAAACTTGTTGTGTTTATATGTTTGCCTGTTATGTTTTCTTTAACTGCTTCATTGCCTGTGTATTTCGCAATATTATCGATCCGTTGCATAAAATAACATAGGCACATCCATGCACATGAGTCTGTAATACCTTATTAATTGTCTTAGAACAATATCAGATCAAGTGGTATCAGAGCTCTAGGTTGCTAAGGTTAGACAAGCTTGTGTTGGATTCTTTTTGTTGAATGTTAACTAGGACAAAGCTTAAATTAGGAGAAGAAGAGTTGGTTGAAGCTAACCCAGAAATTGGAAGAGTCTATCCAAGGAAGAAAATGGCATAAGAAAGTCCCTTGGAATCAGACTCCCAGTTCATGGACAGTTTCATGACCATGAGAGCCATGGTAGAAGAAATGTATAGAGAATTTAAGAGAGGTAGAAGTGAAGATTCATCAACCTCCAAACAAGGTAAATGAGCAGAAGAACTTCTTCTAGTTGCCCACCCAGAAGGCAAAGGAAAAGAATAGAAGCCCTCTCCACCATCTCCCCTATCATCACCTTCATCATCATCTTATTCACATAAAGAAAGCCCTTAAAAGAAAAAGAAGAAACCTTCTTTGATTAAATTAGATGTGAAGTTTGATTTGCCAGTTTATGATGGAGAATTGAATGCAGAATAGCTAGATAACTGGATTAGACAGATTGATGTATATTGCAGAGTGCAGAACATCGATTCAAAAAGGAGAAAGATTCAGCTGGCTAGCCTACGCCTTGGAGGCACTGCCCTGGTATGGTGGGAAGGCAAGACACAAGTTGATTTGAAGAAGCATCGTAAAATGCTTTCTGCCTGGAATGAATTTGTTTCTGCCATTAAAAAACAGTTCTATCCACTAGCTTATATGCAGCAAGCTATGATGAGTTGGAAAACTCTTCGCCAATTGAAAGGGCAAAGTGTACAAAGTTACACCCAAGAATTTAGAAAAGAGATTTGATTCTAGGAATTTCTTTAGACTCACATGAAACTTCGTACATAGTTATTTGAGACATACCATTCTCATGTTTAATCTTACTAGCATAGATAAGGTATCTGTTCAGGCTACACATCTAGAGGTTAGAGGCAAGAATGTGAACCCAGAAGTTGGGGGCTCATCAAAACCCACTGCAAGCAAGAACAAGGAAAAGAGAAAGCAGAAATGGAAAGAGAGGAAGACAAATGTTGTACAAAAGACCAAACCTTCATGCACTCACTGCAAGAAGGATGGGCATGATGATGAACACTGCTAGATTCTGCATCTGGAGCTGAGGCCCAAGAAGTACGATGGCAAAAAGAAGAAGACTACTGCAGCTATTCAGAAGGATTTGGGGTCAGACTCAGGGGAAGAAACAACGATCACAGCCACAGGTAAAAAAGGTAAAATTTCTGAAGAATCTACTAGTAATTCTGCACAATCTACTGATAATGAAGAAAATGAGAGGAAAAGACATGAGTTTTTTCATATTAGAGTTATTTCCAAGCATCAAAAGATTGATACTTTGTTTGATAGTGGCTCACAAATAAACTTAATTTCTGAAGCAATTGTAAAGAAGCTATGATCACTAACCACACCTCACAAGAAGCCATATCCATTGGGTTGGGTATGTGATAAAGCAAAGCTACAAGTGACTAGACAATGTAAACTTAGGTTTTCTTTTGGGTCAGCATTTGTAGATGAGATTGAGTTAGATATTGTTCCCTTGGATATATGTGGAATTGTTTTAGGAAGTCCTTACTTGTATGATAGAAAAGCCATTTTCTATAGAGTTGAAAACAAGTATCAACTCGTTAAAGATGGAATCGAATATATTATAAGAGCTCATAAACTCAAGAATAATTATACTCTCATAAACTCAGGGCAGATGAAAAGAATTGTAAATTCAAGCAAACAATTTTTACTGATGGTTGTAAAGGAAAAGAAACCTGATAAAACCAATGTATTTGAAGGTTGTAATGCTAAACAGCAAGCTAATTTAGAAAAAGTTGTTTCGGAATATGATATGCTATTTCAAGAACCTAAAGGTCTGCCACCCAAAAAGGAAATAGTACATGATATTAATTTGCAGCAAGATGCTCCATTGCCTAACATCGGAATGTACAGGTTGTCCGCTTTAGAGAATGCAGAAATCAAGAAGCAGGTACAGGAGCTGCTCGAGAAAGGGTTCATAAGACCTAGCACATCACCATGTGGGTCTCCAATTGTGTTGATGAGAAAGAAAGATGGATCATGGAGAATGTGCATTGATTACCGAGCATTGAATAGGACAACGATAAAAAATCGTTATCCCCTTCCTCGCATAGATGATATATTAGATCAGTTGAAAGAAGTTGTTTACTTTTCCAAGTTGGACTTGCATAGTGGTTACCATCAGGTCAGAGCTGCAGAGCAAGATGCATGGAATACTGCTTTCAAAACAAAGCAGGGATTGTATGAGTGGTTAGTTATGCATTTTGGCTTAACTAATGCTCCTGCTACTTTCATGAGAGTAATGAATGATGTACTCAGGCCTTTTATTGATGATTTTGTCATTGTATATCTAGATGACATTCTTATATTTAGTAAAACATGGGAAGAACATTTGAAGCATGTAAAGCAGACTCTAGATGTTTTGAAAAGAGAAAATCTTTATGTTAAGCTATCAAAATGTGAATTTGGCAAAACATCTTTGAATTATTTGGGTCATATTGTAGGGGGTGGTGAATTGAAGATAGATCCCTCTAAGGTTGCAGTCATTGTAAACTGGCCTAAACCCAAATCTGCTACAGAAGTTAGAAGCTTCCTAGGAGCAACACAGTATTGGAGAAAGTTTATTGCTAACTTTTCCTTGATTGCAGCTCCCTTACATGATTTAACAGGATTGAACAAGGTGTTTCAGTGGGGAGGCGAGCAGCAAAAATCCTTCGACACCTTAAAAGAAAAGATTAGTACAGCACCAGTACTAGCACTACCCGATCTTCAAAAACCCTTTGAGATTGAAACGGATGTCAGTGACTATGCCATGGGAGCAGTGTTGATGCAGCATGGTAAACCCATATGTTATCATTCTGAGACATTTAATTCTGTAGTAGTTAATTATCCCACATATGATAAAGAATTGTATGCATTAGTACAGAGTGTGAAAAAGTGGAAACATTATTTAATGGGAAAAGAGACAGTTATACATACTGATCATCAACCACTTCAATATTTACACTCACAAACTAAGTTGCAGCAATCAAGACACTATAGGTGGATGGGTTTTCTACAACAGTTTCATCTTGTCATCAGATATAAAAAGGGCATACACAATAAAGTTGCAGATATGTTGTCCAGACCAATCATAAATGCATCTACTATACTTAAGCATAATTTAGTATTGCATGAAAGCTACATTGAACAGTATGCTCAAGATATAGATTTCAAAGATGTATATGCAACTTTAAGTCATGGCAAACAAGTAGAAGAATTGGATTATCATGTTAAGGACCAACTCTTGTATCATTTGGGAAAGTTATGCATTCCTCAAACTGAAAGAGTAAAGATAATTCGAGAAGCACACACTTCTCTAATATCAGGTCACTTTGGTGTAAGTAAAACAGTTGCACAGCTACAAAGATTTTGTTATTGGCCAAAAACGAATGAGACAGTTTCTAGATATGTAAGAGGGTGTACCATGTGTGCTAAAAGCAAGCCCAGCAATAGAAAACTAGGCTTGTACACTCCAGTACCAGTCCCTTCTCATCCTTGGGGAAGTGTTTCCATGGAATTTGTTGGGGGACTGCCTAAATCTAGAAAAGGTCATGACTATTTATATGTTATTGTGGATAGGTTCAGCAAAATCTGTATTTTAATACCTTGTAACAAACATATTACAGCTGAACAAACAACAAAGTTGTTCTTTCAACATGTATGGGTTCATTTTGGATTACCTACTTCCATTGTATCTGATCGAGATTCCCGATTTGTTGGCAAATTTTGGTCTAATCTGTGGCAATTGATGGACACCAGATTGAAGAAGAGCACAGCCTTTCATCCACAAACAGATGGCCAAACAAAGGTGGTCAACAGGACAATGATCCAGTTTCTCAAAGGGTATTGCAGCAAGCACCCCAAGATTTGGAATGAACATTTGTGTTATGTGCAACATGCTTACAATCAAGCTAAACATTATTCTACACAGAGATCTCCTTTTGAGACCTGTTTTGGTTTCACACCAAGGTCTCCCTTGGATTTTGTCTTTGGTAAAGACATAGCAGTTGATGGACACAGTGATGTGGACAAGGCAACCAAGTTCATTGAACAAATCCAAGAGATTCACCAGGCAGTACAAGAACAGAAGGAAAAGAGCCAAGCCAAGTACAAGGCAAGGCATGATAAGCATTAGATTGAGCATAGTTTCCAAGTTGGTGATCAAGTCTGGCTGTATATTAGCAAAGACAAAATGCAAGGTGAAGGTAAGAAGCTGAAGCCAATAAGGTATGGACCTTTCAGTATACTTGATAAAATTGGTGAGAATGTTTTTCGCCTTGATTTGTCAGCTTACATGCACATCTATTCAGTAGTTAATGCAAAAAGCTTGATACTGTTTGAACCTTCATTGATTAAAGATCCCGAAGAGCAGAGCCAGTTGCCTTCTGTTGATGATCTGTTGCCTGAATATCTCAATGAATTGCAGGAAGATACAGTTCTGGACAAGAAGGTGAGAACTACGCATAGAGGGGATGTTGAGTACCTTAGGATTGGACTCAAAGGTTCAAAACCAAGTAGTGCAAGATGGATAGAAATTGGGCAAGCGAGGAATCTATATCCTCATTTGATTAATGCTTAAAAACCAACTTTTGGTGGTCCAAAAGCTTTTTCAGTGGGAAGGCGTGATCCAAAATGGATCCTAGAACACTCTCTAACTTTTCATGAACTCTCTAAAAATCATGCCAAAGATTCAAAGTCTTATAAAGATCAAGCTATCGGAAGGAATCCTCAGACAATTGCAATGGCGATTAGCACGGATCAACGAGGGCCGTCAATCTAATGCACAGAGTGGCGAACCATGGTAATGCGCGCTGACCCCCACTAGCAAATGCAGGGATAATTTTAAGCAATGGAGGTACTTTCTGATATGCGATTAGCAAGTCGCTAATCGCATATCGCATGGAAAACCTCTCAGTGAAGAGAAGCCCTGAGCACCTAGACCCGAATAATTATAAAATGCGGAAAATATTGTTTCGGTTCCATCGGATCGAAATTCCACAAAACTGGCAGAATACCAGAGGGGCTTTGAGCGATAAGCGGTTTCGACCGAGTTCCGCCCGATGCCACATATCGATCACCACGCGTCCCGACGGGGAGAGAGAGAAACCGCTCACATCGAATGGGTAAACATCATGTTACTTAGCCGCCCAATATGAACGATGACCGTCGGATCTGGGGCCCCCAGATCAACGACGGAGGCGCATTCCGATGGATGATCGAATTTGACAAGGTTATAAAGCAAGATCACATAGGATTTGAAGTCTGATATGGACGATGCATTGGCAGAAGGTCGTGTTTTGCAGGCATTCTTGGAGTTAACGGAAAAACAGTCGTTTCAAATATGTCCAAGAGAACTGACACTCATCCATTATGAAATAGGTGGCCACCTCCCTGAGAGGCATTATACAATGACCAATTACGCAGGACAGAGGGATTAAAATGGATAGAGGCAGGGGAACCGGAAAACTGGGAAGCAGAAATGAACAGTCAGGAAGCAAATTGGCTTAAAAGCCACAAACTGACAGAGAGAGAGGCAAGCCAAGAGAGTAGTAGGCAGTAATCTGAAACCAAAGAGAAGAAGTCGAGCTGACCTACAGAAGCAAAGGCAGCATCGAGCCAAAGTTAAGACAGAGACAGAGAGAGTCAGAGAGTCTCTGTACTCCAGAGAAGGCTTAAGAAGTTTAAGCGAACTCCTTTGTAATTCCTGTCATGTATGAGTCTCAGATTGGGCTCATATTACTGTGACCAATAGAGGTCAATAGTTCAGTGAGGAGAGTCTGTGTACTCCAGAGACTTGGGGAATCCAAGTACAGTCTTATTGATTTGTATCTGTTGAGTGAGACTCAAATTGAGCTCACTGTTGTAAAAACTCTGCTTTCAAAACATAGTATAGAGACCACCGCTGAAGTCTGGACCGGGAGATGTAGCCCAAGAGTATTGGGTGAACTCCTTATTAAACTTGTTGTGTTTATATGTTTGCCTGTTATGTTTACTTTAACTGCTTCATTGCCTGTGTATTTCGCAATCTTATCGATCCGTTGCATAAAATAACATAGGCACATCCATGCACATGAGTCTGTAATACCTTATTAATTGTCCTAGATCAATATCAGATCAGTGGCACCGGGCTCCACGTCAATGATCAACATCCCTTTGTCATTCCCCTTGTCAGGGTCTAACTCAGATTCGGGACAAGCGTCTGACTCAAAATCCTTCATCTTGACCACCAGTGACTGCTTGCCCCGACACTCATTTGTTTTGTGAGTGGAGCTTTCATGGAACTCACACCACTTTCCCATGTCCTTCTTGGTCTTCGTGGTGTTGTTCTTTTCTTGCGGCTTCAGCGGGTTATCCTGGGTCTCCCCGCCTTGACTTTGCCCTATTCTCTGTGGTTTGGGGGCGCTTTTCCCTTGCTTCAGATTCGTAGATCCAAAGTATAGCTTTTTATGTTTAAACTTCTGCTCAATTTTGATAGTGTATCAGTACGTCGTGCCGAGCGAGGAGATGTCGAGGAACTTCATCTCATCCTGGATGTACCTGTGTAGGCAGTTGCAGTACTTGAGTACCAAATGTTTCTTAGAATCCTTGACACCCAACTTCGTGCAAAGGGTATGAAAAGGATTAGTAAACTCTGGCACATCTTGGTCCCTTCCTTTCCGCAACATGGTCCACTTGATGTATTTATCCTCATAGCTCCCAACAAGGTAGTACTGCTCCTTGATGGTGTCCCGGAACGAATTCCAAGTGGGTGCGGACAAAAATAGTGAGGGTGTAATTTTGTCCTTCTTCTCACAGTAGGTTTCCAACTAATCCTTGACGTGAGGGACGGCTTTGAGAAGTGAAAAAGTAATCTTTTCTCGGCTGGAATAATCATGAACAGAAAAATACCCTTCTAGCAGATTTAACCATTTATCTACAGCGTCTGCATCTATCTAACCTTCAAATATGCGGATGTCAAAGTTAACTTGTACCTTAAAAAGTGTGGCACTCCCAGAGTAGCTGCTAGAAGGAGATGTGTCACCCTTGGGTAGCCTCTGATGGATTTGGGAAAAGTTGTCCATCATTGCGTTCCTCTATCGCTCGAGGGATTATTCAAGCAAGATTTTAAAAGGATCTCTTGCCCCCTCGTCTTTCTTCTCTTCCGCCATGGGAGGTCGTCGGGATTTACGAGGATGGTCTTGCAAAGGTTCAACCTATTCGAACCCTAACTCCTTATATCCCAACCTCGTTGGGGACATGCAAAGAAAAATAGAGAAAGAGGAGACTGCTCTAATACCACTGATCCAAAATTAAACAAGAACACAACAAATTACAGATATAACCATAAATACAGAGATGCAGCAAAAATAACACTTCATTTCATTAATATCAAATACTGAAATATGCTTACAAACACAATGGAAATAAGACTAGCTCGGGCAATGGTAGCTTATCTCTAAGAAGAGATGTGGCGGCTACATGCCTCTGAATAGTGTTACAATAAGGCTCGAAGGCCTATTTATTATTGAGAAATAACAAAAAAACCTGAACAGCCAAAAACCTAATTCTAGGAGATGAAGCGTCAAAACTATAGGCCTCATTTAGGTAAATTGGTACATCAACTTCCCAAGGTCGTAACTTTGGCATACAATCTATGTTTGATGTGCACAATACCTCGTTAGAAAGATCTATCCGAAGAATACAAATTTTTAGTTGCCAACATTAATAAAATCTCATGTTGGCCCTGGTTTTCCCAAAAACATCGTTTAAGGCCTCAAAACGACTCCGAAAGTTTAGGACCTGAAAAACTACCAAAAATAATAAAATTGTGATATAATTAAGGAAACCGAAAAATTGAAAGAGACTATGGTGGGGGTTGAAGTGGAATAGATGGGTGGCCACCAACATCCACCTGAATCATTTCTAGAATTATATGTGCACTGGGTTAGGTTAATTGGGATAATTTGGGCTCTTTCTTTTGTGCCTGTGGGCATTGTTCTGCTCGAGTCTGGGGATTTTAGTGTTAAGTTTATTGGTAAGCTCCTTAGTCAATTGAGAGTGGTTTTATTGCTTGTAGTTCATTCTTTGTGGTTTGTTATAGCAATTTAATCATTTTTCACATCCAAATTCTATTACAACTGTTTCTAGTTCAGTTTGGGAGGTAAAAAGGTTGTGTGGTTCTCATTTTGGGTTATCTATCTGATTTGCGATGAGATGGATAATATCCTGGGTTTTGGACCTCTTATCTGGTATGTGGGTAACAACCTTATTTTATTTAGGTCTAGTCTAGAAGGGTTCCTTTTTCGTTCTTCGCCTAGTTTCATTAGTCGTGGTATGTCCAGTCGTTGTCATGTGTATCTATTGGTTGTAGTGCTCATGCCTCTGAGACAAAGGATGGGCAGTTGGAGGGGAGGTGCTAGTAACATTGGGCACAAAAGGGTTCACCCTTTTTCTCATGATATTGTGGCCTATGCTTTTTTTTTGTCCCCTTGGAAGTGAGGAGGGAGATATTAGTCCCTGAGAACAAAGAAGTAGGGGACCATCCTTATTTTGCAAACTCAGAATTAGTGGGTGAGGATGTTAAATGGTTACCAGCTCCTGGAAAATTTCGGAGAAGGAAGTTGCAGTTCCTAAGTTATTTGGCCCTCAATCAATAGATGATGACTCTGTTGTGCCTCATCTTCAAAGATAAACAAGTTGAAAATTACAATATGTTCTCTTCCCTAGAGGAAATTAAACGAATGCTTCGTAATATGAGATTTTGTTTGGATAATGTTTATTCTCGTTTGCCAAAGGTGAAGGGCTTCTTTATTAGTGATTCTGCTTCTGTAGATCTTACTGATCCTCCAACCGATGACAATGTTTAAACCACTACTTTCATTTCTTCATGCCATTAGTAGTATGGTGGTTTCAACTCTTTTTGACAGTGTCACTTGTTTCTTTAACTTCTGGGTGGCACTTTGAATGATGGTTTTGATTCCTTTTACAACAGGCATGTTCTGGGTGACTCTTGTGGGTGTTTGTTTTGGTGCCTTTGATCTACGGTGTGGTGAACTGGTTATTGGCTCTATGTTTTTGGGTGGTTGTTGGAGTTTTGTTTCGGTGCAATTCTCTCATGCTCGGTGGACTGTTACTTGGTTCTTTGGTTTTGGGTTGCCATTGAGGCATTTCAGTGTTTCTTGGTTATGGTGGAGCATCATGATCATTCTTTATATGCTTCTTCCATACGATGCCAATGGATCATCGAATGTCTATGGTTTTAGCTCTTTACCTGTTGATGTTCTCCTTTATGTCGATGGGGATTTTGATGCATGTATTTGGTTGACTTATGGGACTTTGGTATTGAATTGCATATCTTTGTATTTCAATGATTTTGTATGGATAAAGCCTATTATGTATTTCCAAACTTCTAAGCGTATGTTGTTTTCTTTGGTGATAAAATTGAGACACCAAAAACTAGCCTAAAATCACAGTTTTAATATAAAACTAGAATGGTTTTTGTTCATGTGAATTAAGAGTTTTAGGTAATTAGAATTTATATAAAATTCACCACACCAATATTACTTATCCAATCTTCAATATTTTTAAAATGATATATAAAATACTCATATTTTTGAAACTAAAACACTTATTCTCATAAGTTAATTCTTAATAAATTGGTTGCTTTAACATTACCTAAATTCTTTGCTTTGAATAAAGTGTTCAAGTGAAACGTCAAACATTCAACTCATTATCACAATTTCTCCCTGCACTATGCAATAGCATCCCAAAAAATTTAAAGACCTTCGTAGTGTGCAATGTGCTTCACTAAATAAAATATTATTCAACACTTATTTATGTTATGCATATTTACCGTCGTATATGAGATTGGATACACACTCAAATGAGACTAAGCATCTCACTTTGGCAAGCCTAATTAATCCAAATGTGGCTTTAAGTATCACTTTCATTCCTTAGCTACATTGTGGGCTACCATACCTACTTTCATTCCTTACCTAAGTTGATGGTGGGCTATGATAGCCACATTCCTCACCGGGAACATGCACTTAGAAAGAAATTGATTTTTTGAATTCATATATAGAATCATATTCAGATTGCAAAAGGAAAAAGCGAATCTCTTGATCGATATTTTTCAATGATATGATTCTATAGATCTATAATTGATATTTTAGAACATCCCAATCCAAATGTTTATCAAACCTTCATACTCCTATTGATGCTTGTGAAATTAAGTGAACATCTCTCGAAGCACCTGATGTTAAACCAAGTAATGTTAATTGGTCCTCTCTCCAAGAACTCTCGACTCTCAAGAAATAACCATTCAAGAGAGATTTTGGGAGGCTAACTTAATGATTTCTCAGGGTATAATTATTTATCTTTAAGAGTATTTATGGTTATTTAGCATATGATTTTGATAACAAATTATATGTAAAAATATTATATTTATATATATATAATTATTATTATTATCATTATAATTGATTTGAGAATATTTTGGAATTTAATAAGTTTTGAAATTTGATTGAGTTTAAAGGCTTATTTTATAGCTCAGTATGATGTGTAACCTGTTTATCTATCATCAAAGTTAAAATTTTGTTCATATAAAAAAATAATAATAATAAATAAATAAATAATTAAATGACTATATAAAACATTTAAATAATATCTACTCATAAAAAATAAAAGTGAAAAAAATAAATCTATCTTTACTTTTGTTAAATCTATATTGATAATTAAATTAATTCTTTCTACTTATTTTTATTCATCTCAATCTAAAATATTTAAAAAAACAAAACAAAACAAAAACCCAATAAATTATAACCAAATATCATTAATAAACTACTCATTATCGTCCAATCTCAGAATAAACAAATTAACAAAACTGAAACCCAATAAATTATAACCAAATATCATTAATAAACTACTCATTATCGTCCAATCTCAGAATAAACAAATTAACAAAACTGAAACCCAATAAATTATAACCAAATATCATTAATAAACTACTCATTATCGTCCAATCTCAGAATAAACAAATTAACAAAACTGACTCTTTCGATGACGAGATTCATGTTTTCCCGATACTTTGAGATATTGATGAATTATTGGAATCATTTAAATAATATAACGCGGTTAGGGCGTCTATTTATAATGGCCCGCTATGACTCTTTTTGTGATAGATTACAGTTCGTTACAGGATTTCAAATCTAGGCTGTAGCTTTCTTGAGCAATTTTGAAAGAAAAAAATATTCTTAAGAAATCTACGTTAACAAACGAGTTTGCCACAATGATCAAAATATTGTGTGTTGGATTGTAGGTCGCCTCAGCGGCAAAGTGCAAATAAAATACCAATAACACATAAAATAGAATACGCTATAAAATACTCTTGCTGTAAAGAATGACAATATTGAATTATATTAATAAATTCTAACAATTTCATTAAGTGAGAGCGTAAAGAATGACACTATTGAATTATATTAATAAATTCTAACAATTTCATTAAGTGAGAGTGTTAATGTAGTAAGAGTAAAGCTTTGTTGTAAAGCTATAAAATACTCTTGCCGTAAAGAA
Organism: Pinus tabuliformis; assembly: GCA_031772625.1. Taxonomy (NCBI): domain Eukaryota; kingdom Viridiplantae; phylum Streptophyta; class Pinopsida; order Pinales; family Pinaceae; genus Pinus; species Pinus tabuliformis. The sequence continues at coordinate 1,620,927,261 of CM062819.1, forward strand.
TGACAATATTGAAATATATTAATAAATTCTAACAATTTCCTTAAGTGAGAGTGTAAAGAATGACAATATTGAATTATTTTAATAAATTCTAACAATTTCGTTAAGTGAGTGTGTTAATGTAGTAAGAGTAAAGCTTTGTTGTAAAGTGAGTAATGTTGATTTTAGTGGATGATGTTAGTTAAGGTTTTCATAAAAGGGTTAAATTTATGAGGCAGATGATGTTGATTAAAGATTATTAATAAATTTTATGTATATATAGAAAATAGTTTTTAGTAGGAATTTTCTATTAAAATTATAATTTTAAAAGAGATTGTGATTTTGTATTGATTAAAATGTATTTTTAAATGCATAAATATATTCAATACCTAAAAAAATCACAAAACATTTTTATGTTATTTTGGAAATATTTGACAAATGGAAAAAAATCAAATCATCTATTAATTAGATTATGCTTAAAACATTATGGACAAGACAAAACAAAAACATCTGATTATTAAAGTGCATCTTTAAAAAATAAATTATTTATATAATAAACATATTTTATTATCATTGTTTTTATAAATTTAATAGAAATTTTGGAACTTATTAAAATTATAACGTAAAATTACTTTAAAATAATTAATTAAAGTTGCGACGAACTGCAGAGGGCAACCCGACCCGGCGGTGTGGGCACCTCTGCCCGGTGATGCGCTGCACGACACGACACAGACGTGGGCAGCCCTGAACGAAGAAGGTGGGCATCGCTGAACGAAGGGTGACTTAACCGGGTGAGGTGGGCGACCCCACACAAGCAAGCCGAACTGTTGAAAATTGGGAAGCTTTGTCAAGGTGAAATTTGGGGTTCTTCCGCAAAGGTTGTACTTGTAAATAAAGTTTTAAAACACTGAATTATTATTATTGGACAGACTCTAATCTAGGAGTTGGCCCTCCCATTAAAATAAATTAGTTTAATTGTGCATATTTATGATGATGATAATGATATGAATATTGTTTTAGTTGTGTAATGATGAATTCTTAGTAGAAGTAAAGAAAAATAACTAAGTGTTGAATGTTAGGCGTAGCCCGTACTCATAAGTATTAGTGAAAAAAAAATGGATAGTAAAGCTGCACCTACCTATGTGCGGTTGAAAGACCACCACCAAGATAGGGGTGTGACAATTTTCTGCCTTAGAGACTCGGGTAGAACACATAGACTATCCTATGCACAAGCGAGCTGCATTCTTTGCTGCTCCTCCCGCGTTTCACCCCAACCCCCCTAATGTGTATTCCTGATAAATGTTTTTTTCTCCTCTTGTATCGGCAATAACCAATGACCTGTTGTCTTGGCTTCTTTTCAGGCTTCATACTATTCAAAGCAAGGCCCGCCCGAGCTCTTAAGCCTACAACAAAGCCTTGTAAAGTAGTAGTAATGTATTTTGATGTTGTGGTGATAATGTATTTTGTTGAATTTGATTCCATGATAATATAATGAAATTTCTTTGACACTGGAAAAAAAAATATAATAAACTTACATAAAATAAAATAAATTATAAATTATTATAATGGTGTTAAACTTGATTATTAAATAACCTTAGATCCTAAAAAGCAGGTAATTGTTTTAAACATTATTTTTAAAACTCAAATAACCTATCATTAACGTTTAACGTTGTCTTAAAACTCAAACAATCTATCATTAACGTTTATTTATACGTCTTTATATGAAATTACTGCAGATGTAGGTCTATATTTATTTTTGACGCTAAAACTGGATGCTGTTGAAACTAGCTCAACTAGTTCATAATGTGAAGATTTTGAACCACTCTGAGAAATAGAGTTCCCACACTGAGCTTCTTAACCTAAGAGACCCAGATTGAAAACATTATTAAATCTGGATGTCAGGCTAGTTTTTTATATGTGTATGTGTCTGGAACGATCAGTACCATTGCTGTAACAATGTTTGCCAAATCATCTCTGGTTGGCATGAGAATCACATCCAGATATGGTGGGGAAAGAAATCCAGCGACGTCCAAATTGTAGCCGAGAATCGAGTGTATCAGTCTCCTAATTCTATAGCAAAAGTTAGCGGGGGTCAAGAAACTCTGTTGGCAATGACTGTAGCGGAGTCAATACAACGCTTCTCTCGTGGGAGTGATATATGCATTTGGTTTCCAATTTAACACATCGCTGCGCTGTGCCTGCAAACATTTTGTATCTTGTGGGGATTTTTGAGAGACTCCACTATGGTTGTGAAGTCTAGCATTAACCACCCAGTTCTCTTTCCAGATTCTTGCCCCACACTTGGGGTTTTCAAGAAAAGCTTCAAGTGTAGAACTTCAGTCAAGAAACTATGCCCTGCAAGAATACTTGCAGCTGCGGCTACTGCAGCGCCTCCCTTAAAGATTCCTCTAGGCAGCACAACCAGACGAGAAGATGTTACAGATCGGACGGCCGAATTGGCGAGCAATCATCAGAAGATCAAGAATGGTGATGATGTGGCGTTAGCAGACATGTGGGAAGAAATACAAGGCTCCCACCATTGGAATGGTCTGTTGGAGCCAATGCATCCATTTCTGCTATCCGAGATTATCAGGTACGGAGTATTTGTGCGAGCTTGTTATGAAGCTTTCGATTTGGAGCCGGGGTCTAGGTATCATGGGCGCTGCAAATTTACTCGGAAGAATCTGCTGAATCAGTTGGGAATGGAGAATTGTGGTTATCAAGTTACCAAATACATTTACGCCACACCAGATATAAATGTCCCTGGTTTCTTGAAAAAAAAGTGGGAAGCTGGAAATGGATCTAACTGGATTGGCTACGTTGCAGTTTCAGACGATGAAAGGGAGATCAAGCGGCTTGGACGCAGAGACATTGTGGTGGCATTCAGAGGCACTGCTACATGTGGGGAATGGCTTGCCAATTTAACTGATATATTGACCCCTGCGCGGTTAAATCCATTGAATCCGCGCGAGGATGTGAAGGTGGAGATGGGATTTCTAGGGCTCTATATTTGTCAAGAATCCGCGGGTAAGTTTAATAATCTTGAACTTATGTCGATCTCAGATTCTGAAATATTTTTGGAATTTAAGATTTTATATCTGTAAAAATTTCCCTAGTAAGCTTAATAATCTTGAACTTATATCAATTCCCTATAGGCCTAATAATCTTGTCAATTGCAGGTTCTGAAATATTTTCGGAATTTGATGATCAAAAGAGAGGTGAATTATTCAAAAGCGCAAGAGAGCAGCTATTGACTGAGATTGCAAGACTGGTAAAAAAATACAAAGGAGAGGAGCTCAGCATAACCATAACTGGACACAGCATGGGCAGTGCTCTGGCTATGTTATGTGCTTACGATATAGCCGAGCTTGAACTAAACCGTTCCGATTATGAATCTTGTTCAAGAATACCAATCACAGTATATTCATTTGGAGGCCCCAGAGTGGGAAATGCGGCCTTCAAAGATCGGTGCGAGGAGCTTGGTCTGAGGATTCTGCGAGTCGTGAATGTTCACGACGTTGTGACGAAGATACCAGGTGTAATCTTCAATGAGAATTTTCGTCTCCGGGACATCGTGAAGGGCTCTGAGAATTTTCCATGGAATTATTCTCATGTGGGTGTGGAGCTCCAACTGGATCACAAGTTATACAGTCAGTTCTTCAAACCCAAAGCTCAACATGACCTCTCCTGCATTCACGATCTGGCAACGTATTTGCAGCTTTTGACATGCCGAAGCATTCATGAACGCCATTCATGCAGTCTCCACTTGTCAGAATCCTGCCATGATTCGTTCATAAAGCACCTGCGCAGTTTTGTTGAAAAGCATGTAGTATTTGATGGTGTCCATCTTATTTTGGGTTTAATTCTTTATTCCGGCTTCCTTGCTGGTACTAATTACCACTTTGATTCTGGTTTATAAATTCTTTTCTTGGCCTCAAAACCAAGATTCAAGAAAGTTACAGGGCAGATTCAAGAAATCTCTTTATAGAATGATGAAATATCTAAGAATATCATCATTTTTAATTATCTCACAGATTAATTTAATATTTATTACTTCAAATATAATATTAATATCATATATTTTACCAAGTTTTGCAAAATAAAAACTCGAAAGGAGCCACACAAGCCATAAAAAGCCCCGCTCTGGTATTTCTCTAACCTGAGTTATATCAAGAGACCCGACCCAAGAGGAGCAGCAGCCACTATATACGCCAAACCCCATAAAGTTGCCATCATTTTTCTTTGCAGAGAATTTGACGTTAAGAGAGGGGCTCTATATGAGTTGTGCCTCCATCGTAAGTCCATGTTTCTTTGTGGAGCCACCACGAGATCTGCTCACTTTGAATTTGGTTTGGAGAGTTGGCACCATAAATACCATTGAATGTCTTCTACGGAGAAACCCTACTCGTGCCAAGGTTTCTTTGTAGTTCTGAGAGCGGCCATGGTAAGTGAGATCCACTCACGCCAAAGTTTTAATACCTTCGTTACGGTTTTAGTGAGTTGAAAATTGGGGAGAAGCCACCTAAACAACACTGAGGAAGAGTTGTTACATAAGTCAATCATGGCTTAATTTTTTAATTGAACTAATTGTAATGAACTCCAACCAACTTATCTTTGTATTCATTTTATTAAATATATTATTTTAACAAGTTCATTTTACTAAATATATTATTTTAAGAATTTCAAAAATTATATTATTGAAAATTAAACTTAATTTAGCTGTAGCCTAATGACACATCATTTTTGCCGAAAAATAATGAAAATTTTGGCGATTAGTTGTCAAATTTCAAGATATTTTGAGTACTCCGCGAGTTTTTGATGGTGTCGAAACCATTTCCACCATCAAAAACACAATTCAAGCATTCCTACTGTTAGATTTTTTGAAAAAAAGAAGGCCAAATTTTGGCAACTTTTTATAGTCTGAACGAAATTCGCACCTCACTAGACAACATCCTTAATTTAATTGAGAAATGCTTTTCAAATTAACATCAGACCATAAATTAAAAAACTATAACAATATTTATTATATAGTTAGAATAGATAATAAAAAAATGTATATATATATATATAATTTATGTATTTTAGTAGAATTTAGCAATCAAATTGTTTCTTGAGGCAAATCCTTTGTCCCACAAATAAGGGGGTCTTATACAACAATTTGGTGTTTAGCTTTAACATGACCTTAAAAATAAATTATTATTATTATATAGCTTTTAAATTGCACCAAATGTGGTGAAATCTAATCAACTTTCCTTTAAACACCAAGTCCACGCACTATAACACCATTTATTTGGTAAGTCTCTCTTCTTCTTTTTTAAGGCTATGTTATGGGAGTACCCACAGGGAGTAACACACCCAACCCTCTAATGTGATATCAAGGTAGTGGGGTGTAATTAGACCCGACCTTCAAGATACATTATGAAGTTGGAGTTATCTAAAAATCTTCTTTCTTCCATCACCTCAAATCACAATTTCAATACCACCATCATCTTTTGCTCGTCGAGAGTTTCCTAACATTATAAATTTTATCTCAATCTAAGTGTAGGCACAAAGTTATGCCCTTTTGAAGTTTAACCCTTTAAAGGGGCCACACCATTATCTGTAAAATCACGTGGCGTCATGTGGAAACTCATGGTTATGTGTCTTCCTTGCATGGGATAGGCCCAAGAGATTGTTGTGCTCGCTATATTGAGTCCTCACCATATCGACAATTTCATAACCCATGCTTTTCCAAACCCTTCAATGCTCCAATATGTCGATATGGCGATACGGTCGATATGGACAATATGGTCGGTATGCTAATATGGTCAATATCAAGATATCATCAAATTCCCATAACATCACTATTCACAAATTCCAAAAATAATGATATTTTGGTATGCCAGCTTGGCATGCCACAACACAGCGATCTTTCCCAATCACAACTCACCACATGGTGGTAGTTCTCATGTCTGACATGTGGTAAAGCTTATGTGCATATCAAGATATTGAAAAAGTCCAAGATGTGTTCCTCCTAAATATTTTGATATGGCAACTCGACATGCCATGTTAATCATGGGTAGCCAATCACCACATGACATGTGGAAAACACTAACATTTCCCCTGTTAGCCACTCATACTTAATCCATTAAAATTTCAAGTATGTTATTTCCAGGTGACATGTGTCATACACGTGAGGCTGGCACGCCATCCTTTATGATGTCATCACCACATCAGTGCTCTATCAATTCCATTATCATCTCCCACTTGTCGACGAAGTGGTTTCGGGGGGCTTCCCTGGTGGTTTTACAATTTCTTACTGAGGGGCACGGACCCAATCTGCTTTTGACATGCACATCAGGTGGTTTACCACCTGATATTCATTTTGGACCCCCTTCCCCTATTCTATATCGAGCTAGTAGGGGGGGATGAAATAGTTCAAGGTAGTTGATCTCACACGCCACCCATAGATGAGTGCACTCTTTAATGTGTTTGTTATTAGAAATGACACTATCAACTAACGATCCATTCCCCATAGCCCTGCCATTTCGACCCTTTCCATAATGATACGTTACGAAAACCTCAAAGGCTCGATATGTCGATAGCCCTCTTCTGACTAGGACTCAATCCTTTCTCTTGTCTCGCCATGTGACCGAGGCTTAGGATATAGTTAGCCAAACCCCAAATTTCCCCAACACTTCACTAAAGCAAAGGGGAATTCCATCCCAAAATTCCAAAGAATTTATGTGCTAAGGGGCTTAGTCCCCAAATTTCCTTAGGCTAGTTGAATTTATTATTTAGACTTCTACTAACTTAAGAGTTCTATGGTGAACTCTTCCATATTGTTTATTAGATGCTCTAAGAAGGCTCTAGATTCCTAAATCTATCATTTCTCATCAAAGCTTCCAGTTTTAGTTATGGATCCCATCCTTAAAACGACCTTTCAATCCTCTCAACAAGCACAGAGATCCCCTGGCTTGTCCAGGGTAACCTAGGCTTACTAATCCCAAACTCATAGAACATAGGGAATTAACCAAAACTTAGCAATAATCAAGACTCCAAACCTATTAGTTTTGCCCCTTTGAATCATACCATACATCATATGGATTTATAATTGAGCTCAAGGACGCATATAATCATTACATAGTTAGCATAGTCAAGGCTGACCTCTTAGATCATGAACATACGACACATGACATTCTCATTTAACATAGATGAAAGGCTTCCATTCTGAATAGCATTCGTATTTATTAAGGAATGTTTCTCAACGGTCATGTGAGCCTTGCTAGCTACTCAACACATTGATCATGCATAAACATTGTGACAACACCACAATTCTCATCCTACTGAGGCACACATACACAATTAATCTAGCATATTACTTAAAAAGGAAACATTGAACAACATTTTCATTTCATATACAATATAAAAAAAATACACTTACATGTTCTTATTAAAATTGTTAGAAACTAAAGAAGGATTTCCACTCTCCACCAAACCATAGGCATAGCTATACTGCAAATTTCTTGCAGTTGACCACACCCAAGCCAGATCTAATGTTTGAAGGATGCTTTACTCAAGGTTTTTACACCAGGGATTCAATTTAGGGTATAGAGAATGAAGGCCAATCTCCTTCACTGACTAGGAAATAGGGATTCCACCTCTCAAGCATTGAGTCTAAGCTAAATCCATAGTAAAATATGGCCAATGAGGCCCTGCAAAACATAGAGGGAGACACCTTCACCACTCCCTACAGTTCCCTCAACAATCCTCCCTATTTCTAGTGCTTCACATGCACAAACGCAATCAAATGTATTGATTTCTTCTTGATCTGCCTAACTCAGGCAAAAGGTGCTCTCACTGGTTTCCTCATCTATCGCAATTCAAGCTTTGACATTGAAGTATCGTGTCTAAACATAGATTTACAAGGTTATAGGTTCACAATGGATCTGGGATTACATAGTTCAGGTCTCTATCTTCAATATGTTACCATAATCCTTTTCCAACTTCTTAAACTAACTCAACAATCGTCTTTTCTTTCTCCCCATGAGTGTCAATTTACACCTGAGGGGTCTAGGGTCTCCTTCCCAAGCTACAGATTCAACTAGGAAATTGTTGCAAAGTACGTGACCCATGCTTTTGCATCTCCCGTATCTCCTCCCCATTCTCACATAACTACTTTGAACAGATGGCAGCTCAACAAGAACATCATGGGGTCAAAACATTAAATTCAGGTAATATTGGAAAACTTACCAATATACCTTATAGGATTCCTAAGCAAGCTATCATTCTAAACATTATAATCCATATAGACATGTCCTCCTTTAGCTTTAGTAGTTTAATAATTAAATCAAAATAAATATTTACATCAAATAGTCTTGGCAATATAGCCATGTTGGCTCTCCAACATTATCATCATTTAATTACATCACAAAATTTGGGGATTAGAAAAAGGGATATTACATTCCCCTTCCCCTTAAGGGAACATTGTCTGCATCCTCTCAGGTGTTATCTTTACTAGCATTTTAGTATTTCAAGTGTTGTTTTTTTCATTGCAACAGTCTATGGACCACTAACTTTCATCTATACCAACATCTTTGCTCCTTTGTATCAACACCATTTTTCATATTCTTTGCCTTTATTTTCTTATCACTTCCAAACCTACAATTTCTATTTGGTATCTACAACAACAAGCCAACATAAACTATGTGTTATGACCATTTCCATTTATAGTCATTAAATATTATCCACAAGAAATCTTAATTTCCACAAAGCAATATGCATGTCAAGAATTGAAATTTCAACTTAATACTTCATTAGTCTTCCACAAGTAACAACTTAGCTCACTACTTGCAATCAAAAATACCAATTCATACTCTCAATCTGGTGAGTGTGTGATAGGTCTCCCCTTCAGGGAAGCTACTTGCCACTTTTTTGTCCAGGCAATCCCCTTCCTTGGGTGATTTACCTGATCGAGGTTTTTTTGCATAGGAATATTGAAAAGACAAGTGGAGTCTTAAAGCCAAGGCATTTTGTTGGCTTTCTCCCATTTCATTCTCCGGGAAATTATTGTCCTCGAGTGATCTTCCTAACCAATATTCTCTCATCTTGGGGTCCAATATCACTTTAGCAGCCTTGTTCCTCAACCTTTTGCTACTCAACTTTTATCTACCCTTCCTATGTAATTCCTCTCTTCACATGTATTACAACATTCAGTCTACATGATATATATCTATAAAACTTTCAATTGGGACTTTTCTTTATTTTCCAACTTGCTTCATACAAGTCAGTCTCACAAAATGAGACTTTTCTCATAGCATTGCGATATTTGTGGGTGGTGATATTTAAGCTTTCATTGGGGCTTATATCCCATGCCATATTCAATAACATTTTACCTACAATTATGCATTTTCACTCACAACAATCTATTAGTTGTCTTGTACATATAAAACTTTTAATACAATTTTATGACATCTAATAACACTGACTTCAAAGTCATCGCGCATTTAACCATTTAATCATTTCAGTTGCATCACATTTCCATTGAAAGGGAACCATCTTTGCATTACATATTTAAATCATTTGCATTATGCTCAATCATTCAGAGTATTCCATATAACAATCAAACTTTTCATGTCCACGGTTCAAATTAGCTTGAGGCCAAGAGTTACATATTCTCTCTCTCTCCACTTTGCTATTCATCTCATAATTCATTAGCAATCAATTTTCCCACTTTGCTTTCCATGGGAATGAGGGATTTACACTGCTCAATTCAACAATCATTAATTCTTTAAAAACATCAATCATCATTCTCTCCATGACACTTAGTCACTGTAAAGCTTTTCCTACATAAGTATGTATACATTGAGTGCATCAGATACACACACACACACATATATTAAGAAATAATAATCATATATAATTTAACAACATCATTATCGTATTCCATTGCATATTATGTGATAGGCATGCATTACTTGTTGTAAGTTTTTTTTTAACTTGCAAATGCATTTCTCACTTATTTGACCGTTGTTCATCATGATAACTTGGTTTCAAGGAATTCCTACCTAATTACTTCAAATTACTAATTGTTGCATCCTAATTGATTTCCGAGCTTACATGTTTGTCAATACCATTTATTCTCATCTGATACCTTCTCAAGGAGTCCACTTGCTTCCTTCTTTAGCCTTTCCTCCTATTGTCAATATCCCCAAGGTCATTTATATGAATAGAGACATTTATTTTGCCTCAAATCTCATTAATGTTAATTTCTAAGAGTAATCTTGCACCTTTTCCTACTTAACAATCTCATTCACATATCAATTTTTAATCAAATAAGCTAAATGTATACACTCTTAACCTTTCTAGTTTAGAAACCAATGTCATTTTACTCATTCATTCATTTTCAATATTTTTTCAACAATCAATCAAGCACTCTTAAGATGGGGCCATTTCATGATTCGATGTATAGCCTAGTCAAGTCTACTTTGACTAATCTTTAAAGATTCAAAATTGTGTCAAAATATTCCCTCTGTGTTTATTTAGCAAGGGCGCTTATCTCATCAACATATGCACAAAATTTCTTTAAGGTCTATGATAACCTCAAAACCCAAAAGTGTTTTGAATAGGTCCAACAGAACCCTCCCCTTACACTAATGTACGTATAGATTTATACATTATATAAACATAATTAATTATAGTTAAGCTCATATCTATACCATGGGATTTCCTTCAACTATTAAATCATCTTAGAGAGCTTCTTGTCATTGCTCCCTCATTCCTCTTCACCATCGTTGGTGGGTGACTCAACTTTCTCAAATTATTTAGGTGTCCTCTTATAATTAGATACACCTGTCAATTCCTTGCATGCTTTCATTGTGTTAGTTTGATTTTCCACTATTGCATAAACTTTAGGCTCATTCATAGTTATTTCATCCATTGTGGTAGTCTCTTGGACATCCAAAATTTTCCTGCCATTATGCTTCTTATTTAAGCAACAATGAAGCAAGTGCTCCTCCCCACACCCCTATCATTTCAATGGTTTTTTCTTTCAGTCATCTATACTTTTCCTCGCTAGTCCAGTGGTCCCCTTCTCCCCTTGAGTGGGAGAAATTTGTTGGTGTGCACCTTTCATCAAAAACCTGAATTTGGTATTCATTCCCGATATCTCGTATCATGATGCCTTGAACCTTTTCCTCTTGAGTGCAAATTTGTCTTTCTTTTTCCAAGCCTTGTGGGGATACATCTTAGTCTTTGGTTTCTCATAGCATTTCTTTTGTTTTCATATGGCATCATTAAGTGTCTTGGGTTCTTTATGCTCTACTTGGCCCTAGAAGGATTTTGGCAACCCACTGAGAAAACATTTTATCCTCGTATCCTCCTACTTAATAAATGGTACATACTTAAATAGCTCTATGAACTTGTTAGCATGGCCATCTAAGATGAGATAGCCCAATTTGAGTTCATGAACTCCTTGATCTTGCCATCATAGTATCTCTCTACATCTCCAACAGTTGGTCTAGATTGCAATATCCTTTAAATGTATGACAAACTTTGTAGCAACATTTCATTTAGCTATGTCTGCTTCTCTCACTGTCTAATGAGTTTTCCATTATTAGCCTTATAGCTTTGAAGCTCAACCTTCAAACTTCTCATTGTTTCTGCAAATTCTAGGGTAGATTATATAACTTTCCTTTCATTCGATTCACCATCCTAGATTTGTGGAATGACCTCCATGTTACACTGTACTACTCTGTTGGTTGTTTTTCCTATATTGTTGAGTGCCTTCTTATGTGATGAAAACAACACATCAATGTTAGCTTAATTAAAAGTATTATACTTTTTGGCATATTTAATTGTTTTTCCCACATATGCATGGGACTATGATGGTCCAAAATTGAAGTGTTGTTTCAGCTGCAAATCACGCTTAGATTTTGGTTTAGTGTCCTAGTTAAAATAAACTTCCAAAATTCATTAATCTAATTTAACAATTTATCATAGTGATAATTTTCTCTTTATGCACATGCATTCATTGGAACCATGTGCCATATAGCCTCCCACTAAGACAACATAGGTAGTAACAAACCTACCCAAAACATCTCAAACAACCTTATGCTTGATTACTAGATCCATTGATCCATGCATATATCCTTGCACATTCCTTTTTGAATTTCTATTGGGAAAATGTATCTCCTTATGTGTTGGAATAAGGCACACCGTTGTTATAATTAACAATAAACACATTAAGTTACCTTTGATATACCAATACTAGCTTTATCTTGCCTCAAACATAAGTTAAAAAATTAGCAAGGTTGAAAGTCAACAAAGTCACCAAAACAATTATTTAATTTTAACTTTCTCTAATACAAGCTTACTCAGCTCAAATGTTGAACCTTAAGCTCTAATTCTTTTTTGATAATCCTACCTCTCTTGAGCTGATTCAATCCAAGTGTTGAACGTCTTCTCTAGTACCACTTTGTATTAGAGCTCCAAACTTATCTCATATAAGTTTAGATCTTCTAGGGTCCATTTAGTTCAAGTGTTGAACCTTCGCTTTGATACCATTATGTAACACTCCCAATGTAACACCCTCTGAGGTAAATGTGCATATAAACAACATAATAGGAACATAAATACAATAAACATATCATCCATCAAAATCCATATATACATCAGTACATTTGCACATGAAAATCAAGGGAATGATTTTTTTCATTAATAAATGCAATGAACCAACTGGTGATGGGACTACCACGTTCCACCCGACCATAGATTGGCTGAGCCAAGTCTCTCTTCAGCCAATCACCCCCATGCCATATTCCAAGCATGAATGTGGGATCTCAGAGAACACATCAATCAAAACTCATACAGGGCTTCCAGAGGCCACCCACCTCAACCCATCAAACAGTGATTCCACATCACGATCAGACATCATCAAAAACCATCATCAGATTGGTCTCCATCCAAGGCTTCCAGAGCGTTTTTCCAACCAAGGCTTCTAGGACTAGTAACTCAACCCACATCTTATACAACCAAGGTTTCCAGGACTAGTAACTCAACCCACCAAGGGCTTCCAAATCATTTGTCCAACCAGGGCTTCCAGGACTAGTAACTCAACCCAAGCTGTTACAGGGCTTCCAGAGCGTTTGTTCAACTAGGGCTTCCAGGACTAATAACTCAACCCAAGCTAAGGAAACATGAGAACCAACCAAAACAAAGTAATGAAAGTAAACCCACAATCACCATGGCTATCCAGGAAATGGCAAGGCTAGGCAATCCACTGTCAATCCTGGCCATCCTCCATGCCAATGACAGATCATAACCAAGAAACCACATGCATGTGCCATGCATGCCAAAACTAGTGAAAAAATCATACATGCAACTCGGTACCTACAAGAAATCTAATGTAGCTACTAATGTCAATGCCCTCTTGTGCTTTCCTGCTCTTCCTTTGCCTTCTTGCTCCAAGAATCCAAGTATTCCACACCCTCCAAGAGTGCTCCAAGAAAACTCTAAGTATCCAAGAGTATGAAAGAGAGAGAGAGAGAGAGAGAATAATGAGAGAGCTCCCAAAATTGAACTGACAAAAGATTCACACTGAAAGGAAGAAGCTTCCTAACTGATCCTCAGAAGCCTTTTTATTAATGAGGCCTATATTTTCTTCATTTTCCATTATTTTGCTTCAAATTCATCCTCACATGCAACCTGTGACCTTTCACCTCCTTTTTCAACTAATTTCCATTATTTTCATTCATTTTCCTCCTCACATGCAACCTATGACCTTTCACCTCCTTTTCCTCCTATTTTCCATTATTTTCATAAATAAATGTTCTAAAATACCTTTTTGCCTCTTTAATGCCTTTGCCAATTTCCTTAACCATAAACAACCAAATGAACACCAACTAGGATGTCCTACCCACCATTCAGCTTGGAATACGTGTCCCATCACTGTGGCCATATATATTTTTACATAACCCTGCCCCTTGGGGGAACATTGTCCTCGGTGTTCAATGACACCTATAACCAACAAGAGCACTAAAAACAAAACATATTGCCCATGGAGCTTTATAACACAGCTCGTTGCAGTATTTATAATGAATGACCCACTCAAAAGCAAAACATCATGACAACATGACCAGATAAAAGCCAGACCACATATTGGAGCTTTATAACATAGCTCATTATGGTATTTACAATGATATACACATATACACATTTTCTTAACCAAACAATAAAGGATACGATGCCCATATCAACCAACAAGGGAATCTGGAGGCTCACACCTCCACCCTCAAAGAAATACCAGGATTCATCTTCTTCCCAGGAAGTCTAGAATCCACTACAAAGTCAAATCTGCATCCAGTGTCCAGCGCTATAATCTTGTGCCACTTGTCCTCTCAATGAATAGTTACCATCTCATTGTTCCAGGGCGCACTACCAATGTGCGTCTAATTCCATCGGGTAATGCTAATGACCAAAACAAATCCATCTATGACCTTCCCTTCTCTGCTACACAGTCCCTCGGGAATCCGGTCACCCCTTCCGTGCAGTCACTCACCTTCCAAGTTTCGTTGGCACCCCCATCCTGGGCAGTCCATCCCTTGGTAAGGCTTCCTCGCATCGGAAGATACAACAACCAAGGTATATCCCTACCTTAAAACCATCATACTGGTCATAGCATGCTCATGGAAATCATTGGACACAATTGGATACCAGTGTCCCACAATAGCCCTGCTTCTGAAGTGCTCTACCAGCATATTGTTGCATTTCTAATTGCTTTCACTACTGTTGCTAATTCTTGCAGTCGATTTCAACCACCCTACTGGGCATGTTTATGCTTCCTGTACCAAGAACATAACTTCCATTAAATTCAAAATAAATTGAAATAACTTCAAAACATACCTCATAGGTAGTTCCTCAATATGGTACACTTGGAATCCTATTCGCTTCCTGTCACAAGAAATCAGACTAACATCTTTGATTAAATCAACAGGTATAAAAATACCACATCAGGTTAGCTCAAAACACAACCATCATAGATCAAAATCATAAATCACATGTAACCATCATAAACTAGAATCATAGATCATAAATCATAATCATCATATACCAAAATCATAAATCACATGCATAATAAAACTGAAATACAATACCGATACCTATCTTTCATTGATCCTTACTTTTGCCTTTGTTCTTTTGTATAGACACCAGATTGGTTTCCACACCTAGTGCCTTCTCCTCTACCAGGTGCACATACACATAGTGTACATCACACACATATAACCACACCTGACACACAACACCATGCAATACATGCACCAACACCTGACGTACAACACATACACCTACAGCCAGTGTACAACACATTGCATCCATCTATACCCGATGTGCAATACCACCCAATACATGTGCCTACACAGAGTACAACACAACGAGTACACATGCCACAATACCATGACTACATGATGCACATACATAATACCACATTCCCTCAACACATCATATATGACATGCACACAATACCACATGTGCACCAGTACCATATGTACAACATGTACATAGTACCACCCGTACACTGTACCACCTGCACAACATGTGCACAGCATCACATGTACACGGCGCCACATGCACAACATGTACACAACACCACATGTACACCACACCACTTGTACAATGTGTACACAATACCACATGTACACAGTACCACACGCATGACATGTACGCGACACCACATGTACATAGCACCACATGCAAGACATGTACACAGCACCACCTGCACACAACGCCACTTGTACAACATGTACACAACACCACATGCACACAACACCACTCGTACAATCATGCACACCACACCATATGTACATAGCACCACATGTACAACATGCACACAACACCACTTGTACATAGCATTGCATTCCCAACATGTACATAGCATTATATATACACAACATGTACAGAGCACCATATGCACACACGTCGCATATACGTCATGAAGACAGTACAATATGTATACAACACCCCATATGCAATATTCACACAACCCTATTTGTACCATCTTGTACATAACATTGCATAAATAACATGTACACATGTTATGTATACACAACACCACAAGTGCAAACATCATAGATGCAACATGTACAACATATGCATAACATTAGTACCAAACATCCAGAACCACACTGACTCTACCAAGCAACCCTGCTTCCATGTCTTATCCATGCTTGTCTTAGCATGCCGCAGACCATGCTGCTTTCATTCTGCTGGTGTATCCTTTGGTATAACATGTCCACAATATAGTCATAATATAATCACATAATATCAACTTATAACCACATGATATTTACCTCGTATATTTGTCATGACTACTCTTCCCATTTGATTCCTCATGAACTAGGAACCTCTTCATACCATTCAGTTGCATAAGCAATTATTCCTTCACAAGAATGATCCCTGACAATCCCTATCAGACAGTGACATAGATACATACATACATACATATATAATCATTAGCATAAAACAATCATCACCTTTTCAGACAACGACATACATACATTCATGTATACATATATAAACATCAGCATAATCATGATCATAACATAATTACTAGATAATATAATGTCTAGGTTAAGAGAAATTCCTTTATTCATGCAACACATGCGCAAAATTAAGAACAACGATTCCCAAAATATCCAAGGCATATGACACCTCAAATCCATTTACTTTACCTTTTCCTATTACCTTTCTCATGACTATATTGCTACCGTCCATTTACCACAATGGACCCAGCCAATCCAACTGACTGTCATAGCCTTACCTTCCGTTGTGCTTACTCACGCACAGAGTTTCAACTGGGTCTTATATCGTCGGGTACCATACAACTCTCCCCGAGCTCCATCAACTTTCCTCTTTCCCAATCAATTCCCAAGACTCAAAACAATAAAAAAGAAGACCAAAAAACCAAGAAGAAGACCACAAAATCCCATAACGATATGACACTACAACAAAGTGGCAAGGCCTTGCACCAAACATAAACAAAACCGCAAATCAAGCTCAAAAGACCAAAAGCACAAGACTGACACCATGACTCAATCCCCATGGTTCCCAAGGAAAGCTCAACCTGAGCCATCTTCAAGATTTCATGGCAACCTGTCTTGCCATGCAACTCCCTACATCATGCTACCATAAACACATAACTATCAATGTATAATTAAGCATAATAATACACCAGATACCTCATCTAATTGTGCCAAGCACACTGCTTACACTGAACACTTCCATGCCATCTCTCAAGGGACTCCAATCCTTTAACAGATCCACTTGTAGCTAAAGACTAGCTAATATACCTGTCAAGTGCATGCTCCTGACTATAGCACATATCCACATAATTTCAGACAAAATCAAGGTTAAGAAGACTTCCTGTGTGCAAAGCACTCATTCGTTTAAAATTAGGCTTTTCAACATAGCCAAAGGAATTCTTGCCCAATTCCTTTCTTTTACCTTGTTGGAATCGAGGCTTACTATGTGTTGTCACACCACCCAACTACTAGTTATATAGACACATCAACTATTACCTTTTCATGCTAATACCAAGCATGTTACCCTGTAGCCGCTCACACATGTCAACCACATGTTCCAAATGTCAAGACAATCATATTTATCAATTTGAAGTCAACTTTTACAAACAATCATGTCATAATCCATAGTCAACTCATAGTCATCATTCATAATACTACAACTATCACCTACTATACTCAAGTACATATCAACTGTCTCAACACATATATTTTAGTACAATCATCTTAAAACAAGATCATTTGAACACATACTCATATTATGCAATTCATCAAACATTAATGCCATGTTAAATAAATCAACTAGATGACATAATCAACAGTCAAGCACCAAATATATGACATAAGCAATGATACCTCAATGTGTCTAAGGGGAGGTGATATTGTCTGCACAATCAATCTAGTTAGCATGATATACATTTACAACACATCAGCTCAAGCACTCATAAGATCATGATATCCATAATAATATCTAACTAACATGTTCACATCATAAACTCATATACATATGCAAAGTCAATCTAGTTTAGTATGACACCATCTCACAAATATGTTGGTTCATACCTAAATATCACAACCATAGCCATCTGCATAGGTCAAACCAAGTTAACACAATACATATAACATCAAGATCTTCAAGGCAATGAAAATAACCATCACACATATGACCAATCCAAATTATAACATCAATATCTCAATGAAATGACAACAATCATCAAGTTAATAACATAAAGCAACAATAAGCTATATATCATACTCATCAACAACATACAACATAATCATCAGGTTATCTAATATAAAACAACAATAGAAATGCATACAACTACATGTTACTATCATTCTTGACTATCTGACACATGTGCATATAACCACACTAATCATCTAACATCTATCATGAATGTAACCATAACATCAAATACATGTTCATAAAGTTAATGTATATAACCATAATGCGTATAATAATCCTTAACTTACATACCTGCATGCCAAACATACACTACCTGTATGACGATCTGCTCTTATCCCAAAGTCTAATGCTACAACCTCATTATGATGATCTGCATCCCTTGCTCTATCTCAACTAGCTCATTAGCATCATAACAACCAATAACATCATGATGACCTAAATTGCATACAATGACTTCACAAGGCATGTTTGACCTACTATACATGCATAATCATAGCCATGACCATACATGCATAACAACTACATATACACACATAACAAATGAGTACATAACCATATACGCATCATTCTAGCTAGAGTCCAGTCATCAATGCATGACCATATCAAGTACACAAACCATGACCCCATGCATAGCAACAACCATTACTCCATTGTACACATTGCCACATGCAACCAACAATATGCATAAGCAATTCCAAATCAACTACACCTACACATAAATGCATGTAGTCGAACATAAGCGATCAATTCTTGTAATCAACCTACAAGACTAATACATGTAGTCAAAATATTCAAAAATGTAATCTAACATACAAGGATGTAAATAAGTATCATGAAATCAACATGTAAGCGACATATAATTCATACACAATCAGTCACATGTTCCAAAAATCAAGACATCGTGTCTATTAATTTGAAATCAACATTCACCAATACTAACAACCTATAAGCATACCCCCTTACTATCCATGGTCCACACTAAGGTAGAAGGACAAAGCTACTATAATGGCCCGATCTCCAATGTCCAATTATGGAAATGGGATCTCCAAAGCTCTACTAAATTTAACCACACTTAAAAAGAAATTGATTTTTATTTCTCATAAATTTGTATGAGATTAAGTCAAAAACATTTCACTTATTCCACTTGTAACATAATAACTAAAAACATGCCACTTTTCCATTTCCTTACATGCAACTTTTCAAATTCCTTGCATGCAACCTTTCAAATTCCCTACATGCAAATCTTCAAATTCTTTGCATGCAAATAGGCATAGATCAGCTACATCCATATTATCATACTACAATACTATCCCATCCAAAAAAATAACATTTTCTTCAAACAATTACCATACTTTTACATTTTTCTTCAAACAACTACTATACTATTACATTTTCATGTAAGCATTTCTTCAAACACTTTACATGCAAACTAATATAACAAACTATTTGCATACAAGTAAGCATATATCAACTACAACAACACTTACACATCAATACTATCCCCAACCACAAACAACATACTCATTGAGGCATTTTATTAAACAGTTTTCATGCAGTTAATCATTGAACCATTTGAGCATTTCATCAAACACTTTGCATGCAATTAATCATTGAACCATTTGAGCATTTCATCAAACACTTTGCATGCAAACTAACATAGCGAATGATTCAATGCATATTTCCTAAATTGTAGTGCTACAAGTTATGGAAACTGAACCATATGATCAGCTGTATTTTCCCTCACTATAGTTCAAGTTTCAACTTCTAAGATTTCATAGATGAAAAGTTATAACCAAATACCAACACAATCATATTTGGTGCACAATTCTAAGAGTATCCAAAAAGATCGACTTCCACTGGTCATATCTCCTAAATATAGCAAATATATGTCTGAAATTTTTATCACAATATTAGTGGGGTTTCCCCTCATTGTGGAAAAACTTTCAACTCCTGAGAGTGCCCAGAAGAAAAGTTATAACAAAAATGACAGCGTGAATTGTTTGAGGCCTGATTTTAGGAGCATTCAGAAGGCTCGACTCCCTCTGCTCATATCTCCTAAAATATTGCGACCTAATATCTAAAATTTCTACCACATAATAATTGGTATGTCCTCTCAATGTGGACGATTTTTTAGTTTCTGAAAGCCTATAGAAGATAAGTTATTGCAGAAATTCCAACATGACCTGTTTAAAGGTGCATTCAAGAAGAGCATCTTCCTTAGATCATAATTCCTAAAGTATTGTGAACCAATATCTGAAATTTTGACCACATTATCAGTGGGATTTACCTTCAATACGAAAATAAATAAATAAAAATAAATATATATATATATATATATATATATATATATATATATATATATTAATAAAATTAAATTAAATTAAAAAAATAAAAATAAATAAAATTTCAACTTCTAATATGCCACAGAAGAAAAGTTATAACAGATATGAAAGAAAGGTCTAAAATTTAAACCTTTGTTCTTCATTTCACCTATGATAGAGCCCATCCAGTCCAAGTGTTTGAACCATGCTCTGATACCACTCTGTAACACCCTCTGGGGTAAATGTGCATATAACAACATAATAGGAACATAAATACAATAAACATATCATCCATCAAAATCCATATATACATCAGTACATTTGCCCATGAAAATCAAGGGAATGATTTTTTCATTAATAAACGCAATGAACCAACTGGTGATGGGACTACCACATTCCACCCAACCATAGATTGGCTGAGCCAAGTCTCTCTTCAGCCAAATCACCCCCGTGCCATATTCCAAGCATGAATGTGGGATCTCAAAGAACACAGCAATCAAAACTCATCCAAGGCTTCTAGAGGCCACCCACATCAACCCATCAAACAGTGATTCCACGTCACAGTCAGACATCACCAAAAACCATCATCAAATTGGTCTCCATCCAAGCCTTCTAGGGATTCCAAATCATTTTTCCAACCAAGGCTTCCAGAACTAGTAATTCAACCCACATCTTATACAGGGCTTCCAGAGTGTTTGTCCAACCAGGGCTTCCAGGACTAGTAACTCAACCCACCAAGGGCTTCCAAAGCGTTTGTCCAACCAGGGCTTCCAGGACTAGTAACTCAACCCAAGTTGTTACAGGGCTTCCAGAGCATTTGTTCAACCAGGGCTTCCAGGACTAATAACTCAACCCAAGCTAAGGAAACATGAGAACCAACCAAAACAAAGCAATGAAAGTAAACCCATAATCACCATGGCTATCCAGGAAATGGCAAGGCTAGGCAATCCACTGTCAATCCCAGCCATCCTCCATGCCAATGACAGATCATAACCAAGAAACCACATGCATGTGCCATGCATGCCAAAACTAGTGAAGAAATCATACATGCAACTCGGTACCTGCAAGAAATTTGATGTAGCTGCTGATATCGATGCCCTCTTGTGCTTTCCTACTCTTCCTTTGCCTTCTTGCTCCAAGAATCCAAGTATTCCACACCCTCCAAGAGTGCTCCAATAAAACTCTAAGTATCCAAGAATATGAGAGAGAGAGATAGAGAATAATGAGAGAGCTCCCAAAACTAAACTGACAAAAGATTCACACTGAAAGGAAGAAGCTTCCTAACTGATCCTCAAAATTCTTTTTATTAATGAGGCCTATATTTTCTTCATTTTCCATTATTTTGCTTCAATTTCATCCTCATATGCAACCTGTGACCTTTCACCTCCTTTTTCTCCTAATTTCCATTATTTTCCTTCATTTTCCTCCTCATATGCAACTTGTGACCTTTCACCTCCTTTTCCTTCCTAATTTCTATTATTTTGATAAATAAATGTTCCAAAATACCTTTTTTCCTCTTTAATGCCTTAGCCATTGCCTTTGTCAATTTCCTTAACCATAAACAACCAAATGAACACCCACTAGGATGTCCTACCCACTATTCAGCTTGGAATATGTGTCCCATCACCGTGGCCTTTTATATTTTTACATGAGTTTTTAACCAGGGTTGTTACACCCAACCCCGTAATACCCATATTAGGGCTATAGGGCATAATTAGACCCAACCTTCAAGATAAATTATGAAAATGGGGTTACCTAAAAATCATCTTTCTTCCATCACCTCAAGTCACAATTTCAATACCACCATCATCTTTTGCTCATCGGGAGATTTCCAATCATATAAATTTTATCTCAATTTGAGTTGTGGACACAAAGCTTTGAAGTTTCACTGTTTAAAGGGGTCACACCATCATCCATGTAGCCATGTAGCAGTCACGCGACAACTCCCTGCTATGTATCTTCCCCACATAGGATGGGTCCGGTTGATTGTCATTCTCGCTATACTAGGTCCTCACCATATCAACAATTTCATAACCTATGCTTTTCCAAATACTTCGGTGCTCTGGTATGCCAATATACTAGTATAGATAATACACAAATATGATCGATATGGTTGATATGCTAGTATGGCTAATATCGAGATATCGAAAAATTCCCATTACAACAACCCCCCATTTCATAAAATTTTACTTAAAAAATCATAATATGAAATGGGTCCCTTTTAAACTTAGATGTGTGAATAAAGTGGTATTAATCCATCATTAGAAAAACCCTCATCAAAAGGTCCAATGGAAATGATATATTTTAAAATAAACCTTTTTGAATAGAAATAAAGTCGGTCTTGTAAATAAATATAAAGTTCTTTGTTATTGCAATAAAGCGATCGCATATCGCAATAATAAGGAAAACATATACAAACACCCATTGACTTACTCCGATCCGAAAAGAAAATAACTATCGGATATCGGGAAAGGCGAATCGCAAGTATAATGAAAGACCCTCCCTCATTTCTCCGATGCGATATCGCTATCGGTAATCGGGGGTAGCAACCCAACGCATGTTTAATGGCACATTCAAATCCTCCGATGCGATAAGGCATATCGCAATCGGCGATCGACGAAGTTATAAGAGCATAAGCAATAAGACCCGAATCCATCTCCGATTGCGATGCGTTAAATCAAGGCGCGTGTTTCGAAAACGTAATTAAAAGGCTTGCATGTGTTGTATCTCCTTTCAGCAATCGAAAGATATTTTGGACAAATATTGAAGCCTTTCTATTCACATTACCAATCGCCAATTGCGATTTACTTCTGATTATCTGCCAAAGAATCTAAGCCACACTTGAATGGATCATTCATCATATAAACGATATAATGGGTATTTAAAAACTCCTTTACCATGATTGACAGGTTAAACGGCCAATTAATGAAGTAGTTATGGCAAGATTTTCCTTTAGATTGTATCTGTGGCAGTTTCACTATAATCCTTTATTATCCGCCAATTGACATAATTCTTTCATATTGGTTTATACTAGCTATTCTCTATATCACGTTGGTTTCATTCCTTGTGCAGAACTCCGCTGAAATAACAAATTTGAAACAAATGGGAAAGAAATCCAAGAAATCCGTAGCAGCAGCGGCTCCTACAGCAACAGTGCAGCCAACCAATGATCCAGGACCAAGTAAAAAAGGTTTAATCTCAGACACTACGTGTCTCGGCCTTGGAAATACAAGTTGGAAAAGCATCTACAATTTAATTGAAGCAGAGGAGCCTGAGGAAGTATCAGAAGAAGCTACTGCAGACTCAACTAATAAATCGGAAGCTTCCCTTAAAGATTTAGCCGATTCATATTTGCACAGGATAGTAGCACGTGAGAAAATTCTTCCATACACTGATGTAGTGAGATGGGTGGTAGAAGAAATTCCAGTTTCAAATAGAACGTTTTGCACAGTTGACGGAAGGATTTTTGGCTCATTTCAGCCTAATGACTTAAGGAAGATGTATGACTTGCCCGAACCTAAAAAGAAATACAACAAAGTCTTTCTTGAAAAGTTCGCAGAGGAGAACGAGACTGAATCGGCCCCAATTAAGCAGTGGAGATAGAATCTCGCAAAGCACAAACATGAATCATCGGGTAAGTACTCTGTGGAATCATTGTGATCTCCTTACTGTTATGCTGTGGAAATGATGTGTAGAATGTGGGGAATGCATGACTCTGCAAGGTTCACTATTGAAATGGTTCCTTTAATGGAAGCAGCGGTTAGTAGTTATGTGATGGATTGGGCAAACATATTGTTCGATAAATTAGCCATTGCAATTCTTGACTTTAGATCAAATTCACATAAAACCACAAGGACCATTCCCCCTTTTTATTACAGTTCTTATATTATGGATATTCTTTGCTTTAATTCTGAATATCCTGTACTCGGGTGGAGATGGACTTCACAAGACCCTGAGCCAATCCACATTTATCATCAGATGTTATGGAAGGCGTACTATAAAGACCACTTGTACCAAATCTGTAATGGTTTCATGTTGTCTATCTATTATGCCATTTTTGATAAGCCTGCCCCAAGGATTTCCGAGGAAGCAAGGATTGACTTGACTGTTGTGGGGAATTGGTTCGGGGAAGACAAGTTCACATGTATAAGGGTTTATGGTAGCCTTGCAAAACCCCATGTCCTTCCTCTGTATGTACCTGATAAGTTGTTAGCTTAAGAATTGCCTACCAGATAACAACAGCAGGAACATCCAAAACTCTTAGGAATTCTAAAAAGCAGGTGTGGCCTACATTTCCTTTGAGATGCAGTGTTTACACTCTACATGATTACAAACATGCAGAAAAGGAGGCAGGAAAAATAAACATGCTCAATCTTGCAACCATTCCTAACAGGTAATACGATCCAAGGAAAGTTGCCTATAATGTTCTTGAACAAGCCAAACTTACAAAGTTTGATCATGAAAAAGATGAATTTGATGACCTGTTTTCTTCAGCAGAATCATTATTTCAGGTAAAAACATTGGCCAAAATGAGATATAAAGATGAAGGGTTGGTAGAATTCAATAGGCTCAGAGAATAGAGGTTGCAAACTCTGCCTCTGGACTTATTAGCTACTACCCCAACAACCCAGTCAAGCGAGCCTGAACAACAAATTATTGACAAACCTCCTGCTGTGGAGAAGATTCCCGAGAAAGGAAAAGAGCCAGAACAGGAGACAGAATAGGAGAAAGAAAAGGAACATGACAGTGAACATATCGATATAGATACTCAGATTGATCCCAAACTCCTTAAAGAATGGCAACAATTTGACTCCATTATAAGCAATCCTGAAACTTCACAAGGTTTCAGCACACCTCAAGTAATAGTCGGTCAAGAGACAGTGACAACTACGGTTCCAATTGAAGGGACCAGTGGCCTACCCACCAGCAAAGATGTAGAAATAATTCCTAAGGATCCATCCGATCAGATTGTTTTGCAGATAGAAGACATACCACCATTAGATGTCTTTTACAGTCCTAAACATAGGGCTGTAGTGAAAAGACAAAGGAAAAAGAGAAGACTTGATCAATCTTCCCTTTTACCAACACAAACAAAGATGGCTAATGTGGTGTGGAAAGAAGAATTTAATCCTTCCGATGACCTCACAAAACTTTCTCAGTATGCCAGAGCCTATTCGGCAGCCACTATGGATAAAGCATCAGAAGTAAGAAATCTACTTAAGGAAAAAGACCAAACAATTGTTTCATTGCAGTCACAGGTGTCTGAAAGACAGAAAAAAATAGAACAGTTAGAACAGCAACTGTCAACACAACAACATATAAACAATCAATTAAATGAGCAATTACTCAAGGAGAAGCAGAGGATAGACCTAAGCGCAGTACAGAAACAAAAAGAATTATCTGAAGCATTGGCCAGGTTGAAGACAATGAATGAACAAATGAGTAAGATGAAAGATGAGCAAATCACTCAACTGTCACACCAAGTAGAAAAGTTCAAGAGTCTTCCTCAACCAGCAGATTTCAGGTCCGAAGCTCTCCAGATCAATAAAGCATTGATTACACAGCTAAAATTGCTATGTCATAATATTTCTCTGGTTGAGCCCCTCTGTGAGATTACTTCATCAATAATTGACAAATCAGTCGATGCCAGGTAGGATTTGGAACAGGCCGATGAGACTTTAACCAACTTTCTTGCTTGGCAAGAAACCAGTGAAGGGCAAGCCGCGAATCTGCCTAAAATTCTAGAATCACACAAAGAAATCCTTTTCCTAGAATGGCAGTCACAATTGATGAAAGCAGAAAGAGAAACCTCAAGATGCAGATTATCAACCAGTAATTTAATTGAGTTAATCAATGACACTCTTTATCTGTCTAACTTGATTTCACAGTGCACTCCAGGTAAATTGCCGTCAGCCAAAGCATTGGAACAAACATGCAATCAAGAATTGGAGAAGAATGGAAGATTAATCGCCGGCATCCAAAGTTTAACTTGGGATACCTTTTGGTTTTTCTTAGTTAAACCATACAGTCAAAGGGCCGCACTCAAATGTTTAACCGATGCGATCGGTTACATGATTCCCGAAATCCATGATGCCACATACTCAGCCCAACTGCATTCTCGTCTGAGTCACCCTCCAGAATTGCAACCAATGCTTGCTATCTGCCAGCTCAAGCCAAAGGAAGATCATCCGAAACAATGAATCATGTTATCAACTGCAAACAGACCTATTTTTAGGAGATTCTCATGATTTAGTTATACCACCTAATAGCATTTTTATTTCATAATTAGTTAGCTTAGATAGTATTTATAGACCCTTTCATTGTCTTTAGAAGGGGTCCTCAGTTTTTGTATAAACTCAAATTAGTAAGTCACACTATTGTGCTTCTGATATTTTTTTTATAAAGACTGGGCCAATATTCCGAATTTTAACGAAGAAAGCTTTGATGAAATATGCACTATTGCTTTGTTATGGAAGTGTTTCTAAGTTAGAAGAAGGAATCTGAATGCGATTGATATCGGGAGTGATCCAAATAACATATGGTACTATTATCTATGCTCTTGCTTCATTCTTTCATGTGAATCAGCATTTATTTAATCTTGCTATCATTGGATATATGTATGTGTTTTAACAGCAGTCCTTATACTTATCACTATTGAATGTCTAAGGAGTGTTATTCTTTCAATCATATTTATGTCAATGATATATATGAAGAATAGTGTAATAATGTTTTCATGATTACTTTGTTCAACTACTTGAACAAAGTAATTATCATATGAATAAATGTCTTTGTTTACCAATAGAGTCATCTATATGCCTGTTTGTAGATAAAGATCATCAAAAGTTACACTAAAGCAGAAATTTCCCGGGATAGGATAGTTGTTTATAATTTTACTTTTTTAGATTAAATCATCCATCCATTATCGTTATATATTAGAGAATCAACCACTTATCCATCCTATTTATCAATTATTGGGAAACTGGTCCCATTATTTCCAGTCGGAGCCACCACACCAAACGGAAAAGGAGCTGCCTTTAAGGTCCGGGCCAGGTGGTTTTCCCCAATGTTGTTGCAGCAATTTTCGAGGCATCAACACCTTCCAAAGTTGTTACAATGATTAAATTATTCTTGTGATCCTGCAAAATAACTTACTTCAACCATTTAACCCAATCCTACAACAAGAAATCATTAATACTAAATGTAAAAACAAACAAAAAAACAAAAGATGCATGTGAATAAGAAGTGAAAAGAAGAAAAGTAAAGGATGCAAAAGGGCTCTGAGGCTCCTGTGATGGCCAAGCCCAAGGAAATTCATATTCCTATGAAGGAGACCAATATTTAGAAGCTGAACATGTCACCAATCTTCATTATTTCCATCAATACAATTACATCCCTACATAAAATGAAAGTGGAGCTGCAAAAATATGAGTTCTCTCCACAAGAAGACTAATAAAATCAACCCCTAGAGGCAAATTCGACTTGATACTTATACAAAATGATTAGGAATCATTCCCCATGAAAAGAGGAATCATTCCTCATGAAAGGAGGAAACTTTCCCCACCAAAATCCCTTGATTAGTGGATTTGGTTCCCAATACTAGGAATTTGCATTAAATGGCAGGGAACACATTCCTAGATTTTCTCAATCATTGGAGCTCCACAATCTATGCCATCAATGATCAAATTTGAAGGGTTGGTCTTAATTTTATTTGGAAGGGCATATATTTATCTAATCCTTCAAAGATGAAAAGTTATTAAAAAAATTGTACTTCTATTAACAAGTGTATATTAAATAATTTTTTTATAGAAAAGAATGCCAAATGAAATGGTGCCCTTCTAAATATTTAAAATTTAAAAAGTGGCTACATTAAAACACCATAAAATATCAATAGAATTTAGTATATAGGCAAACATTTTTCTCAAATTTTGTTTAAAAAATTAAACATATGTTTCTTCGATTTATTAAATAATCTTCAAAAGTATTTGAATTTACATCATTGAAAATATAAATTTATTTGCACAATGGAAAAAAAATATATATATATATATATATATATATATATATATATATATATATATTTCATTGTTTCTAATTTATAATATATCTTTTGCTCAGCTTGAAACAATTTAAAGAAAACCAAAAAAACAAATATATACTCTCAACAACCAAGGGAATTGAACTTTTCTCTTAACATTGCTCAATCAAAGAACACTATCAATAGACTTTTATCTCCATTAAAAACTTCAAGCTCTATAGATTCAAAAATTTATGTAATTAAAAGGAAAGTTTTCCATATCTAATAAGGAAATATTGTAATATGTAATACACATCTGCAGTGTTGTTGTTGTATGGCTTGGTTGATCATTTTTGTTGTTGTTTAAGAACGGTTTTCAAATTTGGTCCTTACAATGAATTCAAGTTTGGTTGATATCTTTTTCTAATAATGCGGTTTCTTTTCGTTGATGTCTTTTTCTAATAATATGGTTTCTTTTCATTAACAATGTCTTTTAATTTTTCTATGATTTCAACATCTCCTTAAAAACCCCTTCATAGCAGCAGCTACATGGACACCCACACACACAACTTATTTCCTAGATACCGAATGGAGAAAATGAAGCGGGAGAGACAATAATAGTTGTATGGATAGCTATTGGCATTCTATATCTTTTGGGAAGACCGACTGGAAAAAGGAAATTAAGTTGTAGCCCTATAGGCAGACCAATCTTCGGTTGTGTGGTTATTAATACAGCCTTGGAGTTTCATTTTAACACTTCTCCTTGGTTCAAAACTCTACATAATTTTATGGGAAGCACACTTATTATTTCTCAAATTTTTTTAAAGCATTAATTTCTATGTTTTAAAAACTAGGGAGTTAATAAAGAAAAAGGATTTTTAAGATAAGAGAAGAAATGCAAGGTTTTAAATAAAGTTTGATTTTACAAATGTTAGGCTTAATAGTAAGTGGGCTTAATAGTAAGCTTGATTACAGTAAGTTCAAATGGAAGCAATGCTAAGCTTTTGTAAGCATTATGGTTGTCATTCATGGAATCATCTAAAATAGAAAAGAGATGGTAGTAGTTATTTACCACCATCTAATGGGGTAATTTCATAATTGAACAATCTTGTATGAATGGTTGTCAAAATTGAACAATCATCTAAAATAGAAATGAGATGGTAGTAGTTATTTACCACCATCTAATGGGGTAATTTCATAATTGAACAATCTTGTCTGAATGGCTGGTTGACAAGAAAGAAAGAAAATTTTACAAATTAGGAAAGAAAATGAAGATACAACAAAAAATATGGTTATGATGTAAAAATATCAATATTATCATTTTAATCTATTTTTAAACACGATAAAATTACATCTTTAACTAATTTATTTCATTTATTACTATAAAATGAAAAATTATTCATTTATTACTATAAAATGAGAACATATTCATTTATTACTATAAAATAAGAATTCAAATTAATAAAGAGATTACTATGTCTATATACCAATGTTCGCTAAAAAGAAACCCTAAATAAAGAACCCTATCGGTCTCATTATGCTATCTCAAGATTTCCATGTCGAACAGAGTTTCAAAGTAATGATGTTTTCATGGAAAATGTAAGCAACCATATCGGCCTTATTATACTATGTCAAGATATCTATGTGGAACATCAAAGTAATGTCATGAATATGTCCGCATAAAGGTAGGATGGAAGATGTTTTCATAGCCGTAGGATGATCAGTACTCGAATATATTCGGCATCCTCAAAGATGTAGTAGATGGTAGTAGTTATTTACAAGATGACAAATAAAAGTTTGTGAATCAGTAAGCGTAGGTATCACTATCTAATGGGGTAATCTCATAATTCAACGATCTTGTGTTAATGGTGGGTTGACAAGAAAGAATAAAATTTTACAAATTAAGGAAAATGAAGATACCACAGAAAATGCAGTATGTGGTTATGATGTAAAAATGTCAATACTGTCACTTTAATCTATTTTTAAGTGTTGGACAAGTATGCAAAATATTGTTTTAAATGTTGAATTGCATATCTGTTGAAGGCCATTGATTGGGACTTTGAAATCACTTGCCTTTATCGACGCTTCAGAAGCTTCATAACTCCCCTTCCAATCCCCTGGAAAAATGAATATATGAAAAAATATGAAGTGAAATACTTCAACGGATTGATTTTTCAGAGTTGATCAGAGCAAGATGTAATTACAAGCAGAAGTAAATAGAAGGAGACACAAATCCACATCAAACCTTCGAGTTGAATGGAAAGATTAAGAGATTCTACTTGATACGGAGTGTAACCTTGACGGTTCTCATTCCGCAGCTATTTCATCGTTTCCTCCTCAGGAAGGGCAAAAAGTTGTCGACTTTGCTCAAAGACTTAGTCCAAAAAATCTTCATCGATGACATGATGGATGATATAAAAAAAATCCAGAGTCTACACATGACTATATAAAGATCAATAAACCATTCCAGACATAATAATTTTAATTGGTTCCGCCTAACTGAATGAAAGGCCAGGGAAATGAATGTTGAAAATTAAAATTGAGAGTTAAAAATACCTTGCGAACTTGTGTTGCACTCATAGTAAGATTGGGATTGGAAAAATCAATGCAGGAAAGATTCACAGGCTTAGAATAATCTACCTTAGTTATAATTAATTCTGTCTTTTGTCATTTGTTTCTTCTAAATCTCTGATACCTTCAAAATATGCCCAATTCATGGATACCAATACATAGCTACTTCTCCTCTGCTATCAATGAATGCGAAAAGAAACCTCTGTTATCAACGAATGTGAGCATAAACCTCATATCATGACTTCTAACTCTATCAGTGTTGCCATTATGACTAATGGCCTGGGAATGGATGAACAACCTCCATTACGTCCCATTGCACTTTCTTGAGTGTTGCCAGAACCTCCTGCAGACTTTAGAGTGTTACATCAATCAGACAACTGGATTTTTTTTGAAATGTCCTACAGACAGGTAGCCCTTCATACAACATTTTATAATATTATTTAAAAATTTTAAAAAACATGTAAAAATCAAAATTTAAATTTCTTTTGACTAGTAAATTTCGCTGAGCACTTCTTTGACATGCTAGAGAGCTTTAGAAGGGTTGTGATGTGTTCAAATTTGAACACTGTGTGCCATAATTCCATAATATATTGTTGATTTATTATTTAATATTGATCCTCCTGTAGTAGGGAGCAGGTCCCTAGATTATCTCCTCCTCCAAATCTTCATAATATGCCCAATATTCTCACAATATTCCACAAAAATAAATAATATTAGGCACAAATATGCAATTATCCATAAACCTTCCTAATGAACATATTAAAGTTAAAAATACATTATCTAATGCAAAAAGAGAGGTTTAATGTGTTGAAGGATGGTGAGATGGGCCTTAATTTATGTCTAATTTAGAGGCCCATCAACAAGGTTGGCATGTATATCGAGATATCTATGAATTCCAAGATGTTTTTCTCCTGAATATTCTGATATATCAATATGACAACTTATCATGCCATTTTAGTCATGAGAAACCAATCACCACTTGATGTGTGGCAAATGCTAATGTGTCCCCTACTAGATGGCATGACTAGCGAGTGCCACATATCACTCATACTTGATCACTTAACATGTCAAATATGATGTTTTCGGGTGACACATGCCATACGCGCGACACTACCATGTCATCCTTCATTTTTTTATTACCACATTACCTATTTTCTTAGTTAAATGGTTAGTTGCCACTTGTCCTATGCCTATGTTATCATAGTAGTTTTTGAGGGGCTCCCGTAATGGTTTTAGAATTTCTTGCTAGGGGGCCTAGACCCAATTTACTTCCAACATGTGGGCTAGGTATTTTACCACCTAGTATTCATTTCAAACCCCCTCCCCCATTATAAATTGAGCTAGTAGGGGTGCAACCGTTCAAGGCTATCGATCCAACATGCCATGAGAAAATGAACACACTCATTATACCTTCGATTAACAAAAAAGAGACCGTCAATTGATGACCCATTTCCAGGGGTCATGCCATATTGGCCCTTTCCATAATGCTACATTATAGAAACTTTCGGGACCCAATATGCTGATAGACTTTTTCCGACTAGCACTCGGTCCTGGCTCCAATGGGGCCATGTGACTAGGGGGCGATATTGGGCTAGCAAAACTCTTTCCCAACACTTCACTAAACAAAAAGGGGAACTCCATCCCTAGAATCCCAAATATTTTCTATGTGAAGGGGCTAAGTCCCCAAATTTCCTAGGCCACTTAAATTTGTTCTTTAGATTTCCACCAACTTAAGAGTTTAAACGGTGAACTCTTCCATATTTATTATCAAATGTTATAAGAAAGCCTTGGCTTCTTGAATCTCTCCTTTCTAATCAAAGATTCCACTTTTACTTTTGGGTCCCATTATTAACAGAACCTTCTAATCCTCTTAGCAATCATAGGGCTTCCCTAGCCTCTCTAGGGCAATCTGGGCTTACTAATCCTAAACTCATAGAGCACTGGTAAATAACCAAAACTAAAAAATAACTAGGACTCCAGACTTATCAATCTTTTGAAACATACCATACATAACATGGATATATAAATAAATTCAAGCATGCTTATAATAATCACATAGTTAGTGTAGCCAAGGATAACCTCTCAAATCATGAAGATACAACACATGAAATTCTCATTTAACATAGATTAAAGGTTCCCATTTCACACAACATTCATATTTATCAAGGAACTCCTCTTAATAGTCACGTGGGACTTGCTAGCTACTCAACACGCTACTCATGCATAATCATTATGAAAGCACTATAATTATCATCCTACCAAGGCACACATACACAATGAATCTATCATATCACTTGAACAAGAAGCATTGAACAACATTTGCATTTCATATGCAAGAGATAAAATACACTTATTTGTTGTTCTTAAAATTGTTGGAAACTGAAGAAGGGACCACCACTCTCCACCCAACTGTAGGCATAACTACACTACAAATTTCTTGCAGCTAACCACACTTTAGTTGGATTCAATTTTCTGAAGGATTCTTTACTCAGGGTTTTTATGCCAAGGGTTCCATTTAGGGTATAGAGAATGAAAGTCAATCACCTACATTGGCTACAGGATAGGGATGCTACCACTCAAGCACTAAGTCTAGGATAATACACAACAAAATATGGTCATTGAGGGCCTACACAACATAAAGAGAGACCCATTCACTGCTCTTTATGGTTTCCTTGGTGATCATCCCTCTTTCTAGTGCTTCACATGCACAAACACAATAAAAGGGGTTGAGTTCTTCTTGGTCTGCCCAACTTAGGCAAAAGGTGCTCTCACTGGTTTTATCAACTATTGCACTTCAATCCTAGATTATGTGATCCAATGTCTAAACACAGGTTTACAGGGTTATAGGTTCACAATGGGTCTAGATTTGCACAGTTCGGGTGTTTGTCTTCAATATGCTACCATACTTTCCTTTGACTTCCAAAACTAACTCAATAACTCTCTTTTCTTTCTTTGTATTAGCACTATTTTATGCCTAAGGAGTTTGGTGTCTCCTTCTCGAGTTGCAAAGTCAATCAGGACTTTGTTGCAAGGTACGTAGCCCATGCTTGGGCGACTGTCGTACATCCTCCCTTTTTCTCTCATAACTGCTTTGAGAAATTGGTAGCTCAATAATAACATCATGGGGTTAGAACATTAAAATTAGGGAAGATTGGAAAACTTCCCAATCTCCCTCACGGGCTTCCTAAACAAGCCATCCTTCTAGAAATTAGGATTCATATAGGAATGTTTGTATTCAACTTTAGTAGTTTCACAGTTAAAACAAAATATATATTTACATCAAATTGTCTTGGCAGTTAGCCATGCTAACTCTCCAGTATTATCATCCTTTAATTACTTTACAAAACTTGGGGATTAGAAAAAGGGATGTTACATGGGGTTCTAAATTGGTGACCATTATGTAAGGAGTGCCTTAATAATATACCCATTCACCAACTGTTTTCAATTAATTTTGGTAAATTTTTTGTTTTACATTTGGCAAATTGAACCTGTTTTAAGGATTGGGTGGTGTTCAAAATTAAACATTAATTAATTTTAATTAATATTTATTTATTTATTAAATTTTGACTTAAAAAAATGATTGTAATGAAGAAAAAAATTCCTAAATTTTTTAGGATAGTTAAATATGTTGTTTTAATGATTTTCGATATCAAGTGAGCTCTACACAAGTAGAAGTAACCACATTTAGGATTTGACTTGAATACCACTTGCTATTTACAACCCACTTCCACTTGAGTTAATTCATTAAGTTAATGACTCTTATTATCTATTACATTGATTATTATTTTCACTTGAACACCCACACAATACATTCCACGAAAGAGGAAGATATTAAACAAGTCTACATATTCATCTATGAAAGGAGGCCAATTAAACCCACATATTTATCTAATAACTAATAACATGTTATGTTATTAGTCCCTGCCTCGCCTCGCAGGGACTATAGTAATTGCCTTGGATTGACATGTGTTGTCTTTCAATATTTTCCTAAGTTTATTACAATTTTATCCAAAGTTTGGAGCAAATGCTTAATATTCTTACTTTCCGTAAATTCAAAAGAAAAAATCTAATTTTCTCGCAATCTTATTTCTAATTTTCAATTGGTTGAGCGAGATTTGATGGGACATAATTCCCCCGGTGGAGGGTGTTTTATTTTTGGTATTTGTTAATGCTTGAAAATTAATTTTAAAATTGAAAAAGGCTAATTTTGTGTGTGGCCATTCCATCGTGAGTGCTTTGAGACTGACAGTGTTATGCTACTGCACTACCCAATGATGTCAAAAATGACGCAGTTGCAGGTCCTTCACGTAAACGAGGAGGGGGGAGAGGGAGGGGGCTACCAACACGGTTGCAGGTCCTTTACATAGGCGAGGGGAGGGTTGTTTGTGTGGAGCGTTCACTATGTGGAGGAAGCTCAAATGTTAAGTAGGCCAAGAATTTGACTTGAGCTTTAAATTCTATGCCACTTCTAAAACATAATCAACTGAGTTTTCATAACTATATAATACATAATTAACTGTGTGTGTTGGGACTCTAACATGGGTATAAAGGATCGGTCCCAATATACTTTTTAGATAACTAGAAGCTCATTCGATCAGTTCTTTCTTTTCCTCATCCATCCCATCCTTCGAGATACGAGATCTAAGTTGCTCATTCGTTTGGTACTGTCGCTCGGGTAATCAATGGATTCATGCCTCATTAACACCGTAGATTAAGTAGAGATTTAATGTACCAGAATGATACCCTCTACTGTGTTAATTTTATACCATATTACGCGCTTTGTAAAGTTTTGCAGCCTGCCACTAATCTTTTATAGGTCTGATCAAATGCTTCAAGAATCAAACGTTGTCAATTTAGATCAGAAGCTCCTCGCATCTTTTAACAATCTTTCATTTTTTCTTTTTGGTCTCTGTAGCATAATTTACATCTCAAGCACATAAAGCACAACAAAACAAAACGTTATTTATAAAATTGAGTCATTATAGAGCAAGCAAAGCAACGCAAAGCATTCAGTATTAAACTGAATCGCTAGAGAGCAAGCAAAGCAACTAGAACCAAAGAATTGAATGACTGTGAGTTCACTTTACTGGCTGCTCTGATTTTTACAGGGTTATGTTTGCTACTTTGTATACACCATACATGATCAATGCGAGTAGAACCCATCACTCTTGCACGTTATTTTATAGGGTTCCATGTGTCCATAGACGTGTCGTGTTATTGTATGCATATACATTCTCAATGCGAGTCGAACCCATAAAACTTCCATAAACTTACTTTCCTGTATGCACAATATACATGCTCAATGTGAATCAAAGCCATTGCCTCTATCATGTTATCGTATGCATATCGTGCCCATGTTATTGTATGCATGTGGACAATTGGAGTAGAACACATCACCTCTTCTCAAGTTATTATGTGCATGTACATGATCCATGGGAACCACACCCATCACCTCTTCTCATGTTATCCTACACCTATACATGCTCAATCGGAGTGGATTCCATCAGAAACCCATAAGCTTGTTTTATTGTATGCATATACATGATCATTGGGAGTCGAAGCCACCCACCTCTTCTCATGATATTAGGCTCAGTGCAAGTTGAACCCATCAAGAGTCTATAAATTTGTTTTATTGTGTGCATATACATGATCAATGGGAATTGAACCCATCACCTCTTACCGCGATTTGTTATCTAGAAGTTTGCGGGAGTTGGAACTTGGACTTGTTTGTGGTAGTCACAATGTGAACAAAACCATGATTTCAAGGAAACTTTGAAGTCATTGAAATTTAGAATTCAATAGTTGTGCCACTCTCTCAAAGTCATCGCATTGTGCGAAGGTTAGACTTTGTGCGGAGGTCCTCTGCACAAGGACCTTCGCACAATGAACTTCCTCGATAACGACATGTATTTCCATAATCAATTGCGATTTGTCTTCAACTGAAATTTTTACAATGCAAGTTATTTCTCTATGAACAAGAACACCATTATTCACTCCCACCAGCAAATTCGCACATCATGGAAAAATAAGTTCCCCGTTCAAAGATCAATAAGTCACTAGAAAATTGAAATGAAAATATTCCTTATGTTGAGCACAACATATCAAAATGAAAATTGTAGTGTGAATGTCTTTTAGGCATAGATACCACCATTTACTCTACAACAAACATTTTACTTTGTCGACCACATAATTAAATGCTTGCGTCGATAGATTTTCCTCTGTAATTGAAGCAGTCCATAAAGCAAAGCCTTCGCAATAGGTGGGCAACCTAGTACATAGATGTCAACAAGAATAATTTGATCATAACAAAATATCAGTAATGACAATAACCTCCACTATTTGTACAACTACCCATGGAAATAACCCAGTGTGGGTTTGACATTTGATCATAAACCTTGTGGAGAGTCGATGCCATCCT
This sequence comes from Pinus tabuliformis, assembly GCA_031772625.1. NCBI lineage: Eukaryota > Viridiplantae > Streptophyta > Pinopsida > Pinales > Pinaceae > Pinus > Pinus tabuliformis. The sequence continues at coordinate 1,620,964,801 of CM062819.1, forward strand.
ATTCGTAAGAGTTCTGGCAAAGATCATGCAGTCAAACTACCTTGGACTGGGCTTGAAAATTATTCCAAACTTGTTTAAATCATAGTGAGTTGCACCAATGTGCATCATCTCCACCACACAACATGCAAGGCCAAATGTCATAGGCCAAATGGATCCCTTCCTCGCCCAATTCACAAGGGCATCAAGCTTCGATATCATATACTATGTTGGCTTCGAAATCCTTATGGCCGAAGGGTTGTATGGAGTCGGAGCAGAAAACAAGGATGAACCTGTCACTTTGGGCATAGTCGGTGCAACTGTATGCAACATTCTTAATGATGAAATGATCCAAATTTATGAAGGAACAAAACGAATTATAGATATAAACAAAAACACAAAGCTACAACAAAAACAAAACTTCAATTCATTCATAATAAAGTATTGGAAATTGTTTACATGCATAATGGAAATAAACTAGCTCAAGCAATGGTAGCTTATCTCTGAGAAGAGATTGTAGAATTTCCTTGCAAATTCACACTGCTAATTGTAATTTACTAAAACAATCGACTTGAATCTGCTCTACTCATCAGTGGAAATAATTAAACGATCACGAAATCACAAAGCATATAAGAAAAAGAATTCAATCAACACATCACACAATGATTTCCTGGGGAAAACCACAGCTAAAAACCCTTGCTATTTGGATATTGCATTAGTCAGAAAATATGACAAGATTACAATGATTTTCTCAAGCTCGAGCAACCTTTGCACTATCTCTATCTTTCTCATTACTTCCTAGGTTGACTTTGGCCAACACTTAGCCAATTTCCTAGCCTTCCAAGCTCCTACTTCCTTGGTTGTTCAATGAAGAATTAAGCCCCTATTTAATAGGAATTTTCATCCATTGCATTGCACAGTTCCTTTAGGATCTTCCTCTGATTGCATGCACTATATGTAAAATTCATATAATTATACAACTGATAGCACACTGCCCTTGAAATCTAATCTCAACTAGATAACTCTCAAACCTGACATGCATGAGTTATTTATGAGTGAATCATCAGTTAACTGGTTGAACACATGAAGCAACACCCCACTGTTTGACCTCCTACTAGTTACTCCATCAGTTGGAACTAGTTTAACTGACTTTAGCTCAGTTAAACTGAATTGATTAATTGCAACTCAAATAAACTCAACCAGGGCTCCTATAAAGCAGGAGACACTCTATATGACTCAAGTTAGACCCTCAACTCGAATAAACTAAACCAACTAAGTCAAATTAACTTAGTTAACTTGTACAAGTTGTCTTGTGATGTGGAATTACAATTTTTCTCCTAATTTAATTCAAGGGAAAATTAAATCAAGATTTTTCTTGTTGCATTTTCAACACTCCCTCTCAATAAGAAAGGAATTCACATTTACCTTGATCTAGCACTTTTGGAATGTACTGCATGCAACACTTCTCACTGTTGTTATTGCTATTGCAACATCTGCAACTGAAAATGATCTGAATGGAAAAATTAGTTTTGTTGTGCTAAATTCCTCTTCAGATATTGTAAAAGTGCTTAAGGATTCATGAGGTTAATTGCAAGTTTTATCATGAGTGTTTGAGTGTTTTTATGTCAATTTCATGTACAAATTAATATAAACAAATGACTGAACAACAAAATATAGCATACATGAACATCACCAAAACAGTATCACAACAGCACATGATGAAGGAGTTCACCCCGCCTGGGCTATGTCTCCTTGGTCCAGCTTCCAATGGCTTGACCCTCTCTATTATGCTCAAAAGTGTGAATACATCAGTTTATAAATGCTCAAATAGCTCTGAAACCTGCTCCAATGGCTCTAGAATGCCCAAAAATGACTATCTAGCCTTTTTCTGCTCCTGAATTGGTCAAAAAACTAAAGAAGTTATGGCTTCCCCTAGCTCTTGCACTATTCGCTCTACAAATTTCCCCAAATCCGGCACTGGTCCTATAATTTCGCCCCAAATTGTGCTAATTGAGTGCCATTTTGCCCAAAATCTGACGCATTTTGTGGGTGCCTTAATTCGGCCTCTAAGGCCTTAACTCTGAAAAACATGGTCGTGTGGAGGCCACATGCCCAAGGGCCAAGGATAACCACCTACCCCCGCCGACCAAGCCCCCAATCCTCCGTCCACAGTCATGTTGAATGCATGCGCCCAGGGGTTGGCCCCTTTTTCGGATGTTGCACCACTTAAGGTTTAAATATATGCAACATATCAATATATAATAAGACATATAGTGGCACATTGGTAGTTGGCAAGGTTTTTTGGATAGAGGTCTAGTGTTCGACCCCCACCCAGTCCATTCGGCCCTTAACAATATTTTTGGTTGCCCCCATGCTGCCACGTGGTAGCCTGTGGTTGGCCACCAATCCACTAATGAAATTCACCCAAATCAAAACCAATGAAACCTTGTCACTTGGCACTACCTGATTCGCTGGAGAAAACACAGTTAGTTGCCACATCACCTTCCACGTCAGCCTGCCACATCAGCAGTACAGATTGTTGACTAGGTTGTCACAATTTTGCCAAATTCACATGTTTTGGAAAACGAGCAAAATATGTTTCTGGGAGCATACGGAGTCTGTTTAGCGCGAAATGAGTTGCGTCGGATTTAGGATGACAAGAACTACGCGGTCGTTTAGGTTCCACACCGATCTGAAAACTTTGAATTTTGAGCAAATTTTTAAGCACCTTATTAGAAAAGCATAAAAAAAAAAAACTAAATCAATTGTGTTTGTAACTATCTACTAGGAGAACTGTGTTGTTGCTAACTTTGCTACTAAGCCTCCTACTCTGCTATCAACACTGCTTTGCACTCCTCAATATCTAACTAGCATCGATCCTCCCCCTACTGAATACCATGGGGCCCCATAACAAGGTAATGATCCATGAGATAAAAAACACCTCAATGGATCATGCCCAAATTTCTGCACCCTTGGGACTATTGCTTCACATCGCCCCACCTCTCACTTGGAGGTATGGTTGCATGTGCTTCCTCTGCCCACTTGGCTTGGAATTTCCCCCTACTAGAGGCATCTCCTTGAGTGGATGTCTCCACTTGGCATCCTCTCTGCTTCTCCAGTTCTAGCTACTCCACAACTTGTTGAGGCTGCTTCTGAGGCTGCATGTTGAGAGGTAATTCATTCTCCCTCTCAAACACCAAATCTCTAACATTTTCCTTGCTCCTCAAGGCTTTCCATGCATATTTTACCTCAAGTGCATACAGGTTCTTGACTCGCACACTGATCTGTTTCACCTATCCTATGGCGATGTGTCAATGAAAACCTTTCCTTTACTAAATATCACATCGTAGCCATGGTCTTCTAATACCGCGACAGGAATAATATTCTTCTTTAGTCATAGAACATACATCACATCTGTCAGTCTGAGAGGGGAGCCAGACTCCCTCTGAAAAGTAACTATACTGATATCGGTCGCGCTATACCTTCCATCATCTCCAGCTCAATGTTCTGCTTGAGGTCTTTCTCCTCCAAGTCACTGAAGAGATATTTATTCTCCATCGTATGGAACGAGGCACCGCCGTCAAGATACCACATGCTTCCCATTATTGTGCTTTTCATGCATGCAATGAGAGTAAAATCAAGTTCGAATTGTGAAACTAGAGTTTCATCTGTCGTTGCTACTGCATGCTCCTTTTTGCTTACTTTCTTCTATGGACATTTCATGGCATAGTGCTCGAATTCATGATAGTGACAACACTTGATGTTGGACAAGTCTTTCTTCTTGCCCTCCTCGCCTTGGGACTTCTTTCCCTTAGCTTTCTTTTCTTTGCTAACTAATGCAAAATCCTCTTTCACTTCTTTGGATAAGGTCCCATCTCTGATGCTTCGTCGAATCTCTTCTTGCACCAAGTTGGACCACAAAAGCTACCACTCTGGAAACTTCTCCCCCCATTTACAGAATCTTAGTAGTTGTGCAAACTCTTTGGAAAGCCTAGAAGTGTTATGCTGACTAGATCATCTTCAGAAACTGTAACACCAACACTTCTAAGCTCATCTCAACACTAGGTGAACTTGGTCAAGCACTTTGCTATTGTGTCGCCCTTCTCCATCTTGATTTTCCTAAGTTTGTCCTTTAGTTCCAGCTTCATGTGGTGACTGGTGTATTGAAATAGGTCTATCAAGGCCTTCCACGTTGCATATGGAGTCTCATTACCGTGGAGGTTTGAGACAATATGATCTTGAACTCCTTCAAGTATAATCCTTCTTGCCTTTGCAACACATTTTATCCACTCTGTCAGATCTTGAGCATCAGCTATTGGAGGCTTAGGAATATCTTTGTCTATGAATTCCTTAAGCTCATTGTCTTCCAACACTGCCTCCATCATGTCCTTCCAAGCAATATAGTTTGAACTACCATCAAGGGCATATTCAAGTCTCAATCCGTAGAACGACATCCTGCTGGCTTTGAAGTATGATACTGCAAATTCGATTTCACCTGCAAAATACAAACTCATATTCTCCTCTTCTAGAGTGATTTCTGCTCTGATACCATGTAGAAATTCCTTGTAGATTCAAACTGCTAATTGTAATTTACTAAAACAATAGACTTGAATCTACTCTACTCATCAATGGAAACAATTAAACGATCACGAAGCATACAAGAGAAAGAATTCAATCAACATATTACACAATGATTTCCTGGGGAAAGCCACAACTAAAAACCCCTACTATTTGTATATTGCAGTAGTTGGAAAATATGAAGAGATTACAATGCTTTTCTCAAGCCTGAGCAACCTCTACACTATCTCTATCTGCCTCACTGCTTCCTAGGTTGATTATGGCCAACACTTAGCCAATTTCCTAACCTTCCAAGCTCCTACTTCCTTGCGCTTTTCAATGAGGAACTAGGCCCCTATTTAATAGGAATTTTCCTCCATTGGATTGCACGATTCCTTTAGGCTCTTCCTCTGACTACATGCACCATTTGTACAATTTGGATAATTATACAACTGATAGTATACTTCCCTTGAATTCCAATCTCAATTGGGTAACTATCAGATCTAACATGCATGAGTTATTTATGAGTGAACCATCAGTTACCTAGTTGAATACATAAAGCAACACCCCACTATTTGACCTCCTACTGGTTCCTCCATGAGTTGGAACTAGTTTAAATGACTTTAACTCAGTTAAACTGAATTAATTAAATACAAATCAAAATAAACTCAACCAGGGTTCCTATAAAGTAGGAGACACTCTACATGACCCAATTTGGACCCTCAACTAGAATTAATTGAACCAACTAAGTCAAATTAACTTATTTAACTCATACAAGTTGTCTTGTGATGCTGAATTATATTTCTTCTCCTAATTTAATTCAAGGGAAAATTAAACCAAGATTTTTCTTGTTGCATTTTCAACAGAGATGTGGTGGCTACATGCCTTTTGAACTATGTTACAATGAGATATGTAAACCATTTTATTATTGAGAAATAATTGAAAACACTAAACATCCAATAACCTAACCCTAGGAGATGAAGCGCCAAAATTTTGTGGGCCCCGTTAGGGTTAGTTGGTACACCAACTTCCGGGTCGTAACTTTGGCATACAATCTTCGTTTGACACATACGATACCTCGTTAGAAATATTTATTTGAGGACTACAAATTTCAACTAAAAACCCATTACATGAACCTTGGGTTTTCCCATTTTCCAAAAACAACGTCATTTAGGGCCTCAAAATGACTTCGGAAGTTTAGAACCTGAAAAAATACCAAAAATAGTAAGTGTGCTACAATTAAGGAAACTTAAAGAAATAGTGGTGGAGGTCCAACTGGAATAGGTCGGTGGCCACCAATATCCACTCGGACCATTCCTCCCCCTTTAGGAAGCAATGGACCCCATTGTATTGAGTGCCTCCATGAGATGGGAAAACTTCTGCTGAACTTGGTACCGGGAGAGCCATTTACCTTGATGCAAGAGTTAGTCAGCTTTGACAACCCAATACAGTTGGATCTTCTGTTGGCGAGTGGTCTTGATCTGTGTGTCTATGATCCAATTAGTTGTGGCTCGTTCCATGCAATTTGGGTTGAGCTCTATTGGTGTTGGTTATTCAGTAATGTCTAAAGTGTCCAACGGTGGTGGAAAGTATGGCCGGCGGTCCACATTGAAAAATGGGTGCAGTCCAAGGAATGAGGGAATGTTAAGCTCAGAAGAATTATCTCCCACAACCTTGGTGATGGTGTAAGGCCCATATCAGAGTGGTCAGAGCTTCTTATGGGCTTCAACAAAGGTGTTCTTTCTGCAAATGAAACCAAACATTGTCGCCCACCTAAAACTTATGTGGCACTTGATGTTGATCATGTCATTGCTTGTAGTTGGTATTGAACTTAACCAAGATCTCATGAACCTGTTGGTGGATGTGCTGGATGCATTTAATAAACTTGGTTGCTTTATCAACCTCATAATGTACATGTGCATATTCTGCTTGTGTAGTCGCACGAGGCATGGCAACATCAATCAAACACAATGGTTGAAATTTCAGACCCACTTGAAAGGGACTACGTCCAGTCGAGTTATGGAGAGATATGTTATAATTATGTTTCACATAGGGAAGACTCTCATCCTAGGTTTGTGGACGCTTGGAGTTGTACATGCGAAGTACATGCACTATAATTTTGTTGAAAACCTTTGTCCGACCATCAGTCTAGGGATGGAATGTAGTTGACTTAGTAAGCTTGGTGTCCAATAATGTCCAGAGGCTCGACCAGAATGTGCTAAGGAACTTGCTATCCAGATTTGATATAATGGTCTATGAGATCCCAAAATGTACCCACATTCGTTCAAAAAAGAGTTTGGTAGTGTCCTTTGTTGTGATACTCTTCTTACAGGTCGCCAATATAGCCATCTTAGAAAATTTGTCCACGACCACAAATACACAGTCATTACCATGCTTGGTAGAAGGGAGTCTAGACAGATAGTCCATGGAGATGGGTTCCTAGGGCTGGATGGGTGTAGGAAGAGGAGTGTACATGCCTTGCTTCTTGATGGTTGGATTGGCGATAACACAGGCAATGCAGGATCTGATATATTTTCCAACATGTTATCAGAGTTTTGGCCAATAAAAATATTTTTGTAGTACGACCACAATTCTCTCCACACCAAAGTATCTTGCAACCCGACTGTAGTGCGCCTCCCAAATCAGCTTGGAACTCTCCCTTGAAGGAACACAAAGGTGGCCCAAGTAGCATAATAATGTGTCATGGAGGTGGAAATCTAAAACTTGCTTGCCACCCACTAGAATTTGGTATGTGGGGGCGAACTCTGGATCATTTTTGTACAGTTGCGACCATCCAGATGTCTCGTGGCCATAAGAGTTGAGAACAATAGTTAGAGCTGCAACCAAGGGCTGACTGAGGCAATTTGCAACATGATTAGTGTTGCACTGTTTGTATTAAATTTTCAAGTGTAATTGTCGCATATATGTAGACCACTTCTAATGGTGATAGTTCTGCAACTTCCCTTATGTCTGTATAAACTAAAGTGGTTGGTGATCTTTGAGGATAACCGTCTCTTTCCCTATAATGTAATGCTTCCATTGTTGGCAACTCTGCATGATAAAATTCATCTCTTTATCATAGGTGGGGTACTTATGAATTGTATCGAAAAGTGTCTGACTATGATAGGCCATTGGATGCCCTTGCTAAGTGAGGACTATGCCAATAGCACAATCAGAGGCGTCTATTTCAATTTTAAATGGTTGTTATAGGTTTGGCAATGTGAGTATAGTTGTAGAGTAGAGGCAATGCTTCATCTCAACGAACACCTTTTGTTGGGACTCGGTCCAGGAGAACTTTGCTTTCGCTCTGCCCTTGGTAACTTGACTCAAAGGTGAAGTGATATGGAAAAATCCCAACATGAACCTTCGATAAAAATTGGCAAGACCCAAAAAGATGTGAAGCTTTGTTAGAGTGGTTGGGGTTGTCCAATCCCAAATGACTTGGATCTTAGCCAGATCCACATTCACGCCTTGCTCATTTATGATGTAACCCATATATCAGACCTAACTCATGCCAAAGGTGCATTTCTCCAAGTTGGCACATAGTTTGTTCTGCCTCGAGGTTTGAAGGACATATCGAATGTGTTGTAAGTGCTATTCCCAACTCTTGGTGAATATGAGGATGTCATCCATATATACGACCACGAATGAGTTGGTGAAGTGCCACAAGATGTCATCCATCAGCCTTGTAAAATGTGTAGGGGCATTTTCCAACCCAAAAGGCATGACAAACCATTCAAAAAGGCCCTCCTTGGATTTGAAGGTGGTATTCCATACATTTGTGGGCTCTATTGAAACCTGGTGATAGCCAAGAATTCGAATCAATCTTACTGAAATATTTGACTCCCTTGAGTTGTTCGATAAGGTCATCAATCCATGGGATTGGATACTTGTTCCTAATAGTGATTTTTTTCACTGCCCAATAATCAATGTAGAGCCTCCAGGTCTCACCATTCTTCTCTACCATTACAATCGAGCTCCCACATGATGAGGAGCTTGGTCAGATGTGCCCTTTTTGCAGCAGCTCCTGGATATACCGCTTGATCTCTTCATTTTCCATAATGGAGTGGTGATATATCAACCCATTGGGTAGAGGTGCTCCAGGAGTCAGATCAATGGAATGCTTTACCTAATAATGCAAGGGTACCCCTATGGGTGAGGAGAAGATGTCCTTGTATTCTTCCACAACCTTATCCACCTACTTCTACTACGTGGAATAACCCTTCATGGGGGCCATGGATGTGGACACAATCGTCCCTTTACGTTGAGAGAGAATCAGAAAGAAAACAAAGTTTCCGGTCTAGGAGATGATCTTACTGCATTTCTTAGCAGAGATCAAAGAGATGGCAATAGGCGAGGCTACTTATGGTATCTTGTGTAACTTATTGCCCAAAGTAATAATAATAGTGCAAGGCTTGGACTCATACACAACATGACGCTTCCACAAGTATGGTTGGCCAAATAATACATCACAAACTTCAAGAGTAGTAACATCACACAGTACCTCATCCATGAAGCGTTTGATTTTGTAGGGAAGACGACACTAATGCCTTATGCAGAGATCTCATCCTTGGTGGAGCCACCTAATTATGTATGGTTGCGAGTGTGGTGTGGTTGGTAGGCCCAGTCACTTAATGAAATTTGTTGAGATGAGGTTCTTTTGGCTCCCGTTATCAATAATGAACTACAATGGAGACCCTTTCACCAATGTCTGTGAGCGGAAGAGATGCTACCCTTCCTCTGGATCTTCGAAGTTGATCTTCTGGACCTTGATGGTGGCAATGGTGGCATTAGGCTCTACCTCAATAATTTACTTCCCCTTGTCATTCCCCTTGTCAAGGTTTGACTCGAAGTCGGAACATGCATCCGACTCGAAGGCTTCAACTCAGCCACTAGTGACTGCTTAACATGACACTCACTTGTGTTATGAGTGGAACTCATGTGGAACTCACACCACTTCTCTGTGTCCTTCTTCGTCTTTGTTGTGCTATTCTTTGTTGGTGGCTTCGATGGGTTATTCTGGGTCATTGTGCCTTGGATTTGTACTTTGTTCAGTGGTTTGGGGGTGCCTTTTCCTTGCTTCAGATTCACAGATCAAAAGTCTCACTTCTTCTATTTAAATTGTTGCTTGATCTTGACAACGTATTGGTAGGTGGCACAAAGCGGGGAGATGTCCAGGAACTCCATATCGTCCTGGATGTATTTTTGTAGATAGTCACGGTACTTGAGTTCCTGATGCCGCTAAGAATCCTTGATACCCAACTTCATGTGAAGGATATGAAAAATATTTGTGAACTTTGGCACGTCTTGGTCCCTTCCTTGCCACAATGTGGTCCATTTTATGTACTTATCTTCATAGCTCCCAACAGGGTGATACTTTTCCTCACTGGAAACTCAGAAATAATTCCAAGTGGGTGCAGATGAAAATAGTGAGGGTTCCCTCTCGTCCCTCTACTCACAGTAGGTTTCCCACCAATCCTTGACATGGGGGGTGGCTTTGAGGAGTGCAAAAGTAATATTTTCCCTATTGGAAAAATCATGAATTGAAAAATATCCTTCCAATAGATTTAACCATTTATCTACGACATTTGCATTTATCTGGCCTTCAAATATGGGAATGTCAAAGTTGACTTGTACCTTAAAGGGAGTGGTGCCTCCAAGGTGGCTGTTGGATGAAAATGCATCACCTGTGGGCATTTGCTGAAGGATCTGGGCAAAGTTATCCATCATCTCATGCCTTTGTCACTCGAGGGCTTCTTTGAGCAATATTTTGAAAGGATCTCCTGTTCCCTCACCTTTCTTTTCTTCCGCCAAGGGAGGCCATCGGGGTCAGCGAGGCCAATCTTTCAAAGGTTCAACCAGTTCAAGCCCTAATTCCTTATACCTTGACCTCATTGGGGACATGCACAGAAAAATAGAGAAAGCGCAGACTTCTCTAATACCACTTGTGAAGGAACATAATGAAATATAGATATAAACATAAACAAAGAGATACAGTGAAAACAAAATTCCAATTGATTAACAACAAAGTATTGAAAATTGTTTACATGCAGAATGGAAATAAACTAGCTCGGGTGATGGTAGCTTATCTCTGAGAAGAGATGTGGCGGCTACATGGATTCTGAACTATGTTAAAATGAGGCTCATAGTATTTTTTTATTATTAGAAATAAGGAAAAACCCTAAACATCCAAAAACCTAACCCTAGGAGATGAAGTGCCAAAAGTTTGTGGGTCCTGTTGGGGTTTATTGGTACACCAACTTCCTGGGGTCATAACTTTGGCATACGATCTTTGTTTGACGTGTATGATACCTCGTTAGAAAGATATATCCAAGGACTACAAATTTCAACTGCAATCCCTTATCATAAATGTTGGTTTGCTCATTTTCCAAAAAAAAATGTTGTTTAGGGCCTCAAAACAGCTCCGGAAGTTCAACACCCAAAAAACTGCCAAAAATAGTAAACTGCGTTGCAATTGAGGGAACTAAAAGAAACAATGGTGGGGGTCCAAGTGGAATGGGCGAGTGGCCATCAATATTCACTTGGATCACGAAACCGTACCTAGTCGAGTAGTTCTAGGAAATAATGTCATTTAAATCTCCTATTTATCTCTACAAAAATGAAACCCTGCACGTTTGAGAAGTAGATATGTAACTTTGTTATAGCGTTGAACCTAAGAGGAAGGAGAAACTCTCTAGATTTGTTCGTTAGATTTTGAAATATGGGGATGTATCTTCCACTGAAAATTGTGGCGATTTGTTCTACACTCAAAATTGTCGTGATTTGCTCTTTAGACTTTTACGAGAGTTGGAACTTGGACCCATTTGTGGTAGAGTCACAATGTGAACAAAACCATGATTTCGATGAAACTTTGAAGTCATCGAGGTTATTTGTTGAAGAATGTAACTAGTGTCGTTCTTCATAATTGTATTTGTCAAAAGAAAGAAAAAGAATTTTTTATTGTAAAAGAGATTGACTTATTAAAGCATGGGTTACATGTTTGGGTCAATGGTAAATATGTCAATAGGTCAAATGCCTCCATTGAAGGCTTCTAGGGTTAATTCATAAGTCCTTGTCCATGTCATAAAATTGTAAGACCCTTATTTGGCTTTGTAAAATTGCAAAAGAAACAAATTTTGTAAGACTAGCCTCCTCCACCAAGTCGGCTTGGTCTCCTCATCAAGTCGGCCTCATAAAAGGAAACCACCACCTTGAAGAAGACTATTAATAGGTGCATTCGACCATTTGAAGAAGTGAATAAAGAAAGTTTGGTTTGAAATCATTGAAGGAAAGAAAGGAGGGTGAAATACATACTTTGAAGGACTTCTTATCGTGAATAAGATTAAGTAAGGAAGTAAGAAGGGCCGAAAATATCTGTAGTGGAATCACGATGATTGCAAGGCCAAGCATGTCTGTCATGGAATCACGAAATTGCAGAACATAAAACTATGAAATTCTAGGACCAAGAAGTTAGTGCGAGCTCCATAAATTACAAGGTAGACCGATATTTATGTTAAGGAGAAGAGTTGTGTTGAATTAGACTGAAATTGGACTTGAGAGGTTGACTTGGTGGAGTGAAGGAAGTCATTTGTCTTAGTCAATGGATCTTGAATGTCTCAATCTGATTTGAATCTATCAGTGGAAGAGTTTGATTGGGCTTTCCCCTTCATAGGGGTTTTTCCCTGGTTGAGTGCCTACATCTTGTGTTCCTTGTTTTGTTCGTGATCTTCATTGTTTGAAATTTATCTTGATGATAAGAATATAATAATTTGAAAGAAGAATTAATCATAAGAAAATGTCAAATTATAAGAGAAATCAAGCTAAAGAATCTAAAATACACAACGCCCTATATTTCTCAACATGGTATCAGAGTTAAGTCTGTAGCATAAGGGCATCGAAGATCACTCTTGTGTGAAGAAGAAAGGGACTTATATCCCTTCCTTAAAGGATGAACTCTTAGAAGGGGAATCCAAGCCCTAAAAGAGCTCATTTTTTAACATAACTACAAGCCTATATATTTGTATAAAGTTGCAGACCTGAGCAAGGATAACAAAGAAATTTGAAACACTAAAAGGATCAAAGTCTCGAGCATAGATATTATGATTGAAAAAGATCTGAACTCTTTGTGCCACCTCAAAAAGCTAAATTCCCTGCAATTTTTTGGATGACCAATTTTATAGTCAAAGAGTCTCTTGAAGTTATAATAAGGAACCGAGACTCAGAGCATAAGTGTGTTTGGAAGAAAACATCTACAAAAGAATAGACACCATAGAACTTGCACATAGAACAATCACCATATATGAAGTTAATTTTAGTTCTTGTATCTATCCTATACAATGGAATAAAGGTCGAATATTGGTATATTGTAACATTTATATATACAGAGGAAGGAGCCTATAAAGTGGAAGACAGGTCGATTATAAGACATGTTTATGTCAACACAAAGAGTAGTCTATAGCAACTCTTCTTTGGAAGGCCTGTGGTGAAATTACAATCAACAAAAGGAATTTATATTGTGAGGATCTAACCAAAGGACCATAGAAATCATTAAAAGGCAACCAAATTTCAAGAATAGAAGCAAAAGGATAAGTCTATTTAAGAATGGCTCATTATAAAAGACTAGTGGAGAATCTTATTGAAACAATTATGAAATTGAAGCAAAAGGAAACTACAAATTGCAATATTTCTGAAGGCAACCCTCTTACCTTAGCATCTTGTCATGACATCTTCAAGATCCAGCTTAAAGGATCAAGGTAAGTAGTTGTAAGGTATGTATAATCACTTTTCTTATAGAGTTTGACTTAACTTCATTAAGGTTTTTTATTCTAGGGTTTGTAACCTTTTGATAAATGTTAAAATTCTCATAACCTCTTATCCTATAACCCAAGCTTGTTATTTTAGAAAGAAATTGGAAACCCTAGGTTTTGTCAAGTAAATGTTGCAGGTACATAAAGAATTATTGATCTTGTGTCATACTTCACGATAAGAGGGAGCTCTTCAAAAAGATGCTTTCACATTCTCACAAAAGCTAAGTATCATTTTTATTTATTTATTTATCTTTATCTTTGTTACTTAATCATTATTCTTTCTCTTGTATCTTCCTTGGAAAAACTAAGAATACAGGTATAAAGATTATAACTAAATTCAAAGGGAGATTTCAAGAAAGAAAATATAAAGAAGCCCTTTATGCTCCATAATGTTTGTAAGAAAAGAAACTCAAGGTATGTCTAAGACCACACAATTTGTAGCTAAAACTTCTTCATTAAAAGGTACGATTATTTTGAAATTTGCCTTGTATTACTAACTTTCTTATGTCTAGGGTTTTGAATCATAAAGATTCTTGTTAGAGTGATTAATCTCTAGATTGAATCTACCCTCATCACACTATCTTTTTCCATTTTTTTTCATTTTGGTGAAACCTTGAACTTTAGGGTTCACTATAAAACCCTATCCTTTTGATGCTTATGGTTTGTTGATAAATGATCATATGATAAAATCCTACTCTTTTAATGTTTATGGTTTGGTAATATCATAACCCTAATCTTTTAGGGTTTGTTATTGACGTTTAGAATATATAATGAAACCCTAGATTCTTAGGGTTTGGTAAATTAGGGTTTATGAACAAGACCCTTGTAATAGTTAAATGTAAGGTCCTAGGAATGAAACTCTAGGTATATGTGCTTCCATATAATTGAAACCCTAGTCTGGTCAAATTGTTGAAGTTTGATGTGTGTGTATAGGCTTTACGATAAAAACACTAGTAAGAGATTGATATAAGGAAATACTAACTAAACCCTAGATATGAAATGCTAACTTGATTGTTGATATACATGATTTAGTTTTATTGATGAAATCTAGGGTTTGTAACAAAACCCTAGTAGAATTCGACATAAAATTCTAGGGCATAATATTGAAATCCATAGATGTAAAATGCTCTCGCTATGTTTGGAATTGATTGGTGATATCTTAGGTTTAATTTTGATGGAATCTCGTGTTTGTGATAAAACCCTAGCAAAATTTGTTGTAAGAATCGAGGGTGTGAAAGTGGTAACCTTTGTTAATTGAAAATCCAAGTATAGTTTGATTTCTTATTTTGTAACCCTAAATGCTCCCATTAATAATGCTAACCCTATATTGATGCTCTTGTATATAAATATTTGTGCTTGGTTATACTTGTTGCTAAAGATTTGCACGTACATAGTCTTCAAGATGTTGAATATATTTGGTGATGACTTGATGATGATGTTGAACATGATGAAAAGAGGGAGTTGTAAAAATCTTGGTGATATTGAAGCATACATCACTGATGACCTTGTTGCCAAGTGAAAATAGAAGAAATGTTGTTCCAAAGGGTTGGATTTCTCCGATGATATGATGATGCGAAAAGAAAAAGAATGTGTGGTTGAAGTTGAGGAATTTATCCGTAATAAAAGCTTGGATAAATAAAATATATGCATCTCCTTAGTTGAGAGGGAGCTTGTTTGAAGAAAAGTAAAACTCCTCCATAGTTGAAAACATTATGTGAAGGCCATTATGATGTTTAAGATCAGAGAATAGCTAAATAATTACAGATGATTAATCATTTATATTCATGAAGTTGTAAACGAATTGGGTGCTTTGAAAAGTGTTGAGTCTGAGTTTGGTGTTGCGGGAAAATTGAAGAAGGAAGCTTTCAATGAGATGTATTTGGATAATACATTAAGAAATATCAAAATGATTGAGGACCCCAAAGGTTTGTGCTAAACATATATGTACATATACATTGAAAGTTTATTATTGATTGGGGTTCTGATTGTGCATGATATCTCCATAAGAAGGTTGAACATTTGAAGCATGCTTGGATTGGTGGATATATATGGTTCAATTGATAAGGAGAGATGAAGCTTCTTGGGGCGACAAGATGCTTGGGAGCACATCTGGTTGGCCTGTAATGATGTCTAGATCCCGAAGTAGAGAGGGTGGTGTTGGTATTGGAGCTATGACCTTGGATACACACCTAGATCCTTGGGTTGGTGTTAGTGTGGAAGCCTAATGGTACCTAAAGTAGCTAAAGCTTGGAACACACCTTAGTCCCACCTGATTAGATATCTTGGTCAAGTATCTACTTTGTAGCAATGCGTGTGTTGTGACTCTTTGTAGAACATATCATTTTGAGATCATCCTTGTACCTATGTATATATGTAATTATGAATACCTCCCTAGTTAAGAGGGAGTGTTGAAGAATGTGACTAGTGTCAGTCTTCATAATTATATTTGCCAAAAAAAGAAAAAGGAATTTGTATTGCAAAAGAAATTGACTTATTAAAGCATGAGTTACATGCTTGGGTCAATGTTCAATATGTCAATAGGTCAAATGCGTCCATTGAATGCTTCTAGGGTTGAGTCATAAGTTCTTGTCCATGTCATAAAATTGTAAGACCCTTCTTGGGCTTTGTAAAATTCTAAAAGAAACAAATTTTGTAAGACTAGCCTCCTCCACCAAGTCAGCCTGCTCTCCTCATCAAGTCGGCCTCATAAAAGGAAACCACCACCTTGAATAAGAATATTAATAGAAGTGCATTTGACCATATGAAGAAGTTAATAAAGCAAGTTTGATTTGAAATGGTTGAAGGAAAGAAAGGAGTGTGAAATATATACTTAGAAGGACATTTTATCATGAATACAATCAAGTAAGGAAGTAAGAAGGGTCGAAAATCTATGTAGTAGAATCACGATGATTATAGTGTTGAGAATGTTTACCATAGAACTACAAAATTGTGGAACATAGAACTATGAATTGCAAGACCAAGAAGATAGTGCGAGCTCCAGAAATTACAGGGCAGGCCAAGATTTCTGTTAAGAATAAGAGTTGTGTTTACTTAGATTGAAATTAGACTTGAGAGGTTGACTTGGTGGAGTGAAAGAAGTCATTTGTCTTAGTCTTGGGTATTGGTTGTCTCAATTTGATTTGAATCTACTAGTGGAAGAGTTTGACTGGGTTTTCCCCGTCATAGGGGTTTTGCCCTGGCTGATTGCCAATATCTTGTGTTCCTTGTTGTGTTCACGATCTTCATTGTTTGGCATTTATCTTGATGATTAATAATTTGAAAGAAGAACTAATCACAAGAAAATGTCAAAGTATAAGATAAATCAAGCTAAAGAATCTAAAATACATAATGCCCTATATTTCTCAAGATTATCAAGGAAGTTCATTGTGCGGAGGTCCTTGTGCAGAGGAGCTCCACATAATGAAACCTCCACACAAAGTCTTTTGACCGTTTTCCGGTTGTGAATCTGTCGACATTTTAACATGTTTTCCAACTATCACATGACAAAGTTGTTCAATTAATTAGTCGTTTAATTAATGAACAAATCATTTAAATACACAGAATTGTCAAAACCTTCCAAGACTCCTCAGAGCCATGATGCACATTCTTGTGACCCACTTTCCAATAAGGATTACATTGCCATGACCATATAGAAATTGTAAAAAAGATACAGAAACTGGTCTGGTCATTGATCTTTTGCATAAACCATAGGTACAATTTGTTATAATGTTAGTATCCAATGAATATTATCATCACGACATGGCGAAGTTTTATGAATTTAACCTAAGTGAATGAGTATCATGTTTAATGGCACGACATATTTTCTATTTTTAGTTAACCACTATTGCACTCGACTCTTTAAAACTTTATGCTTTTCAAACGATTAACAAATTTCAAGTCATTGAATAACTATAAAACTTCAAACTTTTGACTTATGACGGGAAGGGCTGGCTCTTTCGATGTGCAAACTTTGTTAACAACGAGCTACAACTTCTTTGCTACACAAATTTTGCACAACTGACGCGTTTACAAACTCTCAACAAACTCGATTTAAGTTGTTTGTGAGCTCTTTTGTTGTGCACCTGCTCGTTTCTTCCTCCAGACATCGACTCCTTCGCACACAACATTTTGTGATCCATTAGCGTTGTTAGTTACACATTGAAAAATAAAGTTCTTATCGATGTGGACATCAGATTTTTAATTGAAAAATAAAGTTCTTGTCGATGTGGACAACAGATTTCTAATATTCTTGTATGCTGCGAGCTTTGTTCCATCTCTTAACCAGAAGTTCCAATGTAGGCTCCACTCCTCGTGTGAGCAACTCCACTTTGAATATTGGTTGCAATAGTGGTGTTATTGTTGTCTGGAACTTTTAGAGGATTAAGCACAACATATGTGCCTTCGTTTACTTTATGCTTTATTCGTAACATTTTTACACGGAAAATCCTTATGTACTTTATTCGTAACATTTTTACACAGAAAATCCTTATGAAATGAGCATAGGCAATATTTCAGCAGGAAAAAAAAGCCTGTTTTATATTACATAAAAACATTACATATTTCAGATGATAGGGCTATCAAAGCCACTTTGTTCCATAATACTATCTATATTTAGCATGTACATATAACCCCATATTTACATATATACCATATACAAAAAGGAGAGCAAAAGCATATGAAAATACTTATCTCTTATTACCGTGTTTTGCCCATGAAACAATGTAGATTAATGCTACCCGGGTAGGAGAAGGCATCCAACTTCGATAGTATTTGTCATCATATTTATTTGGATGTGTAGTCCTTCTGATGAATCCAACAAGCCCTTCTTTGACATCCTGTTTGCATTCTGGTTGTAGTCCCGACCAATATGTTGTATGGTAGATTCTTGGAATGTGGTCCATAGCTTTTCAATTCGACGTAGCCAACCTTGTAGTGTATTCTATTGAATCTTGTTTTTTCCGATGATATGATCAATGATACAACAGGAATCCCCATAAATATGTATATGAGAGATGTCCATGTATTCTGTGAACCAGAGTAATCCCCACAATGTGATGGCTTCTGCTTTCATGCTTGATCCCCCTCCCACATGCCAGTGTATCCAAAACTCTTGGTCTTCAGAGAACCTAATCCAAACACCATAGCCGTACCTCCCTCCTTGTGATGCCCCATCAAAAAATCTTGCTAGGAAAGCAGTGCGTGGATCCGCCCCCTTGTCAGCCTTATCCTAGTGCGAGCTGCCCTTGTCATTATCAACACTGATCCATCAATTTATGTGAGTAAGTACCATATCTTCTTTCACCTTAACATTTCCGAATATATGTTGATTGCGCCATTTCCAAATCTCCTAGAAAACTACCAAGGAAAGCATCCTCCATCTGTGACATTGAATGCTCCACCATTTTAAACAGTTAGTTATGTTATTGTATTGCACATATGGAATGTTCATGTTAGTAGAAAAATGTTTCCATATGTGGACAGAACAAGGGCATTCCAGAAAAAGATGATTGCTATCTTCCCCCTCATTCCAACATAGGTAGTAGATCCCCGGCCCTTGTCAATTTCTCTTTTGTAGGTTGTCTCAGGTAAGGTTTTTATTTTGCCATGACAACCACAGGAACATGATGAGCTTGGAAGGCATTTTTGTATGCTAGAATTTGTAAAACCAACATCTTTCAGTGAGTTGTAGATTCCTCATGCATAGGTTGAAATAGGTATTCACTACCTCGATCTCCCCAATTTTTTTTATTCCTAGCCCAAGTGATCTGATCACCCCTACTGTAATGGCAAAAACCAACATTCCTCATCATTTCAGTGATTCGCACCCATTCCAGTGCCAATTGTCCAGGGTAATATTTCATTATAGGAAAAAATACTAATATTTTATTATTAATAAGCTTACAAAATTTACAACATATGAAATTCACACTGTGTCAACAACCATGCCATGGATAGTGCCTCACGACACTATTCCATGACAACGACGTGTAGTGGCAACACGCTGCCTTGATTCCTAGTTCTTGGCGGGCTCTTGGACTTGGCTTCATTCGATTGACATTTTACAATAATCAAGAACCACTGAGAAATTCAATGGGTATTGTCTGTTTAATCTCCGTGTTTCTATTGAGAGTGGTAATTTGGGTTGAGTAAGATGGGGCGCGTGGAGATAACATTTGGCAGCTTTGATGATGCATTCAAGTTCTAAGTGATGAAGACATATGTTGCAAAGTTTATCTCCACTTTGCTCTTCGTCTTTGTTGATGTCTGATCTATCATGGCTTACAATTCATTCTCTTTTCTATTGCACTTATTTTCTTGCACCCTCCTTAACGAAATTTGAAACATTTCTGATCACTTTCGAACTCGCCCAAGGTTGCACATCATGCTCCTCTGTGGTGTTTTTAATTGTATCACTTAATTTTATTGGGAAGCGTGTGTGGAGGAAGTTGTGCGGAGGTGGTTGTGTAGTGGAAGCAGGTGTGGAGGAAGCGTGTGCATAGGTGGTTGTGCAGAGGAAACATGTCGGGAGGAGACCGTGTAGAGGAAGCATGTAAGAAGGAAGTTGTGAGGAGGGAGTGTGTGCGGAGGAAGCATGTGCAGAGATGGAAATGCGAAATTTGGCTTTCATTAATTAGTGGTAGAGGCAAGGAGAAAAGTGTGAAGAGGAGGCTGTGCAGAGGAAGTGTGGAGGAAGCATGTGCAAGAATGCAAAATTTTGCTTTCATTAATTAGCGATATGCAGAATTTTGCTTTCATTAATTAGCGACAACGGTAGAGGCAAAGACTATACTACATTGCAACAAGCAAAAATGTAGAATACAAATTATTTGTAAAAAAGAGAGAAAAATTGAAATATTTAACATAATTTCACATGCCTAAGTTCCAAGGGTTTAATTCATCACATCTAGGGGTTATAAGGATCTTTGAAATGACCTCAAATTTTCTAAAATTCTAAAATGATTTGAAACTATGTATTTTATAAGTTTTTTTATTTTTATTTATTTTTTAATATGAAAGGAAATAAGATTTTTCAAACTATATGGATAAAAAATATCATTCATAGACACATTTGTATTGGTTTTAATTAATCATAATATGAATAGAAATACTAATAATTTTATGAACATATTACTTACATAAATAGCATAATATGCGAAGGAAGGTGCGTAACCAATATAAAATTATTTACGGGTTAGGAAAATAAGATTTTAAAAATTTAAAAATTATTTAAAAATTTCAAATATTTTAGGGAGTAGGATAAATAGTTTATATAAGCAAAATAAGATTTTAAAATTTTAAAAAATATTCTAAGAATCTAAATATATTAATCAATAAATCTAATTTGTCATAAGATCTAAAGGTATCTAGTATGAGTGAAAGTTTATCCCATTAAAAATTTATGGGTGGTAATATGATATTTTTTGAATAAGCATAATGAGATAGCTTGCATTCGTACATAATAATGAATGACGATTCTCTCTCTACTAGTTTAACAGTTAAGGTATTATAGATTCTCTCATTGTTTAAAAAATAGTCCTACATAAGGGAAAATCTATGCATTAAAGTAGTGCTCTCTCTAGAGAGGTGGTAAGGTAGTGGGTCTTAAAATGTATAATTGATATTAATGTGTCACACCAACATTACAAATTGACATGTACATGAAAGAACAAACTCTAGGAATAAGATAAATATAGTTTGTCATAAGACCTAGTACGATTTGGTACGGAGTAGGATAAATATAGTTTGTAATAAGACCTAGTATTATTTGGTAGGAATGAAAGGCTGCCCCTTATGAACTACGAACAAATTATTCCAAGTAGTATGACTGTTTTTAGATAATAGTGATGAGGCAATCTACATCCATAAATAATACTCAATGATAATTATCGTTGACTATTTTTTTTATTATATAAATAGAGCGACTATTTTGTATTATATTATAAAGTTGGAAAAACATGGGCAGTACCATTTACATTCAAGATTTTCATGAGCCATATCAAAAAGCCAAAGTAGCCATTTCCTATCTTTCTTATTGTTGCGGGCCTTCTTTTCTAAATTGGTACATTGAAACTGTCCAAATATCTTACAAAATTTCCCCAATAGTAGTTTACACCTACAAAACATAAAAATAAATCTTAGTTTGCCTTAGAGGGGCTTGGGTCCATGTCGAGATTTCCTTCCTGTGGTACCTTGTTTCCAAGGGTTGCAAAGATCTCACCTTCTGTTTTGTAGTGCCTTTCTGTCTGCATATTCGTACCTGGTTCCAACAAGCCTTGTTCTTTCTCCTCATCTGATTCCCAATCCACAACCTGGTTTCTTATCTTCATCATTAATAACTCTGACTCCAATTATAGTAGGCGTCACTCCATTTGTGCACTAAGCCATTCCAATTGTGCTTCGTCGCCTTTGCCCTGTCAACCTTCTCCTTTTCCAACAGTTCCAATCTCCTATCTAGCATTCTGTACATCCCCAGTAGATTCTTAAAAACCTTCTCTGACAGCGTCCTCCAATGCTTGAATTCTTCGGCTATATCTCTATCTGCCATCTCTACCAACGACCACTTCCACAACAAGGTTCTCCACTCTACAACCAACCAGTTGGGCTCTGTCTCAAGTTGTCGTCCAATATTTATTGCCTCCCCTTCTTCCCGAGAGGAGGATTCTCCATCTACCAACATTAATTCCATCTAAGAGAGAGCTGTCACTCCTAATCCCCCGAGTGATGAGTCGAGCTTTGAGCAACGAGAGTTCTTATGAACATTAATGTGATTTGCTTTGATGAACTCCATCTCCCACATGTGCTAAACTTGAGAGGACTACCAAGCTTTTAATTTGGGTCACCTTCTCTTACTGTTAATCCAGGTGTATATCCACTGTGCATGCAATGCCACATGTGGTAGACAAGCTGAGCTATGAACTGTCTTCTCGATCTTTCATTTATGTGATGTAGTGTTTCTAGCGGGTTGATTGCTTTGGTTCCCATTAATTCTACTGTCAGAGAATGTGATTCATTCGAGTTCCCAAAAATCTTTATTTATTGAGTTGGGTTATGGTATTGGCCCAGATCTCTTTTCGCCATCCTGCAATATTATTACTCCTTGTTCTACGCGCTTTTCGCCATCCTGCAATATTATTACTCCTTGTTCTACGCGTGTACCTTGGTTTACCAGTGTGTTTGCCTTCGTGTCAAAGCATATAAGGACAAAGATGAAGTGGATATTTTCAAATTGTGCCACCAACAATGTTATTCTCCAGACAATTGGAGGGAAGTTAGGTTGTGGTCTTGAAGTCGCCTTTAATCCCTACCTAATTATCATCATCGAAACCCTTAGAATCATAAAATTTTTGATTCCTTGATCTTTTACAAATTCTAAACCTTTCTATAATGCCTAGAACTTTGCCTAGTTGGTTGTTGCACATCCTAAACCCCATAGGAAAGTGTATTCCATTTGTTCTTCGAGGCTTTGTAATGCTCCTCCCATAATCCTCTACTAATTTACTCATTAAATAATAATAAAATTTCCTATTATTTTTATTTAAATAATAATTCCAAATTAATATCATTCCAAGCAAAGTGTTATACTAGTAGACTAATGAGTGCAATTGATATCAGTGTCACGCCAACCTACACCAATTGATTTACTCTACACACATACATTGTAGCTAGGGCTGTTACCTCCCCCCAAGAAGACGGGTGTTGCCATGGTCTCCACTCTAAAAGTATAAACATAGAGAAGCGTCCCGAAATTAGAAACATTCAAAATTTCAAAACGCCAGATCCGACTTACTGGAGCAGCTTGATACCACATCGAAACCAGCGTAATTTAACACCAAATCAGAGTTACTCGACCAGCCTGACAACACATCGAAACAAGCGGAATTGACATTTAAGATTCGAGTTCTGCTGTAAGAAACAGAACAGGAGTTAGCTCCGAGAGTCAGTGATCGATATGGAGGAGGAGACGAAGAAGGTTACAATTAATATAAAGAAGATGGGATCAGCTCGGCCTCGTCAATTGCAGATACCCTCAACAATTAAGGTAAGCATTCCCGTTTTATTCTAATGTACATTCTCTCCACGTGCCTTCAATTTCATTATTCCTCACGGCCCCTTCGAATCTTGAATTCGCAGCCCCTCTCACAGAGATCTTTATGGTAGAGTTTAGAAGCCAATTCCGTCCTTTCAACCTTGCTAGCCTGCTGAAGTTCATTCTCAGCAGTTTGCCCATATAATTCTCTATTCATTTTCTATAACTGACTTTTAAATTTGGAGCGTTGTTTCACAGTAGTTCTTATTTATAAATTTTTAGTATAAAGGGTGTCCTAAAGATTACCAGAAATATTTATAACCCATTTCGCCCTAATTTCTTGAAACCAACCTCGACCAACAGACAACTCCGCAAGCTTCTTCTCAAATGTTGATGCCCCCAATTACAACAAACACGGGCTAAATATCTGAATGCTCAAAGTTTCTGCATAATTCACGAAAAAGAAAAAAGGAAAAAGAAAAAAAGAAAGACAAAAAGAACAGGAGATTTTTGTTTTGGGTTCAATGGACCCGAAGAGGATGGACGCCACTTAATCTGTTGACCCAGCAAGCCAACTGATAACAAAGACACGCATAGATGTTCAGCATAACGAGAATACACAGATGAAATTGGCATTGAATAATTAAATTTATTTGAAACAGTCAAGGGGGCTTGTTTGATCAATGAAAGTAGGTGCTGTTAATGCCCACATCAGGGTTGATGTGTTTGCTCCTTGAGGCTTGCTGGTGCTGGTGCTTATGGTTGCCGTCAGGGCCAGGCGCAAGTCCTGGGCAACTTTAATGGAATAGATACCCTGATTACGGCCTTTTAGCAGAAAGCTTCTGATTAACTGGCTACATTATTGCAATACTCTTGGAATAGGCAAACACAAAGTTGCCGAGTCGGGGTAGAAGGAAGCTTTAAAAACAAATTATTTGAAAGACAATAATAGTTCTCCGAAACAGGACCGGCACAATTAGATTGAGTAATGCTCCAACACAATATAAGACTGATAGTAAGATGATGCCATACACTGTGAATCAAAGATGCACGGTATTTTATGCTTTGGTTTTTCGAGTCAAACTGCGTTAAAGTTTTTTAGAGCTTCCGACTATTTGAGTAATCACATTTCCCATCTTCAGGGGAACAGTGGAAACATATGCTTACATCAAAAACTTGAAAGTGATGCAAAGCTGTAAATAGATATTGATTAAGGGTTTGAACCTTGTGCTGAAAAATTAAATTAATTTTTTATTTTTATAGGGTTGGTTTGACGAGGAAAAGCTTGGTTAAATACAACAAAAAAATGGGGGAAGGGTAAGGAATTTGATTGGTTCTGGGGGTGAATTCCATTTAAAAGCCTAAAAGCTGTGAAGAAGGGAGAGGGAAGAGAAACTTAGAAATAAATATTTATTGAGGGGGTGGGGGCAGTGGGTTGGATGGAATTATAGTTGAAAACCGATTAAAACGATTACTTGTGGGAACTGCTGACGGGAAAGAAGGCAGGAAGGGTTATTTTTTTCTCCAGTAGATCGTAGACACATGAGAGCAAGGAGGTTCTTGTATAAGGGGGGTCCTTAACTTATACTGGCGGATGAAGGATCTGATCACTGGAATGGTGGTACCAGAGTGGCTTAACTTGTTCATTGATACGGGTCACAAACGGTCTAAAGAAATCCTTAATTATGTAAAGGAGACGGTGTGATGGAAAGGAAAAACTTTGGGGGCAAGAAAAGATAAGAGCGCATAGATTTGGCAGAATGGAGAGGTAGGCGGAACATGGAAATGTTTTCTATCACTCAAAACTTTATTCTTCAGTGCATAGGGATCAAATGAAAGGATATGTAGGAGAAGGGAGCAGCCTCAAGCAGAACAATTCCAGGGAGGGAGGTGGGACACCAGCTCTATAGCCTTATAGAGTCAGGCTGGAAGACCAGATCTCAGGTACAAGTTTTGACGATCCCCCTGTACTACTTATTGTTGGAGAATCTAGTAGGGCAGCTATTTAAACAATTCTCCTTATCCTTAATAATTGCTTGTGAACTTTAGTTATCTTGTTATTGTTCTTTGTTAGATTTTTTCATCAAACAATTATCAAGAGCATAAACCATGAAGATCATAAAACAATAGACACAAGAATTAGGCTCCACTCTAGGGCAAAACCCCTCCAAGGGGGAAAACCTAGTAAGAATCTTTTCTCTTCTTATAGAATCAGTTCAAATGAGAAATCCAAGACCCAAAGACCAAAGTCAACCTCCTCCAAGCACCAAGTCAGCCCTCCAATAGGATCTCTTCCAAACAAGACAAAAATCTCCTCAAGTCAATGTAGTCAAACTCATCCAAAGATAGTCAAACCTTAGACTTCGACCCCTGCAATAGAAGTTTCAGCCTCCCTGTAATAGAATTTTGGACCTGCAATTATGTCTGCAACTTCGGCCTCCTGCAATCCTGAAATTTTCGCACGTGTGAAATCTTCTAGGGCAGATTTTCTTCGTTTTGACCTTTCCTTCTTTTCTACTAGACCTTTGACTTATTCTTTGTCTTCTTCACTACTTTTTCTTCCTTCTTCTTGTAAAGATCGAACTGCAGAAGTTTGTCCAAATGAATTGAACTCATCTCCTTTATATAGCCTTCACATGTGGTTGAATAGGCCTCTCCTAGGCCAACTTATCACTGGCAGGGCCAACCTGTGCTTGGAGGTCTTTTTGACTTTCCAGACACGATTTTTATTTTTATTTTTTATGTTACAACTTTCCCAAATGTGTCTTATAAAATTGATATTGATTCTCTTGACTCATGACAATAATTCTTATGACATGAAAAACCCTAGAAGCATGAAGAACATGCTTAACCTAGTTGACCAATCAAAAGAAGCATGAAACCCATGCTTGAAAATAATAATTTTTCTTTATCTTTTGTTTGTTACATAAGATATACATAATGACATGAGTACAATGACAATTATGAAGACTGAAACTAGTTACATTTTCCAACACTCCCTCTTAACTAGGGAGGTATTCATAATTGTACAACTGGTACAAGGATATTCTCAAATTGAAGAGTTCTCATAAGAAGAGTCGGATTGATAAGCCATCTTTAAGAATCAACTTCATAACCAACCTTGTCAACATAGTAAGACCTTAACTTGACAAGCTTTATTTAGAGCATAATGCTGGGAGGTTTTACATGAGACACCACACTACCTCTTAAGGTACATACCCCATCCGGATGTTCACTAGGTATGTCCTTTTTGGACTATTCTTATCTTGGATTCCTGATCTTCAAAGAGTATCGGTCTTCTTCGACCACTCTTATCTTGGATACCCTCAAAGAGTGTCGGTCGACTTCCTATCTTGGATTCTTTATCCTCAAGGAATATCAATCAAAGTATAGTGCATGACACATGGAGAATATGATGTCCAATATCACTCCCTCTCAACTAGTGAGGAGATCCTCATTCCCTTTTGATTAGGGAATAGATCCTTGCTCCTTAACTTCCAAGGAGGCTTTTAACTCCCTCTCAAACATAGAGGAGAATTCTTACTTCCTTTAAATTGGAAAGTCACAAGCTTTTTAGCTAAAGAGCTTGTTTTCATAAATACATCAACGACCAGTTCTTCATGGATGTCTTCAAGTACTAGCTGCATCGTTCCTCCTTTTCCTTTGCATCTCATCATATTGAGCTTCTATCCTCCTAGATGTTATGGAGCCATCTTCTTTCCTTTAATCTTGTGATAGGGTTCATGCCATCAATCTTTTATATTACTTTCCTCTAGTCATCATCAATAAAGGCATTATATTGAGCCCACCAAAGTAAGGCTAATCATAGCTCCCTCTAAACATGAAAGTGATCTTCATTGTTATCGAAACATGAGCATTAGGTTATCTTCTTATATTGCTACCTTTCAATCCCAAGATGATGTAGACATCTTGACCACATTACCAAAGCCATCCACTCAATCCATATGTTCTTTGAATTGAGTTCAAAACCAATATTTGTATTTGCCTCAATTGTTATTTTTGTAACATTCCTTCAAGTAGCAGGACTATATACCAACTAGATAACCAATACCAAGAATATCAATATCATAATTACCTCATTATGATGGCCTTTCATCAGAATATCAGATTCTGCTTACTTATTTCTTTTGAGATCAACATCTTTTCGTATGGTCCTTCTTCATTTTGTACAAGAATCCTTCTCCATGCATTCACTTTTAATCATGGTGCCCATGGAACAAACAAAGCTACAATATCTTCCTTGGAGTTGTCATTATCAACTCTCTTTCTTAATGTAGGAGACCATATTTGATGTTGATTTATGCCATACTATTTTGCGAGAGAGTCTTGATATTTAGTTATGCCAAATTTCTTCTTCTAAGCATCGAGTACCCATATGGAAGACTTGTCGAGCACATTCTTATAACCAACTCTTTTTGCAAGATTCTTGTAGGTATGAACTCTACCTTCTAGAGAAGAGTTATTTAAAAACATGCATACGTCTGCTTCCATACAACCATCTAGCCATCTTTTGAATGAACTTGCTTCCATCCTTATCAAAGATAAGTTTCCTTCATAAGAGGGGAAAGACTTTAATTCTGCGTTTCAAACTGTCATTCGACCATCAGCATGCCTTCATCCTTCAAGACTACTATTTCCATACTAGATGGAATACATACTAGTCATGTCATAATGCTTCTTTTAAGAACCTTCCTAAATGATGGTTCTTATTGGAGGATCTTGATGATCCTTCTTTGCAAGATGACTACCTCTAACATTATGTTAGAAAATGCTTGGATGAACTATAATGTGCAATATGGTCAATCTTCTCATTCTTGTAAGCTAGATGATTCCTTCCAAAGCAATTTGATCACGTAGATTCTAATTCCTCTACTATTATATGCTTCTTTCTATGATGCCATGCTTTACAAAAAAACAAGACTCTTCTACAGTATGCAACGGTGTATGCTACTCTACTTTCTAATAAAAGAAAGACAAATTGCAAATGAACATGATAGTGATGGAGTTTCCTTTCGTAGTAAAGACCTTGGGCTCTTCTCTTTTCAGATTCTTCTTAGGTTCTCCCTTTTCTTCAGCTATGTGAGCTTCATTCCTTTCCTTTCTTTTGTTGTTTTTCTTGTTTGGACAATCCCTCTTAAAATGTCCATACTCATTGCATCCAAAGCATTGAATCTTGGGCATATCTTGTTTCCCTTTGGACTTTCCAAACTTCCCTTTCTTCTTCTTCTTGGATTTTACGACAAAGGCTTGAGACTTCTCATTACAGTGTCATCCTTTGCCTTCAATCTTGTTTCTTCCAAGACACATTGAGCCCATAGTTCATCAAAAGGAGTAGTATCTTTTCTTGAGTAGACACTAGTTGCAAAACTGCTCCATTCTAGTGGCAAAGCATTTAGTACACAAGTGGTCATCTCTGAATCGGAGATGACTTCCCCAAGCCCTTGCAACTGGTCCCTTAATTGTGAGATCTTCATGAGATATGTGGCCATATCTTCATTCTTTGATATCCTTGTTTTATATAGTTGATTTCTCAAGGATATTTTCTGACCTGATGTACTTATAGAGTACAATTTCACCAACTTATCATAAATTGTTTTAGATGACTTCAAATCCACAACAAAGGCACTGAGATGATCCTTTATGGATTCAATAAGAATCCTTTATGGATTCAATAAGAATCCTTTGTGCCCTCACTTCTCCCTTCTTGTATCTTGTTAATTCTTGAGTCTCATTTTTTGTGAGCACCAAATCAATCCTCTTCTTCCATGCTAAAAAGTTTGCTGATCCATAAAGTTTATTTCTCTCCCTGCAAAACGTAGCCATTTGATCTATGTATTGAGACATGGAAAATACTATGGTAATTACTTGTCAAACGAGTGTTCTTGTTGATGATGCCTACAATTACTTTGATGCTTTCAAAGCCTTTCAGGAGGCTTCAAAGATGTCCTAGAGTGATGACTTCTAGGATGCCAAAATACTTGATGCTTCCTTCAAAGATGTCTTCCAATGAGCCTTCAAATTGATGACCTTTCAAGAGATAGATTAAAAACCTTCAATGGAGAAGTTGCAATTGTTCCTTTAAAATGATGGAGTGCACTAGAGAGCCTTCAACAAGAGCTTGTAATCTTCTTCCTTAAATGAGAGTTTGATTTTTCTTCCTTAAGCCTTCCTTTGATGAGAGCTTGATGTAGTATCCTTTGAGCCTTTCCTTGTGTCCTTCTCTTATGTTCCTTCTTGCAAATAATGTCCTTCAATGAATGTCTTCTACTTATGCCAACAACAATGATCTTCAAGCTGCCTTCTTCTCACCTAAGCTCTGATACCATGTTGGAGAATCTAGTAGGGCAACTATTTAAACAATTCTCCTTATCCTTAATAATTGCTTGTGAACTTTAGTTATCTTCTTATTGTTCTTTGTTAGATCTTTTCATCGAATAATTATCGAGAGCATAAACCATGGATATCATAAAACAATAGGCACAAGAATTAGGCTCCACTCTAGGGCAAAAGCCCTCCAAAGGGGAAAACCCAGTAAGAATCTCTTCCCTTCTTATAGAATCAGTTCAAATGAGAAATCCAAGACCCAAAGACCAAAGTCAACCTCCTCCAAGCACCAAGTCAGCCCTCCAATACGATCTCTTTCAAACAAGACAAATTTCTCTTCAAGTCAACATAGTCAAACTCTTCCAAAGATAGTCAAACCTTAGACTTCAGCCTCCTACAATCCTGAAATTTTCGTACATGTGAAATCTTCTAGGGCATATTTTCTTCATTTTGACCTTTCCTTCTTTTCTATTAGACCTTTGACTTCTTCCTTGTCTTCTTTGCTGATTTTTCTTCCTTCTTCTTCTAGATTTCGAACTGCAGAAGTGTGTCCAAATCAATCGAACTCATCTCCTTTATATACCCTTCACATGTGGTCGAATAGGCCTCTCCTAGGCCGACTTATCACTAGCAAGGCTGACTTGTGCTTGGAGGTCTTTTTGATTTTCTAGACACAAAAATAAATTATTTTTCATGTTACAATTATGAAGCCCGGAACTAGTTACATTTTCCAACACTTACAACACTTTTGCTAAAGCTAGATGGTAAATTTTGAGAATGCACACATTTCTGAATACTAGCAACATAGATTTTATTATATACAAAGTCTCTTTTTTCCCAGGTAAAATATCCAAGGGAAACTCCTCAGGCACTTCCCTTCCTTCCAAGGATCGTACTTAGGTTAAATCCTAGTTTTTTAAGGGCACAAGACCAAGTCAACAACTCATGAATAGATCAGATCATATATAGCTTATCAACAATTGACTCACTAAGAGAAAACATGTTACAAGGCCAGGTCAACCACTCATGAATAGATCATATATAGCTTATCAACAATTGGCTCACTACCAGCAAACATGTTACAAAGTGGGGTTTGAACAGTTGAACCTAGGTGGGGAAGGTAACAACTTTTTCTCACAGCCACTCAAGCTAAATCCAATTGACATGTACAAAGTCTTACTGTATAAGTATAGCAGACTAACATAAAAAGCTATCTCTCAGCAACAGCAGGAGATTTGAGTGAGAACTTAAAGCTAATCAGATTGGCCATTTTATATCATACTCTGGGAAAAGTTGCAGCCCTTTCCTGCATGTAAAGCTGTGTTATTTGTTAATTTAAATTCTTTTTATATACTCTAAAAGAACACTTAAAGCACAGTCATAAAGACCCAGCTGAAAAAAATGAGTCATATCAAACTTTTACAAGATATTCAAATTAACAAGTTGCAGACTCCAGAGATACTGTAATAGCATTTAAATGTTTCATGCATACCTTAGAAGTTCGCACTTATACACTCTTATAGTGAAAACCGGGAGCATAATGATTAATCTGCCAATCTATTTGATAATTCTAAATTTTGGGCTAAAATATTATGGATTTTATAGCATAATAGTAAATAATTAGAAAGTATTAAAAATTAGTCTAGACGGTATTTTGGAATAATAATGATAAAATTCCACCAAATACATAGAAAAAATTATAAAGATAGTAAATCTTATAGATGGAATAAATAATATTTTCTTGTTCAATACGTTTTTGAAATTTTTCTAGGTATCAGACTTGCGAAGGTTGGTTGGATCAGAGGTCAATTTGCCAGTGGAACGTCTGAAGCTTTTCTTACATGGCGCAGTTTTACAGGACATAAAAAGTGGATGTGAAATGCATGCCAACCTTAATGAGGGTGGTATGTACAAAGTCATTATTTATCTGTTTACACTCTTGGAAAGCGTATCTCTTTTCATAGAATAAATAGAAATAAACTTGATATCCTAGTTATTAAATTTCCCTTTTGTCATGCTCGTTGCTCATGAAGTACTTTGTGCCTTTTTGGAACTGTCACCATGTCAAAGCTTTCCTTAATGAGGGTGGTATGTACAAAGTCATTATTTATCTGTTTACACTCTTGGAAAGCGTATCTCTTTTCATAGAATAAATAGAAATAAACTTGATATCCTAGTTATTAAATTTCCCTTTTGTCATGCTCGTTGCTCATGAAGTACTTTGTGCCTTTTTTGGAACTGTCGCCATGTCAAAGCTTTCTGGGATTATTTACAAGATCTTCACCCGTTTCTCTTCAAGCCCCGTGACTTGGGAAGTGGCTAACATTGGTGATATTTGTTGTTCTTGATCCAGTTTCACTGTTTTTGTTGACTTGTGCATATTTCCCAGATTAAGATCTCAGTTACTAGTTTAAATCGCAAATGAAATTCTCCATAATTCAGAATCAATTATTTAAGATTTTTTTTTCTGAACTTCTACCCAGTGTAAACTCCATTGAACTGTTAACAATTAAGGGTTCTAACAATTGCTGTACTCACAAAGTTGACTAGTTCAATTTTTTGTAGTATTGCATTTTTCCTTTTAACAATGGTATTGGCTCTTTAAAATTTTATTTCAAACAAGTTTACCATGTAATGATACTGCTTGCACATGGGATGTTTAGTGCGCATGGGAAGATTTTCATGTTGTCTTCATATCATCTAAAGGTTGCAGCTTCCTTCAAAAGATCAACTAGCATCCATTTGTGCTTTAGTCCTATATAGAGAATGCCATCAATAGTGTTTTGGACTGGATGAAACTCCTAAAGCCTAGTTATGGTGGTTGTATTGATTCTTGAGTATGTTGTCGCCTGAAGTGTACACTCAAAGTGACAATCTTGAGAGTAGGGGCTGTCACTTTGATCCCTACTCACTCCGTTTAAGCTATCTCCTAAAAGCAGGCTAAGGGGGTAGTCCCTGAACACAGAATGATGAGGAACCTGTTGAAAATCAACAAGTCTAGGAGATACAAATGAATGTCCTAGCAACTTGGTTTAAATTATATGGCAAGTAAGATTAATAAGCACATACAATTAGATTGTTTGAGATATATTAGTGATAAACCAGTGCCTTAGAATTGAGAAATACTTGTACAACAAAGATCAATATGTCAAGTTACTGGATAGACAAGCGCTGCAAGGATGATATGCAAGATCAATCATAGATGAAATGCAAGATCTAACTGATTCTAATCTAAAGTGAAATGCAAAATCTTGGTTATTTTTAGTTAGATGCCTAATCTAAGTGAGAGCCTTCACCTCAATTGTTTTGAAGCAAGTCTCGCACAAAATTGTAGAAAGAAGTCCAGGGGAAGGAGGCTAAGGCCTCATTAACGATACCTACCTTGGAGTTCTAACGATCTAGATGCCTCTGTTCCTACAAGGGATTGCCCGCTAGAGAACTGCAAGGTCACTTGTTTTAACCTTATGCAAGGGTCAAGTGTCGCAAATTGGGAGAGAAGGTGGCCCTAAGTTTCTATCAACCAAGCTTATGCTTGGAGGTAAATTTTAATTATGCACTTCTAATCTAGGATGAGAATGCAATAGTTGAGCCAATTAGAGATTCGCTTCAATGAGATTACAATTATACTTAAATGCCTCAAACCAATTGTAACCTAGATAAGATAATTTTATTAATGTCCAACAAATGACCATAATAGATCAACGGGACTGTCGGTTACAATGATTACATCATGCCAAGCCGGTGGACCAAACGGTCCCCTTTAACATTTCTTTTAAAAAGCAGAAAATACATCTATAATCTAAGTAAATGTAAATGTAGAAGCTAGAAGTTGTCGGCTTCGAAACAAAGCATTGCGATGAAGCAGAGAAGGAGAAGAAGAAGAAGGAGCGATGAAGAAGGGAAGGAGTCTCCTGCACAGTTCCTACTCCTAACATCCGAGGTCGAGAGAAGAAAACTGAGAGAAGCTTGTCAAAGTCTGTTGTCCTGTGGGCATACTGGGCTGTCGCTGCTGTCGCCTGGAGGTTCTAGGGCGCCTCCTAGGGGTGGATCCAATCCTAGAGCACTGGTGTAGTCTAGTGGGTCGGCCCCCTCGGGACCGCACTGATCTGGTCTCAGCGTCTGCGGGTCGGTCAATGGTTCTTTTGGTGCCCCGCGCTGATGGTAGTGCCCTAAAGAAGTCTGTGATCTTCTGCGTGGTGTCCGATTTGGTGGGGGGCTGAAGAAAACAGGACCAAAATCTGAAGGCCTCCTGGAGATAAAGTGCAAGGCATCTTTGATCAACATATCTGAGGAATCTGGTCAAAGTCTGAGAAGACCTGAAGAGACAATGGTGTTGGCATTATGATACTTATGTTGTACTTGATGGCAACCCACTCATCTAAGATGATAAATTATAGTGCAGCAAAGTTCACGCACTTTCATGAAGATAAAAGTTTCTTTCATGTAGAGAAAAGTTCACGCACTTTTATGCAGAGAAAAGTTTATTTCATGTAGAGAAAAGTTCACGCACTTTTATGCAGATAAAAGTTTATTTCATGTAGAAAAAAGTTCACACACTTTTATGCAGAGAAAAGTTTATTTCATGTAGAGAAAGGTTCATGCACTTTTATGCAGAGAAAAGTTTATTTCATGTAGAGAAAAGTTCACGCACTTTTATGAAGAGAAAAGTTTATTTCATGGAGAGAAAAGTTCAAACTTCACGCACTTTTATGCAGAGAAAAGTTTATTTCATGTAGAAAAAAGGTTTGATCTCACGCACTTTTATGGTTGGTTCATGGTATTAGTTCGACAGTTTTTGATCCTATGGTTTTGGCCCGTGGTATTGCATCCAAAAGTGTTGATCTCACGCACTTTCATGGTTGGTTCATGGTATTAGTTCGACAGTTTTTGATCCTATGGTTTTGGCCCGTGGTATTGCATCCAAAAGTGTTGATCTCACGCACTTTCATGGTTGGTTCATGGTATTAGTCCAACAGTTTTTTGATCCTATGGTTTTGGACCGTGGTATTGTGGAAGGCCTAAGACTATAAAAGAGGAAGGAGATCATTTGGCAAAGCATCATCGAATGAATTGAATATCTAATAAGTGCTAGATCTGAAATATTTGTGATTGGGTTATGGTGCAGATCTGGATCTGAATGAAGGAGGAACCTTAGCGCATAAAGAAGGATAAGTTCTTTTGATGGGTCATAATCTTTATGCTTGAATAATAGTATCTTTGCATGTTTTTGATCTGTTATATGAGGCGCATGCTTGATCTATAAATCTGACAATCTGGGTTAATTAGTGTCTGAATATTTGAAAGAAGGAATTATCCTTTATAGAAGAAAAGAATATGATCATTGATACTCTACAATTTCAAATTGATGAAAAAGAAAAATATCTTGAAAAGTTAGAAGGTGAAATTGTTGGCCTTAGAAAAGAAATTGAGAAAACAAAGGCTATTAATCTTAAGTTTGTCAAAGGATCTGAAACTCTGGATGAGATCATCAATGTACAACGTTCTCCGCTAAACAAGACAGGTCTGGGGTATAATGGAGAAACATCTCAAGCATCCACCTCAAAGAGTTATCTTGATGCAGCAAGAAGGAATGAGCAAAAGCACAATGGAGATCACCAGGTAAAGCAGGGATGAATTACATCAAGAACGAACAAAGACTATCAGGTAAACCAGGGGCAATCTGTCTTAAGGATGAACAAAAGCTACAACCAGCCACAGGTAAAATCTTCTCAATTTGCTTCAAGAATGGATGACAATATAAATTACAATCATTTGGCCGGTAGATTTGATAATCGCAGAAGTTTCTTCAATGGGCAATGTTTCTCTTGCCATAACTGTGGTCACAAAGCAGCTCAATGTGTTGCATATAAAACAATCATGACTAGAGAAGCTCAAAAACAAAGAAGTATGATCGGGATTACAAAAAGGACCTATAACAACTTTTCGGCTCTTGAAAATGAAGTTGAATGTTCTATTTGCAATAACTTTGGTCATGAAGATTCTGAATGCAGGAGCAGGTTTCAGCAGACAAAGGAACAAGCCTCAAGCACCAAAACATGGAGAATAAAGGAACCACAAACATAAAGATGTGGGATAGCATTTTATGCAGAAGGACAAGAAAATCTATGGTACATTGACAGTGGATGCTCGAAACATATGATAGGTGATAAAGAAAAACTTGAATCATATTCTGCTTTAGAAAAGGGAAAGAAAGTTTCTTTTGGAAATGATACTCCTGCAGCTATAAAAGGAAAAGGCACTGCTCAGTTAAAAGAAAAGGTCAAAGCTGGAAATGTTTTGTATGTTGATGGATTGAAGCATAATCTTCTAAGTGTCAGCCAGATGTGTGATCAAGGAACCGAGGTGATATTTAGATCAAACGGATGTCGTGTTCGTGATCTTGATACAGGTGAAACAGTGATCAAAGGTAGAAGAACTCCAAATAATCTATACATATTTGAAGAAGGACAACAACAATGCTATTTGAGCAAGGATGATGAACACTGGTTATGGCACCGGAGGTTGGGGCATCTAAGCTTTTCACAAATAAGGAAAGCATGCAAATATCAGGCTGTTCGTGGTCTTCCAGATATCAAAATTCCAGACAACACCATATGCAAATCATGTCAGTTTGGAAAGCAAACCAGAACTAACTTTCCAGAGAAGGAAGGATCAGCTAGCATGCCTCTTGAGCTAGTCCATACAGATGTATGTGGTCCATTTAGGAAAAGGACACCTCGAGGAGAAGAATACTTGATATTATTCATTGACGATTTCTCCAGGTTTGTTTGGTTAGGACTTATGAAGCACAAAGACGAAGCATTCGAGAAATTCAAATCCTTCAAAGCCTTGGTTGAAAATGAATCAGGTTACAAAATTAAGTGCCTCAGGTCTGACAGAGGTGGGGAGTTTACCTCAAATGAATTTTTCGATTTCTGTGAAGAACATGGGATAAGAAGGGAATTCTCTACAGCTAGAACTCCTCAGCAAAATGGAGTGGTGGAAAGGATGAACAAAACAGTCCAACAAATGGCCCGTGCTATGCTTGATGAGTCCGGAACTCCCGCAACTTTCTGGGGTGAAGCTGCATATGCTGCGGTTGTTATTCTCAACAAAACAAATGTCCGAGTGAACAGCACTCAAACTCCTCATGAGCTCTGGTATGGTGAGACTCCTTCGGTAAAGCACTTCAAAATCTTTGGGAGCAAATGCTATATTAAGAATACTGATGAGCAACTTGGCAAACTTGAACCTAGAGCAGATGAAGGCATTCTTCTTGGTTATTCTCCACACAGCAAAGCATATAAATGCTACAATAAAAGACTTGGAAGAATTGTTGACAGCATTGATGTAGTGGTTGATGAAAAGGGATACATTCCTAGGCAAGTAAATCATGAAAATATCGAAGAAGATGAAGACTACCCTCA
Source organism: Pinus tabuliformis (assembly GCA_031772625.1). NCBI lineage: Eukaryota > Viridiplantae > Streptophyta > Pinopsida > Pinales > Pinaceae > Pinus > Pinus tabuliformis. The sequence continues at coordinate 1,621,001,940 of CM062819.1, forward strand.
AAGACAGAATGATGAAGAAGAAGAACCTCAAGAAGCACCAGAGGAACAGATAAGGGTAGAAGAGAAGACTCCATCCCGGTACATTCAGAAGAATCATCCAGAATCTCATATTTTGGGGTAGAAAGAAGCAGGTGTACAAACAAGAAGAACAATTGCAGAAGCTTCAAGCTATTTGGCATTACTCTCCTCCACTGAACCACAAAATGTAAAAGAGGCATGCAAAGATGAATGTTGGGTCAAAGCAATGGATGAAGAACTTGAGCAGATAGAAAAGAACAACACTTGGGAGTTGGTTCCTAGACCAAAGGATAAGAATGTTATAGGGACAAAACGGGTCTTCAAAAATAAGTTGAATGAAAATGGGGAAGTAATTAGAAACAAGGCAAGACTTGTTTGTAAAGGGTATGCGCAGCAAGAAGGAATAGATTTTGAGGAAACTTTTGCTCCTGTTGCAAGACTTGAGGCCATCCGAATGTTCCTTGCTCTCTCAAGCTTTCAAAAGTTCAAAGTATTTCAAATGGACGTGAAATCAGCCTTTCTGAATGGAGACTTAGAAGAAGAAGTATACATTGAGCAGCCAGATGGTTTCATTCTTGGAAATGATCCAAATCTTGTATGCAGACTGAAAAAGGCTCTCTATGGTCTTAAACAAGCTCCAAGGGCTTGGTACTATTGTTTGGACAAATATCTTCATCAACAAGGTTTTTCAAAAGGATCAGCAGATAGCAATCTTTATATAAAAATTGAAAATGACAAATTGCTAATACTTGTTGTGTATGTAGATGACATTATCTTTGGCAGCAATGAAGAATCTATGAGTCAAAGCTTTGCCTTGGTGATGCAGAAAGAATTCGAAATGTCCTTGCTTGGAGAATTGACATATGTTCTTGGCCTGCAAATCCAACAAAAGGAAGGAGGGATCTTCTTGTCTCAAACCAAGTATCTCAAGCAGATTTTGAAGAAATATGGCATGGAAGATGCAAAACCAGTATGTACACCCATGGTCACAGGATGTAGCCTCAGTGCAAATGATGAATCAGCAGCAGTACATCAACCAACCTACAGATCTATGATTGGAAGTCTACTTTATTTGACAGGTACCCGACCAGACATCATGCATGCAGTGGGAATAGTTGGAAGATTTCAGGCAAATCCAAAGGAAACTCATCTTCAGGCAGTAAAGAGAATCTTCAAATATCTTCAAGGGACTCAAAATTATGGCTTATGGTATCCTAGAGATACAGATCTCACACTTCATGCTTATACTGATGCAGATTGGGCCGGAAGCGTGGATGACAGGAAGAGAACAAGTGGTGGTGCATTCTTTATGGGTTCCAGATTAGTATCTTGGTTCAGCAAGAAACAGAGTTCGATTGCCTTGTCTACAGCTGAAGCAGAATATGTTGCTGCTGCATCTTGCTGCACTCAACTCCTTTGGATGATGCAGACCTTGCAGGATTTTCAAATCACTTGTACACCACCCATCTCCATCTTATGTGATAATACAAGTGCAATCAGCATTTCAAAGAACCCAGTCATGCATTCAAAAACCAAGCACATACCAATCAAGTATCACTTTCTCCGGGAACAAGTGCTTGAACAAAAGGTCAAGTTGGAGTATGTTCCTTCTAAGGAACAGGTTGCTGATATACTCACCAAACCATTGCCTAGGGAGACCTTTGAATACCTCAGGCAAAAGCTGGGGGTTGTTGATGCATCATCTTGTTGTTGAATCTCTTCTGATTGTTGGTTGTACGCAAGGTTCATCTGAAGTATATGCGTACATGTGCTGGGTTGCGGATTGGTCAAAGATCGAATGGCACAGGTTCAGGGGGAGCATATCATGCATTGTTGGCATTATGGAGGAAGTACAGAAGGAGATCATGGATGCTGGTCTGAATATTGCTGCAGTACGTCTCTATCTCTCTTTCATGGTCATTTATGGTGTTTGATGGATTATGGTTCTTCTTTGCAGATCTGGTTTATAGTCAGGGGGAGCATGTTCTTAGGGGAAGCATAACCCTTTGCCCTTGATGTCAAAGGGGGAGAGTGATTGGTTGTTGTTGCCATCAAGTCCAAAGGGGGAGATTGTTGGCATTATGATACATATGTTGTACTTGATGGCAACCCACTCATCTAAGATGATAAATTATAGTGCAGCAAAGTTCACGCACTTTCATGAAGATAAAAGTTTCTTTCATGTAGAGAAAAGTTCACGCACTTTTATGCAGAGAAAAGTTTATTTCATGTAGAGAAAAGTTCACGCACTTTTATGCAGAGAAAAGTTTATTTCATGTAGAGAAAGGTTCACGCACTTTTATGCAGAGAAAAGTTTATTTCATGTAGTGAAAAGTTCACGCACTTTTATTCAAAGAAAAGTTTATTTCATGTAGAGAAAAGTTCACACACTTTTATGAAGAGAAAAGTTTATTTCATGGAGAGAAAAGTTCACGCACTTTTATGCAGAGAAAAGTTTATTTCATGTAGAAAAAAGGTTTGATCTCACGCACTTTCATGGTTGGTTCATGGTATTAGTTCGACAGTTTTTGATCCTATGGTTTTGGCCCGTGGTATTGCATCCAAAAGTGTTGATCTCTCACGCACTTTCATGGTTGGTTCATGGTATTAGTTCGACAGTTTTTGATCCTATGGTTTTGGCCCGTGGTATTGCATCCAAAAGTGTTGATCTCACGCACTTTCATGGTTGGTTCATGGTATTAGTCCAACAGTTTTTTGATCCTATGGTTTTGGACCGTGGTATTGTGGAAGGCCTAAGACTATAAAAGAGGAAGGAGATCATTTGGCAAAGCATCATCGAATGAATTGAATATCTAATAAGTGCTAGATCTGAAATATTTGTGATTGGGTTATGGTGCAGATTTGGATCTGAATGAAGGAGGAACCTTAGCGCATAAAGAAGGATAAGTTCTTTTGATGGGTCATAATCTTTATGCTTGAATAATAGTATCTTTGCATGTTTTTGATCTGTTATATGAAGCGCATGCTTGATCTATAAATCTGACAATCTGGGTTAATTAGTGTCTGAATATTTGAAAGAAGGAATTATCCTTTATAGATCTGCACGCAGGTTTCAGGTTGTTGAAGTAGCGTATATCTTTAAATTATGATCTAGCTGCCTCTGTCTATTGCTGCAGTATTCTGGGTTCAGAATTTGGTGTGTGGTTACTGTTACTGTGTTCTGGGTACAGCTGTCAGAGAAGTGTTTACTTGATTCAATGGTAATTGGGAAAAGGAGATTGTTTGATGCAGATATACTTGATGATTGATTGATGTTCATGGATCCAGTCTGAAAATTCATGAAACGTGGTCCCTGGAAGAAAGAGAAGGTTGTAGCCTTCAGTAGGCCAGCACCTACGTACTAGTATCTTGGCTAGTACAAGAGCTAAGAGGGTTGTAGCTCTCTGCAGGTTGTAGCCTGCGTACTGGTAAAGGACTGCACTAGTACAAAATCATTGTAAAAGGAGTTTCTTATTAAAAGAAGATAGAGACATATTGCAGCAGGTGGTTTTAACCCACATTGGGTTTCCACCTTATATCTGGTGTTCTTTTGTGTGACTATTTGCTTTTCTTGTTCCTGCTCATTATTTTATGATACTGACATACAAAGTAATGATCAATATTTGAAGATTTATTCAAAGTATAAATAAGGAAGATATATTGAAAAGAATTTGATAATACTGATTCACCCCCCCTCTCAGTATTATTTCCAACAAATGGAAACGACCTCGAATCTCGTAGTAAGCAGGGCATTCGAAGATGAAGTGTGTCTCTGTCTCTATCTCCTGTAAGTGACAGAGCTAGCAAATCCTATCCGCCCTATCGATGTGGTGATCTGTCTCCACCCGAAGTCTATGAGACCCAACTCTGAGTTGCCCGAGGGGGATTCTAAGGGCATGCATCCAATGCTGGAACGTGTACTGGGGTCTGATGATGAGCCCATCCCTAATCTCAAGGCAATGCTCTGCGTAGAAGGCCATTTTTGGACTCAACCCATTGGGAGGATTGGTCCATGTAGTCTGAATGTATCGTCTGTAAATATCCTCCTTAATGATTGGGAAGGAGGTGGCCTGGAGCATTCAGAGAGTACTGAAAAGGAGGGAGATGGTCATCCTGGATTCCTGAAGCCTCCAGAAGCTCTGTCACACGGGTATACCAACATTTGGATTGGCTTGTCTGCATATGGGCGATGTTCTCCGAGGAGCAATATGCTAAATATGGGTATCTGTCACGACCCTTCCTTGTGTTTGCTAGGCCTCGGAGCCTGTGTAGGAGCGACACTAACCTGAATATCACCTCTAGGCGGAAAGGTTGAGCCCCGAACTCTGCTAGAATGATGTTATGAGGAACTGTCTGCTTGCACCTAATGAAACGACGCAAAAGGGGGGTCTGGACCTGCTCCGCTGAGGCCCAATCTGACTCTAGGAGAGAGGGACCCCAAATCTCTGAGCCATAAAGCATTGTGGGGTGAATCAAAATGTCCATGATGCTCATTTTGGACGAGATGTCCTGGAAATGGTGCCGGAAACACTGCGTCTCTAGAACGGCTAGGGAGCCATACCCTTTGTTGATCCGAGGCTGAAGGGCTGGCCGCAGGCTGAAGTGAGGCCCTGAAAACTGAACTCCCAAATATGTATAGGTGCTGACAATCTCGATCTCTTCTCCTCTAAATAGGAAGTGGAAGTCTGAGGTTTTCTTGACTCCATTGAAGATAATCACTTTGGTTTTACCCAAGTTCACAGTTAGATGCCTCCGGTCACATGTTACCTTTCAACACAAGATTACAAGAATGCCAAATGCAATGAATGAAACACCCCAAGATTATTCAATGAAGCAATACTATTACAGTGGTTTTAATATGCTTATTAGAATAACTCTTACACACATAATGTAGCATTTAGGAACAGAAGGAACTTCAAGATTTTACAAGCACAACAAGATGAGCACGATGAGATTGCTAACAATGATTAAACAATGCAATGCAACAAGAACTAATCATGCAATGATACTTCTAACAAGAGAGAAACACAAGAAATAAGGTTAGTGATCTAACAAGCTATCCTCAAGATAAGAGAGAAACCAATGCAATCTACTATCTAATACACTTCTTAGCACACAATGGTCAAAAGATGAATGCACCAGACCTTGAGAGATATTATTGTCAATTAGATCAGCCCACTGTCAACAAGAGATCAGTCACAAATGAAAAAGCACAAGAGCTAGAACAATGATTAGGACTTTGTAGTTAATGTGTGATGTCTTTAGGTGTTTTTAGGCTTATTATTGTTAGATTTTAATGTGATTAGACCACTTTATGCTTTACTTTAGATCTGATTGTTACGACAACCAACAAACAGGCTATGGTGGGAAAAGGAACAAGGCCTCAAAGCCTTGCGGACTTCCTCCAATGAATGATACACCAAGTAAGGAACCCAAGAGCAATTGAAGTATGCAATATAACTCCTCCAAACTCAAATGCGAAATCTGCAACCACAAGTGTCGGCTTCAGAAATGACAAGATCAGACCTTCAAACCCTAAAAAATTGTTTTTGGACCCCAAACAAGTAGTGAAGCCCTTCCAAAACACCTGCAACCACAAAAATGTTAGCCCTAAACTATTTATAACAATGAATTGGATCTCCAATTGCGTGCGACCAAGGCTAGGAAGGCTCTCTAGCCTTGTGGCTAAGGTGAAAAGGGCCTTTAGGCCTTGCGGCCAAGGCTAGAAGGCTAGATTGATGGGTCAACAAGAGACCAAGCTCACAATCCCTTTCTCAAATGAATGCTAGGCCTGTAAAACCAATGATTAGTCCTCAAAAATAAGTATTTCAAGCCTTTATGGATAAAAAATTTGCAATGACAAACTTTCAATGAGAAAAACACTTGAAACCCTTGCAAAAAAAAGTGATTAAGCCTGCAACAAAGGTTAGACCAGAGAAGAAACAAATGCAATGAATTTGTGGTACCTCCAACCCTTGCATCTAGGTTAGAGGACATCTATTAGGCCTGCAACTAAGCCTAGTGAGCTTCAAAATGCCAGCGGATACCTTCAAAAAGCAATCAATTCAGATTTAAGCCACGAAAATATGATTATATCCACAAATACTTGTTTGCAAAACCTTCACATGATAAACCTTTGTGAAAACCCTGATTTTGCAGTGAAATTATCCCTTCTAGGGTTTGCAACCTCCACAAAATGGCTGAGTATGATAGATCTTGGCCTCTAGAGGCTAGATCTGGCCTCAAAACTTGAACGACCTCTTCCATCAGCTGGATGACTTCCCTGAAGTGTGATTCAATGCCCAAACTATAGTTGTTAGGGTAGGTGAGGGCTTGCTCCTTCCATGAATTCGAATTAGCCTTTGATCTTATGATGGAACACCTGCAAAGTCACAAAAGGCTAGGCTTCCTCCAATATTTATAGATAAAATTCAAATTTGAAAAATAAAACCCCTTTAATTATTTACACTATTAAAAATAAAATACAAGGGTTAGTAAAAAAAATTACAAAATTATGTACAATATTCACAAAATAACAATTACAAGCTCTAATAAGCAAATCTAACTTTATTGCACAATTAAATTTGAAAATAATTTGAGGAAGATAAATTTTTAATGAAATTCCATGGCCAAGTTACTGCATACAACTCGTTAGATAAGCCTTGGGAAATTTAACATTATGGGCTTTTAAACTTGTTGTCTTGGGAGTTGGCTGGTCCAACTGAAGACTTCCTCTCACGCCCAAGATCTGAATATCAAATAATCTCTACACTTTTGAAATGAAGTTATTAGATCACAAGGGGCCAAATACACATTAAAACCCCCAAGATCTAGAGATACTTGCTAGATTGAGTGAGTTAGTACGCTTTTCTAAACCCAGTACCTAATGCAAGATACCTATGCAAATAGGTAATTCAACTACTGGCAAATAAATAATAATTAAGAACTATATTCAGTAGAGCATTAGAGCACGATTCAGAACAACATTACCACAAGAAGCAGAAAAGGAACACCATTGCAAGATAAACCCCCAAAGACTTCTAATATTATTATTGCAAAATAGAAATTACATCCAACAACTTGACTCACAACTTGCTTCAGATTTTTCGTTACAAGACCAGAAGATATCACATCACATCCTCCATATGAGGAGCCTTAGGCTTCCTTATATAGAAAAATGAGAGTTCTAGATCCCCTCCAAGTGGAAAAATGGCTAGTTTGCCCTGATCCAAGGCTTGATCCTTGTCAAATTAATTTTATCCTTTTACAATTGCTGCACAAATCTCCAAAGAATTTGATACCCTTGAAAAATGAGTTGGATGGGTCAAAATCGAACTTCCTGGTGCTTTTGATCCCTTGGAGAATCTTCAAAAAATAGAATTGTCATAACTTGTGCAATTAAATCAACCACCTGGTCCAAGAAATTCGATTTGTTGGAAAAAATAGTCTTTCGTGTCCAAGGAATTTTTGAATCGGGACATTCTTCCTTGGAAATGAGGCCTTTTTAATTTTGACTTGATTTTTCCCTTTTGAAAAAGGTCCTCAATAATTTCTTGACGATTTTTTCCACTTGGAGAGATTATTTTTTTCTCTCATTTTATTTTTTTGACAATTTCTAGCTATCTTTATTTTTATTTTTTGTTTTTGCCCAAAATTAAATAAAGAGACTCAAGAGGGGATTACACATATTTTTCCACCCTCTAAGTGGGTCTAAAAAATATTTTGGCAATGGTGTCTAACTATGAGTAACCATTCACCAAAAATATTCCTAGACAACACTTTTACATCAAGATATTACAATAATCACCCATAGAAGGGGAATTTTACAATAGACACAACCTCTTAGACTCAACCAAATTCTGCGACACAAGACACATGATCTAGTATGATAAAAATACATAGACTCAATAACACTAGGACTCACCTAAGACCTTACCAGAGAATTCCACTCTAGCTTTGGGGGATGCTTGGGAGAAAAACTCTGCTAATTATTCGTGTTTAAAAACACAAATAATTAGGGAGGTTAAAAAACTCCCTAGAGTGAAACCCTTTGTTAAGAATCAAAGGCTTACCTAGGTGTTGTTACATGGCTTAATAGTCATACTAGAATCATTTTTACAATAATTTTGCAGAATTTGGGATTACAATGATGACAATGATTTAAGAATTTTTATCCATTTCTAAATACTTTGCGTCTTGTAACTGTTGGCACAAGTGTGGTCAATTGAGTAGACACTGTTAACGCTTAAATTGGCATCCTTTGCGAAAGTCCCGACAGTGGTGCTATGAGGGTAAACTACTTGGGAAACATACTGCTGTCACCTCGACATGGTTTCTCCTTTACTTTAGGGCAGCTCCTTGAAGCCATTGAGGGGTATCCCAAACTGTGAAACGAACTTGTAAAGTATATCGTTGCAAACACTAAACAATTCACTTCACCAACAAACACCTCAATACAAGTTAGATAGACTAGTGCCAATCAAGTGATAGAATGCCTTTCGAATATTCACCAAGAAGTTACGGCATCAAGCACCACCTAATAATGAGGGTTAGGAGCTAATTTAAGAGTGTTTAAATCTGACATATGATATGCTACAGCGGAAATATATATCAACACTTTGAAATTACTCTAGAGAATAAATACTGTTTACCATACAAGAGTGAAGATTATTGCACAAATAAATGGAAAATGATGTTCTAAGATTAGTATTACCTCTTGATTGTGTGTTGTAAATTGGTCGAGCTTGGTGCTGTCCAAACTTTCTAGAATCTAGATTTATGACAGAAAACGTAGGAAATGCAGATTTTGGACGAGGAAAAGCCATTCAAGAGTGCCTAAAAGCACTTTTAATGTTTGATCTTGGGTGCCTTGACTAGGGAAATGAAATATACATGTAAAACAGCCCAGCAATGATAAAATGCTAGTTCTAATATGAAAATGTGAACAGTGAGATTAACACAAACTTGTATATAGAGGGTGTGAATTTCCATAGGGTCCACTTGAAATTCTCCAAATTAAAATATAAGCAATGCAAACCACTTAGGAGACAAATTTCACTGTTTGATATTGCTACATAACCTTGAATAACAATCCAACATTGAAATATGAGCCCAGGTAGGGTTAGAATGTCCCTTTATGGTTTAAACCCTAGCGTTAGGGTTTCACCAAATCTGATTTATATTGCTGCAATTAATTTCCAGATTTAGTAATACCTTAAAATTAGCCCACAAATAGATAGAATAGACCTTTAAACATAAATGTATGGGGCTACTTTGCCCAAATAGGGTTAGAAATCAATAATTTACTGCAAACCCTTGGACAAATTTGCCTAGAAAATAAAAATAATCTGTTAATTTGTTTTAGACAATGAATAAATATTTTCTGTCAGTTTATCTTGTATATTTTTTAATGTATTTTTGTATTAGATATGACATAAAAGAAAAGATTTGAGTTTTCAAAGTTTTTGGTTTGCTATTGGTAGTAATTTTAAATGCCTTATCTCCAGGGCTTATGGGTTCAAGTAAGATTTCCCTCCTAGGTTGGTATTTCTATGCTTATGGATTAGAGTGAGGGATAAGAGTACAAAGAGACCAAGTAATTCCTTGTTTAATCAAGACAAGCTATGAAAACCAAGGCCCTATAAGAAGGGTTTCCTTAAAGGGAATAACCTTCATCAACAATTGTTAAAATTGGCAACTAGGGCCAAACACCATGTGGGTCATCTTATTTATGGCAGCTGATATTTTTCTTGGATCCCTCTCATCGAGAGGTGTAGGATTGATCTAAAGATCATCCGATTCCGATAAATATTCATCGAGATATGAATTTATTTGTGTTATGGGACAATTCGTCAAGGTTGGCCAGCAACCAAATACCCCCCCCACATGTGCTCAACGTTTTAGTATAAAAGGAGGTGACTTGATAGTCATTTGAACACACACTTCACTCTTGATTTCCCTCCACTTGTTTTGGGTTTTAGTGGAAGAGAAATCTAAGAGGAGGAAGCCCTAGATGTAGGAGGAAAGGAGCCTTAGCATGAAGCCTAAACGCAGTCTTACGATGCCCTAGCTAATCCCAGTCATGCCCTAATCTATACACTGTTTTGGAAGGGTTTGAGACAACCCTTAGATGTAGGAGGCCCTCATACGCTGCCCTAACCTGGCTGTCTAAAGGATGTCAAACCATAGTCTTAGCAAGGGAGATCTAAGGCCTATACACGCTGCCCTAGCCGCAGGTCTATCATGCCCTAGCTGCAGCAAGTAGAGGCAATCTTGCGTGGGAGAAAGAGGTTTGTTTTAGGGTCGAGTTTGTTGTAAGGGAGGCCGAGGTAACTCCCTAGAGGGCCGAGATAAGGGCAGACTGTTTCAGCCTGCGTGGAGGTGTTCTTGGGTGCAAAACTCTTGGTGAAGCGCAGTGTAGGCTGCTGTGGGTAGGCCGCAAGCCCTATGAGCTATTTGGAAGGCAATGTAGGGTGTATTGAGGGCTGTCTATGCCCAGAACAACAGTGAAGGGAGCCACCACTTCTCCAAGGGTAGGCCGCAACTAAGGAGGGCTGTCTTGGTGACTGATTAGGGGCTATTACAGCAGTCAAATATACCCTAACCAGTCACAGTCATAACAACAACAAACACAGACTTAGACACCACTTATTCGCTGTAAGTTAACAGTTCTGAGAAGGCATTTTCGGTGCACATCTTGGCCACAGTCCTGAAGATCACCCACGCTGAAAGGAGAGGTCTCTTCAGATGTTTTATGAGGAGATCCTAATCGCTGTCACAAGAGGTTCTTATCAACAGTTTAGAAGGGCTATACTACGTTGGCTAAAGGAACTGCTACAACAATGAGGAACCTCCCTATCATGATGAGAAGAAGCTCCTATAACACAGATCAACATTGTACATGTTGATGACAGTCTTGTGTGTATCCTAAGACTATGGGATCATAGTCCATCTTGCTGCTGGGCTAGGCCATAGGCCATAGCTAGCAGCTAAAGCAGTGTGACAACATGACAGAAGTAATGGTGCAACATGGTGTAGATCAGCATTGTTGGACATGGTGCAGCAATGGTACATGGGACAACAATGTTACATGATGCAGTACAGTGACGGGTACAGTCATGATTAGTGAAGCATGATGAAATGCAGCATAGTGATGATGGGTGCAACATGGTGCGGCACAATGGGGTGCAACATGATGAGTTGCAACAGAATGAGAGGTGTAGCATGGAGATGGAGTCACCTTGGAGAATCAATTGAAGCTGCATGTCTTCAACTGAGTTCAACGACTTCATGTATCATCTTCTTAAAGATGATCTATGCTTCTATTTAGATAAGTCAAAGTGTTGACTTCTGTTGTAAATGTACTATCTCTCTCTCCCTCTGCTGAACTATTGAAGAACATATAAAAAGAATTGATCAAGAGTTTCCCCACATTGGGGTTTGTCCCTGGCTAGTGTGACATCTCGTGTCCTCTTGTTTTGGCTTGTTTTCTGCAATTTATGTTTATGTTCTATCTGCAATTTACTATTATGCTGATGTGATTGCTAATCTGGAAAAGATATTGAGCTAACTGTGAAAATTGAAATAAATTGCTCTAAGCATAGAACATACCTAAAGTTAACAACAATGGAATGGAATATAATATCACAACCGTTGTCAAGGAGCATAGAGCTAAGCAAAACAAGAGAGTAAGCACTCAACACGCCAAGGAGAATATGTGAGTAACAATCCCTAGTTGTCCTCCCAAGTGACAAAGCCTTGCCACTCAATGAATTGATCTTGCTAGCTAATAGAAGCCTTGAATCATCCACGACAATGTCTTTAGTAACCCAAGAGAATAGCTAAAGTTATAGAGAGTTCAAGGGAGTTGACACGAAAAAATCCAATAAAGATCTTCCATTAATGCTTAGAAAATGTTCTTCAACAGTCCGCAACAATTTCGAATGAGAAGAGGGCCTTTATTTATAGATGAGGCTTACAACTCCTCATTCTTTATTTCTTAATTTTAGCCTAAGGAATTAGTCAAGACTCAAAAGTGACTGGTCATCCACACAGATAAGGAGACTAAGTCAAACATAATAATATGATGCTTTTACATGCATTAAAAAACACGTGTAAGAGAGGTGATGAATGCGACATCCTCCAAAATATCTCCATAAAAGCCTTAAATAATGCTCATTAATGTCCAAAATATATCTCATTTGAATGCCCATGCCCATACAAGTCAATCTTAAAAGAGGATCAATTTGCTTTAGGAGTGCAACATTCCACTTGTAATGTGCTTGGGATGCCTCCTTTAGGTGCAAGTAATGCCCCTCTGCCCACTTTGTTGAGAAATCTAGAGCATAACAATTAGGAGATTTCTCTTATAGAGATAACTACTTGTGAATGCTTTTTACTTCTTTAGATTATGATCTTCTCTTTACTTAGATTATTATTGTGTTCTTCTTCATCAAACAGTTACCAATGTGTTAAATAATAAAGAGACAAGAGACACATAATGTAGGCGATCAACCAAGGCCAAAACCTCTGCCACTTGAGAGGAAAACCCAAACAAATTCTTCTTCTTATAGAGACTTCAATTGACGAATACCAAGACCAAGACCCTTGACCTATTTGCCACTCCAAGGCCAAGACACAAAGCTTCCTCTTCTTCCTTGGGTCAACGATAGTCAAACTGTTTATTACTTCCTCCTACTCGGCTACCTTGCGGTGTTAGGATAGATTTGCAACTTTCGGACTTGATTCAGAAACCCTTAGCACATGTGGATGACCAACTTTGACCCTTGATTATCCTCGCTCTAGAAGGAGACTTCTTCTTGACAATTCGGCTTGAGATCTTCCTTGTTCTTTACCCAAAAACTGTCTTCACAATGTGGCTGTGGTAACTCGTTCTTCCTATAGTAGGTAGCAGTAAATTCTCGCACATGTGGAGTGTACTTAACCCAAAAAGCAGACCCAAAAACATTACCAAAGACTTCACTCTTCCTTTCTTACTCTTCGTTGATCATGAGGCTCCTTTCCTAGTGATTCTCGCACTTCTTATTGCAAACTTCTCCTTGACTGAAATACTGAGTTCCAAATGGAGGCTGAGCTGCCTATTTATAGTGGTTTTCCCATCAAATAAGTCGACTTGAGATGTGGGTGTAGGTTCATCACTTCATCTTGAGGCTGACTTGTTGGAGGTTCTTTTGCTTGGTCTTGGAGGGCCTTTTTACTCTTTTAATAACTTATACAAATATGTAACATGCCCAAGAAGGGTCCTTCATACATGACATTGACTCAATTTGACTTTATGACCAATCCTAAGGGCTCACAATGGGAGCCATAACTAAAAATAAAATTCATTGCTCATGAAACCCATGAGACAAGCATTAAGAATAATTTTATTTTTCTTCTTTACATTAAATACATAAAATCACAATTACACATGACATTATGAAGACCGAACCTAGTTACATTTTTCAACACTCCCTCTTAACTAGGGAGGTATTCATAATGGTACTTGGTCATACTCAATCTAAAGAATTCTCACAAGGAGAGTCGGATTGGTAACCCATTTGTATAGCATCATATCAACCAACATTGTCACCTAGCAAGGCCTTGACTAGCAACTCTATCTCTCCACAAGATCTGAGCTCAATGCTTGCGAGACCAATGATGTATAGACACCCTCATCATTGTCTCTCTCGGAACATACCCCGTCGAGGTTCTCTCAGAGTATGTTCCATTAGGACCATTCTTATTTTGGATTCCCAGTCCTCAAAGAATATTTGTCCTCTACCACTACTCTTATCTTGGATGCCCTAACTCATCCTCAAAGAGTATCGAATGCCAAATGTTTACCCAATCCTCCATGACGTGTCTATCTCTCCCTCTTAATTAGGGAGGATATATCTATTCCAATGAAGAAATGTACTCACTCCTACGTAGGGAATGTACTTAAGCTCCCTCTTGGCTTAGGAATTGGCTTCCTGTTGATTTCTGGTAGCATTAGATGTGCTCTAAAAGAAGATGAGGATCAAGCCAAAATGATCTAAGTCATTGATTAGAAGTTAATCTGGGCTGTTGGTTGTCTAACAAAAAGATATAAGAAGAGGCTTGAGGGGCACTTGGAGAACACACAGAGAGGAGATCAAAAGTTTGATTTTCTGAAGCAGAGCAGCTGTCAGAGAGATTTTCGATAGTGATCTTTTGCAAATAGGGGTTGGGATAGTATCCGAAGGGAAATATTTCCCGATTGGAGAATACTTAGCAGAGAAGAGAGAGAGAGATCTAGGGGAGGCAGTGCAGAGCCACGTAGAGGCAACACAGAAGCCTTGAGGTAGTCTGAAATTTGCTCTAGGGTTCGATTTTTGTAGCTGGATGTCGGGGTGTGAGACCGGGAGAGTAGAAGTCAGAATCTCAGAGGCAAATCGATCGACCGAGAAGAGTGACGCAGGTCCTAGACAGTGTGATGCTGGGCTGACGCAGACACTGCGCAGAAGCAACATAGAGGCAGCGAGGGGCTATTCATTCAAGGGTTGGATCAGCCAGGACTTCCAGTGATAGTGTGAGGTAATCTCACAAATCTCTTTGTTAGTGATATTCTCTGTAACTGGTTTGCCGGGAAGGCATCAAGAGATTGTATTAAGAAATTACTATTGCATAATAATAAAACCCTCAGAGCTGCTGCACCAATTTTCCGCATTGTGTTTTTCTAGGGACATTTGTCCAAAAATAACTGTGTCAGTGTGTAGATGTGTTGTATCTCTTTCCTGTTCAATTTCTTGTTTCCGCTTATAATTTAAATGGTGTGGACTGCAGTGTATTAGTTTCGATATTTATTGTAGGAAACAGTAAGTAACTTGATTAAAAAATTAACAAGTAGGAGAAACTTAATCAGTTGCTACAATAGAAATTTGGGCATCCAAATTTTCACATGGTATCAGAGTTGCAGGTGAAGCAAGAGAGCAGAGCCGGAAGAATCCAACACTGAAGAGGAGGGTTGAAGAGCTGTGTAGGCAGCAAATCGAATCCCTAGAGGGATTGCGCAGTCCAGGCCAGGAGGGAAATTTTTTCGAGGAAGGGCTCTCTCTAAGTGAGTCAACAGAGAGGTAAGACTTCCAGATCGAAGTTTGCCAGTGTCAGAGGGAGCAACACAATAGCTTCAGTGAAGAGGAGGTTTCTAGTGAGACACAGTTTTCTGCAGGCAGTTGTTGGGCAGAAAGACGTCAGAGGGAAGAGAGAGACACGGTTGAGGGAATTCTTCCTCAGAGGACTTCCAGCCAAGGAGTTCGAATTCTCATTTGTTGAGCAGCAGCGGAGAGGGGCAGATCTACAAGCTCCAACAGGGAGTGCGTAGACCAGTCTAGTGCTACGCAAAGGAGAGAGGAGGCTATTTGACTTTTTCGTTTGGCAGGGATGGCAGCCAATGGGTTGAGAGATCAGGATCAGTTGGATGGTGCATCCAACTATGTGATCTAGAAGGCAAGGATGTCGTGCCTTCTGGATGAGCATTTTCTCAAGACCTATGTCGACAACGTGGTAGTTGTGCCCATACATCTAGATCCGCTCAAAAAGTAAAAGGGAGAGATGGCGAAGACAAAGCGAATGATCCTCAATGGAGTGAAAGATCATGTCGTCTGTCACATCGCTGGCAGAGGGGATGTCAAAGAGATGTGGGATGCATTGTCGACGCTGTATCAAGGATCTTTCGAGCAAAAGATGAGATCTCTGCAGATGCAGAAGGGGGAGCGCATTGATCCGTTCCTCACTAAGCTTCAGGAGACTCGAGATGAGCTGGCAGCTGTGGGGTCAACACCTCAAGGTTCCGAGATGGTAAGACTGGTCCTAAATTCAGTATCTGAGGAGTGGCAAGTCTTTGTCCAGAGTATCCTAGGCAGGGCGACTTTGCCAAACTGGGATGAAATGTGGGCAACTCTTAAGCAAGAGGAGCTGAGGAGAGACTTCGTCAAGTGTAAACTTGATGGATGCTGAAATTTGATGACTATAAAAAGTTTCCAACAATCCCAACCCGATTTTAATTTCACCTTATCACTCCTATTCAATTAAATGCCCTTTCCCATAAACATACATTCAACATATAGAATTCTGGAAATGAAATTTTCAGATTAAAACACATGGGATTGTCAACACATGCTGAAAATAAATAAGGACATAACCAGACCAGCAGCACACATAAAAATACACAAATTTTTGGTCAGCTTAGACCCAGGGAAAACCCCTTCAATCTTCTCCGGGGAAAACTTGTTAGAGAGCTCTTCAAATTTATCTATCTTTCAAGTTCAGGAAAAATACATTTTGCAGACAAAACAAAATAGTAAAATACTACTTATCTCTTCAGCCCAAAACTCCTTGAAAACTGTGCCCACTTCGCCTCGATTTTCGTGCCCACTTGAAGATGAAAATATGTAATGTATGGATACGACTGTATGGACTATATGGATTTCTGTACTGTTGTACGGTTTTTTTAATTTTTTTTTCAAAAACTTCTATTGAATGGCGTGCAGCTCACAACATCCAATACTATTCGTATTGTACCTTCTGCTGTCTTCTAAACCTTGATTTCCATGCTCAGCTTTGCCCATAATCACTCTTTCAATTTGCTGCAACAAATTTCTCCTTCAGAACTTTTTTCCAGCTCTCAGCCTCCTTTCTCCAATTTGTTCATGAAGAATGAATGCAATCTTTCATTTCTTTTCCCCCTTTTGTTTCCCTAAATGACTTTTGGGCAACCCTAAGATCTAATGGCTCAGATTCATTTAGATCAAGGGATGAGAATAAATGTGCATTTAATTCTCACTTTCTATTTTTTAACTTACCCATTAAATAAAGTACCCACATTGTACTTTATGTCAAGTCACTTTTCACTTTATAATTTAACATTGACTTTACCACCTATAAAGTCACTTTCACTTTATAAAGTCACACTTAGGAAAATAATTATTTTGGACACTTTTGCCTTGGTAGAGACTAACCCATGGGAAACCACTTGTCCAAGGCACATTAAAAATCAACAACGGAAGCAGCAACAGTGGGTCAAAGCCCAAGGAGGAGGAAGATAATGCAGCGCTCATATCAAGGAACAACAGGAGCAACGAAAAAAGAAGAAAGATGTTTCGAAAATCAAATGCTTCAGGTGTGGTGAATTTGGTCACTACGCAACATAGTGTCCTCTCAGGAAGAAGGACAAAGATGAGAAGCATGATCCGAAGGTTGCAGCCACGAAGATCAAGGAGGATGAGTTTTCCATGACAACCGAGATACCTCCAGGAGGGAGGTGGGCTGATTTAGAGCTGTAGTTCGAAAGAGCTACAGATGGGTAGGATCCTTGAGGAGTCCACCTCTCGGATCAATTCCTTGCTACAGGAGCCCAAATAAGAAGTAGCAGGATGGACCAATGTCAGTTGGTGCAGAGGAGTGAGTTGCAGTGGCAAGGAGCACCGGAGACAGAGGCTTTAGAGGGTCAGTGTAGAGACTAGCAGCAGTCGGACTCCAACAACGTGATGCATCATACTTAACACTTGTTCAGTAATTTGGGATGCTTTTCCATTGTTGATGCAGTAGCAACAATAGTTGGAGAAGATTGCAGTGCAGATGCAGTAGCAGTAACAGTTGGAGAAGATTGCAGTGCAGATGCAGTATTGGCAGTGGCAGTGCTAGCAGCAACACGGATGCAGAATTAAGAGGGAGTTGCAGAACATATACAATGTTGATAGTGGCAGGGTCATCAACAGTACAGATTCAACATTTGTGCAGTAGTTGGTGGGTAGAGATGTTAGACATCAGCAACGCAGAAGGAGATTTTATAGAACAGAGTCATGCTTCAGCAGGGTGCATTTCTAGAGCACATTCCTCACTAAGGAGTGTTGATTTCCAGTAGCATCAAATGTGCTCTAAGTCTCAAAATTTGCAGGGAGGCTTAGACACATGCATTCTCCAATACCCATAAATCGTTTTGGAAAATTCCACTCGGAGACAGTTTTATTAAAATAATTAATTATTTTTAATGGGACCCTAAGTCTAAACTTAGGAAATTAAAATAATTAATGGGTATTAATCTAAACTGTGGGTGTAACTTCTAGAAGAAGACGAGGATCAAGCCAAAATGATCTAAGCCATTGATTAGAAGTTAATCTGGGCCGTTGGTTGTCCAACAGAAAGATATAAGAAGAGGCTTGAGGGGCACTTGGAGAACACACAGAGAGGAGATCAAAAGTTCGATTTTCTGAAGCAGAGCAGCTGTCGGAGAGATTTTCGATAGTGATCTTTTGCAGAGAGGGGCAGGGATAGTATCCGAAGGGAAATCTTTCCCGGTCGGAGAATACTCAGCAGAGAAGAGAGAGAGATCTAGGAGAGGCTGCGCAGAGCCAGAGAGGCTGACATAGAGCCACGCAAAGGCAGCGCAAAAGCCTTGGGGGAATCCGAAATTTGCTGGAGGGTTCGATTTCTGTAGCTCGAAGCCGGGGTATGAGATCGGGACAACAAAAGTCAAAATCTCAGAGGCAAATCGATCAGTCGGGAAGAGTGATGTAGGTCCTAGACAGTGTGACGTTGGGCTGACGCAGACACTGCGTAGAGGCAGCTAGGGGCTGTTCATTCAAGGGTTGGATCAGCCAAGAATTCCAGTGATAGTGTGAGGTAATCTCACAAATCTCTCTGTCAGTGATATTCTCTGTAACTGGTTTGCCATGAAGGCATCCAAAGATTGTATTCAAAAATTACTATTGCATAATAATAAAACCCTCAGACTGTTGCATCGGTTTTCCCGCATTGGGTTTTTCAGGGGACATGTGTCCAAAAATAATTGTGTAGATGTGTTGCACCTATTTCATGTTCAATTTCTTGTTTCCGCTTATAATTTAAATGGTGTAGACTGCAGTGTATTAGTTTTGATATTTACTGTAGGAAATAACAAGTAGGAGAAACTTAATCAGTTGCTGCAGTAGAAATTTGGGCATCCAAATTTTCACACTTCCAAGTTTCTACCAAGTTAGAAACTTGTTTCCCAGGCTCCCTCTTAGCTAGGGACCTACAACAACTCCTTAGGTGGAGATGATGGGACAACTAGCTGCTTGAAGAACTCCTCCTCACGATGTCATGAACTTCTTTTCTTTATTCAGGAGTCTTCATGTTTTGGGACTTCTTTGTAGGGCACAAACCATCCATCACTTTCATCCATGAGTCAATCATGTAATTATTCCTTTCATTGGAAAGTGACCCATCAGTTCCTATCCGACCTTCCTTCATGCCATGCTGCCTTCTTCATGCCATGTTTCCTTAAGGATCTTTCATCCTACTACATGGTCATCAGGGGTGGAAGATATCCATAAATCTTCCCTTGGCAGCCCTGCATAAGCCCATCCAGATATCATTCAAAAATAAAGGAATGAACATTAAATCAAAATTACCTTTGTGATGGTCTTTCATCATGACATCTTCTAGTTCGCATCAACATCCTGCATACATATTGACACATCTCCAAAAGATATATACTGTCAAGGGTCTCTTTCTTTTTCAGACTTCATCAAAGTCTTCATATCTTTCATGGAGATATCCTAGTCAAATCTCTCAGTCCTTGGATGTTGATTGCCTTTTCCATAGTTGCATATTTCATGATCTCTTCCTTTCTTTCTTCACACATTTCCTTCTAGGAACTTCCAGTCATAGTTCCTCCAATTTTGTCAACCACCTCATATATCATATGAGGACATATTATGTTGATTTCATCTAGACAATGTGTGACCTATGCCTTCCTGCATCCTTTCAAGGGAGGAGATCCTTTCTTTTGATCATGCTCTTGAGATAGAACATTTATCCATGATACTTGCAACCATATGACATGACTCTACAATATCAAACACAAGCATACATACCTCATTTTTCCTTTAGGTCATCTTAGACTTCCTTTCAACAGCTTCCTTGATTGAAAGAACTTCAATCCTTGATCTGCTTCACCTCTTTTGTCATCATACCATCATCCCATGAATTCCACAAGTTGGAATTCTTGATGAAACCCTTGCTTCCTTTTGATTGGTGAACCTTTTGACGAAGATTCCAATAGAGGATCTTGAGCATCCTCACACAGTAAATGTTTCCTTTTGACTGATGTATGATAAGGTTTGTATTAGATGGTTTTTTCTTCCTTTTCCCATAAGTACCACTTATGTTTCTGATGAGGTTTGTCAAGAGCTATATCTTTCCATGGGTGACTGCCATAGACTTCCGCTATCTTTCATGCTTCTCTATGATGAAGTCACGAGCTCTTGCATTTAATGCTTTTAGTGATTCATGATAGCCATATCTTACAATAGAAAACTTGAAAACAAGAACTTGAAAAGAACTAGCTGAGGGAGACTATATCAATCATAATGAGATTTTTTTCTTCCTCTTTCTTGGACTTCTTCTTTTCAGCTTCCTCCACTTCTTCGGTGATATGGGCTTCTTCTGTATCTCTTTTGTTATTGTCCTTCTTGAGCGTAGGACAATCTCTTTTGTAATGCCCATATTCTTGACATCCATAGCATTGAATATTAGCCATGTTCCTTTTCTTTTTCTGAGGACCAAACTTTCCAAAATTTCCCTTTCTTTTTGTCATTGTAGCATATGCTTGATTTTGCTCACCTGATCCTACATCAAATTTTGCCTTTAGCCTGGATTCTTCAATCTTGCATAGTGACCATAGATCCTGGAATGGAGTAGCTTCTTTCTTCCCATAAATACTTGAAGTAAAGTTACCCCACTCCTCTGGTAGTGCATTTAGTACTACTATAGTCATTTCTCTATTAGACATGACTTCTCCTAGATCTTGAAGTTGATCCCTGATTTCAGATATCCTCATAAAGTATGAGGCTATTCCTTCTTCTTTTGACATCTTTAGCTTGTAGAGTTCTTGCCTTAATGAGATGACTTCTCCTGCAGTGCTTACAGAATACAACTCTACCAGTTTGTCATATATTTCTTTTGAAGTTTCGAGTTTTGATACATATGGAATGAGGGGATCCTTGATGGATTCTATGAGAATCCTTTGAGCGCTCACTTTCCCTTTCATAAACCTTGCAAGTGCTTGAGCATCTTCCTTTGGAGGTTTGGTGATTGAGCCCTTAACATGTTCCATAACCTCATTCTCAATGAGATTTAGATCTGTCCTTTTCTTCCATGCAAGAAAGTTTGAAGCCCCAACCAATTTGTTCCTTTCCTTGCAAAAAGACATTTTGACAGATTCAAACATAAATATACTTGTGAAGATGCTTCTTCCACTTGTTACCTTCTTGGATTTGATGATGATATAGATAATAGAGAGCTTCTCCTTGAAGAAGATAGATCTCTTCAAGAATGATCTTTGAGTTCAGAGAGAGAGAGATCACCTTAGATTTTGATAATGATGTCCTTGTTGATGATGACTTTTGATGATGTTTTTGATGCTCCTTGGATGATCTTCTTTAAGGATAAGGAGGTCCTTACTTCAACGAGAGGGAGATTGCTTTAGAATCTTTTGAAGATGATGACAACGTCCTTTGCTTCCCTTGAATGAATAAACTTCAAGCTACCTTGATTTGTGGATCTCTTCAAGTTGATGAGGGTCTTTGTGGTCTTTTGATGCTCACTGGAGGTTCCTTAGACTTCCTTTTGACGTAGACCTTTTCTTCGATCTAGGGTTTTGTCACTTCCTTGTAGATCTTTACTTTGCTGGTGATCTTCTTAGATTTGCTTTGATGTCTTTCTTGGGATTTGATCCTTAAGTGTCCCTTGATAAGATGCCTTTCCTTGACTTTGTCACCTTAGCTTTGATACCATGTTGAGAAATCAAGAGCATAACAATTAGGAGATTTCTCTTGTAGAGATAACTATTTGTGAATGCTTTTTACTGCTTTTGATTAGGATGTTCTCTTTGTTTAGATTATTATTGTGTTCTTCTTCATTAAATAGTTACTAATGCATTAAACAATAAAGAGACAAGAGACACAGAATGTAGGCGATCAGCCAGGGCCAAAACCTTTCCCATTTGAGAGGAAAACCCAAATGAATTCTTCTTCTTATAGAGACTTCAATTGACGAATACCAAGACCAAGACCCTTGACCTATTTGCCACTCCAAGACCAAGACACAAAGCTTCCTCTTCTTCCTTGGGTCAACGATAGTCAAACTCCTTGTTACTTCCTCCTACTCGACTACCTTGCAGTGTTAGGACAAATATACATCTTTCGACCTTGATTCAGAAACCCTTAGCACACATGGATGACCAACTTTGACCCTTGATTATCTTCTCTCTAGAAGGAGACTTCTTGACAATTCGACTTGAGATCTTCCTTGTTCTTTACCCAAAAACTGTCTTCACAATGTGACTGTGGTAACTCGTTCTTCCTACAGTAGGTAGCAATAGATTCTCGCATGTGTGGAGTGTACTTAACCCAAAAACAGACCCAAAAACATTACCAAAGACTTCACTCTTCCTTTCTTACTCTTCGCTGGTCATGAGGCTCCTTTCCTAGTGATTCTCACACTTCTTATTGCAGACTTCTCCTTGACCGAATTTCTGAGTTCCAAATGGAGGTCGAGCTGCATATTTATAGTGGTTTGCCCATCAAATAAGCCGACTTGAGCTGTGGGTGAGCCGACATGTCCTTTGGTGTAAGTTCATCATTTCATCTTGAGGCCGGCTTGCTGGAGGTTCTTTTGCTTGGTCTTGGAGGGCCTTTTTACTCTTTTAATAACTTATACAAATATGTAACATGCCCAAGAAGGGTCCTTCATACATGACATTGACTCAATTTGACTTTATGACCAATCCTAAGGGCTCACAATGGGAGCCATAACTAAAAATAAAATTCCTTGCTCATGAAACCCATGAGACAAGCATTAATAATAATTTTATTTTTCTTCTTTACATTAAATACATAAAATCACAATTACACATGACATTATGAAGACCGAACCTAGTTACATTTTTCAACACACTTGACTCCAATGTTTAGCTAGAATAGTTCCAATGACTTCTCCACAAGTGAAATAGATCCCTCTTTAGGTGGACAACTTTCCTTTTTGGCCAGTTAGTCTTCAAATAATGATTGAGTCATCTTTTCATCACCAAACCTCATTAAGTGAGTGCCATGTTGTTTAATTGAGCCAACACTTCATCCAAGTGTGATCCACATCATCATATTAACTTGAAAATTTGAAATTACCCCCACAACTGTCATAGAAGCCCATAGTGTGGGTCAGCCCTCTATATTAATGAAAATAAGCTCAAATACGCCAAAAAGAGGAGATCATAGCATGTGCAAGGTGGTCCATGTGGATGCAACTAGCTCATCTATGCCTTGGACAATGTGACCAATGCCTAAAGAAACATGATATTCCTTGAAAACTGTGAGATTGACTTGGGGAGCGTGAACTTGGGTGAACATGAGTAGAATCACCGCTAAGGACTTATCTCTAAAGTATGGAAAATACATGAGAATAGAGAGGGTCCATATGGGGAAAATAGGTGTGCTAAGCCATGGGTGTGACAACCCTTACAAAGGGCAATCACCTTTTGCATAGAAATAAGGTGAGTAACTAGGGCTCTTGTAAATCACGTGTCTTGGTAGATCCATTCCAAGATGCCCGAATACCTACCCTAGACATAGATGCCCGACATGATGGGATTACCACCAAGGGATAGTCAGTCAGAGCAATTAAACTAAGCACCTTGAGATGGGGACTCAAAGGACTTGCCAATGCCATGACCGTCCACCATAGCAGATCTTGGACACCACTAGACAACACTTTACATCAAGTCATCCCACAAGGCCACATGCATAGAAATCATCATACTTTTGGCTCGTTAGCATGGTGAAATCTCGTGAATTTTTTTAGGGCACATTATAGAGGATTTGAAGTGTAATAGACACAATATAGTAACTCAAATTCTCTTCATTGTACTTTTGGAGAAAGTGCCTTCTAAATTTCTGCCATGTTGGCACCAAACAATTTTTTTCCTTGTCCATTCTCAAAAGTATTGTGGACATGTTACTGACTGATTTAGCAGTCTCATCAAGGTCATCATGAGGTCCTAGGCAGTACCACACAGGACAAGTGCCCACTCTTTAAGCCTAACTATTGCGAAAGGCCATTGTAGGTTTCCCTACATACACAAGTATCTCCAAAAAAATGTTTACACTAGTGCCTAATATATGCATCTAAGGTAGAGGTAGGATAAAATATTTTAACCTTAATAATCTATAAATAAAAATATAATGCAGAAATGATGTAGTTCATCAAATAAAATCAATCAAACTTTAAGACTTTTACCTCTAAATTAACACAGAAAGAGTAATAAATATCCTTACCAAGTATATGATGTTTTCCATGTTTTTGTCCTTGGATAAGTGGTTGTAACTTGTATGTCATCAATTTCCTTGCTATCCTGTAGCTTCAAATCTGCAAAAAAAGTGTAGAAAACAGCAAGCTAATTGCCTTTTAGGGCCACCCACAAAAGTAGAAACACCTCAGATTGGTGGATCTATGGGTGAAAAGGTTTGGGCAGCAAATGTATGTATTATGAAGATATTGACAACGCAAAACTTTAGATCAACAAGTATAAATGGATTGCCGACAAGCTGAAAATCACTTGCAGTGCTTTGGGGTTAAATTCCCCTTTGAGTTAAGACCCAGAAAACATTCCAGCAAGCAAAATAAGCTTGTAATGACTGAAAATCACTTGTTTTTACTTCATAGATTTAAAAATAATGCAATAATATGAAATCTGAAATAACACAAAGGGTTTAAGGAGTGATTATAAGCTTGTAATGGCTGAAAATCACTTGTTTTTACTCCATAAATTTAAAAATAATGCAATAATATGAAATCTGGAATAACATAAAGGGTTTAAGAAATTAGTTATGTATGGTAAATTTGTCGGATCTGCTGTAGAAACTGATGTAATAAATTGCAGATATGCAAAACTTCTCACAATAACCTTGTGAAAATTTGAAATATTAAATATTAATGCATAAAATGAGGAGGTAAATTATCTTGAGGTGTGGAATATATCTAACAGTTAAATCCTCAGGATCTACTAGCTACTAGCTATCAAGATCTAAATTTATGCATAGGCTAGGATTTTATTCTATTTTTGTATTTTCTATTTTTACATGATGGAACAGTAAAGAGATTAAGAATTTTAAATAAATTTGGTTACTATAGTGAGCCTTACCTTTGCATTGCATACCTTCCACAACCTGGATTGCAATCATAACTCCCTCTAAATCAGCTTTTCCTTTGGACTAGAAATTGGGATAGGATTCAAGAGACTATCTTGATTCTCACCCGATCTAGCCTAGAATGTCAACATAAGCTCCTCAATTCCACTATGAAGATCTCCTCATTTGAGATTTTTCAAACCACTAAAACAATTGTAGCACCAATAGGATCACGCCCTTGCTGAAGAAACCCCTTAAAATAGGTTTCAATATATTTAGGACTAGGAAAGGGTGAGGTGAAGGCTTGGGCATAGATCTCCCCTTCCATGTGACTTGTAGCCCCTCAATGGATTGGCCTAACAGCTTTGTGGTAACAAAGAGCACCTATGTCTATTCTATGAAAGATAAATATTATAGCACAACACTGAGAAAAAGGAGCATAGAAAATTCAATTCACACAGTATTTGCACATGAAAAGTTTCTGTTATGGCATCAAATGATCTCACAATTCAATAAAAACTAATGGGAGGAGGACCTGACCTTTTATAATCTTTCTTATAACTGCTAGATAACAGCTAATTTGACTCTTTTCCAAAATAATATTATTTGACTTGTTATCCACATGTTGGAGACTAAGTCACTTTTTACAATAATAATTTTTTTGCATTAAAAATTCACCCACAAGAGGGGTTCGATTTGCTTGATGAGAGAAAACGACTAGTTTGTGTCCACAAAAGGTCCAATGTTCAACATGACCTTTTGACCATCTTCAATGTCCTCTTGAGCACCAATGGTTAGTTTCCACCCACACGTGTGGCTTGGATGAGTGATTTGTTAGATATATGATGCTTTTGACGATTTGACAAATTTGACTCATGGGTTTTGTTTGGAAGAAAATTTACAAATTTTTGATGTAAAATTTGTCTGTGCATGTCAAGTATTGACCCTGATTTTCCACCTTTTGTCCCCATGTGCCAGTTTGCATTTGTTTTGATCAGTTCTAAAAACTACCTTAAGGAGAAAATGCCCTACCAACTTTGTCCAACATTTTGCCTGAGGGAGGTAGGCCATGTCACGAGGATTCCAACGAGCTATCACTTGCCCAATTTGGACCTAGGATGTTACCTATAGGTTCACTTGAATCTTGCCTCGTGTGAGCTGGAAATGAGGTTGATTTTTTGCTTGCATGGGAATGATAAATCCAACATTGGGCTACTTTTGGGCTTGATAAAGGTTGCACGTGAGAAAGAATTCTCCATGCATGTCATACAATGTAGAATATGGTCCATGCAACGTAAATGTAGTTTGCCACCTTTTTACTCATGTACACGTCCCTTTTGCAAGCTGCATTATGCAATAAACATCACTCTTTTACCAAAATTTCAACGTGGCATGTCAAGTAGGCATCGTGATATCATTTTGAACCGCTGTTGAATTGTGGTCTTGGGAGCCCTGTGTACTGGCATACGTGCAATGCCCCCATAAAATATGGAGTGCTGTGAATTGTGAGATTGCCATGTTGAGAAACTAAAATATACTGTACCATGTCCGAAACGATGCATACAGAGTCCAGACTCTATGGCACAACCATGTAAAAAAGACATAGGCGCATAAGACATGGGATGGACTGGACCCCTCCAACTACAATCACCCTTACAAAACCAATGGCTCCCCTAAACCAGGTGTCCCAATAGATCCATTTCAAGGTCTCCGAACCTATCTAGGATGGAAGGATTTAAGAGTGGGGGCTAAAGGGACTAGTTATGACCGACCATCATAGGCTTAGGATACTGTAATACATAACTTCACATGGCCTACAAGTTTTACTTGCATCTTTTTGGACTTACAATGTGTTGTCAAAAATGAAAATGACTGTATGGACCCCTGCTGAAATGTGGGGTAACAGGTTCCTTTTATATTTTCAATAGTTGCACATTCCTAAAACTTCTTGTCTTATCCATTGGCCTTTTCCAATTCCTCAATATTTTTGAATAGACTAGAGGAAATTGAGTTTATAACTAACGGCTTGAGCTTGAGTTCATTATTGACAAGTGTGTGACAAATATTTCTCTGTATTCCCATGTCACTCAGTATCTCCATATTCAACTTGCTAGAATGATTTACTCTTGATTTCTAGATTTATTAGTTGCACTAGCCACATCACATAACTAATAGCCAAGCTCAACCATACGGTTTTTGTGTCCAAAGTACAATTTAAGACATATGTTGGTTCTTTCATCATTGGACAATGCTATCATCTTCCCTCTTTGTCATTGAACAATATGATCATTTGCCCGCTTCGTCATTGAACAATACGATTATCTGTCCACTTCGTCATTTTTAAATCTTTTAGTTTTCAATATGAATAGCTATTTTATGCACAAACACTGTGCTGCAGTCATGGTGCTTGAATTAGAATTGGAGATAAAACCATGGATGAAAATGCCATTTTCCCCACAGTTGGTCAAATGGTTTTTTCATTTTACAGAAAAGATTTATCCTAAATTAGCCTTCAAAGTTTGATCAAACAATTTGAATCATTTATAGTAATAGTATTTGAACAAAAAATTTGAGTCATTTATACTAATAGTATTTGACCAAACAATTTGAATAATTTATAGCAATATTAAGAGTAGCTGTCCTGATGATGAAATTGCAAAATGGCATTATATTTGATTGTAATTTCCCACTTAATCTATCAAGATAGTAGACGCTTCTGGCTAGATTTAACGTTGACATTTTTCCTACTTTTTACATTAGATATAAAAAACTTGGCTTCCTTGGGATGCTTGGAATTTTGGTCCTACTTTGCAAATACAAAGCTTTTATTATTAAAACAAAACATGAAATATTTTACTGGTGGATGATCTGCTGAGGACTCGGGGGTATGATGCTTTTGTTAAGGTGGTATGGATGTTCGTTATAGGCATCCATGTTACTCTTGAACCTTGCCTTTCCTTTGGGCGATCCCCTCCACTTTGATATGTCCTAGTTTCAATATCCACTTTTTCAGGTAAGAGAGATCCATGGAAACTGTTGAGTTTCATATTTTGAAAATGTCTTTAACATTTATATTTTTCTAGCATTAGTGCAAATCCTTGTAGTTGTTGTCCTGAACTTTGACTCCATATGGTAATAGAAAATGTCCAAATGCTTAAGGATCCTCAATACTTGCAGTTGGGGAATCAGATCTGGAAACCGTAGGTCCACAGGTGTGGAGATCAAAAAATAATGAGGGGATCAATTGGAACCATGCAGCTAATCCAAAACCCTGCCAATAAAAGAGACAAACAACACTAAAACAGTGCATTGGAGCTGTGGAGAAGATCAAGTGCACAAGTGAGAGAAAAACCAGCCAAAGAAGAAGAATGCACCAACACTATGTATGGGTGCCTGTAGGATTAAACACCTTACTAAGAGCCAACAAGCTCGATGATCAAAGAAGATAATACAAATGAAGCTTGAATGGTGTGTTTATACCATTCAGGTAGGTAGGGTGCTTTCCCCAGGGAGGGGTTATAGGCCCACTATCAAAGTTGACTAAGTTGGCCTTAGCCACAGCCCAGTAATATAATAAATGAATAAAATATGGCACAGCCATGATTACAATTAGTCTTGCAAAAATCGTGAAATTATCATTGACATCATGATATATCGTGATGTCCCCTAGTCAATGATAATATCGCCCCTAGTCAATGATAATATCACCACAAAATATTGTGATATTTTCTGCTCTCCAAAATATTGTGATGTTTTCAAAAAATTGAGATATTATTGTGAGTTGATAGAAAATATCGCCCGTGTCATGGACAATTTGCCTTAAACTAGTTTTTTCACTTTTTTTCCTACTCATTTTCAAATTAGATGAGGGTGTTTGAGAGCAAAGGAGGTCTCCACAAATTTTCTGAGTTAAAGACTAAAAATAGAGTGTTTTCATTTGCCATCATCAATTTATTTTGGAGTGGGGATTGATTCCCATCAGCTGTTTTTGTATTTGCAGGTATATGTAACAATTTCAACATGTTTTTCCTTTGTTTTGAGATTTTTGATAAGTTTTGCAGTATCCCTCTGTTAAATTATGGTATGTTCTATGCTTAGAGCAGTTTACTTATTTTTTTTCTTATTATCCACAGATTAGCAATCACATATACATTAAGTAAAGTGCAGATAGAACATTAAATGATCAACAGAAAACAAGCCAAGACAAGAGACACAAGATGTGGTGGCTAGCCAGTGACAAACCCCAATGCGGGGAAACCCTTTGATCAAATCTTCTTTTATCTTCAATAGTTCAGCAGAGAGAAATAGTACAAAATCTGAATTTTGTAATTTTATATCAACAGCAGCAAACCCTAGATCAGCAAAGTCAAACTTGGTCAAACTAGTTGAAATTGACCTCTAAAATATTTGGTCAATTTCCGGTCAACTTGTCCTCGAACAGCCTGAAGAAACAGCCCTTGAACAGCCCCAAAAGTTCAGTCAATTTGTAGATTTCTGAAGTCAACTTGCAGCCCTAAACTAGGGCAGTTAACACCGGTTAAACCAAAGGTTAGATCACCTTGATTTTCATGCTAAAAATTGCGGCTTGCCTAGGAGAGGCAACCACACCCAATCCGCACTTTTGGAAGGTCAACGCTGGTTAAAGAGATGACCTACTGCCCTAGCGTCCTTTCTGCGTCTTCCTTGCCCTAGGACGTCTTTCTTTCAGTCACATGTGTGAGAGAGAGAGGCTCCTTTTATGTGTAGGAGAGAGAGAGAGAAGATGAGTGAATTGAATTGTCCAAATGAGGAGAATGCTCCTTGTATTTATATGCAAACGTTGAGGTTGAATAGACATGACTGTTGGGCTTCTGAGCTTACATAAGTTCGCTGGCCGGCCTTGACAATCTGTCCATAATCAAAATAAATTCACATCTCCATAAATACTTATTGGAATCGGATGATCTTTAGATCAATCCTACACCTCTCGATGAGAGGAATCTAGGAAAAATATCAGAAGCCATAAATAAGGTGATCCACATGGAGTTTGGCCCTAGTTGCCAATTTTAACACTCCCTCTCAACTAGGGAGAACTTCATCTGCAATCTGTCAGACTGTTGCTGCTATCCATCCATCAAATGCACTGTCCTGTACAGCTTGACCCTACTCTGCTCTGCTCTGCTCGAACTATGAAGAAGAAGAAATGATCGAGGATGTATCATACCATCCTCCACTGACCTGAAGTCAGTGTCAGAGTGTGAAACACTCTCACTGATCCCAGATCAATGGAGGTCATCCTAGCATAGGGAGTACAGTAGATACAGTGATGCGTCCATCGATAGTACTACTATGGTCCCTATCCTCATTTCCCTGCTCATTGATCAGATGAGAGGTACTTCCCATGAGTCCCAGACTGCATGGGTAGGATGCCTCGACAGGAGAATTAATCATCCTGTCCACAGGAGAACGAATCATCCTGTCCAGTGGATGCCACGGAGAACGAATCATCTTGGCCTATAGGAGAACTAATCATCCTGCTCCACAGTCGCCACGGAGAACGAATCATCCTGGCCCACAGGAGAACTAATCATCCTGTTGCACAGTTGCCACGGGGTGTCACAGGGAAGGTTGAACCTTTACCCTGTACATAGTGCACCACCAGGAGATGGTGAGTCGCCTTGTGATCACATGTTGCTCCAAGAAGTACCTCACGTCCCCTCAGAGCTCCCAGAGCTCAATACATCATACTCGACCCTCATAAGAGGGTCTCTGAACGACACCAAGTCGTTCTCGGAAAGTCAGGAATTTGACCTTTCCTAGGGACTTTGTCAAAATGTCGGTGACCTTTTCATCTGTACCGATATGTTCGAGCCTTATTGCTCCTCGCTGCACCATATCTCGAATATAGTGGTACCTGATATTGATATGCTTGGAGCGATCATGAAATACAGGATTCTCTGATAAATGGATCTCGCTCTGGTTGTCACACAAAATCACGGTGGTATCCAATGTAAAGCCAAACAGCTCACTGAAGAGCTTTCGCAACTAGACTGCCTCACAGGAGGCCATGCTAGTAGTAATGTACTCTGCCTCGGTGGTGCTCAAAGCCACTGACTTCTGCTTCCTGCTCATTCAGGATATCGAGGCAGATCCCAAAAACAACACCCGAAAGTGCTCTTTTGGTGCACCACACTGCCTGCCCAATCAGCATTCGTATACCCAAGTAGTCTCACATCTCCGGCAGTGTATCTCAACCCATGAGTCATTGTGCCACGAAGATATGTCAACAGATTCTTGGCACCAATCCAATGTGAGTGGTGAGGCTCAACCATATGTTGACTCAATGTGTTGACTGCAAAGCATATATTCGGACGGGAGTTCACCAAGAACATTAATGCTTCGACGAGTTGATGATACTCGATAGCATTTCTTAAAACAGGTCCGGCAGCACTACCGCTTAACTTCTTGAAGTCAAGCTCCATCGGGGTAGTTACGGGCTTGCAGTCCACCATGCCAAATCTCTCCGATATCTTCACCACATATTTTCCTTGAGATAGGAAAATCTGCCCTGGTTTCTGCCAGACTTCCAGTCCTAGGAAATAGCGCATAAGTCCTAGGTCTTTCATCTCGAACTCAAAAGCAAGCTCCTGCTTACATTCGTGAATGAGAGGGTCTGCACCTGTTAGAAAGAGGTCGTAAACATATAGCACCAGTATGAGAGGCTTGTCATTTATAACCTTGAAGTAAAGGTTAGGGTCGGCTTCACTCCTAGTGAATCCTAGCTTCATCAAGTAGCTATCGATCCTCGCATACCATGCTTGGGGTGCTTGCTTTAGCCCATAGAGGGCCTTCTTCAACTTGCACACATGAGATTCTCGATCATAAATTTCAAATCCTTCGGGTTGCTCCACATAGACCTCTTTGATCGAACCATGTAAGAACGCAGTCTTGACATCCATCTGATGTTGTTTCCATCCTTGCGAAGCAACAAGGGCTATGATCGAGCGGATGGTGGTATATCGGGCAACAGGTGCAAATATTTTGTCATATTCTATACCTTCCTTTTGGGAGAAGCCACGAGTGACAAAACGAGCCTTATACTTTTCTGCACTTCCATCAACTGCATGCTTTATCTTGTAAAGCCATTTTGAAGTGACAACTGCTTTGTCCTGGGGTCTGGGGACCACATCCCAAACATCGTTTTTCATAATGGACTCATATTCCTCGGTCATAGCATCCTTCCATACTTGATGCTTGACGACATCTGTGAATGACAAAGGCTCATTTTGGATGATCGTGCTCATGATGGTCAGGTATCCCTGATACCTGTTCAGCTTCTTACTTTCACGGAAGGTTCCTCGGGGTGCAATGTGTCCTTCAGCATCATCAAGTGTCCCCCTAAGCCATGAAGGCCTCTTCCTAGAAGAGGAAGGCTCTTGCGAAGGAGGATCAATAGGATCCAGCGGTTCTTCCACATCAGGCATTGTCTCATCTTCTTTTTCCTTCGGTTCCTCGGTGTCAGCTTCTTTAGATCCCCTTAAAGTAGGAAGATTGTCTACCTTGCTAAGAGCCATATCTTCGTCAAAGGTGACATCATGACTAATCTTGACTTCCCTTTGACCAACTACATAGATTCTATAGCCCTTAGTATTTTCGCTATAGCCCACGAAGATTCCTTTCTTTCCAGATGCACCCAATTTATTCCTTTTTTCTTTAGGCACATGAAAATATACAGGGCTTCCAAAAATTCTAAAATGAGATACGTCAGGTTTCTTACTGGTGAACATTTCTTCGGGAGTCTTGGAACCCAATGCTTGATGAGGGCATCGGTTTTGTACATATACGGCGGTATTTGCAGCTTCGGCCCATAGAAACTTCAGAAGTCTTTGATCATGGAGCATAGCACGGACAGCTTCCACAATTGTATGATTCTTCCTTTCCGCCACACCATTCTGTTCAAGAGTATATGGCGTAGTAGTCTCCCTCTTAATGCCAACCTCTTTGCAAAAGTCATAAAACTCATTGGATTCATATTTAGTCCCATTATCAGTCCTTAAGGTCTTGATCTTCTTTTCGGTTTGATTCTCGATCAAGGCTTTGAAGTGTCGAAACCAGGAAAACACTTCATCCTTCTTTTTCAAGAAGTATATCCAAGTCTTGCGAGAATAATCATCTATAAAAGTGAGGTAATATAAATATCCTCCCAAGGAGTTCATAGGCATCATACCGGATATGTCTGAGTGAACCAACTGCAATATATCGGAGGTCTTGCTTTGGCTTGAGGGGAATGGTCCCCTTTTGAGCTTTCCTTCGGCACATCCTGGACATACACCTTCTTGCTCTAATCTGAACTTGGGCATCCCAGTCACCATTTTCCTTACATCGGGTAGAGCTTTATAATGAAGGTGAGCAAACCTCCGATGCCATAGTTCGGATTGAAGAGATGTGTCACAAGACATGACACCCAGCGGACTTCCTCCGACCTGATATAATGAATCAACTCGAAACCCAAGAGTAAAAGCATCTTTAAAGTTCTTTTTCCATACACGTACCTTGCCATTGCTGAAGGCCACCTTGTAGCCTTTGTCTTCCATTGCCGAAATGGACACCAGGTTCTTTTTGAGATCAGGTACATATAATACATCTTGTAAGTGGATGGTATTACCCTGATTCAATTGAAGAGTGACATTTCCTACGCCTTTCACGGGATATTTTGAATTATCTCCAAGAACAATTTCCAGGTTGGTTTCCTTCTCTATCAGATTATAGAGAGCTTCTTTGTAACCAGTGAAGTGCCTTGAGGCACCACTATCAATAAGCCAATTTCCCAGCGAGTCCGGGGGAGTAGTAGTAGATAGAGCTGTTGGTAGATAATATTCATCTTGCTTATTGTTAACAATGTTAGATTCATACTTGGAATTTCTTGCCTTCTTGAATGGTTGTCCTCTTCCTTGATTTCCGACACTTCTTTTACCTCTGCCATTTGACCTGCCATTCCTTTGATTGCCTTGAGAGGGATTTTGATCATCGTCCCGGTGTGAGTCCCTTTTATCAGGGCACTCCCTTGCATAGTGACTAGTTTTATTGCAATTGTAACATTGTCCTTTTCTACCACCCTTTGGTCCAGCCTTTCCTTTGAATTTAGCCCCGGAATTGTTTCTTCTTTTAGTATGAGAAGAAAAGGCAGAGGGATGACCTTTAAGTATGGGCATTTCTTGCTCTTCCATCCTCGTTTCTTATTGAATGCATCTGGCCATTAATTCCTCAAATCCAGGAATTATGTTATTGTTGAGAAGAGTAGTCTTGAATATATACCATTCAGATGGTAGTCCTCCAAGAGTTGTGAGTGTCATTGCATTGTCAGGAATTACTTCCCCAATAGATAGGAGATCGTTCTTGATCTCGGTGATCCTTAAGAAATATGCTTGCATTCTCTCATCTTTGCCCTTCTTAATTTCCTTCAACTCATTTCTAAGAAACAAGACTTGATTTGCATCATTAACTTTAAATAAACTCACCAGTGTATCATAAATTTCCTTCGAGGTGTTCAGCTCGGAAACATAAGCCACCAAGCGCTTGTCGATAGAGTCCTGGATTATCTTCCTTGCTTTGACTTCTCCCTTGGTCCATTCATTCCTAGCAGTAGCGGATGCATTTGATGGAGGCTCAACAATTCCGCCTCTCACATGGTCCAACACTTCCTGTTCTTCTAATGTTAGATCGAGAGACATCTTCCATCCGTGATAGTCAGACTTCTCACGGAGTTTGTTTTCAACAGGGAAGTGTGTTGAGGACACCATGATTTATTTCAAATAGCCTTGCCAACCTTCTCTTCAGTGATTGCTCTTACTCTTGCTCTTGCTTGGGCTTCGTCTTCACCTCACCTTTGATACCATGTTAAATTATGGTATGTTCTATGCTTAGAGCAGTTTACTTATTTTTCTTCTTATTATCCACAGATTAACAATCACATATACATTAAGTAAAGTGCAGATAGAACATTAAATGATCAACAGAAAACAAGCCAAGACAAGAGACACAAGATGTGGCGGCTAGCCAGGGACAAACCCCAATGCGGGGAAACCCTTTGATCAAATCTTCTTTTATCTTCAATAGTTCAGCAGAGAGAAATAATACAAAATCTGAATTCTGTAATTTTATATCAGTAGCAGCAAACCCTAGATCAACAAAGTCAAACTTGGTCAAACTAGTTGAAATTGACCTCTAAAATACTTGGTCAATTTCCGGTCAACTTGTCCTCGAACAGCCTGAAGAAACAACCCCAAAAGTTCAGTGAATTTGCAGATTTCTGAAGTCAACTTGTAGCCTTAAACTAGGGCAATCAACACCGGTCAAACCAGAGGTCAGATCACCTCGATTTTCGTGCCAAAAATTGCGGCTTGCCTAGGAGAGGAAACCACCCCCAATGCACACTCTTGGAAGGTCAACGCTTGGTCAACGCTGGTCAAAGAGATGACCTACTGCCCTAGCGTCCTTTCTGCGTCTTCCTTGCTCTAAGACGTCTTCCTTTCAGCCACACGTGTGAGAGAGACAGAGGCTCCTTTTATGCGTAGGAGAGAGAGAGAGAGAGAAGATGAGTGAATTGAATTGTTCAAATGAGGAGAATGCTCCTTTTATTTATATGCAAACGTTGAGGTTGAATATGCATGACTGTTGGGCTTCTGAGCCTACATAAGTTCGCTGGCCGACCTTGACAATTTGTCCATAATCAAAATAAATTCACATCTCCATAAATACTTATCGGAATCGGATGATCTTTAAATCAATCCTACACCTCTCGATGAGAGGAATCTAGGAAAAATATTAGAAGCCATAAATAAGGTGATCCACATGGAGTTTGGCCCTAGTTGCCAATTTTAACACCCTCAATTTTCTTTCTTTTTTGCTGATTTTTAGTGGATTGTGGGAGATCTACCATGCATTTAGAATCTAGATCAATTTTTTTTGCAATATTTTTGTTTTGATTCTTGAATCTTGATTTTCATTTTTTTCTCTTGGGTTTACTCATTACTAGCAAAAAATGCCAAAAGCTTTGGACCTAAGTTACCAAGATACGGATACGGATCTGTTGCTTTTTTGAAAAGCTAGGATCTAGATACGGTGAGGATACGGCAAGTACAAAAAAAGGTAATAATATTTTTCATATTTTAAAAAACATAGTTCTATATCAAAACCATTTCTTTTTAACATGGTCGTTTACTATTATATTATAAAAACTTCAGCAGAGGAACAAGTCCTGTTACATATATTGGAGGAAGCGAAGCTGAATGGATCCAAAACGGGCACGCAGTCCCTTGATCCGATTCACTAGACTTGAGATTTAAGACTTGGAAGAAATAACGGCTATATTGCCGTATGAACTGTCCTAAGAGCAAGCAGTATTTACAGGGCATAAGAGTTTTACATAAATTGATTCACTGAGTCATCGGGCGGTGGCTCTTTTTTGTCACTGTTCTTTGTAGAGGCCTCCCCTTGCATGCTTTGGGTCATAGTTTTTATGTGGTTGATGGCTTCTTCCAGGTGGTTGCACTTCTCTTTGAGGCTTTCTATTTCCGCCCTCTGTTTTTCCAGCTTTTTCCTCTTGGATTTGCTATCTGCCTGAACTTCTTCTTTGAGCTCATTGAAGTGCTTGACAAAACGAGCAATCATGAAGCAGTGCGCTTTACAAAGAGTGCAGCTGTTGTTGGTGATGACACGGTCGAGAGGATTTTCAGACATTGTTGACGAGCCTTTAATAGTCTTGGATAACTTGGAGCAGAGCTTAAAAGATATGCTGCAGAGGGGAGAGGAAAGGATGACAGCAGTTTTAGAGGGAGCAGACAGGCGGATCAAGTGACTGGGAGAGGGGCAGATCAGGGAAAGGCTCGAGGCTCCACAGAGGGAGCAACTTCTACGAATGGGAACAGAGAAGATGACGTGAGGATGGAGACAAATATACAGGGAAGCTGAGAGCTGAGGAGCGGTGGCTGACGAGGTTGTGAGAATTTGATACAAATAGACAGTAAAACAGTTAGAGAGAAAGACAATACAGTCCCGAAAGATATTATCAATACCTTGCCTGGCAGAGATTGAAGAGCTTCTTCGACTGAGGAGCACTGAGAGCGAACTGGACCAACTGGTGTTCGATCTTTTGGCCACCTGAGACGATCAGTAGGAGGCACGACTGAAGCACAAACCTTTCCCAAGATGACAGAGCGAGTTTGAAGCACTGAACTGGCTGATCTGAGGCACCTCCTGCTGTATATAAACCAACTCAGTAAACGGGGCCTCTGAATGCGTATCGTGCTGGTCAGAGATTTGCCTGTCCCAAATGTCACTTCGAGAATTTCTTGAGCAACCTTTGAGGATTGCTAAGTGACCGGTGCCTAACTTCTGATTGCTTTTGTCACGGGACTCTTCCCAGTCCATTATCCAGTGTAGATTTTCCATGGTCCTGTAGATTTCGCTGACAGAGATTTTGATGTGATGATGGACTTTGTCAGTGGGGAGGGAATCAGATGCCCAAAAGCAAGAGTGAATGGGGAGGGCAGACTTATTGGTGAGTTGACTGATGTAGTCTTGAGTCTCGGGCTCGACTGAGGAGGGAGCCGACTTATGGAATTGGTTTATCATAAGTGTGATCGTTCTCACGGACCTGTCCTGAGGGTCTGTTGACTGCGCTGTTGGCTAGGGAATCCGCCCTGATGTTGTGGTTTCTCATGACATGCTTGTATTGGATGTTCCCCAGCTGATTTGAATTATCCTTGATCCTGTGCTTGATTCTGTTGAGGGCCTGTTTCTTGAAATCTCCCCCTGATGCCATAGCTGCAATCACGATTGTCGAATCACCAATTATGATTGGATTTTTGACTTGTAATTTTTTCAAGATGCAGGTACCTAGAAGGAGACTATAGGCCTCTGCCATATTGTTCGTCATGTTTCCCAATCCCCATTCATAGGTGATGATAACTTGCCCATTTTGGTCTGAGATTATACCCCCTGCCCCTGCTTGTCCAGGGTTGTTTTTGGATGCGCCATCGAACTGGAGAGTGAAATTCTTTTGCTCTTGTATCCACTGTTCAATGTCTTCTTGGGATCCCCTGAGTTTCCAATTTTTTTCCCTTTACCTGCATTTGCTGGAGTCTGCTTATTCTCGGAATAGACCAATTGAAATTTGTTGTACCATTCTTCCTCTTCCTTTTGCCAAGTGGAATGATCGGTTTTTGTGATTGTGTTGGCACTTATCATTTCAGCAACTAGGCCCAGGGTTTTGGCCAGAGTGCGAGCTGGGTTTGGAGTTTGGTTTTTAAAGATGCAGTTGTTCCTAGTGAGCCATATTTGCCAACATAGAGCAGAAGGGATACATTTCCAAAGGCGAGTGATGTTGGATTTGCCTTTTCTTGCATGGGGGTAGCTTTTCTCCCAGTTTCTGTTGAGGGTTGTGAGCTGATTGAAATTTTCTCTGGAGGGCCTCAGAGGGCTGATAATTTGGTTCCAGCAGTGTTGAGCAAAAGGGCAATCTAGGAAAAGGTGCTGACTGCTCTCCTCCTCCGAGCAGCAGAGACAACAAATTGAGGGACCATGGATCCCTTTTTTTTGAGATTTTCAGCAGTGAGGATCTTCCCTTTAAGGAGGGTCCACACAAATTTTTTTATCTTTGGGAGGCATTCGGTTTTCCACACTGTTGATCGAAGATTCCAGTTGTCTAGATTGTTGCTAGAATGGAGGAGTTTATACCCATCTTTTACAGTGAACTGACCTCCGCTAGGATCCCAGATGAAGCTGTCCTGAACAATTTTATTTAAAGGAGCTGCTCCCTTCAGCGTTTTCTTGAGATCTGCCCAATGCCTATTAAGGTGGTTTGGGAGGGGAAGATCCCTCCAAGCAGACCAACAGTTGTGATCCCAAACCGAGATATCAAATAAGGAATGCAAGTTTTTTGCCTCCATCCATAATTTCAGGGGTCTGAACTGCTGGAGGAGGTTTCTTGGCTCCGATCCCATAATTCTATCAGTCCAAAGATTTATTTCTTTTCCATTTCCAGGTGACTTTGAGATATGGTTTTTGATTTGGGGGATGACTTTTTTGATAAGTCTCCAAACCGGGGTGCATGGTCTTTCCACTATCAAATCGTTGAGAACCTTGGAGTACTGCCCATTTAGGTATTTTCTTTTGAGAGCCTCAACCCACCAGCTGCCTTTTTCTATTAGCATTCTCCACACCAATTTGAAGCCCATCGCTTTATTGGTAAGGCTCAGAATTTTGATTGCTATGCCCCCTTTTTCAAAAGGGAGGGTTACCTGATCCCAGCGAACCAAGCTGAACTTTTTTGTGTCTTGTTTCCCTCCCTGCCAGAGAAAGCCTCTCATGATTAACTCTAAATGTTTGTGAATACTGGCTGGGGCCAGAGTAACAGCATATTGATAAATGGGGAGGGCTGAGAGTAGAGCCTTTATGAGGGTGGTCCTTCCCGCAAGATTCAGCCATGACAGCCCCCAACTGTGGAGAAGCCCTCTCATTTTTTCAATCTGTTTATTCCAGATCTCAGATTTGACTACTTCTTTTGCCAAGGGAAGGCCAAGATATGAAAAGTAGCTCCAGTTTCTTTGGGCTGGGATATCCATGATTAAAGAGATTCTTTGCATGACTTGGAGAGAGACATTCCAAGTGTATATTCTGCACTTATTGTTGTTTAGCAATCCCCCTGAGACAGCCAAGAAGGTGTCCAGGGTTCTCTTGAATCTCCTTGCGATTAAGCTTGAGGCGCCACCTATTAAGAGTGTATCATCGGCAAAGAGCGAGTGATTTATTTCTTTTATTCCTCTCGCTATGCTGATCCCTGTTATCTCCTTTTGCCTCCTTAGGTTTTCCAGATGTATACTTAAGGTTTCTGCCATGATGATATAGAGGAAGGGTGAGAGGGGGCAACCTTGTCTCAATCCTCTGGAGCTTCGGAAGTAGCGGCTGGGCCTGCCATTGATTAGGGGAGTTGTCCAAGGATTTGAGATACATTCCATAATGATGCTTATGAACTTGTTGGATATTCCAAACTTTCGGAGGACAACAGCTAAGAATTGGTGGTTGACCTTGTCAAGTTTTATGATCATACCTCTTTCCTTTCTATGGAAACTGCTGTGGATTGCTTCTTGGATCAGAATAACATTGTCCGTTATTTGTCTTTTAGGAACGAATCCTCCTTGGTTCTCTGAGATAAGGGAGGGCAGAAGCTTTTTCAGTCTATTAGCCAGGATTTTGGTAACTATTTTGTAGGAGACATTGCAGAGGGAAATGGGTCTGAAGCGATCAAAGGAGAGGGGGTTAGGGTCCTTGGGGATAAGCGCCAAGTGGGAGGATTTAGTGTAATCACCCATCTTGGTTTTTTTGAAAATGTTTTTGACCATCCTTACAAAGTCTTTCTTTATAATATCCCAGTGAGTCCGGTAGAAAGCAGATGTGAAACCATCAGGTCCGGGGGCCTTGTCCGGCTGCATGCTGAAGACGGCTTCCCTTATTTCTTCCTCCGATACCTCCTGCTCCAGCTCGCTGTTTTGACGCTCATTGATTTTAGAATCGACTGGTTTTAGAAAGTCCACGCTGTCCATATACTGAGGGTCTGCAGATAATAGACTTTTGAAGTGATTGTGGGCAACTTCTTTGATTTCCTCTTGCTCTCTTAATTCTTTCCCTTCAACAGTGATTTTATCAATTTGATTTCCTGCTCTTCTGAGCTTGAGGTTATTATGGAAGAACGAGGTGTTCTTATCTCCCGCCCTGAGCCAGAGACACCTCGATTTTTGTCTCAGCTCCTCTTCCTCTTCTCTGTTCTGCTTGTATAGTTCCCTGAACATTTCATTTTCCTGAGATTGCTCTTCCTTTGAGATTTGTTGATCCTCCTTTTCCTGATTCCATTTTTCTAGTTTTCTGTGTAGCTCGATTCTTTTGTTTTTCTCTAATATTGCATTCTCTTTTGCCCACTGTTTGATTGTTGTCCTTAGGGATTTTAATTTGAATTCCCAGACATAGTGAGGGGAGCCAATGACTTCCGTCTCCCAGCTTTCCTTGATGATCGTGCGAAAGTCCTCCCTGCTATCCCAAATTTTATTGTATTTGAACGGGATTGGGTCGAGATTTCCTATTCTGTCTAGAATCAAGACCACAGGCTTGTGATCTGATGCTGTGGCATGGACGATCTTACTTTTTATTGAGGAGAAACCTGCAGCTATTCTTTCATGAATCAAGATCCTGTCCAGTCTCTCTTTGATGTTATGAATTCCTGCTCTCTTATTGCTCCATGTGAATTTACCATTGCAAGGTGGAAAGTCGATGAGTTTATGGGTTTCTATTATTGTTTCCAAAGCATCTCTTGAAGGGTCAGCAAGGAATTTCCCTCCGATTTTTTCTTCAATGTTCCTTATTAAGTTTAAGTCCCCACCCAAAACTATGTTCCTGTTTTGGCAAGCCAGCAGCTCCGAATTGATAGATTCCCAACAGTATGCTTTATCCCTATAGTGATTTGGAGCATAGATGTTGAGCACTGTAAATTCTTCTTTTGTGAGTTTGTTTTTGAGGTCAGTTCTGACCCACCAGTAGGTTGAATTTTGTCTGATGAGGTCCCATTTTCTCTTATTCCATAGTGTACCTATTCCTCCTGAGGCACCCAATGAATCTGTTGCTGTTCCTGCAAAGCTTTTGTATCTTTTTGTAAAAGTTTGAAAGTCTTGGTTGGACATTTTGGTCTCTTGGATTAGGAAAACATCTGGTTGCTCTTGACTGATTAAATCCCGGGCTGCATTGGATTTTAGAGAGGAGCCCAGTCCCCTACAATTCCAAGAGACCCATATCATTACTTACTGGTTTTTTGGTGAGCCCCGCTCTTCTCCTTTGTCTTTTCCCCGCTTCCTTTTTGCTTGTCCAAAAAAGAGTCCATCGGTTGTTGTGTGCCTGTGGCCATTTCTTTAGCTGCTGTTTCGTCTCTTATTTCTTTATTTGATTTCCTGCCTGCTTTTTTCGGTGGGTCAGAGGTGTAACTTGCTTCTTTGAGTTTGTTTCTTGTTAGGATACGCTCAATAGTAGGGGGAGGGGAGGGGAGGGGCTGAGAAGGGGAAGGGAGAACTGCTAGAGCAGTAACTGAGGGAGAGGAAGGGCGGGAGGAGGGGTCTTCATCTGCCAGGGATTCAAAGGGGTTGGAGGAGGAGGGGATAGGCTGAGTTAGGATGGGAGGGGGAGCGAGGGGGGCAACTTGGGGTTTCGGGGGGGGGGGCGGTTTGGGTTTAGGGCAGACTGAATGGGGTTTGATTTCTTTTTTTTTACTTGCTCCCATGTGCCTTCGCTAGCTTCAGCGTTTTCATTCATTTCATTTACTTTTAGCTTACTACACCTATTAGTAAAATGACCATATTCATGGCATACCTTACATTTGAACGGAATTTGTTCGTAGTCCAGCTGTTGGATATGTGTCCATTGGTCCACTTTGATCTTGATAGCTTCCGACAGGCCTTTTCCTAAGTCGACTTCAACACAGATCCTTGCACAAGCATGCATGTTATCCTTTGGTTCACATCTGTCAATGTATTTTCCCACTGCGTTCCCAATAGCTTTAACCGATTCATCCCCCCAGCAGTGCAGGGGGAGGTGAGGCAGGCGAACCCAGACCGGAACAACACTTGGGATATCCATTTCCGGGTCGAAGTCAGGGGACCATCTGTTCAGGTAAAGACCTCTCGAGTCCATGAAGTAGGGACCGTTTCTGAAGATGAGATTCCGGTCTTCTTTGGTTTCGAAGAGGAAAGTGTAGTAGCCCCTTCCACAGAATCTTATGGCGATTTTCCCTTGAATGTTCGCGTTCCAGTTACGCTCCACCCATTTCTGAACCGCTCTGGGAGAAGGCCAGAGACTAGTAAAATGACCTACTAAACCTCTCTCAGCCAAAGAGATCGCTGCCTTCCTTGGGAGACTAGGAGGAAGAGAGATTTCCGGATGTCAGCCAACTTCTTAACAAACTTGGATGCTGTAGGTCGGATTCTTGAGGAGTTGTTTTCGGAAATGAGAGCAGCAAAAATTTCCGCCTGTTTT
This sequence comes from Pinus tabuliformis, assembly GCA_031772625.1. Lineage (NCBI taxonomy): Eukaryota > Viridiplantae > Streptophyta > Pinopsida > Pinales > Pinaceae > Pinus > Pinus tabuliformis. The sequence goes on from CM062819.1 coordinate 1,621,045,193, forward strand.
TCATTGTCTTGCTGAGAAGGAACAGTCCCAGCCATGGGTGAGGTAGAGGGAGCTCAGACTCGAAACTCACTAGGGGAGGGCGAGGACCGAAAGCTGGAAAGGATAGGGAGGGAGAAGGCGGCCCCGCAGCAGGGGCTGCCGGGTAGGAAACCTGTGGAGGTCCTCAGGAGGAATGCGAAGGGCGAGAGCACAAGAAAAAGGAAAAGGAGCGTGGTTAGTAGCCAGGGGGCGGGCAGGAGAGGGCCCAGCAGCAGGGCTGCCAGGCGGGGGGCCTGCGGGAGGCCAGACGAGGGCCGCAGAGAGCAGGGGAGTAGAAGCGCGGGAGCTCATGTTCAAAAAAAAAAAATTCTATATCAAAACCATTACTAAGTCACAACATTAGAATTAAATCATTAAATAATTTATGAATCTAAACACTGAAATAATGCATGTTGCCTCATACAAAAATGATAGCAATAATACAAAAATGTGTGCCTCATGAATGGCCACTCTATTAATATGATAATATAAAGTAGGTGCATACTAACACACCTATTTTAGTTTGCCCAGTGAGATGGGCCTTCACCCTAGTGTATGAGCCATTTGGAATGCTATTGCTTTCACTACATCTCCATTTGTATGAACCATCCCCAACATTTTTGCCAAGAATTTCCACATACTATCACAAAGGAGATTTTGGGTCTTTATTGATATTTGTTCCTTCACTCTGCTTTATAATTAGATATAAATTAAAACCATACAAAAGTAGCAATATATGTTTTTTAATCTCAAATTAAATCTTAATTAATTAATATATAAAACTATAAATTAAAACATTAATATAAGTTAAATATTAATAAAACTATATATAAATTAAATATATGTTTTAAAATTATAAATTACACATTAATAAATTAAATGTGTATAAATTAAATACTAATAATATTTAATTTATAATATAAATTAATATTATAAATATAAATTAAATATATTACTATTTAATATATTAAATAATAATGTTAACATTTAATTTTTAATATTATATTTGATTTATAATTAACATTATAAGTTAATTTAAATGAAATATTAATAATTCTATATGTTGAATATAATAAAAAATTAATTAAAATTATTAAAAAAACGTAATAAAAAACCTTCCGCCAATGCCTATGCCCTCTCCAGCCGGCGTCACCATCGTTGTGCTGCCCACAACCCCAACCAAGCGACCGTTGTGCTGCTGACCATGTGACGCGCTGCTGACACCCCGACCACGCAACGTCTCAGTTACACCTCTTGCATTGTGTTGCCGCCCCAACCACGCGACGTCTAACAGTGGCTCGATCAACCAACCTCCCGCAGTTCGCTGTGAACGCCCATTCCGTCTTCAAAACCACCGAAATCTGCCACCAAACTAGTTAAATCGTCTCCAAAACACAGGGCAAGGTTCCGTTTGACGCTGAAACGCCACCTTGGTGGATCATACACGATTCGGGCGGATTCGGATCGGATGCAGGGATTCGTGTTTCCTTCTCTTTACCCCCGCAGATTTGGTAACATAGCTTTGGACCCTATGTGGGAATATGGTGATATCAATTATGTGCACAATAGACAAATGTTCAATTGCAGGTTGTTTGGGAATGAAATGATGGGGGAAATCAGCTAGTTGAAAAACTGCCTTACACAAATTCCAGGGCATGAAGTGGGAATATGTTTAGCTGCAACCTCAAAATTATTCCTATTGCCAATAAATCGCCTAAAGATATGAGTAAAAGGAGAGATGGTAGGGAAGTTGTGAGAATTGAGGTTGCAGAAGGTGCAGTTGCAAGATTCAGGGGGCAAGCAAGGATAGCTTTTCTTCAGCTTCATGTTCTACAATGCCCTCAACGACCTCACCTTTGTTGAAAATAATAGCGAGAAAGGGTTCCTTGATTTGTGCCTTAATCAAAGGAACCACAACAAGTTTTTCCTTGAGCATGCACGAGTTCCTATGAGTTAGGAGCTAATTCCTAAAAACTAGGATGAATTCCTAAAAGTTAGGAGTGCAAGAAGCAGTTGACTAGTGCTAATTAGTGGAAGGATGAGTTTATTGCCTTCTAGTGCGAGTTATTTTGGATAAATGCCGAGTTGATTGAGTCAGGTTCCTAAATTATAGGAAGGGTGAGTTAACACAACTAGTGAGCTTTTGTTAACTAGTCAATCAACAGTTCGACTTTCCTCAAATAGAACTTGCCAGTAATAGCCTAATCGAAGTGCTTATAAGGAGGAACAAAGGCACGTTTTGATCATTATGTTGTGAGCACGACTTGGTGAGACAAGACAATAGAGCTCATGGGTTTATGAGAAGGTTGCACACGTTTGTGTGTGGAGCTTGTGAGAGGTAGAGTGTGCAAGAGAAGCTTGTGCATAGATTGATAGAGGACAATGGAGATCAACAACCTTGCAAGGGTTTTAAGCTTAGATCAAGCAGGAAAGGCAAGTGTGTTTTTCAGGTTGAAACAGTTGTATTTGTAAGAGATCAATTGTTTAGGTCTATCAATAAAATTCTCAATCAAGCAAAGGGTTTTCCTAGTTGGGTTCCCTAGAAAAATATTGTGTTTTGCTACTGTGTGACTGTGATTGATTTTCGTTCCTATTCCACTGCAAAGTTTAGTAGAGAAATTTTGTGTCTATATGAAAAGAAAATGTTTTTCAGATTGTTCATATTAGCAGATCAAAATTTTGTGGATTTTCTACATGGTTTCAGAGTTGGGATCAAAATAACGACCAACACCAAGTTGAGAAATCCATCCAAGTGCTTTTCGTCCAAGAGGAAAAAGAAGTCTGAGGTGCCGCATGTCAAGGAACCAAGGTGGAAAGTGAGGGAGGGCGAAGTTAATGGTTCTTCCTCCAAGTCTAATCTGGCCAAGTTGAACTGAGTTACCTTGCAGAGTTCTGGGCATGTGCTTTGAAGGTTGATCTCTATGAATATGGTGCTCAGAACAATGAAGTTTCAAGGCTGCTATAGGCATCTTGAAGAAGGATGTTGACTTGTCTTCTAAGGTGACAAAAGCTAGGAGATGGAGGAGCTGTTCTTAAAGGGTTTAGGACAACAGGCCCTGATGCCCTATTTAGGTTTTTTTCTTAATGTATGTACAATCACCATATATGAACCCTTAAGTTTGTCCAAGCAGTGCATGTAAGGGGACAAAAGTAGGATGTAATGTCTATGGCCGTAACGCTATCATAATGTGAGGATAAGTGGGCAGAATCAAGCAAACTTTGAAGGTTTATGCAGGTCTGTACATGGAGGTTTGAACAACAGTGACCAGAGCTCTAGTTTAGTGGATACGTAATAGACTTATTAGTGATAAGAGGGTTGTGCATGTTTACCCTAAGTTCTAAGCATTAAGGAGCCAGATTGTGGGCATAATATTATGCCCTAGATCAGTCAAGGAATTGACTGTGGGGGCAATTTTGGAGGCCCTGAGGAGAGTGACAATAGGGCTGATGTGTCACAGTCACATGGTAGATTTGTGTGCCCTAGGAGCAACATTCTGGAGCAGCCAAAATCTTGACAAGTGGGTAGTCTTTGAAGTCCTCGTGTACAGTGATCATTGAAGGACTAATGAGCTATTAGGATGCAGAGATGTGGAGCCCTAGTTCAGAGGTTGCAGATGGCCAAACCACTGATAAGAGGGCAGATCCAAAAGACCCAATGAGCAAACTTCTTAGTGGAGCTAGAGGCCGACTAGTGGGACAAATCAGTGCGCCAAAGTTCAGTGACACAAAAGGTGCTGTGATCATTGATAGTGGTAGATTGTGGACTCACAAAACATGGTGGGAAATAATAGGTCTTTAATGTAGGTTCCGCATAGGAAAGCAGGGAAGCCTTTTGGTTAAGAGGGAGCAGCTGCAACAACGGAGAACTTGGTAGTGCAGGAGACAGATCTAGATGGACGCGGTTCTTCTAGGAACACCTTCTTCGCTAAGAGGGAATGTTGACAATAATAACGAGAAAGAGTTCCTTGATTTGTGCCTTAATCGAAGGAACCACAACGAGTTTTTCCTTGAGCATGCACGAGTTCCTATGAGTTAGGAGCTAATTCCTAAAAAGTAGGACAAATTCCTAAAATTTAGGGTGAATTCCTAAAAGTTAGGAGTGCAAGAAGTAGTTGACTAGTGCTAATTAGTGGAAGGCCGAGTTTATTGCCTTCTAGTGCGAGTTATTTTGGGTAAAGGTTGATTTGATTGAGTCAGGCTCCTAAATTATAGGAAGGACGAGTTAACACAAACAATGAGCTTTTGTTAACTAGTCAATCATTAGTTTGACTTTCCTCAAATAGAACTTGCCAGTAATAGCCTAATCGAAGTGCTTATAAGGAGTAATGAAGGCACGTTTTGATCATTGTCTTGTGAGCACGAGTTGATGAGACAAGACAATAGAGCTCACAGGTTTGTGAGAAGGTTGCACAGGTTTGTGTGGAGCTTGTGAGGGGTAGCATGTGCAAGAGAAGCTTGTGCATAGATTGATAGAGGGCAACAGAGATCAATAGCCTGGCAAAGCTTAGATCAAGCAAGAAAGACAAGTGTGTTTTTTAGATTGAAACAGTTGTATTTGTAAGAGATCAATTGCTCATTTTCTATCAATAAAATTCTCAATCAAGCAGAGGGTTTTCCCAGTTGGGATCCCTAGAAAAATATTGTTTTTTGCTACTGTGTGACTGTGATTTATTTCTGTTCCTATTCCGCTACAAAATTTAGTAGAGAAATTTTGTGTCTATATGAAAAGAAAGTGTTTTCCAGATTGTTCATATTAGTAGATCAAAATTTTGTGGATTCTCTACAGTCTTTTTTTGTTCCTAGAACCATAGGTGGTGCACAACCTTTTGTTAAGTTAATGGTTAAAAGCAGTGTTGATAATATCGGTATCGGGAAAATATCGGCGAGGGTCCAGAAAATATCTTATCGGCAATATCGGCGAAAATATCGGCAAAATATCGGCAAATATCGGCAAGCATAAAAAATGCATAATATATTCATTTTTTTTAGATTTTTAAACATATAAAGCAATAACAACATCAAATAAACACATTGGCACATAAATATGAAGAAAACACTGATTTATATGATGTCAAATAGAAATGATACATCAAAGGCGATACCAAATCCTGCTGATCCCTGATAATTGTCCATTCAAGGACTCAAATGTGGAGAACCAATACAAAATAACATCACATATATAAAAGTATCTCATCATCATGAGTTATATATAGCACAAGAAGTAAAACTAGCAGCTATCTATCTGAAATCACTGCCCTCTCCCCCTTTTACAGGAAAACATGATGGGCTGTTTGCCAGGCTTGCCCCTAGTAGTAGGAGGCCCTAACCCTGCCTCTGCACCTAATGTCAAATAATGAGTGCTAGGTATGGGGCTATGCTCTCCTATATCTATAGCAGATGGTGTTGATGTTGATGCTCCCGCAATGTCCTCCTCCTCCTCCTCCTGCTCCTCCTCTGAGTCTTGCTGCTCCTCTGACTCCGAGTCCTCCTCTTGCTGCCCCTGCTCTAATGGATCATCTACCACTGGCTCTAACCATGAAGGTGACTCCTCCAAGAGGGGCTCCTCAGACTCCACCCTCCACGGAGACAATACATCAATATTGTCTAAGCTAAGTCACATGACACGAGGACACGAGACACGGAGGATACGTAAATACGAGTATTCAATATGAAACACAATGACTTGGAAACAAGACACGGGGGACACGTTTTATATATAAAATATATATATATATATACCAAAATATACTTTTTTATCCATATTAAATTGCAGGTTGCAGCTTATCTAATCAAATTAAAATACAATTACTTCTCAAAGTTCATAGTTCACTTTAAAAAGATAAATAGAATCAAAATTTACTATTTAGAAATTAGAATGTGATATGCTTGGTCTTGATTCTTGAATATTCAATGTTCATTGTTCATGTACAACTTACAAGCACATAAGAAAATAACTAAAGTCTAATCCTATTGATTTCCTCTGCCCCTCTTGCGAGAAAATGCCACAGCTTTCCCTTTCCCTCTAGATGTAAATGTTGGTGTTGGTGGAGTTGGCAGTGGAGTTTGCTATGCTCTAGAAGCTGAAGAACTAGAAGTAGGAGCTATAGGAGGTAGACCACGTCCTCTACTGGTGGCAGGGGTAGCCCGGGCAGGTGGTTTCACCTGGAAACATTACAATCTCCCAATCCTGAAATCCTAAAAAACTGATAAGTCTGCTGCATTTTGAATGAAATCTAAAATTCTACTTTCTCCATATGAAATCCAATGAGGCCGGAACCACTCTCAAACATCCTGAGTCATTTCATGGTAATGTTAAAAATTTAAGTAAAAGGATGAAAATGAAGATTAAGGAGAATGTCACTTTTACTTTAAGAATTTAACATTACCATGAATAGCATATCAATTCTAGGGCCTAGAACGCTCAAACCCTCCTTGGCAGCAACCACATAGCTCTCCCCTTCCTTCTCCAGCAATCAAAAATGAAAATGATATGAAAAAAAACCAAAATCGGATTTTTATAGGCTGTGCAGAAATTTTTTAAAGTCACCGGGCGATATTTTCGATTGTCGCGCGATATTTTCCGAAATATCGGCGATATTTCGGAAATCTCGCGATATTTTCAAAAGCCGAAAATATCGCGATATTTTGTCGGCGATATATCGGCTCGCCGAAAATATCGCGATATTTCCGAATATCGCCGATATCTCGGCGATATTATCAACACTGGTTAAAAGAAAGAGGAAGCAAGAAGCTGACAAGGTTGTGGGTAGATATTTTCCATGGAGTGACATTCCTTTCAGCATTGCTAAGAACAACCCACTCTACTAGTCTGTGTTTGATGTTGTTGCTATTGTTGGCCCAAGGTATAAGGCCCCTACCATCATGAGTTGAGAGGGCCTATCCTTCAAAATGAAAAGCTTGATTGGATTCATAGAATGGAGAAACTTAAACAATCATGGGAAGTTGCTAGATGCATCATGACATCAAATCATTGGACTAATTAGAAGGGAAGGACCCTTCACAATATCTTGGTTAATTGTTCCGGGGGACAATTTTTATTAGATTTATTGACACATTTCCACATTTTAAAGGTGCGACATTATTATGTGACTTGTTAAATGTGTTCATTCAAGAGATATGTTTACAAAATGTTGTCCAAGTCATAATGGATAATGTTGCTAATTTTGTCGCTATTGCTAGGTTGCTTATGCTGAGGTATCAAACCTTGTTTTGGACTCCTTGTGTGGCACATTGCATTGATTTGATTTTAGAGGATATGGGCAATGTTACTCACCAAAAGTGGGTAACCCATAATTTTCTCCTATCTCGGACAACCAGCTGGCTAGCAGTCCTACATATTGCTCAACAATGATGATATGCCACATTCCTCCACCATTTGCAAGGGTCATACACCTCTCGCCAACCAACATTCCTCTTGAATGAAGGTGGGTGTCATGAATATAATTCATATAAAAATAATAAATAAAAATAAAAATATAATAAATTAATAATAATAACTAATAATTAATTAACTAATGGTTAGTTAGTTAGTAATGAAGAGGCATGTCTTAGAGACATGACTATTCATGAAAGGGTACTTGCCTAGGATATATAAGCATGCCCTCATTCTCATTTGTAATTATCTCATTTCTTACATCAATTCAATATACAATATTCAATATACAGTTACATGTCTTACAATGAACATTTACATCTTTGAAGTATTTTAAAGATTTTCGCTGCGTATACGACTTTTTGTCGTTACATTGGTATCAAAGCCACATTGGCAGATCCCGACCTTTGGCCATCAACTTGTCGTCGCAACTAATCATTTCACTACACGAGTTGGAGTTTCTCCATTTTTGGTGAGGCCCTTGGCCACTTAAAAAAAAAGGAATTGGAAAAAAGACTATAAAAGAAAAGAGTAAATAATTTTTTTTGTTTAATTAAAATAATAATAATAATAATAATAAAGCCTTTGGCCATTGACATTTCAATGGTTCTAGTAAAAAAATAGTTAGATGTAAATTTTGAAAGAGAACATTCATATGTATAAAAAGGTTCTACATTATTGATAAAAAGTGCATGATAAAGTCATAAGGGAATCTTTTAAAATATCTTTAGAACTATATGTAAGAGAAGTAAGAGTAGATAAGATTATCTTGATTCTTCATTAAGTGGTTTACAAGCTCGTGGTTTTAGCAACCCATGGTATTTTCAAGGTAAAAGAAGAACAAAAGGAATACAAAATCTCTTTATGTGAATCTCTTTATGGAGAAAATTAACCGAGTCAAAGGTACATAAGTGGACATATATTTTATATTATGTCCCAAAGAGGTGAATAACCACGTCTCACTAGGGTTGTAACTTTTTAAAAAGAAAAAAAAAGGATTATAAATATATATAGGAAAAAAGTTTATAAAAAAAATAAAACAAAATAAAGTAAAAAAAATTATAAAAAAACAGAGTTTAAGAAAAAAACAATTGTTGAGAATATATATATATTAAAAAAATTAAATTACCAAGGAAGGTTATCAAGTCAAGAAAAATGGAGCCTAATTCGAAAATAATGAAGGAAGTAGTCAAGACAAAGTCCCACACAACAATCACTATTTTGGACTAAATGTCCAAGTTGTCTAGATGAAATTGGATATACATATATTAAAAAAGGTGCAATTTACGTTGTCCAAGATGTGGAGGATTATTTAGTACAGAAAAACATCAAGACAATGAGTAGATGCAAATAAAAAGATTGAAGGAAGAAATCGCAAAACTTCAACAAATGAATGAATGATCAAAGAAGAAATATAAAGATCTCGAAGATTGGTTTCATGAAAAACCAACAGAAAACAATGAAGAAATTTGGCATCTAATGGACCACAATGAGAAATTACTTTCATAGATAAAAAAGTGCAAGGTTAAGAAACAAATACTAAAACAAGAAAAAGAAAGTTTTGATAAGGAACTAAAGGAGAATCTATCAGAAAAAGAAAAAGAAAAATTGTGCCTAAAAACCCTTAATAAAAAATTATTAGAGCAAATAAAAAATTTAAAAGATAAAGAGAAAGATACTAAGGACAAAGTCAACGATTCAGAAAATGACGAACTTTCACATCTAAGGAATCATAACCAAGCCTTATTTACGCAAATAAAGAAGCTTAAAAGTGACAAGAAATCACTAAATGACAAGTTAGAACAACTTCAAGAAGTAGTATCGAAGTCTCCAGTCGTTTCAGTCCAAGTTGAAGATAAAGAAACAAATACTGATCCAGTCAAAATTGTAACTCAAGTAGAGGATAAACCTACTGAAGTGAAGACACATGCAGAAGTTGCAGTTCAAACGATGGACATTCCAAATGATGATTCAATAGCCAACTCAACAACAACAATGCCTGAAGGAAATTAGGAAACAACCACTAACATGATAAGGGAAAGTCCAACCAGAAGAACTATTTATCAACATCCGAATCACAAGAGCAGACTTTCCAATCAATCTACGTACCAATGTCACTCTGAACATAAACAACAAATTTATGTTCCTAAGAATACTGAAGTTTGCAAAATCTAGTCCTACAATAACTATTCATCACAAATTTTCAGAGATCAGAAGATTCCACAGAAGATTAATCTAGGATGGTCCAATATGTTCTCACTACGACAATTTTGTCTATCACTCAGAGTATCATATTATCTTGTATCAACGAAGATGAAAGTTCAGAGATGAGAAGATATTTTGAGTAAGCTTTGAGGACAAAGCTTCTTGAAGAGAGAGATAATGTTATGAATATAATTCATATAAAAATAATAAATATAAATATAAATATAATAAAAATAAATAATAATTAATAACTAATGGTTAGTTAGTTAGTAATGAAGAGGCATGTCTTAGAGACACGACCATTCTGTAGAAATTTCTCATTTCCCACCCCGGTTTTCAGTTTCTCCTTATTTCTCCCATATAGTTAAATGCCCTTTCCCATAACCATACATTTAACAAGCTGGAAAAAATAAATTTGCTGAAAACACAAATTCTGGAAATTTTACAGAATGCTGGAAATTTCAGAAATAAAAATCAGCAGTAATAAACAGCCTTTAAAACACATTTAAACACTGAGATTTTTGGTCAATGTGACCCTGGAAAAACCCCCCACAACTCTTGGGGAAAACCAGTTTGAGAGCTCTTCTTTATTTCTAGAAAATGCCCTTTTACAGTAGGAGAAATGTTCAGCAAAAAATCAGCAAACAGACTTTTACAACTTATCTCAGCCTTGCTGAAACTCAGCCTTGCTGATACACCACTGCTGATACTCCGCAGCTGTTGCTGTTACACCGCGGCTGTTGCTGTTACACCGCTGCTGTTGCTGTTACACCGCGGCTGTTGCTGTTACACCGCTTTCAGCTGCTGAAACTCCGCTCTCAGCTGCTGAAACTCCACTCTGCTGAAACTCCGCTTTCAGCTGTCCAGAAATCTCCCTTGCTCTCTTGCTCTCCTTCTCTCAATATTCTCATGAAAGAATGAATGATATTTTTCCTCCTTTTCCTCCCTTAACCCAACCCTAAGTGACTTTTGGGTGATCCCTAAATCCAATGGCTGGAATAGATTTAGATCAATGGCTGAGATTAAATGCTCATTTTTTTTTTTCCGGAGGAAAAAAGCGAACTTTTTTATAAGAAATAAAAAAGTTACAAGCATATGAGTTAACATTCAGAGATTAAATGCTCATTTAAATCTCACTTTCTATTTTTTAATTCACCCCACTTTAATAAAGACCCACTTAGTCATTTATTTCCAAAGTCACTTTTCCTTTCTAATTTTTCATTGACTTTATAAAAGTCACTTTAAAATTAGACTTAGTAACTTTATCACTTAAAGTCACTTTTAAATTAGATTTAACTTTATAAAAATTATAAAGTTACTTTAGGAGAAAAATTAAATTCTTTTGGACACTTTTCCCTAGGCCAAAGATCAAAGCCTAAGGGAACCACCTGTCCTCCGGTACCAAATTTCAACACTCCCTCTTACCGAGGAAGGTGTTCCTCACCACACCCATCTTGTCTCTGAAGTAGACATGCTTGCCCCGTGGTAAGGCTTTGGTAAGAATATCTGCAACCTGCTCATCAGTGGAAATATACTCAAGCTTCACAGCTCCCTTCTGAACATAGTCTCTGATGAAATGATATCTGATCCCGATATGCTTTGACCTGTCATGAAATACTGGATTCTCCGTGAGTTTAATGCAACTCTGATTATCACAGTAAATCACTGAAGGTCTCAACGGCTGACCAAATAAGCCAAACAACATCTTGCGAAGCTAGATGGCCTCACAACTAGCTAGACTGGCTGCCATATACTCTGCTTCCGCTGAACTCAGTGCTACTGACTGCTGCTTCCGGCTGAACCATGACACTACTGCTGAACCCAACCCAAAACAACACCCTGAAGTGCTCTTCCTATCAGAAGCACAACCTGCCCAATCAGAATCAGCGTATCCTGCCAATCTCACTCCATCTCCCTGCCTGTAGTCCAGACCATAATCCACTGTCCCCTGCAAGTACCGCAAAATGTGTTTTGCAGCCACCTAGTGAACCTTCCTAGGCTCACAAATAAACTGACTCATCGTGTTGACTGCAAAACAGATATCTGGTCTAGTGTTGACCAAATACATCAAGGAACCAATCAGCTGCCTGTACAATGTGGGATCCACCAACTCGGAATCCGAAGCATGAAGCTTCTTCCAGTTGGTGATCATCGGTGTCGACATGGGTCTACAATCCTCCATGTGGAATCTGCTAAGGATGTCCACAATATACTTCCCCTGCCCCAGGAAGAAATGCCCCTCCTCCTGCCACACCTCCAAACCCAAAAAGTAATGCATCAGGTCGATGTCCTTCATCTCAAACTCCGCCGCAAGATCTCTCTTGCAGTGCTCTATGAGTCTCTCTGCACCTGTAATGACCAAGTCATCCACATACAGCACCATAATGAGAGGCTCCTCACCAATCACAATAAAGTAAAGGTTCGGATCTGCCTCACTCTTTGTGAAACCCATCCCCTGCAAATATGTATCTATCCTGGAGTACCAAGCTCTGGGAGCTTGCTTCAGGCCATAAAGGGCCTTCTTCAGTCTGCACACATGGGACTCCTTCCCATGCACCTCAAAGCCCTGTGGCTGCTCAATGTACACCTCCTCCTGTATGAAGCCATTGAGAAATGCGGTCTTCACATCCATCTGGTGGATCTTCCAACCCATCTCTGCTGCTATCGATATAATGGAGCGTATCGAAGTATATCGAGCCACGGGAGCGAAGGTCTCCTCATAATCAACTCCCTCTACCTGGGAGAACCCTCTAGCCACAAACCTTGCTTTGAATTTCTCAATGCTGCCATCTGCAGCATGCTTTACCTTGTAAAGCCATCTGGAAGTAACCACGGATTTGCCCTCAGGCCTCGGCACCACCTCCCAAACATCATTCTTCATGATAGAAGAATACTCCTCCTGCATGGCCTCTCTCCAGACCTGCTGGCTAGCTGCCTCCTCATAGCTAGAAGGCTCAGAGTCAAGGATGCTGGTAACCATCGCCATATAGCTACAAAACCTCTCAGGTGGTCTACTCTCTCTGACCGGCCTCTTCGGCTCAGCAACAGATGTAGCATCTCTCAAGGTGTCCTGAAGCCACTTGGGCTTCCTCTTCCCTGAGCATGCTTCTCCCATAGGAGAATGAAACTCCTCCTCCTCATCACCATCAGTAGCCTGAAGTCCTGACTGTCTGTCTGCTGTCCTCCTGCCTGCACCTGAACCTGTAGAAGCTGAGGTACCGTGTGAACTGTCCATCAGTGGACTCCCTAGTGAACTGCTCTGCATGCTGCCCGGAGCACCACCCCTCTGGCTCGGCGAGCCACTGCTCACTGATGGACCTGACATCCTCATAGATGTACCTCCGGATCCTCCTGATCCCTGCCCACTGGATCCCTGCGACTGACTCAACTGCTGCTGAGGGTTTGGCTGATCCAGATACTCTAACTCCCGTGACCTCCTGAAGGCCCTGTCCTCCTCGAACTTCACATCCCGTCTGACAACAACTCTCCTCTATGCAGGAATGTAAATCCGAAAGGCCTTTGAGGTTTCACTGTAGCCCACAAAGATACCCTTCTCTGCGGTGGGCTCTAGTTTGGTCCTCTTCTCCTTGGGTATATAGGAGTATGCAATGCATCCAAAGATATGAAGATGACCAAGATCAGGCTTCTTCCCAGAGAAAGCCTCCTCCGGAGTCATGTGCCCCAAGGCACGATGCGGACTCCTGTTCTGCAAGTAAACAGCTGTGTTGCAGGCCTCTGCCCACAAGAACAATGGCAACCCCTGATCATGTAACATGGCTTTGGCAGCCCCTATGATGGATCTGTTCTTCCTCTCCGCAACCCCGTTCTGCTGGGGGTTGTAAGGAACAGTGAACTCCCTCCTAATGCCTGCCTCCGCACAATAGTCAACAAACTCTCCAAGGGTGTACTCTCCTCCATTGTCCGACCTCAGGGACTTGATCTTCCGACCTGTCTGTGTCTCCACAAGAGCTCTAAACTCCTGAAACCGCTTGAAGACCTCACTCTTGGTCTTCAAAAAATAAATCCAGGTCCTCCTGGAGTGATCATCAATGAATAAAACATAGTACTCATATCCACTCAAGGAAACATGAGACATCCGACCGCTCACATCAGAATGAATCAAATCAAGTATCCCAGTCGCTCTGCTGTCACTGCTGGGAAAAGGGGATTTGGCAAACTTGCCCATCGCACAACCTCTGCAAGTATCAAAGTGATCAGTACTGAAATCTGGCACACCTGTAGTGATCTCCCGCAATGTCCTCAAGGCTCCATGATACATATGTCCCATCCTGCGGTGCCAAATCTCACACAGCTCAGAACTGCTAGCTCTGCTGTCGGCACTACTGCTCAATGCCAAAAGGGGCTGGAATGCAAACTTGTACACCTTTGCATGGCGTACACCTATCACTCTAGCTGAATCAGCTGGAGTGCCCCTGGGATACATCAACACCTGTCCTCCCCTGAACAGTACCTCATATCCTCTGTCCTCCAAAGCTGAGACGGTTATGAGGTTCTTCCTCATCCCTGGCACATAAAGAACCTCTGACACCTTCAAGGGAGGTTTGGACTCCCTCTGAAATGTCACTGTCCCCACCCCGACTGCTCTAACAACTCTGTCATCACCGAGAACTACCTCAATATCAGTGCCACTCTCTGAAAGCTCTGAGAAGTACTCACGGACTCCTGTCATATGACTCGAAGCCCCACTGTCCACATACCAGATACCTGAAGATGCTCCGCTAATCGAGGGAAAAGCATGCTCCCTCTGAACCTGTGTGGCAGGTGATCCTGCACTAGAGGACTCACATGTAGTGAACGCAAACTCCCGGTCAAAACGACCTGCAAAGTCCTCAATCTCTGCTGAAGCTGCCACGTCCTGGTTCTTCCCCTTCTTCTTCTTCTTCTCCGGACACACAACTGCATAGTGTCCCATCTTCTGACAATTCCAACACTTCACCTTGGAATAGTCCTTCTGTGTGTTCCCCTGTTTACCTTTACCTTTGCCTTTGCCCCCACCACCGCTTGTGGAAGCCTGCTTCTTCCCTTTGCCTTTCTTGCCTCCTGCCACCAGTGCTACGTCCTCATCCTGCTCAACTGGCTTGGCTTCCCCAAGCTGTCCTTTCCTGATCTCTGTCTGAATGCAATCATCCCAAAACCTCTCCCATGTGGGAAGGGTCTCACGTGCACAAACCCCATCAGCAAAGTTCAACCATGAACGGGGGAGGCCATTCACTGCAATTCGCACCAACTCAGTGGGTGAAATGGCCTCTCCAATCGCTGCCAACTCATCTCTCACATTAGTAATCTTTGTGAGATATCCAGCTGCACTATCATTACCCATCTTAATGTTCTTCAGCTTCTCCTTCAGGACCATTTTTCGGTTCTCATTGGTACTCTGGTAGAGATTGGACAATGCTGTCCACATCTCATGGGCATTGCTCTTTCCTCTCACATGAGGAATGCAATGGTCTTTGATTCCGTCTAGAATCAGCCTCTTACCCTTGTTGTTCTTTTTATTATAAGCAGCCAACTGAGTAGCATCAGTAGGCACAACAACAGGGTTCTGTGTGGTATGCACCATGATATCCCAGACTTCTGCCTCCTCAAAGATACTCTGCATTCTCTCCTTCCAAACGCTGTAATTTGTATGCCCATCCAGCCTATCCTCTACCCTCAATCCCAATGACATCTTGCTGTCCTAAAACTGAAAAATAGCACTGCTGTGGTAAAGATAAAACTGCTGTTTATGAAAAATCAGCTTGTTGGAATTTTCTGAGTGAAAAATCAGCAACTGTAATTTTTCCTTTTGCTGTCCCAGACTGCCCTTCAACACTCAAGCTCTGATACCATGTAGAAATTTCTCATTTCCCACCCCGGTTTTCAGTTTCTCCTTATTTCTCCCATATAGTTAAATGCCCTTTCCCATAACCATACATTTAACAAGCTGGAAAAAATAAATTTGCTGAAAACACAAATTCTGGAAATTTTACAGAATGCTGGAAATTTCAGAAATAAAAATCAGCAGTAATAAACAGCCTTTAAAACACATTTAAACACTGAGATTTTTGGTCAATGTGACCCTGGAAAAACCCCCTACAACTCTTGGGGAAAACCAGTTTGAGAGCTCTTCTTTATTTCTGGAAAATGCCTTTTTACAGTAGGAGAAATGTTCAGCAAAAAATCAGCAAACAGACTTTTACAACTTATCTCAGCCTTGCTGATACACCACTGCTGATACTCCGCAGCTGTTGCTGTTACACCGCGGCTGTTGCTGTTACACCGCTGCTGTTGCTGTTACACCGCGGCTGTTGCTGTTACACCGCGGCTGTTGCTGTTACACCGCTTTCAGCTGCTGAAACTCCGCTCTCAGCTGCTGAAACTCCACTCTGCTGAAACTCCGCTTTCAGCTGCTGAAACTCCGCTTTCAGCTGTCCAGAAATCTCCCTTGCTCTCTTGCTCTCCTTCTCTCAATCTGCTCATGAAAGAATGAATGATCTTTTTCCTCCTTTTCCTCCCTTAACCCAACCCTAAGTGACTTTTGGGTGATCCCTAAATCCAATGGCTGAAATAGATTTAGATCAATGGCTGAGATTAAATGCTCATTTAAATCTCACTTTCTATTTTTTAATTCACCCCACTTTAATAAAGACCCACTTAGTCATTTATTTCCAAAGTCACTTTTCCTTTCTAATTTTTCATTGACTTTATAAAAGTCACTTTAAAATTAGACTTAGTAACTTTATCACTTAAAGTCACTTTTAAATTAAATTTAACTTTATAAAAATTATAAAGTTACTTTAGGAGAAAAATTAAATTCTTTTGGACACTTTTCCCTAAGCCAAAGATCAAAGCCTAAGGGAACCACCTGTCCTCTGGTACCAAATTTCAACACATTCATGAAAGGGTATTTGCCTAGGGTATATAAGCAGGCCCTTATTCTCATTTGTAATCATCTCATATCTTACATCAATTCAATATACAATATTCAATATACAATTACATGTCTTATAATGGACATTTACGTCTTTGAAGTATTTTAAAGATTTCTGCTGCGTATTCGACTTTTGGTCGTTACAGTGGGCTACCACTCGGCAGGTAATTTAACCATTGCAATCAAGTGCTTTTACGTATTGATTTGGGCATTTTAATGTGGATAAAGGGGTGATTTGGTATTTGATCGATCTTGACTGTAAGCTTGTTCTCTCACCTTACTAGGGGGTTTAGTCTTTAGCCCTGGTCCAGTGGGACCTCCTCTAAGGCCTTAGGGATATAGGAGGGGCATTATTTCGGAAACTTGGATTGAAGTAGCATGTCTATAACCATTCCATACTTACCACTTTTCACAAGATATCACATCCATCCTTTGGGTTAAATGTCATTGGTTCATTGGGATATGGCACTCATACATCCACATCCTTGAGTTAGGGCCATAAAAATTTGCCCTGGAGGTTGATGCAGCTACAAGAAAGATAAAATCATAACATGGCTGCAACAAAAGAAAAAGAAAAAGTTAAAATGCAAAAGATGGACGAGACATAATTGGCGTGTGGGAAAAAGTCTAACATGAGCTCTACCCCGCTCATTATCCATGACTCAGTTCTTGAGCACTAGATGTTTGATCTCATAATAAGGAACCCTTGCATGTCCCAACCCCGATGAGCAATAAACTGACTAATCCTTAAGGGGTAAATAAATGTTATATCATAAAAAGTAAGCTTGGACACTTAAGCTACGCTCCATATCAAAGCACTATCAAAAAGAAGTAAAAGGTGCACCAAAGGGGTGGAAAAAGCAGGCCGATGAAAGGGCTAATTCATGCTTCCATGATTGCTCCCTCCATTACATCTATACACTTAGGATGTGGACCTACACTAGTTGGTTCCATGGCCATGGCACTTAGCCATGAAGTCTTCCCCCTTCGTTACCATTTATCGTCACTAAGACTTGGATTGAAGGTTGATCTCGGAAATGTCACCTCCCCTTAAGGGCTAGAAGAACTTAATAGGGTTGATTACCTAGCCACCTCTAAAAAGTTAGGGAACACTTTCATGGGACTTGGTCTAGTTAGATATTTGAAGGTGATCCCAATTTGAAGTATCACTATGCCCTTAGCAATTAAGTATGGTCCACTATGATACATATATGGTCATTGTCTCTCATGAGTGGTTGCTTTCACTTGAGTTCAAGATGGTGTTGTCAGGAGGTTTTTCACAGAGCAACAGAGGCCTTGAGGGCACACCTATTCCAATCCTACTCCACACGATGCGCATGATGTACTACACTTTTCGAGAGCAAGATGACCTTGTAGATGTAGCGTTGCCCTTCCACAACTCAACGTTGGGCACTTTGATAATTCTGATAGTTGATTGATACCTACAACACCCTCAGATGCCAAAACATTGAGCTCACTTTGCTTAGCATTGGAGATTCTTGACAATGTACCCAACAGACTCATCATGCCCCCAGGCTGGCCTTGATACTGTTTTATGGGCATGCCTTGATTCAAAGTTCAGATGATGATGATTAGGGAGGGCTTGTACTACCTCATGAAGCCCAAACATTGGAGAGAGATTGCACCATGTTGTCTTGATGGCACCCAAGGAGAAGATGCAAGGTACCTAGAGCTGGATTTTGGACAAATGGAGATGTTTTGAGGCTTGATTTGAAGATTCTTCCATAATTGATGGTTGATCATGATGGTTAGAGATGCATCTAGCCCATATTTTGCACTTTTGGAGCCTTATTAGCCCTAAAAGGGCATGGCGTCATGTTTAGAGAGGGGTTTTGGCTCACATGTGTGGGCATTTAGTGGCTAATTTTGTTTTATTGAGCTATTGGGTTAGCTTGTAATCCACTTCATGTTCACTCAAAATCAAACTTGTTATAGGGATTTTAGTTGGATTAATGGATGCGATGGACCTCATATAAAAGAAAGAACACTCCATTCTTATTGTTCATGATCATTTGTGGATTTCGGCATCCTTTACAAAACTCGAATTAGCCTTTTTGCTACTCGCTAGTTGTGGATATGTGATCTTTTTGGAGCTATTGCTATTTGAGACTAATTTGTGTATTGGAGATGTCTTTTTAGGATTGAAAGAACGCAATTTCTTGGAAAAATTGAGTATAATGGCAGATTTTTAATGGTTTTTCATGTGATGAATGTAAAGGTTTTTCTATTGTTCCATGTCTAAATGCATATTTTTATTTGAAAATCTTGCTTGATCATTGCATGTCAAATTTATTTTCCTTGAATGCCATAAAAGACCTCCTAGAGAGCTTTCTTCTACTTAATTTCTCCCTTCATAAAAAAATAACTAATGTTTGCAAGTGAAAGCTAGGGTTTTCCCCCTTACTCCATGCATAGATTTGATATCTCTTAAATTTAGCCCCAAAGACTCTATCACCCAAGTAGTGAAAGGCGCTGTGAATCCTTGTGGTGTTTAAAACTCATAAAATATTTATCTTTTTCTTCTTATCTATTTTTCCCAAGCCCTTTAAGTCGAGCCGCTAAGGCTAGGGAATAGGGTTGAATTCAACTAGGCCCTCTATTTATTGAGACTTTTGTAATATGATCTCACCTTGAATGATCCTCTAAACTCAAAATCTAGCTCTTTTCATGGTGAAATTTGTTCTAATAGGGCTGATGTCATCCACCCTAGGAAATTTGTGCCCTAGTTAAACCCTAATCTTAATTAAGGCTTCAACTTGGGGCTTGATTTGAAGGTTTTCCATCCCTTTTTGTTGGTTTCATCATTAGCAAACCTTTTCTTTGTACTTGTATGCCTAGACATTCCTTTATTGAAATATATCTTAAAGACCTAGGTGTCAAATGCCCCTTTTGAAGGCTTTGTATATGGTATGCTGCTCTCACACATTGAGAATTGTGCCTTTGTCCACTAAAGAAGTACCTTTCTTAGCCTTTGTCCTATATCACCTTGAGCCAATTGACTTAGAACATCTTTTAGGTGAACACTGGGAAGCCTCTCGTTTGGTGAAATTCCACTAAAGAGTAGAAGGTGGATTGCTGAGGTGATAGTGGCAGCCTACCTTATTGTTGCCTCTAGGTCTGGCCCTTGCCTTGTGAGGTATCTCACAAGGCCTGCTAGATTTTGAGGCAACAGGCAAACTTTTTTATATTAAGAATTTTGTTGAATTGTCTAGGAGCATCACAAAATTTATATATAATTTGCATTTGTGCTTAGATTGATGAGAAAGTTCACAAATAACAATGAGTTGGTGTGTGTTGTATTTTGCTGTAAATTCATCTCTTCAGTCTCTTCTGACTTGTATATGGGATGTGAAGAGGATGTTCCGTTGAGATGAGTGGCATGCTTTTCATTTAGCACTAAACTGGAAGAGGAGGCCATATGCAGGCTAGTGTATTACTGGGAGAGTTTATGGGTGGGAGTGTAGGAGGTGTGTGGCATTAGCAAACCTTTGGTAAAGGTTCTTTGGTTAGTTGATGGAGATAATCTTGCAATGGGCTACTTGTATAAGGCTATAGATAAGTTCAAAGAATCCATCCATGCCTATTATGAAGGCAAGGCGGATGAGAGATGATAAATGATTATTGATATCGACGGTGATTGATGAGTGATGGAAGAATAGAATCCATCACCCCATTCATGTTGCATGGATCTACCTCAACCCGATGTTCTCTTACTTCTTTGGTTTTAGATTTGATGCTGAGGTTATGGATGAATTCCTCACATGTGTTCAGAGGATTGTGCCAAGTACATAAGAATGTGTAGAGATTTCTAAAAAAATGGGAATACATAGAATGGCCGCTACATTTGTCTTTGACATGGCTGTTCAAGGCAAGACAACCAAAATGTCAGATAAGCTTCATTTTGTTTCAAATCTCAATGTCTCTTCTTCCTTTGTTTCAAGTTTCAATGTCTTCTTTTATTTGTTGTGGATGCTTAGTGGACAAACTATGGCTCAAGACTGCCCAATATACAAAAAAATGCGAGTCAGGTGCTTAGCCAAACATGTAGCTCTTTAGAATGTTAGTGCAGCTGGAGTGTGTTTGAAAAAATACACACCAAGAAGCGCGACAGGTTAAAAATTTTCAGATTAAATTTGGAATTCTTCATAAATTATGATTTTATGCCTCATCACCTTCTAAATTATGTAATGTAATCTATAGTTTATGACCCTTGTACAGGTTGGAATTGCAATGCCTTAGTGATATGGTCTAATGTTTATTGCAATCTTCAATTGTGGGTGAGGCAGCTATAGAAAACACCTAGCATCGAGGCCATTTTGTTTTGATGAGATTGGAATCGCTATTGCATGGAGGGCTTGTTTGCACCTGACAATGTACCTCGAAAAAATGATAATTTTTTTAAATCAAATTGATAAATTTCAGCTGTAAACTTTAGAAGAAATATATCTTATACAGTCACTACAGATCCTCCTCTCATTTTGGATCCATGCATGCCAATCCTAGGGGGTGTCCCTGCCCTTCTATGCATTGAACTTTATCTTTAAATCTGCAAAAAATAAGTTACAAAACACAAGAATTCTGTGTTTGACAGTCACAAAATCACCAAAGAAAATTCGCAAATAGTTAAAATTCGATTGATAGAAATTCCCTTGAGAAATAGATACTAGAAGTGGGAATGTTGATAAGGAAGAGGCACTTGTAGATGATTTAATATAAGTCAAAATACAGGGCAAAAACAATGCTTTGGGTTTGCAATTAAAATTCAGAGATTAGCAAGATGGAAAAGCTGAAAATCAAGCATAAAACATCTTTATTTTGCATTAATTAAATAGTTGGTGGCACTGTAGAGACCAAACACAAAACTAATTTGCTGACAAATCCTTGTTGGACGAGAAAATGTATTAGAAATGAGAGAGTGAATGCTGTAACATGCTGTTGCTCTGATAGGAAAATCGTGTCCTTTGGAATGATAAGCCCTAGGCAAGCTCGAGTTGTCCTCATGCGAGTTCTAGAGGAAAGCTGGGAGTGGAGTGGAGTGAATGGGAGAGAGAGGTAGTTTGGATAAATGAGTGGAGATTGAACTCAAAGGAGAAGTGAGGTCAAACTAGTTAAGAATGAGTTACCATAAGTGAAGTGGCGAGAAGTGGAGTAAGGTGAGTTATGAGAGAGAGAGTTGCACGAGAGAGGAAAGACGAGTGATCAAAAAAGGAGGGTGATTTAAGTGCACATGTTTCAGTCAACTTGGCATGTGACCTAATTAGTTGAAAGAATCTTCCTTGAGATTATCACCACCTACCACCTAGCCTTCCAACTGATACATGCACTCTAGTTATTTCAATTTAACTAAATGCATGCATGCCAATCACATTAACACTTGTGTGTACCTCAAAACACCAAATGCCTTTCCTTGAAGTGGTCATGTGTCGCCGTAGGAAAGATGCCACATGTCACATTTTCAGGTTGCTAGATGTCACTCATGTCTGGCAATTGCTAAAAATAGAAACTCCTTAAATACCCCCCCGATATTATATTCATCGGACTCAATTTTTCGAGGGGAATCCAAAGGTGCATTCAAAATTGACAAGCAAGTACCCTTGTCTCGTACTCCAATAACAAATCTCTCTATTCGTGTAACTTGTCTCTAGAAATAGATACAATCAATTAGAGGACCTTGTGCTTGGAACTTTGTAATGCAAACCAGTGATGATAATATCGGTGAGATATCACCAATAATATTTTCAGCGAGTCGAAGTATTGCCGAGAAAATATCGCGATATTTCCGAGATGTCGCCGATATCTCGGCAAATATCGTGCGGCGATCGAAAATATCGCCGGGTAGGCTAGGCCGCGGCTAGAAAAAGGGAAATTTGTCTTTTTTTTTTTCATTTCTGCTTCTGAGTGTTGGAGAAGGAAGGGGAAGAGTTTTGTGGTGGTTGTCAAGGAGGGATTGAGGATCAAACAATGATTATCACCACCAACTAAGATTTTTTTGTGGATCAAAGATTGAAGAACAATGAGACAAACTTCATTTCTTCCATTAACAGGTATGTTCTTAAAAACTCTTATGTTAATGATTTTTTCATAGATTTAGGGTTATGCTTGCTTGCCTCTTTGCCTACCAACATTTTGTTTCTTTGTTTTTTTTTTTCCATTTGCTATGGTTTTCATGCCCATGAGCTAATGCAAGGGTTTTCTCCATATTTGGATAGCAAGCTTCATTTTTTTTTTCAACTTTCTTATGCACCCTCTTATTGCCATTTTTCATCAACATTGCAAAATGCAAATAATGTAGTAATTTTTTTTAAATGAGGTGGTTATTACTTATTATTTTTTGAGTTGGGGGGGTTTAATGCCATTTTTTTTTTTTTTTTGTGCCCTAGATTTGAATTAGTTCACTACAAATGTCAAATATGCCAAAATCCTTGGACCCATTTTGGGAGTATGGGGAGCCTTTTGGTGGGGCAAATTGGGCACATATATCATGCAAATTGTGTGGGACTAAGATGTCAGGAGGGGCTACGCGATTGTATGGTTTCTAGTGCGGAAGTTATACAAAAAGCTCTTGAAGCAATCGCTAAACAAGATAGAAAGATAGCTGCTCGAGAGAGGGCATTGGTCTCAGATAGGTAGCTGCTAGTTTTATTTGTTTTGCTACATATAAGTTTATAACTTATGATGATGAGATACTTTTATATATGTGATGTTATTTTGTTTGAGTCCTTGATTGGACAATTATCAAGGATCAGCAAGATTTGGTATCACCTTTGAAGTTTGATGTATCATTTCTATTTGACATCATATATATCAATGCTTTCTTCATATTTATGTGCCAATGTGTTTAGTTCATGTTGTTATTGCTTTATATGTTTACAAATCTGAAAAAAAATGAATATATTATGCATTTTTTATGCTCGCTGATATTTGCCGATATTTCGCTGATATTTTCACTGATATTGCTGATAAGATGTTTTCTGGACCCTCGACGATATTTTGCCGATACTGATATTATCAACACTGATGCAAACAACCCTTGACTCATATGCCAATGCCTGAAATCCATCACTAGTCACCAGCAAGATGATCCAAGTTGGCCCTTAACCCTTTAAATTTCTTAGGAAGTAGATCATGTTTTTAGTGCTGAGATCAAGATGCATGTCATGGACTTGGCCCATGATTGGTTATAGGAGGAGGCCTAGTTGGAGGTAGTTGGGGAGAGTACTATAGAGGAAGAGGATGTTCTAGAGAAGATACCTTACAAGAGGTGGCTATTGATACTAGGAGTTCGCCAACACCTTCATTGACTTACACACCACTTGTTGGACTTGGTAATAACACGAATAGAGGATGTTAGAGTCTAGCTTCTCCTTTTTCTAGAATACATTAGAGTCTTGCGCTAGCCCCAAGGCCTTCTTCATCTAGAGGAACAACCATTACCAGAGCCTTTGGGTCTGTGAAAGGGGCAAATGATTAGTTTATTTATCAAATTTCATTGTAGATGACTCATGATGGTGAGATGCATTTATTATATTTTTTTGATAATATTTTGAGGCTTAGGAGTGAAGACTTAGGACACATTTTAGCATTGACATGTGATGTATAATTAGACATCTTATACATCTTATATATCATTTTTTTCATATTTATGTGGCAATGCATTTATTTGATGTTGTTGTTGCTTTAAATGTTTAAAAATTGAAAAAATGAATATGTTTTTTTTTTTAAAGTTTGTTGATATTTACCAAAGTTGCAAACATCATGTTGACAAATATCATTCAGGGCCCATAAAACAACTTATTGGCATCATCCAGGAAAATTTTGAAAAATATCGTTAGACCTGAAAAATACAAAAATATTCATTTTTAATTTTTTCTTAAACATCTAAAGAAACCCCCTTTGTTGCCCCACATATTGACATGAGTGGTAAACATGATCTTGTGTAGATTGGATCGTTTTAGAATCTAGCCTTCTAAATGTTGGAATGTTGGTGGCGGTTGCTTTAAAGGTGTATCTTTTTCTTCATAGATCGTCATTATGGTGGTCACATTTTAGTCACTTTCATTTAGTGTTGCAAGGTTAACCTCTAACATGGTGATGCATTTAGTTGGTTCCATTCATATCCACGTCATTTCCATAGTTTTGCCTAGGAAAATTGCCTATTGCAAGCATATTATGACTTTTTCATAGGTAAATCCACTTTACATATACATTTTTACCACTTCTCACCATTTTTCCTAGGTGATTTGTTTATCACATCACATCTTAATCCTTTTCCTTAGGTAAAGTCTTCAATTACACCCAAGGCTGTGTGGGAGCGCCCCCCTGAATCCGCTCTTGAAGCGTGCTCCTAGCGGGAGCGACCCTGGGAGCATGCTCCTTGCCAATTTGGGAACGATCGCTCCTGTATCGCTCCCCTTCGCTCCAAGAGCAAATTTTAAGTGTGGGGAGCGATTTCTCCCACAAAAAAAAATGCTCCTAATTGGAGGAGAATTTTTTTTGGAGGGAAAAGGAGGGGCCAAAAGAATAAAAGGCCTCCTCCCCTCCCACATTGTATCATTTTCATGAGCTTGAGAGAGATTGAGAGGGTTTGAGCTTGAGGAGCTTGAGAGAAAGGAAGATTGAGAGGGTTTGAGCTTGAGGAGCTTGCAAGGGAGATTGAAGGCTGCCATTTGAGAGAGCTTGGGAGATTGAAGGCACCACCATTGGAGAGCCAAAGTGGTAGGGTCTAATCCCATTCTTTTTTTTTCCATGTAGCATTTGTTTTTTTTATATGTTGAATGAAAGATGTTCCTTTTCCCTACACTTTCCTAATTCCCATTCCTCCTTCATTTTATTGTAGGCAAGAAACTCAAACTTCACCAAACATGATGGGTATATGGCTTAGCCTTCTCTTGTTGGTTCCTTTTTTTGTTATGATGATGGTGGTGGGGAGTAGAAGAAGAAGAAGTGATGAAGATGATGAAGAAGTGGGTAGTGGTGGATTAGGAAACCCTGGAGAAGAGGAGTACCAAGAGGAAGAGGAGGAGGAGGATAATGAGAGTGGAGATGATGATGGAAAGAAAACCAAGGTAGACCAAACTCCCTTGTGGAAATATGTTACTAGGCTTGCAAGAGGGAAAGGGGGTGGAACCACTAAATTTACATGCCCACATTGCAAAATCACTTACACAGGTTCATATACTCGTGCCAGAAGGCATCACTGTGAGAAAATGGCATGGGATGGAACTAAGCAAATAGGAATCAAAACCTGTCTAAGTGTGTCAACACAACAAAGAGCCAAATACGTAACGCAAGAGGAGGGAGCCCAATACAAATATAAAAGATCAAACGGTGAAGTTGAACATGAAACGACTAGTCCACATAGAGTAAGAACTCCATCAACATCCACCCATGGTCATGGATATTGAGCCACAGGGACAAACATCTCTCTAAGGCGTAGAACAATATCAGAATTCCTTGATCAAGGGTGTAGGGATGACGTGGATGCAAAAGTTTTCCGGTTTCTCTTTACATACGGGATCATTTGAGGAAATTTGGTTTTTAAAAGTTAACATTGAATTTCCATGTCATAATGTGTAAGCCAATACAAATCCTTTAAAATTTAAAAGAGATACAGGTGTGGTTAGTCATCGACAATTTTATTAATAATATAATTTATCTACTTTAAGCGTGAATGGTGCCCAAGTGACCCAAAACTATATTAAATATTTAACATAAAATTAATATCTTAATATATAAAAGTTAGAATATCAAGAATATTTTTAATGAAGGGTAAATCATGGGTTGTGTGTTTCTAATGATACATAAATCATGGGCTGTTAAATAAATAAATTTAAATATAAATCTTAAATTTAAATTATCTTTTTTAATTTAAATTTATTCTTGTGTTAATAAATTAATTTAAATATAAAATATAAATATATAGTTATTTTAATAAAAGTACATTAATTTGGGTAATTTAATTTAAAATTTAGATTTACTTTTTTAATTTTGATTTTATTAATTCTTGTGCTAATAAATTAATTTAAATTTAAAACATATATACACAGTTATTTTTGATAAAAGTGACATTTATTTGCATAATTTAAATTTAAATTTACTTTTTTAGTTAAATTTTATTAAATCTTGTGCTAATAAATTAATATATGTGTGTGTTTGTGCGCGCGTTGGTAAATGTGACATTTATTTGGGTAATTTTGATAAAAGTAAAATAATAAAAGTTGACATTGAATTTCCATGTCATAATGTGTAACCCAATCAAAATCCTTTAAAATTTAAAAGAGATACAGGTGTGGTTAGGCACCGACTATTTTTTTAATAATATAATTTATCTACTTTAAGCGTGAATGGTGCCCAAGTGACCCAAAACTATATTAAATATTTAACATAAAATTAATATCTTGATATATAGAAGTTAGAATATCGAGAATATTTTTAATGAAGGGTAAATCATGGGTTGAGTGTGTTTTTAATGATGCGTAAATCATGGGCTGTTAAATAAATAAATTTAAATATAAATATAAATTTATTTTAAATTTTAAATTAACTTTTTTAATTTAAATTTATTAAATCTTGTGTTAATAAATTAATTTAAATATAAAATATAAATATATAGTTATTTTAATAATAGTACATTAATTTGGGTAATTTAATTTAGAATTTAGATTTACTTTTTGAATTTTAATTTTATTAATTCTTGTGCTAATAAATTAATTTAAATTTAAAATATATATACAGTTATTTTTGATAAAAGTGATGTTTATTTGCATAATTTAAATTTAAATTTATTTTTTTAGTTTAAATTTTGTTAAATCTTGTGCTAATAAATTTATATGTGTGTGTGTGTGTGTGCGCGTTGGTAAATGTGACATTTATTTGGGTAATTTTGATAAAAGTAAAATGATAAAAATGATATATTAAAAAATTGTTTACATGACATTATTTTATTAATTTTTTCTTAGATGGCTATTTTTGGGTTGAAATTTCTTCTAATGTACCATTCAATGTTCTTTGCTCACCTTATTGGCATGAAATGGTTGCTGCTATCAATGATGCCCCTAAAGGATACATGAGCCCTGGGTATGACAAAGTTAGAACTGTGGGACTTGATCATGGAAAGCCAAAATAACAAATGCTTTGGGTAAATTCACAAATGCTTGGAATGAATATGGGGTATCCATTGTATTTGATGGCTAGACAAATGTAAAAGGCAAGCCATTGATAAATGTTCTTGGTGTGTCTGCTATTGGTGCAGTCTTCCTTTCATCACATGATTACTCAAAAAAGTTCAAGATTGCCATCAACATTGCACAACCATTAATTCAAACAATTAAAAGTATTGTGCCATACAATGTCATCACTCATAATGCTTCTCATTGTAAGGCAACAGGAGCAATCATTGAGGATAAATACCCCAACATATTTTGGTCTAGGTGTTTGGTTCACACAATGAACCTTTTGATGCATGACATTATTAAGATGAAGGAACCTCAATATAGATGGATTGGTGATTTGTGCAAGAGAGGCAATAAAATGATAAAATTTATTGCCAATCATAGCAATACAACAGGGCTTTTCCGCAGTGAATCAAGGTTGGAGCTATTGAAGATTGCGAAGACTAGATTTGCTAGCTATTACCTCACCTTCAGGCGCCTTTTGAAGGTAAGAGAGTCATTGGCTAGCATGGTATCAAGTCCACATTGGCAGGTATTAAAGGACAGGGCTGCAA
Organism: Pinus tabuliformis; assembly: GCA_031772625.1. Taxonomy (NCBI): domain Eukaryota; kingdom Viridiplantae; phylum Streptophyta; class Pinopsida; order Pinales; family Pinaceae; genus Pinus; species Pinus tabuliformis. The sequence goes on from CM062819.1 coordinate 1,621,073,486, forward strand.
CTGCAACTGATAGGGAAGATTTTGAAGAGGTGGAGCACATCACTCTTGATGGTCAGTTATGGGCAAGTTTAAGGGATGTTTTGCAATACACTAAGCCCATTTATAACATGATTCCTTTTGCAGATACAGATGCATCGGTGATTGGGGAGGTGTATGAGCGGATGGATAACATGTCGGGGCAAATAAAGATATTTTTCAGGCGAAAGATCCCATCTTGTATGATGATATTCACAAATATGTGTGTGCACAGTGGGATAAATTTAATGTTCCACTACATGCCTTGGCGTATATTCTTATGCCAAAATGCTACTCTCCATCTTGGTTGGGCAAACCTACACCTGGGGGTGGGGTTAGGATCAAACCCCATACAGATCTAGAGTTACAAGTTGGGTATATGGCAACATTAGACAAGCTGGTCCCTAATAGGAAGGAGTGTGCTAGATTGTGTGGAGAATTAGGCAAATACTTCAGTCAAACTGGAGTGTTTGGTTCTTTGCATGCAATTGAAGATAAGGACAAAATGAATCCTATTGAATGGTGGAACATGTATGGCTCCAAGGGACCTTTGGCAAAATTGGCCGTAAAAGTGCTTTCATAGGTTGTTAATACTTCTTTTGCAGAGAGGTGTTGGAGCACCTATAGCTTCACCCATAATGTGAGAAGAAATTGCGTCAATGAAAATGAGGCAGAAAGCTTGGTTTTTGTGCACTACAACTTGAGGTTGTTGACACATTATTATGAGTGAGCTTGTGTTGATAGATCATATATGACTTGTGACAACAACCCAGAGGAGGATAATTTGGAGGATGGAGCTATACATTTAGAAGAATTGCAAGCAAAGCTTTTGAAAGATGATGATGAAGTAACAACAACAACAACCATGCCACTCCCATCATCCACTAGCAGTGCTCAAGCTACACCAACTTTGCCTTTGTTGCCACCTCCATTTGTAGCGTTGCTTGGAGGTCATGTGCCTTCTGGTTCTGGACGTGGTCGTCCCACTATGCGGGAGGAGAGTTCCGTTGCTCATGGATTACGAGAAAAGAAATTAGAAGCTTTTGGTAGAAAGAAGAAATTTATAGTATAGATTTACATGTCTTTTCATGTTTGTACTTTGTAGTACTTTTTATAACTATTGACTCTTTCATATTTATTATGGCATTTTTTGTTAAGAATATATGACAATTTAAGTTTGAAGTTTGAAGTTGGCATTTATAACTCATTGGTAATGAATTATGAATATGATACATCATGAAATGTTTCATTTTCATGTTTGAAACTTTGATATTCTTTGTTATAGTTTGGTTATAGGTAGTGGTTTCAATTACAACTTTAGTGATGACAAATGTTATATATTGAATTTTGGAACTTTGAAACTTTAAGGTTGATGAGAATCGAGATGTTGCAACTTGTGGACGTGTGGTTGATGAAGTATAATTACTAGATGAATGATGTTATATGGTATAATCCATGTTTTTATGTTTTTTATCACTAATTCATCATTCTACATGCTTTTGTTGACATATATGCATCAAAATATATATTATATAAAAGTCGCACCCAAAATCGCTTCCGAATCGGAAGCTTTTGAAAATGTCGCTCACTGCTCCCGCTCTTCGCTTTTGCCCCTGCTCCCAATCATAGCTCTTAGTTTACAAACAGTGTTTTAAATTGAATTTTGGGACAGATTGGTTTTTACATTATCAGAACTGTTATTGTGCATATTGTTATTTTTTGTAGCATCGGATGTGTTCTAGCCATGAAATTTTATGGAGAGGCTAGAATACATGAGATCTCCAAAACTCATAAATCGTTTTTGGAAATTCCACGTAGAAGTGTCTCAATTAGATTATTAATTGATTTTTAAATATTTCCTAAGTCTAAACTTAGGGAATATGGTTAATTAATCAGTATTTGAGATAAGGTGTTGGGTCCCTATAATACTAGTGATTATCCCATTACTATTGTAGTTATACCTCTTATTTATATTGTTATGCCCCATTGCCCCCATATTGTTATTAATGTGCCCATAGAATCCCTCTATTGTTATTTTTGTGGCTTTATATTATTATTGTTAGGTCGGTTGGATTATATTGTGACTCCTTAGACTCCTATATATAGAAAGGAGGTTTTGTCATTTGTATCATCGAAGAATTGTTCATTTATGTAATGTAAAGGAGGTTTCCCCCTCGAAGAGGCTGAATTCTAAGGCGTTGATCTATCTTTTCTTGAGCTGGTTTCATAACATTTGGTATCAGAGCTTTGGATTCTAGGGTTTCGCTGCTCCAAACAGGTCATCGTGGCATTTTCGCTATAACTTTTTTTCTGTGACGTTTCAGAAGTCGCAAAAAAAACCCATTTGAGAAGAAATCACGCTGAACCTTGGGTCCGAATTTCAGAGCTTTTCACGTGATATTTTCGGAGATATGATCTGAGGAAGTTGGTCTTTTTGCAGACTCTTGAATTACACTCAAAACAGGTAACCTGGGGAAAATCGTCATAACTTTCTTTCTGAGCATCGGATTGAAATTTCGTAAGAAGGTATAGAAAGAGGACGGACTGTAGTTTTCTTTTATATATTTTTCAGAGTCAATGGTTGAAACAGTGACACGTGGCACTTCATACAAGTTCGCTCTACTGAACTAGTCTATAATCAGGTCACTGCGGGAGATTGTGCATAACTATTTCTTGGAGAATCCAATTTGGATCAGACTAGTGGCATTGGAAAGAGGACATAGAAGGCTACTACAAGTCACAATTTCAGAACTGGATGATTCGAAATTTCAGAGATACATCAGATTCAATATCAGGCTTCTACAAAGTAAAAAAAGGTGTGTAGTTTTTTTTTTTTTAATTTTTGCATAAGCTTGGTTTGAAGGAATTCAAAGGGCATAGTAAAGCATTATTATCGGTAACTGATGCCCCGAGGAAAGAAAATGCAAACACCTAGTAAGGAACCTGAAAGCTCTAGCATGACTCATGAAGAAGAGGAAGAAATGCTACATGATATATCAAAATTACAAGAACAAGTGCAACAAATGTCACGCTCACAAAAGCTAACAGATGCTAAGATAAATGGCGTGGAATCTAAGATAAAGGGCATGGAAGCTAAGATGGATGATCTGAAGACAGATTTGAAGACAGACATGGCAGATTTGAAGACAGATTTGACAAATTTTCTACAAGAAATACTTACTAATGGTGAAAAGGTTGTAAAGGAAACTCATGATGTGAACAAAAGAAATGTTAATCATGATTCCATAGACTCTAATGTTGGATCGAAGACCCACCATATTCCAAAAATCGATATGAGGAAGTTTGATGGCAAGGATCCCGCCACATGGATATTACAGATGGAGCAGTTCTTCGATCTCAATAATGTGCAAAACACACAAAAGGTACGTATGGCAACTTTATATTTGGAACCAAATCAGTTTGTATGGTATCAATGGCTTTGCTCTCGTAAACAATTTATCACTTGGGCAATTTTTACGGAAGAATTGATAGCACATTATGAGGATACAAAAAGCAACACTTTTTTTAGCCAATTGATAAGTCTCAAACAAAAGGGTTCAATAATGGAGCACATTGAGGAGTTCCAAAAATTGAACATAAGGGTAAAAGATATTCCAGAGGAGCATAGGATTGATGTGTTCATAGGGTCTTTAAAGGATAATATCCAACATGATGTTCGACTTTGGGAACCTGATTCATTAGAGAAGGCATTCAGGTTAGCAAGAAAAATGGAAAGCAAAATTATGGCAACCAGGAAGCATACCACTCACAACTATAAAGACGGAAGTGCAGTTGCCCCTAGTCTTCCACAACCTATAAGGTTGACACCACAACAATTGGAAGAAAAAAGAGCAAAAGGGCTTTGTTACAGTTGTGATAGCAAATACACTAAAGGTCATAAGTGTGCTGAGAAGAAATTATTCTACATAGATTGTGAAGAGGAAGAAGAAAAGGAGCAAGAAAGGTCAAAAGAACAGGATATGCTCCAGGAACAAAGCCTAGATGAAGAAAAAATAAATCCGACCATATCTTGTAATGCATTGGCAGGAATTACCACTCCTCAAACCATCAAGATAGAAGGACAAATCAAGAAGAAAAAGGTGATAGTGTTGATTGATTCAGGAAGCACCCACAATTTTATTCATTGTAGGGTAGCAAAAGAATTGAATTGCTTCCTATATCCAGCACCAGAGTGTCAAGTGATGATTGCAAATGGAGGAACAATAAATTGCTCTGGAAAGTGCCATAATATCAAGCTATCCATGGGAGAATATGTATTGACTAGCCCAATGCTTTCCATTCCAATGGGAGGTGCTGATGTTGTACTAGGAGTCCAATGGCTACAATCCTTGGGTACAATAGCTTTTAATTTTCAAGAACTTTTCATCAAATTTTCTATGGAAGGAAAGGAAGTTGAATTAAGGGGTATTGCAGGGAAACCAGGAAAGATAATCAGCTCTAATGGTATGACAAAGCTTCTAAAAAAGGAGCAAAGAGGTGTAATTGCACAATTATGTTCGCTAGATGTTTCCACATTAGAATCATCTATTTCTCCAGATCTCCAAAAAGTCCTGGACAATCATTCCAAGGTATTTGAGACTCCCAAAGGTCTCCCACCTATGCGTGATCATGATCATGCTATTCATCTGATTCCAGGAAGTGTTCCTCCAAACATCAGGCCGTACAGATATCCCTATGTCCAAAAAAGTGAAATTGAACGTATGGTTGCAGAAATGCTAGAGGCTGGTATAATTCAACCGAGTCAAAGTTCTTTCTCTGCTCCAGTAGTATTGGTGCACAAGAAGGATGGATCATGGCGCATGTGTCCGGATTATAGGGAGCTCAACAAGCTCACTATTAAAGATAAGTTCCCCATTCCTGTCATTGATGAATTACTGGATGAATTGCATGGATCAATTTACTTCACCAAGTTGGATCTTCGTTCGGGATATCATCAAATCAGAATGAAGATTGAAGACATTCCGAAAACAACATTTAGAACTCATGAGGGTCATTATGAATTTTTGGTCATGCCTTTTGGCCTTACCAATGCACCTTCAACATTTCAAGGTTTGATGAATTCAATTTTCAAACCATTCCTTAGAAAATTTGTGTTAGTATTTTTTGATGATATACTAATCTACAACAAGTCTTGGAAGGATCATGTTGAACATGTTGACAGGGTGCTACAACTATTGGAGGAGAAACAATTATATGCAAAAAGATCCAAATGTTTCTTTGGAGTCCAGGAGGTGGAATATTTGGGTCATATTGTATCTCATGAAGGAGTTAAGGTAGACCCTAGCAAAATTAAAGCCATTAAGGAATGGAAAATCCCCACATCCATAAAGCATTTGCGCGGATTTCTTGGGTTGACAGGGTATTATCGCAAGTTTGTTAAGAATTATGGGAGAATAGCAGCACCTCTAACAACATTATTGAAGAAAGATGCATTTTCATGGACTCCGGAAGCAACAAAGGCCTTTGAACATCTTAAAGAGGCAATGTGCCAAGCACCGGTCTTAGCTACACCGGACTTCACAAAAACCTTTATTGTGGAATGTGATGCTTCAGGAAATGGAATTGGTGCTGTTCTAATGCAAGATGAAAGACCCATTGCTTTTGAAAGTCGTCCAATCAAGGGAAAGTTTTTAAGCAAAGCTATTTATGAGAAGGAAATGTTGGCAATACTCCATGCACTTAAGAAATGGCGACCCTACCTAATGGGAAGACACTTCAAGGTAAAAACGGATCATGATAGCCTTAAATACTTTTTAGAACAAAGATTATCCTCTGAAGAGCAACAAAAGTGGGTCACAAAGATGTTGGGTTATGACTTTGAAATCATCTACAAAAAAGGGAAGCAAAATGTGGTGGCAGATGCACTCTCAAGAAAGGATGAGGATGTGGAAGCATTGTTGTGCGCTATTTCTATTATCCAACCAGATTGGATAAATGAAGCAAGGGAGGAATGGAAGAATGACGAAGAAGTGTGGGCACTTATTCGAAAGCTACAACAAGATTCCAGTACGTCTGATACATTTAGCTGGAAAAATGATTCGTTATGGTACAAAGATCGCTTATACCTCTGTAAGAATTCCCAGCTAAAACAAAAGATTCTTATGGAATTGCACACTTCTCCCTTAGGAGGGCACTCAGGATTTTTAAAAACTTACCACAGGGTTAAGAAGGAATTTTTTTGGGATGGCCTTAAATCAGATATTCAAAAGTTTGTGGCAGAATGTTTGGTTTGCCAACAAAATAAAGTTGAAACAATTAAGACACCGGGTCTATTACAACCTTTATCCATTCCAAGCCAACGTTGGGAGGAGGTTTCAATGGATTTTATCACAGGTTTACCCAAGTTAGAGGGAAAGAGTGTCATCATGGTGGTAGTTGACAGACTTACCAAGTATGCACACTTTTGTGCATTATCACATCCAATTAAAGCCAGTACAGTTTCTACTGCATTTATGGAAACAATTCAAAAGCTACATGGAAACCCAAAGATTATTGTAAGTGACAGAGATCCCATTTTCACTGGAAATTTTTGGACAGAATTATTTTCTTGTCTTGGTACTCAGTTAGCTCATAGCTCATCTTATCATCCTCAATCTGATGGGCAAACTGAGATAGTAAACAAATGTTTGGAAGGATATCTTCGTTGCTTTGTATCTGATAAACAGACACAATGGGTCAAATGGTTGCCTCTGGCTGAATGGTGGTATAACACTTCCTTTCATACAACAACAAAAATGACCCCATTTATGGCACTTTATGGGTATCAACCACCATCCATCACATCATATTTAAGAGAAAATTCTAAGGTTCAGGCAGTGGAACATCACATCGAACATCAACAACAAGTCCTCCAACTCTTAAAGGATAACCTCGTGTTGGCACAGAATAGAATGAAACAACAGGCAGATCAACATCGCAGTGAAAGAAGTTTTGATGTAGGTGATTGGGTATTCCTACGGCTACAACCATATAAGCAAATGTCCCTCAAGCAAGCTAAGAAGGATAATAAATTATCACCAAAGTATTATGGTCCGTACAAGGTGTTGCAAAAGATTGGTACTATGGCATACAAATTGGAGCTTCCTGTAGCTTCTCGATTGCACCCAGTTTTCCATGTTTCATGCTTAAAGAAGGTTATAGGTGACAAGCTCCCAGTTCAAACAATATTGCCAGAACTTGACGAGGAAGGAAAAATTATATTGGAACCGGAAGCAGTTATAGAAACAAGAACTCGACAGCTACGAAATCGATCAATTTCAGAGTACCTTATCAAGTGGAAGAACTTATCCGCTGAAGATTCCACATGGGAGGATGAGAATTTTATGCAGAAGTATCCAGAACTACTCAAGCGTTGAGAACAACACTTTTTGGAAGGAGAGGGGCATGTTGGGTCCCTATAATACTAGTGATTATCCCATTACTATTGTAGTTATACCCCTTATTTATATTGTTATGCCCCCATTGCCCCCATATTGTTATTAATGTGCCCATAGAATCCCTCTATTGTTATTTTTGTGGTTTTATATTATTATTGTTAGGTCGGCTGGATTATATTGTGACTCCTTAGACTCCTATATATAGAAAGGAGGTTTTGTCATTTGTATCATCGAAGAATTGTTCATTTATGTAATGTAAAGGAGGTTGCTCCCTCGAAGAGGCTGAATTCTAAGGCGTTGATCTATCTTTTCTTGAGCTGGTTTCATAACATAAGGTGTGAATCATCTAAGAAATGATCCTTGCCATTGATTAAGTTTTAATCTTGGCTGTTGGTGCTCCAACAATGAATTATAAAAAAAAGTTGATGTGGTGATGGAGATCATTTAGTGCAGATATTTAGTTGCTCAAGCAGTGCGATTTTCTTAGTAGCAACAACTCAGCGGAGAAGATAGAGCTAGAGGGTGATTAGCAAGTGGAAGAGGAGAGCAGTAGTATCCTGGGAGGAAGTTTTTCATTTCTCTGAAGAGTCGAAGGAGGGAAGGCCGAAATCTTCAGAGAGCCAGCGTAAGCACTGCGCAAAGGGTGACACAAGCATCTCATCATAGAGGCTGGGGATGCTATTTCAGAGGCAGAAAATCGTTGTGGGGTGAGGACAAATTATCACAATATTTTTGCCACTACTTTCTTCAGATTAGATTGCTAGCTAGGTATCTAAATTATTGTACTCATAATTGCTACTGAACATTAATAATAAAACCCTTATCTGCTGCACCGGTTTTCCCAAGTTGTTTTTTTTCAGGGACAATTGTCCAAAAATAACTGTGTCAAATTTATTGTGTGTATGCTAGAATTTCTCAGTTTCCAACATTTTATTTTCCATAGTATTTTTATGGTGAAAATTGTAGTTGTGATTTTATTCATTATTTACCGTAGCAAATAAATTGCATAATTAATTTTTGAGTGAGAAGAATAATTTCCAGTAGCTGCAATAGATAAAATTTCACATGGTATCAGAGCATTTAAAGCTCTCGTGGAGAATGCGACGGGGAAGAAGATCAAGGTGCTTTGCTCAGATAATGGTGGAGAACATATTGATAAAGACTTCATAGATTTCTGTGCGAAGGCATCGAGAGAGAATGGACAACTCGATATAATCCATAGCAGAATGGTGTAGCGGAGCAGAAAAACAGAACCATTGTTGGGGCTGCAAAGGTTATGTTATATGACTAGGATTTACCCAGATTTATATGGGAAGAAGCATGTAACACGACAGTGTATATTCAGAACAGGACTCCTCATAGAGCATTGGGGAAGAAAATACCAGAAGGAGTCTTCACAGGGAAGAAGCCAGATGCTAGCCACCTCAAAATTTTTGGCCGCATTGCTTATTTTCACATGCCAGATGATAAAAGGACCAAACTAGATTAGACTGTAGAGAAGGGGTTTCTCGTTGGGTACAACGAAACCTCAAAAGTATTCAGAATGTAGATTTCTAGCAATAGGAAGATAGTAGTAAGGCGAGACGTGAAGTTCATGGAGGATCAAGCTTTTAGGAGGTCTCGTGAAATGCCTGTAGGTGATCAAAATGTGTCAGTAGAACCTCCTTTAGTCCAGCAGCATGGGCAGCCAGTGGGACAAGCAGGGGGACAATCACAAAGGTCAAGTACTATGACCAGTACCAGTGTTTCCTTAGGTGCACGAAATCTAGGGAGTTCTCAGCAGATGGAGCAGTAGAGACAAGATGAGGAAAACTTGGCAGAACCTCCCACGACTAGTGGTCAAGGCAGCAGAGAGGCTCGTTAGACATTAAGAGATGCAGAGGAGTTTATTGGAACTCCTAGGACGAGCAAGAGACAACGCAGACAGCCTGACAGGGACCAAGCATTGGTAGCTCAGATTGCAGAACCCTCTAGCTTTCAGGGGGCCGCGCAACATCAAGTCTGGATAGATGCCATGGTAGAAGAGTATAGCTCTATCATGACGAATGATGTTTGGGAGGTAGTGGCCAAGCCAGAAGACAGATCAGTTGTAGGTTCAAGGTGGATCTATAAAATCAAATATGCGGAAAAGTACAAGGCTAGGTTCATGGCAAAGGGGTATGCACAAAAGGAAATGATAGATTATGAGGAAACCTTTGCCCCAGTTGCCAGATACACTTTTATCCGGTCAGTTATATCTCTAGCAGCTCATATGGGATGGCAGATTCACCAGATGGACATGAAGACAACCTTCTTGAACGAGGAGATAGAGGAGGAAGTGTACATAGAACAACCCGAGGGCTTTGAGAGTCAGGAGAGGCGCACACGTGTGCAAATTGAAGAAGGATCTATACGGGCTCAAATAGTCTCCCAGGCTTGTAGCAGATGGGGTTTGTCAAGAGTGACGTAGATCCCAACCTTTACTATTTGATGGTAGAGGATGAGCCCCTCATTCTAGTTTTATATGTGGATGATCTATTTTTGACAAGATCATCAGGGCTTATAGAGGATTACAAGAGGAACTTGGCAGCATAATTTGACAAGAAGGATTTGGGGTTGATGCACTATTTCCTAGGATTAGAGGTATGGTAGAAGGATGGGGATTTCTTCCATGGGCAAGGAAGATACACTACAGACATTCTGAAGAGGTTCAAAATGCAGGATTGCAGACCCATGTCTACACCCATGATTACCAACTAGAAGAAGATAGGTGCATCAAATGACAAGGATGTCGATCCCACCTTGTATAAACAACTCTTTGGGTCTCTCATGTATCTAGTCAACACTAGGCCAGATATTTGCTTCACAGTCAATACCCTTAGTCAGTTCATGGTAGAACCAAAAAGGGTACATTGGGCAGCAACGAGGCATATTCTGAGGTACATTTGCGGCACAGTCGAGTATGGGTTGAAATATACTCAAGAGGATGCCATTAGACTTTGTGGGTACACAGATGCAAATTGGGCAGGCAGTTCAGTGGATAGGAAAAGTACCTCCGGGTACTGCTTCAGTGTTGGATCAGGGATGGTGTCTTGGTGTAGTAGGAAGCAGAAGTCAGTAGCACTGAGTTCTGTAGAAGCAGAGTATATGGCAGCCAACACAGGTACATGCGAAGCTATATGGCTTCGGAAACTGCTAGTAAGCTTGTTCAGGCAGAGGATGGAGGCGTCCAGTGTCTATTGTGATAATCATAGTTGCATAAAGCTCTCTGAGAATCCAGTGTTTCATGACAGGTCGAAGCACATCGATATTTGGTGTCACTTCATCAGAGATTGTGTACAACGAGGAGCAGTCTAGCTACAGTATGTTCCCATAGAAGAGCAAGTTGTAGATATACTCACAAAAGCTCTAAGGAGAGCTAAGTTCATCTACTTTAGAGAACAAATGGGTATGGTGGAGAACTCGTTTCAGTAGCAGGATAAGCTATTTTGGATGTTGTAGTTGCAGCAACAACAAATGAGAGGGAGTTGCAATGTTGACGACAATATGGCAGGGTTAGCAGCAATACAAATGCAACATATATAAGAGTTGCTCAGTAGTTGGTGGGTAGCAGCAGCCAGACATCAGTAATGTAACAGGAGATGATGCAGAGACAGAGTGTTGCTACATGAAGCAACAACGCTTATAAAAGCATAAAAACATAGATTGAACCATATAACAACAATCATCTAGAAGTTATAATCTTCATCAACCACATCCACACGTAAGTAACATGCAACATATTGAGTCTCATGATTCATTAATCTTAAAGTTTCAAGCTTTCAAAGTTCAATATATAACATTTATCATCATTGATCACCAAAGTTGTACTTGTAAGCTAAGTGTCACCATTACAACAAAGAATATCTAACATGAAATGAAATGTTATAAAATGAAATGAAATGAAACAACTTTCAACTTTCACGAAGCATCATATTCATAATTCATTACCAATGAGTTATAATTGCCAACTTCAAACTTCAAACTTAAATTGTCATATATTGTTTACAAAAAATATCATAATAAATATGAAAGAGTTAACAAACTACTAGAAACTAGAAAAGACAAGTAAATCTATTATCTACAGCTTCCTCTTGCCGCCACGAGAAATGTCTAATTTCTGAGCAGGTCGTGGTACTGGTGGTCTTCTAGGAGTCTCCTCCTGCATAGTTGCACAACTAGAACCAGAAGGCACATGCCCTCCACGTGAGGATGTAGATGGAGGCGGCGACAACAAAGGAACAATAGTTGGAACTCGAGCACTGGCATTGCTATTGGATGGTGGGGGTGGCATGGTTGTTGTTGCTTCATCATCATCTCTCAAAAGTTCTGCTTCCAATTCTTCAAGATGTATAGTGGCATCCTCCAAATTATTGTCCTCTGGGTGGTTGTCCCAAATTTTATATGTTGGATCCTCATAAGTCCGATCACAATAATGACTCAACAACCTCAAGTTATAGTGCACATAAAACAAGCTTGCTACCCGGTTTTCATTGAGTCTGTTTCTTCTCACATTACGTATGAAGCTGTAGGTGCTCCAACACCTCTGTGCAGAAGAAGTATTTACAACTTGTGAGAGAACTTTTTTGCCAATTTTGGCAAAAGTCCCATGCCGCCATATGCTTCCCACCATGTGAGAGCATCAAATTTGTCTCTATCTTCCATTGCATGCGAAGAACCAAACAAACAAGTGCAATTGAAGTATCTGCCTAATTCAAGATGTAGATTAGCACACTCCTCCCTATCAGGGACTAGCTTATCTAATGCTTTCATATATCCCTCTTGTACCTCTGGATTTGTATGGGGTTTGGCCCTAACCCTACTCCAGGTGCAGGTTTTCCCAACTAAGATGGAGAGTAGTATTTTGGCATAAGGATATACTGTTGATTTGGGGTAGCATCGGATGTGCTCTAGACCTCAAATTTTGTAGGGAGGCTTGGGCACATGTATTCTAAAGAACCCATAGAGCGTTTTGGGAAATTCGACCCAAAAATGATTTCATTAAAATAATTAATATTTTTTAATGAGACCCTAAGTCTAAACTTAGGAAATTAAAAATATTAATGGGTATTAATCTAATTGTGTGTGTAACTTCTAAAAGAAGACAAGGATCAAGCTAAAATGATCTTAGCCATTGATTAGCTTCTAATCTGGGTCGTTGAATGTCAACGAGAAGATTATTTAAGGGACAACAAATATCGAAACAAATACACTGCAACCTTCACAAAATAAATATTGCGGAAGAAATAAAAATGCTGGAAGAATAGATGCACACACACACAAATAAACAGTTATTTTTGGATTAAGTTTCCGGAAAAACCCAACTCGAGAAAACCAATGCAGCAACTGAGGGTTTTAATATTGTGCAGTAATAAATCTGAGTACAAGACTATTGGGTCTCCAATCTAGCAATCCATATAGAGAAATGACTAACAATAAATCTAGTGAGAAAAATCTCACTCCCACAGGCGATCGACACTGACCTTGGCTCAAGTTGAGCTGCTCTTTGCTGCCTCTGCGCAGTCACTGCGTCAGCCTACACAGTGCTGCGTCCTCACAACTCAGAATTTCTTTCCCTCTCGCTATCTGATCAACTGCTGTCTGGAAGATGGATCCTCTTGGCCTTCAGACTCTCTCTCTGGCTTCTGGCATTGAATCACTGCTTCTCCCCAACAAAATACGAAATCCCCTTTGAAGCATTGCACTGCCTCTACGTGGCTCTGCGCTGCCCCTTTGTGGCATTCACTGCCTCTCTGCAGTGCACTCACTGGTACTGGAAAAAATTCCTTCGGCCTTACTATCCCTGCCCCTCTCACTGCTTCGAGCTCACTAGCTTTTTCTCTGGCAACGCAGCGCTGCTACTTTGGAAATCGATCTGCTAGTGAAATCGAATTGCTGGTGTGTGTTCTGCGAGCCCCATTGAGTTTCTTCTTATAATCTCTCGTTGAGACATCAACGACCACGATTGAAACTTAATCGATGGCTAAGATTAACTAGAACTCAATCCATGTCTTTTTCTAGAAGATTCTCACCATGACTTAATTAATACCCTTTAATTAATCATATTTCCTAAGTTTAGATTTATGAAATATTAAAAACTGATTAATTATTTAATTATGTTGTCTCTAGGTGGAATTTCTAGAAACGATTTTTGGATTTTGGAGAATACATGTATTCTAGCCTCTCCACCAAATTTCGTGGCTAGAACACATCCAATGCTACAAAAACTAACACTCCCTCTTAGTGAGGAATGTGTTCTAGCGCTGCAACCCACTGAAGCAACACCTTGTTTTTGCACCACCTCTTGTCACGCTGCTGATGTCTAGCTGCTGCTGCCCACCAACTACTGCGCAAATCTGATATACGTTGCATCTGTGTTGCTGCTGGCCCTGCTGAACTGCTGCCAACACTGCATCTACACTGCAACTCCCTCTCCATCTGTTACTACTGCAATTGCAACAACTGCAACTGAAAAACATCCAAAATACTGAATCAACTGTGATCAGTATGATGCATCTATCTCTCGAGTCTCTGACTGCTGCTAGTCTCTGCATTGTCACTAAAGCCTTTGCGCTGCTGCTGACTCTTCTTTGTGCCAACTGTACTGCTGCCAATTCGTCACTACGCTGCCTAGTATCTAACACTACTAGCCACTGCATCTGTCACTTTGGCATCTGACTGCACCATCTGACACTGTTCCATCCGGCCACTGACATACTGTGGACTCCTGTAGCAAGGTTCTGATTCAAGAGGTGGCCCTCCTCAAGAATCTTGCCCATCCTGTAGCTCTATGGGGCTAAAAAACCAAATCACCCGACCTCACTCTTCGAGGTATATCGGTGATCATGGCAAACTCTTCCTGAGAGGACACTGGGTGCTACAGTGCCCAAGCTCACCACATCTGAAGCATTTGACCTTGGAAATGTCCTTCCTCTTGCGCTGCTCTTGTTGCCCTTTTGATACAAGGGCCACATTCTCCTCTTCCTTCACTCGCTTCGTCCCACTGCTGGTGCTAGTGCCACTGATGGTGCTCTTCACCAAATCTCACCTCATCTCTTCCTGCTGCAGATCAACTGACATTCGATACCACTTTGACAACTTGTCTCTGCCAAAAATACTCTGGACGAAGACCTACTAGTCTTCGGAAACGCTGTTTAGAGCTAACCGTACAAATTATGTAGGTTGGGGTGCTGACCCTACTATAGACAACTGGTCTTGGACATCTTGAATCCTAGTGAGAAAGGGGTCTATGCTCTCCCCTTTCTGCATCCTTGTGCATCTCAACTTCTCTTCAAGATACATCTTCCGCTGCTTCGAAGATCCCTGGTATAGCGTAGCGAGAGCTTCCCACATTTGCTTGGCAGTATCTTTGCCAGCTATGTGAGACACCACATGATCTCAAACCCCATCGAGAATAAGCCTCTTTGCTTTCGCCATGTCCTTCTTGTAGGACTTCAGCTGATCTGCATCCATGGGTACAACTACCACGTTATCGATGTAGGCTTTGAGATTGTATTCATCTAGATGACATGAAATTCTTGCTTTCCAGATCACGTAGTTGGAGGCTCTGTCCAACCGATCCTGATCTCTCAGCCTTGCTGATGCCATCTCTGCAAAAAGTCGAACTCCTCTTCTCTTGTGCGCAGTTGCTGACCGACTCTACGCACTCTCTGCTGGAGTGGGAAAATCTGCTCACAACTACTGCTGCTCTGCAATGAAAAATCAAAATTTTGGACTAAAAGTTCCCTGTGGAAAGAATTCCCTCAGTGTGTGCTCTTGCTTCATCCTGACGCTATTCTGTACCAGCAAACTGCTGCAAAATAACTGTGTCCCAGTTGAAGATATGCTCTGCAAGGAAAACACTACTTCTCCCTCTGCCTTTGGTAATCTTTGATTTGGAAAATTTATTCTTTGTCGACCCTCTCAAAGAAATAAATTTTTCCTCAAAAATTGACCCTCCCGGCCAAAGAGACTGCACAGCCCCTGGGGTTTCGAACAACTGCTTACGTAGTGCTTTGAAGCTCCTTCTTCTAGCCTGCAACTAAGCTCTCTGATTTCAACCTGTGCTCTGATACCATGCGAAAATTCGGCTAACCCCGAATCCTATTGCAACAACTGATGTTATTTCTTCTATTTGTTAATTTAATTAACCAAATTATTTGCTGTGTGCTACGACAAATATCGAAACAAATACATTGCAACCTTCACAAGTTCACAAAATAAATACTGTGGAAGAAATAAAAATGTTGGAAGAATAGATGCGCACACACACACAAATACATAGTTATTTTTGGATTAAATCCTTAGAAAAACCCAAATTTTAATATTATGTAGTAGTAAATCTGAGTACAAGACTATGGATGCTCCAATCTAGCAATCCATACAGAGAAATGGTTGACAATAAATCTAGTGAGAAAAATCTCACTCCCATAGGCTATCTGACACTGACCTTGGCTCAAGTTGAGCTACTCTTTACTACCTCTGCGCAGTGACTGTGTCAGCCTACACAGTACTGTGTCAGCCTACACAGTACTGTGTCCTCACAACTCAGAACTGCTTTCCCTCTTACTATCTGATCAGTTGCTGTCTGGAAGATGGATCCTCCTGGCCTCCGAACTCTCTCTTTGGCTTCTGACACTGAATCACTGCTTCTCCCCAACAAAATATGGAATCCCCTCTAAAGCACTGCGCTACCTCTGCGTGGATCTACGCTGCCTCTCTATGGCACTTACTGCCTCTCTGCAGTGCACTCACCGGAACCGGAAAAAATTCCTCCGGCCTTACTGTCCCTGCCCCTCTCTCACTGCTTCGATCTCTCTAGCTCTCTCTCCGACAACTCAATGTTGCTACTCAGGAAATCGATTTGCCAGTGAAATTGAACTGCTGGTTTGTGTTCTTCAAGCCCCATCGAGTTTCTTCATATAATCTTTCGTTGAGACATCAATGACCACGATTAAAACTTAATCGATGGCTAAGATTAACTAGAACTAGATCCAAGTCTTTTTCTAGAAGATTCTCACCATGACTTAATTAATACCCTTTAATTAATCATATTTTCTAAGTTTAGACTTAAGAAATATTAAAAACTGATTAATTGTTTTAATTAAGTCATCTCTAGGTGGAATTTTCAGAAACGATTTCTGGGTTTTGGAGAATACATGTATTCTAACCTCTCTACTAAATTTCGTGGCTAGAACACATCCGATGCTACAAAAACTAACATATACCAGCCCCCTTTGTGCTATTCTAGCCCTCAGATATCATTCTCGGATCTGTTCCTTCAATCCTACGAGCAACTACAGTCAACAGCTCGGCCTGCGGCCCTCAGCCTTCAGCCTTGCAGCCCTCGACCCTGCCTCAAAACCATAAATCAGTCCTGCTTGTGGGTGGTCCTTACTAGGTGTACACTGCTACAGACCTACCCATAATCTTATCAACTAGACCTTCAACAGTTCACTCACTGGGACTGGAAAAAATTCCTCTGGCCTTACCATCCCTGCCCCTCTCTCATTGCTTCGAGCTCACTAGCTCTCTCTCCGGCAACTCAACGCTGCTACTTAGGAAATCGATCTACCAGTGAAATCGAACTGCTGGTGTGTGTTCTCCAAGCCCCATTGAGTTTCTTCTTATAATCTCTCGTTGAGACATCAACGACCACGATTAAAACTTAATCGATGGCTAAGATTAACTAGAACTTGATCCAAGTCTTTTTCTAGAAGATTCTCACCATGACTTAATTAATACCCTTTAATTAATCATATTTCCTAAGTTTAGACTTAGGAAATATTAAAAACTGATTAATTATTTTAATTAAGTCATTTCTAGGTGGAATTTCCAGAAACGATTTTTGGGTTTTGGAGAATACATGTATTCTAGCCTCTTCACCAAATTTCGTGGCTAGAACACATCCGATGCTACAAAAACTAACATATACCAGCCCCCTTTTAGCTGTTCTAGCCCTTGGATATCATTCTCAGATCTGTTCCTTCAATCCTGCGAGCAACTACAACAGCAGCTCGGCCTGCGGCCCTCAGCCTTCAGTCCTGCTCAGCACTACCTCAAAACCATAAATCGGTCCTGCTAGCGGGTGGTCCTTTCCAGGTGTACACTGCTACAGACCTACCCACAATCTTATCAACTGGACCTTCAACAGATCTTTGAGGTGCTCGGCCTACCAAAACAGGTCTGCGGCCTGATCTCTAGCAGTCTAAGTCACAGGACACGTCCTCCAAGGTCCCGTGTCCCGTATTTTACGTGTCGGACACGAAAACGGCCCTAAAATGTGTCGAAAACGTTTTTCATCGTGTCCTGTAAAATGTAAAACGTATTCGCCGGTTTTCGTCGTGTCCTGCATCTGATTCCGTTGATAGAAAACATTGCCTGCATAAGCTGCAATTTTTTTTGAAATAAACAAATAATTTTTGAGTGGGGCAGCTTAATGATCAAGTCTAGGCCCTAGTATTGATATGCTATTCATGGTAATGTTAAATTCTTAAAGTAAAAGTGACATTCTCCTTAATCTTCATTTTCATCCTTTTACTTAAATTTTTAACATTACCATGAAATGACTTAGGATGTTTGAGAGTGGTTCTGGTCTCATTGGATTTCATATGGAGAAAGTAAAATTTTAGATTTTATTCAAAATGCAACAGACTTATCAGTTTTTTCAGGATTTCAGGATTGGGAGATTGTAATGTTTCCAGGTGACACCACCTGCTCGTGCTACCCCTGCCACCAGTAGAGGACGTGGTCTACCTCCTATAGCTCCTACTTCTAGTTCTTTAGCTTCTAGAGCATAGCAAACTCCACTGCCAACTCCACCAGCACTAGCATCTACATCTAGAGGGAAAGGGAAAGCTGTGGCATTTTCTCGCAAGAGGGGTAGAGGAAATCAATAGGATTAGACTTTAGTTATTTTCTTATGTGCTTGTAAGTTGTACATGAACAATGAACATTGAATATTCAAGAATCAAGACCAAGCATATCACATTCTAATTTCTAAATAGTAAATTTTGATTCTATTTATTTTTTTAAAGTGAACTATGAACTTTGAGAAGTAATTATATTTTAATTTGATTAGATAAGCTGCAACCTGCAATTTAATATGGATAAAAAACTATATTTCGGTGTGTATATATATATATATATATATTTATTAAATATATATAAAACGTGTCCCCCGTGTCCTGTTTCCAGGTCGCTGCGTTTCGTATTGAATACTCGTATTTACGTGTCCTTCGTGTCTCGTGTCCTCGTGTCATGTGACTTAGCTAGCAGTGTATCTGCTTCCAGCCTTACTCGGTCCTCCTCCCACAGAAATAACTCCTGAACTTGGCTCCTAGTCTTGGCTGCGACTCTCCTCTCTAAGACTGTCTGCAGCTAGGTCCTTTAGCCTCTTCTCTCCACAAGCTCAAAGCCCTCAAACTTGTGATTAGGCCTCTCCATTGGCCTTCTATTTATACTTTTGTGTGAGTGTCTTGGGGTTCTTCTTTGTCCTTCAAGGAACCCTCACTTAACCACTCAACAACAAATTATAATTTAATATTAATTACCTTGGGTTCCAAGCCCACAACTTTGGGTCCAAAACCCCAACACTTGGGTACTTTGCCCAACAAACTCCTTTTTTGTGGGTTTTCTCCACTCGGAAATACCTTCTGAGCTACCTAAATTTCAACACTAGTTTATACCATTAATACATTACATTTTTTTCACCAAGGGAATCCTTTCAGGGAAACCCGCAGATGCTTCCCCATATTTGTGGATGGCATCCCTAGTGAATGCATCACGTAGACTAGTGCACCTCACTTAGGGTGACTAAAACTGGCCTCCTGCTGGCATAGAACTATCGAAATGCCCAGCAACATTGTCAACAACTGGTTGAATTAACCTCGCCAGCTACGATTGATACATTTATATATGGTGGATCACTTTAGTCTTTGAGCATGAACACTGAATACTACTTGAAATTTGAAATCAGGTCTATATTTGTAGAGTCTTGACCTAACTACAACAATAAAGGGCTAGATGAGAAGAGGGATTCGTTCTTAGATTGAAAAAGCATTTCATTAGTATTATTTTCACATCCAAGGTTTATTCTAGTGAATATGTTAATTGCATATTCTGTGATTGTGCTTGAGGCATACCCTATATGCAGATGAAAGTGTGTTTGTTTGAGGCTAAGCAATTTCTTTAGTTTACTGTTTATGTTACTTAGTTGAAGTTACATGGATTTAGTTTGCTGATTATGCCTTGTGTCCTTGAATAATGATGGTTAGCAGACTCCTTGTTGGCTGTTGTCGCACCTAAGCCACCTGCAAAACATATACAGGATAGAGAGGCAGATGATGAAGATGACTTGGTGAGGTTTGATTTATTTACTACAAGTTTTAAGCTATGTATTAAGTAGATTTGTCGAACAGCAGAAGCTTGATGAAGAAATTGCTATGTTTTGGGTTCATGAATTTCAATCCCTTCTGTTCTTTTTCTTTCTAGAAATGAACAACTATTCCTTGTCGCAATATACGTGGTCGTGCAGAGGAGTTAAGTTATGAAGCATTCATGAATTTAGTAGATGCTAATAAATTCTCAATTTTTTCTATGGAACTCTAGCGATTTAAGCTTCCAGAAACAGCACCCCAGTGGGAAAAGAATCTTGTTTTTCTTTTGCAAAGCAAATTGAGAGTACCAGGTATTGATGTGCATCTTTTCTCCAACTACAGAGATTATGTTGGCATTCTTGGTTGTCACATAAGAATGTGACAGAGTAACCTTGTTTTTTTACAATTACTTTGGTGAGTAGATGTCCTGTTGATGGCAATTTTCTCTGTTAGTCTGAAGACATGGGCATTGATTTTCCTGTGGTTTATCGTGGCACCTGTTGCATATAGATGGGATCTAGGACCTATATATGTAAGTTTTGAGCCCAACATAATTCTTTAGATTTCATATTCAAATTCATATATGAAACTTTCCAATCTTGTTCATATATATATATAGACTAACAATGAAATAGTTTCTTTTACTGTCTGTTACAGATTCTTACTACAGCATTCTCTTTGATATTCTTTAATCTTGGGCAGCGCAGACAAGGGGATGCCAGGTACTATATGATAATCCATGTTAAGAGACCAGTGGTTCATCACATTCTTCTACATATAACAGACATGCTATTGCATCTGCCATCGTCCAGTCTTCTATCTAAGCAATTAAACATTGTATTAAGCATTATCATACTAAGATTCAATGCATAATAGGCTGCAATCATTTTCATTCTATTAATATAAATGCTTGAAATGATAGAAACTGTAGCTTGATAAATTTACAAGCTTACTTTTCACACCATGTTTATGAGATGATCTAGTTATAACCTCTTCAGAGAATTATGGAGGATCCTCTCATTGGTTTATAATGAATTATATACTATGGATATATCAGAATATTTTCTTAATGGGAATTAATGTCCTTTATTGATCCACTATTTAAGAACTTGTGACATCCTTGTCGCAGCCAACTACCCAGTAAGTGTTTCCAGGTCCTTAATGTAGTCAACACAAGTATAGTCGGGAGGATTCCAATATATATATATATATCTATGTTGCATGGGGACCCGTCCCCACCAAAATTCATGGCGTTTCTTACGTCCCAACGATCCAGGTACTTTGGAGCTCGTCAGAAATGTCCCCAATTGGCCGGGGACTCCATCGGGGACTTCCAGGCCGTCCCTCGAAAAATTGGGGACTTTTCAGGGTACTTTAGGACGCCCCACAATATCAAGCACATTAAACTTAAAAAAATAAAAAATAAAAAATAAATTTTAAAACCTAAGTCTTAAACTTTGAAGTCAAAAAATTTAGAAACAAATTTTGAAACCTAAACCCTATCGCAACTTAAAGTTATCGACTAAACTAAACCTATCACATACACATTAAACTAAACCTATCGCATACACATTAAACTAAACCTATCACATACTACACAAAACACTACACGGGGACGACGAAGGTATACACTATTACAAAGAAACAACAACGAAGGTAAACACAGGTTGCGAAGGTTGCAAGTAAACACTGAGCTTGAGCAAAGGTTGCATGTAAACACAATTTGCAAGGGTTGCAGGTAAGAGTTGAGCGAACTCTGAGACGACGAGCAAAGGTAAACGTTGAACTGATAACAGCATTCACAAAACACTACACGGGGACGACGAAGGTATACACTATTTCAAAGACACAACAATGAAGGTAAACACAGGTTGCGAAGGTTGCAAGTAAACACTAAGCTTGAGCGAAGGTTGCAGGTAAACACAGTTTGCGAGGGTTGCAGGTAAGAGTTGAGTGAAGTCTGAGACGACGAGCAAAGGTAAATGTTGAACAGAGAACACCATTCACAAGGACAAAGGTAAACAAATTTGAGAGAACTCGAGTGAAGGTCGTAGGTGAGGTAAGAGTCAAGCGACAGGGTGAAGTCTGAGACTCTTAACTTGGGATTTATAATTAAATTTTATTGAATTATTCATGTTTACAATTTACAATCACTACACTCCATGAATTAATTTGTCTTCAATTTGAACTTGTCTCTTTCTCCATGTTTGTGACAAACCTTTTCTTAGCATGAATCTTTGAAATTTCCTTATGCCATAATCACCATGACTTTAATTCCATGTTAAATATATGCAAGAGACAAGCACGAGAGACTATATGATATATCAATGTGCTACTAAATTACTAGTGGTGTTGTCTATATACATAGCAAGTTCCATTATTCATTTTAGGAACCAATCAACTAATTCCTTGGATACATTAACATAAACATCATTTATTATATATAATTTATTTCACTTTATGACATTATTACTTTTATACATAACATTTGTTACTCCTGAAATTAACATTACAATGGCTAACTCATCTTTAATGCTTAATGCTATAAGGTAAATAGACGGGATGGTAATACTTTTTGTGCTCTGTAAATAATAGTGATTCTGAATGATTATGATATACATTACACTGATGACAAGTCCCGCAAGGATCTTAATTTCTAGACTCTTCATTTGGGATTTATAATTAAATTTTGATGGCTTTTTCATGTTTATTGTGTTATTAAATTTTACTTTTAGTCTTTAAAGTTTAATTGCTACTTAAATTTTGAAATGTTTCATCATGCATGATAGAATGATTATGTAGACAGTAGTAGATTGTAGGTTGTAGCAAACTAATAGTACTTCTTAAGTTCTTGACAATGGGCAATGATGAGGAGATTTGTTTTTGTGATGCACAATGATGATTAGATAATATTAGACTTTAGTATTTTATTTTGTAATTTGAATTTCAAAATTAGTAATAGTTGTAATTTTTATATTTTAATTTATCATTTATGTTTATGCTGAATTACTAAATTTTATTTTAATTTTAATTTTTTAATAAATATAACAATTAGTTGCCACACTTGTGGTCCCCAACCCGCCATCCCCTGAAAATTTGTAGGTGCACTCTAGCCGTCCCAAAAACTCATCTGCCCATACCCCTCGTCTGCTCGTCCCCACTGCCAGTGCAACATATATATCTATCTCTCTCTCTCTCTCTATATATATATATATAGATATAGCCCCCAAGGAAATTCTCATGGGAAACCTAAGGGATGCTTCCTCACAATCATGGATTGCATCCCTAGTAAACCCATAGGCGTGGACTAGTGTGCCTCACATAGGGGGAATTTGAATGTGGCACCTACAGCCATGGAACTAGCTAAATACCTAGCAACATTGGCAAATAAGAAGTTGAGCAAATTTTTTGGGCTGAGAGGCTTTCAATTGGACAAGTCTAAGTTGTTTTTTATGTTTAGTGGTATAGGTCATTACTGTCCTTTTGATTATTGTTGTGCTCGTTATTGTTAATGAAGTGTTGCCATTATGTCATTGCAATTGTCAACATCATCATTCTTATTATTGTTCTTAATGAGTCCGTACATTAATATTTGGACTTTGCGTGGCTGTTTCCAACAGTCGAATGTTTTGTATGAAAATCATGCGTCATGAAAACTATGTGAATTAATGCTAATTTTTTGTTCATAAAAGAAGGGAAGATAAAGACATGTGAAGGCAATCAAGTAAAGACAAAAACATGACAAACTTTGGAAGATGTAAAAGAAATTTATTATAACTGTTACAGCAAAATCTAGCAGCCTAGTTCAAAGCCTTGCTAGGAAACCTAGGTCTTAGGGTAACAAATAGATCAGTAACAATTGTGACCTCAATGGCCCTTTTCCTGTTATTCCATGGTCAGATGTTATCTCCACAAAGGAGGCTTCCTTGGCAAGGCTTAGAGGATAGATGACCTAGGGTTACTAAGACAAATGATTCTCTAAGAATCTTGCTAACAATATCAGCTAGAAAGATTTTCAATAAAAGAAGGCTCAAGGGTGATAAGAGGTTAATGGTTATGGAAGAAGGTATTGGCAAAGCCTTGGATGCCAGGATAGGATTTACAAATGTCCAAGTACACTTTCAACCAACCCCAGTAAACTAAGAAAAGGCTTTTATAAGTTAGGGTTTCCACAGTGGGCAGATTTATAGCATGCAAGGCCATACAACAACCAAGAGATAGCCTACAAAGGATAAGTTAAACAAAGGGTTGAAGGATATTAGAGAGCTAAACAAGGGATAGGTCAACAAGAAGCTTTTAATGGCTGAATATGCATAAAAAGACAACATAAACCTATGATGTCAACCCTAAATTTGATAGTAAAACATTGAATAAATGATAGGTTTTGCTTTTAAAAGATTAATCAATGCAATCCCTACCTAAAGGACAGTAACATATAGGAATAAAAATGCTATTAAATGTAGATTTTGACCAAATCCTAACCCTAACTACCACGACAAAGAGAAAGAGAGAAATTAAGAGTGATCAACAAAACAATACTAGTGCCTTAATTCAATTGGGCAATGGAGTCATTAGGTCGAGGTCAAAGTAGGAGGACCTTGGATGAAGAAGGGTGGAAGACAATTTGCTTCCCTCATAAACCCTAGCCACTTCTTTAATAGGAGGTTTAAGGTCAAAGGATGCATGAAAAGAAGTTCCTTTGATGAATTATTGAATGACAAATTTTGCATAAATTTATAGAAACAAGAGTTTGTAAAAGATATTGCACTTTTTAATATGGCTCAGAAATTACATGCAAAATGGAAGAAAATAGCATTAAATTTACAGCATCTTAGATGAAAGTATTTATTGATGTCAAATAGTGAATTGGTCGTTGTTGAGTAATGTTGTCATTGTTGTCAAAGCCCAAATATTAGGGATGATGCCCTAGCTTTGGGATGATCAAAGCATGTGATAATACTTCAAGAAGCCCTAATGAGCAAAAGGGTTTAAGCCCTTAAATGCAAGATTGACATACAAAAGAAAATCAATGAAAAGGTGGTCAAAACCAAAACAAATTCAAGGGAGGAATATATCATCACGTAGCCCCCATCAAGACCTTTCCAATGGTATATGGCACTCCCTCTAACTCCTCATAGTTGAAGAGAAATGATTTTTGGATTTTTGATGCTCCATTTGGATACCCTATCTTTGAATGCATTTTTACTCCATTTACCTAGGTCAAATGAACATATAACATACATGGTGGTAAAGCTTATCCAAAGACTTTTCCAACGGTATATGGAACTCCCTCTAACTCCTCACGGTTGAGGAGAAATGATTTTTGAATATTCCCTATACATTTTGCCCGTTGCACAAGCCAGTCTAGCCAGTGGACAAGTCGGCCTAGTTTAGGCCCCAAATGCACTATATATAGGTGTGAGGTGATCCAAATTGGATCCATGAAAAATTCTCAGAGTTCGATGACTGTATCAAATCATGACAGACTTTAAGAAACTTGTGAACACGAGCTATCAGGAAGGACCTCTGGACGGTGGCAGTTTGTAGCTAGCAAGGAACGACGAGGACCTCGGTCAAAGCGCGCTAATCGAGGCCCATGGAGACCGCGCAGGACGCAAACTAGCAGTGAGGAAGTTCGGATCAGAAAATGGAGGCCATTTCTGATCCGCGATTAGCAAAACCCCTCAAAATGGATTGGCCCCAAGCGCTCGGTCATAAGGGAAAGTCGAAAACTGTGGGAAAAGCGCTGAAATGACAGGCGGTTCCCGCGCTCCAAAATCGACGGAATATCGGAGGCGTTCTGGGCGATAAGCGGAATTGTCAAGAGACCCAGTGATGCCATACAGCGAACGACGCGTGTCCGGCAGATGAGAGAGAAAACCACCTCTCATCGTGGGCTAACGTCCGAGCAAGTCAACCGCGTGATAAGAGCGAACACCGTAGGATCTGGGGGCTCCAGATCTAACGACGGAGATTGCACCCGATGTATGACCAGATCTGGAGGGAGAATTAAGCTGCGGCATATAAAAGATTGAAGTCCGATTTGACCGCTGAGTTGGCGGATGAATCATTACATAGAGTAACCAAAATACCGAACCGTTTGAGGAAAGAGCTGGCGCAGTTCGTAAGAGGACAAGTGGCCACTTCCCTGTAAGACGTTACACAGTGGCGATGACGCAGAGGCAGGGAACTCCAAGCAAACAGTAGCAGGCGATCCGAAGAGGCGGAAGAGGAAGCGAGCAGTCATAATACAGATTGGCTTTAAGCCATGAACAGACAGAGAACGAAAAAAGAGAGTGAAGCGAGAAGACAGTGAAAAGAGAAGACAGTCGAGAAGGAGACAAAGAAAACACAGAGACAGAAGCAGAGAACAGAGAGCCGAGCTGACCTGCAGAGTTAAGGCAACATCGAGTAGACAGAACTAGGCTTGAGAGGTTCAAGCAATCCCAGAGAGGATATTTGTCGGGAACTGAGTACCAAATTGGGCTCATCCCACTAAGACCAGTTGAGGTTGAGACTTAGTAAGAGGGAGTTTGTGCACTCTAGTGGCTTGGGGAATCCAAGAACCACCCTACTAAGCATCATATGTTCCAGGAGACTCAATTCGAGCTCCTCTTTGTAAAAACTCTATTCAAAGACACAATGAAAGAAGGCCACCACTGAAAGCTAGACCGGAGACGTAGCCCAGGAGGATTGGGTGAACTCCTTATTAAATTTTGTTGTGTTCTGTTTTGCTTGCTGTGTTTCTCTTACTGTTTTCCAGTGTCTGTGTATTTTGCAATCTTATCGATCCGTTGCCTAAGATAACATAGACACACACCAACACATGAGTCTGTAATACCTTCATTCATTAATTTAATTAACTGAGATCATTCACTAGTGATTTTCAGATCATGAGGAGGAGGCATTTTAGCAATTCACTTAAGGAAAATCTGGATCTATTGAAACAAGCGAAGAAAGGAAGTGTTTCTGGGGTTCATATCTCATGAACCGGAAGTGAGGAGAGGCCGGATTAGGAAGGAATTTTGGCACAATTTTTGAAGTTCTTTTTGGCATCATTCTTGTAGAAGTTTGGAGCAGATCTTGCAATTATCCTTGGAGAATTTTGGGGCAGATGTTGAAGTCATTCTTATAGAAGTTTGGAGTGAACCCTGATGTCATCCTTGTTGAAGTCTTGAAGCATATCCGAGTTACCTTTTGACGCAGATCAATAGTCTTTTCGAGGCAGAGTTTCTGAGGAAGATTTGAGCTACTAAAAGCACAATCCAAGGTCTGTTCTAAGGCATATCTAAAGCAGTTGATTGAAGGTATGAATTAGAATCTATTTTGTTGCATTGGAGGTTAGAGTTACAATGGCATACTTATTAGAGTAGATCTGAAGTTGAATATGTTTAGGCAGAGATAACAATGATTGTATATTGTTGTATTTGGGTCACTATCCCTGGTACGAGAGCCCAAGAGTTTTTTTCTTTCTTTTATTGTTGAGGGTGGCAGGGTGGTGCTAGGGAAGGAAGTTGTAGCTTCCTTCAGGAGGTTGTCGCCTCCTTCCAGTGTGAGCTAGTAAATCTAGGGTTGTAGCCCTTCCAGACGTAGTTGGTAAACTGAAAGTTGTAGCTTCCCTCAAATATAAATAAATTGTTTATATATATATATATATATCCTATGTTCCTTTGATGTGATGTTATTGGTTAATGCTCTTGATACTATATTGTAAGTTAATGTGAAACATGATTCACGCTCCCTCTAAGTGTTTCCAACAATTGATATTAGAGCAGGTTACCCTCTAATAGTCTAATCACTGGAGGGAAGATCGTGAACAAATATGGATCATATGGAAGGCATCTCTTCAAGGACAATTCTGGTGTTTGATGGAAATGATTATCCACTATGGAGCAATTGCATGGAAACCTACTTGAAGGCTTTAGGAGTGGATGTTTGGCTCTCCATTGTAAATGGCTACAAAGTTCCTAAAAATGCTCCAGCTGATCCTCACGACAATAAGTTGTTCAATTGTAATTCAAAAGCTCTTCATGCCATCACAGGTGGATTGTCAAGAACCATCAAGTCCAAGATAATGTCCTGCACCACAACCAAAGAAGTTTGGGATAAACTTAAAACTCTATATGAGGTGATGATAAGGTCAAGCAGGTCAAACTTAAAAAATATAGAGCTCAGTTTGAAAACCTGAAAATGTATGAAAAAGAAGATATTGTGACCTATTTTCTTAGAGTAGATGAAGTTGTCAACTCCATCAGAGCATTAGGAGAAGAATTTAAAGATCCTTTGGTTAAAAAAAGGTCCTGAGATCGCTTCCCTTGAGATACAACGCCAAGGTATCTGCATATAGAAGAAACCAAGGACTTGACCAAGATGAAAATGGAAGAATTACATAACACGCTTACTGTTGAAGAAAGTGTAACTAGGATCGGTCTTCATAAATGTACTTTTGATATTTGTATTTATTCAAGAAAAGAAATATTATTTTTGTTATATTTATCAATGAGTTTCTTGCTCATTGAAATAGGTCTAGCACATGTTAAAGTGCTATAGGTGAGTCAAAGAGTCAAAAGAAAATGTTGAAGACCTTAAGGGCATGTTACACCATGTATATATTTGTATAAGAGTCAAAGAATATCTCTCCAAGCAAAGTCAAAGTCCTCTCCATGCAACGACATCATCAAAGAAGCAATTCTGA
Source organism: Pinus tabuliformis (assembly GCA_031772625.1). NCBI lineage: Eukaryota > Viridiplantae > Streptophyta > Pinopsida > Pinales > Pinaceae > Pinus > Pinus tabuliformis. The sequence continues at coordinate 1,621,101,988 of CM062819.1, forward strand.
TGCAAAAGAAGTGAAGTCGGCCTCAAGTCAGCCTAAAGGAGGGACAATCCTCTATATATAGAGGCTGTCCACTCCTCCAACGACAAGCCTACAATACCTATAAAATCAGCGAGAAGGAAGACGAGTTAAGGGTGAAGGGAAAGCGAGTTTAAGGAGCCTCTAGTGCAGCGAAGAAGGAGAAGTCTAACCAAAGTTGAAGGGACTGTTTTTAGGGTGAAAAACAGTCACACGTGCAAGAAAAGAAGGGCAGTCTGTGGTCATAATAACAACATGATCACAGTGATATATATCTTTTCGTTTGGGCTAGTAACTTAGACCTGTAAGGCCTCCTACTCAAGCGAAGAAGAGGGTCTCTCAAGCGAAGGAGAAAGGAGCCAAAAGTATAAGGGAAACCTCCCACACGTGCGAGAAACTAGGGCTGCAGTGCTGTCACATCAAGTCTGCAACTACACATCAAGAAGAAGCTCAGTTGGACAAGAGAAGGAAAGTATCTTCATAGGTGAAGGATCTCACTAAGGATCAAAGATAAGTCTCTCTTCTAGAGCTCACATAACAAGGTCTATCACTAGTTGCCAAAAGAAGGAGGACAAAGTGCCGAGGAACGAAGTGCCGGAAGGAGGAGGACGAAGTGCCGGAGACAAAGTGCAGGAAGAAGGAAGGACTTGACTTGTGCTTGGAGGATATTCTTGTCAAGGGTCTAGGGTTGTCATTGATCAATAAGAAGCTTCAATAAGAGAGATTTACGAAAGTGTTTTCCTCTCTAAGAGAGAGAGGTTTTTCCCTGACAGGGAGCCAACATCTTGTGTTCTTGTTCTTATGTTTTTGGTAGTAGTTTGATGAAGTAAACACACATGCATTTATAATAATAAGAAGAAGATTAAGCTAACAAGATAAATTGTAAAAGAGCTTCACAAATTGTTATCAAGTCAAGAAGAACCCTACTATACCTAATTTCCCTAGATTCTTCAACACTTATAACATACAAAATGAGAATATATACAAAAGACGGACAATCAAACAGAGAAGCAACCTTTAAAGACACAAAGAAGAGAAGAAATAAAGAACTCAAGCTAGAAGACACACACGACGATGAATCAGATATAGAAGAAGAAAATTTCATCAGGAAGCTTAAAAGAGGAACCGTAAAAAACAAAGGTAAGTTACCTTTTAAATGTTTCAACTGTGGTAGAAAAGGTCTATATGCTAAGAGATGTTCTTTCAAGGAAAATAAAATCTTCTAGAAGAAAAATCTTTATTCTAAACAAGACAACAACTCTTTAGATGAAAGTGATACAAAGGAACCAGATCAGATGCAAGAGAAGCTGTCTTCATAACCCAAGAACGTCAAGATAATGATTGTGATGACGAAGAGGTCAATGCTTCAGACGATGAAGAACCAAATATGGGAATAGATTCTTTTTGGGGACTCATAAAATATTCAAAGACTGAACAGGAAGATGAAGATCTTCAAGAAAAATTGAAGAATAATGAAAAGGAAAATAGCAAGCTTAGAAATAAAAATAGAGAATTGAAAAGCCTGCTTGAAAAATGTGATGAAATTATCTCCTTAAAGGTCCAACTTGAAGAAGCAAATAGAGTTGAGGAAGTAATAAAGACTCAAATGATGAAGAAAGAAGATTGTAAGAAGTTGGAAGAGGAAATTGTGACATTGAGGGCTGAAGTTGATAAACTCAAAAGGAATTTGAACAACTTGCTAGTATTGGATAATATTCTCAATTGTCAAAGATCACCAGACAATAAAACAGGTCTTGGCTATACAGGTGCATCTTCAAGCAATGAGGACAAAATCTCCAAGGAAGAAACTAAAAGAAGTCATGTTGATGATTCCAAGAACACCCATCACAAGGATCAACAATGGATTGAACCTCCTCCAAGGCAAAATAACTTCAGAAGATCATCCTACTCTCCCAGGTATGAAAATATCTTTCTTGGTCATTGTTACTCTTGTGGAAATTTTGGGCATAAAGCAATTCATTGTAAAATCAATACAAGATGCAATTATGCAAGGAGCATGAATGATTATGGATTTAGATCTAGAAATGTCCATGGATCTACCAACAGAAACTACAATCCATTTGAACCACTAATGAATCAAAACATTGTATGCTACAAGTGCAATAATCTTGGTCACAAGGCACGGGATTGTAGGCTTGTGAAAGAGAATGCTCCAATCATGTAGACAGAGAAGCCAACTATGACACGGGAGAAGAGAAAGAAAGAAAATTTCAATCTAGCATTGATCACTGAAGATAAAGAAGATGAATGGTACATAGAGAGTGGATGCCTTGACACATATGACTTGAGATCAAAAAAAATTTGTCAACCAAAAGCGACAGTGTTGCGTTTGGAGATAACTCTTCTATCAAGATATTTGGAAAAGCTATAGCAAGTTTTGTAAGCAAACATATGAAATTACAAAATGTTTTGATAGTTAAGGATTTGAAGCACAATCTTCTCAGTGTTGGCAAGATGTGTGATCAAGGGTATAGTCTCTTGTTTGACTCCCGGAAGTTCGAAATCAGAGAAGAAGACTTACGAAGATTGGTTACAATAGCCACAAGAAGACCAAACAACATAAATGTTCTAGACCAAGCAGGGCGAAAGAAAATTGCAGCGAAGCAAAGGAGCTGAAAGCACAACAAAGAAGGAAAGGACAAGAAGACAGATGTAGTGTTGAGTGCCATATGTTCAGGGGGGACAACCCCAAAGACATAAGTCACCCTTTGCCATTGAGGTCAAAGGGTGAATGGGTAATTGTTGAGTAATGCTATCATTTATGTCAAAGCCCTAATCTTAGGGATGATGCCCTAGCTTTGGGATGATCAAAGCATGTGATAATAGTTCAAGAAGCCCTAAAGAGCAAAGGGGTTTAAACTTGAAGCCCTTGAATGCAAAATTGTCAGTCAAAAGAAAATCAAGGAAAAGGTGGTCAAAACCAAAGCAAATTCAAGGAATGACTATACCATCACGTAGCCCTCATCAAGACCTTTCCAATGGTATATGCGACTCCCTTTAACTCCTCACAGTTGAAGAGAAATGATTTTTGGAGTTTTGATGCTCCATTTGGATACCCTATCTTTGAATGCATTTTTACTCCATTTACTTAAATCAAATGGAGGTATAACATACATGGTTGGAAAGCTTATTCCAAGACCTTTCCAATGGTATATGGAGCTCCTTGTAACTCATGTTTGGGGAGAAATGATTTTCTGAATATTCACTATACATTTTGCTAGTTGCATAAGATAGTCCACCAGTGGGCAAGTCAGCCTAGTCTAGACCCCGAATGCACTCTATATAGGCGGTGAGAAGGAGGCATTTTAGCAATTCACTCAAGGAAAATTCAGATTTCTTGAAACAAGCATAGAAAAGAAGTGTTAGAAAAGAAGTGTTTTTGAAGTTCATAGCTCATGAACTAGAAGTGAGGAGAGGTTGGATTGGGGAGGTTATCTATGTTGGTGTGTCTACCAACAACACTCAACCTCGACTGTTTGCAAACCTACACTGGCTAATCTGACGTGCTAGCGGCTCCTTATGTGCGTTTCTCTATGTGTGGCTTAGAGCTTACTCGATCGACGACTGCACGTGAACTATGCACCGCCGTTGCCCCCACCTTGCCCCACGGTTGCCCGTCATTTCCTTTGCCCCAACCAGCTGTTGTGCTCTCAACCCCACGATGCTTTGCGATGGGTCCTGTTGGCAGTGATATGGCTCCTCCTAGCACCCACAACTAGTGTTATTAAGACTGAATCGATTGGTCTGACTGTTTTAAGGAAAAAATCGGTTTAGACCGGTGCTTTGAACCATTTTTGGCTAGTTCAATACCGAACCGGCTGATGCTGTACCAGGTTAGTAAAGCCATGTAGAACGCAGCAAGCAGGGTCTGTCTTGCTCTTTTTCTTTTAATTTTTGTCTTAGCTGGGGACTAGCCCACAATAGGTGCCTAATATTAATCTTAAGGCCCTACTATTGCTATGAAATTCATGGTAATGTTAAATTATTAAAGTAAAAGTGATATTCTCCTTTATCTTAAAGGATGCTTGAGAGTGGTTCCGACCTCATTGGGTTTCATATGGAGAAAGTAGAATTTTAGATCTCACTCAAAATCCAGCAGGCTTAACAATTTTTCAGGATTAGGGGGATTGCAATGTTTCTTTTCGATTTTTTCATGTATGAGGGTATTGAACCAACATTTAATTAAGAGCACCAATCTCTCTATGTACCTTGATGTTAGTGGCATTATTTATTGAACTCCTCTATCATGATCCTACTAAAAATGTACCCATAACTCAAACATAATCTTGAATTGACATGCTAAGCATTTTTTTATCTTATTTTAATGCTTAGAGGGTGATATTGATGACAAAGATCCCAATATAGGCAACTATTTTGATGATATGTAGGTATTTGTTGTAGCATGATTTTTTTTGGATGCTAGAGGCCATTTAGGTCTAGAGAAGAAAGCATAAAGAAGCTCAAATGTAGAGGATTCTATGCAGAGTACTGCTTCATCATTAGGTACACTTTCATTATGTTTATTTACTTCGCTATTATTGCTCTTGCTCTTGTTATGGGGTCTACAAGTACATTAGATGGATGTAAGGACTTAGCCCTCATACGGAGATTGAGGAGGATGCAGAAACATCCCTTGATTAGATTGGCACTTGAAATGGACAAGAGCCTAGATCTTGAAGGAAGGATTGCAGTCTTCCAGGCTAATGATTGTGACTGAAGAGGCGTCCTATTTAGAGGGAGTAGACCTGTCAGGTTGAATGTAATAGTTTGATGAGATGATGAAAGCAATGTGTTCTTCATGCAAGGACCATTCAAGATGACAAGATGCAATAGTGTTAGATGCTTCCGCGATATTAAGTTCAACAGTGATAAGGAACATGCTCTCAGAGGGAGAAGACTATGATAAGATCCTAGCACCTGTTGCCAAATGTACTATTATCAGATGTATGTGAAATTGGCTTCCTCTATGATGTATTTAAGGAGGAAGCATACTTAGAGCTACCTCAGGGATTTGAGGTGCATGAGTAGGAGACCCGTGTTTGTGGGTTGAAATAATTCCTCTGGGCTTGGTATACTTGGATTCATGGACATCTGATGTAGACTCCAACCTCTTCAAGGTTGAAGGTATGTCTTTGATATTTGGTTTTATATACTAATAATTTACTTCTGACAGGGTCAGATCATCTCCATGTTTTTATCTATAAATTTAATTTTGATGTAGGATCCAAAAGTATAAGACGGCCCAGTCAAAAGATGCATCACTTGGGCAACCCTTCAATCACTATATATTGCCATTTGACCTCATCACTTGGAGCAATTTGGATCACCCACAAGATCATTTGATTTTTGCTCACAAGTGTGAAAGAGAGGGAGTCAAGAAGACCGAAATTTGATCTGTGTTGACCAAGCCTCTTTCTGATTTGTTTGACCAAGTTCTGGGTAGTGTTGACAAAGACTTTCTGGGTAGTTTGACCACAGTTGACTAGGGTTTTTGAGGCAATTGAAGGAGGCTGAAATTCGATCGCTTGACTAGATTTTGACTAGGTTGCAGGAGGTCGAAAATGTGGTTTGTTTGACTAGGTTTGACTCATTGGATATTGTGGTTAGTTTGACCTAGTTTGATTGGAAAAATCAGATTGTATCTCTTGTTGAATTGGACAATTTCTCTAAGAAAAGGTTGTTGGGTTTTTCCCTAGTTAGGGTTTTCCCAGGGTAAAAATTTGTGTGTCTTGTGTTTGGTTGTCTCTTCATGATCCCACTATAATTATTGTTTTACTGTTGAGATTTTCTATGTGTAATTGCTTAATGATGCATGTGACATAAATGAATGAAGAAATCATTGGAAGTAATTATCAGATTAGAATATCATGAAAAATCAACATGGTATTAGAGCTAGGTTGAAGAGCAGCCTTGAAGAAGCCAAGTTTGAGAAAGCTTGTTTCAAGTTATTCTACTAGGGCTTGCTCGCATTAGCCCTCCTCATTTCAAGAGATCAGTCACACAAGAAACCTCAGACTGTTTAGAAGAAGGCTGTTTGAATTTTGTTGTTTGCTGTTTGAGGTTGAAGAAGGATGAAATTCTGTGACAGGGGGCTGAGAAGGCCTCAGTTTAACTGCGAGGGGCCAAGAAGGCCTTAGGGCTAGTTGCAGGGGCCTGAAAGGTCTAAGGAGTTGAGTAAACTAGGTCGTAGTCCTAGAAAGGACCAAGAGGCTTCAAACCCTTGGCAATACAGGACCATGATGCCTCAGAAATGATGGATAGAAGTTGCAAATGATAATTTTTGGTTTGAAAAGGTTATTCAACTGCTCTTACCATTGTTTGAAGGAGAAGCTTGGAGTATTGGCTATAAATATTGCTAAATTTGAAGCAGACTTTGAAGTTGACCTTTGAGGTCACTTGTTGAGACAGGATTGGACATTGGACACACTTGTTTCAAGTGTCATTAACTGATAGGGCATTCATAAGCTATAGGGAAGAAGAGGCCAAGTTCCTCATCAGTTTTGGAGACTGAAATCCTCTTGTAAAGGCCGAGTCATTTTCAGAACTGAAGGACAAATTGTTGCTATTGCTACAATATTTTTGAGGAGGCAAAGCTACTTGGTTTGGAAGGAGGGCTGAGAGCAATCATCTAAAATCTATTGAGTATTTTGTTTGTGCCCTAGAAGAGGGCCAAAACCTCTAATCTATGAACAAAACCTATGGACAAAATTTGCTAATGACTCTTCTATAAAGGAAGTCTGGATCATGTTCGTGCCACTTGATTATTGTTACTTTCATTAAGTATACTTTGGAGATTTGTAGCTATGTTTTGACGTGCAATATTTTGTCCTCGTTGATGATAGTTGGAGGGTGTTGTTTCTTTACAGTGCTAGGCAGTAAAGTTGTAGAATACAACCCCTAGAAAGGCTATAATGGACCATTGATATTTATACATTTTCTTAGACTGATACCAAGATGGAACACCATTGATTGATTGATGACATGATGGATTTCATCACATATGCAGAGGCATGGGGACTCTATGGCACATTCTTTTCCACTTATGGTTTTGGACATTTGGACATAAAATTGATGAATTATTTCATCTATATTGGCTACAACAAGAAAATTTGCACATGACAGTTTGTTGGACTTACAAAAGGTGTAGATGAAATTTGGAAATATTAGGGTTTGTAAACCTTAGAAGACTAGAAGTCTTGGATGAGAAAGCCATAGGGTTTGTGGATAAAACCTTAGAGCTAGACCTAGATTGATGTTTCTGTTGAAAGAAGAAACCCTAGCTCATGCCAAAAAGGAAAGGAAAGCAACATGTTGATGATGAGGATGAGGATGAACATTTCTAGCTTGATGAGATTGCAGATGGATTTCAATGATTTCTGCAAGAAGGCAAGGATCAAGAGGGAGTTGACAAATCCCTCCAATCCTCAGATCAAAAGATAAGTACTCTATGTCTTTCTTCCTTGTTCATTGCTTTAATTTTGGTTAGCCTCTTGTCTTTGTATCTTTTTCTTGGTTATAATCATTTCTTCCATGACCTCCTAATGAGGGTTGCAAGTACATCGTGAAGGTTGCCCAGGCTTTGGCAACAAATGGAAACATCAAGAAGAACGAAGCAAAGTTTTTGACAAGACGTCTCTCCTAAGATCAAGCATAAACTCAACTGGAGTGGTTTGTTTACAAGAGGGGGAAATTGTACTAACATCTAGAACCGTGCTAGATGACCAGAAGAGCTCCTAGTTTAGAGGGAGCAGGCATGCCAACAAGTTTGAAGGATGCCATAATGAAGGAAATTGCGCTGAGACCTGAAGGGAAGTTAGTGGAGACTTCCAAGTGGATCTACAAGATCAAGCATACGATAGATGGTAGCATAGAGAAGTATAAAGCGAGATTCATGGCAAGATGGTTCTCCTAGAAAAGGGGAGGGGACCATGAAGTGACATTTGTTCCAATTGCAAAGTACACTACTATTAGAATTATTATTTCTATTACTTTTGTTATGGATTGGAGATTGCATCAGATGGATGTAAAGGCCGTTCTCCTCAATGGTGTGATCGAGGAAGAAGTGTACATAGAACTACCTCAAGGCTTTGAGGTACATGAAAAGGAATTTCATGTCTACAGACTAAAGAAAGCTTTGTATGGACCTTGGGCATGATATTTTCAGATTGATGGATCCCTGATGAGACTTGGTTGATCTTGTTATTAAATGACTTGTTTTTGACAGGAGTAGGAGAACTCATGTGATCGAGGGAGCAACAATGGCAAGAGGATTATCTTCCGTGATAAAGGGAGCAATCAAGCCCTACTTCAATGTCCGAGGGAGTTGACCTTTGAGTTCGGGATGAAGGATCTTGGTTGGATACTTTACTTCTTGGGACTAGAAGTGTGGCAGAAACCGGGTGAGATCTTACTTGGTCAAAGGAAGTATATTATTACGATCGTTTAGAAATTTGGGATGATGGACAACAGTCCATGGCCACTCCCATGGTAACCAATCTAAAGAAGCTAAGTGTTAGAGGGAATAACCAGGATTGCCACAACAAGATTTGTTTCATTGTTAAAGGGAGCACCCTGTCAGGGTGACCTGAAAGCAACTGTGGTGATGGATCCAGTGAAGGAAGCTGATCAGTTTATGGTTGAGTCGAGGCATGCGACACAACATATGTTGAGGTACCGATATGGTATAGTTGGATATGGATTGAGATATGTCTCAAATGATGAAGTACATTTGTAGGGACATACAAACTCAAATTGGGCAGAGTGCTGAAGACAAGAAGAGCACATCATGATGATGATTCAGCTTGGACTCTGCTATGATATCTTGGATGGGCATGAAGTAGACATCTGTTGCACTCAGTGTTAGAAAATCTGAAAGGCAGAAAGATTTTCTTATACTTGATAGTTACTTGTGATGTTCTTGATTTCTTGTTAGGTTTCTTTATATCTTCTTTCTTTTAGTTCATCAAGAAATTACCAAAGTAATAGCACATAAATCAATGGACACTAGATATAGGCTCATAGCCAGGGAAAAACCTCTCTAGGGGGAAAACCCGTTAGTAATTCTTCCTTCAATAGTTTTCTGAGATATTCCTAGACTCTAGACGTTGATACACTCTTTCCTCCACACCAAGTCAACCTTCTTCTTCTCTTGCAAATGATGCTACTTGACTTGGCAGCAGCAACAACAGTAGCAACACTTTCTTCAACCTAGCAACTTCGACCTAGCTTTGGAGACTACGATCTTCACTGAAAGACTTTGATCTTCTCTCAGAAACTTCAATCTTGGCCCAATTCAGCTTCTTGGGGTAGCAACTTCCAACACCAAAGACTTTGAACTTAGTAGCAACAACATGCAACAACAGGCTACGACATCAACTAGAGAACTTCGATATTCCAAACCAGGGCACGAGAGAGAGAGAGAGATAGATGCACCAAAATTTTGATTTTCCTTCCTTCTCTTAGACCCAACTCGCACTCCTTTTTCCTTCTTTCCTCCACTTCGCACTTTTTCCCAGCTTCAAGAGATATCAACTTGTGTGTTGTGAGTGTGCTTCAAATGGAATTCGAATTGCTTCATTTATAGTCCTTTGGTGAGGTCGTATAACCCTCTTTGAGGTCGACTTGATCATCTTAAGGCCGACTTGGTGTGGAGGCAACATAATTCATATTTGACTCAATACTTAACCTTTTTACATGATTCAAAAGCCCAAGAAGGGTCTCTTTAAAAGTACAATGACTCTATTAACTCAGAATAAATCCTAGAAGTCCTCATTGGGGACTTTGACCTAAAACATGATGACCCAAGCATGAAACCCATGCTTTAATATGCCATAATAATAATAATACAAATTCTTTTCTTTATTATTTTGACAAGTACATTACATGATGACTCAAATACATTTAATGAAGACTGAACCTAGTTACATTTTCCAACACTTTGGACTGTAGCAGTTGAGTACATTGCAACTTGTTTGGCAAATTAAGAAGCAGTATGGCTTCAGAAGCTACTCGCATGATTGCTTCATCAGGTACAAGAGCCGATTGTGATGACAGGTCAAATCACATTGAGATCATGGTACCACTACACTTGGGACATGGTACAGAAGGGAGTAGTGAGGCTCCAATACATTTCTACAAATGAGCAGGTTGTTGACATTCTCTCAAAGCCTTTGTTTCGGGATGAAGTTTGTTTACTTAAGGGACACGCTTGGAGTGGTTGAGAATGGGCGGTGAATATTGAGCGGGGGGTGAATCTAAGACAATACATGAGCTTTTAGGTGGAAACCCTTATGGGAGAAAAACCATCGAACACTTCTTATAGGTCTTCAAAAATTTACATCAATTAGGAAGCTCCAACTTCCAAGATTCTCAACATCAACTGAAGGAGGCTCCAACCCCCTGGTTTACAGGCTCCAACCTGAAGGACGCTCCAACACCCTGATTTACTAGCTCCAACTGGAAGGACACTCCAACGCACTGGTTTACCAACTCCAACTGGAAGGATGCTTCAATGCCCTACGCAGGCTCCAACCTGCCATAACACCACCTTGCCACCCTAAAGTGTTCTCAAGCTTCGACCTAAAAGAGACTCCAATCTCCTGCTTTGCACCACCCTGCCGCCCTTCAATTCACCATAACGGACCACATTTCACAATTTTCAGACCAGATCCACCTGTGCTCAATATCAAAATATCAAAGCAAACTGTTGTCTATGTCGATCTACGATACTTTAACTAGGTCATCAACTTCCTCTGCTCAAACCCTAGCAACATAAGTAACTCTATCAAGTCCATTGCCACAACAACTTTTCTTAAGTCATATACACTAACAAACCCTAGTCGAATACACAACCATACATAAACTGATCAATCATCATAACAAACTCCGACTCCTTAGCCGTGCAACAAATTTTATTGTACAATGCTTTCTTGCTAGCGAAACCCTAACAATGTCTTAACAATACTTTGACAAATATATTTAGCTCACTGACTTATCTTCCCTTATGCATGTCAAACCATTATCAACAGGTCCTAATACAAGCTCTTTGCTTCAGTGCAATAGTTAATTGTTGGTACGTACATTGACACTCACCTGTAGTAGCATACATCAAAGTGAAGGGTCCCTGTAATGTACAGACTCTAGCAGTGGCAACATATAGCTTTTTTGCTGATTTTTTCAATCTTAGTCATAGATATCAAACGAGCTACACAAATACTTTCACAATAATGCAAGGCTCATGGCAGAACACTGTCAGTGACAGGAATTCTGTCCTTGCTGTCCAATATTTTGTCCTCGTGATATTAGCATACCCATGTTACTGTAACAATGATACACATGTAGACACTTTGAAGATCTATTTGATGCTTCAACACACATGTCTTCTGATGGAATATCCCTGCTATGTTTGGTCCATAAACCTATGACACTAGCAACCCTTGCATTATCAAATAATTTTGTCAACAAACCCGACCACAATAAGCTTCCATCTTCTATCATCAAGATGCACTGATCAATCCCTGCAAAACATTGTCAGACAAATTCTGTATGCACAACAACACTATCATTAGTTCAACCCTATAGAGTATAATGCTACAACCACCAACACAATGGATAACAATACATTGTGCTTTGCTCTCTGTAATATCATATTTGACAAACTCAACTAGCATATAACCAAAACTCCACTTATCAAACACAATCATTCTCTGCTTGGAAGCTGTAACTCGCTTTCTACTCAAACTCAACTAGCATATAACCAAAACTCCACTTACCAACCACAATCAATCTTTGCTTGGAAAGCCCACCCTGGCAGCTCAAAACTATGATGCACAACAACAATCTAGCGCATGACAATTCCGAAGCCCAAGAAGGGTCTTTTTGAATGTACAATGACTCTATAAACTCAATATAAATCCTAGAAGTACACAATGGGGACTTTGAATAATATAATGATGACCCAAGCATGAAATCCATGCTTTAATAAGTCATTGTTACAATAATAATATTTTTTTTTCTTTATTCTTTTGACAAGTACATTTCATGATGACTCAAACACACTAAATGAAGACTGAACCTAGTTACATTTTTCAACAATTGGCCATGTGAGCATCAAGTTTGGGGGTGGGCCCCCTGTCAAGGATTACCCAACCATATTGCCAAGGCTTACTTGGCTAGTGGGTTGAGTGAGTGCCTCATAGCATCCAACATGTACCTTTACCATTCTATAGCATGTGATGACATGTGGGAATGGTAAATGGGCCCAGGGTTTCACTATTTGTCAGGGGGTACCTAACATGGTTCCAAGTGACGACTTGGTGGGTTGGTGAAACAAGGACTAGTCTTGTGTCAGGGGGTACCTGACCAGCCAATGGGTAATTGGCTTGTGGGTGACTAGATCCTTTGCAAAGGAGATGTGACTAGTGGGTAACTAGATCCCTTTGCATGATGTTGATGCAAGATGCTTTCCACGTGGGTCTGGAATAAAACATGAAATGGATGGATACATTAACATAAATAGCTCATTCAAACTTTTCTTAGGATGGAGAAATTTTTCAACAAGAGAACATCTGAAGAAGTCAAGGCGAATACCTCCCTAGCTAAGAGGGAGTGTTGAATTTTGATAGCTGTGGTCAATATTCTTCAATTATAATAGCCCACAAAAATAAAAGAGAATGAAAATTTTAATTTGGATTCAAGTTAGCCTTGAAAAGAAAATTAATTGGAGGGAAATTTAAATTAAATTTAAAATTTGATTTTCATGTAGGCTCCAAAAATATAAGTCAGCCCAGTCAAAAGACACATCACTTGGGCAACCCTTCAATCACTATATATTGCCATTCGACCTCATTACCTACAACATCATCTGATTTCTGTTCACAAGTGCGAAGGGGAGAGAGATAGTCAAGAAGACTGAAATTTGACTTCTGTTGACCAAGCATTTTTCTGATTTGTTTGACCAAGTTTTGGGCAACGTTGAACAAGACTTTCTGGGCAGTTTGACCGCAGTGGACTAGGGTTTTTGAGGCAGTTGCATGAGGCCGAAAATGTGGTCTGTTTGACCAGGTTTGATTGGAAAAGTCAGATTGTATCTCTTGTTGAATTGGACAATTTCTCTAAGAAAAGGTTGTTGGGTTTTTCCATAGTTAGGGTTTTCCCAGGGTAAAAATTTGTGTCTCGTGTTTGGCTCACTTCATGATCCCATTGTCATTATCTTTTTACTGTTGAGATTTTCTATGCATAATTGCTTAATGATGTATGTGACATAAATTAATGAAGAAATCATTGGAAGTAATTATTAGATTAGAAGATCAAGAAAAATCAACAAGTAGTACAGTGAAAACAGTAAGATCATAAAGAGACAACAATGCACAATAGAGACATCAAATTTTCCTTGGGAAACCCTAACTTGGGAGAAAACCCAACAACTTTTCTTCTAGGAGAAATTGTTCTTCAAAAAGGTTCACGATTACATAAATTGTCTAGAAATTTGTGCCAAAAACCAAGTCCAAAATACCAGTCAAACCTAGTCAAATACCAACCAGTCAATGCTGGTCAAACCACCCAAGAATAGAGAAGTCAACGTTGGTCAATTATTAGAATTTTGGTCTGTGGGCAAGCTCAGGCTTGTGGTCAAAGGCCTGCGGTCAACTTCGGCCTATGGTCAAAGTTCGAATTGTGGTCAATGGTCAACTCGACCAAACTTGAGCTCGGTCAAACCTTAGAAAACCTTTTTCAAACTTTAGATAATTCACTCTTCTTTTGTTCACACGTGCAATTGTCTTGTGTAGAAGATGTGTTGATGAGTGAGTGGTCGAAATGAGGATGTCTCTTTGTGTATTGATACTTGTGTAATGGGTGGGTTTTGACCAAGGGTCACACCCTTTCATGGTGGGGCCGACTTGACTACATAAAAATTCAACACTCCAAGGGTGATGTCATCATCCAAAAGGTGTATCTCTCCACAAAGAGGTGCAAAGGACAACCTAAAGGATGTATCTTATCCCATAAATCATGGATTTCCACCCAAATGAGGTGGCACATCATCAACATAGCTCTCCAAAGCCCATGTCATCTTTCATGTTGTCATAAAACGAAGAACTAGGATGTCCTCTAGCTAAGGCATGATGTCATCAATGTAGGAGCGTCTACCCTTCCAAAGGGATGCCAAGTGATTAACATTGTCAATCACCATCAAGCGAAGTGCAATGCACATCAAGAATGTACAATGCCAGCCTACAGGTGTCCAATCATTTTAAGGGTGCAACATATCTCAAGTCAACATCCTAGCACCAAATTTCAACATCCAACAATATGTAGTTGGAAGCAAGTCACATGGTTTGTGCTAAGTCCTCATCAAGGCCAATGCTTCTCAAATGAGCTCCAATGTCCTCCATCAAGTGTCTTGCGTCATCATGAAGTGTGGTTGGACATGCTTTACAAAGTGTTGGAGGAACCTCACGTACCCCTCAAGGAACCCTCACTACACCTATAGGAATAGTCTAACAGGTATTGAAGGAACCAAATGATATCAACATCACAAGTACAAGAATCATAAAAGCATCAAGGTGGACCACATTCAATATTAAAGCCATCAAAGTAATTCACACAATTATCATCTTCAAATGTCCAACTAGCTTATGATTGTGCACAAGTTACCACACTTAGGCATGGAACGGTTATCACATTGTTGATTTTTAAGTAGCTTGGGAGGTACTCCAAGCTCCAGGGTTCAGTGTTTGGAGGTTGGAGCACCACAATAGGTCATTGTGGGCTTGGAACCCAAGGTTGGGGTTTTGCACCCATCGATGTTTGGGCCTGTTGACCATTACCGGTCAACTACCCATGCAGTACGCCCCCTTTTCTTTGCAAAAAGGGGCAACACTTGATCGACGGGTCCGTGCCATCCTGCAGTCATCAGCAGCTTGATCATTTTAATTGTAAACCCAGTCTGCATGTATGAATTGTAAATAATCTTAGCAGATATGAGTCGTTTATGTAAAATTGCCTAGGTGGACCTAACTTTCTAATGATAATCTACGTCCCGGAAGGTTTTTCGTCTCACCGATCTATGATCGGCAGAGTTTTCCTTCAGCCTAACCCCAAAGCCGGGATGCATTTTGTTATTAGAACTTTAGGAGAATCCTAGTGTGTTAATCTGCTAGATTATAGTTGTGTCGCAGAACTGGGTGATTTATGAGGGTCTATGATAAAGGGGTTTTCCCCCTTAAGATGTAAATTGTAAAAGTCATGATGTAATGTGTCTTGAGGGTTGGAAAATGTTTTAAATCCCCTCATGAGTCCTAAGTCCTAGGTCCTAGTTGATGTTTCCAAAGGCTTAGTTCAATGATCCATTTAAGAAAATAAACAAAATAATAAAATAAATAAAAATTAAAAAATTAAAAAATTAAATAAATAAAAAATAATAAAAAAATTATAAAATAAAGCAAAAACCCTAAATAATAAAATAATAATATTTTGAGTGAATGCATGCAAAGTATTACTTTTAATAATAAGTTAACAATTTTGACGGATGAGATTAAGAGATGTCTTGATCCTCATCGACGGTCGAGATCATTTCGACATGGATCACTCGAACTAGCCGTTGGGATCATTTCCTTTAAATAGGGTCTTAGGGGGTCATTTCAGATCAATTGGATCTGTGAGTCTGGTACTGAAGAAGCTCTCTTGTAATCTGTTTTCTGGTTAATAAAAGAAGACTTTGGGGTCCAAATCTAGCTGGTGTTACTCTCTGGAAATGCTGTGAGATTGCTTAATTTTCTGCATATTTTATTTTTCAGCCATTAATAATAGCTTATTGTAGAGTATTGTGAGTACAGGTATCTTGTTCACTTGCTAGGGTTTGAGTGGTGTTAGGGTTTCTGAAGTAATGGCAGGTATCTCCATTACTTTTTGAAATCTAGCAGCATTTTTGCCCTCTTTACTGATGGTTGAAGTGAGCTGTGCAGGAAAACTTTTACTGAAGAAGATTGCCGGGCATTAGGGGAAGTTCTCAGCTGAACCAGCCAACTCCCGCAAGCATTTTTTGCTGAGCCCAATTGGATTTGATCCTGGGTCTATCATTCAGTTTATTTTTCTTAATTTGCATGAGAGATTTTCTGAAGTTCTTCACAGTGAAAACCTGAAATTTTTATTCTTTAAAATATTTCTGTGCTTATTGGTGAATCTGGCTGTTAAGGGGCCAAAATTTGTGCATTAATCAGTTTTTCTAGGGTTTCGATTTTTGCTTTATACAGTTGTTATTAGAATTTAGGGTTTTTAGGTTAGTTTCTGACATTTTAGGCTTTCTTTTCTTTTTTGCAGGTACAGGGTTAGCTTTTCGGTAGCAAGGGTTTTGCAGAGGCTGCAAAGTATACATTAATCCTGGGCTAAAATTTTGGGGCGATCCATTCATATATCGGTGCATTGGCTGAGTAATCCCTGTCAACAGAAAAAGGTTCTCTCTGCGTATGCACAAGGAATCATTCCCATCTGCCATCAAACGAAACTGCTGAATGCATTAAGGAAAAAGCACGTGAGGGCATTGATCTATACTGATTAAATCCTTTGACGTTTCGAAATCATGTGAACCGTGGGCGTATCCCTTTTACTGTTCTGCCCTCAGAGATCAGCTGCCACATGCGTTTTCAGAAATCGCATATTTTTGTGAACTGAAGCACAGTCGCATTTCTGGGGTCTCATGCATGATCCTGCCCATAGTATCACTTCTATTTACCTCAGCGTGATCCTGTGTTGAATGTGTCGGCAAAATTTCATATACGATAGTATATTGCAGGAGACAGCGTGAGTGAAACACGCGGATGGGTCAAGCAATTCACGAGTGGTGAGGTAGTAGATCTAATCGTTCCAAGCCCTCAGATTTCTGGATAATCGATGAACATTTTCCTCCATCAAAAGGTATAAATCGAATATGTCAGTGCCTGTATCCACGCTGTTCTCCGGTTGACCTGCGTACAAGCGAAGCAAAACCACTGTAAGCCAATAAATCTGTGTATCAACGGGTCAGAAAACGATTCAAGTCCAGTCATCTTCTTCACGTATGCTTGCGTGTTATCGGTAAGATCGATTTTATTTTTCCCTGTCGCCGTCTTATGCTATTGCATCACGTATTTCAGTGATTTCAGGGTTACAATTTTTCTTTTCGCCGTAAGTGTATCACATTATGCACAGTGGATTGTTTTGCAGCGTTTTATTTGGTTATATTTTAGTTACTTAGGTTATACATTTTATTTAGATTAGATAGTTCCGTCGTTAATTTTAGATTTAGGTTTCGTTGAGTTGCAAATAGATTTTAAATTTTATCATTTTAGATTCTAGTTTTAGGATATGTATATATTTGTATAGTTAATTCTTAGGTTATGTTTGATTTTATTTTTTTTAGATTTTAAATTAAATAAAAGTAGATTTACGTTTCGTTTTCATTTTTTAGTTTTAGTTTCATTTAGTTAAATGTATATATGCCTTAGGGTTTAATTTTTTTATTTAACAAAAAAAAAAAATTTTGAAAAGCATCGTGGATTTTTTTGCCAGTTTCAGTCTTGGCTCGGGAATTACCTTGGTCTCATCTTTATGCTGAGGTTGAAAATTTTAACGAGGGAATTAGTGTTTAATCTGATTAAATTTTCATCTGGTGATTAATTGCATGAATGTGGTTATTCAAGGTACTTTATCTCTCGAAATCTTAATTTGTTGGAGTATCACTAAGTCATTAAGCATTTTTCTCGTATTTGATAAAAGTTAATTTTCGCTTCAGGCTTTGGTCATAAATGATTGCTCCTAATGAGATCATATTTTTGCAACATCTGGTAATTAAACGATTAAACATTTGCCCCACAAGGCACTGGTCTTTTAACTTCTAAATCCATCTAGTGCTTATCATATCGTGTCTCCCAACCAACTGGTCGGCAGT
This sequence comes from Pinus tabuliformis, assembly GCA_031772625.1. NCBI lineage: Eukaryota > Viridiplantae > Streptophyta > Pinopsida > Pinales > Pinaceae > Pinus > Pinus tabuliformis. The sequence goes on from CM062819.1 coordinate 1,621,119,950, forward strand.
TGGTCTCCATCATTTCATAGGGTCTACCCCCCTTAGCCGCGGGAGATAGGCTTAAACGGAGGGATCGGGGATCAGAGTGACAGCCCCCGGTCTGATGGTTGTCGTGTCAATCCGCGCGACAACATTTTTTGGCGCCGTTGCCGGGGAAATTGTTTTCTCGGCGTTTCAACGACAATCTTCCTTCTCATTCTTATCTTTTCATCTGGCCTGGCAATGCCAACATTTTTTGGCGCCGTTGCCGGGTACAAAGTTTTTCTGTTCCTGGAGTTTCATCGACATTCATCTTCTCATCTTTCTCATCTCTCATTTGAGCTGGCAGATTCGACCTTTTGGAGTTATCATTTGGATCTTTTATTGCCTTATTTTCGTCATATCATCATCATCTCTTCGGTGTGTTTCTTGTTTGGGTGGCGACTCCATTTTCTCATTTTTCCCAAACAAGAGCCCTTCTTTATATCTGCTTGTTGTTTGTTTTCTGGATCTTAGAATCAGATTCATTGTTCAAGTGGCGACTCCACTTCTTTCATCTATTGATTTTCTTGAGCAGAGATCTCGTTTTATCATCCATTTAATCCCTTATTGTTCATCTTGGATTATTCATTTAAACCATGTCGTTTTACTGACCGTCTCCATGATTTTCCAGAGGAAGCCATTTCTAAGTTACCTATTTTCTCGGGTGGTGATTCAATCGCTGTTAGAAGGCATCTAGGCTTGTTTACTCGCATAATGATCATATATTGTAGACCCCCTCAGTTTAATCATGAAGATATCAAAATGCGTCTATTTGTCCTTTCTTTAGAAGATGATGCTTTGAATTGGTTTAACAATTTTCCTAAGGATTCTTTCACTTCTTTACAAGACATTGTCAATGCTTTTAAAGATAGATATGGTTATCCAAACAGCTTGCCTTCTGCCCCTAAAATTGTGCAAAAGAAAGAAAGTAATCTTATAAAAGGTCCAGCTGTTGAAGAAAGTTTTCAAGATCAGAATGTGTCATCCACCGGAAATATCGCAGACCAAGTTCATGATAGTGGAAAATCAGGGACAAATGACAATGAAAAGGAGGAGCAAAAGCAAATTATACAAGATCTAATGACGCTGGTGAAAAATATGGAGAGCAATCAAAATAATTACGTTAATGATGTCAAAACTTTATGCACCCACCTGGAAAAACGTAATAGGGAGATGGAGATCATGCAAAATCAGCATACTAAAGAAATTGAGGCCATGAAGACTAATCATGAAACAGAAATTAGATTCATGCAAAGCAAAATGTCAGGCTTAGAAGAAAATATGATGACCATGAAAGCTGATCATGATAGGGAAATTGATTCCATGCAAAACAAGTTATTAACTATGGATGAAGAAATGACTATCATGACGTTCAATCATAATAATCAGTTGGCTAACATGCAAGGAAATCATAGAGAAGAAATAAATTCCATGCAGCATTGCTTGATGGACATAAAGGAAAAGAATGATAAAGTAATAAAAGATATGGAAGAACACAATGCCAGGCAAATCAGTGATATAGAGGTTGAACACTCTAGTCAGATGGATGCCATTAAAATACAAGTTCAAAAGTTTCAACAATGGTCAGAGGATAAGAGAAACCAGGAGACATCAATAGATCAGGAGCCTTCTCATTTATCGCAACAAGTTCCATCTTATTATGAGGAGGTCATTGGTTCGATTGAAAGGTGGTTAATTGAAGGTGATCCAGATAAAATTAAAAATGATAAAGATCAGATGCAGGATAAGGAAAGACATGTCACGCATATCTCACATACTTCATCTGATAGCTTTGAAACAGAAAGTTACATGTCATCAGTAATACAGCCTGCCACAAAGAAAAAGCGCAAGAGAAAGAAAATGAGAAGAAGATTTGATGCATCAGACGGTCGTGAGCAGCTTGATTTTCGGATAGGAAAAAATCCTACCATATGCAGAATTGGACATGGCACATCCGACAAGCAGCCGACAGATTTGCCTGAAAGTAGGCAAATGCTCAGTATACACTATATTGAACACATCTGATGCCATGGGGCATCCTTTGTATTGTATTTCTAACCCTACTTGTCATTTCAGCATTTTCATTTCGGTTTTAGGATTAGATCTGCTTTTTTAGATAGTTAATAAATGAAGAGCTTTTATTTATCCTATGCTTAATGTATATGATGATTTTTGGATGGACGCTACTTATTTTTGTGTTGTATGGATGCAGATTCTGGATTCTCACATTCCTACAGAGCAGCAACGTGTCCCCAAGTAGAGCCAGATGTTGACCATTACCGGTCAACTACCCATGCAGTACACCCCCTTTTCTTTGCAAAAAGGGGCAGCACTTGATCGACGTGTCCGTGCCATCCTGCAGTCATCAGCAGCTTGATCATTTTAATTGTAAACCCAGTCTGCATGTATGAATTGTAAATAATCTTAGCAGATATGAGTCGTTTATGTAAAATTGCCTAGGTGGACCTAACTTTCTAATGATAATCTACGTCCCGGAAGGTTTTTCGTCTCACCGATCTATGATCGACAGAGTTTTCCTTCAGCCTGACCCCAAAGCCGGGATGCATTTTGTTATTAGAACTTTAGGAGAATCCTAGTGTGTTAATCTGCTAGATTATAGTTGTGTCGCAGAACTGGGTGATTTATGAGGGTCTATGATAAAGGGGTTTTCCCCCTTAAGATGTAAATTGTAAAAGTCATGATGTAATGTGTCTTGAGGGTTGGAAAATGTTTTAAATCCCCTCATGAGTCCTAAGTCCTAGGTCCTAGGTGATGTTTCCAAAGGCTTAGTTCAATGATCCATTTAAGAAAATAAACAAAATAATAAAATAAATAAAAATTAAAAAATTAAATAAATAAAAAATAATAAAAAAATTATAAAATAAAGCAAAAACCCTAAATAATAAAATAATAATATTTTGAGTGAATGCATGCAAAGTATTATTTTTAATAATAAGTTAACAATTTCGACGGATGAGATTAAGAGATGTTTTGATCCTCATCGACGGTCGAGATCATTTCGACATGGATCACTCGAACTAGCCGTTGGGATCATTTCCTTTAAATAGGGTCTTAGGGGGTCATTTCAGATCAATTGGATCTGTGAGTCTGGTACTGAAGAAGCTCTCTTGTAATCTGTTTTCTGGTTAATAAAAGAAGACTTTGGGGTCCAAATCTAGCTGGTGTTACTCTCTGGAAATGCTGTGAGATTGTTTAATTTTCTGCATATTTTATTTTTCAGCCATTAATAATAGCTTATTGTAGAGTATTGTGAGTACAGGTATCTTGTTCACTTGCTAGGGTTTGAGTGGTGTTAGGGTTTCTGAAGTAATGGCAGGTATCGCCATTACTTTTTGAAATCTAGCAGCATTTTTGCCCTCTTTATTGATGGTTGAAGTGAGCTGTGCAGGAAAACTCTTACTGAAGAAGATTGCCGGGCGTTAGGGGAAGTTCTCAGCTGAACCAGCCAACTCCCGCAAGCATTTTTTTGCTGAGCCCAATTGGATTTGATCCTGGGTCTATCATTCAGTTTATTTTTCTTAATTTGCATGAGAGATTTTCTGAAGTTCTTCACAGTGAAAACCTGAAATTTTTATTCTTTAAAATATTTCTGTGCTTATTGGTGAATCTGGCTGTTAAGGGGCCAAAATTTGTACATTAATCAGTTGTTCTAGGGTTTCGATTTTTGCTTTATACAGTTATTAGAATTTAGGGTTTTTAGGTTAGTTTCTGGCATTTTAGGCTTTCTTTTCTTTTTTGCAGGTACATGGTTAGCTTTTCGGTAGCAAGGGTTTTGTAGAGGCTGTAAAGTATACATTAATCCTGGGCTAAAATTTTGGGGCGATCCATTCATATATCGGTGCATTGGCTGAGTAATCCCTGTCAACAGAAAAAGGTTCTCTCTGCGTATGCACAAGGAATCATTCCCATCTGCCATCAAACGAAACTGCTGAATGCATTAAGGAAAAAGCACGTGAGGGCATTGATCTATACTGATTAAATCCTTTGACGTTTCGAAATCATGTGAACCGTGGGCGTATCCCTTTTACTGTTCTGCCCTCAGAGATCAGCTGCCACATGCGTTTTCAGAAATCGCATATTTTTGTGAACTGAAGCACAGTCGCATTTCTGGGGTCTCATGCATGATCCTGCCCATAGTATCACTTCTATTTACCTCAGCGTGATCCTGTGTTGAATGTGTCGGCAAAATTTCATATACGATAGTATATTGCAGGAGACAGCGTGAGTGAAACACGCGGATGGGTCAAGCAATTCACGAGTGGTGAGGTAGCAGATCTAATCGTTCCAAGCCCTCAGATTTCTGGATAAGCGATGAACATTTTCCTCCATCAAAAGGTATAAGTCGAATATGTCAGTGCCTGTATCCACGCTGTTCTCCGGTTGACCTGCGTACAAGCGAAGCAAAACACACTGTAAGCCAAGAAATCTGTGTATCAACGGCTCAGAAAACGATTCAAGTCCAGTCATCTTCTTCACGTATGCTTGCGTGTTATCGGTAAGATCGATTTTATTTTTCCCTGTCGCCGTCTTATGCTATTGCATCACGTATTTCAGTGATTTTAGGGTTACGATTTTTCTTTTCGCCGTAAGTGTATCACATTATGCACAGTGGATTGTTTTACAGCCTTTTATTTGGTTATATTTTAGTTACTTTAGGTTATACATTTTATTTAGATTAGATAGTTCCGTCGTTAATTTTAGACTTAGGTTTCGTTGAGTTGCAAATAGATTTTAAATTTTATCATTTTAGATTCTAGTTTTAGGATATGTATATATTTGTATAGTTAATTCTTAGGTTATGTTTGATTTTATTTTTTTTAGATTTTAAATTAAATAAAAGTAGATTTACGTTTCGTTTTCATTTTTTAGTTTTAGTTTCATTTAGTTAAATGTATATATGCCTTAGGGTTTAATTTTTTTATTTAAATTTTTTTTTTTTTTTTGAAAAGCATCGTAGATTTTTTTGCCAGTTTCAGTCTTGGCTCGGGAATTACCTTGGTCTCATCTTTACGCTGAGGTTGAAAATTTTAACGAGGGAATTAGTGTTTAATCTGATTAAATTTTCATCTGGTGATTAATTGCATGAATGTGGTTATTCAAGGTACTTTATCTATCGAAATCTTAATTTGCTGGAGTATCACTAAGTCATTAAGCATTTTTCTCGTATTTGATAAAAGTTAATTTTCGCTTCAGGCTTTGGTGATAAATGATTGCTCCTAATGAGATCATATTTTTGCATCATCTGGTAATTAAACGATTAAACATTTGCCCCACAAGGCACTGGTCTTTTAACTTCTAAATCCATCTAGTGCTTATCATATCGTGTCTCCCAACCAACTGGTCGGCAGTTGGTCTCCATCATTTCATAGGGTCTACCCCCCTTAGCCGCAGGAGACAGGCTTAAACGGAGGGATCGGGGATCAGAGTGTCAGCCCCCGGTCTGAGGGTTGTCGTGTCAATCCGCGCGACAACACGGCCAAAACCATGAGGGATTTTCTACATGTGAGTGGAGATGATAGATGATGGCAATGATAGTCCAATGCAACGAAAATTATTGAAATCTGAGTTGTAGAAGATGAGTATTGGATTTTTTAATGAAGTTGTGGGTTAATGTGGCACCAAATGGAGGTATGCTTGACTTTTTTGGAGTGCCACAAGTCATGTCTTAACACCGCATGAGATTGTATATATAGAAGTGATGTTGGAGGTAATTCCTCCATATCCAAGAGCATCAAGTCTCATCTAATACATCGCTGGGGTAGCCGCATGAGTAGAAGACCTAAACGTGGGAGAGAAAAGCCATTTTAGGGCTATTTTGGGTCTCACTATAAGTCCAACTCATTGCAGGAAGGAGGACTCATTGCAAGAGAGTGTTGAGGGTTGTTTTGGGTGCGGTTTTGAGTGTTAGACCTCTATTTTGTTGAGCCACAGAAATCCATTCATCACAGGCAGCTGAAATACCCATTTGAGCAGCCAACAAGGGAGCCACAGTCATGTTCTGAGATTGGGAGATAGGTCGAGTATGTTGTGAGCGCTGGAAGGTCTTAACTTGGGTACATTTCTCCTGAGACAGGTAGCGTTGAAGGGATGAAAGAAGATAGAGGTAAGCCACAGATGTTAAGGAAGGTTTTGGAGGCAATTAGAGGAGCTGAAGTAGGCTGTTGTTACCCCTAACCAGAACCAAAACTGACAGCAATGAATAGACCTACAAACAAGGTATGTATTGATGAAGTATTTGTTGATTTGATGCTAGGGATGGTGTCCTAGTGTGGACATAATTGTTTGCAGCCTGTGGGAGCCAATTGGAAGGCTTGACTTGGTGGTTGGGTGCCTTTCTTGGGAGCAGATTTCACAGTGGAGTTTTGACAGTTGTATTGGGCATCATTGGTTGGAGGGCAATGTGTTGGTGTCCAAAGTAGCCCTAGATCAACGTGACAAGAAGGACATTGACAACTGTGCGTTGGGTGAAGGATTGAGCCTAATGTGTAGCTCTTTGATGGACGAAAGAAGCTACTAGATTGGCAGATTGGAGCTCAGGTATTGGCCAACCTAGAGGAGTAGATTGGATCAGCTTGTGTTCATTGTAGCAGTGATAGGTGGCAACCCTCTTGGAGTCTCTATGTGTTCTTTCTTGATGGACTAAACGACAGCTAGAGAGCAAATCGAAAGCGAAGAACCGACAGGACGAGATACGACATAGAGGTTGTGATTGTGCACTAGAGTAGCAAGATTGTCATTGTATCTTGTATTCTTGTACTTGTGGATATTTGAGGGCCATTATCCCTTGTATGAGAGCCCTAGATTGTTGTATTATATGTTGATAATATAACGGAGTTGGGTTACGTATATTGTTGTTATTGTTTTATTGTGCACGTGATACTGCATTATATTATTCCATTGTGTAAAACAATTTTGTTGAGATTCTTGGTTTGGTAGCGTCATAGATTTAAGATTCTATCCTAGACACCAGGGTTGTGGAAATTCAACACACATGACCTTATTAAGTGCTTTCAACTTGAAGGGGAGGAACGATTCCTAGGCTGACTCTTTCAAACTATAGGTGCAAATGAGAGGTGTTATGCCTTGGTGTTTACTTCATGAAAGGTACCATAGTCTTATATTAGGCTATGCAAACCATCATCCATGATTGCCTTTGTCGAGGGTGTTGATTTTTCCACGACACTTAATAATCGGGTTTGAGTCTAAGATCACATTCACAAACACACTCAAATGCCACAACACAAGCACTTTGCACAACAAAAAGTATAAAGCAGTGAATCAATCTCGTGCACATGACAATTTTTTTAACCCAAAACTTGTTATATTACAAATCTTAATACGACAAACTCAGGGCTCTTGTATAAGGGGTCATGGCCCTTACATACAACCCTGATACAAGGCACAACTAGGGCTTGGTATCAACAACTATGAATGCAAATGTTTCCCTGAACAAAGTACTCTTGACTTACTTGCTGAAGGAGCTTACTCAACCCTTTTGGTCCATGTACCTTGAACACGTGTGGCAAGTCCTTTGCCTCCTCTTATGCTGATCACTACAACTTCTGCAACTTTAGAAAACTGGCATCTCCATTCGTCCAATCTGCCACTATCAATCCTCTTTGCTGCTCCAAAGATGACTTAACTTAGGCTCATCAAACTGCCCTCTAGCTGCTCTCCTGCTCCACCAAGATAGTCAACTCATAGGGTCTTCAACAAACTGCACACTAGCGTTGATATGGCTCCTACAACATCACTGCTCTTAGGGACTTCCACATCTGCCCTCTTATCAATGATTTGCACCATCAAATCATTGAACTAGGGTTACGACAAACTGCCCACTAACCATCTTCCTACAACTCCTAAGAAGACAAAACTTAGTGCTTCTTGCATTTCCCACTTACAACCACTATACATCCCTCAAGATGGTTGATTTAGGGCACTTTGGATAACCCACACAACAGTGACAAGACTACCATCTGCCACTGTACTTAGGGCTTCCAAGTCCACTTTCCAATACACTTGGAACAACCCTCTAATACACTTCTTCTTCAACTGTAACAATTCACTTCTACCCTGCCTTTTTGTGCTCTTCTTGTCCTGAGATCTGCGGCTTAAACACTGTACAATATCTAAGACAAACATTGGCCTAAACACAGGTCAATAACAGTCCCATCTCACTGTACTCTTTTTGCCTTATCATAGAGATTATCCAGCGCTCGGTCCTCTCCATAGGGCATATACATGAGCAAGCTATGTTGCATGGGTTCACGAACCCGGGGGTCGGGTTCTCAAACCCGTCCCGGGTTCTCATCCCCAAGTACTGGATTCGGTTACGGGTTCTTCTTAAATGAACCCATGAGAATCGGGTTCTTCGTTAAAAAAATTTGGGTGCGTTTGACTTGTAACTTCTAGGGTACGCCGAACCTTGATAAAGGGGATGTGGAACCCCAAAATCAGGTTCTTTAGGGTTATTTGTTTAATGATTTTTGAAATAAAATTTTAAATAAAAAAAATCGTGGAAAGTCAAATGACAAAAGGTGAATACATAACCCATAAAACCTAAAATTGGTTCACTCTTCGACAACAACATTTTAGTCTTTGATGACGACATTTCGGTTGAGATAGTGAGCATTCGGTTTGATTGACGAGCATTCCAAAAGCTACATAATGTATCAAAAGACCGTGACATTCGATTGAGACATCGAGCATTCAGTTTGTCAACAAGCATTGAGACGACGGGCATTCCCTGGAGTGTTTGGGGCATTCGATGGTGTGTGTGCAGGTGACTGGAGGTTCCCACATAGACGCAATCCACAAAGACGCAATCCTTGTTTGAAGATTCATGGGTAGCTCTTGAAGTTTCATAGTGCGGCATGAATTAAAATTTAAAATTCAATTCTAATTTCTGCGTGTTCACTGTTCAGTTTTTGCATAACAAAATTAATAAATTACAATTTAATTCTAAATAGTAAATCGACCCATGATGTCAAAGATGGGAAAGCTTCCTTATGACGAGTATTAGAATCTTGAAGCAACCACAATAAACAATCCACTGCCATTTATTGCGATTCCAAACTCTTGATTTTCTACTCAAAATAGGAGTAATCTCCACATTCTCTCATGGCTAACCCCTCGCACACAAGACATCACTTGCTTTTCTAATCACTCTTTTTAACTGTTTTTTTTTTGCCAAGAATGTGACTTTTGGCCTTCTCTTTCTATACTAGAGTTTTGGGCAAAATTGGCTTGGGGCCATATTCACAAGTAAATCAAACTCATTTTCTTTGACCTTTTTTACCCTAGTTAACTTTAGTAGTAATTTTTCAGGTAATTTCCTCTTTCCCAAGGCTTCCTAAGCACTAGATTTCCCCTTCTTCTTCCTTATTGTCTTACCCTATAACGAATTAGTGTTTAGTTTGCTAGTCATCTAAGGAACTGAGAGATACTCTAATTTTTATTTGTGGCTATGACAACTGATTGGCTGCCTGCTGCATGCCCATTTTTAATCATAAATAGCCAGGAAATTGTTGCATTTTTTGTGACAATAAAGAAATCTATTTCAATGAAAACTTATAGAAGGAATATGCAATTTCAATTTGTTTTATGACACCTCTTCAATTTAAAGTGCAAACTCGTAGAGATGAAAAGGGACAGAGCGTTTCACAATTCGTACAGATATCATGTGGAGTTGATAACTGTGTTGTTTATGGCAAAATTGTGTTATGTAAACTTCATAATTTAGGCACCCGTAGTATCTGTGGCTATTGTGTAATATCACAATTACTTTGACAGATATGTGAAATTCAAATTATTTTATTTGTAGTAGTTCTAGTCATAGAGAAATCTTTACTTGTAGCTTCTTGTTGTCCATTAAAATTTAAAATTTATTATTTAACTGTTTAACCTCTATTAACATAAATTTTACTTTGAACTTTGTTAAACATATTGTCTTCCAAAATTTGCAAAATAAAAAATGTCTTCATCAAATCCACAATATTCACTTTGGAAATATGTGGATAGGCAAAAACCTCCAAAGGGTGTTGGGGGGCATCAACAATAAAATGCAATTTCTTTTAGCTTGAATGGAAAGGGAGCTATAATAGAGTTAAATCTTATTTTATGCAGATACCAAGGAAGGGTGTTGATGCTTGCATTGGAGACCCAGATGATCCCACTAGACTCCCTAGTGCACAAAGAGAGAAACAAAGGGGTGATGGTAAATAGGCAATAAAATCTCCTAGCCATGTTGATGAAAATGACGACTCCAGTGAGGAAGAATTACCTTCTAATGATGAAGTTCAAGTGGGTGATGAGCATGTGTCATCTAGAGCATCAAAAAACACTACCACTCAAGCATGCAAGAAGCCTAAACTGGGTGGCCTTTATGACATGTTTGATGTGAAAGGTAGGGAGGGTGTTGATCTTGCAATAGCAAGATTTTTTCTTGCATGTGGCATTCCTTTCAATGCAGCTCGTTCTCCCTATTTTGAGCAAATGGTTCGTGTTATTAATGATGACCTTTCAGGGTATAAAATCCCTGGTTATGAGAAGCTTTGAATTGTGTTGGTGGACAAGAAGAAAGCCCGTCTTGATAAGACAATGGCATCCTTGAAGACATTTTGTAGTGTAGATGGATGCTCAATTGCCATGTATGGATGGACTGATTGTAGGAATCGTCCATTGATAAACATCATTGTCTCTTCTTTGTTTGGTCCTTATTTTTTTAGGGAATTGATTATTTTGGTCAAGAAAATGACACTATGTTCTTGAAAGACCAATTATGTCATGCCATTGTAGAGGTGGGGCCATCCAATGTTGTTCAAGTTATTAGCTCCAATGTGCAAAGCAACAAGGGCAATGGTTCAGAAGGAGTACAAGTTAGTGACAAGTTTCAACTTTCAAGTTTGATTTATTTTATATTTAAATTACATGAATTACATTTTTAATTTTGAGTACAAGTTTGATTTGTTTTCTAATTTTTAACAATAAACATTTTGATTTATTAATATTTTAATTTTGTCCTTGATGTACCCAAGCATATTTTTTGGACACCATGTGCAGTGCATTCTTTGAATAATGCATTGAAGGACATTGAGAAAATTGAATGGATTCAAGCATTAATTGAAAATGGCCGCAAAATTCAAATGTTTATATGCAACCATCATCAATCACAAGCCATTTACCGCAAGCATGCCAAAATGGAGCTTCTTAAACCAACAAATACCAGATTTGCAACTTACTACATTTTACTTAGGTGACTTGTGGAGATGAAGGAGGCTTTATCTGCCACAGTTGTCAGTGACATGTGGGACCAGTGGAAGTTATCTACCTCAGATGCAGCTTTGGAGGTGAAGAGGTTGATTTTGGATGATCATTTTTGGGTTGATGCCAAATTTGTTGTGGAAATTATAGAACCAATTTGTGATATGATCCGCTATGCAAACACAGATGGTCCATGTTTAGGTGAGATTTATGAGAACATGGACTCCATGTGTGAGAGGATCCAAATCATCACAGATAGGAAGGATCCTACTTTATGGCCACAACTGAAAGAGTTTATACATGGGCGGTGGAATAAACTGAACACCCCTCTTCATATGTCAACTTATGCAGTTAATCCAAAATGGTATGATCCCACAACAAGAAGGAGGCCTCCTTCCCAAGATAGAGAGGTGTTCAAGGGGTTCTTGACTGCTGCCAAGAAAATTTATGGTTGTACACAAGAAGCCTCTGACATACGATCTCAGTTTGCCCAATTTTTACGAGGTCAAGGTGTTTTTGGTTCATATGCATCTTTGGCCAATAGACGCAAGAAGAAGGATCCAATTGATTGGTGGTGGCTTCATGGTGTTGATGCTCTTGACTTGCAACAATTTTCCATAGTTACTTGGACAGGTAGCTAGTTTGGAGTTGCTCTTCTTATTTCTCAATTAAATTTTTGTATTAAATTTTCATTTTAGTTTTTATTTTTAAAATTTTAATTAATTTAATGGGCTTCCCCTAATATTCTTGAGTTGCAGTAACTTTCCATATGGTTACTTGGACAGGTAGCTAGTTTGGAGTTCCTCATCTTATTTCTCAATTAATTTTCTGTATTAAATTTTCATTTTCATTTTAGTTTTTATTTTTAAATTTTAATTAATTTAATGGGCTTCCCCTAATATTCCAGGTAGCTAGTTCTTCATCTCGTGAGAGGAATTGGAGTACTTATGCCTTTATCCATTCAGTAAAGAGAAATAGGTTGGGCTCAAAGAAGGCAGAGAACTTACTGTACATTCATAGCACACTTTGTCTCATATCTCGAAAAGACCCTGGGTACAAGGAGGGTCCTTTCAAGAGATGAGACCAATACACAGATGATGCTATGTTTGTGGACGAGGCGATACAACCAGATGGCCTTATTGAGCTACCTCTAGTTGCTATGGATGAGCAAGAGCCTCAAAATGAGAGTGATTACTACCTGAAGAGCATGCTGACTGAAGATCTAAGTGACGCTAATGACATGGATGCTGATAATATGGCTTGAGGAAGCCATTGTTCACTATTTTATAATTTAGTATTTTGAAATTTCCTAGTTTATGTTTGGAGATGCCTTAAGGCAAATTTTGAATGTAGTATGACAATGGACGTATATCGTGATACTTATTAATATGTAAATGCTAAACTCCAATTTTCACTTGATATCAAGCTAGACATTTTGTAATTTCAATGTGAAAGTTGAATGTTCAATGATGTACATGTTTAAATCTTTAAAGTTTAAATCATAAATATTTTAGTTTTCTTGTTTAAAGTTGGTAAATATACAAATTCATATATATATATATACACCCTTGACGAACCCACACACCATGTTTCAAAAAATGACGTCCCCGTCCCCATCCCCAACCCCATCCCTAACCCTGTCCCTGCGTTTCTTGGCAACATAGTGAGCAAGCAAACACTGACATTCTAGGGCAGATTCTCTTGACTGTTAGGCATAATATGTGTTGAAAATGTAACTAGTTTTGGTCTTCATAATTGTTGTACTCATTTCAATATGTATCCTATGTAACAAACAAGAAAAGAAAAGAGAAAATTATTATTATTAAAGCATGGGCTTCATGCTCATTATTGATGGCCTTTTAGGTAAAAGCATGTTCTTTGTGCTTCTAGGGTTTGTTAGGTGTTAGGATTTATTGTCATGAGTCAAAGGAATCAACATCATGTTTATAAGACCCTTCCACGACAAAATATATTTGTAAAAATAATTATTTTTGAGCCTAGAAAGTGCTAGAAGCTCCAAAGTACAAGTTGGCCCTAGGAACATCAAGTCAGTCTAAAGGAGGGAATTCGACCCCTTGAGAAGGCTATATAAAGAAGTAGTTTGACCTCATTTGGAGTCACTCACTCACACAAGTTCGATCTATCAAGAAAGGGTTCGATCTGAAGCTAGGAGAAGCAGAAAAGAAGAGCGAAGGTCTTGGAGAAGGAAGAATGACAAAAGTTATTGTTTCTGGGCTTTATGTCTCTCACATGTGTGAAGATCTAGGGTTTCTGGTGTTGTAGAAAGAGGTCGAAGTTGCAAGTCCGAGTTGTAGTAGGACCAGGTGCAAAATCTTGTAGCTGGGAGGGAGAAAACCCTATATTGACCTTGTTGACCTTGGGAGAGTTGTTTTGCTCTAGGAAGGTTTCAGGAGGAGGCTAGATTAGGGTTTCCAAGAGACGCTGCAAGGCCAAAATTGCAGGGTTGAAGTTGTAGGACAAGTTGCAATATCGAAGTTGTAGTGTGTAGTAGTTTGGTGCAGAATTTGGAAGGAGTTAAGGGTTGACATGGTACTAGGAGAAGGACTTGGTCTAGTGTTTGGCTCTTTGTATCTCATTTGAAACAAATTCTAAGAAGACAAGTTTTTTTAGGTTTTCCCCTTGGAGGGGTTTTTCTGTTAAAATTGGCAACTAGGGCCAAACTGCATGTGGGTCAGCTTATTTATGGCAGTTGATATTTTTATTGGATCCCTCTCATCGAGAGGTGTAGGATTGGTTTAAAGATCATCCGATTCCGATAAGTATTCATGGAGTTATGAATTTATTTTGATTATGGAATTATTATCAAGCCAACCAGCAACTTGAGTAGGCTCAAAAGCCCAATAGACATGCCTATTCATCATCTACATTTTAGTATAAATATAGAGGACTTCAAGTCATTTCAACACACACTTGGGATCTCTTCCTCTCTCTACTTGTCTTTGGGTTTTAATAGGAGAGATCCTAAGGGATAACGCTGACCTGATCCAGAAAGTCGGAAAAGCCGAAACTGTCAGAAAAGCCGGAACTGTCGGAAAAGCCGGAATTGCCGAAAAAGCCGAAAAAGTTGGAACTGCTGACACTGCCAGAAAAGCCGGAACTGCCAGAAAAGCCGGAAAAGTTGGAACTGTTGGAAAAGTCGGAACTACCGGAAAAGCGGGAAAAGCTAGAATTGTCAGAAAAGCCAGAACTGTCGGAAAAGTTGAAAAAGCCAGAACTGTCGGAAAAGTCGGAAAAACCGGAACTGTCGGAAAAGTTGAAAAAGCCAGAACTGTCGAAAAAGCTGGAACTGCTGGAAAAGTAGGAAAAGCTGAAACTGCCGGAAAAGTCAGAAAAGCCGGAACTGCCAGAAAAGTCGGAAAAGCCGGAAAAACTGGAACCGTCGAAAAAGCCAAAATTGTCAGGAAAGCCAGAACTGCCGGAAAAGCCAGAACTGCCGGAAGAGCCAGAACTGTCGGAACTATCAGAACTGCTAGGAACAACCGGAACTGCCGGGAAGGCAACATGGTGCAGCAATGGCACATAATGTAGTACAGTGATGATGGGTGTAGCATGGTGCAGTGCGGTGAGGTGCAACATGATGACGAAATGCAACACAACGATAGGTGAAGGAGTCACTTTGTAGAATTAGTTGAAGCAACATGTCTTCCACTGATCTCATGTGTCATCTTCTTAGAGATGATCTATGCTCTTATTTAGATAAGTCAAAGTGTTGACTTCTATTGTAAATGTACTATCTCTCTCTTTTTCTCTGCTGAAATTTGAAAAACATAAAAGAAGAGTTGATCAAGGGTTTCCCCACATTGTGGGGTTTGTCCCTGGCTAGTGCCACATCTTGTGTCCTCTTGTCTTGGCTTGTCTTCTGCGATTTATATTTATGTTCTATCTGCAGTTTACTTTAATGCTGATGTGATTGCTAATCTGGAAAAAATAATGAGCTAACTGTGAAAATTGAAATAAATTGCTCTAGCATAGAACATACCTAAAATTAACATTTTCCCTGCCTGAGAGCCTAATATCTGTGTCCTCTATTGTTGCAGTTCATGTTCTTTATATTTGTTTGATGAAAGATCTAACTAAAAGAATACAAGAAAGCTAATAAGTTCACAAGCAAATATTAAGATTAAGGAAAATAAGATTAATAGTTTCCACTATTGATTTTCCAACATGGAATCAGAGCTAAGGTGAACAAGGAAGGCAACTGGAAGGACACTAAAAGGAGTTAGTTGTCAAGGGGAAGGGAAAAGAAAACTCTGAAGAAGAAGACTTCAAGAATGATTTAAGACTCATGAAAAACCGAGAAGTAGGGTTTCTACAATGAAAGAAATCAAGTCTACAAGCTCGCATCAAAAGAAGATTTGAAAGGAAGAGTGTTGATCTCTCTCTGAAAGAAGATCTATTTGGAAGGAATCATGGAAGTTGTTCTCTGAAGACTCTTCAAGAATCTTGAAGGCATCAAAGAAGGTGGAAGACATCATCAAGGAGAATCACGATCTCAAGTAGGTAACATTGTATTACATCATGCTTGAATCTTCAAGTCATATGGGTTCTTTCTGCAAAGAGAGAAACAAGTTCATTGGGGCATCAAACTATCTAGCATGGAAGAAAATAATTGACTTGATACTCATAGAACAAGAAGTAATGGAATATGTTACTAGGGAAATTATTGAACCTAAAAAAGATAAGACACAAGAACTAGCAAAGTACAAGAAAGGGAAGTAAGAGCTCAAAGGATCATAGTTGAATCAATTAAGGATTCTCTTATTCCATTTGTTGCAAATTTGAAGACTTCCAAGGTCATGTATGACAAGCTAGTGAATTTGTATTCGGTAAGTACAACAGGTCAAAAGATGTCGTTGAGGAACAAGCTGTACAAAATGAAGAAATCAAAGGATGAGGATGTGGCATCCTTTCTCATGAGAGTCTCTCAACTAAGAGACCATCTGCAAGGACTTGGGGAAACAATCACTGATCCTGAAGTAACCATCTATGCATATTGGAAGAGTCAAGGGTCAAGGTCAAGGATGATATTGGATCAGAGGAGCAATCTCAAGCCTTTCTAGTACGAGTCAAGAAGCTGAAGAAGGGGAAGTTTGGTAAGTCCAAGAAGAAAGACATGTCCAAAGTGTTTTGGATGCAATGAATTTGGACACTTTAAGAGGGATTATCAAAACAAGCGGAACAACAAGAGAAAAGAAAGGAGTGAAGCTCATGTAGCCGAAATAGTGGGAGAACCTGGGAAGAAGGCAAAGAAGGAAGAAGTGAAGGATCTTTACTACTAAAGAAGGTTCACTGGCTATCAGGTACTTTATGAAGACTAATATTTCCTTTAGGATAATATGTTTTGCATAACATCACAGAAAGAAGCCTATGATAGCAGCATGTCTAGAATTTACATGATAAGTTGCTTTGAAGCGATAATCTAGATAGATGTATAGATAGACCATTTTTTCGTAAAGCTCATCCATTGTCTAACATTATGTTAGAAGTTGTCATTTTGCTTAGTTGAATAATCATGATTTAGGAAAGATCATCATTTTGGAAGATCTTTGTAAAAGCATCATGACAAGGTTAGTAGACATTCCATGTAATGTGGAATCATTACTGGTAAAATGGATGAAAGAATGCAATGGGTCAGGATACTGGCTCTTTGTGAGATATATGAATAGCTGGATGATTGCATGAAAGCATAAGAATGCACGATGGATAGAAAACTTTGGATAAGATTCATATAGAATCTTGTGAAGAGAAAGCTGGTCATAAAAATATGCTTAGGTATATGGATATTTGATAAGATTTGACTTAAGGATGTATAAAGAATTTAAGACTTTCTCTAGAATATATATACAATAATGATTAACATCTAGTATGGTCTCCGGAAAGAAAAGTTGTAACTTGGTAATCAAGTTCGATCCTTTGGCACTTTGATGCATAAAGGAAGATTCATATGGAGATGGATCATAAGGTTGTTGATGGAATGAGAAGGTCATCATGATGAGGTAAGTCTAATTTGTTTATGATTTGGTTATCTGGTTAACATATTATTTTTCTACTTGGAGAATGTTGCAGGAATATATGATGGCAGTTGAGGCAAGTTCAACTGTATGGATACAAGATATTGAGAGAAGCTTGATATCTGGTACCTGGAAACTGTGAATGCAAGATATGGACATCTTGGGATTAAAAGGTAGCATTGTGAGAAGATAACCTGAAGGTCAAAGAAGATGACTTTCATAAGGAATTCATGGTCAACTTGAAGTTTAGGAAGGCTTAGTGTAATGCCTTCATGTCGAAGAAGAAAGTGATGAGCAAGAAGATTGGCCTGGAACCTGTCACAAGATTGAAGAGAGAAGGTGGCTTCATGATACCTTGAAAGAAAGAAAGCTCGATGATATAGAGGAAAGGGGGAGACAGGCACCTAAGGAGAATTGGTAGCTGATACTTTTATGAAGACAAGTTGTAAGGCTTGTGATAGTGACTTCCCAAATAGAAAGGAAGTCGTAAATATCCTCCGGATTTAATTGTTGAAGAATCTAGGGCAATTTAACATTAATGATTCTTCCTTCTATGATAACTGCTTAGGATTTCTTTTGCTTACTTGAGTTAACTTCTTTATGTTAGTGTGTTCTTCAATCATCAAATGATTATCAAAACAAGAAGATCAACAAAATGCAAGTACACAAGATTTAGGCTCTAAGCTAGAGAAAAACCTCTCCTCTTGAGAGGAAAACCCTTCAATCTCTTCTTATAGATATTTAATTGACGAATGCCAAGACCCTTGACAAAGATACTTGACACAACATTACCTTCAAGACACTTGTCACTATCTCATGCACTCTTCGGCCTTCATATCACGGTCTTCTTTGAACTGTATCACTTCAGTCCTTCTCCTTCACACTGTTATGTCACTGTCACTTGGAGATTCTCGGTCTCCTTTTTCTTCACAGTCCTATACACAGTCCTCAGCTTCTAGTGATATCTTCCTCCGGTCCAAGAGAGCCTCCTCTGACCTTGGCCTTTTGTTCAACGATTAATATAACCCTTAATTGTAATAACACTGTCTTGTGACAATAGTCGTTCCTTCGTTAATGTGACGATTATAAGATAGACTTAGCCCGAGAACTTCTTGAGATATGTACACACTTCCTTGCTGTAATAGTCCTTCTCTTCTTCGTTGTTGGATTAGAGAAGTCCGAGATTACTTGTCGTTTATGAGGTGAGGTCACTCCATATATATAGTGACTTATGTTTGCAATTTAGGCTAACATGAGATCCTCGAAATAAGCCGACATTTCCTTGAGGAGAATACTGTCTTCCTTTTAGCCGACTGCAAGAGGGATAGTGACAATGTCTTGGAGTGCAATTTTGACATGTGTAACATGACTTCATGACTTCTCTATTATATTTATGACAAGACAACAAATCCTAAAGACATCAAGAAGAAGTCTTTGACCTATGAAAAACACTTCTTGCTCATGAAACCCATGATGCAAGGAATACAATAAATATATTTGTTTCTTCTTTACATAAAATCATAATTACAAGTCATAATGAAGACCGAACCTAGTTACACTTTCTTCAATCCTCCCTCTTAACTAGGGAGGTATTCATAAATGGTACATGGCTATTCTCAATACTGAAGAGATCTCATAAGAAGAGTTAGACTAGTGAGGCATCTGTATAGCATCATTATAACCAACATTGTTACATAGCAAGGCCTTGACTAACAACTCTATCTCTCAATAGATCAGAGCACAATGTTGGCGAGATTAATGATTATAGACACCTTCATCATTGTCTCTCAAGGTAGGTACCCAACTAGGTGTTCACCGAGTATGACCTTCTAGGACTATTCTTATCTTGGGTCCCCAGGCCTCAAAGAATATTTGTCCTCGTCTACTCTTATCTTGGATGCCCTACACATCCTCAAAGAGTATCAGATGCCAGATGATTACTGAATCCTGCATTCTTTCTTCCAAAATGAAGACAAGAATGATGTGTCTATCTCTCCCTCTCAACTAGGGAAGATATGTCAACTAATCCAAGCTTGTTTCTAAAATACACAAGCTTCTTATTGGGAATATATTTTGTCAGAATATTAACAATTTGATTATCTATGGGGATATATTCCAGCTTCAACACAACATCTTGCACTAGCTTTCGAATGTAGTGGTACTTGTTGTTTATGTGCTTCGTTTTCCCATGAAATATCGGGTCCTCAGATAGTCTTATACAACTGGTATTATCACAACGTATTATGGTAGGGTCCAACGGTCTTGCAAACAGATCAGATAACATCTTTCTTAACCAGATTGCTTCCCTGCTTACTTCATAGTCTACAATGTACTCGGCTTCAATACTACTTAATGCTACTGTCTCTTGCTTTCTGCTCATCCAAGAGACCATGGAGGATCCCAGGCTAAAACATCCTCCTGTAGTGCTTCTTCCATCCTTCTCACTACCTCCCCAATTGGAATCAGTAAATCCTTCTAGATGAACATCTTTTCCTTTTTCGTACTTTAGGCAATAGTGGATGGTTCCCTATAGATATCTCAGTATGTGCTTGGAAGCTATCCAATGATCATGTCTTGGCTCTATTTGAAACTGACTGAGAACATTCACTGCAAAACATATGTCTGGCCGAGTATTCACCAGATACATCAGAGAGCCAATTAGTTGTCTGTACTTAGTAGGATCCACTATACTGGATTCATAATTTCTTAATATTTTCAAGTTTGTGATCATCGGAGTTGTCATGGGTTTGCATTCCATCATATCAAATTTCTTTAGTAACTCAATCACATACTTTCCTTGTCCTAGGTAGATTTCATTCGGTTCCTGCCAGACTTCCAGTCCCAGATAATAGTGCATAAGTCCTAGATCCTTCATATCAAATTCAATTGCCAACAATTTCTTACATTCTTGAATTCTTTCTTCAACTCCAATTATTAGAAGATCATCTACATATAGAAGAATGATGACAGGTTCATCATTTTCTACTTTGATGTAGAGATTGGGATCTATCGTGCTTTTTTTGAAACCCAACCTTTGCAAGTATGCATCCATTCTGGCATACCATGCCCTAGGAGCTTGCTTGAGGCCATAAAGTGCCTTCTTCAATCTGCAAACATGAGTTTCTCTATCCTTTACTTTGAATCCCAATGGTTGTTCTATGTAGACTTCTTCATCTATGGTACCATTCAGGAATGCTGTTTTGACATCCATTTGATGCACCTTCCATCCCATTGATGCTGCCAGAGATATCAGAGATCGGATCGTGGTATACCTTGCTGTGGGAGCAAAGGTTTCTTCATAGTCAATGCCTTCTTCCTGAGAGAAGCCTCATGCCACAAATATTGCCTTGAATTTATCAATGCTTCCATCTGCAGCATGCTTGATCTTATATAGCCACTTAGAGGTTACCACTGATTTGTCTTCCGGTCTTGGGACAATTTCCCAAACTCCATTCTTCATAATAAATTGGTATTCCTCATTCATTGCATTCTTCCATTCTTGATGTTTGGCTGCTTCTTCAAAAGTGGAAGGTTCATCTTCAATGAGCTTTGATATGTATGCTGCATATCCTGAGTATCTTTTTGGTTTCTTGCTTTCCCTGAATATTCTACTTGCAGTGTGACCTTCTGCTTCTTGAAGTGTAGAAGTTAACCAGTTAGGTCTCTTTCTTCCTTCAGGGAGAGTGATTGGTTCACTGGGACCTTCTTCTTCATGATGAGAGACTTCTCCTTCCTTAGTAACTTCTTCCTCAAATATAGGAAGATCCTCCTCATCAGAATCGGATGGGAGATCCTTGGATTTCTTGAAGGCAATGCTTTCATCAAAAATTACATCTTTGCTTACTTCTATTTGATGTCCTCTAAGTTGCAGGAAACGTGCCCTAGGGGTCCGTTTCCGGCCGGAAACGAAACGGAAACGCGTTTCCGTGCACCGTACGGCCTGGAAACGCGTTTCCGGCCGTACAGGCACGTTTCCCGAAATGGAAACTTGCCCGTACGGCCGGAAACGCGTTTCCAGGCCATACGGGCCCCGTTTCCCCAAAAAAATGAATTGTTTTTTAATTTTTTTTTTTTTTTTCTAATTAGTTTTTAAATTTTTTTAGGGTTTCTAAGCTGTTCTAGAAGCTGTTTTAGGGTTTCTAAGCTGTGACTTGTCTCTATATATATATATATTATTATATATATTCGCGTTTCCCCGTTTCCAAAATTTGGGGAGGTCGCGTTTCGTTTCGCTTCCCCGTTTCGTTTCGCTTCCGCGTTTCCCCGTTTCGTGCAACTTAGGATGTCCTTCTTTTATGTAGATCCTGTAGGCTTTGGAAGAGTTGCTATATCCAACGAAGATTCCTTTCTTGCTTGCGGGATCTAGCTTCTTTCTTTTGTCCTTGGGAATGTGAATATATACAGGACACCGAAATATCCAAAGATGATCAATATTATGTTTCTTCCCAGTGAAGACTTCCTCTGGAGTTATATTGCCAAGTGACCTGTGAGGACTTCTATTTTTGATGTACACTGTAGTCTTCATTGCTTCCCCAAAAATTTTGGTAGATCTTGATCATGGATCCTAGCGTTGACACTTTCTTCTATAGCTCTATTCATTCGTTCAGCTACTCCATTATGTTCGGGATTGTATGGAACTATAAGCTCCCTCTTAATCCCAACCTCCTTACAGAAAGCAATGAGTTCTTTGGAAGTATATTCGCCTCCATTATCTGATCTTAGAATCTTTATCTTTCTTTCCGTAAGATTTTCTACCTTTGCCTTGAATTCTTGAAATTTTGTGAATACTTCGTCCTTGGTTTTAAGTAGATAAACCCAAGTTTTCCTTGAATGATCATCAATGAAGGTAACATAATATAGATGACCTCCAAGAGATTTAGACATGGGACCACATACATCAGAGTGGATGAGATCTAAAATCTCTTGAGCTCTAGATGTACTATTTGCAAATGGTTTCTTTGCATTCTTTCCCAGGGCACAACCTTTGCAAACTCCTTCATGATCTTCTTTAAGATTTGGTATTCCATTTACAATGGAGTTTAGAGTTGGTAAAATCTTGTAATGGAGATGGCCCAATCTTCTATGCCATAGTTCACACGGATTTATCTCAATGTGGACAAGTGCTTGACTTAGAGGAGATGAGAGTTTGTATAGTCTTCCTTCTCGAACTCCAATAGTTCTAGCTTTTTCAATGCTTGAATCTTTAGCCCAAACTACTACTTTACCATCTATAAAAGCAACTCTATCTCCTTTTTCTTTTAATGATGAAACATAAATAAGATTTTTGCACAAACCTGGAACATATAGGATGTTATTGAGATGAATATTACCTCCACCTTCTAGCTCAAGTGATGTAGACCCAATGCCTTTTACTGGATAGCTCTTGTTGTCACCAAGCTCCACCGAGTATGAAGATTTTCCTTTGGATAGAGTTTTGAGTTGCTTGTGATATCCAGTCATGTGCCTTGAAGCTCCACTATCTATTACCCATATGTTCTCATCTTGAAATGTTCTTGTGAGAGCTGAGAACAATCCTTCATTCTTTGAAGATTTGAGATCTTGGGAAGAGAAGAGTTTATTCCATATTGCTTTGAAGTTTTGCTTGATTAGGCTAGCCTTTTCATAATATAGTTGACTTTCTTCATGCCCTGTATGAACCATAGCTCTGATACCATGTTGAAGAATCTAGGGCAATTTAACATTAATGATTCTTCCTTCTATGATAACTGCTTGAGATGTCTTTTGCTTACTTGAGTTAACTTCTTTATGTTAGTGTGTTCTTCAATCATCAAATGGTTATCAAAACAAGAAGACCAACAAAATGCAAGTAATGTAGGCTCCAAGCCAGGGCAAAACCTCTATGTTAGTGTGTTCTTCAATCATCAAATGGTTATCAAAACAAGAAGATCAACAAAATGCAAGTAATGTAGGCTCCAAGCCAGGGCAAAACCTCTCTTCTTGAGAGGAAAACTCTTCAATCTCTTCTTATAGATATTTAATTGACGAATACCAAGACCCTTGACAAAGATAATTGACACAAGATTACCTTCAAGACACTTGTCACTATCTCATGTGCTCTTCGACCTTCATATCACCATCTTCCTTCTTCGCATTGTATCACTTCAGTCCTTCTCCTTCGCGCTGTTATGTCATTGTCACTTGGAGATTTTCGGTCTCCCTTTTCATCGCAGTCCTATACACAGTCCTCGACTTCCACTAATCTCTTCCTTCGGTCCAAGAGAGCCTCTCTGACCTTGGTCTATTGTTCAACGATTAATATAACCCTTAACTGTAACAACATTGTCTTCTGACAGTCTTCGGTCCTTCGCTAATGTGACGATGATAAGACAGACTTAGCTCGTGAACTTCTTGAGATATGTACACACTTCCTTACTGTAATACTCCTTCTCTTCTTCACTGTTGGATCAGAGATGTCTGAGCTTACTTGTCGTTTATGAGGTGACTTGTCGTTTATGAGGTGAGGTCACTCCAGAGTCCATATATATAGTGACTTATGTTTGCAATTTAGGTTGACATGAGATCCTGGAAATAAGCCGACATTTCCTTGAGGACAATACTGTCTTCCTTTTAGCTGACTGCAAGAGGGAAAGTGATAATGTCTTAGAGTGCAATTTTGACATGTGTAACATGATTTCATGACTTCTCTATTATATTTCTGACAAGACAACAAATTCTAAAGACATCAAGAAGAAGTCTTTGACCTTTGAAAAACACTCCTTGCTCATGAAACCCATGATGCAAGGAATACAATATATATATTTGTTTCTTCTTTACATAAAATCATAATTACAAGTCATAATGAAGACCGAACCTATTTACACTTTCTTCAACATTAGGAGGGAGCAAAGGAGTCTCCTTGAATAGGAGCAAGGTTCTATTCTCAAGATTAAGGGAGAATAGGGATGTCCTCTCGATTTGAGAGGGAGCGATGTTGGACATCACATGTGCATTCTCCTCTTCATGTGATGAAGAGATAATGGCGAAGGATTGGATAAGTCTTTGTGGCTTCCTTGAGGATATAAAATCCAAGAAATAAAAGGTACCGAAACTCTTTGCGGATGGGACAGGTATCCAAGAGAAGAGTGGTTGAAGAGGACCGATATTCTTTGAGGACTCATGATTAGAGATCCAAGGTAAGAATAGCCCTAAAAGGACATACCTTGTAGTCATCTAGATGGGTATGCACCTTGTAGAGGTAGTGCAGTATCATATGTCAAGCCTCCTAGCATAATGCTCTTGATTAAAGTAGAGCTTGTCTAGTTAAGCCTCAGGGACAATGCTGGTCACAATGATGATTCTTACATTATGGCTTATTAATTCGACTCTTCTTTTGAGAACTCTTCAGTTTGAGATATGTTGTACTCGTTGTACAATTATGAATACCTCCCTAGTTAAGAGGGAGTGTTGAAAATGTAACTAGTTTCGGTCTTCATAACTGTTGTACTCATTTCAATATGTATCCTATGTAACAAACAAAAAAAGAAAATAAAAAGTTATTATTATTAAAGCATGGGTTTCATGCTCATTATTGATGGTCTTTTAGGTAAAAGCATGTTCTTCATGCTTCTAGGGTTTGTTAGGTCTTAGGATTTATTTCCACAAGTCAAAGGAGTCAACATCATGATTTATTGTGATATGAAATAGAGATTTAGGCCTCTCGGCCCCTCCTCCTTTAGACACCTCGATGAACCATACTACAACCCTCTCTTTGCGAGGTAAACCAGGCGTTTCGGCCACTCTGTTCATGCCCAAAATAGGCCTGCGATATTCCTTCCATAGTCCAGCGAAACCTTAGGAGAACTCAACTACTTTAGTATAGAAAGAGACCTCCTTAAGTGCCTAGCAAACTTGGACAAAGACCTTCCTCTATTGCTACGGCTTCATGAGGTTTCTTCGCTTGGCATCCTAAGAT
Source organism: Pinus tabuliformis (assembly GCA_031772625.1). Lineage (NCBI taxonomy): Eukaryota > Viridiplantae > Streptophyta > Pinopsida > Pinales > Pinaceae > Pinus > Pinus tabuliformis. The sequence continues at coordinate 1,621,145,210 of CM062819.1, forward strand.
GATGTCCCACTTGGATGGATGATCAAATGAGCCTCATCTCTTCCTTTCTTATAGTATTCTATGAGGGCAACTACTAGCCCTCAAGGGACATGACATAAACCCTAGCCAACTTGAGTTTTCTTCATGAAACCCTAACTAACATTAGGATTTTTTTTTTCATTTGATCTTGCCACAACATCGAACCCTTAGGTGCCCCTCTTGATTTTGATGGTTAAAAAATTATTTGTTCACTTGGTTTCGTGCCCACAACTTTGGGTGCAAAACCCACTTGTTTACATTACCCACAAAACCCTTGAGGGTCAACTTTTCCCAAACCCAGTACCCTACGGTTGTGGAAGTACCTCGCAAGCTACATAAATCAGCAGATGGAGCACTCAACTGCTTGAGTTACCTTCATTTGCCTTTGTTTTCCAAGCCCCGAATCTTACTTTTTTATTTCTTGCTTTGATATGGCTTGTTTAGCAAGTTGTATTGATTTATTAAGTAATAATAATAATATAATTGCCCTTTAATGATGGTTACTTTATCACTTCATCAGAGTCGGAATGTTTTATGAGATTTCCTTTTACTTTGATAGGTGTACCGTGTGATATGGATGGATACTCTCGGGGACGAGTGGCTATATAAGAGGGGGTAGAGCTCAAGCTAAAATTGGCTTTTGCTTGCTTTACATCCCTTGCCATTCTTTTGCATTTTGACATTTGGCTCATGCTTTTTCTTTTCTTACAGTTGCATCAACCTCAGGTATATTCAACCCCTTCTTCTCATAGGACAAGGCCAACAAGGAACCAATACGAGCAACTGACAACAACTAATCAAAAGGTGGGACAACAGACAATTGGGAATGATCACAAGAATACGTATGAATAACATGGAGCACTACTGTAAGATTCCTCTTTGGAAAATGTCTGAGTTTTAGTTTGTTTTCAGTGTGGTATGTCCTCAATCAAATGGGGTTTCTCTGATGTAGGTGAGTTTTATGAATCTATTCTGTTCATACTGTTTTAAAAAATTCCCATAAGCCACAACAGTCTCCAAACAAATAGTTTTGTGAACTCATTCATAATGTCAGGAATTTAATACACTGAAAAATAGACAAGAGAAGCTACAGGAAGGCGTTTTTTTTTATTTAACAGTTTGAATATACAGAGGACAAACTTGAAAGGTAAAACCTGGTTATGAGGAAATCACTTAGAATAAATTCAGGCAGGGACTCTCAGACTCCGAAACGCTGGCCCAACACTGCCTCAGGATATAAACTTCCCATGAAACAGAGGTACAGGCTCCCTACTTGCAACGACCATGCATCACCAGCAGACCATATCATCAACTGTCATTAAGGTATACACTGCCATTAAAGTGAGTCTCCAACACGATGGAACACCAGTAATAAACCTCGGATCTTAACCAAATACATAGCAAAGTGTACAATGCTGGCCTCCTAGACTTATATCAGTCAACAATATACTATTTTGTGGCCCCCACAGTGTAAGAATAATCTCCCCGCATTAGTGTAATCACAACCACATTCCATAGAGGTGATACATTTGACCAAAGTCCCAGTTGATTCTCTGGGCTTGCCCCAAATCTGATTATTTGGCATCCACACACCAAGAGTAGGCCCCACGTCCAGCAGAAGAGTGTACGACCTGGGTATGACAGAGAATGGGTCCCAGAAATAGCACGTTCAGCTTAGTCTCCTACATGAAGTCCATAAAATACAGGAAACTTGTTCAACAGTTGAAATAGCTCGTGGTTTTGTCCAGGTGCTCGAGTTGCTCTTCCCAAGAGGAAATTCGAGCCATTTCCCTTCACAATTTAATGACCATGCTGACAGTAATGCTCCCCGGACTCAAACTTGACCTCTGTTTGCTCTTGAATTCGATTTCCAAGGCTCCAAAACGGAGCTTGTTCTCTCAGACTGTAATGAAGCTTACCTACCTGCAAAATGATATAGAGAATATCCAATAAGTTCTTAAAATCAACTGATAACACATGAGTACTTCATTTTTTTTTTTTTTGTAAATTTTGTTCCCCATTGAAGCTCAATGTTGAAATTTGAGTCATTTTACTCTCAAACCCAAACTAGGGTGTCTAGTTTCAACACCAAAGTTTGCTATGACTGCTAGGGTTTCAAAACCCTAAACTTCTCCTTCAAACTCTTTCCAAGATGCCTTTCACCAAAACTCCCCAATGCACAAATGAGGAGAGTCTCCTCATTTTCCTTCTTTTATGAGTTTAGGGTTGCCTTTTCACCTTCCCTTTTTATTAAATCAACTTTTATAAAGTCACTTTATGATATTTCACTTTTATAAGTTAAAGTGAGTTTCACTTGCCTAGGGAGTATCACCCTTTCTCCTTTTTGGACTTTATAATGTTTTCCTTAGGCAATTTAAGTCCCCTTTATTAAATATTTCCTCGCTTTAGCCTATGGAAACCACTTTAGGCTAGTGGACTTCGTCATAAGCTTCCTAAGTGGTCGGGGACATTACAATCCTCCTCGCCCAAGATTGCTTGTCCTCAAGCAATTTCAATTCTGGATGTTTGAGCACTTGTTCACCCTACCAGGTTGAATCTTGTACTGGTAAATCTTTCCACTTTATCAAGAACTCCTTGATTGTTCTGTTCCGTAGCTTCCTCTCTCGTGTATCTAGGATCTTTTCAAGAACCAAGACCAATTCTCCTTCCTCATCCAACGGTGGAAGTTCTGTGGAAACAACAACGTGCTGCCCCAAGGCCTTTTTAAGGCACGAGACATGAAAGACGTGAATTTTACATCCTTCTGGAAGCTCAAGTTCATAGGCCACTTCTCCTACTCGTCTCAAAATCTTGAATGGCCCGTAGAACCTAGGTTTCAACTTTTCCGCCCCTTTGGTTTTCAATGATGACTATCTGTGGGGCTGAAGACGGAGGTATACCATATCTCCCACTTCAAAGTTGCGCTCCACCATATGCCTGTCTGCATACAATTTCTATTGATTTTGAGCTATATGTAGATTGTCCTTGAGGACTTTTAAAATGTCTTGGCTCTCCTAGATCCAATCTTTGGCCAGTGGTGCCCAACTGTCCCCAAATATCCTGTTTGCAAAAGTTGGGGTGTCATATCCATATAATGCTTTGAAGGGAGTCATGCCAATGGACATGTGGAAAGTGGTATTGTAGCAATGTTCTCCCAGATGCAACCACTTCACCCATGTCTTTTGTTGGTCGGTCACGTAATTTTTGAGATAGCCTTCCAACCACTTGTTGACTATCTCTGTCTGCCCGTTAGTCTGTGTGTGGTAGCTAGTGCTCAAAGTTAGCTTAGTCCCCACAAGTTTGAAAAGATCTTGTCAGAAGATGCCCATAAACCTGTTATCTCTATCACTGGCAATGGTTTTCAGCAACCCATGCAATCTGAAGACCTCCTTGAAGAATAACTCGACCACCTTTGAAGCTGAATATTTTGGCAATATGGCAAAAAAGGGGCAAATTTTGTGAGCTGATCTACCACCAGATATATGCAATCCTTGCACTGTACTAGAGATAAGCAGTGATAAAGTCCATGGAAATGCTCTCCCACTTCTGCTCCAGGATGGGGAGGGGCTGCAACAAACCTGTTGTATGGGTGTGCTTTGTCTTGTTTTACTGGCAAGCATTACACTCCTTCACAAATTTTAACACATCCATCTTGAGGCCTTTCCAGGTGAACCTCTCCCTAATTTTCCTGTTGGTCTTTAGATATCTCAGATGTCCTGCCAATGGTGAGCTATGAGTTGCCTACATGATTCTCTCTGAGTTTCAATTCCGGCACAAGATAAATCCAGTCCTTATAGTAAATAATGTCATTCATAACCTGATACCTAGGCTTTAGAAAATGCGTGTTCCAAGAGCTAAGCTGTGCGGGTAAAAAGGAGAGGAGGTTTTTGATATCGACATCACAGTTCAATCCTTCCAGAACCTCACAAGCAAATTTATTCGTTGAATATTCTACTAGCAACAATGACTTACGATCTTTAGTCATCTCTATGAGTGAGAAAGTGGGTGGCATTCTCGATAGGGCATCAACCACTATGTTATTCTTGCCCTTGACGTACTCTATCTCAAAGTCGTAAGCCTGCAACTTACTTATCCACTTTTGCTGCCTCTCACTCAATTCTTTTTGCCCCATGATGTACTTTAGGTTGTTATGGTTTGTTTTTATCTTAAATCTACTCCCCACCAGATACTGCTTGAATTTGGCCAATGCATGCATTATGGCCAACATTTCCTTGTCATATATCAAATAGTGCAACTCATAATCTCTAAGATTGCGACTTTCGAATGCTATGGGGTGCTGATTCTGCATAAGAACTGCTCCTATTCTTGTCCCTGAAGCGTCGCATTCCAGCACGAATGGCTAGGTGAAATCAGGTAAAGCAAGCACAGGGAAAGTGCTCATCACCTCCTTCATCCTCTTGAATGTTTCCAGTGCTTTCTCCGACCAGCTGAAGTCTCCCTTTTTATTGAGATCTGTAAGAGGAGCTATTAACTTTGAAAACCCCTTTACAAATTTCTTGTAGTAAGTGCAAAGACCAAGGAAGCTCTTCAGCTTTGTGACATTCTTCAGGGTGAGCCAGTCGATGATTGCCCGAATTTTTCTTGATGCACCCGCACCCCTTGATGACCAATCACATGCCCGAGATAGAGCATCTCTATCATGCCAAATTCACACTTGGACTCCTTTGCATATAATTCCTTTTATTCCAGAATTACCAACACCTCGTCCAAGTGCCTCAAGTGGTTACCGTAGACCTTTATGTCATCGAAGAAGACCAACAAGTACTTCCACAATTGCTTATTGAATACATGGTTCATACAGGAATGGAAAGTTGCGGGAGTGTTGGTTAGCCCAAATGGCATAATAAAAAACTCATAGTGCCCATAGTGGCACCTGAACGCTGTCTTCGGGATGTCTTGCTCCTAATCCTGGATTTGATGATAGCCAGGACGAAGATCAATCTTCGAAAAGTATTTGGCCCCTTTCAATTCATCTATCAACTCATCGACCCTTGGAATAGGATATCGGTTCTTGATTGTTTTCTTGTTGAGAGCTTCTTAGTCTAACACATTTGTAAGGTGTCATCCTTCTTCTTATCCATAACTACCGAAGAAGTGAACAAACTAGAGCTCGATCGAATATGACCCAACCTCAATAAATCATTTATTTATTTTTCTAACTCATCTTTATAAATCTTGGGATGTCGATAAGGAGTGGTTATTACTGCCTGCACACCCTCCTTAAGTTCTATGACATGTTCAAAGCCCTTGTCTGGTGGCTTGCCTGGAGGAATATCAACAAAAACTTTATGATGTTTACGAAGTAATACCTGAATATCGGCTGAGTCTTGCTGCGGTTGCTCTGGCTGCCTGGTATCTATAATAAGGCACTCTACTGCCCACTCGATATCACCTCGCCTCGAAACTTCCTCCATGTGGTTGGATGATACAAGCTTTGGTGGGTATTTATGCATAGCTCTTAAAACTACCCTCCTACCATCTACTGGGTCGTTGAACTCCATTTCCATGTTCTACTTCCCGATGTAGTAAAGCCACTGACATCTCAACACCACATTAGCATTCAATACATGCACCACAAAGAAGTCCTCTGTCATTGTATAGTTCCCCATAGTGAGCTGTAGCTTGGGAATGTACCTGTTGCAGTCCATCTGATGTTTCCCTGGAATGACTACTGTAAAGCCATCGAACTCCTCAGCAAGAGTTCCTCTCCTTTCCACCAACTTTGCATCTATGAAGTTCTGAGAAGCTCCACTGTCAACCAGTACTGTCACCTTGTGCCCATCTATGACCCCTCTAACTCCGAAAGTGTGATATCTAGGGAATCCTGACATAGAGGCCAAAGTAGGAGCTCTGCCCTCTGCATGCAAGGACTCACCTCCAATAGTCTGGTGCATCTGCCCTTGTACGACTGTACCGATCCCTGTACCTATCCCTGTACTTGCTCCTCACCCCCATCATCACTGTCACTCTTGAAGTACACCTCAATGTAGCGAGCCTTGTCCAGTTTGTCTTTGCCAACACAATTGTGTCTTGGTGTCCATGGCTCCTGACAGCTGAAACACAGTTTCTTTTCCTCAGCTCTTTTTGGGTCTCCTCATCCATCTTTGGTTTCCCGGTCCACTCCTGAAAGGGCTTGACCTCTTTACCCTTCCGAGGAAAAGAAGGTTTAGGAGTGGATTTATTTTTGGAAGCGACATCTTGTAAGTCCCTGATTTTATTGATTGTCGTACGAAGTGTGGTGGGTTCAAAAATCTTGACTCATCCATGTAGAGGTTCTGCCAACCCCTCTATGAATAGCATCGCCAATCTGGCCTTTGAGCTATGTTACCAGAAACGAGAAACGGGAAACGAAACGAGAAACTAAAACGATACGAGAAACGGAGTTTGGAAGTTTCGCACTCAAAAAACGAGGAAAGAGAAAATGAAAATAAAAATAAAAAATACAACTTTATTTTCAATTTTCAATATAGTTTCAACTAAATTTCCAGCCCAAATTTTATTAAAAACCTAAATAATTTAAATAAGAAACTGATGCTTAGCAAATTGACTATTAAATGGATACATTCTTATGCGTCCTAATCAATTAAGTGTATACATTTTTATGCATTTTGGGCATTCAACTAATTATTGTTTCCTTAAAAAAAATTCCAAATAATTAGATATATATATATATATATATATATATAAACAATAAATAGAATTTGCAATTAAATGTGAATTTCTTGAGCCACATATAGAATAGTGTTTAAACTATGAATTTTAACAATATATATGTTAAAAGGAAAACAAATCAACTAAAAAAGGGACAATAGTACAGAAATGATCAACTTTCTATATACTTGGCATAAGCCTCCAGGTTATTGAATAAATACATGAGTGAAATCTACAATAAAGAGTGAAAATACAGGGCTGAGAATAACATGCAAAAGAGCAAACTACCACCTATAAAAGATTTCCCATAAAACATATGCACCCGTTAGCTAAAATAACCGTAGAAAATGACGTTTCCGTCTGGTTTCCATTTCTTACACGTTTTTTACGGGGAACGGTGGCAACCGTGCCGTTTCTGGTAACATAGCCTTTGAGATATCTGTGACCATGACCGCCAACCTCCAAAACTCTACAATATAAGCCTCCAAACTACCTATCTACTTGAGCTGTGCCAACTCTCTAAAATGAATCTTCGGATCTTTCCTGTCAAAGCACTCAATAAGCCTCTGAGTGAACTCTGTGTATGAGGTGATGCTGCCATGCCCCAATGTCACCAACCCATGGTACCACCACTCATGGGCCTCACCATCCAAGTGTAGGGTGGCCAATTTGATAGCCTCCTCTGTCATATGATGCAGCTGAAAATAAGTGTTCAATTTTTGTACCCATGATTGAGCTGAACATTTGGACGACCCATCAAAATAGGGGATGGTCACCTTCCCCAAAGTTTTCTGCAACTCCTAATTCTGCCTTGGAAACTTCTGAGATGGTTTGGGCTTGCTCTTCAACTGAAGGTGGCAGAAATCAATGAAGCTTATAATGGTGCTGAAATCCCATCTAGTGCTTGGTACTGCTCCATGTAATCTGCATAAGGGATTCCAAAACCAGCCTACTCTGTTAAGCCCTTTGCAATCTCTTGTACAGATTGAAGCATATTGGGATTGGCCATTTTACTAGCAGTGCACGATTGGTTCTGCACACGAGTACGGGCCTGACTGCCTTCAACACTGTTGGACCCTTCCCCATTCAGTGGTTCCTTCCTAGTGGAGACTCTTGTGTTTGACATACCTTTCATCAAGTCTACCATCTCCTTTTGGCCCCTTGCTAAGTCATTTATTGCATTTAGTAGACTGTTAAAGGCTTGTTCTGCCTTGTCAGCCATATCAGGCTCTTCAATCTTAGGTGTTCCCTCTATCTCTTTCCCCTTTTCTGGTGTCTCCTCACTCTCCGTGTCTGGAATATCTTCTTCAGTAAGGGGAGTTGGTTCTCTGTAAGTGTACCTCCTATATGTTATCCCTGTATAAGGGTTTTCCTCTGTCATGAAATTTCTAGCAGACTACCCTCAAACCATAATAGTCACTTGAAAACCCACAGGCTGAGCCAAGACTAAGGCTCTGATACCACTGTAAGATTTCTCTTTGGCAAATGTCTAAGTTTTAGTTTGTTTTCAATATGATATGTCCTCAATCAAATGGGGTTTCTTTGATGTAGGTGAGTTTTATGAATCTATTCTATTCATACTGTTTTAAAAAATTCCCATAAGCCACAATAGTCTCCAAAGAAATAGATTTGTAAACTCATTCATAATCTCAAAACTGTAATACACTGAAAAATAGACGAGAAGCTACAGAAAGGCGTTTTTTATTCAACAATTTGAATATACAGAGGACAAACTTCAAAGATAAAACCTAGTGATGAGGAAATCACTGAGAATAAATTCAAGAAGGGACTCTCAGACTCCAGAATGCTGGTCCAACACTGACTTAGGATATAAACTGGCCATGAAACAGATGTACAGGCTCCCTACGTGCAACGACCACGCATCCCTACTTGCAACGACCACACATCACCATCAGACCATATCATTAACTGTTATAAAGGTATATGCTACCGTTAAGGTGAGTCTCCAGCACGTTGGGACACTAGTAATAAACCTCCTCTTAACCAAATACATGACAAAGCGTACAGTGCTGGCCTCCTAGACTCATATTAGTCGACAATATACTATTTTGTGGCCCCCACAATGTAAGAATAATTTCCACGCATTAGTGTAATCAGAACCGCATTCCACAAAGGTAATATGTCTGACCAAAGTCCCAATTGATTCTCACGAACTTGCCCCAAATCTGATTATTTGGCATCCACGCACCAAGAGTAGGCCCCAAGTCCAACGGAAGAGTGTACAACCTGGGTATATACATAGGATGGGTCCCACAAATAGCACGTTCAACTCAGTCTCCTACACGCAGTCCATAACATATAGGAAACTCATTCAGCAGTTGAAATAGCTTGTGGTTTTGGGCAGGTGCTCGAGCTGCTCTTCCCATGAGGAAAATCGAGCCATTTCTCTTCACAATTTATTGACCATGCTGACAATAATGCTCCCCGGACTCAAACTCGACCTTTGTTTGTTCTTGAATTCGATTTCCAAGGCTCCAAAACTGAGCTTGTTCTCTCAGACTGTAATGACGCTTCCCTACCTGCAAAATGATATAGAGAATATCCAATAAGCTCTCAAAATCAACTGATAACATATGAATACTTCAATTTTTATCATAAATCTTGTTCTTCATTGAAGCTTATCGGTGAAATTTGAGTGATTCCACTCTCAAACCCAAAATAGGGTGTCTAATTTCAACACCGAAGTCTACTATGGCGGTTAGTGTTTCAAAACCCTAAGCTTTTTCTTCAAACTCTCTCCAAAACTCCCCAATGCACGAACGAAGAGAGTCTCCTCATTTTCCTTCTTTTATGAGTTTAGGGTAGCCTTTTCACCTTCCCTTTTTATTTAATCAATTTTTATAAAGTCACTTTATGATATTTCATTTTTACAAGTTAAAGTGACTTTCACTTGCCTAGGAAATATCAACCTTTCTCCTTTTTGGACTTTATAATGTTTTCCTTAGGCAATTTAAGTCCCCTTTATTAAATATTTCCCCGCTTTAGCCTATGGGAACCACTTTAGGCTAGTGGACTCCGTCATAAGCTTCCTAAGTGGTTGGGGACATTACAACTACCACTATCAGAGCCTCCTATTTGTGCCTCTCCTAGACATTGAAGAAAAGACCCTAAGGTCGGACACACTAGACTAGGGACATATGATAACCACCAAGGTGAAGTACGGGAACAAGTACACAACCAATAACGGTCTATTATCCAATTTCAACTTGTGATCCATACTAGAATACATTAAACATTAAATCAAACATTTGAATGCAAAAATGGTTAAAGCACCTCACAGTAGATGACCCACCTTCATCAGACGAGTAGGCTAGATCGAAACATTAAATGACCCACCATAGCTAGAGGTTGTACTGCACGAAGATGAGATCGTTTATTTATTTTTTGTTCCAAATAATTTTTGTTTTTTGCATGAACGCACTCAAAGTCAGAAAAATTGCACTCACACCCACAAGCATTGCAAGTTTGACTCATGAATTTTTCTAACTTTTGCAATTGAGAATATTGGCTACCAAGTGACTACCACCAATGTGTTGTAAAGACACACTTAGTTCAACAAATTAGATTGTGACTTTGGCTAAAGATTCAGGTATTTAAAATTTAAACCACTGAACTTAAAAAAACTTCGGAATTTCTTACTTGATTGGTCCACATCTCTTGAAAATTTCGATCTTTTGCTAGTTTTTCCAAATGTATGCATTGCTCTAGTGAAAACACTGATCTGTGGATGTACTTCTATCTGCTCAGTCTCATCAGGGATCATATTTTCCGAGCACTCGTACAATCCATCTTTGATCTCTCTAGTTTCATTTGTTGATTTGGGATAACATCGGATGTGCTCCAGCCACCGAAATTTGGTGGAGAGGTTGGGGCACATGAGATCTCCAATACCCAGAAACGGTTTGGGCGGATTCTAAATAGATCAAGAGATATTAAAATAATTAATATTTTTAATGGAGTCCCTAAGTCTAAACTTAGGGAAAATAAAATATTAATGTGAATTAATATGAATCTGTGCTAGAATGGTCCAAAAGACATGGATCAAGCTAGATCTAATCTTAGCCATTGATTAGGGAATTAATCTCGGCCGTTGAGATGTCAACAAAAAAAGTATAAGAGGAGGCTTGAGGGTCACTTGGAGAAGACACCAGAGTGATTAGTCATTCTATTCTCTAGAGCAAGGTTTGCTAAGAGAGATAGAATCAGTGATCGGGAGAGCAGCTGAGGGGCATTGGGTACAAAGAAGGCAGAGATTGTGCCGGGAGAGCAGCGCAACAACCAAGGAGAGTGACGCAGAGCCAGCAAGGGCTCACGCAGGGCCATGCAGAGGTAGCCAAGTGCTGCGCAAAGCACCAGAGAGGCCAGCATGTCTGACGCAAAGGCCTAGAAAGCTGATGCAGGGCCAGCGTGAGACAGAGAGGCGATGACGCAGTCCAGATTGGGCAAACGCTGGGGTTGCAGAGCAGTTTTGTGTTGAGAAGCTGCCGGAAGGATTTTCCGGGGTTTTAGCCAGGAGATTTCTCTCAAACTGTAAGGTATAACTGCTATGGAAATTCTCTGTTGGGTAGGCCAGTTTCGGCACCTAGATTGTACTCTGATATTGCTTAATAAGAAAACCCTTAGATCGCTGCACCGATTTTCCCAAATTGGGTTTTTTAGGGGACATTGGTCCAAAAAATAATGGTGTCACGTGGTGTGTTTGTTCTTGTTTCTTTTAGTTGCTGATCTGTAATATGTTGAGCATGCACTGGTGTTTATTTTCAGTATTTACTTTGTAAATAACTTGTTAAAGAAAAATAACAAGTAGGTAGGAATAAATTAGAAAAAGTGCATGAAGGGTTTCTAAACTAAGTAAACTTAGAAACTTCAACATGGTATCAGAGGGTGATTGCAGATCACAGGAGGACTAAAAAACATCATCCGAGCAGAGCAATAGCAGCGGAATACAGCTATCTCAAGGTGATAGAAGCTGTTTCTAGTAGCACAGAAGCCAAGAAGTGTGACGTAGAGCCAACCAGAGCCACGCAGAAGAAGCCGGGAGTTGCACAAGGCCTCAGAGAGGCCAGTGTTGCTGCCGCAGAGGGCCAGAGGGCTGACGCAAAGCCATCTGGGGTGACGCAGAGCCAGCATGAGGCAGAGAGGGGTTGACGCAGTTCACAGAGAGGCAGTTCCTGGAGTATAGAAGGCTGCAGAAATATTGCAGAGTGGAGCTGGTGAGGTACTGTAGTCAGAACCATACCTGACAGAGCAGGGCTAGAGGAGTTGTTACCGAGGGTTTCTAGCCGAGGACCCTGGATCAGCTGTGCAGTTGCAGAAGAAGATCAGAGTAGGGGGCATCTCGACAAGCGGCAGAAGGATTTCCAGGAGGGAAATCAGGACTCAGAGGGAGTCCAGAAGAGAACTTCTAGACGGGAAGTAGAGACTCAGAGGAGTTGAACAGAGAACTTACAGGAGGGAGGTAGAGGAGCGTCATGGCACTACACAGAGTAAAAGACTAGGATAGACTGGACGGAGCATCGAACTTAGCAGTTTGGAAGGCTAGAATCTTATCAGTGCTTGATAGGAATCGTGTCAAGAACTTCGCCTTGAAGGTTATAGCTATCCCAGTCGACCCCAATGGTAACGACAAGAACGGAGAGGCAATGACGAGGGTTAAGGATCATGTGGTACCACATATAGCCGAGAAGGAAACAACAGTTGAGATGTGGGAGGCCCTCAAGAACCTGTACCAGCATACTTTTGTGCAGAGAAGAATGCTGCTCGAGAACTAGATGAGGTCGTATCAGATGAAGAAGGGTCAATCGATTGACACCTTCCTCGGAGGATTGAATGAGATCTGAGACCAGTTGACTGCTATAGGAGCGACACCGGATCAGGAGCTTATGGTGAGGACAACCTTGAATGCTGTCTTAGAAGGTTGGGAAGTGTTTGTCCAGAGTATCCTGGGCAGAGCCACTCTCCCACCTTGGGACGAGATGTGGGCAGCTCTTCGCCAGGAAGAGATCGGATGATAATCGAAGACAAGTAGCAGCAGCAAAGGGGTCAAGGTCAAGCAGGAGGAGGAGGATGTGGCCCTAACATCTGAGGGAAAGTAGGAGAAGCAAAAGAAAAAAGATCTCTCCAAGATCAAGTGCTTCCACTGTGGGGAGATGGGTCATTATGCGACCCAGTGCCCAAGGAAGAAGAGTAAGGGAGAGTCTTCTGAGACTAAGGTAGTGCCAACACGGGCAGAGAAGGAAGTTTTGACAGACGATGACTGTACCATGAGTGCACACACGCCACTTGAACGGAAGTGGGGAGACATCGAGCTGTAGTTAGGCAGACTACAGGCGATGAGGGGCAGGATCCTTGAGGTACCTAGCCTCTTGGATTAGACCTTGCTACGGGAACCCCGACGAGGAGTAGCAGGATTGGTTGAGTGGGTAGAGACGGATGCAGATGGAGCGACAGAGAGAGCTACAGTGCAGGAGTCCCGAGACAATGTAGAGCTAGCAGGCTGCAGCAGTGCGAGAGGCACAGGAGTGTTGCACCAGTGCAGGAAGGCACAGAGAGGTGTGCAACGGTGTGAGATGCAAGGAGTTGTTGCGGCAACGTAGAGGTCAGAGAGGGAGCACTTGTCAGCGGCAGAGGGAGCTTCAACATTAGAGGGTGTTTCTAGTCCAACAGGGAGGTCAGTTGGGACATCAATTACTTAGTTCTCAGTAACTGAGTTGCAGTGCAGCAGTGGGCAGCACGATGCAACATGATGAGAGGAGGTGCAGTGCGGATGCAGTGCTGGGAGAAAGGACCAGTAGCAACACAGATGCAGAGGGAGCTGTCGTACAGATGCAACAGTGGCAGTGGTAGAACCATGGGCAGCAGTACAGGGGGCAGCAGTGCAGAGGATGTTGGGCAGGAAGGCCTAGCATCAGCACAGGTACTGATGCCAGATGATCAGAGTAATACTTAGTGAGGAGTATTGCTAGATCACAGTTCTCGCTAAGAGGGAGTGTTGATTTGGGGTAACATCGGATGTGCTCTAGCCACAAAATTTGGTGGGGAGGTTGGGCCACATGAGATCTCCAATACCCATAAAGGGTTTGGGCAGATTCTAAACAGATCAGGAGATATTAAAATAATTACTATTTTTAATGGAGTCCCTAAGTCTAAACTTAGGGAAAATAAAATATTAATGTGTATTAATATGAATCTGTGTTAGAATGGTCCAAAAGACATGGATCAAGCCAGATCTAATCTTAGCCGTTGATTAGGGACTTAATCTCGGCCGTTGAGATGTCAACAGGAAAAGTATAAGAGGAGGCTTGAGGGTCACTTGGAGAAGACACCAGAGTGATTAGTCATTATATTCTCTAGAGCGGGGTTTGTTAAGAGAGATAGAATCAGTGATCAGGAGAGCAGCTAAGGGGCATTGAGTACAGAGAAACAAAGAAGGCTGAGATTGTGCCAGGAGAGCAGCGTAGCAGCCAAGGAGAGTGATGCAGAGCCAACAAAGGCTCACGCAGTGCCACACAGAGCTAGCAGGTGCTACGCAGAGCACCAGAGAGCCCAGCGTGTCTGATGTAGAGGCCCAGAAAGATGCAGGGCCTCCTGGGGCAGACACAGGGCTAGCGTGGGACAGAGAGGGGCTGACATAGTCCAGATTGGGCAGACGCTGGGGTTGCAGAGCAGTTTGGTGCGAGGAGCTGTCGGAAGGATTTTCTGGGGTTTCAGCCATGAGATTTCTCTAAAACTGTGAGGTATAGCTGCGAAGGAAATTCTCTGTTGGGTAGGCCAGTGTCAACACCCAGATTGTACTCTGATATTGCTTAATAAGAAAACCCTCAGATCGTTGCACCGATTTTCCCTCATTGGGTTTTTCCAGGGACATTGGTCCAAAAAATAATGGTGTCATGTGGTGTGTTTGTTCTTGTTTCTTTTGGTCGTTGATCTGTAATATGTTGAGCATGCACTGGTTTTTATTTTCAGTATTTACTTTGTAAATAACTTGTTAAAGAAAAATAACAAGTAGGTGGGAATAAATCAGAAAAAGTGCATGAAGGGTTTCTAAACTAAGTAAACTTAAAAACTTCAACATCATCTTCTCGTAACCAAGCTTTGTAACGATAACTTGGTTTTAAGAATTAACTAGCTAATTGTATAGGGTGATCGAGTTGACTTTTACATCTATTATCAATGATCTACAAGATAGGTCCATACTTAGATATTCTATTCATGTAGGCTTCTTTATTTGCTCATTTGCCTAATCCATAGCCTCATAGATGTAACCCATATCCATTTTTCCCCATCCACCAACTACAACATGAACACCTTAACAAGGCGATCTCCAATTTTGACAACCTTTGTTGCTTTTTTCGAAGGGTGTTCTCAATAACTTTCTTAAATCTTTCTGGTGTCTTTTCCATTTTGTTTGTGAGCCCATTGCAATCCCTTAGATTCATCACTTGAAGCCGTTTTTTTCAAGTTCTGTACTTTAGAAGGGAGAGATTGCAATATGAGGAAGTGTGTTGCAACTTTTTTAATGGTAGGCGTAGCAAGGTTCTTGCCCCTGATGTTTTTCCCCATTAGGCTCAATACCCATGAGTTGTTGTAGATGTATTTTGTGATACATTTGGCATGCTCTACAATATTCTTTATCCTCAAGCATGAGGTTTATGCACTGTGCCACAACTGGTGTCCAAAATATGGTCTTGTATTTGGCCTTAAGCATTTTACCAACAAGAACTTAGAGGCATTATCTATGATGATCTAAACAACATTTGTCTTTGCCACTAACATAAGAAATGTTGGGTTGCATCTTTCTCTTTGTTAAATGCATCAACCAATTTCAAAAACATGGTTCCTTGAGTGCAATAGACAAGGGAATTTGTGATTGTAGGATTCTTTTTATTAGTCCATCCATCTGAAATGATGGTACAACCTGTTTGGTCCATGGATCTTTAAAAGTATTCATCTATTGATGAAATTTGTTTTTGCAAAAGCTATCCCTTCAAGTCATGCATACAAGGACCTTTGAAGCCCTTTTTGGTAGCAATAACACAATCCCACATAGGTTGGTGATAAGGTGAACAAAAAGCATTGAAGGGGATATTTGTGTCATACCACCATCTAGCTATGTATTCAAAAACAACATCATCATATAGCTTCTTCCAATTGTTATATAAGGTGGGCTAAGTTTGATTTGGTTGAGAGGCATAGTAGAGGGGAGGGAAGATGTAAACTAACTTTGAATGTTCTTCTTCTTGGAGGTTGGCTTTTAGGAGGGAACGGACATAATGAAAAGGGTCCCTAACTTTGGTAGAAGAAATGGAGGAAGAGCCTTCAAATTCAAGACTAGGATTTGCTTTCATTGTGGCAAGTTGTCTCTTCCTCCCTATTTGAACATTTATCTCCATTAGCCTATCCTTGTCTCCTCCAAATTTCTTGAAGTGATTTTGCAATTCCACTCGAATATGTCCATTCTCCTCTAATGGTGCTTGGCATGGAACAACTTGGCCCCTTATACTAGCCAAGTGTTGTTTCAACCTATGAATCCGTCCCTCTTCTCTTTATGTGTTTCTTGTAATATTTACAATACATATCATCAACAAGATTAGGATGGATCTATGTAGGGTCTTTGACTCTCGGGGTCATGTTATTTAAATGGAAAGAAATATGCAAATTCAGATATGCAACATTGAAAACCCTAGCTTAATATGCAAAGTTCAAAGTTCAAACTATTAGAAGGTTGAAACTTGAAAGTACAAAACTTTAAATACAGATTTCAGATTTGCAATTTAATGAGAAAAAAAAAATAGGGGCAGGTTTAACTGTTAACATACCTAGGAATGAGAAGAATGCATAGTGGGCACAAGAATCTGGGCCACAATGCTTATAGCAATTTACTTCAATTTTTCCATATTAGCTCAATATCAATTCCAGATTAGCAATCACATCAGCGTGATAGTAAAGCGCAGACAGAACATAAACATAAATATTAGAAAACAAGCCAAGACAAGAGGACACAAGATGTGGCGCCAGCGAGGGACAAACGCCAATGTGGGGAAATCCTTGATGAATGCTTCTTATATTCTTCAATAGTTCAGCAGAGAGAGAGAGTACAAATACATAAATCTGAGATTTTATGACAGCAGTAGCAAGATCATCATTCCACTAATGATGACAGTTCTGACATGCAATCCTGAATTGCTATGACAGTCTTCAACCAATGATAGTACTTGTAGCATGTTCCTTGACAGTGAAAAGCTGCTGATCTGATGAGGGCATCTGTGGCTGTACTAATCTTCCTTCACAATCTCCCAACCGTCCAATAGAGCAGCTCTAAGAAACCCTTGCTATGGTCTATGGCCTAGCATATAGCAACACAAAAGTAAATGTCCTTATAACCTATGTCACAGGGTTCGCCGAATTTGAACCTTGAGGTTTAAAATTCGGCGAACCCAAAAAAAAAAAATCAAATTCGTTCAGGTTCGGCGAACCTCAATGAATTTGAACTTGATAGTCGAACCCCAAATTTGAACATAGAGACGAACCTGAAGCCCAATTTTATAATTAAAAAAAAAATTAGGGTTCGAGGTTAGATTTCAGGTGGTTTTTGTCAGTTGTTTTAAGGTTTATGAGAAAAACCATGGGCAACACATGATTTTCTCTTGTTCCGCTTCCCACCAATTAGTTTCCTGCGGTGGACACTGGTTTGGCTTTATTTACCATGGTTGTCAATAGATTTTCACAAGCCAACTTCATTATGAGTGTACTCGCTCTATTGTGCTTAGTGCTTCCGCTGTGTGTTGTATTCTCTGCAATTTCTTGAATTCAATTTCTAGATGCTGCTTGTCCCTGCCACCTGGAGCGTGAAGTTAATAGTGGTCGTGATTTGTGGCTCGTGGGTGCTCACTGCTACTCATAGTTTTATTGATTGATTTTGATTTTTTATTATTTTATGTCATATATATATATATAGTCAAACTTAATGCCGAACCTCATACGAACCTCATCAGAAAATTCGAATTCAAATCGAACTTAATTGTTTCCGAACTCGAATTCGAACCCAAACCATGTGACATAGCTTATAACAGAGATATAATCATCATCGATGCTTCTACAAGGTCTGAGATAAGTTTGAGTGCAGACTCCTTCACCACACAGGTTTACCTTATGACTGTGACTTCCACTTGCAAGCATTCCCATACCTGGAACAACCTTTATCATAGTGCTAACATCTACAGTCAATGAGCTGTCACCTACAACTATCTGACTATGCTTATTATTGATGTGCTGAAGCTTCCTTTGGCTGTGACTTAGCAACCCTTCTAGCTGTGGACTCTTGACAGTTCATAGGTCTTCCATTAGCCTGCGATCAGACCTCCTCACTGTTGCTAAGGCTTCTCCTTTCAACGAATAATGGTTTCTTCTAGGCCTGCGTTTAGGGCAGGTTTAGGACAGCAAATAGGAGCCTCTTCTTAGGCCTCCTTTTGCAACATATAAAACACTCATTGACTGCATCCTAGGGCACCCTTAAGTGCTGCGGTTAGGAGCCTCCTCTAGCTGCTATGAGTCTCCTTAGATAGCGTGTAAGGGTCACCCTTAACTGCAGATTAGATCACCCTTGAGGACTGCGGCTAGGGCAGCATAGAGGCCTCTTGAGACTGTGGATTAGGGGACTGCATCTAGGGCTAGGACATTGGCCAGATCTCTGTGGTTAAGGATCTTCCTTGCTGCGGCTAGGGTAAGGTTAGATCCCTTCCTTTAGGACTGCGTATGGGAGTCTTCTAGGATAGTGGATAAGGTCTCTTCTAGACCTGCGATTAGATCTCTCCTTGCTGCGTTATGGAAGCCTCCTTCACTGCGTTTAAAGCCTCTCCTCCATGACAGTGTTAAGGTCTAGGGCATCTCCTCTAGGACAACGTATCCTCTTTAGATCTCTGCTACCACCAAAACCCAAAGACAAGTGGAGAGAGATCACAAGAGATGAGTGACCAAATGACTTGAAGGCTACCTCTATTTATGGTGCAACGTTGAGGTCAAGTGGGGGTAATTTGGTTACTAGCCGACCTTGACGAATTGTCAGATAACACAAGTAAATTCATATCTCCATGAATACATGTCGGAATCGAATGATCTTTAGATCAATCCTACACTCTCGACGAGAGGAATCCAAAAAAAATATCAGTTGCCATAAATAAGATGACCCACATGGACTTTGGCCCTAGTTTCCAATTTTAACACTTCCTCACAACTAGGGAGAACTCCATCTGCTAATCCATCTGTCAGTCCGTACAATCTCTGCCATCAATGCAGTGCCCTGCACTACTCTGCTGAACTATGAAGAAGAAGAAGTGATCGAGAATGTATCATACCATTCTCTACTGACCTGAAGTCAGTCCCAGATAAAAGAGTGTCTCGTACCACTCTTACTGACCCGAAGTCAGTGCTGATAAAGAGAGTGTGTCATACCACTTTTACTGATCCAAAATCAGTTCCAAATAAAGAGAGTGTCTCATACCACTCTTACTGACCCAAAGTCAGTTCCAATTGACCCCAGATCAGTGTCATCCTAGCATAGGGAGTATGATACTACACGATGCATGCATCAGTAGTGCTATGGTCCCTATCCTCATTTCCCTCCTCATTGGCTAAATGAGAGGTACTTCCCATGAGTGCCAGACTGCATGGGTAAGATGTCTTGGCAGGAGAAGGATGAACCACTCATCCTGCCTACATGTTGCCATGGGGTATCCTAGGGGAAGGCTAAACCACTCACCCTGTACGCAACAAATCTCTAGGGGAAGGCTAAACCACTCACCCTATGACTGTGTCTCTATAGGAGAAGGATGAACCACTCACCCTATGATTGTGTTTCAACAGGAGAAGGATGAACCACTCTTCCTGCCTACATGGCAAACCACTAGGGGAAGGCTGAACCACTCACCCTATGGTTGTGTCTCAGCAGGAGAAGTATGAACCACTCTTCCTGCCTACATGGCAAACCACTGGGGGAAGGTTGAACCACTCACCCTATGGTTGCTCATCGCTCCAAGAAGTGCCCCATGACCCCTGGAGCTCCCAGAGCTCAATATCCATATCAAACAGGATCTTCATGAGAGGGTCTCTCCACGACTCTTAGTCGTACTCGGAAAGTCAAGAATTTGACCTTTCCCAGGGGCTTCATCTAAATATTGGTGACCTGCACATTAGTCCCAAAGTGATGGAGCCCTATTGCACCTTGCTGTACCATATCCCAAATAAAGTGGTACCTGATGTCTGTATGCTTGGAGCGATCATAAAACATGAGATTCCTCAACAATCAAATCCCACACAGGTTGTCACAGAAGATCACGATGGTATCCAGCACATGTCCAAACAGCTCATTGAAGAGCTTCCAACACCAGACAGCTTCACATGAGGCCACACTCTCAACGATGTATTCGGCCTTAGCGGTGCTCAAAGCAACCTCCTTTTGCTTCCTTCTCATCCAAGATATCGAAGCAGAACCCAAAGAGAACCAACACCCAGAAGTGCTCTTGTGATCCTCCACACTGCATGTCCAATCAACACTAGAATAACTATGCAGCCTCACAGCGCTAGCAGTGTATCTTAATCCATGAAAGATTGTGCCCTGAAGATATCTCAAAATATTCTTGGCACCAATCGAGTGAGGCTCAACTATATATGAGCTCAACATGCTCACTGCAAAACATATATCCGGACGAGTTCACCAAGAACATCAATGCTATTATGAGTTGACAAAAACTTAGAGGTATTTCCCAAATCAGGTCCGACAACACTACCGCATAACTTCTTAAAGTTAAGCTCCATCGAGGTAGTCACGGGCTTGCAGTTCACCATTCCAAATCCGGAATCCAACTCCCTCTTACTTTTGCAAATGAGAGGGTCTGTACCTGTCAGAAAGAGGTCGTCCTCAAAAGGTACCAGCATGAGAGTTCTATCATCCTTAACCTTAAAGCAAAGGTTTGGATCGGCTTCACTCCTAGTGAATCTTAGCTTTATTAGATCGCTGTCAATCCTCTCACACCAAGCTCGGGGCGCTTCCTTTAAATCATATAGAGCTTTCTTCCACCTGCATACATGATATTCTCGATCATGAATCTCAAACCCCTCGGGTTGTTCCACATCTGTGGTCTTGCTATTACATGAGGGGAATGGTCCCCTTGTAAGATTTCCTTCGGTACATCTCAGACACGTACCTTCATGCTCTTCTTTGAATTCAGGGATCCCTGTTACCATCTGTCTCACGTCGGGTAGGGCTTTACAATGAAGATGGGCAGACATTCGGTGCCATAAAAGAGATGTGTCACACGACATGGTCCCTATTGGACTTCGTGCAACTTCATACAAATTACCAACCCTGAACCCAAGAGTAAAAGCATCTTCAAAATTCCTTTTCCAAACACGTACCTTTCCATCGATGAATGCCACCTTGAAACCTTTGACTTCCATTGCCGAAATGGACACCAGGTTCTTCTTGAGATCAGGTACACAAAGAACTTTTTGTAAATGAATCGAGTTACTCTGATTCAATTGAAGAGTAACATTCCCTACACCCTTTACGGGATAGGTGGCATCATCTCCAAGGATAATCTCCAAGATTGTTTCCTTCTCTATCAGATTAGAGAGCGCTTCCTTGTTTCCGGTAAAGTGCCTTGAGGCACCACTATCAGTAAGCCAATTTCCCAACAAGTCTGGAGGAGAGGTACTGAAGAGGGCCAATATAAGATAATATTCCTTTTGCTTTTCTTTATATCTGGAGTTCCTTTCTTTCTTTTTCCTGTACCTGTCATTCCTTTGATCATGGAAGATGTCCTTGGAATGATTGTGATCATCATCATGTGATGTGTCCCTTCTATTTCGACACTCCCTCGCATAATGGCCAAACATATTTCAAGCAAGGCATCTCCCCTTCCTTCCACCCTTAGATCCAGACAGTTTAGGTAGGCCACCAGACGCTTGACAATGGAATCTCTGATAATCTTCCTCACTTCGATTTCATCACCGATGAAGCCGGTGCATTTGATGGAGGCTAAGGGATTTTACCCTTCACAAAGTTCAACATTGCTTTTCCAATGTCATATCCATAGACATTTTCCATCCGTGATAGTCAGACTTTCCACGGAGCTTGTCTTCAGCTGGGAAGAGGGACGGGGAACCCATTGAGCCTTTTCTCCTTTCCAACTATCTTCAGTGATTGCTCTCTCACTCTTGCTTGGGCTTTGTCTTCACCTCAGCTCTGATACCATATTAATTATAGGTATGTTCTATGCTTAGTGCAATTTACTTCAATTTTTCCATATTAGCTCAATATCAATTCCAGATTAGCAATCACATCAACATGATAGTAAAGTGTAAATAGAACATAAACATAAACATTAGAAAACAAGCCAAGACAAGAGGACACAAGATGTGGTGCTAGCCAGGGACAAACCCCAATGTGGGGAAACCCTTGATGAATTTTTCTTATATTCTTCAATAGTTCAGCAGAGAGAGAGATAGTACAAATACATAAATTTGAGATTTTATGACAGCAGTAGAAAGATCATCATTCCACTAATGATGACAGTTCTGACATGCAATCCTGAATTTCCATGATAGTCTTCAACCAATGATAGTACTGTAGCATGTTCCTTGACAGTGAAAAGCTGTTGATCTGATGAGGGCATCTGTGGCTGTACTAATCTTCCTTCACAATCTCCCAACCATCCAATAGAGCAGGTCTAAGAAATCCTTGCTATGATGCTATGGCCCATGACCTAGCACATAGCAACACAGAGGTAAATGTCCTTATAACATATATATAAACATCATCGATGCTTCTACAAGGTCTGAGATAAGTTTGAGTGCAAACTCCTTCACCACATAGGTTTACCTTATGACTGTGACTTCCACTTGCAAGCATTCCCATACCTGGAACAACCTTTATCATAGTGCTAACATCTACAGTCAATGAGCTGTCACCTACAACTATCTGACTATGCTTATTCTTGATGTGCTGAAGCTTCCATTGGCTGTGACTTAGCAACCCTTCTAGCTGTGGACTCTTGACAGTTCATAGGTCTTCCATTAGCCTGCGATCAGACCTCCTCATTGTTGCTGAGGCTTCTCCTTTCAATGAATAATGGTTTCTTCTAGGCCTGCGTTTAGCGCAGGTTTAGGACAGCGGATAGGAGCGTCTCCTTAGGCTTCCTTTCGCAACATATAAAACACTCATTGACTGCGTCCTAGGGCACCCTTAAGTGCTGCGGTTAGGAGCCTCCTCTAGCTGCTATGGATCTCCTTAGATAGCGTGTAAGGGTCATCCTTAACTGCGGATTAGATCACCCTTGAGGACTGCGGCTAGGGCAGCATAGAGACCTCTTGAGACTGCGGATTAGGGGACTACGTCTAGGGCTAGGACAACGGCCAGATCTTTGTGGCTAAGACTCTTCCTTACTGCGGCTAGGGTAAGGTTAGATCCCTTCCTTTAGGATTGCGTATGGGAGCCTTCTAGGACATTGGATATGGTCTCTTCTAGACCTGCGATTAGATCTCTCCTTGTTGCGTTATGGAAGCCTCCTTCACTGCGTTAAAGCCTCTCCTCCATGACAACGTTAAGGTCTAGGGCATCTCCTCTAGGGCAACGTATCCTCTTTAGATCTCTCCTACCACCAAAACCCAAAGACAAGTGGAGAGAGATCACAAGAGATGAGTGACCAAATGACTTGAAGGCCACCTCTATTTATGGTGCAACGTTGAGGTCAAGTGGGGGTAATCTGGTTGCTGGCCGACCTTGACGAATTGTCACATAACACAAATAAATTCATATCTCCATGAATACATGGCAGAATCAGATGATCTTTAGATCAATCCTACACCTCTCGACGAGAGGAATTCAAGAAAAATATCAACTACCATAAATAAGATGACCCACATGGAGTTTGGCCCTAGTTGCCAATTTTAACAAAATCATTACTTTTCAATGTTGCTCCAAAGCTCCAAATGCTCAATGAGGTACGAAGCAAATGGGAGGGGTGGTCTTTTGGTAGAGTTTAGGTTGCTTGGAATTAGGTTTTAGGTAATTTTTTTAAACTGACTTTTTCATGTATAGAATGTCATGTGGGGTCCTAGACAGTTTTAAAAACTGACCAACATGAATCGGAAGCTAGTCAAATCGGTTGGTTCATTAGGCAATCGGGTCAAACCAGGCAAAAAACCCGGTTAAAGGACCGACTTCACTAAAAAATCACAAAAAATGGACCAAACTGGCCCGTTTATGGTCAAACCAGCCTGTTGCATAAGAAACTGGCCGGTTTATTGCTAGGCCAGCTACGGGCCCCACAAAATGCAATTTTGTGAGTTTTGAAGTTGTTTTGAGGGAAATTTGGGGTTGTTTTCCTCCAAAAACAACCCATCCAAGAAAAGCATGCCTACCCTCTCATTTGCTTGACACTTCTCAATCCTAGCAATGTTGGCAATTAATGGTAATGATAAATTCTTAAAGTAAAAGGATGAAATGGAATTTTTAACATTACCATGAAATGACTCAGGATGTTTGAGAGTGGTTTCAACTTTCAATCTCAATTGATTTCATATGGAGAAAATAGAATTTTAGATTTCACTCAAAATTGAGCAGACTTAATGGTTTTCAGGATTTCATGGTTTGGAGGATTGCAATGTTTCCATTTGATTCTATCATGCGTGAGGGTATGAGATTGGCATTTGATCAAGAGCATGAAACCCTTTAAGAACCTTGATGTTGGTGGCATTGATTGTTGAATTCCTCTACCATGGCGTAACAAGAATGTACCCTTCACTCAAAGGAAAACAACTAGTTAGGCATGCTAATATTTTTCTACCACATTATAAGGTTGAGGAGATGAACCCTTCACTCAAACCAAAATCATTGGTTAGGCATGTTAAACTTTTTCAATTTCGATCATGTTATAAGGTTGAGCAATCCAAATCTAAAGACTTTGAGCTAGATGATGTTGATGTATCTCTTGTTGATGATCCCATTTCTAGTAGCGCTGAATCAATGATGAGTTTCATGAGTGACCATGTTGATTAGTGATTTGTAGTTTTGATGTCTATTTTTGCTACTACTACTATTACTAAAGTTGTAGAGGAGTTTTAGGAGTCCTCAAACTCTGAGCCATATTATTTATGTAGCTCATGTTGATGATCCCTTGTCTAGTAGTGGTGATGAGTTTGATCATGATGAGTGATCATGTTGTTGATTACTGATATGTAGACTATGAAAATTCTTGAACCAAAATCCCTACTGCAACAACATATGATATTACTCCTATTTGTTAAATTCCTGTAAACAAATTACTTGCAGTTTCCTATGGAAAATATTGTAATACATACACTGCAGCCCTCACTTAATTAAATATTATATAGAAACAAGAGACTGACCAAGAAAGAAAATACAACACAATAGACATCGTTATTTTTGGACAAATGTCCCTGGAAAAACCAAATGCGGGAAAATCGGTGCAACAGATATGAGGGTTTATTATTATTAAGTAGTAGCAAATTTTGAATAAATCTCTAAATACCTCTCGGGTTATTCAGTTACAGAGAGAGAAATACTAGTAGAAAGATTTGTGAGATTACCTCACACAATCACTAAGAAAATCCCGACTAATCCGGACACTGGATGAAGTGCCTTTGGCAGGCCCTACGCTGCCTCTGCGCAGTCCTCACGCAGTCCCTGTGTCAACCTCTCTAGACACCACGTCACCCAGTTTGCTGCCCAAAGTCCCTGCTCTTAGCCTCCTAGTCTCACATCTCAGCTCTCGGCTTCTGAAATTGACTCTGCCCAACAAAATATTGGACTCTCTGTCACCCTCTGCGCTACCTCTACGTGGCCCTTCATGGCCTTGCGTGAGAGCTACTAGATCACTCTCTGCCTCTCTCTGTTGATGATTCTCTGACTGAGAAAATCTCTCTTTTCGGATGCTATCCCTACCCCTCAACTGCAAGAAATCTCCTCGATCAGAGCTTCCTCCTGAGAACTTATCACTTCAGAAATTCGATATCTTGATCTCTCGGTGTGTCTCCAAGTGCCCATCAAGCTTCCTCTTATAATCCTCTTGTTGATCAATCAACGACCTAGATTAGATTCTAATCAATGGCTAGGATCATATTGACTTGATCTCCGCCTTCTTCTCGAAGTTTCACCCATAGTTTATATTAATACCCTTTAATTATTTTAATTTCCTAATTTTAGACTTAAGGTCCCATTAAAAAAATTAAGTATTTTAATAAAACTCTCTAGGTGGAATTCCTAAAATGATTTTTGGGTATTGGAGAATGCATGTTTCTAAGCCTACCTGCAAAATTTGGGACTTAGAGCACATCCGATGCTACCAGAAATCAACACTCTCTCTTAGGGAGGAATGTGCTCTAGCAATGCCTCCCACTGAAGCATCACCCTGACTTCATAACATCGTCCTCTACGTTGCTGATGTTTGACATGCTGTCCACCAACTACTACGCTGCTGCTGTAACTATATTATCGCTGACACTGCCACTGTCAACACTGCATCCGTACTACAACTCCCTCTCAAGTGTTGCATCTGTGCTACTGCTAGCACTGCCATTGCCAATTGCCATTGCACTGCAAATTGTTGTTGCTACTCCATCAACAATGGAAAAACATCCCAAATTACTGAACTAACTGTGTTCAATATGATACCACGTGAATGCTGCTAGTCTTTGCGCTGACCCTCTAAATCTACTGCGCTGCTGCTGACCTCTGCTTTGTGCCATCTGCATTGCTGCCAACTCTGCTCTGCGCTGTTCAATCTCTGGCGCTCCTAGCCACTGCAACTGTCTCCCCGACACTCCTCGGCACCATCTGACACTAATCCGTCCTGCTACATTTGATCTGGGCTCCCTTAGCAAGGAATTGATCCAAGAGGTGGGATCCTCAAGGATCTTGCCCATTTGTAGCTCTTTTGAACTACAACTCCAAATTAGCCAACCTCCTTGCTGGAGGTATCTCGACTATCATGGAAAACTCCTCTTCCTCAATCTTCGCGGGCGCAACCTTCGGATATTGTTTCTCATCCTTGTCCTTTTTCTTGAGAGGACACTGTGTAGCGTAGTGACCCATCTCACCACACCTGAAACACTTGATCTTCGAGACATCCTTCTTACTTCTCCACTGCTCCTACTGTCCCTTCGATGCGAGGGCTGCATTCTCCTCCTCCTACTTGGGCTTCGACCCACTGTAGCTGCTTCCGTGAAGTTTAAGCTTGACTAAATCTCTCCTCAACTCCTCTTGTTTTAGATCTGCCCACATCTCATCCCAATTCGGCAAAGCTGCTCTGCCCAGGATACTCTAGACAAAGGCTTGCCAGTCATCTGAGACAGAATTGAGGGCCAATCTTACCAACTCTGAATCTTGAGGTGTATGCCCCACAACTGACAATTCATCATGGGTCTCCTGAAGTTTCGTGAGGAATGGATCCACACGCTCCCCTTTCTGCATCTGAGCAGATCTTAGTTTCTACTCAAGTTACATCTTCCATTGCTCGGAAGATCCCTGATATAACGTAGACAAAGTGTCCCGCATCTCCTTAGCAGTCCATCTGCTAGTGATGTGATAGACCACATGATCCTTCACTCCGTCGAGGAGCATTCTTTTTTCCTTTGCCATCTCGGCCATGTATTTCTTCAACGGATCTGCATTTGCAGGCACAACCACATGCTGTCGACATATGTCTTGAGGGCATGCTCATCTAGAAGGAATGACATTCTTGCCATCCAGATGACATAGTTGGATGCCCCATCCAACCTGTCCTGATCCCTCAAGCCACTGGTTTCCATTTCTGCCACAAATGTCGAAAGTCTCCTCTCTCCTTCGCGTTGTTGTTGGGCTAGCCTACACATTCCCTGATGGAGTTAGTAAAATCACTGCCCCTTGCTGCTGCTCAGCTCTAGAGAATTCGAATTCCTTGGCTAGGAATTCTTTGAGGAAGAAATTCCCGCAACCGTGCTCCTCCTCTTCCTTATGATGATTGTCTACCCAGCAAACTGCCTGCAGAAAAATCTGCATCCCACTAGCTATCCTCACGTTGAGATTTCAGCGCTTCTCCCTCTGCCCCTATAAAAACTCGATCTGGAAGCCCTTCTCTCCGTCGACTCACTCGGAGAGACACTGCCTCGAAATTTCAGCCCTTCGGCTAAGAACTGCGCAAACCCTCTAGGGTTTCGAATTGCTGCCTCCTGCAGCTTTTTGATCTCCCTCTTCTGCTTAGCACTGGGTTCTCTGGCACTACTCTTCTTGTTCCACTTGCAGCTTTGATACCATGTGAAAATTCCTGAACCAGAATCTCTACTATAGCAACTGATGATATTACTCCTATTTGCTAAATTCCTTTAAACAAATTATTTGTAGTTTCCTATGGCAAATATCATAATACATACACTGCAACCTTCACTTAATTAAATATTAAATATTATGCAGAAACAAGACACTAAGCAAGAAATAAAATACAACACAATAGACACTGTTATTTTTGGACAAATGTCCACAGAAAAACCCAATGCGGGAAAACCGGTGCAACAGATCTGACGGTTTATTATTATTAAGTAGTAGCAAATTTTGAATACATCTCTGAATACCTCTCAGGTTATTCAGTTACAGAGAGAGAAATACTAGTAGAAAGATTTGTGAGATTACCTCACACAATCACTAAGAAAATCCCGGTTGATTTAGATACTGGATGAAGTAGCTTTGGCAGGCCCTACACTGCCTCTGTGCAGTCCTCACGCAATCCCTACTTCAATCTCTCTAGGCACCGTGTCACCCAGTCTGCTAATCGATTCGCTGCCCAGAGTCTTTGCTCTTAGCCTCCCAGTCTCACATCCTGACTTCCGGCTTTTGAAATTGACTTTGCCTAGCAAAATCTCGGACTCCCTCTCACCCTCTCCATTGCCTCTGCGTGGCCCTTCGTGGCCCTGTGTTAGCCTTTGTGTGAGAACTCTTGGATCACTCTCTACCTCTCTTTGCTGATGATTCCCCAACTGAGAAAATCTCTCTCTCTCTCCAGATGCTTATCCTTGCCTCTCCACTGCAAGAAATCTCCTTGATTAGAACTTCCTCCTGAGAACTTCTCACTTCAGAAATTCGATCTCTTGATCTCTTGGTGTGTTCTCCAAGTGCCCATCAAGCTTCCTCTTATAATTCTCTCGTTGATCAATCAACGACCCAGATTAGATTCTAATCAATGGCTAGGATCATATTGACTTGATCTCCGCCTTCTTCTAGAAGTTTCACCCACAGTTTATATTAATACACTTAGGGTCCCATTAAAATAATTAATTATTTTAGTAAAACTTTCTCCGGGTGGAATTTCCCAAAACAATTTCTGGGTATTGGAGAATGCATGTGTCTAAGCCTCCCTGCAAAATTTGAGAATTAGAGCACATCCGGTGCTACTAGAAAACAACAGACTTGTAGTAGGTCAGTGGCCCCATAGCTTAGAGCATTGTTTTCGGACTCTAGAGGCCATTTAGAGCCTCATTGATTATGTATTTTGTTGTTGATATGTATTGCACTCGGTGCCATTTGGATATATTCACTTTTACATGGTATATAGATGAAAAAATCTTGCATATTTTGTCTCTATTGGTTTGGAATCATGGTTTTAAATCTTAAAAATAGTTTTTTTTTTTTTTTAAGCTAATTATTTAATGTATTTTTTTAAAGACCGGTTCATTGAGATCTAACCAGTCCTGGTTTGACTGGTTCTTGTTTGAAACCTGGTTTATTAGGTGGACCGGTCCGGTCACTGGTTCCGGTTTTTAAAACTATGGTCCTAGACCAACTCTCTTGAGTAGATATAGACTCAACTGGATTGGGTTATTTTGGTATTGTACTGGCCAAGTCATTCCTGGTGTCGGCTTGTTTGGTACCAAGCCAGTCCCCTGAAATGAGCAAAGGGATGAGTTGACTCGGTTAGGGATCAACTTGGTCAACTTGGCTGAGCCTGAGTCCACATGGACTGATTTTTAAAACGTTAATTGTAATTTATCAAAGATGATTTGACAATTTTCTCAAGAGAAAGGAATGCACATTTTCACCAACTTCAGAAGCTTTGTGAAGGAATTGTGAAGAAGATTTGAGGGACTTGGTTGAAGATCTAGCTGGAGTCAAGAAGTCAAGGGCATTCCAATTTGAGGCTTATCATCTTTTTTTTTTTGTATTTCATGGGTGGATTTGATTGCTGAAGTTACTCTTCCAAAACTGTTCTAATAATCTCTGAAGTGGGCAATTCTGCTCCAATAAGAAGAGACAAGCTGTAATAATCTTTGAAGAAGGGCAATTCTGCTCCAATAAGAAGAGATAAGGCTGAGGTGTAACTCTCCTTAGTAGTTTTGTTTTATTTATTTATTATAACTCCTTATTTTATAAATAACCTCCTTATTACTTGCTGTTATCATTATTTAGTAAATATATATTGCTGCTTTCATTTCTGCATATTGAAGGGCTGTTGCTATCTTCTCTTGTTTATGGTTGCACGTTATCTATTGGCTGATAGGTAGTTTTTGTTAGGTGGCCTTTGGAAGGGCCCTTATTTTAATTTCTAAATATTAAAAGAAATCCACGTGGCTGGTTGGAGCATGTTATTGTGCTGAGAGGTGCTTTCTATGGTACAGTATAAGGAGTTGTGTAATTCCATCTGTGTTCAATGTTGAGTTGACATGTGGCACTTTAAAAAATAATAAAATATTAAGTAAATAAAAAATATACAATTCTAGCCTTAATCTAGAGCTATATGTATATTTTTCCTTAGTTTTAATAAAGAAATTATGAAACATTACTACATCTTGCCCTTTAAAGATCATAAAAGCATAGATCCACAAAAGAAACATGAATGATGTATGGATCTCAAAGGTTATTCTTTTTATTTTTATTAAAGAAGCTGCACAAATTTAATCCCAATGGTCATCTGATTTCTCTGAATGTCTTGATGGATAATGACAAATTATGCCAAGATTAGAGATATTTGCAGCTTGGTTTCCTTTATAACAATGTAGATTCATCTTAACTACGTATCTGTCATGTGCCGAGAGGGATCAAATCCTTTGAGGTGCCAGCCTTTTTATATTGCAAGAACTTGATGAAAGGTTTGCACCTCGAGGGATTTGATCCCTCTTGGCGCATGATAGATTTGGAGTTAAATTTTATTTGTGTTTGTTAATAGCACAAATATGCCCTCTTTCATTCTTTTTGAACCCTCTAAATCATTGATCTTGATTTCATAGCTCAACAAAGAAGACATTGGTCTATTCTTTCACCCATTTTATCTGAAAGAAATATAAAAAAATAACCTTTTCTAGGGCTTCTCCCTTCGGGCCAGAAAAGAAATGGCTTAAAGTTGAAAGAAGTACTGCTTTGGTATCATTGATCTCTCAGTGCTGCTAAGGTTGCACTTTGTTAAGGGACTGTATAATATTTAAGTGTATGTTTAGGAGGTAACAAATAGGAAATTCTTGTGCCACAATTCAATCCATTATGATCGTCACATCTTTGATGGAAGAAGAACTCTCGCTTGTGGGCTACTTTCATATTGTTATGCTGTTGAATATTCATTAAATATTGAGTATTTTTTATAGGCTTTTAAAGACAAAGCATTTAAGGATGAAGGTATTTGTTGTATGCTAATAGCATGTTAAACGGTGAGCGTACACCCACATTGGTAGGGCATGCCTTCTCTTTGGGCATTTACCATTACAACCTCCTCTCCCTCTTTCCTCGGGTGAGCTGATTTGGAGAATGCCCTGGTTTACAATGACTGTTATGAGTGAAATTATAAGTGGGTGAACCATGTTGATTAAGAATTTGTGAGTGTAGGTGCAGATCTCCCAATCCAAGGTGAGAATGTGTTTCAGCTAACAAGCAGGAAATTATGTTTGAGCTCTGAGCTTCGGTTGCTGAAAATGAAGAAAATAGGATCAAGTTGAAACTCT
The DNA here is from genome assembly GCA_031772625.1 of Pinus tabuliformis. Taxonomy (NCBI): domain Eukaryota; kingdom Viridiplantae; phylum Streptophyta; class Pinopsida; order Pinales; family Pinaceae; genus Pinus; species Pinus tabuliformis. The sequence continues at coordinate 1,621,176,896 of CM062819.1, forward strand.
CAAATGAGTAAACGAATTGATAGAGCAATCACTTCTGATAGTTTCATGAGCATCCATGTAGATATTGGGTTAGCAATAAAATTTTAATTTGGTAGAATATAAGAAAATATTTAGAGACAAAGAGAAAGGTAAGTTCATTACTCGTTGGAAGAAAAAGTAAACATTTTAGAAGCTGAAACTGAATATACAATGCTTATTCAAAGGGCATGCCAATTGCCTGGTCCAAACTAGGGTATTTCTATGTATATAATATGATAGTAATTAGTTTAATCTAGTATACATGTGAATTTTGGACACAGATTTATATGTTTTGCATATGTGCACAAACCTCTTCTGATATGAGCTTCTTTATTGCCATTGCCCTTTTGCAGTGCATATTCCATCTTTAATGATGGTTTCAGGGAGCTACCTGGGACATTGAATGCAGAACGTTTGGACAGAGACATCAGGGCGGGACAGTTATAATCTTGATCTTGGCTGAATCTTTACCATTTACAACTGCTGTATTCTGTATATCAGTTCTTTAGTATTTGTCAGCAGTGATTTCCCTAATTTAACTACTTGCTCGGATCCTGGAAGTATACCATCAGTTCCATTCATTTGTTTTAATGTATCTAGTTGTCTTATATGCAAAATTTGCTCAGCAAGCATCAATGTGGCATTGAAGGAGGATAGTATTAATGTGGAACGAAAATCCGTCATCAATAGCCATGGGAAAACATCCACTGTTTATTAGCATAGTTTACTTTTAGAGGTTCTCGGATTTATCGTGTAGTGTGTTGATGTTCTTATAAATAAATATTTGTGTGTTGCTGTCCAGAGTCGAAGGCAGTTATCTATGCCATCTTGCCAAACCAATTTGTAAGAGTCCTTCAATTTTAATGGTCATATTGTACTGCTAACCATCTATACAAAGATAATGTAACATGTTCTATGGTACAAATGCATTCAACTTATTCATGCTGTTTTTGACACTTTTATTTGAGAGCTGAGATGTGGTGTGACTATAACATGTTGTATAACGTGGTGGTAAATGTTTCAAGAATATGAATTGCAGAATTATAAGTGTGTCTCCCATGGAATGGGTGTTTTGGGACTGAAAAACTCACCTGCTTATTGCCATAAATTTCTGTTTTGTCCACAGTTAAGGTTCAGTGAGTTTTTGGTGTTCCAAACATTTTCTTTCGAGTTGCAAGAATCTAAGCATAACCCAGTATTTTGTTAATTTTCATTTCATAGTTGGACTCCTTTTGGATTTGCACATTTGGTTTTCTTCTTTGAGAATCTATATAAAATAATAGAAGAGTCACAAGCAAAGAGTCACGCCCCTCGTCCTAGAGATATGAACACAAATTTTATTAATTGTAAGGATTTAAACTCTGGTCGTAATGGGAGATGATTTTAAGCTATAATCTTTAGTATTCATTTCATTATTGTCTTATCATCCATAATGTTTAATGCCTTTACTGATATTTTCATTTCTTCAACAGTAATTTTTAACTAACTACATTTTAAAATTATCCAGTGACCAGATTAGTTTGCTCATGCTTGAGAGTAGTAGCTGTACTATATATAGTTGTTACACTATTTATAGACGTCGTTAGCTTCAACTTATTCACTGACTGTAAAGTTTGTTCTCATAGCTGTACTATATATAGTAGTTACACTATTTATAGACGTCGTTAGCTTCAACTTATTCACTGAGTATAAAGTTTGTTCTCATATAATTAATAATGGTTTTAGGTCTATATAGATGGTAAGAGCTATTCTAGAATCTAACTCAATAAAGAGTGGTGAAAAGTGAGTGGAGAGGACAAGGAGAGTTTTTTTTTTTTTTTAATTCTTTGTTTCATTTCATTGCTTTATATTTCCATTATTCAAAGAACTTCCAGAGCTATTCTGAAAAGGTATTTAGGTGCGATCTAATTGATAATTATTATAATCATAAGCAAGCATATTCTTGAAACGCGGAGTATCCCGCCCTTTGGAAGTGGAAGTATTAGATATCTTAAATTTGTGTGAATATCAGAGTTCACAGTTACAAGGTATAATTCTTTAGCAGTTCAATTTATTTTACTAACTGAGCTTTGTTGATTCATTATTTATGGCATATTTTATGTAAATTTAACTGGCAAGTTGGATGGTATTTTGCATTTTGGAAATTTAAGATATGTAAAATGTTACTGAAAAGATGATGCAAGAGCATCCTGGGTTTTTGGCAACCTGCAAACACACAAAAATAGTGCCAATTTTTGTTTTTGTTTTATTTAGTGTTATTATTATTCTTATTTTTAATTTGCTTTTTATCAACAAAAAGGGTCTAATATTTTGATTAGTGCATTCTCATATCTTGGAGCCAACATGCACAAATTCCTTGATTTATGTAGTAACAAGGGTTTAGTATTTTGACCACCGTTCAATCAATACTTATTGCAATAACAAGGGTTTAATATTTTGACTACTGTGCAATCAATATTTGTGGAGTGAGTATTGAATTTGTATGTTATAGATGGTATCTTCCTCTAAATTTCATCAACATCTTACGTAAAGTGTGACGGAAAACTTGGGAGTGTATTCCAAGCGCTCATATTTTTGCAAGTTGTCTTGACAAGTCATGGAGCTTGAGTATTTGGAAGTCAAGAGTGATTATTGTATATGAAAATATGGTATTAATTAAATAAAGTGATGGAAAACTTGGGAGTGTATTCCAAGGGCTCATATTTTTGCAAGTTGTCTTGACAAGTCACGGAGCTTGAGTATTTGGAAGTCAAGAGTGATCATTGTATATGAAAATATGGTATTAATTAAATAAATATTTGGGTTATTCCAAGAAATAGAACGATTTGGCAATTGAAAAATGATCATAGTTTAAATATTTGAGAGTTTGACATAATGACGACTTTCGACTTTCCATGGTTTGTGTTTTTTTGTGGTTGTAAGATACTCTCTTGGGGTACCTCAAATTCTTCCCTTAAAATTTCTAAGTTTTCAATGGCACATTTAGTCAAACAGTTTGAAGAGGTTTAGTTGTAGGTGATTTTCCTGAGTTTATTTGAAGGAACAAACATCATATCAACTAAACACTCATGAGAAGCTTCAGTCCAACAACATATTTTTTATTAAAACTCGGAAAATGCATAGAGTACACCAATAGTGATAAACACAAAGATATTCTTTAATCTGCGAGCTGATATATTTTTATAAAATGATAACAACAATAATATGAAGAACCTGGTTTATATAATCAATATGTGAGGACTTCTCCCATAGGTACAATGAGTAGTTTGGTTTCACTATGCACATAACACGTTCCCTTGACAACCCACGAACAAAGGTATCAACAACAACAAAACTCAATGACACGCATAGGTCTGATATGGCTGGTAACTCGACCCCTTTTAGTCTACTACAACTCACTGAAATGTTGCCTTTACTCTGATAACAAATGTCTTTCCCGCGTGTGCTTTAGCGAGTCAATCAATGCAAGCCAACATGCTTCCTTCCAACCCAAAACTCGACCAACTTGGAGAGTAAACCCACAAACAACAATGGAAGTCACCCTCAGTTGGAAACAAAAGGAAAACTTGACCCAACACCATGATAGTATCATGCTCCAATAATGAGAGATTCAACTCACTATGCAAAAATATTAGCGACGAAACTTCAGGACAACTCAACCTCTTCAAATGGGGCTCGACTAACAAGATGAAACACAAAATTTAGCCTCTAGCAATGGAAAATGACCCTTGAATTCATGGCAACATTTGTCTCTTTTAGAATGTGCTTTCAACTTGTAAAAGAGAATGATAAACTCAATTTTAGAAGATAAAATCAACTGATAACACATTTTACCTCCATTATTTTCTACAAATTTTCTTCTTACTGGTAGCACAATGGCGAAATTTGGATGATTCCGTTCGTGATTCTGCTCTAAACCAACCAGGGTGTATAGTTTCAACATCGAAGCTAGCAATGATGACTAGGGTTTTTCATACCCTAAACTCTTTTCCAAAAGCTCTCCAAAAATCCATTTTTTCTCAAATGAAAAATGATAGAATGAAGAGAGACTCTTCATTTTTCCCCTTTTATAACTTAGTGGTCACTTTTGCTAATGAAGAGAGACTTTTCACTTTTCGCCTTTCATAATTTAGTAACCACATTTTCCGCCATTTAACCTTTTTAATTTTACAATAATTTTAAGAATTTTGCATCTTGTAAATTGAAGGTGACTTTTCATTAGGTTAGGATATGACCCATTTTTCACCCCTTTAACATTCATAATGTTTTTCTTAGGCGAATCACGTTACATTAATTAAAATTTTCCTAGTATTAGCCTACAAGAACTTTATTAGGCTAGCGAAACCTCGTCTTATTCCTCTTAAGCGGTTGGGGACATTATAGTCCTCCCTGCCCAAGATTGTTTGCTTTTAAGCAAACTTAAGCTGTAGAGGTTTGAGCACTTGCTCACCCTCCCAAGTGGCACCTCAACAGGGAAATCCTTCCACTTCACTACGTATTCCTTCATGGTTCTATTTCTCAACTTCTGCTCCTTTGTCCCCAGAATCTCCTCCGGAACTAGAATTAGTTCTCCTTCCTCGTCCAAGGGTGGGAGCTTAGTAGAAGTGACTACATGCTGCCCCAAGGCCTTTTTGAGGCACAAAACATGAAAAACATTGTGAATTTTACATCCTTAAGGAAGCTCAAGCTCATAGGCCACTTCTCCGACTCATTTCATGATTCTACATGGCCCATAGAACCCGAGTTTCAGTTTTTATTCCCCCTTTGTTTTGAGTGATGACTGCCTGTGTGGTGGAGGACAAAGATATACCGTGTTGCCAACTTAAAAGCTTCGCTTGATCCCGTGCTTATTTGCATATACTTTTCGCTGCTTCTAAGCCATTTGTAAGTTGTCTTTGAGGACTTGTAGGATATCTTGGCTCTCTTTAATCCAATCTTTAACCAAACGGGCATGACTATCCCCAAATACACAATCTGCAAATGTTGGGGCATCATAGCCATATAGTGCTTTGAAGGGTGTCATACTAATAGACATGTGGAAAGTGGTGTTGTAGCAATACTCCCACAGATGCAACCACTTTACACATGCCTTATGTTAGCTAGATACATAGTTTCTAAGATAGCCCTCCAGCGTATTAACTATCTTAGTCTGGTCGTTAGTTTATGGTTGGTAACTAGTACTTGGTGTTAGTGTTGAATTTCCACGATCTTGGGTCTAGGTTAGAATCTTAAAATCTCTGATGCTACCAAACCAAGAATATCAACAAGAAGTACCTTGCACAACGGAAAATATAAAGTAATAAATCACATATGCACAAGTATACACAAATTCTAACAAAATATTGTACAATAATGTACAACCCAATCTTCGTTATATTAAACCAATTCTGAATAATACAACAGTCTATGGCATATAAGATACAATGACAAACATGTTGAACAAACTCTATGCAGTATCTTCTCCTGTCGGTCCTTCGCTTTTGCATTGCTCACTAGCTACCCCTTAGTCCTTCAAAGGAAAACACATCGAGACTCCAGGAAGGTTGCCATCTCACACTGTTGCAAGTCACTTCTGTTGCATGTATACGGGCTGAACCAATCTTCTCTCTAGGTTGACCAATTTTCGAGCTCCAATCTGCCAGGCTAGCAGTCACTTTTGTCCATCAAAGTGGTACTCATAAGGCTCCAAACTTCACCTAATCTTCAGCTATCTTCATCACTTCAAGACTGCTAGTCTAGGGCTACTTTGGGTAGCAAACACACTACCCTCCACCAGACCAATGGCACCCAATCCAATCATTGCAAGATCTGCTCCTCTGAAGGCTCTCGATCGCCAAATCAAGCCTCCAAATTGGCTCCCATAGGCTGCAAATGAAACCGATCCAAAACTAATCCAAAACTTGGATCCAACACTACAAGAATGTCTTCAAAAACATACTCTAGCCCATTATTTTGAGGTCTAATTTGGTTGTAGCAACCTAGGGCCCAGTTAGGGCACACCATAGTGCCTTAACCAACCTTCCTTTGCGCCCAAAACTGCTCCCAAGAGGTGCGGCTTCCCTTCCTTGAGGGGTCGAGGAGTGTTGCTCTAATTATGGGTTGTTCCAACCCTGAACTAACCCTCGGTCTGCCCTCAAATCCTTGCGGCATGCTACAACTGGCCTCCTCCAGGCTTGCGACAGCCTTACAAGGGTCTACCCACCCTTAAATGGCCCTCAAATCAGTCCTCAAGGCTACGGTCCTCTAGCAAGACAACTCGACCCTCCCTCTAGCACTCAGTCACCTTGAAATAGGCCTCAAACAACCCTCTTTCTCCCACACTAGTTTGCCTCCTTGCTACGACCCTAGAACAAAAAATGTTGTCTCCTCCAACGAGCTTCTCTCTTGTGTTGTGTTGCACAAAATGGATGAGTAATGCCTCCTCTCACCTCCTATATATACACATAGAGAGGGCTCCTCAAAACATCTAACAAGGGCTTGTACAACTGTCACATGCCTTCTTAACACCAAGCCAACCTAGACTCCTCATGTGCAAACCCATACACATACGTCTAAAAATCATAACTTCATTTCTAGAACTCTGATTTGAGTGATCTTAGAAGCGTTGGAATAATCACACCAAGCTCTATCACCTCAAATTTTCCCATGCTCAAATTCTTCATGGTTTTGGCTTAAGTCCTGATGGGTGAAAAACCCCAAGCTTGGGTTCCAAGCCCACAAGTGACTCTTGTGGCGCTTTGCCCTGCAAACCCCGGATCTTAGGGCTTGGAGTACCTCCTAAGCTACTAAAAAATCACGCTCCCTCTTAGCGAGAGATGTACTTCCAAGACTAGGAAGTAACTCATCATCATCATCATCATCATCACTACTCGCAACACCTGCCCAACTCTTGGCGCTCACAATTGCAACGATCCTTGTTCTGTGAACTATGCCTCTCTTGGAAGTGTCACTGTCACTGCTGGAAGCACCCTGCTTCTTCTTCTTTTCCTGTATCGCTTTCCAATCCTTCCATGGTTCCTTCTTGGTAGTTGTAGGAGCACTCTTGTTCCCCATTGACCACACGCTCTTCTTGGGTTGCAAAGTTTCCCTCTGACTCTGCAAGCTCCCTCTCAAACTTGACTCCTTCTAAGTCTCTGGAACCTGGACCTTCTTCTCGAGAACCTGTACCTGCTCTTTTGAAGCCTACACTTGGACTTGCTGCTCTGGAACCTGCTTCTCATGATCCATAGGCTTGCCCGTCAACCTTTATAGACCATGCTCTCTAACTCAAAGCACGATACCAGCGGAGCTAGAGCCTCTAGGCTTGAGTCTTGCCTTCTCATCCTAGAACAAGACCTCAAACCCCTTCTTCTCGATCATCAAGAGAGAAATCACACTATATCTGAGTCCTGGTACAAACAATACATCCTGGACCTGCATCACTCATCCTGTCTCCATCATGAATGGCACAACTCTCGATCCTCAGATCTCCTTTTGACTCTTGTTACCCAACGCCATGTGCAACTTCGAGTCCCATTTAACTAGAGTCTCAAAAACCTCTGTGACCTTGTCTTATGTTTCGTCGCACCACTGTCCACGTACCATCCATCGTCATCGATAGTACCCTGTGAGAAATGAGAGATCATAGCAAAGTCCTCCTCCAATCTCTTGGTGAGATCATCTATCTCAATAGAAGTGGCAACATTGACGACCTACTTTCCTTTCTTCTTCTTGTCATTGCCCTTCTTCTTCATCAGACATCTCGACGAAAAATGACCCATCTCACCACAATTGAAACACTCGACCTTACTCAAGTCCTTTTTCTGCTTACTCTTCATTAGTGTTGCAAGTGCCACGTCATGATTGAAAATTTTCTTCTTTGGATGAAGGTCCTTGTCTCGCAACTCTTCCTAAATGAAGTTGCCCCATAGCCTATTCTAGTCTGGCAATTTCTCTCTGGAAACAATCCCTTTGATGAAGGGTTTCCATTCCTCGGTGAACCCTTTCAAATCAATCCTCACCATATTTGAATCTAAAATAGTCACATCGACGACAACAAGCTCATCTTTGACCTGAGACAATCTCGTTAGATACGAAGTCACTCCTTCACCCTTTATCATCTTGGTGGACTTCAACTTATCCTCCAATACCAATACCCAGTTCTCGTTCTTATTCTGGAACAAATTCTGAAGAGCCATCCACATCTCATGTGCGGTGTTCTTCCCAGACAAATGAGGTATTAGGGAATCCTTCACACCATCAAGGATGATCAATCTCGCCCTTGTATCCAAATCCTCGTACACTTCTAGCTCCTTTGGGTCAGTTGGCTTCTTGATGGCTTTCTCGGCAAACTCCCAGATCCTGTTGACCTGCAAGACCAACTTGATCCTTTCCTTCCATGGACTATAGTTGGACAACCCCTCCAACCTGTCCTCATACTGGATACTAGCCTACAACTTCGACATTGTCACCTACAATGTGACCAACTCCCTCTTAAGTTGTACTTCGTTGTGCACAACTCTGATTCACTGACTTCCAAAGTAGCTCAGACACACTTTGATACCATGTTGAATTTCCACGATCTTGGGTCTAGGTTAGAATCTTAAAAAATCTGATGCTACCAAACCAAGAATCTCACCAAGAACTACTTTGCACAACAGAAATATAAAGAAGTAAATCACATATGCACAAGTATACACAATTTTTAACAAAATATTGTACAATAATGTACAACCCAATCTTCATTATATTAAACCAATTATGAATAATACAACAATCTATGGTATACAATATACAATGACAAACAAGCTGCATAGACTTTATGTCGTATCTTCTCCTGTCGATCCTTTACTTTCATACTGCTCACTAGCTGCCCCTTAGTCTTTCAAAGGAGAACACATCAAGACTCTAGGAGGGCTGCCACCTAACATTATTGCAAGTCACTTTTTCTGCATGTACACGAGATGAACCAATCTGATCTCTAGGCTAACCAATTCCCAAGCTCCAATCTTCCAGGCTAACTGTCAATTTTGTCCATCAAAGTGGTACTCATAAGGCTCCAAACTTCACCCAATCTTCAGCTATCTTCGTCACTTCAAGGCTGCTAGTCTAGGGATACTTTGGGTAGCCAACACACTGCCCTCCACCAAATCAATGGCACCCAATCCAATCACTGCAAGATTTGCTCCTATGAAGGGTCTCGATCACCAAATCAAGCCTCCAAATTGGCTCCCATAGGCTGCAAACAACACTGATCCAAGACTTGGATCCAACACCTACAAGAATGTCTTCAAAAACATACTCCAGCCCACTATTTTGAGGTCTGATTTGGTTGCAGCAACCTAGGTCTAGTTAGGGCACACCACTGTCCCTTAACCAACCTTCCTTTGTGCCCAAAATCGCTCCCAAGAGATGCGGCTGCCCTTCCTTGAGGGGCCAAGGAGTGCTGCTTCAATTCTGGGTTGTCCCATCCTTCAACTAACCCTCGACCTACCCTCAAATCCTTGCGGCATGCTACAGTTGGCCTCCTCTAGGCTTGTGACAACCTTACAAGGGTCTGCCCACCCTTAAATGGCCCTCAAAATAGTCCTCAAGGCTGCGGCCCTCTAGCAAGACAACTTGACCCTCTTTCTAGCACTTGGTCACCCTGAAATAGGCCTCAAAGAACCCTCTTTCTCCCATGCTGGTCTACATCCTTGCTATGCCCTAAAACATAAATGTTCTCTCCTCTATCATGCTTCTCTCTTGTGTTGTGTTGCATAAAATGGATGATAAAATGCCTCTATCTGACCTCCTATAAATACACATAGAGAGGGCTCCTCAAAATGTCTAACAAGGGATTTTACATCTGTCACATGCCTTCTTAACACCAAGCCGACCTAGACTCCTCATGTGAAAACCCATACATAGACTTCAAAAAACCATAACTTCATTTCTAGAGCTCCGATTTGAGTGATTTGCGAAGCATTGGAATCACCACACCAAGCTCTACCACCTCAAATTTTCCCATGCTCAAATTCTTCATGGTTTTAGACCAAATCCTGATAGGTGCAAAACCCCAAGCTTGGGTTCCAAGCCCACAAGTGACTCTTGTGGCGCTTTTCCCTCCAAACCCTGAACCCTAGGGCTTGGAGTACCTCCCAAGCTACTCAAAAATCAATAGTTAGGTCAGTCCCCACAAGTTTGAATAACTGTCGCCAGAAGTTGCCATAAATCTACTATCTCTATCACTCATGATGGTCTTCAACAATCCATAGAAGCAAAATACCTCCCTGAAGAACAACTTGACCATCTGTGCTACTGAATATTTAAATGGTATGGCAAAGTGCGTGAACTTCGTAAGTTGGTCCACCACTACATATACGCAGTCTCTACCCTATATTTGAGGTAACCTAGTGATAAAATCCATGGAAATGTTCTACCTTTATTCACTTAGGGATAGGGAGTGGTTGTAGCAACCTTGCTGAATGAGTATGTTCAACTTTGATTTGCTGGCAGACACTGCATTCCTTCACAAACCTCAACACATCCATCTTGAGGCCCTTCCAAGTGAACCTCTATTTGATTTTCCTGTAGGGTTTTAAGTTTGCTGAGAGTCCTGCCAAAGGTGAGCTATGAGCTGCCTGCATAATCTTCTTCTCGAGCTATGATTTTGGTACTAGATAGATCCATTCTTGTAGTAAATGATGTCGTCCATGACCCGATATCTATCATGTTGAATCAATCCTTCCAGAATCTCACAAGCAAATTTGTTTTTGGAATACTCTCCAAGCAACATTGACTTCCAATCATTTGTCATCTCCATGAGTGAGAGAGTGTGTGGCATCCTCGAAAGGGCATCCACTACTGCATTGTTTTCCCCTTGACATACTCAATCTCAAATTCATTGGCCTATAATTCGTTGATCCACTTTTGTTGTCTCTCACTCAACTACTTCTGCTCCATGACGAACCTCCGACTATTATGTTCTATCTTGTCTCTGACCCTGTTCCCAACTAAATATTTCCTAAACTTGGCCAATGTCGGCATAATGGACAACATTTCCTCATCATCAATTGAATAATTTCGTTCATATTCTCTAAATTTGCAGCTCTCAAACACTATGGGGTGATGATTTTACGTCAAAACTGCTCCTATTCCCATCCTCAAAGCATCACATTGCAACAAAAATGGCCGAGTAAAATCTTGCAATGCTAGCACATGACATGAGCTCATCATTTGCTTCATCTTTTCAAAGTTTTCTTGTGCTTCATCGGGTCAACTGAAAGCCCCTTTTTTGGTGAGGTTCGTTAAAGGTGTTGTTAGATGTGATAATCCCTTAACAAAATTCCTATATTATGTGTAAAGATTGAGGAAGCTCTTCATCTTAGTCACATTTTTCGAGGTAGGCCACTTAATAATAACCTTGATTTTCTCCTAGTGCACTTGCACCCCATTCCCTCCAATCACATGCAATAAGTAGAACATCTATGTTATCCCCAACTCACACTTGGATTGTTTTGCATAAAATTCCCATTCCTCCAGAATCTCCACTACCTCATCCAAGTGTTCAAGATGTTCCTCCCAAGTCTAGCTGTAGATAAGTATGTCATTAAATAATATTAGAAATTACTTCTATAGCTGTTTATTGAATACATGGTTCATGCATGATTAAAATGTTGTTGGTGTGTTGGTTAACCCAAATGACATAACCAAAAACTCGTAGTGCCCATTGAAGGTAGTGCTTCAAGGTGTCCTGCTCCCGAACTCAGATATGGTGGTAGCCTGAACGAAGACCTATCTTCAAAAAATATTTGGTTTCCCTCAGATCGTCCATCAATTCGTCTATCTTGGGGATGGGATACCGTCTTTTGATTTTCCTCTTGTTAAGAACCCGATAATCAATACACATCTGCAAGGTGTTGTCCTTCTTAGCCATCACCATTAAAGAAGAGAAATGACTAGAAGTTGGCTGAACATGACCCAACCTCAACAACTCCTAAATTGCCTTCTCAATCTCATATTTGTAAACCTTGGGATATCAGTAGGGGCTGGTGATGACAACTTGTACTCCCTCCAATTCTATAACATGTCTAAAACCTCTGTCTGGTGGTCTACTTGGAGGAATGTCAGAAAACACTTTCCGGTGTTTACGAAGCAATAGATGAATGTTGTTTGGATGTTGTCGAGGCTGTTTCGACTATATGTTGTCTATCATGAAACACTTGAATTCCCACTCAATGTCACCCCGCCACAATATTGCTTCCATGCTGTTAGATGATACTGTCTTCTGTGGATATTGTTTCATGGCTCTCAAAACTACCTTCCCGTTGTACACTAGATCTGTAAACTCCATCTCCATGTTTCGTTGATTTTAGTATACATCTCAATGTAATAGAACGACTGAACTCCTAGCACCACATTAGTGTTTGGTAGATCCACAATGAAGAAATCATTTATCACTGTATAATTCCTCATCGTTAGCTCCAGCTTGGGGACATATCTATTGTAGTCCATCTGATGGCCTCCTAGTATGGCTTGTGTGAAGCCATCAAATTCCTATGTCGAAATATCTCCGTGATCAAACATGGCTACATCTATGAAGTTATGGGAAGCCCCACCATCAATCAATACTATCACCTTGTGCCTTGCCAGAACCAGGTCCACATAATGTTACGTTGGGTTTGAGAGTTATTTTATATTAAATAAGGAAAGGGTCTTTTGCCGAGATATTTTGAATTTGTGTTTGTGGAGTTTTGTTTTCACACACAACTTTGGAAAGTAAAAGCAAGTGTAACAAGTAAAGGAAGGGCCACCATACAAAAGGGAGAATTCTGGGAGATGATGAAATGATGATATGCTTAGTCCAACACAAGGAAAGAATGCCAACAACATCAAATGAGCAGGAAGAAATAAATATTTTTCTATCTAATTGTTTGGATGGGTTTGAATTTGTAGGTACTGAGTACCATGGACTTGAACAATGTGCCAATGATTATGAAGAATGTAGAACCTCAAGAGGAACTAAGCTATGATGACGAGGAAAAGCAAGAGGAATTTGATTCAGAAGGTGGACAACCTCAAGGAATTGTTACAAAAGGAGGTGCAAATTTATCTCATGAAGATAGTGTGGATGAAGGCCATGATGAGGCTTAGACTAACATTCTCTAAGTTAGTGAGAGGAAGATTTACCTCAAAGGGATAATTCACTGGTTATGTCTTCTCTTATTTTGTGTTTTTTGGATTATTTTTGAAAGGATTTTGTCGTGGGTTGAAGACCAATGGAAATTGGGAAAAGAGAAGAAATTGTGTGTTTTGCAGATTTATGTAGGAAGAGTTGGTGAGAAGCACTCATCACAATGTGTTTTGGTTGATCAAATTAAATCCAAAGGAGCCCAAGAACAAGAAGACAACCGAGAGTTTGTTGTTAACGAGGAGACACCACCGTGTCAGACAAGCAAGGAGAGACAAATAATGGACCATGAGAACAATTATGAAGCGGGGTACATAGAAGTACCTCAAGGAAAAGAAGACTAATGCAAAGATGAGAAGATTTAAGTGGAGCAAGTTGTGGTTCTATGGAGAAATGACAAGAATGTCATCTAGGAAGTTCCAGGAGATAGCGAAACGGTTCAAGCAAAAACTCATTTTCCTAATGAGATAAAGATCCATACACACAACCAAATTCCAAGACATAGAAATTTTTTCCATAACGTGTTTGTTGTATGTGCAGGTGTGATCAGAATTCAGAATCATGGGAATAACAACATTCAACCTTTTGTAAAGCTAGCAAAGAATCTAACATGGAAACCATATATTGTGAAGATAAATGAAGAAAAGTGGGAGACGACTCTTTCAATTCCTGTACAAAACATTGTTGAGGAAGAGGACTGTAGAAAATGTGAAGCTGTAGTATGAAAACAAATTTTGTACCAGGAGTAAAACTGAGCAGACCATTCAAAAAAGAAAGAAGAAGATTGCTAAAATCATAATTGACGATGTAGAGGAGGGACAACAAGTGTTGTCAAGAGAAGAAAATGGGAAGGAGCATGGCGATTTAATTCATTTGCAAACAAGAAATAAGGAACATAATTTTATTTTAGAAGAGAGCCAATAGTTTTCCATGGTGTTTTGTTGAAGGAAACAATAAGGAGGAGTTTTGCTAGTATAGGTACATTCAATATAAGGAGGTGGAGAATGAAATACTACAACCTTGGGAGATGTTCACGGGGACGATTGAGAGCCATAATTTACCAACGAGGAAGAAAAAATATGTAGCAGCAAGATGGAAGATTGGATGTTATGCAACCAACTCACAAAATAGAAGAAAGAGATAGATCAACGACTTCAAAAGAAACCTCTTCGAGGGGGCAACCTTCTTTACATTACACAAAAGAACAATTCTTGGATGTTACAAATGACAATACCTGATTTTTATATATAGGAGACTAAAGGGTCACAATATAATCATAGCCGACATAACAATAATAATTTAAAGGCACAACAATAACAGCAGTTGACTTCTATGGGGTACAATAATAACAGTATGGGGACAACATGGGCACAAGAATAACAATAAGGGGCTAAAATGACAATAATAATAAGACAATACACTAATATTATAAGGACCTAACATGCTCCTCTCCTTCAAAAAAGTGTTGTCCTCACCGCTTGAGTAGTTCTGGATACTTTTGTATAAAATTCTCATCCTCCCATCTGAAATCTTCAGCGGGTAAGTTCTTCCACTTGATGAGATACTCTGAAATTGATTGATTTCATAGCTGTCGAGTTCTTGTTTCTATGACTTCTTCAGGTTCTAATATGATTTTTCCTTCCTCGTCAAGTTCTGGAAATATTGTTTGAACTAGAAGCTTTCCACCTATAACCTTCTTTAAGAATGAAACATGGAAAACTAGGTGCACTCGGGAAGATGCAGGAAGTTCCAATTTGTATGCCATAATACCAATCTTTTGCAGCACATTGTACGGACCATAATAATTTGATGATAATTTATTATCCTTCTTAGCTTGCTTGAGGGACATTTGTTTGTATGGTTATAGTCATAGAAATACCCAGTTACCTACATCAAAACTTCTTTCGCTGCGATGTTGATATGCTTGTTGTTTCATTCTATTCAGCGCCAAAGTGAGATTATCCTTTAAGAGTTGGAGAACTTTTTGTTGATGCTGGATGTGATCTTCCACTACTTGAACCTTAGAATTTTCTCTTAAATATGATGTGATAGACGGTGGATGATATCCATAAAGTGCCATAAATGGGGCCATTTTTGCTGCAGTATGGAAGGAAGTGTTATACCACCATTCAACCAGAGGTAACCATTTGACCCATTGTGTCTATTTATCAGATACAAAGAAACAAAGATATCCTTCCAAACATTTGTTCACTATCTTAGTTTGCCTATCAGATTGCGGATGATAAGATGAGCTATGAGCTAACTGAGTACCCAGATAAGAAAATAATTTTGTCCAAAAATTTCTAGTGAAAATAAGATCTTTGTCGCTTACAATAATCTTTGGGTTTCCATGTAGCTTTTGAATTGTTTCCATAAATGCAGTAGCAACTGTACTGGCTTTAAATGGATGAGATAATGCACAAAAGTGTGCATACTTGGTAAGTATATCAACTACCACCATGATGACACTCTTTCCTTCGGACTTGGGTAAACCTGTGATAAAATCCATTGAAACCTCCTCCCAACATTGACTTGGAATGGATAAAGGTTGTAATAGACCCAGGGTCTTAATTGTGTCAACTTTATTTTGTTGGCAAACCAAACATTCCGCCACAAAATTTTGAATATCAGATTTAAGGCCATCCCAAAAAAATTCCTTCTTGACCCTGTGGTAAATTTTTAAAAATCCTGAATGCCCTCCTAAGTGAGAGGTGTGCAATTCCAGAAGAATCTTTTGTTTGAGTTGGGAATTCTTATAGAGGTATAAGCAATCTTTGTACCATAAAGAATCATTTTTTACAGCTAAATGTATCAGATGTACTGGGATCTTGCTGCAACTTTTGAATGAGTGCCAACACTTATTTGTCATTCTTCCATTCGTCCCTTGCTTCTTTTATCCAATCTGGTTGGATAATAGAAATGGCACAAAGAAATGCTTCCACATCCTCATCCTTTCTTGAGAGTGCATTTGCAACAACATTTTGCTTCCATTTTTTGTAGATGATTTCAAAGTCATAACCCAACATCTTTGTGACCCATTTTTTCTTCTCTTTTGAAGATAATCTTTGTTCCAAAAAGTATTTAAGACTGTCATGATTTGTTTTTACCTTGAATTGTCTTCCCATAACGTCGCAATTTATTAAGTGCATGTAGTATTGCCAACATTTCATTCTCATAAATAGCATTGTGTAATTTTTTTTTTTTGATAGGACGAATTTCGAAAGAAATGGGTCTTTCTTCTTGCATTAAAGCAACACCATTTCCATTTCTTGAGGCATCACATTCCACAATAAAGGTTTTTGTGAAGTCTGGCATAGCTAAGACCGGTGCTTGACACATTGCCTCTTTAAGATGTTCAAAGGCCTTCATTGCTTTTGGAGTCCGAGAAAATGCATATTTCTTCAGTAATGTTGTTAGAGGTGCTTCTATTATCCCATAATTCTTAACAAACTTGCGATAATACCCTGTCAACCCGAGATATGCTCGCAGATTCTTTATGGTTGTGGGGATTTTCCATCCTTAATGGATTTAATTTTTCTAGGGTATACCTTAACACCTTAAT
Source organism: Pinus tabuliformis (assembly GCA_031772625.1). Taxonomy (NCBI): domain Eukaryota; kingdom Viridiplantae; phylum Streptophyta; class Pinopsida; order Pinales; family Pinaceae; genus Pinus; species Pinus tabuliformis. The sequence goes on from CM062819.1 coordinate 1,621,193,626, forward strand.
GAGATATAATATGACCCAAATATTCCACCTCTTGTACTCCAAAGAAACATTTGGAGGTTTTTTCATATAATTGATTCTCCTCCAATAGTTTGAGCACTTTGTCAACATGTTGAACATGATCCTCCCAAGACTTACTGTAGATTAGTATATCATCAAAAACTACTAACACAAATTTTATAAGGAAGGGTTTGAAAATGAAATTCATCAAACCTTGAAATGTAGAAGGTGCATTGGTAAGGCCAAAAGGAATGACCAAAAATTCATAATGACCCTCATGAGTTCTAAATGTTGTTTTCAGAATGTCTCCAGTCTTCATTATTATTTGATGATATCCTGAAAGAAGGTCCAACTTGGTGAAGTAATTTGCTCCATGCAATTCATCCAATAATTTATCAATGGCAGGAATGGTAAATTTATCTTTAATAATGAGCTTGTTGAGCTCCCTATAATCTGGACACATGCGCCATGATCCATCCTTCTTGTGCACCAATACTACCTTTGACTAGGTTGAATTATACTAGCCTTTAGCATTTCTGCAACCATACTTTCAATTTCACTCTTTTGGGCATAGGGATATCTGTAAGGCCTGATGTTTGGAGGAAGACTTCATGGAATCAAATGAAAAGAATGATCATGATCACGAATAGGTGGGAGGCCTTTGGGAGTCTCAAATACCTTGGATTGATTGTCCAATAATTTTTGGAGTTTTGGAGAATAGATGATTTTGGGCGTGGGAACCTCTAGAAAACATAATTGTGCAATTACGCCCCGTTGTTCTTTCTTTAGAAGTTTTGTCATTTTGTTAGAGCTGATTATCTTTCCCGGTTTCCTTGCGATACCCCTTAATTCAACTTCCTTTCCGTCCGATTTTTTTCTAGAAAAGTTGTTGAAAATTAAAAGCTACCGTACCCAAAGATTGTAGCCATTGTACTCCTAGTACGACATCAGTACCACCCATAGGAATGGAAAACATTGGACTATTCAACACATATTCTCCCATGGATAGCTTGTTATTATGGCACTTTCCAGAGCAATTTATGGTTCCTCCATTTTCAACCATCACTTGACACTTTGGTGATGGATATAGGAAGCAATTCAATTCCTTGGCTATCTTACAATGAATAAAATTATGGGTATTGCCCGAATCAATCAACACTATTACCTTTTTCTTCTTGATATGTCCTTCTATCTTGATAGTTCGAGGAGTGGTAATTATGGCCAATGCACTACAATATATGGTTGGGTCCATTTCTTCTTTCTCTAGGGTTTGTTCCTGGTGTGTATCCTCTTCTTTTGATGTTTCTTATTCATTTTCTTCCTCCTCTTCACAATCTATGTAAAATAATTTATTCTTAGCACACTTATGACTTTTAGCGTATTTGCTATCACAACTGTAACAAATCCCTTTTGCTCCTTTTTGTTCCAATTTTTGTGGTGTCAAACTTGTAGGTTGTGGAAGGTTAGAGACAACAACACTTCCATCTTTATAGTTGTGAGTGGTAGGCTTCCTTGTTGCCATAATTTTGTTTTCAATTTTTCTTGCCAACCTGAATGACTTCTCCAATGAATTAGATTCCTAAAGGCGAATCTCATGTTGGATGTTATCCTTTAATGTCCCTATGAACACATCAATCCTATGCTCCTTTTGAATATCTTTTACCCTTATATTCAATTTTTGGAAGTCCTCAATGTGATCCATCATTGAACCCTTTTGTTTGAGATTTATCAATTGGCTAAAAAAGGTGTTGCTTTTTGTATCCTCATAATGTGATATCATTTCTTCCGTAAAAATTTCCCAAGTGACAATTTTTTTACGAGAGCAAAGCCGTTGATACCATACAAACTGATTGGGTTCCAAATATAAAGTTGCAATGCGTACCTTTTGTGTGTGTTGCACATTATGGAGATGGAAATATTGCTCCATTAGTAGTATCCATGTTACGGGATATTTGCCATCAAACTTACTCATCTCAATCTTTGGAACATGGTGAGTCTTCAATCCAATGTTAGAATCTAAGAAATCATGACTAACATTTATTTTGTTCTCACCATGAGTTTCCTTTACTACCCTTTCGCCACTAGTAAGCATTTCTTGTAACAACTTTGTCAAATCTATCTTCAAATCTTCCATGTTGCCTTTAAGATTTTGTTCTATACCATCCATCTTAGCTTCCATGCCATCCATGTTAGCTTCTATTCCATTGTTTAAACCATCCATCTTAGCTTGAATTACTTTTTGTGAGAGCGGAATTTGTTCCACTTGGTCTCTTAATTTTGATATATCATGTTGCATTTCTTCCTCTTCTTCATGTATCATAGTAGAGATTTCATATTTCTTACTAGGTGTTTCCATTTTCTTTCTTTGGGTCATCAATGCATGATAATTATGCTTCAAAATGCCCTTTGAATTACTTGAAACTACTTTCTCAAACAAAACTTATGCAAATTTAAAAAGAAACTACACTTTTTTTTTAGTATGAGCTCTATCTTGAAACGACTATAACTGTGTAATTTTGGATCTCCAAGTTCTAAAATTTTGGCTTATGATATCCCTCAGAGTTCTCTTTCCAACCCCACAAGTATGATTGCAATTGGATTTTCCAAGAAATAGTTATGTCCAATCTACCGCGATGACCTAATTATAGACTGGTTTAGTAGAGTGAACTTGTACGACGTGCCACATGTCACTGTTTCAACCTTCGGCTCTGAAAAATATACCAAATAAACTAACTTCCGTCCTCTTTCTGTTACTTGTTTCGAAATTTGAATCTGATGCTCAGAGAGAAAGTTATGAATATTTTCCCAAGGTGAACTGTTTGAGATCGAATTTCGTAGCCTGCATAAACCCTAACTTCCTTTCCTCATATCTCCGAAAATATAGCTTGACAAGATCTTAAATTCGGTCACAAGGTTCATCACGATTTTTGCTCAAATGGGTTTTAATTTTAGCTTCCGAAGCCAAGGTGAACTGTTTGAGATCGAATTTCGTAGCCTGCATAAACCCTAACTTCCTTTGCTCATATCTCCGAAAATATAGCTTGACAAGATCTTAAATTCGGTCACAAGGTTCATCACGATTTTTGCTCAAATGGGTTTTAATTTTAGCTTCTGAAGCTTTGTAGAAATTGTTTTATAGATAAATGTCCACGATGATCGGTTTGACGCAGCGAAACCCTAAAATCCAAAGCACTGATACCAATTGTTATGCAACCAGCTCACAAAATAGAAGAAAGAGATAGATCAACGACTTCAAAAGTAGCCTCTTTGAGGGGGAAACTTCCTTTACATTACACAAATGAAAAATTATTGGATGATACAAATGACAAGACCTCCTTTCTATATATAAGAGTTTAAGGGGTCACACTATAATCAGAGCCGACATAACAATAATAATGTAATGGTACAACAATAACAATAGTGGAATTCTATGGGGCACAATAATAGCAATATGGGGACAACATGGGCACAAGAATAACAATAAGGGGCTACAATGAAAATAATAATAAGGGAATACACTAGTATTATAGGGACCTAACATTGGACATGATGGTTGAGGAACAAATGATGTTGATAAAGGGAGTACCTAAGGTATGGTATAATGGCAAGAAAAGGATGATCAATTTCAACACTTTACTGACTGGGGGTAACTACATGATTAGTCTAGAAAAGGTGAAGCAACTAGAAAGTAGAATTTGGGGTCGAGGAAGGAAGAGTACAACCAACATCAAGATGACTGTGCAAGATTGCCTCAACAAAGCTAGTGATGCAATGCAAAATCAAGTATAGGATCTTGGCAGATTGAAGTCAGGGCTGGAGAAATAACATGATCATATATTTGGGCAACAACAACACTTTCTTTGGGATCCTGGAGGTTTTTTGCAGATATTTGACCAGGAGGTCAAACTTTTTTCCACCTTGGGAGTTTGATGCAAGAGCATGAGCCTAGGAAGACACCATTTTGTTTAAGACCAATTTATTTAAGACCCAAAGGGTCATTTAAATTATGAAGGGGATCTTATTTTTCACGTTTTTATTTTGTATAAATTGGAAAATAGGAGAATTTGATGTAAGGCAAGGTGTCTAAGTTCTAAACTACTTGGCTCTTAGGTGAGATTATGTAAAAATAACAAGTGTTAGATAAGTTGTTAAGTAGATTTAGAATGCTGGGAAGTTGTCCAAATAATCTTTGTTTGTAAAGATATTTCTTTGAGCAGCCTTATTGTACATAAATAAGTGTGTACAATAGTCTTAGAGGAGTTAGAGTTAAGGAGGCAAAGCGAAGGAGAGAGGCTTGAGAGTGAGAGAGGAGAAATGAGCAAAGCAATTCCAAATATATCTGGGCAGTGAGTCCAGTGTAAGTCCTCTGTAATTGTTTGCTACTAGATATAAATTCGTTATTCTCTGAATGATTGGTTCCCTATCGAAGTATGAATTGATGCTTGTGTCGGTTCATCAAATATACTTGTGGTAAAGGATTAATGTCGTTTTGTGCAATATTGTAGCCTCTGCGTCTAATCCTTGATAAGGAGGAGATGGTAATTGGCCTTAGTGGCATTGACCGAATTTGTTGATTGCAGGGAAAAGAAAGAAAGAAAGGAAATTATTTTAACGTCGACGAGGCTAAATATATCCTATGGGACAAATTACTTCTTCATCTTCTTGATGTAATAGACCTTTTTTCTGTGAAACCTCATAATAAATGCTCCCAACTTCTTGACAAATCCCTTGCTAAATAGATTATCCCAAGACCTAGATGCCAACATATCTGCACAACTTTCCCTGTTGCCTTTGAAGGCCGCACATTCTAAACTAAAATTCTTTTCTGTTTCCACTTTTCCTGAAGAACAAAAAATGCATACGCTTTCCTCCCACACTTCTTTTGGCTTTTTCTAGCACCTTGTTTTACAACGGAGTTGATGAGAATTAGTCTTTAACTGAGCAATAAGAATTTTGGCTCTCCAAGAGATATTGGCCTCTATGTATGCTTTTGGTTGATGACTATGAGTGGGATTAAACACTTCAATATAGTAGTTTTTTTTCCTTCCTAGCTCCTTATCCCAAGTACACTTGTGGAACTTATCCATAACAAAAACCTTTATCTCTTTGTTGTTTATGGGACACATGTTTAAGCAAATACCCCATTTACTAAACCATTTGTTATTTTGTTGGATCCAAGTCTTTTTTCTATTGCACAATATGTCATTAAAGACAACCTTAGGTCATCTACCCTCTTCCATTTGCTCAATTTTTTTTAAATACCTTATGACTCACACTATAGCAATTGCTTCAATAGGTGCAACCCCTATTTCACTTAACAATATAGCATAAGGAACTGCGCTTTTAATCTTGAATTTGTTTGTAATCAAACACTTCTGAATTTTCTCAATTTGTTTCCACTGCATGTTGGATGTGCTACTGGCCCATAGTTCACAACCATAGAGAATCACCAGAATCACTAGAAGCCCAAAAAGAGTTTGAGTGATCTTCTAGTCCCATAACTCTGCCTCTCTACACCTATTTTGAAAAGATAAAATACTTTCCAACCCCCTAAAGTTCTTTTCTTTCTACAACCATCCCAACTTAGATTTTTGTTGAAGTCAATTCCGAGGTATCTGTAATCCGTAACTTCTTCCAGAACATTGTCTTCAAAGTAGAACTTACACTAGTTATGTTTTATTTTTTAGAGAAAACGACTACTTTCGTTTTGCTGATATTGACTTGCATCCCCACACTTCTAAAAAAATTCTCAAGGGATCGTAAGTGCTCTTGCAAACCAAGAGCCAATTTAGTGATCAGAATAAGGTCATCTGCATACAAAATAAGCCTTATAACAAACTTGCCCAAATAGATAACATCACCCCCTTGCGAATTTAACCACTCCTCAAGCTTGTCGATATATAATAAAAAAAGGCTAGGAGACAGTGGGAAACCTTGCTTGACCCCGATATCGCTTCTAAAACTTTCAAAAATTCCTGGTGAAGTTCTAATTTTGACTTTCACCTCTTCATACAACCTATGCAAAACTGATCTCAAATGTTTAGGAACCCCAAGTTCCTCCATTGTGTGCCAAAACTTATTGCTGGGAACCGTGTCAAATTCTTATATGAAATCAATAAAGCAACAAAACACTTCTTCCTTTTTCTCCCAAACCTTTTCGATGATGTTCCTTATAGTTATACAATAATCAACTGTGGAATGTTTAGGTCTAAAACCTACTTTCCCTTTAGCACGCTTATCTCTTTCTTCTGCTCACTTGCTAATTTTAGTTTCTAGCATGCTTCCAAATAGCTTTGCAAACAAAGGGTTTATCATTATGGTCCTATAATTGGAGGGATTATTGACATCACTGCTCTTGAAAAGAGGTATTTCCAAACTAGCTGTCCAATCTGTGGGCAGTACTTGTTGTACAATGTTGTTGAATCTTTTTGTAATGTGAGGTGCAAGAATATTTGAGCCCCACTTTAGATATTTTTCTTGGAGTTCAACTAAATCTTTTGCTTTTCCAACACCCTACTTCTTGATACCCATCTCTACCTCTTGCACTTTGAAGAGTTCAGTATCAATGTTGACCAAGGGGGGAAGGTCAACCTTGGGATCCTGCTCATAGAGTTGTCTTGCATAGTCAAGCCATTTAGAAGCTGTAATACTATTTCCAGTTTTTATCTTTCTCGGTTGGATCTCCTTCTAAAATAATTTGGGATTATTTTTCCCAAGGAAAATTAGTTCTTCCCTCCTTGAAACTATAAAATCAACCTTTTTCTTGCTTAATAACTGCTTGTAAGCTTTGAGCTTTATGTTATCCTTGTTTGACGCTTTCCACATTCTCCTACCTTTTTTCATTCCTTGTCAAACTAAGCATTATTAACCAGAAAGAAATTTGTTTCATACTTCTTAATTTTTTTCACTCTACAAGTGCGCATTGAATTAAATGTGTTAATTCATGACTATGAAGGCTGTGAATTGTGATTTTCTCCTTCTTGAAGAGCCTCTCTAGCGTCATTTTGAAGGTATTACCGTTTTCTGGAGTCAAAAGAATTCTGCCCTTTGGGAGATTTTTTTGGACGTGTTGAATGTTTTATTCTAATTGTTTATTTCCAATCCAAGAGAAAATTAATAAATTGGCTTGTGATCTAATTTTAAGTCCCAAATCTGATCTCCAATCAAAACTTCCTCCATTTTCTCATACAAACCATGCGAGAAAATTACATAATCTACTACACTTGCTCGATTGTAAATATTGCAAGTGAAATTACTGGACTTTGCCCATCTAGTCAAGCCATTACAAATGACTAAATCAAAGGCCCCACATAGAGTAAGCAATTGTTCACCAAAGAGATTGCAACCCTTATCCTCTGAAATTCTTTCCCACTGATGATTACTCTCTTCCGTAAGCCAAATAGGGTCGCAGTCTTCTTTACAACAAAGAATGCTAGCTTGCTCACTTGCAATCCTAGCATTGAAATCACCCACTATAAGGACTTCACCTAGCTGAGAATATGTTGCAAAATCTACTTCTGAGGCTACAAAGGGATCTTTGTGGTCAAGCCCTCTACCTTTGTAGATTTTTAAAACTTGTGACTCAAAATAACATGCTGCAATTCTGATGTGGTTTCCATTTTCTGATATTTTAAACCAAATTAATTGTTTATTTGAGTCTTCTCTTTCTAACTGAATGAGGCGACCTTTCTCCCTCACTAAAACCATGATATCCTTGTGCCCTTTTCCATTTCCTATTTCTTTTTTCCACACTGCCATCTTCTAGTATCCTTCAGACAGAGGTGTCTTGCACCCTTCATGCTCATGTGTTTCTATGAGGCAAATTATGTCTCTATATTCGACAATAGGCCCTAACCCAGGTCCTCGTCTCCATGGGTAACCTATGTAGTTCAAACAAACTAATCTTAATGAAATCTGGGTATGATTTGATTGCTATTTATTTTGACATGCAAGACTCACATTTGAGTCTTTTTCCCTGCTTTCACATACTGACGTTGCTTCCTGATTTCCTATTGAAGGGTTTTTCGCCTCTTCTTTATTACCATCTTGCTGCTATGTTTTGGAAGGAGGTGTAGAAATTTTGAATAAAAAACACTTATTCACAGAGATTATCCCGATTATACATTATTGCGGAATACATGCACAATACATAATCTCCTCTACATTGATCATCAATTTAGCAGCATTAAAAACAATGAAACATCAATAGCATGCACACATTAACATAGTATGTAACCTGGGGAAAGATTACAGCTGAAAACCCCACACTATCTGTATATTAATGATTGAGAACATGTAACAATACACAGTACAATACTCCTCTCAAGTATCCAGCACTACCTCCACCTGTTACACACAAAACTAGCTCAGATCCGAACAAGTCACAGGTTCAAATCTCCTTCGCTGCTTTGCCTGCCTCTATTGCACAATACCAAGTGAAAATCACCCACACTGAAAGTCACATGAGCACAGGCTATTTCACTGGGCATATACTGCACAATCCTCATGGGCATACTCAATCCATTGATTGTGCAAGATCTCATGCACAACTATAGTCACAACTGATAGCAATCTAAACCTCTAACACCTGTCTCCACTGAACTGTACATGCACTAAGTTAATTGATGTATTCTTCAGTTGCATTATGAGTTAATAAGTAGTGAATTAATTTAATCAATTAATTCACATCACTCATCACTAGTCTATTTGCAGTTAGACTAATTACAACTAGTTTAACAAAGTCAAACCGAACACAACTCCATCAATTTTACATCCAACTCCACAGAACTCACATGCATGAGTTCTAACTGAAGTCCTCCATGCAATAGCTCAACTGACCCACAAAGAAAGCATATTTCCTTCTGACAGCTGCATGTGCCACATCTATAGCTCAAACTGAAGTGGTCCAAGAGGATAAGATAATGTTTATAGTCTAAATATTAATATGAGATAATAATATTTGACTTTTCTATTTTTAGTTTGGCAGTCTAAAAATAGACTTTGATCACTCCGCTGTGAACCAGAAATAGAAGTCCATCTATTTTTCCCAACATGACCAATCATCCATAAACAACATCCTGCAACTCATAGACCATGATCCATATGTCTAAAAATAGACTTTGCGCCAAAAATACCCTGCGGGCCCACTTAGTGAAGGCGACTTTTTTCCACTAAGCTCCATCATCTTGTTGCATTCTCAACAGGAAGTCCAAATTGCACTATCACAAATTTACCTTTATAAATCCATGCTCTCTTGCTTTCATCTCTTTCTGCCCCAACCTTTAACATTTCCTCCCTCCTTTCCTCCTATTGTCTTACAGTTAAATCTTCTTCTAGAAAAAAATGAGAACCCCTCAAAAGATGCTTCTTGCCTAGAATGATATATTTATCACGCAAGCTAGGCATGATGACTTTTATGGGCCTGTCTCTCTCATCGTTAAACTTACCCACCCTCCATGCTTCAAATGTTATATACCTAGGGGGGATAATATGGGGTACCAAGGGAGGTACCCAAGGTAATAATATAATAATGGGATGGGCCATAGTAATAAATAAGGTGGTTAACCCATATCATGTAAGGGACCACAAGTAGTTAGTAATAATGTAATGGGCCCATGGTATTAGTCGATGGTATGAGGGAACCATGGTATTGTATGTATGAGGCCTATATAAAGGCTAGAGACTCCACATGAAGGAATTGTCAAGGAATAATGTCAAGGATTATTGTATGAACAAGCATATGGCATATCAACTTGTATTTCAACAAACATCAACAAACATCAAATATTTTTCCTTGCCATATCAACTTGTATTTCAAGAAGTCTCTTGCAAGGTCAAGAGTACATTCATTTTTCCCATAGTCTTTCACCCCTTTAATAATTATGTTTTCTGCTCTATTTTGTCTTTCCTTGCCTTCTCTATCCTGCATGTTGTCAACCCAAATGTTTGTTTCTCCTTCCTTATTAGCAAAATTGCTAATAACTTTAACCCAAGTTATGGAAACTTTGGTGGAATATCCTTTCCTTTATTTTCTTTCTTTCTCTTCATGGTTGTCTATTTAGGCAATCGTTTTCCCTTTATCCCGGGATGTTTTCATATTCACCACCTCTGTACTTTCCACTACAGATTTCTTTATGTTTTCCACATTTGCCTTCATGCGTTTCCATTCTGTCTTCCCTATCAGTGGATCTTCCTGTAGCAATGCCACTTGTTCTATCAAAAATTTATTTATTTTTGCTAAATCCTTGTTCTTAGCTATTATTATATGAATTTTATGATCTATTTCCTGGTCTTTAGCTTCTAAAACCTCCAACCTTTGTTTTTCATTTAATAATTATTTCACATAAAGATCAAATGACTAGGTGAGAGGCGTGGACGTGGGACTATAGAAGGAAGAATCATAAATGACTTTTACTTTGGACTTCTTGTTGCCACATGCTTGTAGAGGGGACTTGTTTGAGTGCTTATTGCGAATGGCCCGAGTACTTTCCCTTTGAGATTGTTTTTTCCTTGTCTGCTCCCATTTTAGACATGCTAGTCATCATTTTAAAATGCTCTAATATTGTTTGGCATTGACCCAAACCCACTTCCAAACCACGTAAACAATATGTGTTCTTGTTTTGTATTTGTTTCAGTTTTCCATTCAGTTATTTTGCTTCTGTGTGTGTATGCCTAAAATGCCAAGAATGCCTATATCTGAGGCTTGAGGATCTTTTGACGAGAAGCATAATTTTTCTAAGATTGTGTGGATTGTGCTTTCTAAATGAATTTCACAGGAATAACTTAATCGCGTTTGTTCTGCGGTCAGACCATTTGTTATACCTATAAGGTACAAGCTTTGTGGCTAGGGCATTTCAAAGTCGTATGTTGCAAATTTCATGCCCTAAATTTTGACTAGTGGAAATCTGAATTGGGTCAAATTTTCATGCATTAGCTTTTGGCATATATTGGTCCCTTTTGATACAGGTGTCTAATTTCAGTGATTTGCTGGGCCACGTTTATAAATAGATCATACCTTTCTCTTGATTCCTATGACTGCGGCCTTAGTTTTGAGTATTCTATCTCTGTGATGTGGATTATAATCCTTGAAACTTTCACTAGATTTAACTCTTGTCTATTCGTGTAGCTCTGTATAATTATTGTGGATTGTTCCTTGATAATGTGGTTGATTTGTGGAAAGTTCTAAACTGCAACTAAAATTCAACATCAATATACAATGGTGTCATCGAAACAGTAGCACAAACCTACGACTTAGCATACTTGAGTGTAAATCAAGTTTTTCAAATGTCTGGAAAGATAATTGACATGCGCTCAAATTAAGTTTGCATATCTATAATGTAATCTGAGCTCTAGATCTATTTTATTGTGAAGTTGCTCCAGTGTTGATTGAGAGATTATTTGTGGGAGAAAAAATATGTAGTGTCTTCTTTTAGCCTCAAGAAGACTAAACCCTTGATGACTGAGACAACATGGATGAGTATATTGATTGTTGATATAGAAATTAGACTATTGGGTATCTTAATTTGGATTTGAGATTTTATATAGGACGAGATTGAGAATTATGAGCAAAGATATTCCTGGAACGATGTCCTAAGGACTCTCATTGAAGTAACTATTTGTGGCTTGAATCCTAGTGTGAATTTTTTAAGCATAGATTGATATCTTTCACAAAAGGAAATTATGTGTAGGCTTGAAAATTGCAAGTGTTGTCTCTACAATCTATTGAAAAAGGGTTGCTTGACACTCTAAAGGGTGATGCAGTCATGTACATCCTTTTAAAGCTATTGTAGAAGTAAAATCTTTGTATATTGTATTGTTTGGATCTATCCCTTGATAAAATAATTGAGCTCTTGTTGTAAGCACCTTTCTAATGAGTGAATGTAAGATGATGTGTGATACAATAGTAAGACAATGCTGACAAGAAAAGGTAGTAATTAGGGTTTGACCTTGTTGGAAGTAAAACATTGAAAAATGCATCCTATAGACCATATGACAATGAGCTTTGCGGTAACTCTATATGTCATTAATTTAGTATGACTATGGCTCTAATTTGTATGGTGGCAATAGATGAGTGACAATAACCTATGAACAATGATACATATACTTCATAGTGACATAAACTGTGTGGTTGTTGAAGACTATGATCGATGACATGTGGTGCATTGATGAACTTAATTAGGACTTGATGACAGGTGGTCAGAGTTTGACATCTTGTGCGGAGACAAATAAGTTGTTAAAAGTAGATGATGACAAGGATAACTATCTCTGGTTGAATGGAGTTACCATGATAACATTATTTCGATGATATATGTAACCATGATGAAATGATGACAATGATATTGTGTTTGAAAAACAATGTTTGCCGTAACCTTATGTGGAAAGTGACCTAATAGTAGTAACCTAATATTTGACCACAACTAGGAGGCATAACAGTGAACCTATTGGATGATGGTGACATTCTAGTCTTGATGAAAATATGCTAGGGATTGATGGACAAAATCAGCCTTGATTACTTGAGCAATTTATATTAGCACCAACATTGGTGACAAACATACCAGAGGCAACAATAAAATAGAAGCCGATAGTAAGAGCAGTGTAGTGTAGTAGAGGCAATGTGGAAAACAGATAGTGAGTGTAGCAACAGAGGCAACGCTTATGGAGTAGATTGTAAGGGGGGCTGAAGACTCTTGACTTGATCTCCGAACACCTTCAGTCCTAGGGAGTTCTATACATCCTTCTAGCTTGGCTGGTAAATTGTGTATCTAACTATACTTAATGAAAATCTTGTTTGGATGACATATTTTGTGTATTTTTTATTTGATGTGATGTTTATGATTCTATCTTGATGAATGCTCTGAATGTATAAAGATTAATTAACAAATTGTGAAAAAAAGTGAAATGCTGATTCACCCACCTCTCAGTATTTCCAACACTTAATATTTCCAACAACAATAGATAACCCGTCTCGATCATTCCTCCTCAGGTCACCTTTTGATGCACCACCGAGATTAACTCCGACTCCATACCTGAGATGGAGTTTGCATGTTTGGTAAATACGACAAAATGACTTAGCGAACCCACGTTATTGAATTTAGTTCATGTGCATGTGGAGTTTAAACTTATAATATATATAAATGAGGGATGTTATATAGTAAGTGGTGCAAAGAATATAAACTTTTAAATTTGTTTTATGTTTGTATGGTTCCACATTTAAATATAAAATGGTCCACATAACATTATGTTGGGTTTGAGAGTTATTTTATTTTAAATAAGGAAAGGGTCTTCCCCAAGAGCTTTTGAGTTGTGTGTGGAGTTTTTTTTCGAACATAGATTTGGAAAGTAAAAGAAAGTAGAACAAGTAAAGGAAGGGCCGCCATATAAAAGGGAGAATCCTAGGAAAAGATAGAGCATGCCATCGAAGGGGCCTGTTATCAGCCAACTCCTTTAAGTAAAGCTCTGGATCCTTCCTGTCGAAGTGCTCTATGAGCCTCTGAGTAAACTTAACATACGAAGTGACGCTAGAGTGGCCCAATGTTACCAATCCCTAGGTGACACCACTCATGTGCTTCACCATCCAAGTATAATGTGGCTAGGCTTAATCTCCTCTTCCTACACCATCTGATGTAGTTGGAAATATGCATCCAACTTCTGTACCCATTCGTGAGTTGAGAATTTAGATGACCCATCAAAGCAAGGAATGGTCACCTTCCCCAACATTTTTAGTAGCTCGTGATTTTGCCTCAGCCTTATGAGCTACCTTAGGCTTGCTTTTTATTTGGAGGTGGCATAAATCTATGAAACTCATAGCAACTTGGAACTCATGTCACAAGGTTCTATACTGCTCCAAATAATCCACATAAGGGATCCCCTGACTCATTTGCTCTGTCTGGTCTTCTACCGTCTCATGTATGAATCGAGGCATGTTGGGTTTGGGCGCTCTGTTATATAAGTGTGAATGTCTTTGCATGGTAGTACGGGCATGGTTTCCCTCAAAATTGTAATACCCCTCTCCATTAACATCATCCTTCTTGGTGGATGTCCATTTTTTTTCCAACCTGCTCATCAGATCCACCATCTCCTTTTGGCCCTTAGCCTCTCATTTAGTGCACTAAGAAAGTTGTTGAATGCTTGAGTTTCCTTGTCCCGCATATTTGGCTCTTCTTTTTTAAGTTTCTCTTCTACCCCTTTTCCCCTTATGGGGGTTTCTTCTTTATCTCTTCTCTTCTCTCGAAACTCTTCTTCCCAAATGGGAGCAATCTCCTTGCCTTGATAACTCCTTTTATAGGTTACCCCACTGAAGTGATTGTCTTTCGAACTCATGAAATTATTGATAATCTTCCCTTAGACCCCACTACTATCCAAGAACATTCTCTAATACCACTTTAAGATACCCCCTTGGGGTACCTCAAAGTCTTCCATTAAAATCTCTAAGTTTTAATCGAGTTTTTAGTGGAACATTTAGTTAAATAGTTTGAAGAAGTTTTGTTGTAGATTATTTTCTTTAGTTTATTTGAAGGAACATACATCACATCAATTAAATACTCATATGAGAAGATTCAGTCCATCAACATATCTTTTATTAAAACTCAAAAAATCCACAGAGTACACCACTAGTGATAAACATAGAGATATTATTTAATCTGAGAGCTAATATATTTTTAGAAAATGGTAACAACAATAATATGAAGAACCTGGTTTATATCAACAATATGTGAAGACTTCTCCCATAGGTACAAATAGTAGTCTGGTTTCACTATGCACATAACATGTTCCCTTGAAAATCCACGAACAAAGGTATCATCTGCAATAAAATTTCGCTGCATGCACAAGTGTGATATGACTGGTAACTTGACCCCTTTTCATTTGCTACAACTCATTGAAACATCGCATTTAGTTTGATAACCAATGTCTTTCCTATGTGTGCTTCAGGGAGTTAATAAATGAAAGTAAGCATGATTCCTTCCAATCCAGAACTCCACCAACTTGGAGAGTAAACCCATGACCAACAAAGGAAGTCACCCTCAACTGGAAATAAAAGGAAAACTTGACCCAATACCATGGTAGAATTGTGCTCCTCCATGTTGGAAATTCTGAGACGGGGTGAATCAATATTTCTTTTAATTTCACAAGAATCAGTAAGAAAGATATGTTGTTCAATAATCTTTGGTTATGTATGGTTTACATAAAAATTTACTAGTTGAACTCAAAAGAAGTACAATACTCCCCAAGAGATTTTACTAGCAAGGCTGGAAGGAAGCAAATTATCCTTGGAAGAGTTTGGGCTTTCGTACCAGGGACAATAACCCAACTACAATGTTCCACTCTCATTGTCACTATTTCTATTACTACTCCGACTATTCACTACTGCCACTGCTCGAACTATTTGTAGTCAATGCTGCAATTACTGCTTCAAATGACCACCGCTGCTACTACTGCTCCAACTTTCCACTGCTGCCACTACTACTACTACTACTCCAACTGTCCACTGCTACCATTGCTCCAACTGTCTACTGTCACTGCTACTACTACTTATCCTACTTTAACTATCTGTTGTCACTACTGCTACTACTGCTCCAATTGTCCATTGCTTCCACTGCTGCTACTACTACTCCAAATGTCCACTACTGCTATCGATTCCACTACTTCAAATGACTACTGTCACTGCTACTACTACTTCTCCTTCTCTCACTATCTATTGTCACTACTGCTACTACTGCTCCAACTGTACGCTACTTCCATTAATCCAACTTTCTACTGTCACTGCTGCTACTACCACTCCTTCTCCAACTGTCAGTTGTCACTGCTTCTATTGCAGTCACTACTCCAACTAAAAACATCCTCAACACTCTCAATGTCATAAAGATCACTATGGGTTACTATTGTCATCAAGAACTCTTGAAGGTCACTGTTGTGGAAACAATCCATACATCAAAGTGACATCAAACTCAACTATTACATAGGTCACGATCTCACTGTCTTTTAGATCACTTCCTAATGGTCTCATTGTCATTTAAATTTTTGTCAACACAATTATTGTTTCACTATCAACAAGGTCGCTATTTCACTGTAAACAATGTCACTGTTAACATGGTCATTGTCTTTCATCAAGGTTTTGGCACAATCATGTACATCAAGAACACTACTATCATCAAAGTCACTTCTTTCATCGAGGTTCTAAAGAAAACTTTCATACAACACTTTCATTAGGTATGTCATCCTATAAGTTCACTGCGATATACTATGTAGGCCAAATATCATTGTGACACCTTTTAGTCGTATATCACTCACTTCCACTTGTTGCCATAATAATATTTACATTTTAAGAATATCTGTCGCTATCACAAAAAGGTTTTATTGTCATAAGGAATTCACCATACTATCGTGGAGGTTCTGTTAGCAAGTACACTGTCATAGAGAAGATTACTCTCACAAGGTTATAGTCAAATCAATCATATTCTTGTCATATACGATGCCACCATAAGGAATCTTCCATTCTATCATAAGGGGATTGTCATGGATGGAAAATGACAAACATCACTATCAGATAAGGACTACTATACAAAGACACTGCCAAAAACTTCAGAACACAATATCGAAGGGTGATAATTCTGGATTCATGCTTCAATACAACTCTTATCAAGTATAAAGAGACATATCCATTTTTAAAAAAATAGTTCATATCTTCAAGGGTTTCTGAAATGCTTTAGATAGGAGTGCCATGTCATTCATTAGATCATTGGTTAGGGCCTTTTAATTTCACACCAAAACATAGAAAAACTCCACTAATATGACTTCATACAATTGAAGAAAATTACATGAATTGTAACTCGATAGATCTCATAGGTTTCAATCTCACAATCCAGCGAGTTATATTGCCCATCAAGCGAAACCTTAAGAGTTTGTATTACAATGATCTTCCAAATGAGGATTGGAGAATCTGGTTAGGGTACATGCTGTTGAATGATGGGATGATGCTACAAACAAAACTTCTAAATTTTTTATCTTTAGGTAGGTTTGAGACTTCTCAGTGTGCTTATGCTATTTGTTCACTTTTAAAACAAATATGTAGATCATAGTTTACCAGATATTTATGTCTCATGAGGGCCGCAAATATCACAGTTTTGACTTAATTTTTAATCCCTTAACTAGGACATGAATGTTCAAATGCAAAAACAAATCCGAAGAAGAATAATTGGAGCTCCACAATAGCAATAGTTATGAGGACTACATGATGACTGCAAGTTTCAAGGTGATGCAAGTTCTACCTGCAAGGAAAACTTCAGAACCTAACGAATCCAAGAGAAAACCACCAAATACAGTTTCATGATGCACATAAAGCACATCAAAATAACATATCAAAACCATCGATATATCTTCATGTCTTTAATTCTCTAGAAGGACGAAAATCAAATAGAAAATGTGAGCTCTTTCATAGTATTCGAGCCATGCCACTGTGATACCACTGTAGATGCTATGTTACAAGGAAATGAACCACAAATCCGTTGTGTTAGAGGAGCTTCAGATCATAGTGAGTTATAGCCCTTCAATTTAATGCAATATACATGCTCAAGGAAACATGCAAGAGAGACTTTCAATGAAACCCTAGCCAAACAAAGGAAATAATGACCAAAAACCCTCTTTCAATCTCCTAGCGGTAGGACTATTTTAGAACTCCTTCACAACGCCGAAAATCCAGAGCAATATCACTTGAGTGTTGTATGATGCCTAGGAGATGCATTGAGGTGCCTTTATATATTATGTGAAAGTGAAGTCGACTATATCTCTTTAGTAGGGAAAGCCACATTCGATTCAAATTGATGGAGGGGATTTTTTTTTTTTTTTTAAATTTAAATTTCAAATAAACCGCAAGATTCCCACCAAATTTTGGCCTATTAAAATTTGAAATAAATTGACTTTCAAGGACCATGATAATTTAATAAAATTATTTAACTTTTATATAGTAAATGAACCTTTAATCCCTTCAAACATTGAAGGTCTCTTCCATATTGTAGATACGAGCCATAGCTAATCGTGCATTACCACATCATCATACCTTTAGGGTTATCGACCATAATTAGGGTGTACCAAATTTGACTGGGAATATCTCACCAACCGTGAGGACCCACGAAGCACTCCACATATTAACATAATCAACATGATGAGGAGAATCCAATGGTGATGGTATTCAAGGTAAACTCACTGATCTATTGCTTCAAAAAATTCAACAAATGTGGGGTATGTCCATTATTTAGGGAATCCAAACCCTAGAGCTAGGGTTTCATCAATGCATCATCTCATCCATGATAACCAACATACCAAGGAAATTAATGATGACATCTTGCACCTGCTGCACCCGCTTTTAAATCAATGGAAACATACTCAACATTCTCCCCCTTTGTCATTGATGTCAACACACCGATCATCTCTTGGCATGTTGCATAAGCTCCCTTGACTTCATGCTTCTCTTCATTCCTTTCCAAGATTCTCTCCCCCTTTGAAATCAATGGAAAAGGGTGGCTGACATGCCCTTAATGATATCTCCTTTTGTCATGGTTCCCCCTAACAAAGTGTCTCTTGTTGCATCATCTCTCTCATTACACGGGCTCCCCTTGACAATGTGCCTTCCTGCTGCATCATTTCTTCCATTATACAGTCTCTCCTGTTGCGTCATGTCTTCTAATTGTGCAAGAATTCATTGTGAAGTCTGTTTTCTTTTCTAGACCCTAGTGGTGTTGTGTTCTTTCCTGGTGATTGTACTTCCTTTCTAGTTTTGCGAGGTCCACATCAAGTTGCTTCTACAATCTCGTACAAAATGGCCAAAGTTGTGACATAGGTATCACTCTAAATTTGGTCTGAATAATGAAGCAAAGTTGTTGTAAATTATGCTATGATAGACATATAGGATTCTGGATTTTCTTCTAGACAATATGCCTTTAGGGCTTTGATAAAACCCTCTATCATTACTCCTGTTAATCCCCTGCAATCTCTAGCTTTATTTCCAAAGTTATAACATGCATAGCGATAACCATAAAATGTGCCTACATACATGGGTGTATAGTGTGATGATCTCCTAAAGGTGTCTCACCCTTGAGAATATATTTTCTTCTCTCCACTTGTGAGTGCTCTACTATGATTTGGTCTCTTGACTGCATCATCTCAACTTCTTGAGGAATCCGTCTTCCATCTTGTGGTGTTGGATGACTTGTGAAAAACTTTGACTTTGGGCTTCTCTTTATTTTTTGCAGCAGGCTTATTTTATTCTTTGACAAGTGGCTTCTCTTACTCTTTGGAGTGAGACTTTTCTTCATGAATCTTATTTCCATCTTCGTCATGTGACATCTCTTCCTCTGTGACATCTTCATCCTTGCATCATGAGGACTCACCAACATATCCAATACCTATCTTGATAAGTGGTGATATTTGGCAATTGAGAATGTCATCCAAGACCTAATAGCTCCTCAATTTTTGTTTTATTTTGTCCACTTCTTCTCTCAAGGTGATGATTTCCTATTCATGTTTAAGACAATCTTCTTCCTTCCGCTTCAATTTATTTCTTATGAATTCCTCAATCATTTTGGCTTCTTCGAGTTCCCTCTTCAAGGAGGCGATTTTCTTGCCAAGTTATTTATCCTGCTTGTTCCATTTCTTTGGATTTTCCTTTTCATTGAGTTGGTTTGTTAAGGTATTTTCTCTATTGTTTGCCTCTTGCAACATGCTTTTGAGGTGATCCACTTCCTTCTTTGCTTCATCAAGTTCATGATCATTTTTTGGCATTTTTTGTTTCTTAATTTGATCTTGAAGCTAGGTGATTTCAACTACAAAACATCTCCAGTTATTGTAATGATTCATTTTCTCCTTCTTCATCTGTTCATGTTTTGAACTAAGCTTATTAAACATAAATTTGTTCAAATCCATCTCCTCTTCCACCTTTTGAAGTTTTTCTTTGAGGGAATAAACATCTTCAAGATTAGCAACCATCTTATCTTCAATTGCAGTCTCCACCAATCAACTCCGAGTGCTACGAATTTACCTTGAAGAGGTTAAGATTCAAAGAAGGACCTGCTCTAATACCAATTGTTGGAAATAATGAGAGGGGGGTAAATCAGTATTTCCTTTAATTTCACGATAGGTTAGCTTCTTTTAAAATATTTAGAGAAATAAAACAACCATGGAAGAATATCACATCACAAGAATCAGTACCACCAGAGGGGAAACTCACCCATTCTACTTCCCATATACACAATTTTCACAGAAATCAAAATCTAGAGAGCTATTACTCATAACTTCTACCATACCTTTACCATGAAGTATTCGAAGGCCCTTCTCTCCAATATGTCCAAGCCTTTGATGCCACAACATGGTATTCTCTCCAGAGACCACTAGATTTTCTGCTCCACTTTCAGGAACCACAGAACTGTTGCACCCGTCAACAACTGTGCTACCTTGCAGCTTGTATAAGTTTCGATCCAAACTCCCCGCATCAATACTAGTGCTCCCCGAACCATCTTGCAGGTATCCTTCTCGAACACTATTTTTACACCTGCATCATCCAACTTGCTTACAAAAATCAGATTTCTGGCCAATGCAAGAATATGTAGAACACTTGGAAGTGTTCTAATCCTTCCACCTTGCAACTTCAACTTTACTTTTCCACGACCAATGATTCTAGCCTTCCTATCATCCGCTAAGAAGACATCACCACCATCGTATTTCTCATACTCGCAGAACCATTCTCTATGGGGAGTGAAGTGAAAGGATGCACCTGAGTCAATCAACCATTCCTCATGATCTACATGTGTACTTGAAGAAGCCAAGTATACATCCCCACCTTCATCTGAGGTGGTTTTCGCCTTTGTAGAAGGACCACCATTAGATCCCTTTCTTTTTGTCAGGAGCTTTAGATTTACAGTCCCTTTTGTAGTGCCCTTCCTTTCAGCATTTCCAGCACACAACCTTTACAGGTTTTCCTGGAGATTTAGATCTCCCACTCGATGACTTATTGTTGTTTATGTTCTTGGACTGTCCTTGTATAGACAAGGCATCACCATTCTGTCTCTCCATATTTTTTCGTCTCATCTCCTCCGTCAGCAAGGATGAGACTATTTCATCAAACTACAAGGCAATAACATTGCTACCTATTGAAATAACCAGACTATCCCACGAATCTGGTAGGGAACACAACAAAATGATGCACTTATCTTCATCGAAAATTTTAATATCAACAGATGCTAACTGACTTATTACAGTATTAAATGCGTTCAGATGCTCTGTCACCAAGTCTCCATCTTTCATCCTCAAGTTATATAGCTTTTTCCCTAGGAACAATTTATTCACTAGAGACTTAGATTGGTACAAAGTCCCTAACTTGTCCTACAAAGCCTTCGCCATAGCTTCCCCTGATATATTCAATAATACTGAATTTGAGACACACAATTGTATTGTGCTCTTTGCCTTCCGATCCAACTTCTTCCATTCTTCATCGGATACTCCCGTTGGTTTAGTACCCGGATCTACCGCGATCCACTGATCTTTATCCACCAACAGATCCTCCATCTTGAGTTTCCACAACTCAAAACTCTGACCATTAAATTTCTTGATCTCTATCTTTCCACTACTCGCTATATTCTTTCACCACTAGAATCGATCTCGTAGATCTCCCACTGAATAGGGTCTACCATAGGCCCGAGCGAAACCCCTCAGCAACAAAGGTGTCCCCTTGAAGCCAAAACAACTCTGATACCAAATGTAGGTTTTAACCCCATATAGAAATTACCTGCATACGAATTCTAAAACACATAAAATAAACAATGCGAGAGCATAACACATAAAACACATATACACAGAGATTTTCCCTTGGATCCCAAAACTGGGTTTACCAGCTTCATTTTTGATTATGTTCCTTTCAATGTTACAATACATATTTATACATGTCGAAGCATCCAATACCATGGATCGAAAACCATCGCATCCAAAACCATGGACCAAAAACCATTGTGTCCAAAAATTTGTGCGAAAATCATGCACAAAACCATAGGTGGGTCTGCCCAACCTAACATAGGTTCGAAAACCAAAATTTTCTGGGGCGTTGCCTTGGACCCCATAGAGTGGGGTTACCTACATCCCTCAAACCCCCTGTGACTCCCCCCGCTACGCAATCGACACAACGAAGGGGGGGGGATCCGCCCCCTTTCTAACCCCCCGGTTAACTATGTGGGCTAGTCGTGGAAAGAATATAACACAACCCAACATATAGTAGTTGTTGGCTATATGATTTGTAGATTCTCTAAGAAACTTTGTGATTATAAAAGACTTACGAACGTTGGTCATCTATTCAAAAACATTTGTAGAGTTTGTTCTTGAATGTTTTCACTTCGCTAAATTTAATTTTATAACAGGTTGTGTGTGAATTGACTATCAGTGGTTTAATGCATTTATAAAGCTTTTGCATGTCGTGGGTGATTTTCTGTGTGAATTTTCTCAGAGTCCCATATCCACCACATCAAAAGATCCATAGTTTTTTTTTTTTCAACGAAATGGTTAGGGTTTGTATTTATATTAAACTGCTTATAAGTCCTTTTACATATTCAATTGATTCTCCTAATTATGGTTTTACTCTAGTCTAAAAGACACCTTTGTTTCTAATACACTTCCTACCCACTATATTTATGAACTCACTACACCTAAAAATATTCCAAACAACTCCTACAACTAGTATATATTTGCGGTAAACATTTCAAAAGAGAATGAAAGAAATTAGCCTAGAGGTGACAACTCTTTTTTAGCACTATTCTCAGTAGGTGTCTCATCCTCATGCTAAAGCTAGTCAAGAACAATAAGCTGATGAGATCTCGCTTCTTCCAAATTTTCAAGCCTTTCTTGGCATCCTATGAACTTCTTTTGACTATAGCTTCAAGTTTTTCCAGAAAAAGATCCATCATATCCACTTTAACTTGAAACCCTTCTATCTTGATTTGGATAAGACTAATCTTTTGATTAACGAGAAACATTTGAGCTCGGTTCTCAGTAGCCAAAATTTCCCCTTGGCGATTCAACAGAGATAAAATGTGATCCATGGTGGTTGTTATGTTGTTAAGCTGGATTTATATGTTGATGTTCTCCTACATGACTGTGTTCTGTGACATGCCTTCCATTTTCTCTTTTTCCTTCAACCAGAATTTTCACCAGTGGGATGACTTATCCAAATGTGAACCATTTCACCAGAGAGAAAGACCTGACATGTCTTCTAAGTTATTCTGCCTGTGGTTGCCACTCCCTTCATATCTTTCTTCCACTCCTAACTATTAATAATTTGACTATCCACATTAATACCACTTCCCAACAATCCCCATCCTAAATCTTTTCTTCTGAAATTCATTGTCGTCTCCATTACTATGTTGGTGATCAAGCGTGCCAATTTAAACTTGCAAATGGAGGATTCCATCTAGATCTCCCTCATGCACTTACTAATGTTGGATCTTGACCACCATCTGTGCTCAACCTTGAAATTATACTCCTTCCTCGGCCAAGTGTATGAAGGGAACTCGGTACCATCATTCAAGTAAAGTTTTCGTTCTTCTTCTACACATTTCAAAAGGATCGCCAATTGGGGAAAAAATATGGCATGTAAACAAAGGGACTCCCAATATCCCATTATTCCTTTACTTATTCTTTGAACATTTATTTCATAATGTACCTGGTTTGTTTTCTAAGGGCCATGGAAAAGGTTTAAGTAGACAACTTCCATTGTCGTGGGATAACATCCCTTGATTCAAGGAAACACCTTCCCTAGCTAGAGCATCTGCTTTGGCATTCATATGCCTTTTAACATGATAGAACTTAAGGGTATCAAATTTTCCTATTTGGTTGTTAATCCTCTGTAGAATTGGGGATTGATCATAAATGGAGGTCTCTTTTAGTTTATTCACTTGTTGGATTACTATCACAGAGTCCACGTAAACCATAAAATACTATATTTTCCTTAAGATAGCCATTTCTAGTCCTCGCCACAAGGCCAAAAATTATGCTTGGTTATTTGTAGTACTCCCAAATCCCCAGGCATACTAGATCTTGGTTTCTTCATTGGGGTGATTGTTGAATATGTTGTCATTGATGTCAAAGTGGGAGAACATGTAGGATGTTGAGCATGTACCAGATGTTGAGTAGGTGTAGGATGTCAAGAAGGTGCCAGATGTCATAGTAGGGGCAGGATGTCGTCATTGATGGCCTTGGTATGTTGGTTGTCATGGATGCAATGACACAACTATGAAACCCTAGCTCTAGGGTTTGGATTCCCTTGATGATGGACATACCCTGCACTTGTTGAGGATTTTTGATGATGAATATCATTGAACATGACTTGGAGACCATTATCATTGGATAACCTTTGTCATGCTAATTCCATTGAAATGTGGAGCTTCTAATGGACCTTCACGATTTGAGAGACATGCTAGTTTGAAGATGATGTACCCAAATTGAGGGTAAAACCCCCAAAGGGCTATTGATGTCGCAACATTCGACTGGCTCCTAAAAATGGAACAAAATGATGTAGCAACCATGGAATATAGGCATTCATTAAGGAAGAATAAAAATTATAAATATCCTAATTCGGCTAGGGTTTTGGACCAAAAATTATATGGTCAAATTTTCTATAAGAAATTATGTGGTAGCTAAGCTATGGTGATCTGAAATTTATCCAGGACAAAGAATTAAAGGTATTACAGACTAATGTGCATGGATGTGCCTTTGTTACTTTATGCAATAGATCGATAAGATTGTGAAATACATAGACACTGAAGCAGTTATTCAAAACATAACAGTAAAACATGTAAACACAACAAGTTTAATAAGGAGTTCACCCAATGCTCCTAGGCTATGTATCCTGGTCCAACCTTTAGTGGTGGCCTCTCTATTATGTTTTCAAAGTAGAATTTTTACAACAGTGAGCTCAATTTTAGTCTCACTCAACAGATATAAATCAGTAGGACTGGACTTGGATCCCCCAAGTCTCTGGAGTACACAGACTCTCCTTACTGAAACTCGACCTCTATTGGTCACAGTAGTATGAGCCCAATCTTAATCTCATACATGACAGGTAAGTACAGAGGAGTTTGCTTGAACCTCTCAAGCCCTCTCTGGAGTACATAGACTC
Organism: Pinus tabuliformis; assembly: GCA_031772625.1. NCBI lineage: Eukaryota > Viridiplantae > Streptophyta > Pinopsida > Pinales > Pinaceae > Pinus > Pinus tabuliformis. The sequence goes on from CM062819.1 coordinate 1,621,218,770, forward strand.
TCTCTGACTCTATCTGGCTCGATGCTGCCTTCAGGTCAGCTCGGCTTCTTCTCTCTGTTCTCTGCTTCTTGGATTTCTGCCTTGATTAACTCACTACCCCCCTTTGTTTCTGTCAGTTCATGGCTTTAAAGCCAATCTGATTTTTGATTGCTCGTTTCCGTTTCCCGGCGCTCTAGTTCTGCTTCCTCTCTATCCATTTGAATTCCTCTGTTTTGCATCATCATCACTGTGTAACGCTTCATAGGGAGGTGGCCACCTATTTAATAATGAATTGAGTGTCAGTTCTCTTGAAATTGTTTGAACGGTCGTTATTTCTGTTTGCTCCAAGATTTCCTGTGAAATAAATCTTTTGCTAACTCATCGTCCACGTTGGACTTCAAAACCCATGTAATCTTGCTTTACAACCTGTCAAATCTGGTAATTTATCGGGATGCGCCTCCATCGTTGATCTAGGCCCCCCAGATCCTACGGTCATTGTTCATATCGGGCGGGTAAGTAGCACGATGTTTAACCGTCCGATGTGAGCGGTTTTCTCTCTCTTACGTCCGACGCGTGTCACTCAGTGTGTGGCATCGGGCGGGACTTAGTTGAAACTACTTACCACCTCAAGGCCTTCCGATATCCTGTTGGTTTTGTGGAATCCATGGAACCGAATTTATTACTTTTTCGCATTTCATAGCCTTTTCGGGTCCGGGCGCTTCGGGGCTTTCCTTCACTGAGGGGGTGGTATCAGAAACCACCCCCGTTTCTTGAATTAGCCTCTGGTTTTGCCAATTCACGCTAGCGCATGTTACCATGGGCCAACGGTCTGCATGCTCGATCGTAGGTCCTCATTGCTCCGCGCTGATCACAATTGCAACTATCACGAGGATTGCTTCTAATAGCTTGATCTTTCTAAGACTTGAATTTGTTTAGCATAATTTGAATGAGTTTATGAAAACTTAGAGAGTGTTTAGGATCCAATTCGGATCACGGCCTTCCCACTGAAAAATATTTTGGACCACCAAAAGTTTGTTTTTAAGCATCAATCAAGTGAGGGTACTGATTCCTCGCTTGCCCAATTTCTATCCATTTCGCACTGCTTGGCTTTGAACCTTTGAGTCCAATCCTGAGGTACTCAACATCCCCTCTGTGCGTAGTTCTCACCTTCCTATCCAAAACTGTATCTTCCTGCAATTCATTAAGATATTCAGGCAACAGATCATCAATAGAAGGCAACTGACTCTGCTCTTCGGGATCTTTAATTAATGAAGGTTCAAATAATCTCAAGCTGTCTGCATTAACAATTGAGTAGATGTGCATGTAGGCTGGTAAATCAAGGTGAAAAGCATTCTCACCAATTTTCTCAAGTATCTTGAAAGGTCCATACCTTATTGGCTTCAACTTCTTACCTTCACCTTGCATTCTGTCTTTGCTGATGTACAACCAGACTTGATCACCAACTTGGAAAATATGCTCCATTCGATGCTTGTCGTGCCTTGCCTTGTACTTGGCTTGGATATTTTCCAGCTGTTCCTGTACTGCCTGGTGAATCTCTTGGATTTGTTCGATGAACTTGGTTGCCTTGTCCACATCACTGTGTCCATCAACCATTATGTCTTTACCAAAGATAAAATCCAAGGGAGACCTTGGTGTGAAACCAAAACAGGTCTCAAAAGGAGATCTCTGTGTAGAAGAATGTTTAGCTTGGTTGTAAGCATGCTGCACATAACATAAATGTTCATCCCAAAGCCTGGGATGCTTACTGTAATAGCCTCTGAGCAACTGGATCACTGTCTTGTTGACTACTTCTGTTTGGCCATCTGTTTGTGGATGAAAAGTTGTGCTCTTCTTCAGCCTGGTGTCCATGAATTCCCACAAACTTGACCAAAATTTTCCAAAAAATCGGGTATCTCGATTAGATATAATGGAAGTGGGTAATCCAAAATGGACCCATACATTATGAAAGAACAAATTTGTAGTTTGTTTAGCTGTAATCTGTTTGTTACAAGGTATTAAAATACACATTTTATTGAACCTATCCACAACAACATATATATAGTCATGACCTTTTCTAGATTTAGGTAGTCCTCCAATAAAGTCCATGGAAACACTTTCCCAAGGATGAGAAGGAACTGGTAGTGAAGTGTAGAAGCCTAGTTTTCTGTTGTTGGGCTTGCTTTTAGCACACATGGTACACCCTCTTACATATCTAGAAACTGTCTCATTCATTTTTGGCCAATAACAAAATATTTGCAGCTGTGCAACTATTTACTTACACCAAAGTGACCTGATATTAGAGAAGTGTGTGCCTCTCGAATTATCTTTACTCTTTCTATTTGAGGAATGCATAACTTTCCAAAATGATACAAGAGTTGGTCCTTAACATGATAATCCAATTCTTCTACTTGTTTTCCATGACTTAAATTTGCATATACATCTTTAAAATCTATATCTTGAGCATACTGTTCAATGTAGCTTTCATGCAATACTGAAATTATGCTTAAATATAGTGGATGCATTTATGATTGGTTTGGACAACATATCTGCAACTTTATTGTGTATGCCCTTTTTATATCTGATGAAAAGATGAAACTGTTGTAGAAAACCAATCCATCTATAGTGTCTTGATTGCTGCAACTTAGTTTGTGAGCGCAAATATTGAAGTGGTTAATGATTAGTGTATATAACTGTCTCTTTTCCCATTAAATAATGTTTCCACTTTTTCACACTCTGGACTAATGCATACAATTCTTTATCATATGTGGGATAATCAACTACTGCAAAATTGAATGTCTTAGAATGATAACATATGGGTTTACCTTGCTGCATCAACACTGCTCCCATGGCATAGTCATTGGTATCTGTTTCAATCTCAAATGGTCTTTGAAGATCGGGCAGTGCTAGTACTGGTGCTGTAATAATCTTTTCTTTTAAGGTGTCGAAGGCTTTCTGCTTTTTGCATCCCCACTGAAACACCTTGTTCAATCCTATTAAATCATGTAAGGGAGCTGCAATCAAGGAAAAGTTAGAAATAAACTTTCTCCAATACTGTGCTGCTCCTAAGAAGCTTCTAACTTCTGTAGTAGATTTGGGTTTAGGCCAGTTTACAATGACTGCAACCTTAGAGGGATCTATCTTCAATTCACTACCCCCTACAATATGACCCAAATAATTCAAAGATGTTTTGCCAAATTCACATTTTGAGAGCTTAACTTAAAGATTCTCTTTCTTCAAAACATCTAGAGTCTTCTTGACATGCTTTAAATGTTCTTCCCATATTTTACTAAATATAAGAATGTCATCCAAATATACAATGACAAAATCATCAATAAAAGGTCTAAGTACATCATTCATTATTCAAATGAAAGTAGCAAGAGAATTAGTTAAGCCAAAAGGCATAACCAACCACTCATACAATCCCTGCTTTGTTTTGAAAGCAGTCTTCCATGCATCTTGCTCTGCAACTCTGACCTGATGATAGCCACTATGCAAGTCCAACTTGGAAAAATAAACAACTTCCTTTAATTGATCTAATAGATCATCTATGCGAGGAAGGGGATAACGATTTTTGGTCGTTATCTTATTCAGTGCTCAGTAATCAATGCACATTCTCCATGAACCATCTTTCTTTCTCACCAAGACAGTTGGAGACCCACATGGTGATGTGCTAGGTCTGATGAACCCCTTCTCAAGCAGCTCCTGTACCTGCTTCATGATTTCTGCATTTTCTAAAGCGGACAACCTTTTATACCTGTGGTTGCGATTGTTGTTTCATCTCCTGAGTTTGACCCCAAATCCTTTTGAATAGCTGCAATAGTATTCTTCTTATTTCCCTCGAACTTCTTGGGTCTCAGCTTCGGATGCAGGATCTAGTAGTGTTCATCATCATGCCCATCCTTCTTACAGTGAGTGCATGAAGACTTGGTCCTTTGTACAGTATTGGAATTCCTCTCTTTCCATTTCTGTTTTCTTTTCTCCTTATTCTTGCTTGCAGTGGGTTTTGATGATCCCCCAACTTCTGGGTTCACATTCTTTCCTCTAGCCTCTAGATGTGTAGCTTGAACAGATACCTCATCTATGGTAGTGGTATTAAACATGAGAATTGTGTGTCTTAAGTAGCTGTGTAGACCACCTATATACTTCAGCATAGTTTTAGGTGAGTCTAAAGAAATTCCTAGAATCAAAGCTCTTTTCCTAAATTCTTGAGTGTAACTTTGTCCACTTTGCCCTTTCAATTGGTGAAGAGTTTGCCAACTCATCACGGCTTGCTGCATATAGGCTAGTGGATAGAATTGCTTTTTAATTGCAAAAACAAATTCACTCCAGACAGAAAGAATCTTACCATGCTTCTTCATGTCAGCTTGTGTCCTGCCTTCCCACCATACCAAGGCAGTGCCTCCAAGGTGTAGGCTGGCCAGATGAATCTTACTATTTTCTGAATCAATGCTCTGCACTCTGCAATAAACATCAATCTGTCTAATCCAATTATCCAGCTTCTCTGCATTCAACTCTCCATCATATATTGGTAAATCAAATTTAACATCTAATTTAATCAAAGATGTCTTCTTTTTGTTTTCAGGGCTACTAGGAGGAGTGGGAAGTTTTTCTTCTTTCCCTTTGCCTTTAGAGTGGTCATGGAGGAAATATTCTTCTGCTCCTTTATCTTGTTTGGATTTTGATGAATCTTCCTCTCTACCTTTCTTAAATTCTCTATACATTTCCTCTACCATGGCTCTCATGGTCATGAAACTATCCATGAACTGAGGGTCTGATTCCAAGGGAGTTTCTTTTGACATTTTCCTCTTAGGATAGACTCTTCCAATTTCAGGGTTAGTTTCAACCAACTCTCCTTCTCCTAGTTTAAGCTTTGATCTAGTTAGCATTCAACAACAAAATCCAGCACAAGCTTGTCTAACCTTAGTAAACTTGAGCTCTGATACCACTTGATCTGGAATTTATCCAAGACAAAGAATTAAAGGTATTATAGACTCATGTGCATGGAGGTGCCTATGTTACTTTATGCAACAGATCGATAAGATTGTGAAATACATAGACACTGAAGCAGTTAGTGAAAACATAACAGTAAAACATGTAAACACAACAAGTTTAATAAGGAGTTCACCCAATGCTCCTGGGCTACGTCTCCTGGTCCAACCTTCAGTGGTGGCCTCTCTATTATGTTTTCAAAGGAGATTTTTTACAACAGGTAGCTCAATTTTAGTCTCACTCAACAAATATAAATCAGTAGGACTGGACTTGGATCCCCCAAGTCTCTGGAGTACACAGACTCTCCTTACTGAAACTCAACCTCTATTGGTCACAGTAGTATGAGCCCAATCTGATACTCATACATGATAGGTAAGTACAAAGGAGTTTGCTTGAACCTCTCAAGCCCTCTCTGGAGTACACAGACTCTCTCTGACTCTGTCTGGCTCGATGCTGCCTTCAGGTCAGCTCGGCTTCTTCTCTCTGTTCTCTGCTTCTTGGCTTTCTGCCTTGACTAACTCACCGCCTCCCTTTGTTTCTGTCAGTTCGTGGCTTTAAAGCCAATCTGCTTTTTGACTGTTCGTTTCCATTTCCCAGTGCTCTGGTTCTCCTGCCTCTCTGTCCATTTGAATTCCTCTGTTCTACATCATCATCACTGTGTAACGCTTCACAGGGAGGTGGCCACCTGTTTCATAACGAACTGAGTGTCAGTTCTCTTGAAATTGTTTGAATGGTCGTTATTTCCGTTTGCTCCAAGATTTCCCATGAAATATGAATCTTCTGCCAACTCATCATCCATGTCGGACTTCAAATCCCATGTAATATTGCTTTACAACCTGTCAAATCCGGTCATTTATCGGGACGCGCCTCCGCCGTTGATCTAGGCCCCCCAGATCCTACAGTCGTCGTTCATATCGAGCAGGTAAGTAGCATGACGTTTACCCATCCGATGTGAGTGGTTTTCTCTGTCTTCCGCCGGACGCGTGTCACTTAGTGTGTGGCATCGGGTGGGACTCGGTCAAAATTGCTTACCGCCTGAAAGCCTTCCAATATCCTGTTGGTTTTGTGGAATCCATGGAACCAAATTTATTACTTTTCCGCATTTCATAGCCTTTTCGGGTCCGGGTGCTTTGGGGCTTTCCTTCACTAAGGGGGACGCCTTGCGATACGCGATTAGTGCTTTAGCGCTAATCACGTATTAGAAACCACCCATGTTTCTTGAATTAGCCTCTGGTTTTGCCAATTTATGCCAGCGCGCGTTACCATGGGCCAATGGTCTGCGCGCTCGACCGAGGGTCCTCGTTGCTCCGCGCTGATCACAATTGCAACTGTCACGAGGATTCCTTCTGATAGCTTGATCTTTCTAAGACTTGAATCTGTTTGGCATAATTTGAACGAGTTTATGAAAACTTAGAGAGTGTTTAGGATCAAATTCGGATCATATGGTATAAGCCAAAGTATATTTTATTAAAGGATTAAAGTTTATTCCTTGGGATTAAAAATAAGTTTTATTGGGCCCTAATCATTTGATGATCCAAATAGCTATTAGAGACTTGGACCATATTGGCACCACTACCAAGTCGATCTTGATTAGATTTTAAAATTTGAATTTTAAATCAAATCATATTCCCTCCAAAAGTAGTTAGTTGAGCTTATTTGAGGGACTCTCAAAAACTATATAAATCACACTCGTCAAATCAGAACAACATCAATTTTGAGATTGACATACCTCTAAAATGTTTACGAAGCTGTGGAGAAACTTTCCTGCGACCTTGAAACTTTCCTTTTTGATATTGGTTGGGGTTTCACTGGGAATATATTTGTGTTTTACAGGTGATGCCTCTTGAAATGTGACAACAAATGATGTAATTATGGGTAAAATCTTACTTTTTACTACCAGTTAGTTTTGTAACGAGATTCATAACGAATAACAATTATGCAATGAAGGAGATGCCCATATGAAAGTGGTGAATCCCCGAGAGGATGTATCATGGAGAATCGTTCTTGATTAATAAAGATTTCCAATCCCTTGCCCCGTGGAGGTTTCCTTGACACACTGTTAAGTTTTTACCATGTAAATCATTTGTGTTCTTGTTTTGTATTCGTTTCAGTTTCCCATTTAGTTATTTTGCTTATGTGTATTATTTCATTTGTGTGTGTATGCCTAAAATGCCAAGAAGTGGTAACAAAGCTTGAGTTGAAAGCTGTTGAGTAGGGTTGAAGAACCGTTGTGATTACTGGTTGAAGAACCATTGTTATTGCAAAGAGAAAGGGTGATGCTCCGGGCGCTGTTGTGAAGGGAAAAGGAGATAACAATTTAATAAAGGGAGTGGTTAGTCAAACGCAGCAGAGCCGTCATTTTTTTTAAAGAAGTCCAGGATCAAACTCATCATGCAGAGACCCTGCCGTTGGAAAAGGAAGAACAATCAACATAGACCCTGCTGCTGCAACCACTGAGAAATGAAAAGCCTGCCATTGTGAAGGGAAAATCATTGTATTTTTCAGTCACGCGGAAGAATGCAGAAGGATCTATGCCGTAGTTTGAAGAAGATTGGGTCTTTTTCTTTTGTTGTTCTCGATTGGTAAAGAACCCTACCTGCTGGAATAGGAGTTGAGTCGGTTCTCTAAAGTTGAGCTGCCATTGTTGGAGAGGGAGGAATGCTGTTTGAGAGGGCACTGCTGATAGAGTGCCGCAGAGGAGAAAGGGAGTGTCATGCCTGATGCCGCAAAGGGATCATTTGAACATTGGTCGTTTGTTGGTTTGATAGGTGAAAAGTAGGAGAGCCACTATTAAAGAGAAAGGAGGACGCAAAACTGTAAAATATGGGAAATTTGTGCAAAATAGTTTTTTTGAAAGAAAAATTTTCCAAAATTTTTTGGGTTCAAAAACTAATGAAAATTTTCAAAAAATTGTTGTAGGGTTTCATTAATTGAAGGAAAGAAATATTTTTATTTTTATTTTTTTTCTTTGGGAAAGGAACAAAATTCATAGGCTCGAAAACTAGTTAAAATTTTCAGAAAACTGTTGTAGTGTTTCATTAATTGAAGGAAAGAAAAACAATATTTTCTTTGGGAAAGGAACAAAATTCATGGGCTCAAAAACCAGTGAAAATTTTCAGAAAACTGTTGTAGGGTTTCATTAATTGAAGGAAAGAAAAACAATTTTTTCTTTGGGAAAGGAACAAAATTATGAAATTCATGGAAATGAACTCTGAATTTTTTTTGAAGTAACAAAAATTGGAGTAGGGTTTTTGTTCATTTTTTTATCTGAAATTAAAAAAAGGGAAACCCAAGAAACCAGAAATTTGAAAACCCTAGCTAGAAGAAGGGAAATCATAATATTTTTTTAAGAAACCCTAGTTGAAAAAGAAAACCCTAGGATGAAGGATTTGTAGGAAGAAATGACAAAAATGATGAATGCAAAGTTCGAGGTTGAGAAGTTCACGAGCAAGAAAAACTTTTCTTTATGGAAACTAAAAGTTAGGGATTTTCTTGTGCAACAAGGGCTGCACAAAGCATTAGACGGGGTGAAGAAGAAACCTACTAGCATGACAGGTTCAGACTAGGAGGACTTGGATGCGTGAGCTCTTAGTACCATCAGGTGATGCCCGGGGGATGAAGTTCTCTTCAACATTGTTGAGGAGAGTACAACTGAAGGTTTATGGGAAAAAATGGAAAAACTGTATATGACAAAATCGTTAGCCAACAAAATTTATTTGAAAAGACAATTGTACAGTCTTTGGATGAAGGAGGGTACACAAGTTGTAGAACATTTAAATGTTTTTAATACACTTATTTGCCAATTATCAGATATGGAAGTTAAAATTCAGGAATAAGACAAAGCTATAAACTTGTTGTGTTCTTTGGCCGAGTCATGGGATCACTTTGCAACTTCAATTAGTTTGATCATTGTAGATTCTTTGAAATTTGAATCAGTTGTGGGAGCTCTGTTATCTGAAGAAGTACAAAGGAAAACTAGTATCGAAACATCTGCACTAGAAGCCATGATAGCCAGAGGACGATCAAAGGAAAGAGGAGAAAAAGCAATGGATTCTTCCAGATCAAAATCAAAGGGAAAGAAGTTTAAGGAAAAATTCTAGTACTGCAATAAAATTGGACACCTCAAGAAACACTGTTGGAAATGGAAAGAGTCTGAAAACCCAAAGAAGAAAGAAAATTAAGTTGATTCAGGTATGATTGATGAAGTTTTATCTGCTGAAGAATTATGTATGGTAGACGAAACTTTACCTGTATGTAATATCTCTTAGAATGTTGAAGATTGGCTGTTAGACTTTGGTGCTTCTCATCACATGAGTTCGCACAGAAATTGGTTAACTTCATATGAAGCTGTAAATGGGAGTTCTGTGTTTATGAGTAATAATGTATCCTGTTAGACTGTTGGGATGAGAAATATCAAAATTAAAATGTATGATAATACAGTTAGAACATTACCTAATGTTAGACATGTACCTGAATTGAAGAAAAAATTGATTTCTTTGGGAGTATTAGACTCAGATGGTTATAAGTTTATGTGTCAGAATGGAGTACTGAAAGTCTCAAAAGGTGCCACAGTTGTTATGAAGGCAAAAAAGTTTAGAAATATCTATAGACTCAAAGGAAGTACTCAGGTCAGTGAGACAGTGATTGTGTCAGAGAAAGAAGAAGAAGATACTCGCCTATGGCATCAATGATTGAGTCACATGAGTGAGAAAGGCCTTTAGGTACTAATGAACTGCAAATTACTTCTTGATGTGAAATCCTTGAAGTTGGATTTCTGTAAACATTATGTGTATGGAAAACAATGTAAATAAAGGTTTAAAACTGGAAATCATAATAGTAAAGAAATTTTGGACTATATTCATTCTGATCTGTGGGGACCATCTCCTATTGTATCTTATGGAGGTGCTTTATATTTCTTAACATTTATTGATGATTTCTCCTGGAAAGTTTGGGTCTATATGTTGAAAAGGAAAGCTTATGTATTTAATGTTTTTAAACATTTTAAAGCAATGGTGGAAAAGAAACAAGAAAATCAATTAAATATTTGAGAACTGACAATGGTGGTGAATTTACTTATCTAGAATTTGAACAATACTATAAGGATGAAGGAATTGTTAGACATAAAACTGTTGTTTATACTCCTCAGCAAAATGGTGTTGCTGAACGTATGAATTAGACTCTAATGGAAAGAGCCAGAAGCATGATCAACAATGCTAACTTGCAAAAGGCGTTGTGGGTAGAAGTAGTATCCACTGCTTTTTATTTAGTTAATAGATCACCTTCAGTTGCAATGAATTGTAAAATTCCCGAAGAAGTTTGGTCAGGTTAGTTTTGTGATTATTCACATTTAAGGATTTTTTGTTGTGATGCCTATGCTCTTATTCCTAAAAATCAATGTTCAAAATTAGATCCAAAATCGAAATGTTATATCTTTGTTGGGTATGACTATGCACTGAAAGGATACATGTTGTGGGATCCTCCTTCACAGAAGATAGTCATTAGTAGAGATGTAACATTTGATGAATCTTCTCTTTTAAAATCATATGATGGAAAAATTGAACAGGAATAGGTATCACCAAGTCAGCAAGTTCAGTTGGAGACTAGATCTTTTTCAGAAAGTCGAAAGGAAGGAGAGACTTATGAAGGAAAAGGTGAAGAAGATGCAAGGGAAACTATGGAAGTTACAGAAAAAGTTCAACAACCAATCACTCTAAGAAGGTCTACAAGGGAAAGGAAAACACCCAAAAGGTATGAAGCTTCTGCTTCATCTTTTGCATTGATTACTAAAGATGGGGAAACTTCTTGTTATCACGAAGTAGTGGATGATGTAGATAGCGGCAAATGGAAAGGCTATGGAAGAAGAAATGGATTCCTTAGCCAAAAAAAATAGTTGGGATCTTGTAGAACTTACTGAAGGGAGAAGTGTTGTTGGATGCAAATGGGTCTTGAAATTGAAATGAAAAGTTGATGGAAGTATCGAAAGGTATATGGTGAGGCTGGTAGAAAAAGGGTATTCTCAGGTTAAAGGTATTGACTTTCATGAGATTTTTTCCTTAGTCGTAAAACTTGTTTCTATTTGTACTGTGTTGGCACTAACTGCATTACTTGATCTTGAGTTATAACAGTTAGATGTTATAACAACTTTTCTACATGGTGATTTGGACGAAGAGATATATATGGAACAACCAGAAAGTTTTGTACAAGGTCACAACAGAAGATTAGTTTGCAAGCTCAGGAAATCATTGTATTGCCTGAGGCAGTCTCCTAGGCAATGGTACATGAAGTTTGACTCCTTCATGGTGAGCCAAAACTTTATTAGAAGTGAGTATGATCATTGTGTATACTTCAAGAGTTTCAGTGGCATATTCATTATGTTAGTTTTGTATGTTGACGATATGCTTATTGCAAGCAAAAACATGGAAGAGATCAACAGGTTAAAGGCGCATATCTCTAGGATGTTTGATATGAAGGATCTTGGAGCGGAAAAACATATCTTGGGCATGGAGATACCCAGAGACAGATAAAATGGAAATATTGGTTATCAAAACAGAAGTATTGGAAAGAGTACTTGAAATCATATTTAATGGTAGTGAAGGATTAGTCTACGGATATGTGGATGCTGATTATGTAGGTGATTTGGACAAAGGGAGATATACTACAAGATATGTATTTAATCTTGCAGGTGGAGAAATTAGTTGGATGTCAAAGCTTCAAGAAACAGTTGCATTTTCCACTACCAAAGTAGAGTATATAACTTATTCAGATGCCAGTGAGGAAGCAATTTGGTTAAAGGGTCTACTTGATGAGAATGGAAGGACGCAAGAGAAAGTGAATGTATTTTGTGACAGTCAGAGTGTTATGCATTTGACTACAAATCCATCTTATCATAGCAAGACCAAGCACATTGATGTAAGTTATCATTTTCTGAGACGCGATCGATGTTGGAAAAGTAGCTATCAAGAAGGTCCATACATAGGAGAATTGTGCAGACATATTTATGAAGCCAGTTACGATAGAGAAGTTGCGATGGTGTTTGGCTTTTCTTGGCTTTCATAAGAGATGATGAACGGACATGGGCAAGGGATTAGGAAAATTTTTGTCAAGGTGGAGTTTGTTGAATTGTGACAACAAATGATGTAATTATGGGTAAAATCTTATTTTTTAATGCTAGTTAGTTTTGTAATGAGATTCATAATGAATAACAGTTACGTAATGGAGGAGAGGCCCATATGAAATTGGTGAATGCCTGAAAGGCTATATCATCGAGAATCATTCTTGATTAATAAAGATTTCCAATCCCTTGCCTCGTGGAGGTTTCCTTGACACACTGTGAAAGTTTTACTAGGTAAATCATTTGTGTTCTTGTTTTTTATTCATTTCAGTTTCCCATTCAATTATTTTTCTTCTATGTGTATGACTAAAATCCCAAGAATGCTTATATCTGAGGCTTGAGGATCTTTTGACGAGGAGCATAATTTTTCTAAGATTGTGTGGATTTTGCTTTCTAAATGAATTTCACAGGAATAACTTAATCATGTTTGTTATGCGGTCAAGTTTGTGACCATTTGTTATATTTATAAGATATAATCTCTGCGACTAGGGCATTTCAAAGTCGTATGCTGCAAATTTTGTGCCCTAAATTTTGATTAGTGGAAGTCTGAATTGGGTCAAATTTTCATGCATCAACTTTTGGCCTATATTCCTCCCTTTTAATACAGGTGTCTAACTTTAGTGATTCGTTGGAACGATGTCCTAAGGACTCTCATTGAAGTAACTGTTTGTGGCTTGAATCCTAGTGTGTATTTTTGAAGCATAGATTGATATCTTTCACAAAGGCCAATTATGTGTAGGCTTGCAAATTGCAAGTGTTTTCTATGCAACCTATTGAACAAAGCTTGCTTGGCACTCTAAAGGGTGATGCAGTCCTGTACATCTTTTTAAAGCTATTGTAGAAGTAAAATTTTTGTATATTGTGTTGTTTGGATCTATCCCTTGATAGACTAATTGAGCTCTTGTTGTAAGCACCTTTCTAATGAGTGAATGTAAGATGATGTGTGATACAATAGTAAGACAATGCTGAAAAGAAAAGGTAGTAATTAGGGTTTGAATTTGTTGGAAGTAAATCATTGAACAATGCATCCTATAGACCATTATGACAGTGAGCTTTGCAGTGACTCTATATGGCATTGATTTAGTACGACTATGGCTTTATTTTATATGGTAGTAATAGATGAGTGACAGTAACCTGTTAATGGTGATAAATATACTTCATAGTGACATGAACTGTGTGGTTGTTGAATACTATGACCAATGACTTGTGGTGCATTGATGAGCTTAATTAGGACTTGATGATAGGTGGTCAGAGTTTGACATCTTGTGCGAAGACAAATAAGTTGCTGAAAGTAGATGATGATAGGGATAACTATCTCTGGTTGAATGAAGTAACCATGATAACATTATCTCAATGATAGATGTAACCATGATGCAATGATGACAATGATATTGTATTTGAAAAACAATGTTTGCAGTAACCTTCTGTGGAAAGTGACCTAATAGCAATAACCTGATATTTGACCACAACTAGGAGGCATAACAGTGAATCTATTGGATGATGGTGACATTCTAGTCTTGATGAAAATAAGCTATGGTTTGATGGACAAAAGCAGCCTTGATTAATTAAGTTGTTTATATTAGCACCAGCAATGGTGACAGACATACCAAAGGCAACAATAAAATAGCAACCGACAGTAAGATCAGTGTAGTGTAGCAGAGGCAACGTGGAGAACATATGGTGAGTGTAGCAGCAAAGGCAAAAATTATCAAGTATATTGTAAGGGAGGTAGAAGACTCTTCTAGAATCGATCTCCGAACACCTTCAGTCTTGGGGAGTCTATACATCCTTCTAGCTTGGTTGGTAAATTGTGTATCTAACTATACTTAATGAAAATCTTGTTTGGATGACATATTCTATGTACTTTTCATTTGATGTGATGTTTATGATTCTATCTTGACGAATGCTCTGAATGTTTGAAGATTAATTAAAAAATTATGAAAAAAAGTGAAATGATGATTCACCCACCTCTCAGTGTTTCCAACACAATATTTCCAACAACGATAGATAACATGTCTCGATCTTTCCTCCACCGGTCACCTTTCGATGCACCACCGAGATTAACTCTAACTCCCTACCTGAGATGGGGTTTGCATGTTTGGTAAATATGAAAAATTGACTTAGAAAACCCATGTTATTGAATTTAGTTCATGTGCATGTGGAGTTTAAATTTATAATATATATAAAGGAGGGATATTATATAGTAATTGGTGCAAAGAATATAAACTTTTAAATTTGTTTTATGTTTGTATGGTTCCACATTTAAATATAAAATGGTCCGCATAACATTATGTTGGGTTTGAGAGTTATTTTATTTTAAATAAGGAAAGGGTCTTCCCCAAGAGCTTTTGAGTTTGTGTGTGTAGAGTTTCGTTTTCGAACATAGATTTGGAAAGTAAAAGCAAGTTGAACAAGTAAAGGAAGGGACGCCATATAAAAGGGAGAATCCTAGGCAAAGATAGGGCAAGCCATCGGAGGGGCCTACTATTAACCAACTCCTTGAAGTAAAGCTCTGGATCCTTTCGGTCAAAGTGCTATATGAGCCTCTGAGTAAACTCAACATATGAAGTGACACTGGAGTGGCCCAATGTTACCAACCCCCAGGTACCACCTCTCATGTGCTTCACCATCCATGTATAATTTGGCTAGGCTTAATGTCCTCATCCTACGTCATCTGATGTAGTTGGAAATAGGTATCCAACTTCTATACCCATTCGAGAGTTGAGCATTTAGATGACCCATCAAAGGAAGGAATGCTCACCTTCCCCACTGTTTTTAGCAGCTCGTGAGTTTGCCTCAGCCTTCCGAGCTACCTTAGGATTTATTTTTATTTGGAGGTGGCATAAATCTGTGAAACTCATATAATCTTGGAACTCATATCCCTAGATTCTATACTCCAAATAATATGCATAAGGGATCCCCTGACTCATTTGCTGTGTCTGGTCTTCTACCGTCTCATGTATGAATTGAGGCATGTTGGGTTTGGGTGCTCTGCTATATAAGTGTGAATGTCTCTACATGATAGTACGAGCATGGTTTCGCTCAACATTGTTATACCCCTCTCCATTAACATGATCCTTCTTGGTGGAAGTCCCTTTGTTTTCCATCCTGCTCATCAGATCCACCATCTCCTTTTGGCCCTTAGCCAAATCATTTAGTGCACTAAGCAAGTTGTTGAATGCTTGAGTTTCCTTGTCCCGCATATTTGGCTCTTCTTTTTTATGTGTCTCTTCTACCCCTTTTCCCCTTATGGGGGTTTCTTCTTCATATCTTCTCCTCTCTCGAAACTCTTCTTCACAAATGGGAGTGATCTCCTTGCCTTGGTAACTCCTTTTATAGGTTACCCCACTGAAATGATTGTCTTTCGAACTCATGAAATTATTGATAATCTTCCCTTAGACCCCACTACTATCCAAGAGCATTCTCTAATACCACTTTGAGGTACCCCCTTGGGGTACCTCAAAGTCTTCCATTAAAATATCAAAGTTTTAATCGAGTTTTCAGTGGAACATTTAGTCAGTTTGAAGAAGTTTTGTTGTAGGTTATTTTCTTGAGTTTATTTGAAGGAACATACATCACATTAATTAAATACTCATATGAGAAGATTCAGTCCATCAACATATCTTTTAGTAAAACTCAAAAAATCCACAGAGTACACCACTAGTGATAAACATATAGATATTATTTAATCTGAGAGCTGATATATTTTTAGAAAATGGTAACAACAATAATATGAAGAACTTGGTTTATATCAACAATATGTGAAGACTTCTCCCATAGGTACAATTAGTAGTCTGGTTTCACTATTCACATAAAATGTTCCCTTGAAAACCCACGAACAAAGGTATCATCTGCAATAAAATTTAGCTGCATGTACAAGTGTGACATGATTGGAAACTTGACCCCTTTTCATTTGCTACAACTCACTGAAACATTACGTTTAGTCTGATAACCAATGTCTTTCCTATGTGTGCTTCAGGGAGTTAATAAATGAAAGTAAGCATGATTCCTTCCAATCCAGAACTCGACCAACTTGGAGAGTAAACCCATGACCAACAAAGGAAGTCACCCTAAGCTAGAAACAAAAGGAAAACTTGACCCAATACCATGGTAGATTTGTGCTCCTCCATGTTGGAAATTCTGAGGGGGGGTGAATCAATATTTCTTTTAATTTCACAAGAATCAGTAAGAAAGATATGTAGTTCAATAATATTTGGTTATGTATGGTTTACATACGAATTTACTAATTGAACTCAAAATAAGTACAATACTCCCCAAGAGGTTTTACTAGAAAGGATGGAAGGAAGCAAATGCTCCCTGGAAGAGTTTGGGATCCCGTACCAGGGACAATGACCCAAATACAATGTTCCACTCTCATTGTCACTATTTATATTACTACTCCAACTATCCACTGCTGCCATTGCTCCAACTATTTGTAGTCAATGCTGCTATTACTGCTTCAAATGTCCACCGCTACTACTATTGCTCAAACTGTCCACTGCTGCCAGTACTACTACTACTACTCTAACTGTCCACTGTTGCCACTGCTCCAACTATCTACTATCACTACTACTACTACTTATTCTACTTTAACTGTCTATTGTCAATACTGCTACTACTGCTCCAATTGTCCACTACTTCCACTGCTGCTACTACTACTCCAACTGTCCACTACTGCTATCGATTCCACTGCTTCAAATGACTACTGTCACTGCTACTACTGCTTCTCCTTCTCTAGTTATCTATTGTCACTATTGCTACTACTGCTCCAACTGTCTGTTGCTGCCACTAATCCAACTATCTATTGTCACTGCTACTACTACTACTACTCATGCTCCAACTATCAGTTTCCATTGCTTCTATTGCAGTCAGTACTCCAACTGAAAACATCCTCAACGCTCTCAATGTCATAGAGATCACTGTGGCTTACTATTGTCATCAAGAACACTTGAAGGTCATTGTTGTGGAAAAAATACCATACATCAAAGTGACATAAAACTCAACAGTTACATAGGTCACGATCTCACTGTCTTGTAGATCACTTCCTCACGGTCTCACTGTCATATAAATTTTTGTCAACACAATCACTGTTTCACTATCAACATGTTCACTGTTTCACTATAAACAATGTCACTGTTAACATGGTCATTGTCTTTCATCAAGGTTATTGTCACAATCATGTACATCAAGGACACTACTATCATCAAAGTCACTTCTTTCATTAAGGTTCTAAAGAAAACTTTCATACAACACTTTCATTAGGTATGTCATCCTATAAGTTCATTGCCATATACTATGCAGGCCAAATATCATTACGACACCTTTTAGTCACATATAACTCACTTCCACTTGATGCCATAATAATATTTACATTTAAGAATATATTTCGCTATCACAAAAATGTTTTATTGTCATAAGGACATCACCATACTGTCATGGAGGTTTTTTTAGCAAGTACATTGTCATAGAGAAGATTACTCTCACAAGGTTACAGTCAAATCAATCATATTCTTGTCATATACAATGCCACAATAAGGAATCTTATATTCTATCATAAGGGGATTGTCATGGATGGAAATTTCCAAACATCACTATCAGATAAGCACTACTATACAAAGACACTGCCAAAAACTTCAGAACACAATATTGAAGGGTAATAATTCTGGATTCATGCTTCAATACAACTCTTATTAAATATAAAGAGACATATCCACTCTGCTCACAAATAGTTCATATCTTCAAGGATTTCAGAAATGCTTCATATAGGAGTGCCATGTCATTCATTAGATCACTAGTTAGGGCCTTTTAATTTCACACCAGAACATAGAAAGAAACTCCACTAATATGCCTTCATACAATTGAAGCAAATTACATGAATTGTAACTCAATAGATCTCATAGGTTTGAATCTAACAATCTAGGCAGTTATATTGCCCATCAAGCGAAACCTTAAGAGTTTGTATTAAAATGATCTTCCAAATGAGGACTAGCGAATCTGGTTAGGGCACATGCTATTCAATGGTGGGATGATGCTGCAAACAAAACTTCTAAATTTCTCTTTGGGTAGGTCTGATACTTTTCAAGCGTGCTTATGTTGTTTGTTCACTTTTAAAACAAATATATAGATCATAGTTTACCAGATATTTATGTCTCATGAGGGCTACAAATATCACAATTTTGACATAGTTTTTAATCCCTTAACCAGGACATGAATGTTCAAATGCCAAAAAAAATCCCAAGAAGAATAATTGGAGCTCCACAATAGAAATAGTCATGAGGACTACATGATGACCGTAGGTTTCAAGGTGATGCAAGTTCTACCTACAAGGAAAACTTCAGAACCTAACGAATCCAAGGGAAAACCACCAAATATAGTTTCATGATGCACACATAAAGCACATCAAAATAACATATCAAAACCATCGATATATCTTCATGTCTTTAATTATCCAGAAGGACACAAATCAAATAGAAAATGTGATATCTTTCATAGTATTCGAGCCATGCCATTGTGATATTCACAGTAGATGCTATGTTACAAGGAAATGAACCACAAATCTGTTGTGTTAGAGGAGCTTCAAATCATAGTGAGTTATAGCCCTTCAATTTAATGCAAGATACATGCTCAAGGAAACATGCAAGAGAGACTTTCAAGGAAACCCTAGCCAAACAAAGGAAACGACGACCAAAAACCCTCTTTCAATCTCCTAGCCGCAGGACTATTTCAGAACTCCTTCACAAGGATGAAAATCCAGAGCAATATCACTTGAGTGTTGTATTGATGCCTAGGAGATGGATTGAGGTGCCTTTATATATTATGTGAAATGGAAGTCGACTATATCTCCTTAGGAGGGAAAGCCACGTTTGATTCAAATTGTTGGAGGGATTTTTTTTTTTTTAATTTAAACTTCAAATAAACCACAATATTCCCACCAAATTTTGGTCTAATAAAATTTGACTTTCAAGGACCATGATAATTTATTAAATTTATTTTCTTTTATACAATAAATGAACCTTTAATCCATTCAAACATTGAAGGTCTCTTCCATCTTGTAGATACTAGCCATAGTCAATCGTGCATTACCACATCATCATACCTTTGGGGTTATCGACCACAATTAGGGTGTACCAAATTTGATTGGGCATATCTCACAAACCGTGAGGATCCACAAAGCACTCCACATATAAACATAATAAACATGATGAGGAGAATCCAATGGTGATGGTATTCAAGGTAAACTCACTGATCTATTGCTTCATAAACTTCAACAAATGTGGGGTATGTCCATTATTCAGGGAATCCAAACCCTAAAGCTAGGGTTTCATCAATGCATCATATCATCCAATGTAACCAACATACCAAGGAAATTAATTATGACATCTTGCACTTGCTGCACCCGCTTTTAAATCAATGGAAACATACTCAACATTCTCCCCCTTTGTCATTGATGTTAACATGTTGATCATCTCTTGGCGTGTTGCATAAGCTCCCCTTGACTTCATGCTTCTTCTCTTCATTCCTTTCCAAGATTCTCTCCCCCTTTGACATCAATGGAAAAGGGTGGCTGACATGCACTTAATGATATCTCCTTTTGACATGGTTCCCCCTGACAAAGTTCTCTGTCATTGCATCATCTCTCTCATTACATGGGCTCCCCTTGACAATGTGCCTTCTTGCTGCATCATTTCTTCCATTATACAAGCTCTCCTTTGCATCATGTCTTCCAATTGTGAAATAATTCATTGTGAGTCTATTATCTTTTCAGACCCTAGTGGTCTTGTGTTCTTACCTGGTGATTGTACTTCCTTCGTAGTTCTGTGAGGTCCACATCAAGTTGCTTCTACAATCTCATACAAAATGGCCAAAGTTGTGACATAGGTAGCACTCTAAATCTGGTCTGAATAATAAAGAAAAGTTGTTGTAACTTATGCTATGATAGACATATAGGATTCTGCCTTTTCTTCCAGAAAATATGCCTTTAGGGCTTTGATAAAACCCTCTATCATTACTCTTGTTATATCGCCCACAATCTCCATCTTTATGTCCAAAGTTATAACATGCATAGCGATAACCATAAAATGTGCCTACATACATGGGTGTATAGTGTGATGATCTCCTAAAGGTGTCTCACCCTTGAGAATATATTTTTTGCTCTCCACTTCTGAATGCTCTACTATGATTTGGTGTCTTGACTGCATCATCTCAACTTCTTGAGGAATCTGTCTTCCAGCTTCTGATGCTGGATGACTTGTGCAAAACTTTGACTTTGGGCTTCTCTTTATTTTTACCACGAGGCTTCTTTTCTTCTTTGACAAGTGGCTTCTCTTAATCTTTGGAGTGAGACTTTTCTTCATGACTCTTCTTTCCATCTTTGTCATGTGACATATCTTCGTCTTTGACATCTTCATCCTTGCATCATGAGGACTCACCAACATAGCCAAGAGCTATCTTGATAAGTGGTATATTTGGCAATTGAGAATGTCATCCAAGACCTAATAGCTACTCAATTTTTGATTTAGCTTGTCCACTTCTACTCTTAAGGTGATTATTTCCTATTCATGTTTCAGACAATCTTCTTCCTTTTGCTTCAATTGATTTCTTATGAATTCCTTAGTCATTTTGGATTCTTCGAGTTCCCTCTTCAAGGAGACAATTTTCTTGCCAAGTTATTTATCCTGCTTGTTCCATTTATTTGGATTTTCCTTTTCATTGAGTTGGTTTTTTAAGGTACTTTCTCTAGTTTTTGCCTCTTGCAACATGCTTTTGAGGTGATCCACTTCCTTCTTTTCTTCATCAAGTTCATGATCATTTTCTGGCATTTTTTGTTTCTTAATTTGATCTTGAAGCTGGGTGATTTCAACTACAAAACATCTCCAATTATCGTAATGCTTCATTTTCTCGTTCTTCATTTGTTCATGTTTTGAACTAAGCTTATTAAACATAAATATATTCAAATCCCTCACCTCTTCCACTTTTTGAAGTTTGTCTTTGAGGGAATAAACATCTTTAGGATTAGCAACCATCTTATCTTCAATTGTATTCTCCACCAATCAACTCTGAGTGCTACAACTTTACCTTCTAGAGGTTAATATTCAAAGAAGGATCTGCTATAATACCAATTGTTGGAAATATTGAGAGGGGGGTAAATCAATATTTCCTTTAATTTCACGATTGGTTAGCTTCTTTTTAAATATTAAGAGAAATAAAACAACCATGGAAGAGGGTCACATCACAAGAATTAGTACGAATGATATGTTGCTCAACAAGCTTTGGTTATGTATGGTTTACATACAAATTTACCAGTTGAATTGGAAGGAAGCACAAGACTCCCCAAGGGTTTACCAACAATGTTGGAAGGAAGAAAATTCTCCCCATAAGAGTTTGGGCTCTCGTACTAAGGAAAATGACCCAACTATAATGTTCCACTTTCACTGCCACTGCTACTACTAATACTCCAACTATCCACTGCTCCAACTGTCTGTTGTCACCGTTTCTACTACTACTTTTTCTCCAACTATCTGCTGTCACCGCTGCTACTACTGCTCCAACTATCCACTGCTACTGCTACTGGTCCAAATGTCCACGGTTGTCACTGCTACTACTACTGCTCCAAATGTCCACTGCTGCCACTGTTCCAACTGTCTGCTGTCACTGCTGCTACTCCAACTTTCTGTTGTCACTGTTGCTAATACTGCTCCAACTGTCTGTTTTCACTACTGCTAATACTGCTCCAACTGTCCACTGTCTCCACTTCTCCAACTATATGTTATAACTTACTACTACTACTTCTCCTACTCCAACTATCTATTGTCACTGTTGCTACTATTTCCACTGCTTCAACTGAAAACATCCTCAACACTTTCAATGTCATAGATATCACCATGGCTTATGACTGTCATCAAGAACACTTGAAGGTCTTTATTGTGGAAAAACTGCCATACATTAGAGTGTCATCAAACTCAACTCTTACATAGGTCACAATCTCATTGTCTTGTAGATCACTTCCTCACAGTCTCACTATCATATAAATTTCTATCAACAAAATTATTGTTTCACTGCCAACATAATCACTATTTCACTATCAACAAGGTCATTGTTCCACTAGCAACAATGTCTCTATTAACATGGTCACTGTCATTCATCAAGGTTATGCCACAGTCATGTACATCAAGGACACTACTATCATCAAAGTCCCTGTTGTCATTAAGGTCTTGTAGAATACTTTCATACAACACCTTCATTAGGTATGTCATCCTGTAAGTTCACTTCCATATACTATGCAACCCAAATATCACTGCCATACCTTTCAATCATATATCACTCACTTCCACTCGTTTCCATAAGAATATCTCCATCTAAGAATATATATTACTGTCACAAAAGGTTATATTTACATAAGGACATCACCATACTGTCATAGAGGTTCTATCAACAAGTACATTGTCATAGAGAAGATTACTGTCACAAGGAAACTGTCAAGACAATCATATTCCTGTCATATACAATGCGACCGTAAGGAATCTTCCATTCTATCATAAGGGAATTTTCATGGAGGGATATTTCTAAACATCACTGTCAGATAAGGATTACCATATAAAGACATTGCCAAAAACTTTAGAACACAATGTCAAAGGGTAATAATTCTGGATTCATGCTTCAATACAAACCTTATTGAATATAAAGAGACATATCCAATCTCACAAATAGTTTATATCTTCAATGGTTTCACAAATGCTTCAGATAGGAGTGCCATGTCATTCATCAGATCACTGGTTATGGCCTTTTAATTTCACACTAGAACATAGGAAAAAACTTCACTAATATGCCTTCATATAATTAAAATGAATTACATGAATTGTAACTCGATAGATCTCAT
Source organism: Pinus tabuliformis (assembly GCA_031772625.1). Classification (NCBI taxonomy): domain Eukaryota; kingdom Viridiplantae; phylum Streptophyta; class Pinopsida; order Pinales; family Pinaceae; genus Pinus; species Pinus tabuliformis. The sequence continues at coordinate 1,621,241,725 of CM062819.1, forward strand.
AGGATTGAACCTCACAATCCAAGTTGTTATAGTGTCCATCAAGCGAAACCTTAAGAGTTTGCATTACAGTGATATTCCAAATGGAGACTGGAGAATCTAGTTAGGGTATGCGCAATTCAATGATGGGATGATTCCACAAACACAATTTATGAATTTCTCTTCAGGTAGGGCTGAGACTTCTCAGTTCATAGTATACTAAATATTTATGTCTCATGAGGGCTGAAAATATCTCAGGTCTGAGTTAGTTTGAATCCGTTAACCAAGACGTGAATGTTCAAATTCCAAAACACATCCCAAGAAGAATAACTGTAGCTCCACAATATCAATGCATCATCTATTCCATGACCACCAACATATTGAGGACAATATTGATGAAATCCTACACTTGTTTCATTGTCTTTGACATCAAGGACAACATACTCAACACTCCAATAATGAGAGATTTAACTCACTAAGCAAACATATCATCCATGAAAATCCAGGATAACTTGGCCTCTTCAAATGGAACTCAACTAGTAAGATGAAACACAAGACGTGGCCTTTAACAATGAAAAATGACCGTTAAATTCATTGAAACCTTTGGCTCTTCCAGAATGTTCTCTCAACCTCTAAAAGAGAATGATGAGCTCAATATTATAAGATAAAATCAACTAATAACACCTTTTACCCCCATTATCTTTTGCAAATATTCTTATTCCTAGTAGCACAATGGTGAAATATAGGAGATTTTTCTCTCTAAACCAACTGGGGTATATATTTTCAACAATGAAGCTAGCGATGGAAGCTAGGGTTTGTTAAACCCTAAGCTCTTCTCCAAAATCTCCCAAAAAATCCCTTTTTCTCAATGGAAAAATGATAGATTGAGGAGAGACTCCTCATGTTTCCCCTTTTATAACTTAGTGGCCACTTTTGTCGCTATTTTTCCTTTTTATTTTTATGAAGTCACTTTAGGAATTTTTCATTTTATAAATTGAAAGAAATTTTTCATTAGCCTAGGATATGACCCATTTTTCATGTTGAAGAAAGTGTAACTAGGTTCAGTCTTCATGACAATGTAATTGTGGTTTTTTTAAACAAGAAAATGAATTTATTATTATTCCTTGTTGCATGGGTTTCATGAGAAATAGGTTTATTTATTTAGTGGCTCCCATTGAGAGCCTTAGGATGTATTATTAAGAGTCAAAGTCATGAAAAGCTCTTCTTGAGCATATATGTAATGTATATGAGTCTATCTAGTGTGTAGATTAGCTCTCCATGGAAAGCACAATCCTCTTGAAGAAGGAAACAAGAAAAATGATGTAAAAATCAATCATGTCAGCCTTTAATGAATTAAAAAGAACAGTCATGTCGGCTAAATAACAATACAAAACATTTCACATTGTCATGTCAGCTCAAATTCATAGGTAGACAAATATAAATATGCGGCTAGAGTCACCACAGAAACACAGATTTTCGGACATACCTCTGCAACTTCGGATAGCATAGTAAGTGCAAGAATCTCGGACAACCATAAGAGTAGAGACATTTCGGATAAGTAACTCAGATTCTGTCAGATGGGTACATGGATCTAATCATCACTACAGGAGGATACTGTCTCATGGGAAACTTCTGTGAGAAAATTATAGTCTCAACCCATCTATGATGATAATCTCGGTGTAAGAATACAGTCACTGTCTCGGTATAAATAAGATGATAAAGATCATAGTGCTAATAATTTTCTTGACATATCACATGGAGAAGATATACTCACTATCTCAGCAAAATTGTGATCTCACAAGTAATACACTCTCATCATACTAAATGCAGTCAAGACCTCAACATAATGACAATCATGGTATCGATCATAATGCTAATGAAGACAAGGTCATAAGGAATATTTCAGTGCATTAATGAAGACATGGAATCAAGGTCGTGATGAAGATCTCAATGAAGGAGTAGTCATGGTGCAACGAGTGGTGCAGTAGTGATGGCCTCAATGGTGAAGCAACAGTGTTGATGATGAACTCAGTAGTGACAAAGAAGAGGATTGGTGTCTTGGTCCTGGAGTGGCATAATAGGTCAAGGGTCATGGTCTTGGTATTCATCAATTGGAATCTCTATAAGAATAATTTTGTGTGGGCTTTCCTCTCCAAGAGGGAGAGGTTTTGTCCCTGGAAGAAAGCCAATATATTGTGTTCTTGTCTCTTTGTTTTTGGTAACTATTTGATGAATATAAGAAGAAACACTCTAATAAGAACAAGTGAAGATTTTGCTAAGAAGAAAAATTAAAATACCTCACAAATAATTATCATGCAAGAAGAATCTCATTAACTCTTAATTTCCCTAGATTCTTCAACATGGTATCAGGGCTAAGTTACTGAAGTCAAAGGAAGGGCAACAAAAGAGACATACACGGATTCATATTCAAGAAGGGAATCAAAGAAAGTTAAAGGGTTTTGTCAAGATTGAAGGATCAAGTCTACAACCAGCAGTCTACAACAACAAGAACTTTTTCTCCACAGTTATCATCAAAAGGCCACCAAGGAGCTTACCAAAATGTATACAAAGAAAGGTTACTCAAAGGACCTTAAAATCAAAGATCACATCATATTGGAATAGGTTGAAATCCTAGAAGCAGTCCTAACCTACACTACAAAAGAAGGAAAAGCATGTTGAAGGCAAGAAGGTAGTGTCATGTTTGAGGTTATAAAAACAAGCAAGGATCATCTCCTTGCCCTAGAAGAAGATCATCCAAGGAAGCAACAAATCATCCTCATCAAAAGGAGAAACCTTTTCTATTAAGGAAAGGATCTCTCATTTGTAAGAATGTCATCCAAGAAGAAGCTCTAATATATCTTCTTCAACCATCATCAAAGCAATCAAAGTGAAGATTTCATCTTCAGATGACAAGTAAGTATCTTTTCAATCTACAATAAAGTTTGGTTAAATGACTTCATGATTGCAAGGAAATATATAGGTTGATGAGTCATGAAAATTCCTTGCATGAAGGAGGATAGAAATAGTTCTCTAAGTAGCTGAAGTCATTGAACATATCAAAATGTCTCCTCTGAATTTATGGAAAGGGATACTTATGAAATATCCCATCATATAGAAATATTGGAGACATCAAAGAGATGTACATGATAAACTCATTCTCTAAAGGTGCAAATGAAATTTGATCTACATGAAAGTAAAGGTATCAAAGGATGTAGGATATCTTCATAAGGTCTCATCAACAAGACCAAGGAAGGAAGATAACGATCATTGATATATAATTCAATAACAAATAATCAAGGTAACAAATATCCATGGGAATATAAAGTTACCTCATTCGAAAACTTATGGTCTCCATGCTAAATAGAAATAGACAAGTTGATGGCAAAAGTATTGAAGGTTAAAGGACTAAAACATGGGCAGAAAGGAAAGGGAAGTTTGGTCCTCAAACAAGACATAATAGTATAGTTAAAATTATGGAAATATTACGGAAGCTCATATCACCGGATAGATGGAGGAAGCTGGAGATAAGAGCCAAGGAAAGAGGGAGTAACAAATCTATAATATGATTAATATAATATCCCTCACAAAAGGGTCCTATCATAAGATTTTGTTGTAAGATATGACAATGATAATAAGATGCATCATTGCATCATGGAAGCATTAGAAACAAGAGCTCATGACATCACCATGGGAATCATGAAGGACAAAATCCATGGCAAAAAAACATGAGGATAGAGCTCTTGGGAACCTCAATGGACATTGAAGGAAAGGAAGGACTCATCCAGGACAAGGCTCATCATACATCAAAAGGAAACATCTTCCAGATGGGGATATACAATATCCTCAAGATTCTCTAATGGAATCCTCATCGGAGGGTTCACTAATCTAGAGAGGAAGCAAGTGTTTCATCAGAAACTCCAACTTATGGAACTCATGGATGATGTTATGGTGACATAAGAGAAGAAGCAAATCAAGGGGTTGAAGACACTTCAATCAAGGAAGCTGCTGAAAGAAGCCTAGATGACCTAAAGGTAAAATGAGGTATGTATGTTTGTGTTTAATATTATAATGTCATGTCGTATGGTTGCAGGTAACATGGATCATTACTTCTATCTTGAGAAGCATGATCAAGGGAAAATTATCTCCTCCTCTGAAAGGATGAAGGAAGGGATAATTCATACTAGATGAAATCAACATAATATGTCCTCCTATGAAGCATGAGGTGGTTGACTACAATTACAAAACTTTGATTGAAATTTGTTGGGAATGGATTGTGTGAGGAAGGAAGAGATCGTTAGATAAGCCACCTTGATGAAGGCGATCAACATCCAAAAGACCAAGAAGAATTAACTAGGAAATATCCCGGAAAGATATGAAGACTCTGATGGAAAAGATGAAGACCCTTGACAATGGATATCTCTGGGAGATGTGTCAGCATGTATGTAGGATGCTGATACTTACAAGAATATGTCATGATGAATAGCCATCTCGTAATGCTTTAATATTATTATTTGATTTCTTGAATAATATCTAGATAAGTTCATGCATGGATACTCGGACAAGAGTTGTGAATACAAGTACAAATAGAATTCATATGATGGATAGAAGAATCATGATGAGAAAGATGTAGTCAGATGATGAAGGTTCTAGATATGAAGAAGGCCACTTTCCATGAAGAAAGGGATGACATGAAAAACTAAGGAGGAAAGCGATCGATGGGTGTTTCCCTACAAGGAAGAAGCTCAACTGAATTTCATGACATCAAGGAGAGAAGTTGATCAAGTAGTTGAAGGACCCACGAAGAAGAAGTTGTCGATGTATATAAGAGTCCCTAGCTAAGAGGAATCTCTAACAAGTTCCTTATTAAAAGGGAGCTTGGGGAAGTTCCTAGTCAAAGGGATCTTGGGCATATCTTCCCCAATTGAGAAGGAGAGATAGACACAACATTCTTGTCTTCAATTTGGAAGAAATAATGAAGGATTGGGTAATCATTTGGCATCCGATGTTCTTTGAGGATGTGTAGGGCATCCGAGATAAGAATAGGCAAGAGGACCAATATTATTTGAGGGCTGGGAACCCAAGATAAGAATAGTCCTAGAAGGTCATACTCAGTGAACACCGGAGTGGGTATGTACCTTGAGAGACAATGATGAAGGTGTCTATAGTCATTGGTCTCACCAACATTTTTCTCTGATATGATGAGAGATAGAGCTGTCAGTCAAGGCCTTGCTGTGGAAACAATGTTGGTTACTATGATTCTATACAGATGGGTTACTAATCTGATTCTTCTTATGAGAAATTATTCAGATTGAGAATGACCAAGTACCATCATGAATACCTCCCTAGTTAAAAGGGAATGTTGAAGAAAGTGTAACTAGGTTCGATATTCATGACATTGAAATTATGATTTCTGTAAACAAGAAAATGAATTTATTATTATTCCTAGTTGCATGGGTTTCATGAGAAAGAGGTTTATTTATTTAATGACTCCCATTGGGAGCCTTAGGATGTATTATTAAGAGTCAAAGTCATGAAAATATCTTCTTGAGCATATATGTAATGTATATGAGTCTAACTAGTGTCTAGATTAGCCCTCCATGACAAGCACAATCCTCTTGAAGAAGGAAGCAAGAAAAATGATGTAAAACATAGTCATGTCGGCTTGCAAATGAATAAAAAAGAATAGTCATGTCGGCTCAATAAAAATACACAACGTTTCACACTGTCATGTCAGCTCAATTGCATAGGTAGACAACTATAAATATGCGGCTAGAGTCACCACATAAACACAAATTTTTGGACATACCTCTGCAACTTTGGATGGACGAGTAAGTGCAAGAATCTCGAAAAACCACAGGAGTATAGACCCTTCGGATAAGTAACTTGGATTCTCTCGGATGGGTACAAGGATCTAATCCGAATACAGGAGGACAATGTCTCATGGAAAACTTGAGTGAGAATATTACAGTCTCATCCCAACTATGATGATAATCTTGGTGCAAGAATACATTCACTATCTCAGTATAAATAAAATGATAAATATCACAATGCTAATCACTGTGTCGACATATCAGATGGACAAGATACATTCACTGTCTCAGCACAATTGTGATCTCACAAGTAATACACTCTAAACATAGTAAACACAGTCAAGGCCTCAACATAATGAAAATCATGGTCTCGATCATAATCCTAATGAAGACAAGGTCATAATGAATTTTTCAGTGCATTAATGAAGACATAGAATCAATGTCGTGATGGAGATCTCAATGAAGGAGTAGTCTGTTGGAAATACTAAGGGGGGGATGAATCAGTATTTATTTTTTTTGTTGTTCTTGTTGTTACCAAAATCACACACACACACACACACACACACACACACACATATATATGGAACACAGAAATAGATAGCTGGAATATATGCTTTTATTAACACAAAATAGTGCAATGAAATAAATATAGTATATATATCTGACTGGTTGCAGTTAGTTGCCAAGCTCCAACTTGGACTTCAGTGAGGCTCCAACCTCCAGAGCACCAACTCTGTCTTGCAATAGTTCTACACTTAGGAGCACCAACTCCCAAGGATTTCAATCCTGTTTAGTTCTGAGGCTCCAACCCAAACCTGAAATAAATTGTTCTGTTGCCATTCTCTGCTCCCAAGCCTGTTGAGCTTCTGCTTTTCTCCTGTTCTCTTGCTTCTCTGGCCTCTCCTGCCTCTTGCCTATTCTTCGGCTTCCTCTCTCACAGATTATGCATTCATCAACAACACTTCTCCTTGTTTTTTTGTTTTTATGTATTTCAGACACCTCTGACTATTTGTTTCCACTTTCCACTGCCTTTTTGGCTTCCTCCTTGGTCGCTGTAGATTCCTCTGCCTCGCTTGATCCTTCAGCTTCCCTCCGTAGTCACTGTGGCTTCCTCTGAGCTGTTCGAGTTCACTGATACTCCATGGACACGTAAATTCATAAGAGAGGTCCAAAGGAAAACACATAGAAATCATGCGTTACACCGTAACAACGTTCATTTTTCCAATCATTATGGACATACACAAGGGGTTTTTTTGTTTTTTTGTTTTGTTTTGTTTTTTTTTGTTTTTTGTTTGTTTTTTGTTTGTTTTTGTTTTGTTTTGTTTTGTTTTTGTTTTTTTATTTTTTGTTTTGTTTTGTTTTTTGTTTTGTTTTGTTTTTGTTTTTGTTTTGTTTTTTTTTTTTTTCCAGTTTAACGGAGATGTTGTGTCCCAATCGCAATCACTATCACCATGATTCACCCCATTTAACTGACGTTCAGCCTCCTGAACCATCGGAAAAATTATCATAAGCCTTTTGGCCTAAAACACCCCGCGCAAGCCAAATATTTAATTACATAGAGAATATGAGAAAAAACAGTCAAAAGGACTAAAGGGCAGACTTCAAGAAATATTACACCCGCATCTAAACTTAGTGAAATCGCAATCAGTGCTTTAGTGTGGCAAGGCTTCATAATATATGTGATATGGGATAGATGCGATGATAGCTTAACTCATATTGCAATGTGCGGCCGGTCCACGTGTATATGTATCACAATCGGGAGTTGCCCTTGGCGGAGGTCCGATGTGACATCGCTAATCGCTATTGGCGATCGAAATGGACCGCTTGACACATTGTAACTTTGCTCGCGAAGTGCTGATGCGATATACATCGGCAATTGCGAGTTGCAAGGGTTCAAGGCTCAATGTTAATGCAGACCACTCTCTTATAGCGATGCAATATTATGTGCCGGATCGCCGATTAGTGCTGTCGCCAATATACATATATATGCCGATATATTTATAAACTTTTCTGCTGATAGTGTGTTTGCCATATATACATGCTTTGGCCTTCGTTTTCCCTCTGATATAGCTATGTTTTCTACCTTCGATAGTGTGAATGCACATATATATATGTTTTTGCCGTCGATACATGAGGTTGTGGCATATATATGATATGTGCTCCCGTTAGTTTATTCCTTTGGCATATATGGCCCCCGAATGCTGTTTAAATGCATGCATATATATATATATATATATATATATATATATATATATATATATATATCTGAGTTCTGCTCCCGATGGTGTATTCCGCCTGCATATACACTATAATCCTCCCGATGGCTCTGTTTGCTTCGTGCTCTGTTAGCTCCTCTGGTGGCTCTGTCTGCTCCCCTTGGCTCCATTTTCTCTTCTTGGCTCCTCTTGGCTCCGTCTTCTCCCCGAAAATTGCCATATTGACATCAATGACAATTTGTGTCCAACAATCTCCCCCTTTGTTATTGATGGCAATATTCTTCTACTCTCCCCCTTTGACATCAATGGCAAAGGAATGCATACAGACTCCCCCTGTCAAACTACTCCCCCTATCCTGCTACATCTTTATGAATGAACTTGAGTGATGATAAGGATATAACCCCCATCTTTTGACGTAGATGTTCGAATGCTTCTCGAGGAAGAGGTTTTGTGAAAATATAAGCTATCTGCTCCTTAGTACTGATATATTCCAGGACGATGTTTTGTTCAGCTACTTGCTCACGGAGGAAATGATACTTGATTGGTATGTGTTTGGTCCTTGAGTGCATCACTGGATTTTTGCTGAGACTGATAGCACTTGTGTTGTCACAATATATGGTAATCGGTTGATTTGTACATATGTCGACATCTTTTAGAGCTTCCTTCATCCATAGTATTTGAGTACAACAGTCTGCTACAACAATATACTCAGCTTCGGTTGTGGATAATGATATGGATGACTGTTTTTTGTTGAGCCAGGATACTAAACAGTCTCCTAGGTAGAACGCATTTCCACTAGTACTTTTCCGATCATCTATACTTGCAGCCCAATCAGCATCGGTGTATGCAGTTACAGTTAGTGTTGAGTTCTTTGGGTACAAAAGACCGAAATCGGGAGTTCCTTTCAGATATTTGAGAAATCTTTTTACAGCTAATAAATGCGATTGTTTGGGAGTAGATTGAAATCTTCCCACCATTCCTATTGCCTGCATTATGTCTGGTCTTGTAGATGTTAAGTATAGAAGGGCTCCAATTATTGACCTGTAATGAGTTGCATCTACTGGAGGGGAGTCATCATCTTAGCTCAATTTGCAATTTGTGGTAATAGGTGTGCTCATGGGTGCACAATACTCCATTCCATGTATTTTGAGCATGTCTTTTAGACATTTGGTTTGAGATATACACAATCCTGCTCCGGTTTGAGATACTTGAAGCCCAAGGAAGTGAGACATCTCTCCTACCATTGACATCTCAAACTCTTTTGACATGTTTTGAGAAAATTCATGGCTCATTTCATCATTATTGCTAGCAAAATCAGATCATTAACATAAACAAGAGTAACTAGTAACTTACCTTCATTTGTCTTTATGTATAGATTACTTCCAACCACTCCCTTTTTGAAGCCTTGTTGTTGTAGATAGTGATCCAATCTTGCATACCAAGCTCTACAAGCTTGTTTCAACCCATATAAAGCCTTTTTCAACTTACAGACTAAGTCCTTTCCTTCTGTTAGTTCAAACCCTTCTGGATGCTCCATGTAGACTTCTTCCTTGAGTTCCCCATTTAGAAATGCTGATTTCACGCTCATTTGATAGATTTTGAATCCTTTTGAACAAGAAAATGCCAAGAACATCCTGATAGCTTCCATACGGGCTACTAGTGCAAATGTCTCTTCAAGGTCAATTCCTTCAATTTGTGAATAGCCTTTGCAGACAAGCCTTGCCATGTTTATGATAACCTGTCCTTCTTCATTCATTTTATTTTTGAACACCCATTTGGTTCCTATTATGTTTTTGTCCTTTGGACGAGGTACCAGCTCCCATGTCTTGTTCTTCTCAATTTGGGACATTTCTTCTTCCATGGCTTTTACCCAATGAGGATCCTTACTTGCTTCTGCAAATGTTTCTGGTTCTATCATAGATAGAAGAGCAATAACGTTTCTCTTTGGTGTAATGGTCATCCTTCTTCAGGTTTGCATCCCTTCATCTCTATTGCTAATAATATGCTCTTCTGGATGATATTTCTGGATAAACTTCATCTTTGAAGGGGTATGAGGTGGTTCTTTCTCCTCTTCTTCTTCTTCCTCATCTATTTCTTCTTCTTTAGGTTCTTCTTCTTCAATGAGAAGATCATCTTCATGTTCTTCAATTTCTTTTTCTGGAAGGTCTTCATCAATCTTTACATCAATGCTTTCCACTATTTTCTTCAGTCAAAAATTGTAGCACTTGTAAGCCTTGCTCCGTGTAGAGTATCCAAGAAATATCCCTTCATCAACCTGAGAATCAAACTTTCCTGGTGAGCCATCATTGATTTTTATGAAGCACTTGCTTCCAAAGATCTTGAAGTACTTCACTGAAGCAGGTCTTCCTTTCCATAACTCATAAGGAGTTTTTTCACAGTTTGGTCTTAATTGAGTTCGATTCAATGTATAGATAGTTGTCCCTACTGCTTCTCTCCAGAATTTTGGCTGCAAGTCTACTGCTAATAACATTGTTCTTGCCATTTCTTGGACTGTTCGGTTTCTTCTTTCAACTACCCCATTTTGCTGAGGTGTTCTGGCAGCAGAGAATTCCCTTTTAATTCCATGAATATTACATAACTCACTAAACTCATTTGATGTGAATTCTCCCCCTCTGTCTGTTCTGAGGCACTTAATTTTTGAATCTTTTTCATTTTCTACAAGGGATTTTAGATTCTTAAAACACTCAAAAGTTTCAGATTTATACTTTATAAAATATATCCACATCATTCTAGTATAGTCATCAACAAATAACACAAAGTACCTTTCTCCTTGGAGTGCCTGATTTCTAGTTGGCCCGCACAAATCAGCATGGATGATCTCCAAGGGCTTTGACGTAGAGAACTCCCTTGTCTTGTGGTTGGTTCTAGTTTGCTTTCCATGTTGACATGGACCACATACTCCTTGATTTGGTTTGAACAACCTTTGGATGTCTTGTACAGCTCTAATCTTGCTAATATTGATGAGATTTTCAAAGCTTGTATGTCCAAGTTGCTTGTGCCACAGCGAACATTCATCTGTCTAACTCAGGTCACATTTATTTTCTTGAATCTTGTTTAGAATGTAAATGTTTTCTGGTGTTCTAACCCCTTTCGCCACAAGTTCCCTTGAGGAAAAGTTCCTTATTTCACAGTCTTTGGTGGTGAAGACAACCTTATGTCCTTGATCACAGATTTGGCTGACACTCAAGAGATTGTGTTTAAGCCCGTATACTAGTAGAGAATCTTGAGCTTTTCCTTTTCCATTGATCAGAGTAACAATTCCTTTTCCTGAAATTCTGGCAGATCCACTTCCAAAGGACACATTCCCTTCCATTTTGCTCAATGAGACAAACTTCCTTTTGTCTCCTGTCATGTGTCTGGAGCACCCACTATCCACAAACCAATGATTTCCATTATTTTGAGCATATAGAGCCAAGCTACATTTATCCATGTTGGAATTCTTACTACTCGTCTTTCTTCCTTTGAGTGGGTAGTTTTGTTCATAGTGTCCACTATTGTAGCAGAATTAGAAAATCATATCAAATTTGGTCAAGGGATCAAATGAATTGAAGGTTTTGATTTGTCCCTTCCTTTTGGGGGCATATGAATTGATTATTCAGTCCTTTAGCTTTGGCATTTCACTTCTGCGAGCCATGCAATGTCTGGCTTGATGACCAAAGTTTTTACAGTGAAAACAATGTCCAAGAAAGATGGTTTTGTACCTGTTGAAGCAGCCACGGTTTGAGTCGATTTCCTTCCTGGGAATTACTCCTGCCTCATTCTTTGGATTTGAGATGGGCCCTTGGTGGAATACAGGTTTGTATTTGCTATAGTATCCATGATTCGACTCCACATTCTTCTTTGGAGTAATTCTCTCTTCATTCTTTGGATCTGGAATGCGCTTTTGATAACATACTTTTTCTTCTTTTGGATTGCAGGAAAGTGCATCGGCATAGCTTTTCGCACTATTCTTAGTGCTTGAGGATTCTCCTTTAAAACCTATTCCAGACTTGTCATGTTGAGGTTTTTGACTTTTTAGAATAGTCTCAAGTATTTGAGAGCTTTTACAACCCTTTTTAATTTTCTCCAACTCCTTTCTCAAAGACACTATTTCAGCTTCACGTTCTTCGAAAGTCTCTTCTTTTTCTTTTAGCTTTGCTTCCAAGAGACCTTCTCTTCTTCTTGTTTCCTCGTTTTCCACTTTGAGAGAAATGATTTTATTCCGTAGTTTCTCATTTTCTTCAATGGCACTTATTAATAGTTTATCTACATTTCATTCCAGCCCTGAGTCATCATCATTTGTGAATGCCATGAATAATGTTTCTTGGCTTTCATCATGGTCACTTTCCTCATCTGATTTCTTTTTGATGATCATAAACTCATCCTCATTAGACTCATCTTGCTTAGAGAAGAAGTTCTTCTTATTGAACCCTTTCTTTTTGTGTGCCATTCTTTTATAATTTCCTTCATCATCACTATCATGTTTATGAGGACATTTTGCTACATAATGACCTATTTTTCCACACTTAAAATAGATAAGAGGGTACTTGCCTTTAAGCTTAGATCCTTTCTTCAGCTTTCATACAAATTGAGCCAATTCGGATTCCACATCGGACTCATCACTACAGTCATTCCTTTCTTTCCCCTTCTTTGACTTTGAAGCCTTGAATGTTGCATCTTTGGAGCTTGGGCCACCTTTCCTCATCTCATAGGTAGTGAGGATTCCATGGAGTTCATCCATCTTGAGGGTATCTAGATCCTTTGCTTCTTCTATGGCACTTATTTTGGAGTCAAATCTGTCTGGAAGAGATCTTAATACCTTTTGAACAATGGTACTTTCTTCAATTTTTTCGTCCAATCCTTTAAGGGAGTTGACCACTTCAGCTACTCGGAGGAGGTATGCTGCAATATCTTCTTCATCTTCCATCCTCAGACTTTCAAATTGTCTTCTGTGAGTTTGAAGCTTTGCCTTCTTGACTTTTGAGTCTCCATCATATAAGCCAACTAGCTTATCCCACATTTCTTTGGCAGAGTTACAGTTCATGACTTTTGTAAACTCAGAATCAGTGATTCCACTAGTGATGGAGTTCAAGGCCTTTGCATTTGCAATGTAGGCTTTCCTCTCGTCTTGATCTGTTGGAAGAGTGGTAGGCATATGGTACTCATTTTGAAAAAAATTCTAGACTTCAGGTCTAAGGGACATTAAGTAGTAGGTGATTCTCTTTTTCCAGAAACCGAAGTTAGTGCCATCAAACAGAGGAGGTCTTCCTGATGCTTCGTGATTTCTCATCATGGCTGCGGATCCTTCTTCAAGCTGTTAGGCTAGTATGAAGAAGCCTGCTCTGATACCAATTGTTGGAAATACTGGGGGGGGTGAATCAATATTTCTTTTTTGTTATTGTTCTTTTTGTTACCAAAAGCACATATATATATATATATGTAACATAGAAATAGATAGCTGGAATTTATGCTTTTATTAACACAAAACAATGCAATGAAATAAATACAATATATATATATATATATATAACTGGTTGCAATTAGTTGCCAAGCTCCAACTTGGACTTCAGTGAGGCTCCAACCTCCAGAGCACCAACTCTGTCTTGCAATAGTTCTGCACTTAGGAGCACCAACTCCCAAGGATTTCAATCCTATTCAGTTCTGAGGCTCCAACCTCTTGGGCTCCAACCCAAACCTGAAATAAACTGTTTTGCTGCCATTCTCTACTCCCAAGCTTGCTGAGCTTCTACTTTTCTCCTGTTCTCTTGCTTCTCTGGCCTCTCTTGCCTCTTGTCTGTTTTTCGGCTTCCTCTCTCACAGATTATGCATTCATCAACAACACTTCTCCTTGTTTTTCTGTTTTTATGTATTTCAGACACCTCTGACTATTCGTTTCCACTTTCCACCACCTTTTTGGCTTCCTCCTTGGTCGCTGTAGATTCCTCTGCCTCGCTTGATCCTTCGGCTTCCTCTTCGCAATCGCTGTGGCTTCCTCTAAGCTATTCGAGTTCACTGATACTCCATGGACACGTAAATTCATAAGAGAGGTCCAAAGGAAAACACAGAGAAATCATGTTACGCGTTACACCGTAATAGCGTTCATTTTTCCAATCATTATGGACATACACAAGGTTTTTTTTATTTTTTATTTTTTTTTATTTTAATCTTTAATTTTAATTTTATTTATTTATTTATTTTTTTTATTTTCAGTTTAATGGAGATGTTTCCCAATCGCAATCATTATCGCCATGTGTCAGGCGGAAAGAGTCGATTGTGCGGACACAACCAACCTCCCTAGGAGCCTAAGACTCTCTAGTGACAAACAAGACAAACAAGAGCAATCCTTCTCTAAACATGCATTTACTATATAAGAAATCAAGTGTTTAGATCCTACCTGTAGTCCAACGCTGTTGTAGCAGTCCAGCTCCGCTGATCCGGATGAGCTCCTCCTTCACTTTGAAACCTGCATCCACTAACAATCAAACGATTAAATAGCACTTGATAATCTCATAGAATAAAACATATTTAACACATAGACCAAGGAGTACATGAAACAACTCATAAATAACAAGTTATTGAGAAGAATGGACTCATTTGCATTAATAGGTAACAAAAGGAACAAATACAACCTGAGCCTTGGTGTTGTGCAAGTCCCTCCCAGGGTCCATCAAGAGTTCTCCTTTACTTTGACAAAGCTCACCCACTTCCAAATAGAACAAGCAAAGATGGCAATCTCTCCTCACAAGCTTCTAAATGGGAGTCCTAATTCCAGCAGCATCTACCCTTAGAAATGTGTAGCTTCCAAGCTCTCCTCCTTCTGGCCCAATGCCTATATTTATAGTGCTCAAGAGGAAGTTAATCAGGTCCACCATCAATGGGATAATCCCCTCTTTGGATGGGATAGCTCCCTTATTGATGGGATAAGTTCCTCTTTGGTAGGGGTACATGAACCATCTGGAGGCGCTCAATACACGTCGAACAACCTTCTAGAATGCTCTAGAAATGACCACAAGTAACTTTTTAAAGATGAAACTTGCGCATTTTGACCTTTACAGGGGGACGCACCTGCCCCTTTACATACAGAGCTTCCAAAGACGCAGTTTTTGTGAACATTGGGTGCGTACCCGCAGGTAAGGTTGAGAGAACCTGCGTACCCAGAGATAAATACATTTATAAAGACTTTCTCTCTTTTTGAAGTTTGACATGGAGAGCAGAGGCATAAGACTTGCCTAAGAGGATAGCATGACTGTTGATAGAGCCATACTAACTGTAAATAGTCATGGTGACATTTTTTAGTGTAACAGATTGCCCCCTAAAGTGCGAAGCCTGTAATAGATTAGGGTTTTGTATTATCTAGGAAGGGTGAAGCGCTTTATCATTTCAAGGATTATCTCGTGGAGAGCCTGGTCAGAACCTGCAATTTTCAACACAAAATACATGTATAAGATTATATCATCACTGAGGTAGGCATTCCCATACTCAGATCAAAACTTTAACTAACAGACTAACTACTCTGATACAGGAATGATCTTGTAGTACATCATAATCATAGACTTTTGTAGACACAGTATGGGCGCAACCATCTGTTTATGATTAGTCTACTTAGATAATGAATACAAAACTCCTCGCAGCCTGGATGGTGGAAACTAGATCCAGGGTCTTCATTTCTACTTCCCGAATTGGTACGATTCTAGCCATGCGAATAAATGAGTTGATGTCGAACATGGTAGAAACCACTTGATTACCAGTCGATGATGTAAACTGTTAACAAGTGTGAGAGAGACCACCAGTAATGTCAATGGTTCTCAAAGTACCCAGTACAATCCATGAGATGTGAATGAATGAGTTGATGTCGAACATTTCACGGAATCCTTCGATCGAAAGTCAATGATGTAAACTGACGTCAAAGGCGAGAAACCTGCCATTGATGCATGCAGACTTCAAGGTACTGACGATTTCTAAGTCATCTCTCTAGATAATGTGCTGATGTCGATAGAAAGCGACCTGTTGCAGGCAAGCCCACAACACGAAATCATTGTTCAAGTTGAAGAAATGTTGCTGTAAGGACTGACTCAGGGATGGTCAAATGGATGACAAGTATTTTGCAGATGAAAGTTTTGCTTGCAGACCTCTTGAACACATAACGACACGACAGATGGCTTGGTGATGAATAACTCAAAGTTAATCCCCGGAACCCGGCTGAAGACTTTCAAAGTGGTTTGATCAACTGTGAGGTAAAAGATTTCCCAACCCAGGTGAATGAAAAGTGTCGTGTTCAAGAGTGGTAATAAAGTTTCTTCTGAGACAAAAGATAACAAATAGGCTCATTCTTCTCTCTTTTCCCCCACCATTTCTGGCAAGTACCTCTTTATTTTTAACAAGCTTGAGGAGGATAACATATGCTTGATTATAAGCTCATCCTTCGGATGAGTCCAACCTAGTTTTGATTCGAACCCTAGGAAGGAGTGGTTCGTTCCTGTTTGTAATTGAACAGGTCCTTTACTGTGAAATGTTTAACGAGCCCAGTATAGGAGAAACTCGGCGTTTTTCAATTTTAGAGAGTCTGAAAAACTTAAGAAGACTCCAAGTTGAACTTTTTCGTAGATTTGTGTCCCTCAAGCCCGAAAAAGTATAAAATAATACCTGGGGGAACCGCTTGATCTTGCGACCAAGGAGTACTTTCATAATTAGTGCCACTGACCTGAAAAGTAAAAAGCGATCAAGGACACGTCGTTTTATTTCCGTATCGAGTTTGAAACGACAAAAACCCGGCAATCTTTTCCTGTTTTTACGGTCAGAAAAGAGCTATAAGGGGACCGTCTTTTAATTCCGTTTTAACGAGTGTAAAAGAAACGCTCGGCAATCTTTTCATATTTTAGGAGTCAGAAAAGGGCTTAAAAGATGACTCTGATATTTTGGTTCGTGAAAAATGACAATTTTCCCTCTAAATCCCTTTGTCCTGCACAAAAACGACACATTACTCATACCTGTTTAAGATAGGCAAAAATACATTGAAAAATATCCTTCCATGGTGAAAAATGAACAAACCTAGCATTCATTCATCCAAAAAACCTATAAAAAGACTTTTTACCATGTCATTTTTACCATTTTACTGTTGAGGTTGAAAAAAGGGCTTTTGGCAAGAAACTTCCCGTGGTCGCTGCGGAGAATCCGACCGTCAGAATCGAACGCCGTCTCTTCCAGGTATTTCACAACATCCTCCTCTTCAATTTCATCCGATTAAAAGTTTGTTTTAGGTTTTAGTTTGGATTTTTGGGGGGTTTTGGGTTTCAAAAATCGCTCTGCGGGGTACGCAGGTGCCCTAAGGGTGACCTGCGTCCCCCGACTTTTTCCCACACAGGAAAAAGGTCGGGGGACGCAGCCCACCTTCAGGCCAGCTGCGTCCCGACGCTCTGTGTTCTAAACGCGGGGTGCGTCCCCCGCGAAAGGCGGAATTTGAAACCCCAAACTCCACAAACAACCATTTGAATTTTCCCAAATCAATTCTAATCTTCATTTCTTGGTGTGTAGGGCACTCACCATGTTGGATTGGAGAGAAAGAGAGCACGAGGACGTTGATTTAGCCGCAATTAATCATCAACCTTCCATTGATGCCCTAAAAGCATGCGGACTATATAAATACTGGGCCATACCTGGCATGAGGGCTCAGGTGAGATTCTTGGAGTGGCTGGTTGAGAGATGGAACATTCATGAGCAATGCTTTTACATCGGAGGGCACCAGCTCGAGATAGAGCCCTCTGACATATACTTTCTCACTGGCTTGCCAAATAGGGGCGAGCAACTCAATCTAGCCGGGACTAGGCCGGGTGGCCAATCCCTTGCTAGTCTCCGGGCAGATTGGTGCATACCCAATGCACACCATGCGAAAGGCGTAGAAATCAAACACATCTCTCTGCGTGAACTCAAGGTTATAGCTTTCACGGTTACCAGAATTTGCGGTGCAGCCGCTTTACATATTGCCACCGGGTCCCAAATGCGGATGGCGATTGACTGTTTCCAAGGCACCATTTTCAACTGGTGTGATGCTGTGTCGGCCAATATGAAGGGCCAACTGACTAGGGCAAAGAACGGACAACTGAAGACCTTTGGATATGGGCCTCTAGTTGTGAGCTTTGCCTTAGAGAGAGTTCCGATGCTGATCCCTCAGCAACTCACTGTTGATATCTTGGGTCCTCGGGAGCCAAAGCTGATACGATGGGTTACGGTGATGGCCCGGCATCCTGACGAGGGCGCGGCGGTTGTTCGATTCCCTGATAGTTATTTTCACTGGTTAGAGGACCAGGTTTTTTCGATCCAGGACTTTCCGTATGCCGGAGTAGATTTTCGAGGTGATCCGGACATGGTTCTTCCACAGGGAGAACAATGGGACGACAGAGGTACTTTATTTTTCACAAGTTTTCAAATTATATTTTTTTTTTTGTTTTTTATATATATCGTCTCAAAACTGACAGTAAAAATTTTCAAAATGCAGATGTTGGTCCACAGCGCCCAGCCAACCTCCGGCCTTTTGAGAGGAGACATCCAGTTGCACCGGTACCGGCCCCACAGGACGCGGCTGCAGAGTCACTAGCTGAGTTGGAGCAGGATCTAGAGCGTCTGACGGTGGATATACCTGAGACTACCATAGATGATATTCCTATCAGACTTCAGCGCTATGTAGTCGCAGTCCCTGGACCGTTTAGGAGGTTTTTGTGTAAGGTAGCCCGTGCAGTGGTGTCGTATAGGGAGCACCACCAGTGATTGGCTAGTCACTTTTGTAGACACATATGACATTTTTGGCTTTTTGTACTTATCATTTTTGCCGATCATAAGGTGTTTTTCAACCTATGATCGAAGACGATGTATATTTTTTGACACACTCCTATCTATATATATATCACTATTACCGGCTTATCTTGTTTAACATATGTGATGAAATGTTTTTAAATTTACTTGCATGATTATCGTAAATGTCTGTCCAACATTCGAGAAGCAATTGCATCTGCTAATGTATTTAAAGACCTTGGAATATGCTGATATTCAATGTAATCAAATTCACGTTCCAAGAGACGCACTCTCAAAAACAACCTTAATAACACAGGATTTCTAATGGCATATACTCTATTAAGCTGTAATACAACAAGTTCAGAATCTAACCTCACTATCAAACGTCGAATTCCAAATGAAATAGATTCGGATAATAATTCAACCACTGCACTGTATTCTGCAATGTTGTTCGTTGTTTGACCGAGGCTTACCCCATGCATAGAAACTAACTCGTCAGAGGGCGAATAGATAACCCAAGCTGCGGAAGAGATATTCCGTGTACTACGACAAGCACCATCAGCAAATCCAATGTATGTTTGGAGAGGCGTCGACATCTGCAATATCAAGAGTAAAACCAAGATAAGCCAGAATAACGACGAAAAACACACTCTCTAAGCTAAGCACACTAACTAAACTAACAAACATACTAGCTAGAAAGAAAACCTAACCTAACTAAAAATTCTCCATACCCACCATTTAAGCATAATACCTCTTTAGGTAAAGTCCATTTCTGGGTTTACCCAAAGAGTCCCCATCAAAATCTACCAGCTCATAAGCCCCTTTTGCTAGCTTTCGCTTTACAATGTAGGGTCCATGCCACATAGGAACGAATTTTCCAGCACCTAGCTTATCGTTAGCTTGATCATATAATAGCACTAGGTCTCCCTCCGAAAAACTTCGAGGGGTCACATTTCTATCATACTGAGCTTTCATTCGCTTCGCGTGAGTCTCGATTGCCAATGCAGCGTCACGTCGAGTCTCATCTAATTTAGCTAAGTATAATAAACGTTTCTCCTCTTCGGAAGTAGCTGGAAGTAATTCGACAGCCATTTGAAGTGATGGGATTTCGCATTCAATGGGTAACACAGCTTCCAAGCCATAAACTAGCTGGAAAGGAGTGAACCCTGTTGAAGTTTTCACTGAGGTTCGGTATGCCCATAGCGCTGAAAATAACATGTTGTGCCAATTCGACCGATGAATACCAATGGTTCGTCGGATCATGATAACCAGAACTTTGTTGATAGACTCAACCAAACCGTTGGCTTGCGGATAATAAGGAGTAGAGCTATCGTGGCGCAAACCAAGCTGGCTTGTAAGCTCAGTCATCATGATGTTTCGAAAATGGCTCCCATGGTCAGTGATGATTGCTTGTGGGACACCAAACCTAGTTATAATATGATTGAATACGAAAACTGCAGCTGTTTTGCCGCTTGCGTCGAATGTAGGCATCGCCTCGGCCCATTTAGTAAAATAATCAACCGCGAGGATGATATACGCATGCCCCCCGGCCGAGTGAGGGTTACAAGTAATAAAATCGATACCCCATTTGGCGAATGGACCAACGGCAATTATAGGGTGGAGAGGAGCAGGTGGTGCGCGCATCTTGCGATCAAACACTTGACAGTTGTGGCACTTCCGGACTGCAATGATACAATCTTTAAACATAGACGGCCAGAAATAGCCAGCGCGCAACACCTTCTGAGCTGTGGCATACCCAGACATATGACCGCCACATGCTCCAGAGTGACAATCATTCAAAACCCTCTCAGCCTCTTCGTGAGTTAAACAACGTCGAAAAACTAAGTCTGCCCCCCGCGATAAAGTGTATCTCCAATAATCTTGTATTGCTGGGATTGAAACCGAATTTTTCGACGTTCCGACTTTGAAGCTTCAGGCCGAAAGGTTTGGGTTTGGAGATAGATGATTATATCCCCGTACCACGGATCTAAAGTACTGATAAGAAACAAAGATTCGTCCGCAATGGACTCCTCTGCCACAGTTTCTGTGTCAGCACGCGGGAAATCACACATCAATTCCGCAAAAACTAAGGATTTCTTAGACTTGGACTTCTCAAACTCCAAGTCGAACTCTTGCAGGATAACGATCCATTTAGAGTACTTGCCCCCTAGCAGTTGTTTTGTCAAAATATAAATCATAGGGTTGCAATCCGAAATAACTGTAGTTTTACGGAGAAGAATGTAGTGACGAAAACGCTGGACAGCTTGAACGGCTGCCAGGGCCAATTTCTCCACATGCGAATATTTTAGCTCAGTGGGGTTTAAGGTCCTACTAAGATAATATATCACATGTTCCGCTCCGAATTCATCTTCTTGAACTAACACCATTCCAATGGTGGAATGCGAAGCTGCGAGGTATAAGAAGTAGTCCTGGTTGTAGTTGGGAGGATGCAACAACGGTGCATGGGTCAACGCGTGTTTAAGTGCATCAAAAGATTGTTGGGCAATCTCGTCCCAAAAGAATTGAGCGTTCTGTTTCAACAACCGTGTAAAACCTTTAGTGACCTCGGCGTAGTTTGGAATGAATCGGCGTAAAAAGTTCGCTTTCCCTTGCAAACTTTGGAGTTGGCGCAAACTCGAAGGAGGAGGCAATTTGATGATAGCTTCGACCTTCGAGGGATCGACGCGAATGCCGGCTTTTGAAACAACAAATCCCAGCAATCGACCCGTCTCTATACAGAAAACACACTTGTGGGGATTCAACCGAATTCGATAATGCCTACACCTCATAAAGATTGCTCGTAAGTGGACAAGGTGATCAGCTCGATGTAAAGAATGAGCAGGCAAATCATCGAGGTACGGTTGCACAATGTGCTTGATGTCATGAAATGCGTAAGACATCGCCCGTTGAAAAGTGGCCCCGGCATTCTTAAGCCCAAAAGGTAATTTGCAATAAGCAAATGTCCCCCATGGACAAATGAATGCCGTTTTTGGTTGGTCGGCAGGTAGAATATTGATTTGATTATAGCCCGAAAAACCATCCATAAAGGAAAACATTTCACTTCCGGCACAATCATCAATAATTTGATCGATATAAGGCGTAGGATAGTTGTCTTTTGGACAAGCTCGATTTATATCCCTATAGTCGATACAGATTCTTATTGTTCCTTGTTTCTTGTTGACCGGAACAATATTCGATACCCAATCCGTTAACGGGATTGGATAAATGAAACCTGCTTTCAACAGCTTTTCGACTTCTGCTTTAATCGCAGCCGCTTTCCGAGGGTGAATCTGACGCAACCGTTGCCGGACGGGTTTAGCATCCGGGTAGGTCTTTATTTCATGAACAACAATGGCAGGATCGATTCCCGGCATTTCCTCGTAAGACCAGGCAAACACATCGCGGAATTCTTGGAATAGGGCCTTGTAAGTTTGGATTTCATCTTCTGTACATGCGGCACCTATATGAATGTTTTCCTCAATTCCGGGCTTCACTGAAATATCAATGGGAATAGTACGAGAAATATTCCCTAAATTCAACTCTGAATCAGAATGTTTCGTTGGATTCTGAGCGTCTTTGACATATTCAGCGGTAAAGATAGATGAAAAATCATTTTCAAAAGCATCATCCTTAGGTAAAAACGAAGATCTGTGATGGAGATCTTCCCATGGTAGATCGTCTACACTTAGGATTTCGCGAAGTTGTTCGTCAGATGACACGACTTCGGGAAACGCTATCCGTTCTAAGGTTGAGGTGAAAAGTGATTCTTCACTGACCACATTCATTTGGTCGATTTGGGTTGAACGCGAGTCGGTAAAAGACATGACAGCTTCATAAGCAATTTCATATGGACTCAAAGGCATAGCATCACCGAATGAGTCTATCTCAGATTCAGATGGGACAATCCAAGGATCATCATAAATAATGTTGTCTGATGTAATCATATGAATTGATGCAAATGAAGGGTCTGCGTTGATTGGAGGGAAAGGAAAAGTTCCCAGTAAACCGGAATCTTTAACTAAACCTACGCCAACGTCCCTATAAGGGATTGTCGTCTTACCGACATGCTGGATACTCTCTGAAGAGGCTGGGTCGGATGAAAAGTATGTCAGCTGATCAATAGTCACGATCTTACCGTTATGTGGAAACTTTATTACTCTGAAGACCGATGAAACGACCGCTGTCATAGCATATGACCAACTTCGACCCAAAAGAAGGTTGTAGTCTAGAGGGGCATCAACCACCTCCACATCCAGACTAACGGTTTTACCTTCTACCCCTATAGGCAATTCCTGTAGAATACCAAACGGACGGAACCCACGGCCATCAAAGGCCTTAAGGATGGTCGGGGATTGGTTCAACGAAGGAGAACCAAGCGATCTCCAACATTGAATCGACATAATACACGTAGAAGCTCCCTCATCAATCACAGTCCGATGAATAGGCCTGTTTTTTACTATCACTGGAATTTGGAAAGCCATTTGATGGGGTAGACGCGGTGTACTATTTTCTAGATCGAAGATTATCAGGTTCGGGTCCTGAACATCAACAGCTCCGATAGCCGACAAAAGTAATTTTCGTTGTGCTGGGCATGATTGCAGCACTTCTAAAGCCGACATTGCTGAGGGTGAAACAGCTAAGTCCTCAACAATGTTGTAATTCTGGGCCGCTCTCGCATGTGGATTGAAAGCAGACCTTCGAAGTACACCCTTGGCGGGCGGTTTAATTACTAAGTCCGGGTTAGGTTTCTCGATCTGTAGTGGATCGGAACCAGGAGCTGAGGTTGATGGGTTAGAGTGAGAAGATTCTGCTTCCTTACCATCAACAGGATTCTTACTACCATAATCTTGCGATCGAGTCGCAATCCTCACATGAGACATCATCAAAATGGGTTCTTCACTGGCAGTCGAGGAAGAACCTATCATCTTACTTTCCTGCTTTGGAAATGGATCTTTTAACACAGCAGGAGTGGGAGAACCTTTGACTATTTTCACAACCTCGGCCCGATGAGGGCAATCTCTCGTAAAATGATCCTCTTCACAAATAAGACAAGGATATCGAGGTTTGCGCTTTTCGTCATTGGTTTCCGACTTTTCCGTTTTCTCCTTCGGAGCCTTGTCTGCTTTAGCCTTCTTCTTTCCTTTCTTCTTTCCACCGTTTTTTGATTTGGCCGTAGATGACTCTACAGCGTGAATATCGGCGGAAAGTTCAGGAGAAGACTCTCCTGTCGGGGAATCAGGCAAAGTGATAATAGGAGTAGTTGAAGCCTTGGAAGACTTCTTCTTGCTCTTTGTATTCACGATACCAATCATACCATCAGCGGCATGAGATCCCGAAGGAGCAGCAGCGATTTGATTCGACTTTGGAAGATCTGGAATCTTCTCGTGTAACGTACCCGACTGAGTGTAAACTAAGTCAAGGTATTGCGCCTGAGCAATGACTTGCTCCTCAGTAACTACTCCGGCCTTAGCTACATCTTCAGTAATCTTCGGTAATAATGATTTAACAAACCATTCAGCTAAGATTTGGTCCGGGATAAAAACTTTCACTAGCCTTCTTCGACGTCTCCACTCATGAATGTGATCAGAAATATACGTGGACGTTGATTGTTTTAGTGAAGTTAATAACTCCGTGCCGTTATCGTATCTGACCGGCAACTGAAAGTGAGTTAAGAACGAGGTAGCTAACTGGCTAAAATTGTAAAAAGAGGCCCGTGGTAACTCAATGTACCACTTGGCCGCGAGACCAATGAGTGTACGCTGGAAAAGACGTAAGCGGATCGAATCATCCGAGATAGAATTTGAAGCACACCAGAGGTGGTAAGTCATCACATGATTGGACGGATCCTCTCCAGACTTACCTTCGAACTTGGGTATATCACTGGGCAACTTATTTGGCATTGGCGGCCAGAACGGAAGATATTGAATTGGATCGTTCGTTAGGCGCGTCAAGTCTGGTAAATCCAAAGTTGCGATAAACGGTAACTGCCGGTTAGGATCTCTAAAACTCTGGGTCACAAGACCAGTCCCAGGAGGAGGATATCCAGGATAACTAGGAACAGGAGTCGCATTTGGGATATTATATCCTCCTGGAAAACCAGGATTAACCGGACCGTACTGGGGTTGTTGAGGTTGTTGATAAGTGTACCCAGGATACGGTTGATACTGGTAAACCGGCTGTTGGACAGCTTGCCCAGGTTGGTACTGTCCCTGGTACGGTTGTTGAACAAATTGAGGTTGAGTAGTGACAACCGTACTTATACCAGGCTGACCTGTAGGCATCTGGACCGTGGTTTGAATCGTAGATCCAGACAACGGTAAAGATGTCTGAGGAGTGGTTACAGAGACAGTAGAAACCGGAGCTGTCGATACTCCAGAAGTAAGTATGGTAGATGTAGCGGTAGTTGCAGCAGCCGTTTGAGATGGAGTACTAGGTGCAATTGGCGGCTGAGTAACTACCGAAGTTACAGAAGTTTGAACATTTGACTGGACAGGTTGCGGTTGCTGGGGTGGACCAGAAACTACGGGTTGTCCAGCTTGAGGTACCAACTGTATACTTGGCTGCAACACCTGTTGACCCTGTGATGGATCCCACACTAACATTCCGGGGTATTGACCCGTAACAGGTTGAGGATACTGAGATCCATAACCGGATTGAGGATAGGATTGATAATTGTAAGGTGCAGTTCCCATACCTTGAACATATGACTGACCTTGAGGTGGTTGATAACCTTGACTCGAGTATTGACCTTGAGGTTGATAACCTTGAGGTAAATACGGATACTGGGGTTGACCTTGACCTTGAGGTTGATACCCTTGAGGTTGATACCCTTGGGGTTGATACCCTTGAGGTTGATATTGATACTGAGGTTGACCCTGGGGTACATATTGAGGCTGGGGTTGACCTTGAGGCATGTATTGCACCATAGGTACATACTGACCTTGAGGTTGCCCCCCAGACACGATTTGTGTACCTTGAGGTTGCCCCCCAGGCGTTAACTGAGGCTGCCCCCCAGGCGGTAATTGGCCACCTTGAGGTTGGGAAACGGGAACTGAACCTGACATCATGTAAATGTCTCCTACACCCAATGGTATATTACCATTGTTTCCAGCTAATAACCCATGATCAACGGGTTGAGGAGATGCCCCCGCAAAGGTACCAGAAAGTGATTGATACCCGGTGGGAACAGAAGGACCGCCGTGTAAGAAAGATTCAGGACTTTGAGTAAACACGGACGACTGACCAGACATATTTACAGGAGTATAAATACCTCCAGGTGGAAAAGGAGTACGAGGTGTAGAAAAACCTACCCCTGAGTTGTCTAAATAATTGGTTAACGAAAGGTACCAAGTAGTACTTCTAGGAGGACTGTAAAAGATAGATTCACGCTCCCTTAGATCAATAGTAAGTTGATCTTCAAGGTTAGAGACGCCTATTTCTTCCTCTGGAGCAAGTTCTTCAATAGCAATCAAACCAGTAGGAAGATTTTCGGTGATAACTCGTTCTATTCTTGGTGAATCTGGAACACTAGAAGTCGGAGTAACAGGTTCAGATATTTCAGGTTCTTCGCCTGTATCACTAGCAGACGAAAAACTACCAACAAGCTCAGAAACTGTAACAGCTTCGGGATTATAACCTGTCTCTAAACCTTGGTAATCTGAATGGACTACCAAGGAAGATTCTCCTTCTTCAGGTGAACCTACTCTACTGCCACTAGGAGGAGTTACAAGGACCTTTAAACCTTCTAGATTACTGGGGTCGTCTCGAGGAGGTTCACCCCGAAGTCTACGGGATCTTCTCAACAATTCGGCCACAGAAACAACTTCAGGAGACTGGCCCCGAAGTCTACGGGACTGTCTCGGTAATTCCGCCACAGCTAAAAACTTTTAACTACTACACACGAAAACAAAGTAAAATCTCAAATCAAACCACCTAAAGTCTCTAAAGAACCAAACAAATTTGAATCACACGCCTAAAGAATCTAGGGCGTCAAACCAAGCACAAACAGTAGCCTTCCAGACCGAAAACGCTAGTTGGAGATGAAACCCAACATCGCCGGATTCAGTACAGAAGTGGCGGGTGGAACAGTTACCCCGGCAACCTGCTTAATGAATAGACCGGCACAAGTTCCTCCACTTTAACCGTCTCGAGTGAAGTGAACCCCCCGGAAAATCCAAGTGAGTCTAGCCGACGTCTGCTCCAGGTACAGTGGGATCTTCCCTCCACCGTCACCTCGGTAGAATCCTAAAGATAATGGTCACTAAGGTTACCAACCGCAACAAATGCACCTGGGGGAACAGTCTACACTCCGACAGCACGCAAGGGCAGAGTATCAAGCTCAATCCCCTTGCCGGTTCCTTGACAATAATCCAAGGTTTACCGACAAGTGACCCCTGGCTCCTCGACAATGGTTAATCCGAGGTTTACCGTTTGTAATACGTGCGTGTCTGGCGTCGTTCCCAACGAGGGGGGATTGATCCCCTCACTGGTTCGGACACGAGCTCGTGCTTCTCCTTTAAGAGGAGCTTTCCCAGAGTACAAATGAGACAATTGGATTTATTCTATCACAAGATAAGCTACTTGTTTGGTTTTGTTGTCTTGGAGAGTTAATTACTCACCTACTCCAAGACACTAGCCTGATCTAAATTGGTGTTTCAGAGCCCTAGTAAATAAAAGTTACTACGTTGATTTTACTTTAAGCGTTAATTTTATGGTTTTTCTTAAAGACAAAAGGTAGCGGAAGTGAAACCAATGGTGTGTAGACTCGACTCAAACCACTACAAAGATGCACCTAAGATGATTTACGCTACTTTCCTCTTTCAATGAAATTCCTAACTAAGAGAGTTGAGAGATGCAAATTTTATAGAAAACAACTTTCTTAGTAAAGACAATCAAAGAAACAATTCTCTTTATCTTTCCAAGCATACAAACATGACCACTCCTTACGTGCACGAAAAACTCTTTTTCTTTCAAAACTCTTCAAAGCTACTTGAAACAAAACTTTTCAAAGGAGATGTTTTTGTATTTTCTCTTTTTAATAAAGCATATAAATCTATTTTAACGAAAATCAATCTCAAAAGCTATAAAATCTATGAAAACTTGACTCACAAGCAAATCAAAAAGAAATTTACTCTAAGCAAACCTAACGAGGCAAAAGCCTACAAAGATGATTCTAGGTTGTTTTACTTGACCACAATCAAGTCAAGGACCAGCTAATGCAGAATCAAAAGACTAGTCAAAACAAAACTCAAATCTTTTTGTTCTTTTTGTAAAATGGAATTCAATACTTAATCAACAAGCACTTCGAAATTTGCCAAAGAGACAACTCAAAGGTAAGTTGCTCTCACAGGTAGACTTTATGACAGGTCTGACTTCTAAGAATGCTGACAAAACCAGAGAGATCTAAGGCTTGACAACTTCTACCGCCAAAGTCACTACAAGACCTACTCAAAAATCAAACCCTAGGGCTTAAACTTCTATGAAATCCACTAAAACACTCAATGCTATCGAAACAAGTTCAGGTGAAGATCTTTGACAAGAGACTAATGGATCTGGGCAGTAAAAACTAAGAAAAAGCAAAATCTAAGAGAAAAAATGCAAAAAATGGAATTTTCTTAAATTTTAGCAGGGGACGCAGGCAACCCGTTAAGACAGGTGCGGGCCCGCTCTGTGCACACAGCGACAGTGCGTCCAGGGACGCACTGTGCAATACTCAGAGGGTGCGTCCTACTAGAAAATTCAAGAAAAACTAAATTGAATCTAACCCTAAGCTAACCCACCCAAAAACAAAGTCACAGAGCCAAAAACCAGAAAAGAAATGACTTTTCTCAGAGCAAAGTTGCATACAAAGGAAAAGACTTTCACATCAATGGAGTTCCCCAGCGGAGTCGCCAATTTGTCAGGCGGAAAGAGTCGATTGTGCGGACACAACCAACCTCCCTAGGAGCCTAAGACTCTCTAGTGACAAACAAGACAAACAAGAGCAATCCTTCTCTAAACATGCATTTACTATATAAGAAATCAAGTGTTTAGATCCTACCTGTAGTCCAACGCTGTTGTAGCAGTCCAGCTCCGCTGATCCGGATGAGCTCCTCCTTCACTTTGAAACCTGCATCCACTAACAATCAAACGATTAAATAGCACTTGATAATCTCATAGAATAAAACATATTTAACACATAGACCAAGGAGTACATGAAACAACTCATAAATAACAAGTTATTGAGAAGAATGGACTCATTTGCATTAATAGGTAACAAAAGGAACAAATACAACCTGAGCCTTGGTGTTGTGCAAGTCCCTCCCAGGGTCCATCAAGAGTTCTCCTTTACTTTGACAAAGCTCACCCACTTCCAAATAGAACAAGAAAAGATGGCAATCTCTCCTCACAAGCTTCTAAATGGGAGTCCTAATTCCAGCAGCATCTACCCTTAGAAATGTATAGCTTCCAACCTCTCCTCCTTCTGGCCCAATGCCTGTATTTATAGTGCTCAAGAGGAAGTTAATCAGGTCCACCATCAATGGGATAATCCCCTCTTTGGATGGGATAGCTCCCTTATTGATGGGATAAGTTCCTCTTTGGTAGGGGTACATGAACCATCTGGAGGCGCTCAATACATGTCGAACAACCTTCTAGAATGCTCTAGAAATGACCACAAGTAACTTTTTAAAGATGAAACTTGCGCATTTTGACCTTTACAGGGGGACGCACTTGCCCCTTTACATACAGAGCGTCCAAAGACGCAGTTTTTGTGAACATTGGGTGCGTACCCACAGGTAAGGTTGAGAGAACCTGCGTACCTAGAGATAAATACATTTATAAAGACTTTCTCTCTTTTTGAAGTTTGACATGGAGAGCAGAGGCATAAGACTTGCCTAAGAGGATAGCATGACTGTTGATAGAGCCATACTAACTGTAAATAGTCATGGTGACATTTTTTAGTGTAACACCATGATTCACCCCATTTAACTGACGTTCAACCTCCTGAACCATCGGAGCAGTTATCATAAGCCTTTTGGCCTAAAACACCCAGCGCAAGCCAAATATTTAATTACACAGAGAATATGAGAAAAAACAGTCAAAAAGACTAAAGGGCGGACTTCAGGAAATATTACACCCGCATCTAAACTGTATCGGATCCATAGTGAAATCGCAATCGGCGCTTTAGTGTGGCAAGGCTTCATAATATATGCGATATGTGACGGATGCGATGATAGATTAACTCATATTGCAATGTGTGGCGGGTCCGCGTGTATATGTATCGCAATCGGGAGTTGCCCTTGGTGGTGGTTCGATGCGACATTGCTAATCGCTATCAGCGATCGAAATGGACCGTTTGTCACATTGTAACTTCGCTCCAGAAGTGCTGATGCGATATACATCATCAATCACAAGTCACAAGGGTTCAAGGCTCGATGTTAATGCATACCACTCTCTTATAGCGATGCGATATTATGTGCTGGACCGCCGATTAGCGCTGTCGCCGATATACATATATATGCTGATATATTTATAAACTTTTCCACCAATAGTGTGTTTGCCATATATATATGCTTTGGCCTTCGTTTGCCCTCCGATAGTGTTAAATGCCATATAGATATGTTTTCTGCCTACGATAGTGTGAATGCACACATATATATATGTTTTTGCCGCCGATACATGAGGTTGTGTCATATATATGATATGTGCTCCTAATAGTTTATTCCTTTGGCATACATGGCCCCCGAACGCTGTTTAAATGCATGCATATATATATATATATATATATATATATATATATATATATATATATATATATATATCTGAGTTCTGCTCCTGATGGTGTATTCCGTGTGCATATACACTATAATCCTCCTGATGGCTCTATTTGCTTCATGCTCTGTTAGCTCCTCTAGTGGCTCTGTCTGCTCTGTGCTCTATTAGCTCCTCTAGTGGCTCTTTCTGCTCTGTGCTCTGTTAGTTCCTTTGGTGGCTCTGTCTGCTCCTCTTGGCTCCGTCTGCTCCTCTTGGCTCCATCTGCTCCTCGAATATTGCCATATTGACATCAATGATAATCTGTGTCCAACATAGTCATGGTGCAACAAGTGGTGCAGTAGTGATGGCCCCAATGGTGAAGCAACAATGTTGATGATGAAGTCAACAGTGACAAAGAAGAGGATTGATGTCTTGGTCCTGGAGTGGCATAGTAGGTCAAGGGTCATGGTCTTGGTATTCGTCAATTGGAATCTCTATAAGAAGAAGTTTGTGCGAGTTTTCCTCTCCAAGAGGGAGAGGTTTTGGCCTTGGCAGAAAGCCAATATCTTGTGTTCTTGTCTCTTTGTTTTTGGTAACTATTTGATGAATATAAGAAGACACACTCTAATAAGAACAAATGAAGATTGTGCTAAGAAGAAAAATTAAAATACCTCACAAATAGTTTTCATGCAAGAAGAATCTCATTAACTCTCAATTGCCCTAGATTCTTCAACATTTCGCTCGTTTAACATTTATAATTTTTTTCCTAGGCGAATCATGTTCGCTTAATTAAAATTTAACATGCCTTAGCCTACAGGAATTTTATTAGGCTAGTGGAACCCTGTCTTATGCTTCCTAAGAAATTGGGGACATTATAGTAGTTGTTGGATATATGATTTGTAGATTCTCTAAGCAACTTTGTGATTTTATATGACTTACGAATGCTGGTCATCTATTCAAAAACATTTGTAGAGTTTGTTCTTGAATGTTTTCACTTCGCTGGATTTAATTTTATAACAGATTGTGTGTGAATTAACTATCAGTGGTTTAATGCATTTATAAAGATTTAGCATGTTGTGGGTGATTTTCTATGTGACTTTGCTCAGAGTCCCCTATCCACCACATCAAAAGATCCATTATATTTTTTTTCAAAGAAATGGTTAGAGTTTGTATTTATATTAAACTTCTTACAAGTCCTTTTACATATTCAATTGATTCTCCTGATTATGGTTTTACACTAGTCTAAAAGACACCTTTGTTTCTAATACACTTCCTACCCACTATATTTCTGAACTCACTACACCTAAAAATATTCCAGACAACTCCTACAAATAGTATATATTTGCGTAAACATTTCAAAAGAGAACGAAATAAACTAGCCTAGAGGTGACGACTCTCTTTCAGCACTGTTCTCAGTAGGTGTATCATCCTCGTGCTCAAGATAGTTAGGAACAATAAGTTGATGAGATCTCACTTCTTCCCAATTTTACAATCCTTTCTTGACATCCTCTGAACTTCTTTTGACTGTAGCTTCACGTTTTTCCAGACAAAGATCCATCATATCCAATTTAACTTGAAACCCTTCTATATTGATTTGGATAAGACTAATCTTTTGATTAACGAGAAACATTTGAGCCTAGTTCTCAGTATCCAACATTTCCCCTTGGCGATTAAATAGAGATAAAATGTGCTCCATGGTGGTTTTTATGTTGTCAAGTTGGATTTCTATGTCGATGTTCTCCTACATGACCGTGTTATGTGACATGCCTTTGTTGGAGAGGTAAATCCCCTCTACGGATAGAGGCGATCCCTACTAGCCCAGAACGGGTCTAGCAACAATCAATCAATGCTACTGTGCAAGTTCCTAATTGCAAATAAAAGAGAGGCAAAGAACACCTACTTGGATTCCAACGCTGTTGTTTGATGAAGAGATGCCGCTCTCGCTCCTTCGCTCTGGCCGGTCACGATCCTCCACGATCTCCGTGAATAGATACCTGCACACACGAAGAGAAAGGCAAACACGAGCGTGAAATCTAATAAACGCAATTATACATCAGTTAGAAAGGATGTAATTCACATTGACCATTATAAAGACAAATGAGAATGGAACCATAACAGTAGTCATCTATTATTAAATCAATAACAGAGAAAGGTACAACCAAAGTTCTGACGCTGAGTCCTTCTCTAGAGGGTCCAGCCAGCAAGTCTCTTAAGCATTCACCCTTGGAGGTAGATTCTCCCAACACAAAGGCTCTCTCTCACACAAGCAATACTCACAACCTTCCTTAAGCTTCCTCTAGCAAAACCACACTTGTCACACCAACTACCTACTAGCAGCAGCAATCCAAGCACTATGAATTCCACACTATCCAAAAACTATCAAAAAACTCGCTGCTCATGGTAATGGTGGAGGTTTAAATAGGAGAAGGAGTCTCCATGAATGGTGGAAGGATAAGCTTATCTCCAAGGAAGGTGGTTCCAAATGACGAACAGACATGCCATAGAAGGGAGGGCGATACTCACAAGGCTAACAACCAGGTCTAGAGTTATCTGGAAGGCTGGCTGTTAGAACAAATTCGCCCAAACTGGATCAGCGCGGGTGTAACACTGAACTGGAGCGCTGACAGCGCATCATAATAACGGAGAAGGCTGTGTCAGCGTGGCTTAATACTTTCATAGGATGCGTTGGCTCATGAAATTAGACCAGCGCGGAAAACCCGTGTGCTTCCGCGCTGGCAGCGCATCAGTCACACTATAAGCCGCCAGTCAGCGCGGTTATTTTAATAACAGTCGCGCTGATGAAATAAACTTTGGCAAAGTGGGTCATTTGGCCAGTTTAGAGAGCATGAGCATGGTGCATTTGATTTCATGACACAGTAGGGAGACTGACAAGGAGACAGTGACAATTTACTGCGTAACAGATGCCCCCTAAAGCATGAAGCCCGAGAGAGTGGGAGGGGTGAAATGCTTTACAAAACTGCTGAACTGGAACACCACCAGGAAGGACCTGCACGTCTGTACAACTGATATCTCGATTACATGTAGTCTAGGCATGGGCGCAGCCATCCAAAAGACATACGAAGAAGGTCTGTGGTATGGACGCAGCCACCCAGCTGAAGAGACCATGATGATAATAAGGTATGTTCGCAGCCATCCCAAAGACTCAGGTATGGGCGCAACCATCCATCAATGAGTCATGTAATAACAATCCAAAAAATCGCAGCCTGGTCCACAACAGACAAAGACCAGGGTCTTGCGATCCATCCCAACCCGAACAAAGTACAAGTCCAAGCATGTGAATACATGAGCTGAAGTCGAACATGCATGAACATCGTCTGATTACCAGTCAATGATGAAAACTGTTAACAGACGCGAGAGGTACCACCAATAATGACAATGGTCCTCAAGGTACTCATAGGTACAATCCGCGGCGTGTGAATCAATGAGCTGGTGTCGAACACCCGCAGAATCATCCGATCGGAGGCCAATGATGAAAACCTCACGTCGAACACGAAGAACCTGACATTGAGGCATGCAGGCTCTAAGGCACCTAAAGGGAGTCTCTAGGTCACTTTCATGGATAATGAGCTGAAGTCGACAGGAAGTAACCTTGACCGAAGGTGGGCCATGATGATTCCCACATCATCGACACGAGACAGAGAAGGATAAAATATTTTGTGTGAGACATCAGAGGGAGGTGGTAAGCTTGCAGAGGCCAACTTCTCTTGAACATATCGGCGGCACGAGAGCGGATTTGGCAGTATTTGACATCAAATGAGCAGAGGTCATGGTGACAAGGCAATGAGCAGATGAGAGGTCAAATAGGATAACCCAAACCCACGGAGGCTAGTGTAAAACAAGATGAGAAACCCCCACCCAGACACGAATGCAGACGAGTGCCATGTTCAAGAGCGACATACTGCCGACACGACCATTATTACAGTTTCATTTTCCCCACCATTTCTGGCAGGTACCCCGATTATTTTTGGATGACAAGCTTGACGGGGATAGCATATGCTTGGAAAGCGTCATTTCGATGATGTCCGATGTCATTAAGTTTTAATGAGTTTGACAAAGGAAGAACTCGACGTCTTTTCCTGTTTAGAGAGTCTGAAAAGACAGCGGAAAAGGAAACTCCAGGGGGGTCCTTTTTCGTAAAGTTGTGTCTCTTGAGCCCGAAAAAGTATAAAACAATGCTCGAAAGAACCGCCCGACCCGTACGATCGAGGAGTACTTTTCGTAAGTAGTAACTTTGACCCAAAAAAGTAAAAAAGCGGTTAGAAGTACGTCGTTTTGGAGCCAATAACGAGTGCGAAATGACAAACACCCGACAATCTTTTTAAGTTAAACGGTTGAAAAAAGAGCTTTAAAAGTGACCGCCTCTCGTTCCTTTTAACGAGTTGAGAGGGAGACTCGGCTATCTTTTCGTCTTTAAACGGTCGGAAAAGAGCTGAAAGCAGACCTCCATTTTTATTCTCTTTAACGAGTCAAAAAGGGAAAATACTCGGCGATCTTTTCACATTTTACGAGTCAGAAAAGAGCTTAAAGGTGACTCGTCCTAGAGGAACGAGTGGTATAAAAGGTAGCAACTGGTTCCGGCAATGGTGGAACTGCTCAAAACATGTAATGGTCAAGAGGCTGGCTAACAAAACCACTCATCGCTGCGGTTCCTCAGGAAAGGATAAACAACCAAGTGAGAGCATATGATCGGCCAAAGAGATGGTAGCAATGGAATGAAACAACCAAGGCTCATCTAGCAGAATTCAGCGGATAAAAATGGCAATCACGAGATGTAAATCGGGTATGGGTTCATTTTTACACAAGCTTGAACCATGGAGAACTTTGCTTGGATTCAGTTTCATGTTTACACAAGCTTGAAACGAAAAACTATGCTTGGTATGAGTTCGCATGCCCCCAGCATAATAACGCACAGAGGGTCCATGCCCCCCAAGCTTCATTGCATTCAACAAAGTGGATGGAATGAAGGTTCACTCTCGAGATCGATGAAAGACTCGACTTGTATTTTACGAGATCTTAATCAAAAGACTCGATTTGGAAAGGGAGGTGTTTCATTTTTTAATGAGGTTGACACAGTAAAAGAACTATCCTCATAACCCTTGTTTCATTTTTTAACGAGCTTGACACAAGATCAGGAACTATGCTCCACCCAACCTAGTTTCATTTTTTAAGGAGCTTGACATAGGGAAACGAACTATGCTCCGACCAAGCCTAGTTTCATTTTTTAAGGAGCTCGACATAGGATAAGAACTATGCTCCAACCAAACCTAGTTTCATTTTTTAAGGAGCTTGACACCGGAAAGGAACTATGCTCCACCCAACCTAGTTTCATTTTTTAAGGAGCTTGACATAGGGAAACGAACTATGCTCCGACCAGTCCCAATTTCATTTTTTAGGGAGCTTGACATAGGAAAGTGAACTATGCTCCGTCCGAACTTCATCATAATGAACACGAAGTCGGGGCTTCCAAGATTACCACTCCCGATGGAAGGGAAACATCTTGGAAGTCCGGGCCCAATGCCCCCAGGACACTATGCACGACGGTGTCATCACTGGATACAGGCACAGGGTAGGTGGCCACGTAGTTGATCTGCGGTGGGGCAGATACAACTGGTGGATAAAAACTAGGAGGGGGCGACAACTGCGCAGGAGGCATCAGGGGACTAACGAATGACAATTGATCGATAGTCACAATTCTTCCATCGTGTGGAAAGCAAACCACACGGAAAAGCGAAGAAATAAGTGCCCCCATGGCGTAAACATAGTCGCGACCAAGGAGAAGAATAAAGTCTAAAACACCTTGGGTAACCAAGACATCTATATAGACGGTCTTGCCTCCCAAAGTAATAGGGAACTTCGGGAGAATTCCTAGAGATGGACATGCTCCTCCGTCGAAGGCCAACAGATTCTGAGTGACTGGCTCAAGCTGCGGGGAACCTAAGGCTTGCCAAGTAGTGTACGGCATAAGACTGACCGACGCACCTTCATCCAGAAGAGTGCCAGGTACTGCCTTATCACAGGCAAGTACTGTAACCTGGAAGGGCACATGGGATGGAAGGCGACCGACGATCAGGCGATTCCAATCAAAGGAAGCGACCAGACTACTTGGTGGGGGAATCGTATGATTGCCCCTAGGTGCTAAAGGGAACGAAGGAGAACCTTCGGGAGCAGCTGGGTTAGGAGAGTCATTTCGGGACTCCGGAGAATCTGAAGAGACGAGAAGAACGTGAGCATGATTCTCTTCCGAAACAGAGTGAGCGAGCGGCGGACTCGAGTCGACACTCTTTCCGACCAATGGTTGGTCTGGAACAGGCTGGACATAGCCGGGTTTGGGAAGAGGGGCCTGGACAAGAGAAGAATGTGAACCAATCTCATTGTCGGAAGGCGGATGAGTTGCAGCTGCAGAAAGATGTTGATATCCAATGGGGAGTTGGGGTGAAGGAGTTGTAAGACTTTCCAAGACAACAGAGGCTTTATCCATTAGTGGACAAAGGTGAAGGGGATGATTGCCTTCACAAAGTCTACAGGGAATTCGAATTTTCCCTTTTCCTTTACCATTCCCACCTGATAAGGTAGCATCGCCGTGAGGTTCAGAGGACGATGAGGGGTGGGCCGGATTACGAGACCATACTTCTAGTACCCTGGGAATTCCAGGACAATCGCGAAGAAGATGGTCCTCCTTGCATAATCGACAAGGAAACTTAACCTTCCGCGGAGGAGCGGAAGGTGGCCCGACTTCAGGGGAACTCGAAGGAGTAAGAGTTATACTTGTAGCCTCTCCCTTAGGAGACTTCTTCTTCTTGGTCTTCTTCTTCTTCTTCTTAGCCACCTGGTTATTCGAATTGAGACTTTCACCAGGCGAAGTACAAGAGGAAGACATAGAAGTAGGCATCGAAGGGGAGAGATCCACCTTAGGATCAACATGATGTTGTTCAGGTGGAGGGACTGATGGACTAGCAGCCGATACGGCAGGGACCAAAGAGGTTGAAAACAACCAAACAGGCAACCCGACAGTTAACCCCGGAAGGGATAACGTTGCCATATAAGGAGCACCAACATTCCCGAGAGGAGGGAAATGACCAGGATTCCCGTCAGGAGGGGAACTTGGGTTGGTGAACCCTGGAAAAGTTGCCATGGCAAACAAAAAGAAGCCTACTCAAGCTAACGCACACAAGATCTAACCAGGTAACGTTAATCATGGCCAAATAAACTTTTAAGACACAGGAACTAAACTTGACCTTTTCATGTTTCAAGAGTCGAGAAAAGGACGAAAAGATGACTCTAGTCTCCTTCGAATGTTTAATGAGCACGAAGTGACAAGATGCTCACTGGCACCTTTTCTTTTAAGGAGTCCGAAAAGGATCAAAAGTGACTACTCTGGAGACTCTAGGCAAAGGGTTTACCAAGCAATCCGTAAAACTGCTTATACACCTTGGCAATCGTATGAGAACCAAGGACTTTCCGTACTGCAGTCAATCTTCCCGAATGCTGTGTTCGGTGCGTTACGGTTCGCAGGGCGGCAGACTCGGCTTCCTATGGATCAAGGATAAAAGCCTAGTGGGGTCTCCCTATATACGCGACGGTACGTGGGAGCACAGTCCGTGTTAGACCACTATCGAGTCACAGAAGGAGGAATCACCCAACCGTAATGTGAAACAATAGTGACTATGTTTAAAGACGCCGGAACACGTCTCTAACCTAGACCTCTAGATGTTTGCGTTAAGTTCCAATGCGTTTTTAGGTTTATTCAGTTTATTTTATGGTTGATCTTGAATTAAGTTTCGGTTTCAGGCCTTATCGTGTGATCTCTCACAATTACTTAGATGCAAACTACATGCCAAAGAATACCATTTTGTTCGATGAATTCTAACTATGAGAGGGTTAAGAGTTTTCAATCAAACAAAATGAACTCAATCAATCAAACAATCTAATGCAGCTAATGGCAAGGAAATGAGACTTTTCTTTTGAGAACACAAATCAATAAAATGCTCTTTTTCCCATTAACTATTGAATGCAAAAGATATTAGTTTGATTTCTTTTCCAATGGCACAATGCACCAATACACTAATCTCACGATGCATCGATACTACTAATGAAAGATTTAAATTTTGCTTTTCAATTTCTCAAACATGAAAATTCGTAATGAAAATGCACTTTCACTTTCGTATGCTAAATGAATGCAATTTTTTTTTTGTGAATTCAAGAAGACAAACAAGAAAGTGTGAACTGATCGATCCAAACAATTGTGATCTATGCTTGGTAGTGAAGAAATCGAATCAACATAAAAAATTGGTTCAATAATCGACACTAAAAATCAACCAGCAACAAGTAGTGAAAAAGCCTCAAGCAAATCAATAAGAGGGTTGTGGATGAACCTTGAATAGACAAGTAACCCAAGAAAATGGTTTCTCGATGAAACTTCTAAAAGGCTAGGTCACATGGTCTAAAAAACACAAGACTCACTCGAATGAAATTAAAGAGAGAGCGTCCCTTAACCAAAAGCAATCAAAACAAGCTAATGAGAGACAAGAAACAACAGGGGATAAGAAAGATTGATGAATTCAGGAGATAAAGTTATAAAAAAAACTTTTCAGGAATCAGCACAATTTTTACACAAACCACCCGAGATGATCACAATGTGATCACAATGTCAGCGCAATTTTTACACAGACCACCCGCGATGTCAGCGCAAATTTTACACAGAGCACCCGCGCTGATCCGATTTCAGGAGTCGTCGCGGGAATTAAGCTAGCAACCCAAGGTCAGCGCGGGTAAAAAACATACCAAGTGGCGCTGACATCGCGACTATACACGTCTCTTCCGCGTTGATCCGATTTCCAGGATCGTCGCGACTGTTAGGCGTAATTACGCGATGACCACGAAGTCAAAGAAACAGCTATGCGCTGTCAGCGCGACTGTTTTGATATAAACCGCGCTGAGGCCAAAAAACAGGCTGAATCAAGCCAAGAGCTCCTAAACCAAGGCAATAACTCTTTAAACATTTAGACACCTCCCAGACTGAACCAGGAAGTCTAAAAGTAGAGAACTAATCCCCAATCTTTGAAAAGAGAGTAACAATCAAACTCAAAAACAAGAATGAACAAAAAGAGACAAAGGTCAGCTCCCCAGTGGAGTCGCCAAATTGTTGGAGAGGTAAATCCCCTCTACGGATAGAGGCGATCCCTACTAGCCCAGAACGGGTCTAGCAACAATCAATCAATGCTACTGTGCAAGTTCCTAATTGAAAATAAAAGAGAGGCAAAGAACACCTACTTGGATTCCAACGCTGTTGTTTGATGAAGAGATGCCGCTCTCGCTCCTTCGCTCTGGCCGGTCACGATCCTCCATGATCTCCGTGAGTAGATACCTGCACACACGAAGAGAAAGGCAAACACGAGCGTGAAATCTAATAAACACAATTATACATCAGTCAGAAAGGATGTAATTCACATTGACCATTATAAAGACAAATGAGAATGGAACCATAACAGTAGTCATCTATTATTAAATCAATAACAGAGAAAGGTACAACCAAAGTTCTGACGCTGAGTCCTTCTCTAGAGGGTCCAGCCAGCAAGTCTCTTAAGCATTCACCCTTGGAGGTAGATTCTCCCAACACAAAGGCTCTCTCTCACACAAGCAATACTCACAACCTTCCTTAAGCTTCCTCTAGCAAAACCACACTTGTCACACCAACTACCTACTAGCAGCAACAATCCAAGCACTATGAATTCCACACTATCCAAAAACTATCAAAAAACTCGCTGCTCATGGTAATGGTGGAGGTTTAAATAGGAGAAGGAGTCTCCATGAATGGTGGAAGGATAAGCTTATCTCCAAGGAAGGTGGTTCCAAATGACGAACAGACATGCCATAGAAGGGAGGGCGATACTCACAAGGCTAACAACCAGATCTAGAGTTATCTGGAAGGCTGGCTGTTAGAACAAATTCGCCCAAACTGGATCAGCGCGGGTGTAACACTGAACTGGAGCGCTGACAGCGCATCATAATAACGGAGAAGGCTGTGTCAGTGCGGCTTAATACTTTCATAGGATGCGCTGGCTCATGAAATTAGACCAGCGCGGAAAACCCGTGTGCTTCCGCGCTGGCAGCGCATCAGTCACACTATAAGCCGCCAGTCAGCGCGGTTATTTTAATAACAGTCGCGCTGATGAAATAAACTTTGGCAAAGTGGGTCATTTGGCCAGTTTAGAGAGCATGAGCATGGTGCATTTGATTTCATGACACAGTAGGGAGACTGACAAGGAGACAGTGACAATTTACTGCGTAACACAGTAGTCTAAAAGACACCTTTGTTTCTAATACACTTCCTACCCACTATATTTCTGAACTCACTACACCTAAAAATATTCCAAACAACTCCTGCAAATAGTATATATTTGCGTAAACATTTCAAAAGAGAATGAAATAAACTAGCCTAGAGGTGACGACTCTCTTTCAGCACTATTCTCAGTAGGTGTCTCATCCTCGTGCTCAAGCTAGTTAGGAACAATAAGTTGATGATATCTCACTTCTTCCCAATTTTACAATCCTTTCTTGACATCCTCTGAACTTCTTTTGACTGTAGCTTCAAGTTTTTCCAGACAAAGATCCATCATATCCAATTTAACTTGAAACCCTTCTATCTTGATTTGGATAAGACTAATCTTTTGATTAACGAGAAACATTTGAGCCTAGTTCTCAGTAGCCAACATTTCCCCTTGGCGATTAAATAGAGATAAAATGTGCTCCATGGTGGTTTTTATGTTGTCAAGTTGGATTTCTATGTTGATGTTCTCCTACATGACCATGTTCTGTGACATGCCTTCCATTTTATCTTTTTCCTTTCAACCAGAATTTTCACCAGTGGGATGACTTATCCAAATGTGAACCATTTCCCCAGAGAGAAATACTTGACATGTCTTCTAAGTTATTCTGCCTGTGGTTGCCACTCCCTTCATATCTTTCTTCCACTCCTAACTATTAATAATCTGACTATCCACGTTAATACCACTTCCCAACAATCCTCGTCCTAAATATTTTCTTCTGAAATTCATTGTCGTCTCCATTTTGGTGATCAAGCGTGCCAATTTAAACTTGCAAATGGAGGATTCCATCTAGATCTCCCTCATGCACTTACTAATGTTGGATCCTGACCACCAGCTGTCATCAACCTTGAAATTATAATCCTTCCTCGACCAAGTGTATGAAGGGATCCAGGTACCATCATTTAAGTAAAGTTTTCATTCTTCTTCTACGCATTTCAAAAGGATCGCCAATTGGGGACAAACTCTGGCATGTAAACAAAGGGACTCCCAATATCCCATTATTCCTTTACTTATTCCTGGAAAATTTATTTAATAATGTACCTGGTCTGTTTTCCAGGGGCCATGGAAAAGGTTTAAATATACAACTTCCATTGTCATGGGATAACATCCCTTGATTCAAGAAAACACCTTCCTTAGCTAGAGCATATGCTTTGGCATTCATATGCCTTTTAACATGATAGAACTTAAGGGTATCAAATTTTCCTATTTGATTGTTAATCCTTTGCAGAATTGGGGATTGATCATAAATGGAGGTCTCTTTTAGTTTATTCACTTGTTGGATTACTATCACAGAGTCCACGTAAACCATCAAATACTATATTTTCCTTAAGATAGCCATTTCTAGTCCTCGCCACAAGGCCAAAAATTATGCTTGGTTATTTGTGGTGCTCCCAAATCCCCAAGCATACTGGATCTT
This sequence comes from Pinus tabuliformis, assembly GCA_031772625.1. Taxonomy (NCBI): domain Eukaryota; kingdom Viridiplantae; phylum Streptophyta; class Pinopsida; order Pinales; family Pinaceae; genus Pinus; species Pinus tabuliformis. Next base: position 1,621,284,008 of record CM062819.1, read on the forward strand.
AGTTTCTTCATCGAGGTGATTGTTGAATATGTTATCATTGATGTAAAAATGGGAGCACGTGTAGGATGTTGAGCATGTACTGGATGTTAAACAGGTGCAGGATGTCGAGTAGGTGTAGGACGTCGAGCAAGTGCCAGATGTCATAGTAGGGGCAGGATGTCATCATTGATGTCCTCAGTATGTTGGTTGTCATGGATGCAATGACACAATGATGAAACCCTAGCTCTAGGGTTTGGATTCCTTTGATGATGGACATACCCTGCACTTGTTGAGGATTTTTGATGATGCATATCACTGAACGTGACTTGGAGACCATTATCATTGGATAACCTTTGTCATGCCAATTTTGTTGAAATGTGGAGCTTCTAATGGACCTTCACGATTTGAGAGACATGCTCGTTTGAAGATGATGTACCTTAATTGTGGGTAAAACCCCCAAAGGGTTATTGATGTGGCAACATTCGATTGGCTCCGAAAAATGAAACAAAATGATATAGTATCCATGGAATATAGACATTCATTAAGGAAGAATAAAAATTGTAAATACCCTAATTCGGCTAGGGTTTTGGACCAAAAATTATATGGTCAAATTTTCTATAAGAAATTATGTGGTAGCTAAGCTATGGTCTAAGCCAAAGAATATTTTATTAAAGGATTAAAGTTTATTCCTTGGGATTAAAAATAAGTTTTATTGGGCCCTAATCATTTGATGATCCAAATAGCTATTAAAGACTTGGACCCTAATGGCACCACTACCAAGTCGATCTTGATTTGATTTTAAAATTTGAATTTTAAATCAAATCATATTCCCTCCAAAAGTAGTGAACTGGCATTATTTGATGGAATCTCAAAAACTATATAAATCACACTCGTCAAATCAAAACAAAATCAATTTTGAGACTGCCATACCTCTAAAATGTTTACGAAGTTGTGGACAAACTTTTCCGCGACCTTGAAACTTTCCTTTTTGATATTGGTTGGGGTTTCACTGGGAATCTATTTGTGTTTTACAGGTGATGCCTCTTGAAATGTGACAACAAATGAGGTAATTATGGCTAAAATCTTATTTTTTAATGCCAATTAGTTTTGTAATGAGATTCATAATGAATAGTAGTTATGTAACAAAGGAGATGCCCATGTGAAATTGGTGAATGCCTGAGAGGATGAATCATGGATAATCATTCTTGATTAATAAATATTTCCAATCCCTTGCCCTGTGGAGGTTTCCTTGACACACTATCAAGTTTTTACCATGTAAATCATTTGTGTTCTTGTTTTGTATTTGTTTCAGTTTCCCATTCAGTTATTTTGCTTCTGTGTATTATTTCTTTTGTGTGTGTATGCCTAAAATGCCAAGAAGTGGTATTAGAGCTTGAGTTGAAAGCTGTCGAGTAGGGTTGAAGAACCATTGGGATTACTGGTTGAAGAATAGTTTTTATTGCAAAGAGAAAGGGCGATGCTCCTGCCACCATTGTGAAGGGAAAAGGAGACACTAGTTTAGTAAAGGGAGCGGTTAGTCAAATGCAGCAGAGCCATCGTTTTTTTTTAAAGAATTCCAAGATAAAACTCATCGTGCAGAGACCCTGCCATTGGAAAAGGAAGAACACTCAATAGATACCCTGCTGCTGCAGCCACCGAGAAATGAAAAGCCTGCCATTGTGAAGGAAAAATCATTGTATTTTTCAGTCACGCAGAAGAATGTAGAAGGATCTATGCCACAATTTTAAGAAGATTGGGTCTTTTTCTTTTGTTTTTCTTGATTGGTAAAGAACCCTACACGCTGGAATAGGAGCCAAGTCGATTCTCTAAAGTTGAGCCGCCATCGTTAGAGAGGGAGGAACAATGTTGGAGAGGGCACTGCCGACAGAGTGTCGTAGAGGAGCAAGGGAGTGTTGTGCCTGATGCTGCAGAGGGATCATTTGAACGTTGGTTGTTTGTTGGTTTGATAGGTGAAAAGCAAGAGAGCCACTATTAAAGAGAAAGGAGGACACAAAACTGTAAAATATGGGTAATTTTTGCAAAAATAATTTTTTGAAAGCAAAATTTTCCAGAATTTTTTGGGTTCAAAAACCAATGAAAATTTCCAGAAAACTGTTGTAGGGTTTCATTAATTGAAGGAAAGAAAAACATTTTTTTTCCTTGGGAAAGGAACAAAATTCATGGGCTCAAAAACCAATGAAAATATTCATAAAACTGTTGTAGGGTTTCATTAATTGAAGGAAATAAAAACAATTTTTTCTTTGGGAAAGGAACAAAATTCATGGGCTCAAAAACCAATGAAAATTTCCAGAAAACTATTGTAGGGTTTCATTAATTGAAGGAAAGAAAAACATTTTTTTCTTTGGGAAAGGAACAAAATTATGAAATTCATGGAAATGAACTCTGATTTTTTTTTTGAAGTAACAAAAATTGGAGTAGGGTTTTTGTTCAATTTTTTCTCTAAAATTAAAAAAGGGAAACCCAAGAAAATAGAAATTTGAAAACCCTAGCTAGAAGAAGGGAAATCATGATATTTTTTTAAGAAATCCTAGTTGAAAAGGGAAACCCTAGGATGGAATATTTGCCGGAAGAAATGGCAAAAATGATGAATGCAAAGTTCGAGATGGAGAAGTTCACCGACAAGAACAACTTTTCTTTATGGAAACTTAAAATTAGGGATTTTCTTGTGCAACAAGGGTTTCACAAAGCATTAGACGGGGTGAAGAAGAAACCTACTAGCATGACAGATTCAGATTGGGAGGACTTGGATGCCTGAGCTCTCAGTACCATCATGTTATGCCTAGGGGATGAAGTTATCTTCAACATTGTTGAGGAGAGTACAACTGCAGGTTTATGTGAAAAATTGGAAAAACTGTATATGACAAAATTGTTAACCAACAAAATTTATTTGAAAAGACAATTGTACAGTCTTTGGAAGAAGGAGGGTACATAAGTTGTAGAACATTTAAATGTTTTTAATACGCTTATTTGCCAATTATCAGATATGGAAGTTAAAATTTAGGAAGAAGACAAAACTATAACCTTGTTATTTTCTCTTCCCGAGTCATGGGATCACTTCGTAACTTCAATCAGTTTGAGAATTGCTGATTCTTTGAAATTTGAATCAGTTGTGGGAGCTCTATTCAGAGAGGAAATCCAGTATTGAAACATCTGCACCAAAAGCCATGATAGCCAGAGGATGATCAAAGGAAAGAGGAGAAAAAGAAATGGATTCTTCTAGATCAAAATCAAAGGGCAAGAAGTGTAAGGAAAAATGCTGGTACTACAATAAAATTGGACACCTCAAGAAAGACTGTTGGAAATTGAAAGAGTTTGAAAACCCAAAGGAGAAAGAAAATCAAGTTGATTCAGGTATGATTGATGAAGTTTTATCTGTTGAAGTATTATGTATGGTAGATGAAGCTTTACCTGTATGTAATGTCTCTCATAATGCTGAAGATTGGCTGTTAGACTTTGGTGCTTCTCATCACATGAGTTTGCACAGAAATTGGTTTACTTCATATGAAGCTGTAAATGGTAGTTCTGTGTTTATGAGTAATAATGTATCTTGTCAGACTGTTGGGGTGAGAAATATCAAAATTAAAATGTATGATAATACAATTAGAACATTAAATAATGTCAGACATGTACCTGAATTGAAGAAAACAATGATTTCTTTGGGAGTATTTGAATCAAATGGTTATAAGTTTACATGTCAGAATGGAGTACTGAAAATCTCAAAAGGTGCCCTAGTTGTTATGAAGGAAAAAAGGTCAAAAATCTTTACAGACTCAAAGGAAGTACTCAAGTCAATGAGAAAATGATTGTGTCAAAGAAAGAAGAAGAAGGTACTCGCCTATGGAATCGACGATTTAGTCACATGAGCGAGAAAGGCCTTTAGGTACTGATGAACCGCAAATTACTCCCTGTTTTGAAATCCTTGAAGTCGGATTTATGTAAACATTGTGTGTGTGGAAAGAAATGTAAACAAAGGTTTAAAACTGGAAATCGTAATAGTAAATAAATTTTGGACTATATTCATTCTAATTTGTGGGGACCATCTCCTATTGCATCTTATGGAGGTGCTTTATATTTCTTAACATTTATTGATGATTTCTCCCGGAAATTTTGGGTCTATATGTTTAAAAGTAAAGCTTGTGTATTTGCTGTTTTTAAACAATTTAAAGCAATGGTGGAAAAAAAACAGGCAAATTAATTAAATATTTGAAGACTGACAATGGTGGTGAATTTACTTCTCTAGAATTTGAACAATACTATAAGGATGAAGGAATTGTTAGACATAAAACTGCTGTTTATACTCCTCAGCAAAATGGTTTTGCTAAATGTATGAATCAGACTCTTAAGGAAAGAGCCAGAAGCATGATCAACAATGCTAACCTGCAAAATGAGTTGTGGGAAGAAGTAATATCCACTGCTTGTTATTTAGTTAACAAATCACCTTCAGTTGCAATTAATTGTAAAATTCCTGAAGAAGTTTGGTCAGGTCAGTCTTGTGATTATTCACATTTAAGGATTTTTAGTTGTGATGCCTATGCTCTTACTCCTAAAAATAAACGTTCAAAATTAGATCCAAAATTGAAATGTTATGTCTTTGTTGGGTATGACTATGTGGTGAAAGGATACAGGTTGTGGGATCCTACTTTACTGAAGATAGTCATTAGTAGAGACATAACATTTGATGGTTCTTCTCTTTTAAAATCAGATGTTGGAAAAATTGAAAAGGAACAGGTATTTCCAAGTCAGCAAATTCAGTTGGAGACTAGATCTTTTTTCAGAAATTTGAAAGGAAGGAGAGAATTCTGAAGGAAAAGGTGAAGAAGATGCAAAGGAAACTGTTGAAGTTACAGAACAAGTTCAAAAACCAGTCACTCTAAGAAGGTATACAAGGGAAAGGAAAACACCCAAAAGGTATGAAGCTTCTGCTTCATATTTTGCATTGATTACTGAAGATGGGGAACCTTCTTGTTGTCACGAAGCAGTGGATGATGTGGATAGCGGAAAATGGAAAAAGGCTATGGAAGAATAAATGGATTCCTTAGCCAAAAAAAATACCTGGGATCTTGTAGAACTTTCTTAAGGGAGAAGTCTTGTTGGATGCAAATGGGTCTTGAAATTAAAATGAAAAGTTGATGGAAGTATCGAAAGGTATAAGGTGAGGCTAGTAGCAAAAGGGTATTCTCAGGTTGAAGGTATTGAATTTCATGAGATTTTTCCCCAGTCGTAAAACTTGTTTATATTTGTATTGTGTTCGCACTAACTGCATTACCTGACCTTGAGTTAGAACAGTTAGATGTTATAACAACTTTTATACATGGTGATTTGGATGAAGAGATATATATGGAACAACTAGAAGGTTTTGTACAAGTTCACAGCAGAGGATTAGTTTGCAAGCTCAAGAAATCATTGTATTGTTTGAGGCAGTCTCCCAGGAAATGGTACATGAAGTTTGACTCCTTCATGGTGAGCCAAAACTTTATTAAAAGTGAGTATGATCATTGTGTATACTTCAAGAGTTTCAGTGGCATATTGATTATCTTAGTTTTGTATGTCAACGATATGCTTATTGCAAGAAAAAACATGGAAGATACCAATAGGTTAAAGGCTCAACTCTCTAGGACGTTTGGTATGAAGGATCTTGGAGTGGCAAAATATATCTTGGGCATGGAGATACACAGAGACAAAAAAAATGAAAATATTTGGTTATCACAGCAGAAGTATGTGGAAAGAGTACTTGAAAAATTCGGTATGAACAACATGAAACCCGTTAATGTTCCATTAGCGTCTCATTTTAAACTTTCTTCAGTTTTGAGTCCTAGAACTAATGAAGAAAAGAAGTATATGTCTTGTGTACCATATGAAAATGTTGTAGGAAACTTAATGTATGTAATGGTATATACAAATTGATATTTCACATGTAGTTGGAGTTGTCGGCAGGTTCATGGAAAATCGAGGTGAAGAACATTGGCAAGCAGTGAAATGGGTGCTTCGGTATTTAAGAGGAACAAGTGACCATTGCATCATATTTAATGGTAGTGAAGGGTCAGTATGCAGATATGTGGATGCTGATTATGCAGGTGATTTGGACAAACAGAGATCTACTACAGGCTATATCTTTAATCTTGTAGGTGGAGCAATTAGCTGGATGTCAAAGCTTCAAGAAACAGTTGTGTTGTCCACTACCAAAGCAAAGTATATAGCTGCTTCAGATGCCAGTAAAGATTCCATCTGGTTAAAGGGTCTACTTGATGAGAATGGAAGGATGCAAGAGAAAATGAATGTATTCTGTGACAGTCAGACTGCTATTCATTTGACTACAAATCCAACTTATCATAGCAAGAACAAGCACATCGATGTAAGGTATCATTTTCTAAGACATATGATCAATGGAAAAAAGTAGCTCTCAAGACTTTCCATACACAGGAGAATTGTGCAGACATATTTATGAAGCCAGTTACAATAGAGAAGTCGTGATGGTGTTTGGCTTTTCTTGGCTTGCATAAGAGATGATGAATGGACATGGGCAAGGGATTAGGAAAATTGTTGTCAAGGTGGAGTTTGTTGAAAAGTGACAACAAATGATGTAATTATGGGTAAAATCTTATTTTTTAATGCTAGTTAGTTTTGCAATGAGATTCATAATGAATAGAAGTTACATGACGGAGGAGAGGCCCATATGGAATTGGTGAATGCCTGAAAGGCTATATCATGGAGAATAATTCTTGATTAATAAGATTTCCAATCCCTTGCCCCGTGGAGGTTTCCTTGACACACTATCAAAGTTTTACCACGTAAATCATTTGTGTTCTTGTTTTGTATTCATTTTAGTTTCTCATTCAGTTATTTTTCTTCTGTGTGTGTATGCCTAAAATGCCAAGAATGCCTATATCTGAGGCTTCAGGATCTTTTGATGAGGAGCATATTTTTTCTAAGATTGTGTGGATTGTGCTTTCTAAATGAATTTCACAGGAATAACTTAATCATGTTTGTTCTGCGGTCAAGTTTGTGACCATTTGTTATATCTCTAAGACACAAGCTCTGCGGCTAGGGCATTTCAAAGTTATATGCTGCAAATTTCATGCCCTAAATTTTGACTAGTGGAAATATGAATTGGGTCAAATTTTCATGCATCAGCTTTTGGCCAATATTTATCCCTTTTAATACAGGTGTCTAACTTTAGTGATTCGCTGGGCCACATCTATAAATAGATCATACCTTTCTCTTGATGCCTATGACCGCGGCCTTAGTTTTGAGTATTCTATCTCTGTGATGTGGATTATAATCCTTGAAACTTTTGCTGGATTTAACTCTTGTCTATTCCTGTAGCTCTCTATAATTATTGTGGATTGTTCCTTGATAATGTTGTTGATTTGTGCAATGTTCTTAACTACAACTAAAATTCAGCAGCAATATATAGTAGTGTCATCTCAATAGTAGCACAGACCTACGACTTAGCATAATTGAGTGTAAATCAAGTTTTTCAAATGTCTGGAAAGATAATTGACCTGCTCTCAAATTAAGTTTGCATATCTATAATGTAATATGAGCTCTAGATCTGGTTTATTGTGAAGTTGCTCCAATTTTGATTGAGAGATTATCTGTGGGAGAAAAAATTTGTAGTGTCTTCTTTCAGCCTCAAGAAGATTGAACCCTTGATGATTGAGACAACATGGATGAGTCTATTGATTGTTGATATATAAATTAGAGTATTAGGTATCTTAATGTGGATTTGAGATTTTATATAGGACAAGATTGAGAATTATGAGCGAAGATATTCCTGGAACGATGTCCTAAGGACTCTCATTGAAGTAACTGTTTGTGGCTTGAATCCTAGTGTGAATTTTTGAAGCTTAGATTGATATCTTTCACAAAGGGAAATTATGTGTAGGCTTGCAAATTGCAAGTTTTGTTTGTGCAATCTATTGAACAAGGGTTGCTTGGCACTATAAAGGGTGATGCAGTCCTGTACATCCTTTTAAAGCTATTGTAGAAGTAAAAGATTTGTATATTGTGTTGTTTGGATCTATCCCTTGATAAAATAATTGAGCTCTTGTTGTAAGCACCTTTATAATGAGTGAATGTAAGATGATGTGTGATACAACAGTAAGACAATGTTGAAAAGAAAAGGTAGTAATTAGGGTTTGACCTTGTTGGAAGTAAAACATTGAACAATGTATCCTATAGACCATTATGACAGTGAACTTTGCAGTAACTCTATATGGCATTGATTTAGTATGACTATGGATCTAATTTGTATGGTAGCAATAGATGAGTGACAGTAACCTGTGAACGGTGATAAATATACTTCATAGTGACATGAATTGTGCGGTTGTTGTAGACTATGACCGGTGACATGTGGTGCATTGATGAACATAATTAGGACTTGATGATAGGTGGTCAGAGTTTTACATCTTGTGTGGAGACAAATAAGTTGCTGAAAGTTGATGATGACAGGGATAACTATCTTTGGTTGAATGAACTAACCATGATAACATTATCTCAATGATAGATGTAACCATGATGCAATGATGACAATGATATTGTGTTTGACAAATGATGTTTGCAGTAACCTTCTGTGGAAAGTGACCTAATAGCAGTAACCTGATATTTGACCACAACTAGGAGGCATAATAATGAACCTATTTGATGATGGTGACATTCTAGTCTTGATGACAATATGCTATGGTTTGATGGACAAAAGTAGCCTTGATTACTTGAGCAGTTTATATTAGCACCAGCAGTGGTGACAGACATACCAAAAGCAACAATAAAATGGCAACCTGCAGTAAGAGCAGTGTAGTGTAGCAGAGGCAACGTGGACAACAGATAGTGAGTGTAGCAGCAGAGGCAACAATTGTGAAGTAGATTGTAAGGGAGGCTGAAGACTCTTGTACGCTGGATCTATGAACAACTTCAGTCTTGGGGAGTTCTATACATCCTTCTAGCTTAGCTGGTAAATTGTATATGTAAATATACTTAATGGAAATCTTGTTTGGATGACATATTCTGTGCATTTTTTATTCGATGTGATGTTTATGATTCTATCTTGATGAATGCTCTAAACGTTTAAAGATTAATTAACAAATTGTGAAAAAAAGTGAAATGCTGATTCACCCACCTCTTAGTATTTATAACACTTAATATTTCCAATAATGATAGATAACCCATCTCAATCTTGCCTCCCTAGGTCAACTTTCGATGCACCACCGAGAAAAAGAGAAAACTTCCCCTTACTTATCCTCCAATTTTAAAATGATTTGTTGTCCATTCTCATACAAAATGGCTTTTTATCAACTGGTTTGTGAATGAATCTACCAGCATGATGAGAGACTATACCCAATTTGAGCCAATCTCGCTAGCTGGGAGATAACTCCTACAATTCGGCCAAATCATAACCTTGGGCAGTGACAGAATAAAAAAGTAGATTAAAATCTTGATAGTTGTCACTTGGGTGATCATTATTGAATATTGATTTGTTGAGAGTTATCCATACAACCCAACATGTATATTTGGGGAGAGCCATCCAACATTGTATAGATATTGAAGTTGATTTCATATTACATGAGATTTTGTTTTCTAGGATTTGAACATATCATACAAACTATTCGGGATGCTTGTGATAGTGGCGACATTGTCTAATGTTTTTTTCCAGACACCCAGAGTGAATTTTCATTGTCTGAAAACACAGTGTATATCTTCTTCCTCTTGTCCACATAAAGCACACTTGGATGGACTTGAGATGTTCCTCTTTTCCTCTTTTTAAGATTTTTTGCTGTCAAGATTTTCCTGTGCACCAAGGTGCACAACAAAAGATGTTAAATTTTTGTAATCCATCCTTTTTCCAGTTTCTTCTCCATAACTTATCTGTTTGGGGGTGACGTAATTTCTTTGCTAACATTTCATAACTGCCTTTGACTATATAGAATTTTTTTCGGTTTCCCATCCATGTTCAATGGTCAACCCTGGAGACTTCTATTGGAATTTTTTTTTTTAGTGATTTGACCATGTCTTCCACTGATTTTGTAAATTGGGGGATATATTGACATGGCCATCCAGTGCATTGACGAAGGGAATCACATTGTTAAATATCAGTGATCCTGTTATATTGTTTGGTCTCCATCCAATTCACAAGCACCTGAATTTCTTCATTCTTGTCTAGTAGCATTGCTGATAGAATATGATACTTCCATATTTTTATGCAGATTCCATTTCCATCTTTCCAACCTAAGTGATCCAAGATGATGGGAGCCACAACTTTGCACAGCTTCCAATTTTTTGAGCCATGATCTATCCGTGATTCATTTTCCACTCTAAGAAGCATGCCTTTATGAAAATATTTACACATAAAATCTCGCTGCCACCATTCTTTTGTTTCACAGAGGATACACCTGACTATTTTTTCTCCCAATGCTAGGTTCATGAGTTGGGGATCTTTGATAATTAATCCTACACAATTTCTAGGAATGCACATTGTGTTCTAGTTAACTAAGTGAACTCTATTTTTGTTAATTTTACCCCCTTTCCATAGAAATTTCCGAATAATGCCACCAATGTGATTAATCATAATAACCTATATCCCTTGTATACAAGTAAAGTTGACAAAACAATTTTGATCAAGACAACCTTTCGTGCTAGATTTAGCCACTGCACTCTTCAAGAATGGATTGTTTCTTTGATCTTTTGCAAAACTTCTCCCAATATTATGCATTTGTAACTCCCAAAAAAATTGGGATTCCTAAATATTTAAAATATCTCCACCTTATTGCAATGTGGAATTCTAAATCCCGTGAAAGATTAGCCAATGTGGGTAGTTCCATCCATATAGTTGACTTTTCTTTTTGTTTACTAGTCCTCTAGAAATGTCTAAATAGATATCCATGATTTTTTTGAAGTGTTTTACAATGATTCTTATGCCCCCCCCCGAGAAGGAGAGTGTCATCTGCAAATTTAGATTGATTGACCCCTTTGACATTTCAAGCTATATTCAATCCAACTAGCTTTCCTTCTTGTCCTACTTTCTCTAAATTTCTACTTAGACTTTCAGCTAGAATAATGTACAATAAAGGGTAAAGGAGACAACCTTGACTTAGTCCCCTTGAGGCCTCAAAAAAATAGGAAGGACAACCATTTACAAGTGGTGCGATCCATGGAGAGCCTATGCAAGCTTTTATCGACCACACAAATTAACTCAAAATCCCATTTTTCAAGCATTAAGTATAGGAAAGAGTGCCTTACCCTATACAATGCGTTGGCCATGTCCAATTTGATGATTAAAGTTGGGCTCCCCTTCTTCTTTATGGGAATGGATTGCCTCCTGCACAAGAATAATTTTATCCATAATTTGTCTCTACTGCATGAAGCCTCCTTGGTTCTCTAAGATAAACTTGGGCAAGAGTTTTTCAATCTAGTCACTATAATTTTGTTGAGAATTTTGCAGGTAACATTACAAATGGAGATGGGTTTGAATTTGGATAAGTTTAAAGGATTTCAATATTTGGGGATAAGTTCAAGAAAGGAAGATTTTGTGCTACACCCAATCTTTTCTTTCCTTCACATTCCATTTAACATTCTCAACAAATATTTTTTAATCATAGGTCGAAATGTTTGTAAGAGCTTATGGAAAATCCATTTAGGCCAGTGTCCTTGTCGGGTACTAGAGGCCATATTTCATCCATAACCTCTAATTCCTCTATTTATTTGATTAGTTTATTAGCTAATTCCTAGACAATAGAGGGAACACATTAAAGGAACTCCTGATATTTTTCAATACCTACTTCCTTATTTTCTTTATAAATAACTTAGAAGTGGAGAAATGCTTACCTCTTAATATCTACAAAGTCTGTCAGCTTTAGCTTGCCATTAGGCACTATCCCCTTTACTCAATTTTGCATATACCTAGTCTTGGCTTGCTTATGAAAAAATGTAGTGTTTTGATCGCTTGACTGCAACCATAAATTGAGTCTGGGATTTCAACCTCCAGATTTCTTCTTTTCCTTTTCTTACTAAATATATTTGTCAAGTTAGATCCTTTATCAAGATGCTAGACATCCAAATTTATTCTATCAATCAAACTTTGATAACTTTGAAGTTTTTTATTGACCTCATGCCTCTTTTTCCCAGGGGTTGATAATTTTCTTTGGACCACTTCCTTAATGCCCACTTCACCAATCTCATCTTTGATTCCCACACAAAGGTGGGTGATCCAATCGCTTGAATTTTCCATGATTGCTTATTTATTTCCATGACTACTTCCTCCTTTAGCCATCTTGGGTTAAATATAAATGGGATTGGACCAAGGTCTTCCAGATGATCAAACAATAGTGAGATAGGTCTATGGTCTGACTCACCTTCACCAAGATTGAAAAAGAACAATCCAATCCTTTTAGAATTCCAATCATTGTGCATCGAAAACCGATCCAATCACACTACAATATGGATCTCCCTACTTCTTCGGTTGATCCATGTGTATTTACCCCTTTTAGGAAGTATATCCACCAGATACCATTCATTTATCAAAGATTCTATTCTCTCCCTGAATGGATCATATATAGGATTTCCCCCTCTCTTCTTTATGGATAGGAGGATGTTATTAAAGTTACTACCTATAATGTTTTTGTTGTGCCATAATCTCTCCTTGAGTGAGATCACTGAGTCCCAAAATTCTTCCTTTTCCCCATATATTACATGGGCATAGACATTGATAACTAGGATTTTCTCCCTTGTATCATTTCTTTCCAAGAGCACTGCTATCCAAAATTGAGACTTCACACTATCTATTAATTTAAAGAGAGCATTTTACCATAACGTACCTAATCCACTAGAGGCTCCATAGGAGCTCTGAGTGATTTCGGTGCTACGTCGCTAGAATATTTTTACTGCATTGAGTGCTTTGTTTTCTTCAAGTTTGGTTTCTTGGAGTAAAAGAATCCATGGATGCTCCTGTTTCACTATATCTTTTATCGACATGGATTTTGTAGGGCTTCCCAAACCCCTTACATTCCATGACAAGATTTTCATCATTTTTTGAGGGGGTTTTGGGATTTACCTCCTCCTTCTTCTGATGTTTCCTACTCTTTGAGCATTAATGGTTTGAGAATTTTTATAATTATTGGCTAGTTTCAAAATTCCTTGTTTTGTTTTGCCTCTGTTTCTCTTGTGGTCTTCTTGAAAGGCCTTCCTTTCTTTTTTTTGTTTCTCTTCGTCTCTTGGTTACTACCCTCATCTACCCAGGATAGGGTTTGAGCCATGTTATGTGTAATTATCCTTGAGGGATCTCCATTGGATTTTGGTGATCCACTTGAAGCGTTTCTAGATTTGGGTGTTGGGAAACCCATTTTACCCTCTGTTACATTTTGAACCACATTAATGGCTGAATCTAAGGGTTGTGTGTTTCTTTATTGTTCTACCTTTGAAGCTTTATCAGGGTATTTTATTTCTCCTTCTTTCACGTCGTGGTTTACAACGTCCTCTTCTGGAGTCCCTTCCCTTGTGATTGTTTTGGTTTCCTCCTGCTCCTTTTCTACTTGGGTCTACAGAACTTCAAATGGATTTGTCGAGGTTGAGGGTGCATTTTTACCTTGTACAAGTTGGGTTTTAGCAATTGTCAAATTCTCATTTTTTTCGCCTTTTTTTGGGTCTAGCATTGCTCTTCTTTCCTTACAGATGTCTCTGCCCCTTTTCCTGTTTGCACCTTCTTGCAGTCTCTTGCAAAATGACCATTCTCATGGAAATACATGCATTTGAATGCTAATTACTAATAGTCTAAACTTTGGCAATGAGTCCATTCTCCTTGTGTAAGTTTTATTTTCGAGTGAAAACCCTTCTCTAAACCCACCTCTACATAGAGTCCTAATGCATGCAAACCGGGATCCATTGGGCTCACCCCTATCCAAGTATTTCTCCACCCATTTTCCACTAACACGTAGACAGTCATCACTCCAACAAGAAAGTGGGATCCAAGGGAGCTTGACCAATATAGGAATAAAATTCAGGATATCTTCATCTAGATTGAATTCCAATGTCCATTTGTTAAGATACATCCCTTTGGATCCAAAAAAAATAAGGTCCATTTCAGAAGATCACAATGTTATCTTCCTTGTATTTAAACAAGAAGGCAAACAAGCCATTACACAAGCATACAATTCAATGTTGCCTTTCATTATGGGCTTCCAAGTCTTCTCCATCCATACTTCCATATATCATAGGGATGACCACATTCCAATGAAATTCCCTAACAAAACGTGATCTAAAAAAAAATGCCATTGAAGTTCTTTGAAACCCCATCGAGAGAACTACTGAAGAGACTACTTCAACCTTTTTCATAAATCTTGTTTATGATTCTTTAGATCTAGGATTTGTTTAGAGAACAACTACAAGAGCTTGAAAGGTCGCAACCTCATTTGAAGGAGGGGGAGGAGTCCCCTCTAGGGATGTTATGTCGAGATATAACCTAGGGTTTCAACAGAGTTTGAAGGTGAGAAGCAACATGTTATGTACATCTCCCAAATGTTTAAACATGAGCCATTAGAAAATTATTGAGAATTAAATTTGAACCTGTAATTGGAGCATATGCAATTGATAATTAGGTGCATAAGGATAGATGAGCATTGGTAGTAGTTGTACTTACTAGTCAAGTCATGGAGCTTGAGTTCTATTTGGAAGTTAAGAGTGATTATTAGTTATGAAAATATGGTATTAGTTAAATAAATGTTTGGGTTATTCCAAGAAATAAAATGATTTGGGAGTTGAAAAATGATTACTTTATAGTTAAATATTTGATAGTTTTATGTAATGATGACCTTTTCACTCTCCATGGTAGACTCTTTGAGCATCTTTGTAAATGTAATAAGGCTTAAGAACATAGTCATCGACTCAAAAAATATTGTAGAGTTTGTTGTTGAATGGATTCACTTCATTATGAGTTTTATTTTATCACAGATTGTTTTTAATTCTCTATTAGTGTTCTAAAGCATTTGTAGAGCTTTTGTATTTTGTGAGTGATTTTGTTATGTGACTTTGATTATAGTCCCCTAGCCACCATCTCAAAAGATCCATTAAAATTTTATTAAGAAATTGAAGTAAAACCTAGAACTAGGGCATATGTAATTGATAGTTGTTGATAATTAAATTGATGCAAAGGGAAAACCCAACTGAGAGAAAGTAGCCAACAATAGATCTATTATCTCATGGCTTAAAATCAGCCAGTATTCTTGATGTAAACATAATCAAGTTGACCAACACTTTGGCCTCAACCAAGTGAGCATTCCTTTCAAATGCAACAAATTACAATGGAGAATCCCCAAACCTTTTAAAAAGATTTAAGTATACGTAATTCCACAATGCACCAATACTAGGTGCCAAAAACACCATTATTGACTAAACAAGCATGAATCTTTCACCACATCAAGTTTACTTAACAACCCCCACTTTAAACTTGATTGGGGAAATTGTTCGAATCCAATCCACAAAACCCACATTCTCCTCTCCCCTATTACCTAGGTCTACATCAAGACATTGGGGTATCTAAGCATGTCTCACAGTTGCATACCCATTTACATGTAATTTACAAATTTCCATCTCCAAAGTAATTTTTTTTTAGTTATCACTGTTTAGGCATTTATGTTGCCATTCTCTTGCTTTTGCACACCTGTAATCACTAGGTGCCCTCCTCATGCCACCTCACTACAACCAAAATTTTTATTTGGTATTTGTCTATATTGGCTATGGTCTTTGCCTTTGAATCTATCCGTTGAACCAATGATCTCATGTCGTATCTAGGTGGGTCATCCATGTTTTTCTCTTTCCCCCTTTGCGGCTTGACTAAACACTATAATTCTTTCTTCACCAAGTAATATCTTCTCCTTTTTGACCCTTCATTGGATTCTGATACCACTTGTTAATAATTAAATTGATACCCTAGGAAAACCCAACTAATAATATATGTATTATCTTATGCTTAAAATAAGCCAATATCCTTGAATTAAACACAACCAAGTCGACTAACTCCCCAACCTCGACCAAGTGAGAATTTTTATCAACTCTAGCACATTATAATCAAGAATACCCAAGCCTTTTAAAATACTTTAACTATATGTAATACCATGGGCCACTAATACTAGGTGGCCAAAACCACCACTATTCACCTAACAACCTTTACTCTTTCACTTAGTCAGTTTTACCTAACAATAAATAGGTGCATAAGGATGAAAGATCATTGGTTGTAGTTTTGCTTGACCTTGAAAGCTCTTAGATATTACAAGTCAACAATGCAAAAACATCCATAAAATCTTGGGCTAGTTTACTTATATGAATTCTCATATGAATACAAAGATGTGTTTTCAAGGGCACATTTCCATCTAAACATGGATGGGGGTGAGAGCATCTATACTCTAATAACAAATTTGAAAGTACATTTACCTTGCTTAGTAGTGATAATATCACCCATGTATACATGATGTCCTTGTCAAGTAAATATTTGAGGATCATTTGAGAACCTAATAATTTCATTAATTACTTTGACAAACTTGTTATTTAGTAGCTTGTTGTGTTGTACTGCTAGGAAAAACTTATAGTCAATAAATGACTTACAGGTTTGTTAGCTTATTTATCTTGTTAGATGTCTAACATGATCCTATTAATGATATCATTCTAAAGTTCAATTTAAAAATTGTTAAATATTGAGACAATTATCATATTCAAAAGATTAAAATATTATTTGGGGTAGCTTAAAAGTCATGGATGCCCATTACGGTAACTCAAGGGTTATAATAACCCAAAGCCATACATTTTATTCTCCAAAAGGTTATAGAGTTACGCTTTTTACGATTCATCTTGAATGACATATGGAGTTTATATTTCCCCAAATATTGTTGTATGATGAGATGCTATCTCAAGCGTTACTTCTTGATAATCTAGTATTGTTTTATCATATTTATAATGAATGTACCATATATTATTTTATTTCTTTTTTCTTACTTGTGTTATTTTAAATAACCAATTATCAAATGAATATTTTTTACTAAAATTGTGCTAGGTGTAAGCATACTAAAGTAATATGATAATAAGGGATTCTTAAATAGACACTAAAGGAGCACAAATGGTGTTAGAGTCAACAATACCAGAGCATGGAAAGAAAAGGGTCACCAATAAGGAAAACAAAGGGTCACTCCCTTATTTCACATGGTAATTAACATGCTTGAAGGAATGAGGATCAAATAAAGTGGTATTATCTCTTCTTCTTCTTCTTCTTTCACAGTAACACCCCTAAGCGGTCCCACCCAAAGGGGACTCACACCCAACCGGCTTAATTGATGGAGTCTAACCCTGATGGACCCAAGGAGAATTGAACTCGCACCTTGTGACATAGGGCCAAAGACTTGACAATGGCGGGGCGTCATCCAACTGGGCTACCCATCTAGGCCATATCATCTTTTTAGTTGTATATTGACACAAAAAATAAAGCTAATACAACTGGACCTTATTACGATACCTATTATTTAGGTACATTCAAATATTCCAAATTCTTGTTGAAATGAAGTTGGAGGTTGTAGCATAGCTAATAATAATTACATCAACAATCCAAAGCTTTAAAAAAAGACAAAATTAGGTAGTCCATAGCTAGTACAAAAAAGTCCGTTACATACTAAGTGGAAAACATTCACGAATGTTTTATAACTTTAAAATGCATAAAATTTAAGGAAGGACTTGGTTCCTATTTGCTTCTTGCCACACATTAGAATTATGATAGTGTTGTTGTCCCATGTCCATCGATCTAGTGGACTGTATCTGCTTCCTTGAAATTAACCTCTATTTAGTTGTCAAAGGCTTGATTGTTATATGTTGAAGACATTTATTTTTGAAGATTCAAATCCAAATTCCTATCCATATTACACTCAACTTCAAGAATACTTATCCTTTGTTTTTGTGAATCAACATGTTTGTGATGTTGGCATGTTGTGCAATGTAGTGGTGTTCTAGTTTATTGATCTTTGAAGTAATTCACAATTTTTGTTTGTTTGTTGAAGTGGATTCCTTCCTCATGCCTCTTCGATATTCCTTTGAAATCAAAGATACCTATTATCCATAATGTACTTCTCTGTTGTCTAGACTTGATGAATGAAGTCTTGAAAGGAGGGGTTATGGTAACCCAAATAAAAGAAATGAATCTCTCTTGAATGCTGGTTATGAAGTTTGAATTTGAAACAAATTTAAAACTAGGGACAAGATTTTTCTCTTTAATAAACTCACCACTATTTAAATTTGATAAATTTAAGGCAATAGAGCAATTCTTGATTGAAAGGGAACATGAATAAAATTTTAGAAATGAAATACTAGGAAATGAGGGAAATAAAAGCTTACCTGAAGACAAAATTTTCACGGTTTTATCCTAGATCTTGCTCATAAATATTTATTTTTCAAAAAGGTTGGTGGTTGTTGGCTCTAAATGAGATCATGGAACCAAACTTGATGAGGTAGATTTCACCAAAATAAACTTAGGAAAGCCTTCCTCCACTGAATTCAAATAAAAAAGACTCACCTTACCCTATTTGTTGGGAAAAGTCTAGCATGTTGAGAAGAAAAAATAAGCCATAGATAGAAACCCAGGGATTGAATTAATGGAAGGAGGAACCTTGGAAAGGATAATATCCTTCTCATATTCCCTCAAAATACAACTTTGAATCAATTTAATTGTTGATTAAAATTACCAAGGCTAAGACAAATAGCTCCCAAGTTACCAGAAATCCCCAAAGTATGAGACTTTAGAGACCAAAATGAAATCAAGGTGTGGAAAACATAAAATAGAAATAGAACATAAATAGAGTTATATAGAATATTCAGAAGAAAATATAGACTTACACAACATCCTTAAAAGGGGAGTGTCATTGGCTTGTAGATTGCCCATGCTTTTTTTTGTGACTTGAGTCCATCTAAGTCGTTTCAACATCTGTGGTCATGCGACATAGCCTTGCCCCAGTCACAATGGCTTGGTGAAGTTGTGACTGCTAAAACCAAACTACACCTCTTCACTTAAGGTTTTCCTATAACTTCACCTTAAGGTACAACATGTCAAATGCCTAGTCAAGTTTAACAGACTTGGCTCATCCAACAAGCAACACTAGGCATGTGCCCAACCATAGCCTTGAAACATCCTAATAATTTAACACACAACCAATTTCAAAAATTAGCTGATTAACATTATGTTAGGAACAATGAGCATCCAATAGACATAAATCATCCATAATACATAAGACATGAATGGGTGACACCCAAGCTAGGCGCCAAACACCTTATATATATAAGAATGTTACATGATACAATGTGGGTGTTGTATATAATTGGTTGCAACCCAATTATAGATATACAAAGAAGGTAAATGACTTCATGTAAAATTTCAAAATCAGCCTTGAACAATCCATCCCATTGAAGCTTCTGTAAGTCTATCTCCTATAGGTCTTGTTCCATTCTCTGTCTCACTAAGGCAGTGCAAGTTGTTCCATAGTGCTTAAACTTGAAGTTGGCATAATCACCAAACTCCTTGAAATCCTATTAGAATGAATTCTCTTATATCCTCTTCATGTCTTAGCACTTTGAGGTGTTCACCTATTTATATGACCTTTCCTTGTCTTCTAAATTCCATTCCATTCCAATGCGGACCCAAGTGCCATTGAGTTGAACTACTCACATTTTGTGGGCTAGTTAATAGTATGCAAGAAATAATAAGCATCCAATATACATAAAGAATCCATAATACACAATACATACGAATATGCTCGCTTGTTAACAATATGCAATGAACAATAAGCATTCAATATACATAAATCATCCACAATACACAACACATGAATGTACAACACCTAGGCTAGGTGCCTAAAAACTTTATATATACACACAAACATATATATATGCGTATGCATATGCATATATGTACACACACACGCACACATATATATGTTACATGATACGATGAGGGTATTGTAGCCAACAGATTGCAACCCAATTTACATATGTACAAAGAAACCAAGGCAAAAAACCTCATGTCAAAACCACAAATCAAACTTGAATAATCTAACTCATTGAATCTTTGTAGGTTTGCCTCCTATAGGTTCTATTCCACTCTCCATATAACTATGGCAATGCAAGTTGTTCCATTGTGCTAACCCTAAACTAGGCACAAACGTAAAACTCTTTGCACTCCTATGAGAATGACTTCTCTTGTATCCTTTCAATGTCTTAGCACTTTGAGGAGTATAAATATTTATATGATCTTGTCTTATCTTGTGAATTACATTCTTTTCCAATGTATACCCAAGTTTTGTTGAATCAACTTACTCATCTTCAACGTATTGTTCTTTGATAATTTTGTTACGTCATTCGTAATCATTCCTAGTTCGCCCATGTGCTCTCAAACCTACCCAAGTATTCCCATATTCCCAAGTCATATCAAGCCTACCAAGGTCACCATATACTTGATTACTTAGATTGAATACACTGAATTACACCAAACTATTACTAAGCGGGTTGACACATTCAATCTATCTCGAACAGTATGAATGGAACTCTGCCCACTTCTCTTGGTCAACTTAGTTGTCCTAATTTTCCCTAACTCATATAAGTCTGCATGACTATGCTTGATGCACTCGAGTATATTTAGATGCACCCAAATTTTCCCAATAATGCACCCGAGGAATTCGAAAGATATGTGCCTAGTGGATGCATGCTTAAGGGAGTATGAGTCACAAGTGCATTCCACAATTGTAGTCTATAGAAACTTGTGCACAAAGGCACCTTGACTATTTGTTATAACCTGAAAGTGTGGATCAGTTAAATCCATTGATTCATATAAGTTTGGGCACCAAAATCATTAAGCCTTCTAAGCCAACTTATTCGTAATTCCAATTGCATGATGTGGACAATGTTACTAGTGGTAACCTCCTTTACCTTTATCCAATTCTTGTCCAAATTTTTTGGTTTGTTTGACTTTTCACTATTTATGGTGTTCCCTATTTGTCTATAAGTGTCCCTAACTCCATTTTTGGTCCACCTAGCCAACAGGCCAAGGAATCGAACTATTTGAAGTGTGTCTTTCCAATGGCCAAGGCATCTATCCCACATGCACCTTACCAACAATCCAAGGTAGTTTCTCGAGGTGTTCCTTGTAGATAGGACAAGGCATTCAACCATTTTAGGTGTGCTTTGCCAACAGGTCAAGGTCACTATCCAAGCTCTGCCTTGCCAATGGGCCAAGGTGACTATTTGAGTTGTGCCTTGCCAATGTGTCAAGACATATCAACTAGTTTGTTTAAGGCATTGTCTGTCTGAAATGTCCATCCATATTAGCTACTAACTATTGAGGTAATCATACAATTGAGCTTCCCAACACCACTCTAAGAATTAAGGGAATTTTGAGGTCTAAAATGGGCCTCCTAAGGAAATTATAAAATAATAGTGGAAATAATAAAATAAGATTAAACTACATCATCAAATTTTAGAGGGAAAAAAGAAAAAACTATTTTTTCAACTTGTATTTTCAACTTATCTCCCTATGGGTTTATCCAAATTTTGAGTGGAAACACTTGTTGGATGAAAATTTTGATTCCTCATCCAAGGAGTACCTATGTTGCATACTTTCTATGAACTTTGCTACACACAAAATGAGAAATACATGAAAAACGTGATTGCAATAACGTTTTTTCATATATTTCTCATTTTTCGTGTACCAGGGTCCATCGAAAGTATGAAACATGGGTACTCCTTGGATGAGGAATCAAATTATTCATCTAATGAGTACTCTTGCTCAAAATTTGAGTACAGCCTTAGGGAGATAAGTTAAAAATACGAGTTGAAAAAATAGTTTTATTATTTTATTATTGTTTATTCTTTTTACTTTTTTACTCCAAAAATGGTGAATCATCCCCCATGGATGACATGATCATCTTGAATCCTATTGGTTCTTATAAAGTTTATTTTGGTTGTACGTTTTTCTTAGGAGGCCCATTTTAGACCTCAAAATTCCCCTATTGAGAGGGGCCCACAGTAAAATTTCCCCCAAATTCAAATCTTTAGACTCAAAATTGATTCCTAATCCTACATAGGCATTGTTAAAAAATACCCCAAGGAGAGGAATATTACATACTATTGATTCTATCCTTATTGAAACGAAGCACCTTTAATACCAAATTTAGTAATTTTCACTCTCCATTATCCCAAAAGAAAATCACATTACAATTCTAGAGTCTTCAAATATTCTGTCCTGTTTTTAATGTTCAAGTGCTACACATAGTTTGGGAATTGTCCAAGCTTCCATATTGAAGTGAGAGTATGTTCTATCCACTCACTCATATGGGAATCTATTAAAAAGAATGGAATATTTTTGTATTAGAAAAATTCACATCAAAATTCCATAACAAAGTTACATAGGGCATATGCACAACGGGAAATTACCAGTATAAAACTGTGGGCTTAGAGAGACTGCTAAGAGATGTTATTATAAAAGAGTACAAGTAGTCAAATAGGAAATTTACAAATTAATCTTGATAATATAATCCTAAAATGGAAATTACAAAACATTGCATCCAAAAAGACCTAAGTTGTGGAGAAGGATGTTAATTTGTAATATTGTCTTGCAATTTCTGTGGAGTTGGAGAATTTAAGTCAGAGATAAAAGGAACAACATAATCTGTTGTAACCATTTTTGAATGTGCTAAAGCAGAATGAATTTGAATTTTGATTGGTTGAGATTCCTCTAGGTCCACAATTTGGGAACAAAAAGCCCCACATTCATTGACTATACCTGGTGGATGAATCATAGATGTATGAGCATATCCACAATTTCCTCCACCTGTGCTTCCAGATTAGATAAGTGGATTTTAAGGAGGGAAATAGAGTAATTCAACTCATTAATTTCTCTAGATTACTAATCAAGGGTAGATTTGAGATCCTTCAACTCTTGAATAACGATGAAACCTAAGATGATGATGCAATCACGTGCCAACAAAGAAGGAAAGCTTGAAATAAGGAGATAACAAGGTGAGCTAATGGGGGTTTGGGAACATATGCAGAATCTAAAAAGGACCTACTATCCAATTAGGGAATTTTCATCATAGAGAAATACCTCGTTCCACAATGATGGTTTCTCAATGAGGAAATCCATCATAGTGGAGGAAATCCCACCATGATCCAGGGAAAAATGTCAGAGAGGTATAAGATGATTCCCTACACTTGAGTTAATAATCAATGTTAATGAATGATGTGTCAAGAGAATGTTGCGAGGATGGGGAAGGAGTCCATGTAGAAACCAATGAATGCATTGTAATTTGAGGGGGCTTCATTATAGAACCAAGAAGGTGGAACTTATGACAATGTTTAATAAATCTCCAAATTTTTCTTGAAGAACTAAGCTTTCTTGGTGATCAACTTGAGAATTATTTACATGAAGAAAAAAAAACTTTCCAAATCAATTGTAGGGTGGATTGAATTCGATGGAAAATCAATCTCAGTATAGCATCTAAGGGAGATTTTCCTAAGTAAAGGTGTCAAATTATATTCTTGGAGTCTCCCACGATGATGAGATTTTTTATGGTAGGGGATGAATCTATTTTTATTCCCCGATTCAAGGCATAGGCTTTGGCTTGGTTATTGGAGGCTACACCTAGGATACATAAGAAGGTTACCTCAATGTTTCCTTATGGGTCAAAGAGTAACCCTCTTACAATTTCCATTACGACTCTCTCATGTGGAAGTTAATGTGATAGGAATATTCTATTCCAAAAGGAAATGCTAATGGATATATCATACAACACTGCCCCTGCTTTTCATTAATACACCAAGCTCCATACTCATGGTTTCATTAGTCTATTTATATACCAAATGATTTAGGCACCTTTTGACATGCAAAAAGGAAGATTTGATGAAGGGGATATACTCCTTAGTTACCTTGTAAATGATAGTTTCCAATTTTGTGTCTTTTGATGCTCTAATGCCAATAATGGCTTTGATGATGACCATAGAATCCCTCACAATTTTCAAGGATTTGATTCATTCTTCCCTCGCCATCATGATCCCTTGCAATAAGGTGCAATCCTATGCCTGATTGTTGGCAACTTGTCCCAAATTGTATGCATACGTAACTATCATATTCCTTTTAGGATGGAAGATATTCCCCCCCTCACACACCCGCAACTCTTGAAGTTGGATTTGATATTAGAGAATGGTTGTGCTTATAAAATAACAAATGAATTATATATAGACCTTGATGGTGAAACTACTACAAGGTGATTTTGCCTTGATTTTTACAATATTATATTTCACTTGGGAAGAATTTGAACACGTATTTTCAAATAAATAGATAAATAAAACAAACATCAAAGAACGCAGTGAAAACCCACATTGAAATCTAACTATTGTTGAATACCACAATGATGTTGAGAGGGGTAAAAATTCATACTTATTCAAATGTTAAAGCTTGTAGGTGTAAGGAAACATTGAGAAAGAGAAACCATTATCTATAATTTGAAGTATCAAGTACAAATTTATCAATGATATGTTCGTAAAGTGTTTAATGTAGGAATTTTTACAACTGACAATTAAGAAATTTCTTCTCTTATCTAGAGGTTTGAAGAATCCTAACCCTATGAATCTCCAATCATAGAGTTGTTTTCAAATATCAATAAAACAATAACAACAATAGACAATATTTCACCTTTGAACAACCCTAATCCATGAGGCAAATCAAGAGAAAAGATACATAAGTCTGTCAATAAGATTTATCCCTATAAGGTAATATTCATTAGAGAAATTTTGAGGTTAAAAACGTGTCTCAAAACAAAAATGTACAACCAAAACCAGCTTTATAAGAACCAATAGGATTCAAGATGATTATGTCAACCATGGAGGATGATTCACCATTTTTGGAGTAAAAAAGTAAAAATATTAAAAAATAAAAAAAAATAAAAAAACTATTTTTTCAACTCGTATTTTCAACTTATCTCCCTACGGTTCTACTCAAATTTGGATCAGGAGCACTCGTTGGATGCATAATTTAGTTCCTCATCCACGGAGTGCCCATGTTTCATACGTTCGATGGACCCTGCTACAAGAAAAATGAGAAATACATGACAAGTGTAACTGCAATCACGTTTCTTCATGTAGTTATCATTTTTTGTGTAGCAGGGTCTATCGAAAGTATGAAACATGGGTAGTCCTTGGATTAGTAATTAAATTCCAAATCCAAAGAGTGCTCCCACTCAAAATTTGAGTAAAACCGTAGGGAGATAAGTTGAAAATACGAGTTGAAAAATTAGGTTTTTATTTTTTCCCTCTAAAATTTTATGATGCAACCTAATCTTATCTTATTATTTCCACTATTATTTTATAATATTCCTTAGGAGGCCCATTTTAGACCTCAAAAATTTTCTAATATATCATGCATAAAACATATATGAAAATCAATTATGGAAATTGTAAAAACAATATTGCTCTATCTTCTTCAACATAGATGTAAATCACCTAACAATTACAACCTTAACATATGTCAAATAAACAAGACAGTAAATGCTGAAAATTTAAAAACAATGAAAAACTTCTTCACTTCCAAAAGTGTAACTTAGGGTTTCATCTCAAAACCCTGATTTGTATGTATAAAAGAGATGGACCTTAACCCTAGTATTCAATATGCTCCAAGAATCTCCAAGAGACCCTAAAAAATCCAAGACAAGAGATAAAGTACAAATCAAGAACTAAGAGAGAGAGAGAGAGAGAGAGAGAGAGAGAGAGAGAGAGTAGTGATATCCTCCTAGTCACATCTTTCATGAGTTTTGTGAAAGATAAATAATAGAAAAAACATCATATACAAATTTTTCTTCACAAGAGAAAACCTTAGTATCTCACGAGAGCAATCTACCAACAAAGATGTCCTCTTTCCCTCTCATAATGTTTCTTAAGGTTTCCTCATGAACCCTAGTGGCTTACTCCAAGAAGACAAGTAAAAAGAAAATATTATAATGATGATACATGAAAATACTCTTTTTCCTTTATATTTATGGGAGGTAACGTAAGTTAACAATACATTTGTGGGTCTATGCCTTTATAAGAAACCTACAAAAAAACATGTAGGCTCGTGGAGCTCTACACTCCAACAATACACATGTCAATATTCTAGGGGATGCCATTGTAAAGCAAGGCTAGAATTGCAATGGCACTCTACAATAAGTGTCTAACACTCCTCCTACAAGCCTCCAACAAACCTTCTCAACCATGTACTCCATTAGGTCAACTCCCCTTACATTAACATTATCACAAACCAATCATACCGAAGTCAAATCCAAGTCTCCATTCAAACATCCAAGCTATCCCATACTATCTAGGGTTTAATTCCCACCTTTAGGATGCCAAACTCTCCTCTAATGCAAGGTATTCTCTAGGAAAGTGACCTCCTTCATATAGCCAATAGGTAGAATGTCACCAAACTCTTTAAAAATATCCAACACCCTAGGGAAGAATTCCATGCAAGCATCTACTTGAGGTCAATAAACCACTAAGTAAGCTGTCTCCAATGTGAAAATCCATCATAGAAATATAGGGGCTAATTATACACCATGCACCCAAAATCACATGAAGCACCCCAAATATGGTGTAAATGGGAAACATATGGGAACTTCCCCTCATTCGAAGGATGATACGAAGTTAAATATAACTTGACGTGGATGTTGAGTGGCCCATAATATTCATATATTTAGCCAACCCAATGAGTTGACCCTACAACCTCACACTTGCAATTCACAACACTCAACTAGTGAAGCTAACCCACTAGGATTTTTTTTTATAATAATATAATGCATGGTTCTTTTATTTTATTTATCTCTCTTAGGACATTTTTTTCTCTCTTTTATTTTTTAATGCTTACATTGATAGTGTGTAGGGAAAAGTTTAGGGGATAATATTCATAGGTGGGCTAAGTTTTCATGTTTTTTTCCCAAAAAAAATATTTGTGAATTTCCATTTGTTCTAAAAATTATTTGCCCAAATTGTATAGTATAAAACATTTTTCCTTAAAAATTTCCAAAATTTTATAAAGAGTATATAATATCAATAGAAATTTGAATATTTTTAATAAATATCACCAAACACTTTACAGTTTACATATTAGGGACTAGTAAAGTTCACTAAGGTTTTTAAACTTTAAGATAAATTTCCATCCTTAAAATTTTCCTTGGTAGTCTAACATTATCTAGAAGCGTGGATTTTAGTTGATGTAGAATGAGGCACCATCACACTATCAATCACTTCTCCATACCTCATCATCAATTTTTGTAGCCATGGAATTTAATGTTTGTATCCATGAACTTCATATTTTGCAAACATGACTTATTAATTTATTGAACTCGCATTAGTTAGAGACAATAATTATCCAAATTTATGAAGCGAACGAAATGATATAAATATTTATAACCAAAAGAAAGGGATACAGTGAAACTTTACTTCTATTAATAAATGGAAAATGTTGAAACTGCATATATGCAGAATGAAAACAAACTAGCTCGAATGGTGGTAGATTATCTCTAAAAAGAGATGTGATGACTACACACTTTTGTAAAACTAACTTACATTGAGGGTTGGAGGAATTTTTAACATAAATAAGCATTGATAAATCCTAAAAATCCAAAAATATAACCCTAGGAGATGAAGTGCCAAAGGCTTGTGGGCCTCAATGGGGTAAGTTGAAACGTCAATTTCCTAGGGTCGTAAATTTGACATACAATCTCCATTGTGAGTGCATGATATCTTGTTGGAAAGGTATATATCCAAGTACATTTTTTTAATAGATGACAATGCCTATGATTTCCATCAACCAATTTACCCAAAAAACATCATTTAGGGCCTCAAAATGGCTTCAAAATTTCATGACATAAAAACTATAGAAAAAATGCCAAAATTGAAAACTATGTTATGAGCCAATGGAATAGATGGGTGGCCACTAATATATTCTTGGATCAGCCCTCACTGGGCTAGCCAATCTCGAATGACTTGGATCATGGCTGGATCCACATTCACACCTTACTCATCAATAATGTAGCCTAGGTGTTGGACCTTGTCCATGTCGAAGCAACATATTTCCAAGTTAGCACATAGCTTATGCTATCGTAAATTGTGAAGGAACTGATGAATATTCTACAAGTATTCTCCCCATCTCTTGCTATAGATGAGGATATCATTCAAGTATACAACCACAAAAGTGTTTGTGAAAGGTTGCAAGATATTATCCATCAACCTCATGAAATTTGCTAGGGCATTCATAAAACCAAAGGACATGACCAACCATTAAAAAACACCCTCCTTAGACTTGAAAGAAGTCTTCCACACACTAGTTGGTTCTATTGAGAATTGGCGGTATCTGGGCTTCAAATCAATCTTACTAAAGTACTTGGTTGCCTTGAGTTGGTTTATAAGGTCTCCAATTCAGGGAATTGGGTACTAGTTCCTGATTATGATTTTATTCAAGGTCCAATAATAAATGAAAAGTCACCAAGTCCCATCTTTCATCTACATGAGTATAACTGGGCTTCCATAAGGCGAGGAGCTTGGTCGGATGCTCCCTTTTTAGAGAAAATCTTGGATTTGTCACTTGATTTCCTTATTTTCTAGAAGAGAGAGGCAGTAGATTAGACCATTAGGTATAGGTGCAATGAGGTTCAGATCGATTAAATGCTTGAATTGACAGTGCATAGGTACCCCAATGGGTGAGGAGAATATGTCTCTATATTCTTCCAAAGTTTAGTTACATAAAGCCTTCCATTGGAACATCCCTTCCTTTCTCCATATACCTTTATTTCAAAGTTAAATTATCATTTATTATGTGTACTCAATTTATTATAGAACAATTATTACTATTTTTGGAATGCATGGGTAGATAGTTAAAGAAAGAAGATGCCAAATCGAGATAGTGAATGAGCTTCTGAGTTGAGGTATTAGAAGATTCTCATTACTGATATAAGAAAACTTTGGGATAAAAAATATTGATCACCATAATTAGGGGATGCAAAGTCTGTATTCATTTCTAGTTTCAATTTAGATTACTCTGTTCCAATTCTGAGTTTGTTTACCAATTTTGTAAAGAAGGTATGAATTTTCTAATTTTTTGTAATTGATCACAATGAAAATGAACTTCTGATTACTTTGTTCCAATTATGAGATTGTTTACCAATTTTGTGAAGAAGTTTGAGATAATGTTTTGCATAAGATGTTGTATAAGTTTGAATTCTATAGTGTTGTCTAAAAGCATTAATTGAACATAAGTTGAATTGAGGCTTCTGTGATCCATAATAGTTGAAAGAATAACTTCAGCGTAAATCACATGTAGACATACATTTGTCGACGCGTTTCGAACCAACTAGTGTGGTTCATCGTCAGGACAAGTTGAAGAAACGGATCCAACTTAGCATGATAAATAGTCTGAGCAGAGTCTCCAACGACTAAATTGACTAACGGCTAATTTTGACATTAGGACCTAGGTCTAATTATTATTTATTAATTTATTATTATTATTATTTATCTTAATATTATTTATGGAAATAAGTTAAATTAGGTAAAAATACATAAATAAATTAATATTAATGGTTGGTTTAAAAATAAATTTAATTATTTATTTAAATTATATATATATATATATATATATATATATAGATAAATATAAACTAAAGTTATAATATTAGGTAGGATAAAAGTTAGGATTAATAAGTAAAATAATTTCAATGGTTAGTTAAAAAAAATAAAAATAAATAAATAAATAAATGAAATTAAAAAAAAATAAAAAAAATAAAAAAAATAAAAAAAATAAAAAATAAAAATAAAAATAAAAAATAAAATAATAATAATAATAATAATAATAATAATAATAATTTATTTATTTATTTAAATTAATTCATAATTAATATATATATATATATATATATTAATTAATATTAATATTAATTTTAATTAAAATCATAATATTAGGTTGTTAAGTGACGAGTATCTTAATGGTTAGTTTATTTTTAATTATTATTATTTATGGAAATTAGTTAAAAATATATAAAATAATTTTAATGGTTGGTTAAAGAAGTAATTTATTTTTATTTAAATTATATATATATATATATATATATATATTTTCTAATTAAAGTTATAATATTAGGTTATTAAGATCAGAGTTAGGATTAATAAAATAATTTTAATGGTTTTTTTCCAAGGAAAAAAAACGGTAACCTTTTATTAAAGAATTAATGAAAAGTTACACAAGCAGATGCATTGAAGCATTCCGTAAGCTGCCACATGGGCTCGAGTGCTTTCGCACCCCACGCAACGTTAGAAGACTAACGTGCACAAAGAATAAGAAAAGAGAAGAGAGGAGAGAGAAAGAAAGGGCAAAAAACTGAATTCCGGCAGTGAGTAAAACTCACGCTTCAAGTTTTTCTCCCCTTTTTCTTTTCAACCTTGCGCCACTCTCCTTGAGTGGGCTCGATCGAAGCAATGATTAACTGTGTTTCTGCATTCTGTGGGCCTGTTTCTTTGTCTGAGTCTGAAGTATCTGAGTGGTGATGCCGTTTGATGCCTCCCATGCTTGGATCCACGCTTGTCATCTCTGCCTGATTTTGGTGAATCTTTGTGATCTTGTTTGCTGATGTAGCTTCGTTCCCACTTATTTCCTGCTGAAGATCTTCTTCATTTTCTTCAATATTCTCTTTTTCCTTTTTGTCCTGGTTATTGGGTTCTTTCTTTTCAGTAGCTCTCTTCTTTATAAGATCATCTACATTCTGCCAGCCTTTGTGCTTCCTTTGTTGCATCTTGCTTTTGTCGAAACTTTGACATGCATTGAACAGATGGCCTGTTTGTTGACATCCCCTGCATCTAAAAGCTGTATTCTCATAATCCAGAGATTGTTTCCACTGTGAGTTGTTGAAGTTCAGAATTATGCTTTCAGGTAGACCTTGGCTGAAATCTACCTCGACACATATTCTGGCAAAGGTAAAAATTCCTTTTATATGTCTCTCTCCATCAATCCTTAATATTTTCCCGAGTGTGTTTCCAATAGCTATTAAGGCCTTGGAATGCCAGAAATGTAACGGGAGATTATGCAACCTAACCCATACTGGCATCCTTGACACCACCATAGTGTTGGCATCAAAATCCTGAAACCATGGAGTAACAAAAAGACCAGCACTACCCCAAAACCATGGGCCTTGGTTGAGAATTTTTTCCTTTTCTTCTTCCGATTGGAAAATAACTATGAAGAATCCTTTTGGGCATAGGTAGATTTGGCAATTTTTTGTCCAAACCGTGTGAATCCATTGGTATAATGCATCAGTTTTAGGCCAGAAACCGTTGAATCTGCAAATAACTGCATTTTTTTTTAGATCTGAGAATATGAAGTTTACCTCTGGTATGTCCAAGGAGATAGAGGGATTCTCCGGCATTTGATCTACAATATACTACCCAGGGGGTTCCTTAGCAACAGTAGGTTCTTTCCCCTTTTGGGGTTCTTTCCTTTTTGCTGCATCGCGGAAGGTACCTGTTGATTTTGAGCAGTCTCCCTTGGATCCACCTCGCAATCTCATATTGAGAATGATGGTTGAGTCCTTAACAACCTTGTAGTGTTGTAGTGTGTATTGATCCTGTAAATAGAGTCCTGAAAATAGTAAATTTTGTAATGCAACTGGGATTCCCAGTTTGACCTGAATCTCTTTTTTTAATTCCAGTACACTCATCCATTCCCAGATCTGCACGCAGACATGTCTGCCTTCTGTCGATCTGATGAAAATTTGCTTCAAATCCGCTGAGTCTACCTTTTCCTGGTCCAGGTTTACTGATTTGAATACTGGATCTGGCGGATTTTCACCGCTCTGCTGCCTGGAAATGGACAGATCTGATAGATCCATCCCGGATCTGCAAGATCTGACCCGATCTGTTGTGAAAGGAGTCAGATCTGCTACATGCATGACCCCTTCTTTGATTTCAGTTACCAGATTGCTCAGATCGGGCAGATCCGGCCTGCGGCTGCAGAGATTGGGCCATGCAGTTTTGTGTTGGAGCAGATCTGCTACATGCAGACCCATATCCATACTTACAAGAGGCGTCAGCAGAGAGGTAAGCCGAATGGACGACAGACTGTCTAATCCTACGTAAATCGAGCCAAAACCTGTGGATTTTCCTCCCCCAATATGGGATCTAAACCCTGCAACGCAAGTTGACCGCGGATCTCTGATCTCATGCAGCTTCTCGGACTTCGCCTTCAGATCCTTCTTTACTGTGTTTGGCCCTTCCAGCAAAATTGCTTTGCCGAGGGCGTTGAGTAGTTTCCTGGTGTTGGGCCATGAGATCAAAGCCATACCGGCGGCTTGAAAGGATTCAGAAAAGTCCAGCGTCGCTTTCTTGAGGCCGCTCCTGCATAGATCTCTGGCTACGGCCGGCCCTGCCTCGCCTCCTCCGACGCCCCTATTGCCGTTGAAAACATTCCCATTGCAGAAGGAAATCGCTGCGGATGCCATCTTCCGTGTCCCTCGTCCCGGTGGTCCAATCGTTTTCAGTACATGATCATTTTAATGGTTAGATTAAAAAGTTAATTTATTTATTTACTTAAATTATTTAATAATTATTATATATATATATATATTAAAATCATAATTTAATAATAATTTATAATGGTTAGTTTAAAAAAGTAATTTAATAGTTTATTTATTAATAATCAAATATATATATAATTTATATATATTATAATAAAAATTATAAAGTTAGGATAAAATACTATATAAATAAATAGAATAATTCAAAGGTTAGCTTAAAAAGGTAATTTATTTATTTAATTAAATTATTTATTAAATATTGTTAATGTTGCATATATACATATTTATTCTAACTAAAAAAAAAGGAGGGGAAGAAAAACCGACTAAGAAGAGAGTGCTGGAATCCAGCACCTACTGATTTTCCAGCCATCATCTCTATTGAGATTGCTCGGCTTCTTTTCAATCTCAATAGCTTCCCTCAGTTTACGATGGTGGAACTGAGCAACTTTGGCAACAACCTTGGCCTCCTCAATACACACATGATGCTTGGTCTTTTCCACATGCTCAGCTAATTCTGAAGACTTGGATCTCCCATGTCTCAGATCGGCCGCATGTTCGCAGATCCTTTAACAGACGAAGCGCCCTATTTCCCCAATATAGGGGGTCCCACAAGAACAAGTGATCAAGTAGACACCCTTCATGTCTTTAGGGTTAACGGGATCTTTCACCGATCGGAGGGATTTGCGAATGGTGTTGAGGTGCCTAAAGGTTGAGGGAATATCATACCTTTTAAGGATCCGAGCAATCTTGTCTGTGGTTCCTTGAACATAGGGAAGATGGACACCTGGACGACGCTCTTTTGGCCCTTTATTAATTAACGCGTTTTTAGAGGCTTTATGGAAAGCCTTCTGACCCAGGCGTCTACTATATCCATTCTCCACAAAGACATTAAGGAGATGGGATCTCTCCTTATCAAAGCTCTCATAATCAGAGATCCTAAGGGCACGAGTAGCGAGGGTGTTAAGAACACCAAACTTTTGAGCAGGGAAGTGATGGGAATCGGCATGAAGATACTGCTCAGTATGCGTTTTCTTTCGGAACACAGAGTGGGAGAGAAAGCCATCTTTATTCCGAGATATAAGAATATCCAGGAAAGGGAGGCAACCATTGACCTCTTTTTCCATGATGAACTTAATGGCAGAGGACCGGCTGTTGAGGTGATTAAAGAAACGATCCAACTCCTCTAGGCCATGGGGCCAGATGAAATTAGTGTCATCCACAGCCGGTCCTCTATTAATAATCATATATATATATAATTTATATATATTATAATAAAAATTATAAAGTTAGGATAAAATACTATATAAATAAATAGAATAATTCAAAGGTTAGCTTAAAAAGGTAATTTATTTATTTAATTAAATTATTTATTAAATATTGTTAATGTTGCATATATACATATATATTCTAACTAAAAAAAAGAAGAAGGAGGGGGCAGAAAAACCGACTAAGAAGAGAGTGCTGGAATCCAGCACCTACTGATTTTCTAGCCATCATCTCTATTGAGATTGCTAGGCTTCTTTTCAATCTCAATAGCTTCCCTCAGTTTACGATGGTGGAACTGAGCAACTTTGGCAGCAACCTTGGCCTCCTCAATACACACCTAATGCTTGGTCTTTTCCGCATGCTTAGCTAATGCTGAAGACTTGGATCTCCCATGTCTCAAGTCGGCCACATGTTCGCAGATCCTTTGATGGATGGAGTGCCCTGTTTCCCCAATATAGGGGGTCCCACAAGAACAAGGGATCAAGTAGACACCCTTCATGTCTTTAGGGTTAATGGGATCTTTCACCGATCAGAGGGATTTGCGGATGGTTTTGAGGGGCCTAAAGGTTGAGGGAATATCATACCTTTTAAGGATCCGAGCAATCTTGTCTGTGGTTCCTTGAACATAGGGAAGATGGACACCTGGACGACGCTCTTTTGGCTCTTTCTTAATTAACTCGTTTTTAGAGGCTTTATGGAAAGCCTTCTGACCCAGGCGTCTACTATATCCATTCTCCACAAAGACATTAAGGAGATGGGATCTCTCCTTATCAAAGCTCTCATAATCAGAGAACCTAAGGGCACGAGTAGCGAGGGTGTTAAGAACACCAAACTTTTGAGCAGGGAAGTGATGGGTATCGACATGAAGATACTGCTCAGTATGCGTTTTATTTCGGAACACAGAGTGGGAGAGAAATCCATCTTTATTCCGAGATATAAGAATATCCAGGAAAGGGAGGCAACCATTGACCTCTTTTTCCATGGTGAACTTAATGGCAGAGGACCGACTGTTGAGGTGATTAAAGAAACGATCCAACTCCTCTGGGCCATGGGGCCAGATGACATTAGTGTCATCCACAGCCGGTCCTCTATTAATAATCATATATATATATATAATTTATATATATTATAATAAAAATTATAAAGTTAGGATAAAATACTATATAAATAAATAGAATAATTCAAAGGTTAGCTTAAAAAGGTAATTTATTTATTTAATTAATTTTTTTTTTTTTTTATAAATATTGTTAATGTTGCATATATACATATATATTCTAACTAAAAAAAGAAGAAGGAGGGGGCAGAAAAACTGACTAAGAAGAGAGTGCTGGAATCCAACACCTACTGATTTTCCAGCCATCATCTCCATTGAGATTGCTCGACTTCTTTTCAATCTCAATAGCTTCCCTCAGTTTACGATGGTGGAACTGAGAAACTTTGGCAACAACCTTGGCCTCCTCAATACACACCTAATGCTTGGTCTTTTCCACATGCTCAGCTAATGCTAAAGACTTGGATCTCCCATGTCTTAGGTCGACCGCATGTTCGTAGATCCTTTGACGGATGGAGTGCCCTGTTTCCCCAATATAGGGGGTCCCACAAGAACAAGGGATCAAGTAGACACCTTTCATGTCTTTAGGGTTAACGGGATCTTTCACCGATCAAAGGGATTTGCGAATGGTGTTGAGGGGCCTAAAGGTTGAGGGAATATCATACCTTTTAAGGATCCGAGCAATCTTGTCTGTAGTTCCTTGAACATAGGGAAGATGGACACCTGGACGACGCTCTTTTGGCTCTTTCTTAATTAACGTGTTTTTAGAGGCTTTATGGAAAGCCTTCTGACCCAGGCGTCTACTATATCCATTCTCCACAAAGACATTAAGGAGATGGGATCTCTCCTTATCAAAGCTCTCATAATTAGAGATCCTAAGGGCATGAGTAGCGAGGGTGTTAAGAACACCAAACTTTTGAGCAGGGAAGTGATGGGAATCGGCATGAAGATACTGCTCAGTATGCGTTTTCTTTCGGAACACAGAGTGGGAGAGAAATCCATCTTTATTCCGAGATATAAGAATATCCAGGAAAGGGAGGCAACCATTGACCTCTTTTTCCATGGTGAACTTAATGGTAGAGGACCGGCTGTTGAGGTGATTAAAGAAACGATCCAACTCCTCCGGGCCATGGGGCCAGATGACATTAGTGTCATCCACATACCTTTTCCAAAGCTTAGGAAGAAGATGATATGAGGATAAAGCTTTGGCTTTGAAATCTTCCATAAAAAGATTCACAACAATAGGGGAAAGAGGGGAACCCATGGCAACACCACAAGTCTCCTCAAAGAATTCACCCTCGAAACAGAAGAATGTGGAAGTGAGACATATCTCAAAACGCGTTAATTAAGAAAGATCCAAAAGAGCGTCGTCTAGGTGTCCATCTTCCCTATGTTCAAGGAACCACAGAAAATATTGCTCGGATCCTTAAAAGGTATGATATTCCCTCAACCTTTAGGCCCCTCAACATCATTCGCAAATCCCTCCGATCGGTGAAAGATCCCGTTAACCCTAAAGACATGAAGGGTGTCTACTTGATCCCTTGTTCTTGTGGGACCCCCTATATTGGGGAAATAGGGCGCTCCATCCGTCAAAGGATTTGTGAACATGCGGCCGACCTGAGACATGGGAGATCCAAGTCTTCAGCATTAGCTGAGCATGTGGAAAAGACCAAGCATCAGGTGTGTATTGAGGAGGCCAAGGTTGTTGCCAAAGTTGCTCAGTTCCACCATCGTAAACTGAGGGAAGCTCTTGAGATTGAAAAGAAGACAAGCAATCTCAATAGAGATGATGGCTGGAAAATCAGTAGGTGCTGGATTCCAGCACTCTCTTCTTAGGCGGTTTTTCTGCCCCCTCCTTTTTTTTTTAGTTAGAATATATATGTATATATGCAACATTAACAATGTTAAATAAATAATTTAATTAAATAAATAAATTACCTTTTTAAGCTAACCTTTGAATTATTCTATTTATTTCTATAGTATTTTATCCTAACTTTATACTTTTTATTATAATATATATATAAATTATATATATATTTGATTATTAATAAATAAACTATTAAATTACTTTTTTAAACTAACCATTATAAATTATTATTAAATTAATAAATGAAAATTCTCAACCTATTATTATGATTTTAATATATATAATAATTATTAAATAATTTAAGTAAATAAATAAATTATCTTTTTAATCTAACCATTAAAATTATTTTATTAATCCTAACTTTGATCTTAATAACCTAATATTATAACTTTAATTAGAATATATATAATTTAAATAAAAATAAATTACTTCTTTAACCAACCATTAAAATTATTTTATATATTTTTAACTAATTTCCATAAATAATAATAATTAAAAATAAACTAACCATTAAGATACTCGTCACTTAACAACCTAATATTATGATTTTAATTAATATATATATATATATATATATATATATATATAGATATAAATTATGAATTAATTTAAATAAATAAATAAATTATTATTATTATTATTTCTATTTTATTTATTTATTTATTTAATTTTATTATTTTTTTTTTTAACTAACCATTGAAATTATTTTACTTATTAATCCTAACTTTTATCTTATTAACCTAATATTATAAATTTATATATATATATATATATATATATATATATATATAAAATTAATTTAAATATATAATTAAATTTATTTTTAAACCAACCATTAATATTAATTTATTTATGTATTTTTACCTAATTTAACTTATTTCCATAAATAATATTAAGATAAATAATAATAATAATAATAATAATATTAAATTAATAAATAATAATTAGACCTGGGTCCTAAGGTCAAAATTAGCCGTTAGTCAATTTAGCCGTTGGAGACTCTGCTCAGACTATTTATCATGCTAAGCTGGATTTGTTTCTTCAACTTGTCTTGACGATGAACCACACTAGTTGGTTCGAAACGCGTCAACAAATGTATGTCTACATGTGATTTACGCCGAAGTTATTCTTTGAACATAAGTTTTCAAGCATATGCTTTGAGATTTTAGATTATATATAATTTCTATAGTTTGTCATAATGAAAATGAATGTTCAACAATAATTTTGGATCTCAGATATCTATTTCATTTGTAGTATTTATTTTAATCATAGCTATGGTGATTGACATTTGAATATGAATATAGTTCTTGTTACTATAAATATATTGGTTACTGTTTAAGTCTTCTCAAGCATAAAGATTGATTATTTTGTTCCAATTCTGAGTTTGTTCACCAATTTTGTGGACAATTCCGAGATAATGTTTTGCATAAATTTTTGTGGATATTCTTTGAAATTTTATATTATATCTAATGTTCTTGTATTGTTCTGAATGAAAACGAACATTCGACAACAATTTTGGTTCTTAGATATCTGTTACATATGTAGTATTTATTTTAATCATAGATATGTTGATTGGCATTTGAATTTGGATATAATTCTTGTTACTGTAATTGTATTGGTTATTGTTCAATATTTCTCAAGCAAAAAGACTGATTACTCTATTATAATTTTGAATATGTTCACCAAATTTGTGAAGAGTTATGAGATAATGTTTTGCATAAGTTTTTGAGGATATGATTTGAGATTTTACAAAAGATTTAATTTTTGTTATTTATTTGAAGGATCTAAATTCTTGTAATTAATGTCAATTTAAACCGAATTTACTACTTTCAAATCTATGTTTGTGTTGCATGCATCAATTAGGTGTAAGACTAAATTCCTCTATGCTTCTACAATTACAGAAGGGGTCAAATGATGGTTATTCCTTTAAATCAACATATGCTTTACTTGTGTACATAGTTTATTTTCGTAGAAACTTTAGCTTGTTACATCACTTTCTTCCACATAGAAATTGGCTCGACACATTCTTGTGCAACACAACTCTTTCCCTTCACTACACGTACTCACTTCTGCATGTCCACACACATTATCACGTTTTCACATACACACAAGTTTTGTACTTCCATACACATTCTCCCCTTCACACATTCTCATCACACACAACACTTTTACTAAACTAAATTATAAATTGATTATCTCCATATTGGTTCCAACTTCTAAAAAGTTGTGAAACTTACATTTTCACCTTCACACATGCAATATGCATTGTTCACATAGGTTCTTTGGCTTTGCAAACACCTTGGTTTGCCAATATTTAGTTCATATATGCCTTAGCTTCACACATGTATTATTTCACACATCCATTACATGATAAATGACTGTAATAATATTTTCATTTTGTAAGGGGCAGGAGACTCTCTAGGCGGTTGGGTCAATAACCAAAGACATCCATGTAAAATATTTAGTTGAATTACAAAAAACGATATCGGTGCACATTTTCCCCTCTGCACAGTATTTAACTCATAGATTTGTTAGCTTTTTACATGTATTATTACACACATCCCTTACTTTTGCCAATGTTAATGTTAATAAGCTTTTTTTCAAGTAGGGGAACTTGCAACATGGGCCCATAGACATTAGAAAATGAGAAACACCATAATTGTTCACTCTGTTTATATATAAATGGCACTGGAAATATAAATACCACCATCCATAGGAATTTTTTCCTACACACACTTGTTGCATACATATATATGCCATGTTTCTTTTCCCATGTTTGATCAGGATCCAGTGCAAGAAGTGTTCTATGGAAGGTGTGAATATCCCTTCCGCATGTCCCTCCTTTTGTACACATCTGCACTTCCGCTCCTCCACATACATTCATACTCCATATACTTCTTCCACCTATCTTCATTCTTCACAACAAATATATACGATTAAAACTTCCAATTAGTATAACGTAGAAGTGTTGTTGTGTTAAAATTGGAAACTAGGGCTAAACTCCATATGGGTCAACTTATTTATGGAAGATGCTATTTTTCTTGGATTCCTCTCACCGAGGCATAGGATTGATCTAAATATCATCCGATTCCATCATGTATTCATGGATATATAAATTTATTTGTATTCTTGACAATTTGTTAAGGTCAACCAACAAGTAAATAAGTTATTTTCACCCCCAACTTAACCTCAATGTTGCATATAAAAGGAGGAGACCATGTGGCATCATTTCATTCATCTCATCTCACATAATTCTCTCTCCTCACTTGATTGGGTATTCATAAAGGAGCAACATCTCTCACACGTGCAAAGGAGGAAGTATGATTTCTGTCTAAGGCTACGTTGACCTAGTTTGACCGAAGCTACAGGGTGTCTTTTTGGACAACGTTGACCAAGCGTTGACTCCTCTTGTTTTCAGATTGGGTTAGGCCGCCTCTCCTTGGTAGGAAACATTTATGAATAGCATCTTTAACCACATTTTGACCCTACATTGACCAGTGTTGACTGTCAAAGAGTTGACCACAGATCTATCTAGCGTTGACTGAAGTTTGAATAGATTTTTAGATTGTTTTGGGTTGACATTTCTTGTTGTTGGAGGCTAACTTGACTGAGCATTGACCAAGATTTATTTGATGTCAAACGTGACTTGCTTCACCATCTTTGACTTTGGTGGTTAGGGTTTTGTAGTTGTTGTCATAAAATTATAGAATTGTATATTTGTACTATCTCTCTCTCTACTGAATTATTGAAGAATATAAGAAGAATTGATTAAGGATTTCCCCACATTGGGGTTTTTCCCTAGCTGGTGCCACATCTTGTGTCCTCTTATCTTGGCTTGTTTTCTACTATTTAGTTTTATGTTCTATTTGTGTTTTACTATCATGATGATGTGATTGCTAATATGGAAATTAATATTGGGCTAATAAGAAATTTGAAGTAAATTTCTCTTAAGCATAGAACATACGAAAAAATAACATGGTATCAGAGATGAGGTGAAGACAAAGCCCAAGAAAGAGTGAAAGAGAAATAACCAAAGACAGTTGGAAAGGACAAAAGGCTCAATGGCTTCCTCATCCCACTTCCCGGTTGAAGACAAGCTCTGTGAGAAGTCTGACTATCATGGATGGAAGATGTCTCTTGATTTGACATTGGAAGAACAAGAAGTGTTGGACTATGTGAAGGGTAAAATCCCGAAGGCTCCATCAAATGCACTAGCTGCTACAAAGAACAAGTACATTAAGGGTGAAATCAAAGCGAAGAAGATTATTAGAGATTCCATTGACAAGCATTTGGTAGCCTACATCTCTGATTTGAATGCCTCCAAGGAGATCTACGACAGATTGGTAAGCATGTTTAAGGTTAGTGATGAAAATCAAGTTTTGTTCCTCAAAAATAAGTTGAAGGATATTAAGAAGG
Organism: Pinus tabuliformis; assembly: GCA_031772625.1. Lineage (NCBI taxonomy): Eukaryota > Viridiplantae > Streptophyta > Pinopsida > Pinales > Pinaceae > Pinus > Pinus tabuliformis. The sequence continues at coordinate 1,621,325,196 of CM062819.1, forward strand.
GAAAGGGCGAGGATATTCAATCCTTCTTCTTAAGGATAATTGAGATCAAGAATTATCTTCTATCGATTGGAGAAGTCATTCCTCACAGGGAACTAACTATCACTACCCTTGGAGGGCTCCAATCCGAGTGGTATATATTTAGAACCACTCTTTTAAATAATGACCAAATTCCAAGTTTGAAGAATTGATGTCGAGATGCATTTAAGAAGAGACAAGGATGGTGGAGCAAGAAATACCTTCAAATAGAGGCAACCCCACTTCTTTCTCCTCTCATGCCAATAGGAGAAATAATTCTGGGTGTAAAGGTCATTTCAAAGGTAAGCCCGGATCTTAGGGTGGAAGGAAGGGAAGATGTTTTGTTTGCAATAAATTTGGACACTATGTGAGGGAGTGTCCAAATAGAAAGGACACATCACATGATGATGATCACAATCACTATAGGGAAAACTACTACAACAATCAAAGGAATGAAAGGTTCAATGGCAAAGGAAGAAGGAATGTGGGAAATCATGGAAATGGTCAACCCTCCAAGAAAGCAAGGAACTCTAGGTATGAAGAATCAAATGTTGTTAAAAATAAGCAAGATGAGTATTATCTTATATCGGACCTCTCCACTACCTCTCCTCCGGACTCATTGGGAAATTGGCTTATTGATAGTGGTGCCTCAAGGCACTTCATTGGTTACAAGGAAGCTCTCTCTAATTTGGTAGGGAAAGAGATAAACTTGGAGATTATTCATGGATAAAATGGCACCTATCTCGTAAAGGTTGTAGGGAATGTTGCCCTTCAATTGAATCAGGGTAACACGATCCATTTACAAGAAGTTTTATATGTACCTGATCTCAAGAAGAACTTGGTGTCCATTTCGACAATGCAAGAGAAAGGATACAAGGTGGAATTCATTAATGGAAAGGTACGTGTTTGGAAAAAGAATTTTAAAGATGCTTTTATTCTTGGGTTCTAGGTTGACTCTTTATATCAAGTTGGAGGAAGTCCATTGGGGGTCATGTATTGTGACACATCTCTACAATCTAAACTATGGCACCGAACGTTTGCCCACCTTCATTATAAGGCTCTACCCAATGTGAGACAGCTGGTAACATAGATGCCCGAGTTCAAAATAGAGCATGAAGGTGTATGTTTGGGATGTGATGAAGGAAAATTAAAAGGGGACCATTCCCCTCAACTAATAGCAAGACCTCAGATATATTGCAGTTGGTCCACTCTGATATATCTGGTATGATGCCCATAAACTCTTTGGGAGGATATCTATATTATCTCACTTTTACAAATGATTATTCTCGCAAGACTTGGATATACTTCTTGAAAAATAAGGATGAAGTGTTCACCTAGTTCCATCACTTTAAAGTCATGATCGAAAATCAATTTGAGAAGAGAATCAAGATACTGAGGATTGATAATGGGACCGAGTATGAGTCCAATGAATTCCATGACTATTGTAGAGAAGATGGCATTAAGAGGGAGATGAGAACACCATACACTTATGAGAAGAATGGTGTGGTTGAAAGGAAGAATCTTACGATTGTGGAAGCTGTTCATGCGATGCTCCATGATCAAAGGCTTCCGAAGTTTCTATGGGCCGAAGCTGCGAATACCGCCATATATGTTCAAAACCGATTCCCTCATCAAACATTGCACTCCAAGAATCCCGAAGAAATGTTCACCGGTAAGAAACCTGATGTCTATAATTTTAGAATTTTTGGAAATCCTGTATACTTTCATGTGCTGAAAGAGAAAATAAGCAAATTGGGTGCAACTGGAAAGAAAGGAATTTTTTTGGGCTATAGCAAAAATAATAAGGGTTATAGAATTTATGTGGCTGCTCAAAGGCAAGTTGAGATAAGTCATGATGTCACCTTTAATGAAGATATATTATCTCTTAGTAAGGTTGACAATCTTCCTATATCAAGGAAGGATAAAGAATCTGACACCGGAAAGTTGGATGAAAAAGAAGATGAAACAATGTCAAATGTTGAAGAACCTATGGATCCTATTGATCCTCCTCCTCAAGAGCCCTCCTCCTCTAGAAAGAGGCCCTCATGGCTTAGGGGAAATCTCGAATATGCCGAGAGGCATATTGCACAAAGGGGGACTTTCCGTGAAAGCAAGAAGCCGACCAGGTATCAGGGATACTTGACCATTATGAGCACTATCATTCAAAACAAGCCTACATCAGTCAAAGAGCTGTGAAGCATCAAGTATGGAAGGATGCTATGAATGAAGAATACAAGTCCAACATGAAGGCTGATGTCTGGGATGTGGTCCATTGATCCTTAGAAGCATTTTTATTAATGAGGCCTCTATTTTCTTCATTTTCCATTATTTTCCTTGATTTGCCTCATCACATGCAACCTATGACCTTTCACCTTCATTTTCTCCTAATTTCCATTATTTTCATAAATAAATGTGCCAAAATGACATTTTTCCTCTCCAAAGTCTTTGCTATTGCCTTTTCCAATTTCCTTAGCCATAATAAACCGAAGTGACACCCCAGTAGGATGTTTTTCCCACTCTTAAGCTTGGAATACGTGTCCCATAACGGTGGTCTTATATATTTTTACATCGATTTTTAACCAGAGTTGTTACATTGAGAAGGCGTTGCTGATGAGTTACATTGACTTTCAGGGTCATCTTCTAATTCACCCAGTAGATGAGGTTGAATTAGCTAGTGTCGTTTCTTGTCATTGGATATTCTTCTTAGAGAGGTACGTAAATAAATTGAAAGGTTTTATTTGACAAAGAGAAAAATCCGAGGGGTCTATGGAAGAGGGGTATATATCGTATGAGTCTTTTTATTATGCAAGTGAGTACATCAAGCAAATCGACAACACACCAGGTGTGGTGCATTAGGACAATGAAAGGGATGAATACAAAAGAGAAGGGGAGCTTCTCAAAATGAATGGAAATAGGCACATGACAAAAAGTAAGTCCATGCTTATCATTTGTCAAATTACTGCACAATAACTATTCACACTGAACTTCATATTAATGCATATTTTGATCTCATAGATACTATATATATGTTGGTTTGATTTCATCAATGAATTCATAAATTGAAGCCATAAAAAATTATTTCTTTACAATATGGAAGCGACACAATCGTGGGTTGCATTGTACAAAGAGAAGAGGAGGAAATGGGACAATGATAGGAAAGAATTCAAATGGTTGAATCGTAGAAGCACGGCTTATCCTAATCATTTAAAATAAAATATGCCAATGAGATGCCCTAATAGTTGGGTTGCTAATCAAATCATAGAGAAATATGGTGCATCTGGTTGTTACCCGCGTGCTGAAGAGGATGCGCTAAACATAAGGATTGGGTGCAACAATTCGGTAATTATAATCTCTTTTTGTATATTTTTAATTTCATATTTAACCTTTGAATTGTAACATATCTATCTATCTATATATATATATATATATATATATATATATATATATATATATATATATATATATATATGTTTGGGTTATTAGGCACATGACACTGTGATTTTTTCACTTTTTTATAGGTGCATTTGTTCCCATCTATGTGGGCATATGGACATCATTTTCACACGGAGGATTCCAATGATGGATGCATGACACAAGACTGTGGAGTGGAAGTTGAGTTCAACCAATCTAGTCGTGCTAGCCACCACGATCAAAGCCTAATGCATGGGACATTAGGTTACGTTGGAAAGATACAAGAGATCATTCAAGTGGACTTCTCTTCATTTCAATGTGTTATTTTTAGGTACAAGTTGTGGGACCCCTTTGATCAGAATAATGTAAAGGAAGATCACGATAGTGGGATAACATTTATCAACTCTAGAAAAATGTGGCATGCAACTAGGGAGCCTTATGTTTTCCTAAAACACTACAACCGGGTGTTTTCTACCTAGATGTGTTAGAAAAGAGATTGGTGGTTTGTATTAAGACACGACCCTAGATCAAAACATGTTTTTGAGAACAACAATTTTATCATGCCAAGCACCAAGGAAGACAATCAAGGTGATGACAATGGAGAGTGATATGTACTTGTGTTATTTCATCATTTATACTATTGTTGTATGTTTTTGTTTTCATTATTTTGCTAAGTATTGACAATTGCTTCTATTCCCTTTGCTAACGTCTCTGCTACATGATTGACATATAACATACATCAGGCTCATACATGAAATAAATTTTTTGTTTATTAAATGAAAAATTTAGGTCCCTATACTACTAGTAGCCCCTTATTGTTATTAGTACAACCCCCTTATTATATCGTTGTGCCCATGTAGTCCCCATATTGTTATTATTGTGCCCTTACATTATTATTTTTATGCTGACTCTAATTATATTATGACCCCTTAGACTCCTATATATAGAAATGAGGCCTTGTCATTTGTATCATCCAAGAATTGTTCATTTGTGTAATGTAAAGGATGTTTCCCCCTCGAAGAGACTAAATTATAAGGCGTTGATCTTTATTTTCTATCTTTTTGTGAGCTGGTTTCATAACATTTGGTATCAGAGCGTTGGATTCTAGGGTTTTGCTGCTCCAAATAGGTCATCATGGAATTTTCTCTATAACATTTTTTCGGCAATGTTTCAGAAGATAAAAAAGAAACCCATTTGAGACGACATCATGCTGAACCTCGGGTCCTAATTTTGGATATTGTACCACTATATTTTCGGAGATATGATCTGAGTAAGTTAGGGTTTTTTGCAAGCTCCAGAATTCCATCTCAAACAGGTCATCGTGGAATTTTCGCTATAATTATTTTTCTGCAAAGTTTCAGACTCAAAAATTAAAACCCATTTGAGCTAAAAACTTGGTGAAGTTCAGGCGCAAATTTTAGATCTTTTTTTCGCTATATTTTCGGAGATACAGTCCAAGACATTTAGGGTTTTTGCAGACTCCCGAATTACATCTCAAATAGGTGACCTTGGGAAAATATTCATAATTGTCTCTCTAAGCATCAGATTGAAATTTCGTAAGAATTTACAGAAAGATGACAGACTTTAGTTTTCTGTGTATCTATTTCAGGTCCTAATATTGAAACAATGACACGTGGCATTTCGTACAAGTTTTCTCTACTGAACCACTCTATAATCAGGTCATCATGGTAGATTTGACATAACGCTTCCTTGCAGAATCCAATCTTTATCAGACTTGAGGGGTTAGAAAGAGGACTTAGAGGGCTAGTGTTGGACACAATTTCAGACCTTGGAGATTCAAAATTATGGAGTTACAATCGTTTGAAGACTGAGCTCCTAAAATCATGAAAAGGCGTTATGGGGGAGTTTGATAGCAAGGATCCGTTAAATTGGATACTACAGATGGAGCAATATTTTGATCTACATGAGGTGAAACTGTTACAAAAGGTACGTATTGCGTCTTTATATTTAGAACCAAATCAATTTTTATGGTATGAAGGGCTTTGTTCTTGTAAACCACTTGTCATGTGGTCAATTTTCACGGAGGAAATGATAGCACATTATGAGGATACAAAGAGAAACACATTCTTTAGCCAATTGATAAATCTCAAACAAAAGGGTTCAATGGAAGAGAACATTGAAACTTTCAAAAATTGAATATAAGGGTAGATTATATTCTAGAGAAGTAAAGGATTGATATCTTCATAGGGAATTTAAAGGATAACATTCAACATGAGGTTTGTCTTTGGGAACCTGATTCATTGGAGAAGGCATTCAGGTTGGCAAGAAAAATTGAAAGAAAAATTATGGAAACAAGGAATCCCACCACTCAATACTATAATTATGGAAGTGTTTTTTCTCCTAGCCTTCCACAACCTACAAGGTTTACACCATAACAATTGGAAGAAAAAAGAGGAAAAGGGCTTTGTTACAATTTTGATAGTAAATACACTAAAGGTCATAAGTGTGCTAAGATGAAATTATTTTACATATATTATGAAGAGGAGGAAGAAAACAATCAAGAAACATCAAAAGAAGAGGATATACACTAGGAACCAATCCCAGAGAAAGAAGAAATGAATCCGACCATATCTTGTAGAGAATTGGCAAGAATTACCACTCCTCAAACTATCAAGACAGAAGGACATATCAAGAAGAAAAAGGTTCAAGAAGTGAAAGATCACATTGAGAAAGAAGAAATGAATCCGACCATATCTTGTAATGCGTTGGCCAGAATTACCATTCCTCAAACTATTAAGATAGAAGGACATATCAAGAAGAAAAATGTTCAAGAAATGAAAGATCACATCGAGCATCAAGAAATGAATCCGACCATATCTTGTAATGCATTGGAAGAAATTATCACTCCTCAAACTCTCAATATAGAAGGACATATCAAGAAGAAAAAGATTCAAGTAGTGAAAGATCACATCGAGCATCAACAACAAGTTCTCCAAATTTTAAAGGATAATGCCACTTTGGTGCAGAATTGAATGAAACAACAGGCATATCAACATTCCAGTGAAAGAAGTTTTGATGTAGGTGATTAGGTATTTTTACAACTACATCTCAAGCAAGCTATTTATGAGAAGGAAATGTTGGCAATACTACATGCATTTAAGAAATGGTGACCTTACCTAATGGGAAGACACTTCAAGGTAAAAATGGATCATTATAGTATTAAATAATTTTTAGAACAAAGATTATCTTTAGAAGAACATAAAAAATGGGTCACAAATATGTTGGGTTATGACTTTGAAATCATCTACAAAAAAGGGAAGCAAAATGTTGTTGCAGATGCACTCTTAAGGAAGGATGAGGATGTGGAAGCATTGTTTTGTGCTATTTCTATTATCCAACCAGATTGGATAAATGAAGCAAGGGATGAATGGAAGAAGGATGAAGAAGTGCGACCACTCATTCAAAAGTTGCAGAAGATACTAGTTCAAACAAAATTGCCAGAACATGACAAGGAAAAATCATATTGGAACTTGGAGCAGTCACAGAAACATGAACCCAGCCACTATGAAATTGATCAATTTCAAAGTATCTCATCAAGCGGAAGAACTTACCCGCTGAATATTCCACATGGGAGGACAAGAATTTTATATAGAAGCATCAAGAACTACTCAACCGTTGAGGACAACACTTTTTGAAGGAGAGGGGCATGTTAGGTCCCTATATTACTAGTAACCCCTTATTGTTATTAGCATAACCCCCTTATTATATTGTTGTGCCCATGTAGTCCCCGTATTGTTATTATTGTGTCCCATAGAAGCCCACTATTGTTATTATTGTGCCCTTACATTATTATTGTTATTTCGGCTCTGATTATATTATGACCCTTTAGGCTCCTATACATAGAAAGGAGGTCTTGTCATTTGTATCATCCAAGAATAGTTCATTTGTGTAATGTAAATGAGGTTTCCTCCTCAAAGAGGCTGAATTCTAAGGCGTTGATATTTCTTTTCTATCTTTTGTGAGATGGTTCATAACAAAAAATGTATTTATTAATATGGAAACATAATTTTCAATAAAAAACAAAAAAACATTTTCGGTGCACCCAAAACATAGTCATGCACCAGCTTCGGTGTTGTGTAAAACACAACTGCACCATCGACGATGCGCACTTACCTATGACGCACTGTTGTTGGTTCACAAATTTAAATTTTTGTAGAAGTGTGTCACACATATGCACCGGTGTGCACGTATAACATTTTTTCACTGGGACAAAACGTTCACGTTATCAAACGCATTGATATATAGCTATATTTTTAAATATTACTTAGGTGGTACGTTGGGTAAATACGATCACACGCGATCAGAACACACCAAGCGCACCACATTTGTGATGGTGATTAAGAGACATTTGTTTGAGCTTCAAATAGACTTGGTGATGAATTTTTGTTTCCTATTTAGATTATGTAAAATAAACATCTTTTTTTTTTATGTATTTGTAACTAAAATATTTAGAGTAGACATGTCTTTATCATTGTGAATATGATGTAATAGTAGCTTGGAGAAATGTGAAAAACATGAATTTTAGTGAATATCTTATGATAATTTAATTTGTATTATTTAAATTGTATTATTTAACTCAGATTTATTATTAGAAAGAGTTAAATTTAAATAAGTACAATAGCAAATAAAGAACCAAAACAACATCAAAATGTTATATCTTTATTACTAGAAAAGAAGTTCACTTGCCTCTTTAAGGGAGAACTTCCAATAGAGCAAATCCCTAACTACAATTAACTTCATCACAAGCTTTATTTTACATTTCTTTATCCTCATATTTAGAGAGATAAATTTTTAATTTAAATTGGTAAGAGTTTCTATAAAGATTAAATTTAAATGGCTTGAAAATCTCATAACTTTAATAATAAAATAAATTTTATAAAAATAGATTTTTTTAAGTTGTATTAAATCTAAATTAATTGAGGTGAGAGATGCTCTACAATTTAGTATGAGAGAGATGTTATGATGTTGTCATATAATGTTACATTTAAAAATAGTAAAATAATAATTGAAATAAAAAAATTAAAAATAGTAATAAGAAAATCAATCAATGTCCCATAATTACAATACTTCAATTTACACTTTAATATTATATAACTTTATATAGTGATATAATGTAACGGAAAGTTAAAAAAATAGCCTTTATTATGAGGAAGAAATGTAATGAGTTAAAAAAATAAAATTTACTTTTTACTACAAGGAAAAAATGTAAAATTTTCACATGACAAGAAATAATATTAGTGGTATTACATTATGTGTAATTCATTCTATGATCCATTTACATGTGATATTTAAAACAAAAATATATTTATAACAAAAAATATTTTACTAACAACCATAAATAATACATTTCAATGCCTGTATTAAATAACATAATTTTATAGATACTTTATATAGAGAAAAATAAAGTAATTTAAAATGAAAATTTTCTTATATTTTCACTTTAGTGGGAAAGATTGAAAGAATTATTATTTCATTAATAGTTTCTTTCTAATTCAATGTATGAAGGATATTTGTAAATTTTTCAATGTTAATATGGATTTGATATCTAATATTTTAGAAAATATTAATAATAAAACTAATTAAATGTATACATCCAAGAAAAAAATATGAGGGAGCATATTTTAACATTTTAATATGGAGAACGTGAATTATAAATAAAATATTTCAATGTCAACTACATATATATTATATCAGATGCCTAGTTCCACCAAGCGCATAGAGGGACCAAATCTCTTTTCACTCAAAAATATGTTTGCATCTCAAGAGATTTGATACCTCTCAGTGCTTGGTAGATCCAAAGTTAAGATGAAATTCTGACTTAAGTTATAAAAAAATTCTTACTTAAGTTTTAAAAAATTATGACTTAAGTTTTTTAAATTTAACAATAGATTAAATTTTATAAACCAATATTGAATTAGTTAAATTATATTTTTGAATAAATTATTATTAATAATACTTTATAGTAAAAGTTGAATGAGTTACACATTTTTGTATTTTTAAGAACTAACTAAATTATTTTATCATTGTGAGTATTGAAATATTTTATTAATTAAGTTAGACTGAATATCAATGAATCATCTAAGCAATATAAAAATATTTATCGTAATTTTACAACATAGTTTCGACCATATTAAACATTGTAATTTAAATATCTTTGCTTTTTTTTTTTTTTTTTATAAAGTAAGTCTTTTTACATGTAATTTTTTATATAAAAGTTTGATATAAATTCACCAATACATAATCTATAATGAACATTATTTCATAAAAAAAACATCATGACGATAATCATCTAACAAACATAAACATGATCTAAGATACACATTCAAATTCACTACCATCACCTAATTATATACACTTTTAGTAGCACACATAAATGTCATTAGATAACACACAAATCTAATAATCTAACAGAGCATCATCATCATGATCACATCTAACAAAATACAAAGATTGTAATCTAACATCATCACCACACACATCCTCAAATTAATATAAATCTCATGTCAAATAACAACTATCACGTACACATCTATTTGCAAGCACATTAAATGAACATATCTAACATGACCTAACAATATACACATCAACACCAACATATAAATTAATTACATAAACATGAAAAACAAATGCACCATCTATATATATATATATATACAAAGAAGTCAAATGACTACATCATGAAGTCAAATTTAAGTGCAATCAAATGTTTGATACAACAGACATAGTAGTTCTTGCAACCTGGTATGTAGTAGAAGACGATAGTTGGTCAACTAGTGCCTAATTAAGTACATTTGTCGAACTCAGTTGAGGTGGAGGACTAAGAGGTGGATGGTTTGTAGTAGAAGGTGTCTGGTCTGTAGGAGAAGGTGGTCGGTATGCTTTGTTAGGAGAAACATATGACACATCCTCTAGCTCTGGCATCTAATCATCATCATGTGACTAACGAGTAGGTGTAATACCAGAAGGATCATCGACACCTTGACGACTATGATCCGATAGGGTGGCACCACCAGAAGCATCATCATCACCATCCTCATCATCATGATCATGATCATCACCCTAAGCGTCATGATCATGATAATCACCCTCATCATCATCATGACCACCCTCATCTAATGACTATGTTGCTGCATGATGCCTTGTAGCCCTCATCACTACTAGTAAGGTACTAACTTCGATGACATGCCGCATAAGAGACATAAAATCTTGTGGACAGTCCGGGTAGAGATCCATGAACATTGGATTCATGCTGATATCTTGAAGCCTCCAAAGGCAGACTCTTGTCGAACAAAAAATCTGGCCAATCTATCACAATAGTCCATCCGAAATTGCATAGAAGTCCTCTGCCCCTGGACGCCTATGCCACCCTCAGGATGTGCCTCACCCTCTTGGGCCTCGCCCATCTCCTCATCTCCTCCATTTGATGGTGGGGGAGGAGGTATGTCCCCATCATATGACCTGATCTCTGCAAAATATATAGTACACACAAATAATTAGATAATTTCATTAAACAATTTAATAAAACAAGTTAAAGAATGCACTAGAATACATTTTATTCTAATTCATTAAAACAAGAAAATGAAACTAGATTAATATAAAGAAAACAATAATATTACCTCTAACATCTGGAGTCTCAGTTGTTATGAAGAAGATGTTGGGACACCCTCTCCAATCAATCATATATACCCCAACATGACAAATGTAGAGTCATCCACATTGACCAGTAGTGCCAGTGCCTAGTCCAAAATCCTGGTAGGAAACTATGGCATGCCCCTCTTGGGCATCATCTTCCCCCACATTCACATCTGGGCCAATGATTGGCCTAGGAGGGTGACGATCAAATGTAGGCCTCGTCTATGGAAACCTCTAAAAAATTAAACAAAATTCTTAGAATAAAAAGGGAAGGTATCCCTCCCCTATCTCGACAATGCACGACATCTGTACAAAGCCATGTAAAACTGCCTCAAAAAAATGATATACCATCTGATGCAACATGGAACCTGAATCAAAGAATCAACATAACACAAAAGTGGGAAACTAAAGCACTACCCATCACCACAAGAATGTGTAATGGTGTTAACTAATAATGAGAGGCATTTAGCCTCCTCTTTAGCAAAAGAAGAAATCCATAGTTGTCCACTACGGACTTGAAAATATGATGGATAGACTGCATGACGGTCAACATATCTTTGAGTGTATGCAACTTGACTCTCAACTGTAACACCATGTGGACATAAGGGAACTAGAGAAAATCCTCTCCTCTCTTGGTTAGCCCAGTGATAAAGTATATGTCCTCCTTAGCGAGCCTATGCCACAACTCAGGACTGACATGGAAAACTTATTGTTGGACATTCCATTGGTGGATCATATACGCTAATAAGATAGAGTGCGCCTTCAGGGATGTACCCTCTTCATAGTACTTGAGGAGGCCTACATTCCTCAAGAGCACTCATGTCACTATAGTAATAGGGCAAGGGTATAAATCCATATCTCTCTCTCTTGCCTGCCATGGTCAGACCATATTGTATGGGTCCACTTGCTACTCCTGCTCCTACTGCTGCTCCTTCTGCTGACGCCTCTACTACAAGATTTACATGTAAAATACATCAACCTCATACATAATATATATATATATATATATATATATATATATATATATATATATATATATATATATATATATTTTATTAAATGAAACATGTATTTATAAATATGGAAACATAACTTTCAATTAAAAAAAAAACTTATCGGTGTGCTCAAAAGACAATCATGCACCGACACCGGTGCGCTTTCAACTATAACTGCACCAGTAACAGTGCGCACATAAATATGATGCACCGCAGGTGTTTCAAAAATTTAACTTTTCATAATGGTGCAACATAATTTTGCACTAATGCACACGTATAACCTGTTGGCACTGTACAGTATGTTCAGGTTATCAAAAGCATCGAGCTATAGGAATATTTTTAAATATTTATTTCCAATGCATTTGGTAAATATAAATGCACCGAAAGTGACAAATCGATATGTAATCTAACACATATTTCCCGATGCACTTATATTTACAAAACACACCACCACGATGACAATGAATTATGTTCACAAATCGAAACACAGTTCACCTTGTAAATTTACATGGCGCACCGCTCCTAATGCTAGGCGAACATATTGAGAGCATCACGCGTCATTTTTTTTTGTTTTGTTGCAAAAACAATGATAAATTCAACCTAATTTTCAATTTTAATCCGCTAAAAAATTAAATTAGAAATAAACATAGAGATTACCTAGACATTTGGTCATGAGGGAGGTATTGTGTACACGTATTGGTGGAAAAAGAAATTCACACCATTTGAAAAATTGGAAACTCAAACAGTGGGCATTGTACTAAAAGGTGGTGAGCAAGAGAAGCATCAAAGTCAGGGCACTTGCACGTGGAAAGAGTGGCACCGGTGTTTCAGAGCTCTCCCACATTGTAGATGGTAAAAATGAAAATTATAGTCAGGAGGGTTTTTTTTATTTAACCCTCCTCCAGTGCATTTCGCGAAGCACACTAGGGTGGGCTATATCCAAAAGCACAATGTTTTTTGTTTTTTGTTTTTGTTTTGTTTTGTTTTTTCTGTTTTGTTTTTTGTTTTTGTTTTTGTTTTTGTTTTTGTTTTTGTTTTTGTTTTTGTTTTTGTTTTTTTTGTTTTTTTGTTTTTGTTTTTTTGTTTTTGTTTTTTGGTTTTTGTTTTTGTTTTTTTGTTTTTGTTTTTGTTTTTTGTTTTTGTTTTTGTTTTTTTTGTTTTTTTGTTTTTTTGTTTTTTGTTTTTGTTTTTTTTGTTTTTTGTTTTTTGTTTTTTGTTTTTTGTTTTTTGTTTTTTGTTTTTTGTTTTTTGTTTTTTTTTTTTAAATTTAAAATTATCACAGTTCTTTATTGATATTCACCAGGGATTTACGTTACTAGTAACACATTGGTGCTATCGTTTTACAATAGCATTAGTTTTTTTTAAGAAATTAAAAACTGTCTATTGGTATGCTTTATAAGATGCCTCGGGGTGTTGTTATACGTTTACCTCACCGGGACATCATTGTCAAATAACAATGGTGCATTTTACTATATGAAGGAGTCTGGTGTTAGTGAATATTCAAGCACCAATGCATTCGGTTATATAATGCACCGTGGTTTTTATTTTTATTTATTTTTTATTTTTTATTTTTCTTATAGTGCACCATGTTATATGAAACTCCGATCCGTGTATGGATAATAAAGCACTTGTGCACTAGAATAATTTAGATGCACCACATATGCTAAAACATCTTCCTGCCCACCTCCGCTACAAACATATTTTTGGGCTAATTTTATGGGGGCCTCTGCAAAAACCTCCGCTAGAAGGTATTTTTCTTGTAGTGCTTTCACATACTATGAGTGTTCTTAAATCTTGGAACATTCATTTTTCTATTTAATAGTATTTAATTATTTAGGTTTTTTGATTGTGTTGTCATGACCTAAGCTAATTTCTGGATGCAATTTTTTTTATTTTTTGTTGTAGCTACCTTTTTCACATTGCAGTTCATGGGAGCCCAATCCTAGTTCCCATTGGGACAAATGCATTTACTTTTACAATTAAGTATCAAGAATTTTATGAGTGATTTAGGCACCAGACATTATTCTCTATACCAAAAAAATTTGAAATGGTTTAATATCTAAATACAAGTTCGGTTACATGATGTTTCCATCTACACATGTCTTCCTTTTCTGAGATACCTTTGTTTTAGAGATAAATTATCATTTATTACATGTACTTAAGTTATTAAAGAATAATTATTGCTACTTTCTTTAGAATGCAGAGGAAAAGAGTTAAAGAGAGAACATGCCAAAACGACATGGTGAATGAGCTACTAGGCTGAGGTATCATAATATTATCATTACCAATATAATAAACCTTTGTGATAAAAAATATTGATCACCATAAATCAGGGGTTGTGAAGTCTGTATTCAAATTTGGTTCCAATTGTAGTTCCTCTATTCCAATTCTAACTTTGTTCACTAATTTTGTGAAGAATCCTGAGATAATGTTTTGCATAAGATCTTGTATAGATCTAAATTCTATGGCATTGGCTAAAAACATTAATTGAACATAAGTTTTTGAGGATATGCTTTGAGATTTTATATTATATCTAATCTTTTGTTATTGATCACAATGAAAATGAACACTCGACAAAAGTTTTGGATCTTAGATATCTATTCCATTTATAATATTTATTTTAATCATAACTATGATGATTGACATTTGAATCTAGACACAGTTCTTGTTTGTATAACTGTGTTTCTTATTGTTCAAGGCTTCTCAAGTACAAAGCTTGATTACTCTATTCCAATTCTGAGAATTTTGTGATAACATTTTACATAATTTTTCGAGGATATGCTTTGAGCTTTATATTACATCAAAATTTGTGTTATTAATCAAAATGAAAAGGAGTGTTTGACAATAGTTTTGGATCTCATACATACATCTCCCAAGAAAACAATGCTAACATGGTGATGTTCAATAAAAAAATTCAATGAAAACACATATGTACGACAACTTTTATTATTTTGATTATCGAAGCTTTGTAGTTCTTGTTGAATTTAGGCTTCTGTGATCCATATCAAGTTTATAGAGAAGAGTTTTCGGTGAAAATCACATCGTAATTCATTTGTCGACGTGTTTCGAACCAACAAGTGTGGTTCATTGTCAGGACAAGTTGAAGAACCAAATCATGGCTACAGGTTAAATAGAGAGAGCAGATCATTCAATGACTATATTTGACCAGGAAACAACTATATTGGACTGGGTAACTGGATTGGACCAAGAGATAGGGACAGGGAAATTTAATTAGTTAATTAATTTATTTTTGTTATATTTATTTCCATTATTTGATTAAATGTGACCTATAAATCAATAATTAATTAATAGAAACTTTTTATTATTTAAAACTATATAGACTATATAAAAACCTATATAGTACTATTAAATTAAATAATAAGAAAAAGTTAATAAATTTATATTAATTCTTGGGTCTAATATAAATCCCCTTGGTTTATAATCATGGTAAACCATGGTCCAACGTCACATTGTGACAAATATTTTCTCAATATGAAAATCAACCATCGTCCAACGTTGCATTATGACAAAGATTGACTACATATGAAAATCAATCATGGTAAACCATGGTGAAACGTCACATTGTGACAACAATTGTCTCAATATGAAAATTAACCATGGTCAACCATGATAATTCTAGGGTTTACAATATTTATCTTGGGGTTTATATACCTTGGGTTTATAATATTATTCCTTTGTGTGTAATATTGTTCCCTTGGGTATAAATTTTTCTCTTGTGTTTATAATCCCTTGGGTATTTAGTATTAATCCCTTGGGTTTATTATTCCTATGGGTTTAAAATATCAATCCCTTGGGTTTATTAATCTAAAGATTCATATTCCTAAAGTGTAATATTATTCATAGGGTTTATAATATTAATCCTTGGGTCTAATATAAATATCTTGTAACAATCATTTAAAAAAATATTATATTTTTTAGTAAATAATAAAATATGTATATATATATATATATATATATATATATATATATATATATATATATATATATATATATATATATATATAGATATATATATATATATATTGAATTGGACTAATTCTATTAATCAAAAATATGGTACAAGAAGATACATTCAAGAGAGACAGAAAACTGGCAACTGGAAATGATAGGACTATCAACCTTAGTTCTGGAGAAGAAGTGAAACAAGTAAGAAGCTACAACATATGGTTGGAAGCAGAAAAAAGACTAACTTCTACCCAGAATGGGTAGAAGCCTCAACACGAAGCTTTTTCCCTTTTCTTTTTTTGACTTCGACCCAACCGTCATGGGGTGAATGAGAAATAACAACTTAAAGATTGGGGTTCTCCACAGGGGAGCCCTCTTTTTCTGAATCATAGGAGGAGGTCAAATAGACGCGTTTCTGAGCAGTGGCTATACCGGAGGACTGTGCTGGACCATCGGTGGAAGGGACCATAGAATGAGGGGCTTGATCCATTTCTGCATCGCTACCTTCATCTTCAGAGCTGGAGGAATCAGAATCCACGACTGGAGGTGGAGAGCAAGGAGCCCATCGTTTGGACTTGGGCTTGGAGAGGTTATCCTTATTCTTTTTTGTCGGGCGAGATGGGCAGGTGTTCTGCAAATGCCCTGATTGGTGGCAATGGCGGCAACAAAATGCAGTATTTTCGTAATCTAGTGTCTGGGACCAGACAAAGTCGTTTATCTTGAGATTGATTTGGTCTGGAAGTCCTTTGCTCAAATCTAACTCCACACATATTCTGGCATATGAGTAGAGACCTTTGGATTCCCGCCAGTAGTCTCCCATAAGGAAACTACCCAAGGTGTTGCCTATAGCTCTATAGACACGAGTATGCCATAGGTGGGCAGGTAAGTTTGGAAGCCTGATCCATACAGGTGTCCTGGTAATGACTGCAGTTGCTGGATCAAAATCTGGGAACCAAGGAGTCAAGAAGAGCCCCGCAGTTCCCATGAACCAAGGGCCTTCTTCTAAGGCCTTTTCATAATGCTTACTATTATCAAATAGAACAATGAAGTAACCTTTTGAACAGAAACTGATCTTGCAATGATGAGTCCAGTTTGCATGGATCCATGCGTAGAGATCCTGAGATCGCGGCCACAGTCTGTTAAATCTGCAAATGATGGCTCTTTCTGCAAATTCTTGAAGTTGGGTTGCAAGCTCTTCATGGGTGATTTCAACAGAGGGAACTTCTTCTATCTTATCAACCAAAAAGGCCTTAGGTTTAAGGGCCTCCGGGGGTTTGGGGTTCTCAGAGTGTACTGCATCCTTGTATGAGAAGGGACAAGCAGAGGATGACTGTCCCACTACACCTCCTCTCAGACGAAGGGTTACCACCAAAGAGCTGTTCCTGGTAATGCTGTAAGAAGAGAGGGGAAGAAGGTCTTCAAGTTGTTTACCTTGAAAGAGAAGTCTCTGAAGGCCTGAAGGGATCCCAATCCGCCGTTCTAGATCTAGTTTGAGATCCAGCACCAGATCTGAAGGACTGACCCATTGCAGGATGGTTCTGCCTGTAGGCTGAGAAATTTGGATCTGAAAGGAGTCAAAGAAGTGCCTAGACCCCGTGCCAGGGCTTCTTGTGCTTCCTAGAGCAGATCTGCCATGGCGATTTTCCATCCGGGGTGTCAGACCTGCAAGATCTTGGTCGATCTGTCTATTGAGAGCCCGATCTGATTGATCAATGGCGGATCTGGGGTTTTTATACTTGATCAGATCAACGACTTCACTCATAAATGCAGAAATAGCCGAACCCGCCATTGTGGAAGGCGCTGTAGATGAAGCTGAAGACTCCTCCTGTGCCCCGGCCTTGAACCACACAGCTTCCCAAAATTTCACCCCATTTTTGGCCAACAGTTCCTGGAAAACGTAGCCGAGTGCTCCCAACATGGCCCATTTACAGTGGATCACCTCCAGTTCTCTATTTTTGCGAAGGTCTCTGGATCCGCTGAGAGGCCAACAGTGTCCCACCCGCAGTCGCCAGGAAATTCTCTGGTGAGATATGACTGTGTCTGTTCTGAGAAGGGGCCTAGGTACTTGGGGTGGTTAGGTCCATACTAAATTCTCTTGGGGGCGCTGCTTACTGTTCTTCGCATGGTGATTCGAGCCTGCGACGTGCCCACCTTCTTGGCGAGCTCATTCTGCTGCGGCCCTAGGAGGATCCGGCCTGCCAAGCTTGAGCTTTGGCTGGCTGAGGCTGTTGCCATGGTGAATTCGCCCATTAAAACCCTAGCTCCTACTCTCGTTCCCGCTATTGAGGATACATTCTCTTCTCCCAAAATAAACAATTAATTGATTAAATATTATTAATTAAAATTAAATTAAATAATAATAATAATAATTATTTAATTAATTGTTATTACTATGTAATAACAATAAAAAAATTAATTAATTGTTATTATTATAATTAATTACTATTATTAAATTAATATTGTTATTATTATTATTAATAAATATAATAAATTATAAAAAAAATATTTATATTTTTAATAAATAATAATAATAATTACTTAATTATGATTACTTAATTACTTAGTATTCATATTTATTAATTAATAATAATATTAAATTCAATGAACCATAAGAATAAGAATATCAATAGTAATATTAATAAAAATAATATTAATAAGAATAATAAATAATATTAACAATAATAAATAGTAGTAACACTAATTATTTTAAAATGTTTGTAATAATAATTTATTTACATTATAATTTATTATTAATATAATTTAATAATTATTTTTTATTATAATAAATATATATATATATATATATATATATTTTAATAGTTATTTATTATTATTTTCATTATATATTTATCAAATGAATATTAATTTTATAATTTCTCTTAAGTTTGTAATCTTTTAAGATTTTAGTATTAATCTCTTTGGGTTATAATATCAATCTCTTTGGTTTATTAATCTAAGGGTTATTATTCATAGGATTTATAATATTAATCCTTTGGTCTAATATAAATCCCCTTGGTTTATAATCATGGTGAACCATGGTCCAACATCACATTGTGACAAATATTTTCTCAATATGAAAATCAACCATGGTCCAACATTGCTTTATGACAAAGACTGACTGCATATGAAAATCAATCATGGTCAACCATGGTGCAACGTCGCATTGTGACAAAAATTGTCTCAATATGAAAATCAACCATGGTCAACCATGATAATTCTAGTGTTTACAATATTTATCTTGGGTTATATATACATTGAGTTTATAATATTATTCCCTTGGGCTTATGATCCCTTGGGTTTTAGTATTAATCTTTTGGGATTATTATTTTCGTGGGTTTATAATGCTAATCCCTTGGGTTTATTAATTTAAAGATTCATATTCTTAGGGTGTAATATTGTTCATAGGGTTTATAATATTAATATTTGAGTTTAATATAAATCTTTTGGGTAAAATTTATTAACAATCATTAATATAAAAAATAATATTTTATATTTTTTAACAAATAATAAAAATAATTAGTTAATTGATTAATTATTATTAATTAAAAATAAATTAAATAATAATAATAATTTAATTGGTTGATTATTATTAAATTAATAATATAATTGTTGTTATTATTATTATTAAGAAAAAATAATATAAATATAAAAAGCAATATTTATAATTTTTAATAAATAATAATAATAATAATATTTATTAATTAATAAATAATGAGATTAAATTTAATGAACAATAAAAATGATAAATAATTAGTAATAAAATTAATTATGTTAAAATGATTATAATAATTGTTTATTATTATTATAGTTATTTTTTAATATTATAATTATCATTATTATTATTTTGATATATTCATTAATATGAATATTAATTTTATAATTAACATTAGATTTTATATTATTAATGTTGGTTGTGGTTGGGTTTATAATATTAATAATCTTTAGGGTTTATTAATCTTTAAGACTTATAATATTAGTAATTGTGTGAGTTTATTAATCGCTTGGGTTTAAAATCTTAATTCTTAGGGTTTATTAATCCCATGTGTTTTTAATAGTGATTCTTTGGGTATGTCGATCCTTCAGGTTTATAATATTTATCCCTTGGGTTTACTAATTCATTGAGTTTATAATATTAAATGCTTGTATTTATTAGTCGCTTTGCTTTTAAGGTTTATAATATTTATTTTAGGGTTTATATACCTTAGGTTTATAATATTAATCCCTTGGATTTAATATTATTCCCTTGGGTATATAAAACGTTGGGTTTTAGGGTTTGTAATATTTATCTTAGGATTTATATACCTTGGGTTTATAATATTTATCCTTGGTTTAATTTTATTCCCTTGAGTTTTTAGTGTTAATCTTTTTGGTTTATAATATCAATCCCTTTGGTTTATTAATCTAAGGGTTCTTATTCCTAGGGTTTAATATTATTCATAGGGTTTATAATATTAATCCTTGGGTCTAATATAAATCCCTTTGGTTTATAATCATGGTCAATCATGGTCCAACGCCATATTGTAACAAATATTTTCTCAATATGAAAATCAACCATGGTCCAACGTTGCTTTATGACAAAGACTAACTACACATGAAAATCAATCATGGTCAACCATGGTGCAATGTCACATTGTGACAAAAGATTGTCTCAATATGAAAATCAACCATGGTCAACCATGATAATTTTAGGGTTTACAATATTTATCTTGGGGTATATATACCTTGTGTTTATAATATTATTCCTTTGTGTGTAATAGTATTCTCTTGGGTGTAATATTATTCCCTTGGGTTTATAGTATTAATCCCTCGAATAAATTATTCATTTTTGTTTATAATATCAATCCCTTGGGTTTATCAATCTAAATTTTCATATTCTTAGGATGTAATATTGTTTTTAGGATTTATAATATTAATCCTTGGGTTTAATATAAATCCTTTGGGATTAAATAATTAATATAAATAAAAAACAATATTTAATATTTAAAAAATAAAAAATAGAATAATTAATTAATAAATAATAATTATATTAATAATAATAATAATTATTATTATATAAATAAATAAATTGATTATTAATACATTATTACAAAATTCCCGATATAATTGTTATTATTATTATTAACAATAAATAATATAAAAAAACAATATTTATATTTTTTAATAAATAATAATAATAATAATTAATTAATTAATATTTATTAATTAAGAATGATATTAAATTTCATTAACAATAAAAATAATAAATAATTAGTAATAAAACTAATTATTTTAATATATATTTATCTTATAATTAATTATTAATATAAATTAATAATAATTATTATAATAAAATATTAATAATAATTATTATTATAATAATAATATTTTTATTGTAATAATTATTTTTTAATATTTTTATTATTTTTATTATTATATATTTATCAATATGAATATTATTTTTATAATTAATATTAGATTTATATCATTAATGCTGGTTGTGGTTGGGTTTATAATATTAACAATCTTTAGAGTTTATTAATCCCTAAGGTTTATAATATAATATTAACAATTGTGTGGGTTTATTAATCCCTTGGGTTTAAAATATCAATCCTTGGGTTTATAAATCCCTTTTGTTTTTAATATTGATCGCTTGAGTTTGTTGATAGCTTAGGTTTATAATATTTATCCCTCGGGTTTATAATATTAAACCCTTGGGTTTATTAGTCGCTTGGGTTTATAATTTAATCCCTTGGGTTTATTAATCCTTTGAGTTTAAAATATTAATTCCTACAGTTTATTAATTCTTTGGGTTTTTAATATTTATCCCTTGGGTTTGTTGATCCCTTAGATTTTTAATATTTATCGCTTGGTTTTACTAATTCTTGGGTTTATAATATTAATAATCCCATGGGTTTATTAATCCCTTGGGTTTAAAATGTTAATTGTTAGGATTTATTAATCCCATGTGTTTTTAATATTGATTCCTTAGGTTTGTTGATCCTTTAGGTTTATAATATTTATCCCTTGGGTTTACTAATTCATTGGGTTTATAATATTAAACCTTTGGTTTTATTAGTCACTTTGGTTTATAATATTTATCTCTTGGGTTTGTTGATCCCTTAGGTTTATAATATTTGTCCCTTGGGTTTACTAATTTTTTGGGTTTATAATATTAATAATCCCATTGGTTTATTAATCCCTTGGGTTTGAAATGTTAATTGTTAGGGTTTATTAATGTCATGTGTTTTTAATATTCATTCCTTGGGTTTATTGATCCTTTAGGTTTATAATATTTATCCCTTGAGTTTACTAGGTCATTGGGTTTATAATATTAAATCATTGGCTTGATTAGTCGCTTTGATTTATAATATCAATAATTCCTTGGGTTTATAATTAATCCCTTCGGCTTCATAATTTGTTAGATTTAAAATATTAATTCCTAAGGATTATTAATATCATGAGATCAATATTTAAAACACTAAGGATTAATAAGCTCTATTGTTTAAATTTTATAATATATTATTATTACATATTACATTATTAAATAATATATTATTATACTATTATTATTATATATTAAGTTGTTATATATATATATATATATATATATATATATATATATATATATATATTTTAGTTTAATATATAGTTTATATTATTAATATACTCCAAGTAAATATATAATAATTATTGAAAATAATATAATGGTGAGAGATAAATGCATATTATTAGTAATAAATAAATGTTATTATTATGTTATATGTGAATTAGATTATAGTTGTAAATATAACTATCAATATATTAGCAATATTTTATGTAATAACTAATATTGTAGTAATATATAAAATAGTGTTAATAAACTAAATGTGATTATATAAATAAAAAATAATATGGCTATTATTATTTATATAGTTGTTAATAATGAAAAATAGTTAGCCTTTATCAGAATATACCTAAGAGTGATTAATGTGGTGGGTGGTGGCTATAGGCCTATTGGCGTATATCAACCACATTGGTAAATGTGGTTGTAGATGTATTTCAAATACGCCTATTAGCATGTATCAACCAATTAGTAAATGGGGTTGTGCTAGTTTATAACTATTTTATTTTTTATTAGAAAATTATGATGTGGAAATTAATGAGTTTATGTAGATTTAAGTTTTCATTTATTAGTAAGTTTAAATTTTATGGAGAATTATTTTTAGGGTATTTAGATTTAATTTAGTTTCTCATAATTCTAATGACAATATCTATTTTACACCAAACAAGCATAGCAAATTTTGTGATACACAAAACAATCCTACTAACAATATCTTATTCTTAAGCATAATTTTTATCCTTTAATATATAAACTAACTTATACTTAGAATTAACCTATCTTATAAAATTCTATTATATTATTAATATTAATATGATGTGATCCCTAGGGTGGGTGAGGCGCCCCCACCCAGGCCCGTAGCCCAGGGGCCCTTGATGCCGAGGGTAAATTATTTGAATTTCCCCTAAGCACCCAGGGCCATTGGGACACGAGCCTGGACGAGGCACCCTTGTCCAAGACCATGACTTAGGGGCTCGAGGTGCCTAGGGATGATTCTCAGAATCAGCCTTGGGCACCCAGGGCTGATTCTCGGAATCAAACTTGGGTGCTTAGGGCCCAGGGGACGTGGGCCTGGCTGGGGTCAGGCGAGGCGCACCTGCATAGGCCCATGGATTAGGGGCCTTGGGCACCTAGGGCTGATTTCGGGAATCACCCAGGGTCAATTTCGAGAATCACCCACAGTCGATTATGGGAATCACCCCTAGGCGCCTAGGGCCATGGTTGATTCCAAGAATTACCTAGGGTTAATTTAGGGAATCACCTAGGGTCGATTTTGGGATTCTCTTAGGGTTGATTCTGGGAATTTCTGCTGGGATCCTAGTGTATCGCACAAGGTCGATTTCGAGAATCGCTTAGAGTTGATTCTTGGCATCACCCAGGGTATCAATTCTAAGAATCACCTAGGGTCAATTCCAGGAATTGCCAAAGGTCAATTTTGGGAATAACCCACGGTCGATTCCGGGAATCGTCCTCGGTCAATTCCGGGAATCACCCATGATTGATTCTGGGAATTGCCCTTGGTCGATTCGGGTAATCACCCAAGGTCGATTCTGGGTATCACCCTGGGTTGATTATGGTTATCACCTAGGGTTGACTTTGAGAATCACCCCTGGGTGACTAAGGTATCGCTTAAGGTCGATTCTGTGAATTTTCAAGGGTCAATTCTAGGTATCACACACGGTATTGGTTCTGGGAATTGCCAAGAGTCGATTCCAAGAATCACCCAAGGTCGATTCTAGGAACTGCCCTTGGGTGCCCATGGCCAGGGTTGATTCCAGGAACCACCCAGGGTCGATTCTGAGAATTTCCCGGGATGATTTCAGGAAGTGCTTAGGGTATCGCCAAGGGTCAATTCCAGGCCTAGGGCCAAGGTCGATTTTGGGAATCGCAAAGGGTCGATTCTGGGAATTTCCCACGACCAAGTTTGATTTTAGGAATCGCCCATGACTAGGGTCAATTACGAGAATCACCAAGAGTTGATTTCGATAATCGCCAAGGGTTGATTCCGAGAATTGCCCAGGGTCAATTCCAAGAAGCGCCCAGGGTCGATTCTCATAATCGCCCGGGGTCAATTTCAAGAATCACCTCTAGGCACCTAATGTATCACCTAGGGTCAATTCTAGGAATCTCCCTTGGGAACCCAGGGTATCACTCAGGGTTGATTCAGAGAATCACTTAGTGTATTGTTTAGGGTCGATTCTGGGTATCGCGAAGTGTATCAATTCTAGGAATCGCTCAGGGTCAATTCTTGAATCGCCCAAGGTTGATTCTAGGAATCGTCCATGGTTGATTCCCATAATCATCCAGGGTCGATTCTAGGAATGGACGAGGGTTGATTTCGGGAATGACCCAGGGTCGATTCTAGGAATGGCCCAGGCTCAATTCTGGGAATGACCCAGGGTCGATTTTAGGTATCGCCTAGGGTTGAGTCCGGGAATCACCCCTAGGTGTCTAGGGTATTGCCCAAGGTCGATTCTTGGAATCATCTAGGTTTGATTCCCAGAATCGTCTAGGGTTGACTCCCAAAATTGCCCAAGGTCGATTTTGGGTATTGCCCAAGGTCGATTCTAAGTATCACCTAGGGTAGATTCTGGGAATGACCTAGGGTCAATTCTGGGAATGACCGAGGG
Source organism: Pinus tabuliformis (assembly GCA_031772625.1). NCBI lineage: Eukaryota > Viridiplantae > Streptophyta > Pinopsida > Pinales > Pinaceae > Pinus > Pinus tabuliformis. The sequence continues at coordinate 1,621,350,443 of CM062819.1, forward strand.
TCAATTCCAAGTATCGCCCAGGGTTGATTTCGAGAATTGCCTTTAGGTGCCTAGGGTATGACCTAGGGGGCGATTCCGAGAATCGCCTAGGGTCAATTCTAGGAAGTGCCCATGGTTGATTCCAGAAAGTGCCCATGGTTGATTCCGGGTATCGCTCAGGGTCGATTCTAGGACTTGCCCTTGGGTGCCCAGAGCCAGGGTCAATTTTGGGAATCACCAAGCGTCGATTTCGGGAATCCCCTAGGGTTGATTCTATGAATCTCCCCTTGGCACCTAGGTCTGATTCCGGGAATCACCGAGGGTCAATTCTGGGAATCACTGAGGGTCAATTTCGAGAATCACCGCTGGGAGCCCAGGGCTAGGTTCGATTCTGGGAATCTCCCAGGGTCAATTCCAGGAATCGCCCCTGGGAGCCTAGGGATAGGTTCAATTCTGGGAATCGCCCATGGTCAATTCCAAGAATATTTGAGGGTTGATTCTGAGAATCACCCAGGGTTGATTCCCCAAATTGCCTAGGGTTAATTCCAGGAATTTTCCTTGTGCTCCCAAGGTTAGGATTGATTCCCAGAATTGACCATAGGAACCCAGGGTCACTAGGTTGCGGGCCTAGGTGGGACTAGGAGGTGCTACCGCCTAGGCCCATGACCCAAGGGCCTTGGTCACCCAAGGTTGATTTTAGGAATCACCCCTGGGTGGCCAGGGACCCTGGGTCGCGGTCATGGGTGTGAGTGCCTCACCCGCCCCCACCTAGGCCCACGATCTAAGGGCCCTGGGGCCAAGGATGATTCCTGGAATTGACCCTAAGCACGCAGAGCCCCTGGGCTGCGGACCTAGGAGGGGTCGGGTGAGGCACCCTTGCACATGCTTGTGACCTTGGGTGCCTAGGGCCAATTCCCAGAATCAACCCTCATAACGTAGGGCCCTTGGGTCGTAGGCCTTGGTAGGGGTGGGCGAGGTGCTCCTGCTGAGGCCTGAATCGACTCTAGGAATCCAGGGCCCCTAGGCCACGGGCTTGGGTATGAGTGGGAGGTGCTTCCACCCAGGCCCACAACCTAAGGGCCCTAGGCACCCAGGAACCCTTATTCACGGGCTTAGGCGGGGGCACCTCAGTCGCCTCCACCTAGGCCCATGAGATAGGGGCCCTGGGTTCCCAGGGTTGATTCTTGGAATCAACCTTGGGTACGCGGGACCCTTGGGCCACGGGCCTGGGTGGGGCTGGGCGAGGCACCCCCGCCTAGGTCCATGGCCCTGGGTGCTCAAGGTCAATTCCCAAAGTCGACCCTCACAGCGTAGGGCCCTTAGGCCGCAAACCTAGGCAAGGGTGGGCAAGGTGCTCCTGCTGAGGCCTATGACGTTGGGCTCCCAGGGCTGATTCCCAGAATTGACCCTAGGTGTGTAAGGCCCCTGGGTCACGGGCTCGGGCATAGGCGTGCAAGATTGGCGGACATTAAAGATATATCAAAAGATACGTTGGGAGATTTGTAGCCATCAAAGATCCATTAGAAGAAGAAAATGACCAAACTGAAGCACAAAATATTATGGAATAAGATAATAATGAAACTCTAGAAGATGATGAGCATGGATTATATGATATTATTAGTTAAATTTAATTTATGCTTGCAAATAAGGCTCATTTTTTGAACTATGCAATAGTTATACTTGTAATTTTTTGAATTTGAGATTTTATGAAAAGAATAAGTATTCAATTATGGTTGTTATATGTTTAATATTTGTATTATGTGATTTTCACTATAATTTTTATGTGAATCATTATTTTTTGAAAAATATTGTGATTATTGATAGTTTTTGACATAAAATTAATAAAAATTGCTATTAAAAAAAAATTGTTAAAATTTTCTCATAAAAATTGTTTATTTTACATGCCATTTTTAGCAAAAAAAAGTGTCAAAATGTGTATTTTTATGTCAAATGTTAAAAATTATTGTTTTCTAGTGACAATTATTTGATGTGAATTTAAATATTAATTAACAATAGATAAATATATAGAAAATCATAACTATTAGGATATTCCGACACATAGGAAATAGTTAAGTATAACTTGGTCTAGTGTAGAGCTAGGTAAATTGTGTTTCGTTACTATGTACTTTTTTAACTTACAATTTGACGGTCACGATATGTTCTAGACATTAAGTGATCCGATGATTCATTCTCTCCTTGGTATTACCGACACTTGATTCGTGGCTCAACACCTGATTGATCCATGATCTCTATTTAAAGAGCATGGAGGGTCATTTGTAGGGTGACCATTCATGAGAGAAACTTATGTAAATTCCTACAATAACTTTAAAATAAACTATGCAAAAAAACAAATATCTCACTACAAAAAACAATGAAAAGAAAAACAAAAAACATAAACTTGAAAAACACTTAGAAATAAATATCTTAGGGAAGAAGGAGAAGAAGAAGAATACAACTACTTTAAAAATTGTTAAATTTAAAAAATAATTATCCACACTTAATACATTAGAAAATTTAAAGTGTCAAAAATAAGTCTTCTTAAAAAGGGGTTGATGTTGCATCAACACTTTTCAAAATCAACATGAAAATCACTAACATTTTAAAAAAAGTTGTTCATACTTTATACATAAGAAAATTTACACTGTCAAAAATATGCTAACAAAATGATTATTCTGAATGAACATTTTTCAAAATCGGATGATTTTTTGCTACCTCAAAAAAATGGCTACTTGGTACAGTTCCCGTTTGATAGTTTACATTGTTTCAAGTTGGAAAGATAATTTTCATTGGGGTTGATCACCTCCTTATAATATCTTAGTTTCATTTCCCCCTACAACTCTTTAAAGCCCCACACTTCTCCTTGATCTACTCCTTATTCCCCAAAAGTCTAACGAAAGTCTAAGGTTTTGGCTAGACTTGAAACAATTTTAGGAAACCTCTTGAGGCCCATGTCACATAGATTTTTCTTATACATAAGATCACTAATCATAATCACTAGCCTAGCCATATAAATTAAATGGCTGGTAATGTGGATATGCATAAATCATAATAAGCATCAAAACAGTGACCTCGTAATAATAATAATAATAATAATAATTATTATTATTATTATTATTATGTTGATATGCATGCCTATTTTGGAAAAGGGTTTCCAAAATTTTAATTTAACTATCAATAATTATTAAGTGGACAGTAGTGATCTAATCTTTATATAATATTCTAGAATATTCTTAGTGTGTTCACAAATCAAAGGTTGAGATTTGTTTCCAAATTAGTTATGCATTTTTTGTCTTTTTAACTAAATTAATGAAACAAATATCATATAAACAAGTTTCACATGAAATGAGGTATAGTTTTCCGTGTATGTGGTATTGATAAGCCATGGTATTATAAAAAAGGCTATTTTATAGATTATGAATTTTATGATAAAATGGCTAAAAATCTTATTTTTTAATATATATTTAACTATATATTAAATCTTTTTATCATTAATAATATTATTATTATTATAATTTAGTTAATTTTTATGAGATGTATTATGAAATAAGTGTTTTGATACCTATTATGGATTAATGTCTATAGATATTTACACTTTATTTAATTTATATCGTTGCACTAGTTATACAAATAATTAATATATAAGTTAAATATATATACAATTAAAAAAATGTGAAAAAATATAGTTTACCATAGAGATTCTTAATTTGTAAATAAAATTTCTTTATTTTGAAAACCTTATTCCAAAATAGACACATCTATTGACATAATTAATTTATACTTACTCAAAAACATAAAACATTTCTTTTATAAAAAAATTAAAATAATAAAAAATAATAATTTATAATATTTTTTAGTGAGCTTTTTTCACAAAGATTTTGGACCTTAATTATCATGGCTTACCTAAGATTTCATAAGCTTAATAATTTATAAAATCAAAATAAAAACAAGTACTACTATTTTATTATTTTAAACATTGTTAAGATCTTTTATTTGGATAACATAATGTAGAAACATTTTCAATAAAGCACTAAAAGATTATTTTATTTGGATAAAACAATGTATAAACATTTTTAATAAAGCACTAAACATTGTTAATATTTTTTAAGTTTTGGTAGAGTGGTAATCCATTTTGATAGGTTATCTGGCCAAAGATAAAGATTACCATCTAATAAATAAATAAAATCATAATGTTCCCTTCACCTTTAGACCCCTTAACACCATCTGTAGCTCCCTTAGATCGGTTAAAGACCCGGTTGACCCCAAGGACATGAAAGGTATCTATGTTATTCCATGTTCATGTGGGACCCCATATGTTGGTGAGATGGGTCGCTCTATTAATCAAAGGATTAATGAGCACTCAGCTGACATAAAACATAGGAGAACCTGGTCTTCCGCCCTGGCTGAACATGTGGAGAAGACGAAGCACCATGTATGCATTGAGGAGACCCGTGTTATTGCCAAGGTGGCACATTTCTATCATTGGAAATTTAGGGAAGCCATAGAAATCAAAAAAAGGCCAAGAAACCTCAATAGAGATGATGGCTGGAAAATTAGTAGTTGCTGGATCCCTGCCCTCTCCTCCTAGCCGCTTCCCCGTTTTTTCCCTCCCTCTTCCCCCCTCGTCCCCTGCCCAGTTTCCTTGTTTTTCCCCTCCTTGCCTTGTTTGATCATTGTCCTTTTTTCCTTCTCGTCTCTCTATTTTCCTTCACTCCCTCCATATATATATATATATATATCTCTTTTTTATTTAATAAGTATTTTAATAGGTTAAGGTTTTATGAGTTTATTCTTACAAGAAACTAATTTGTATAATAACTAATTAACTATTTATTCGGAAAGTATATATTTACATTTTATTCCATATTATGATTTTAGGTTTTGATTTAGTACTCCATATATATATATCCTTATTATATCCTTGATTTTGTTTTTTATAGGTCTATTTCTTACAATTTCTGTCTATGATATTAATAATAAAAGAAACTATCTTGCATAATAACTTATTAACTATTTATTTATATATTTACACTAAATTCAGAATGCATATATTTACATATTATTGATGTAATGTTTTTGATTAGTATTCCATATTAGCTATTTTTAGGTTATTAATGAGTGATGTTTGGTGGTGTTAAAAAAAATAAACCTCCATGTTAATTTACTAACCTTTTATTTATTTAATTATAATAGTAACAACTTTTTTACAAACTTTACTTTTTTTCAAATGTTGGTAATGAATATAACAATAACATTAATAACTTTTCCTCTCCCTCAGTCTAGTCGAGTTGACCAATCAAGTTTAGCCCTTTCTCAATCAAATTGCCCGGTTCAATATAGCTGTTTCCTAGTCAAATATAGCTGTTGGAAGATTTGCTCTCCCTATTTAACCTATAGCCATGATCTGGTTCTTCAACTTGTCCTGATGATGGTTCAAAACATGCCGACAAAAATATTACAATGTGATTTCCGCCGAAATATTTTTCATTAAACTTGATATGGATCACAAAAGCTTAAATTCAACAAAATGATGATAGTTACCAAATCCATCTTCCATTTAGAGAAAACTTCACCTCTCCTGCGTTATTAGAATGAATAAATAATTTTCGGCATCTCACACAAAATAACATCCTCCTCCCACCAACTAAGATGCTGCAAGAAAATTAATTATGAGATATGAATAGTATATTCATATTCCTCTTTGGAATGGATTTTATTGGTCATGATGTCAAAAAAATAATATCAATTATATAATGATGTGAGTTGGTGTACGACTCATAATCTCAAAAAATTAAAATTAAAATAATAATAAAATAAAATAATGCGAAAGTTACTCGATCTTACCCAAACATTTTATGGTGTTCTGGTGAGGTAGGTAAGAACGCTTACCAGGGGACAGCAAACCTATCTTATCCAAACATTTTGGCTGGTGAAGTAGGTGAGCACGTTTTCATTTCAATGAGCACGAATGGAAAAATATTAGAAATTAATAATAGTGTTATATTTTTAAAACAATTTATTAGTTTTATATAGTTAAAGAGATTATTATCACCATCGTATTTTTTTATTAATTTATTTGTTTTATACTTGTTTAGTGTGAAATTATAAAGTGTTAGTTAATTTGTATAGGGTTTAAGTTTTCATTTAGCAGCAAGTTTAAATTTTATGAGTGAGTATTTCAATAGATTTTCAAATTTAATTTGGTCTTCCAGATAATAACCTATTTTACAAAAAACAATCTTAATAACAAAATTTTACTTTTTAATAGATATTTTTTCCTATTTAATATGTAAATTTAAAATTTACTTTGACTTATTTAAAAAAAAATAAAAATATTTATAATATGAAATTGTAGTGTATGGTTAGTCTCTGAGGGCAGCTCAAGTGCCGTGTAAATGAAGTATTATGTACAAAAAGATTTGGTGTTTAAATCCCTCTGATTTACTTTCACGTGCAAAAGGGGCATACATATGCTGTTAGAGTTTATAGTGGTAGTGGTTGGAATCGACTGAGATTGGACCAATTGCCAATTCCTTTAGATACAAAATAAAAATAAAAGTTGTATTTTATTTCGACCGAGATTGGACCAATTGCCAATTCCTTTAGATGCAAAATAAAAATAAAAATTGTATTGTATTGTTAATGTTAGGGTTGTTCGAATAAACTTGACTTAGTCAAGTTACTGGTGGTTTTCTGGCTCCAGGTATATGGGAACCCATGGCTTTTCCCATGGTATTGATGTGAAATGTAGCTATTTATAAGCCAAAATGTTAGTAAATTGTCTTGCTAGCGAGTGAGATCAAACAATGGTGTCTTTCGACACCACCACTTATCTTGGTGCTCTGTAATCCTAACATCTCCTCAGCCATGGTTGCTCTATACCTAAAGCTCGAAACCACTAGTAAGTTGACTAAGCCAAGTTTACTTGAACAACCCTAACAATTAATATTAATGTTATCTAATCACTTAGTTTGGTGGGTGTAAAAAATTCATAACCATATATCTCTATATATATATATATATATCATATTTTTTTTGTAAGTTTAAGTTGTATTACCTTAAAATATCAAGCAAAACATACACAGCCGACAAGAATTATCATCAAATATGTCACTGGGTAGGTGGTCTCAATTTCCAAGTGAATACCAGATATTTTTGACAACCTACCTATAGAGTAATTTGTCCAAAATTCAAGGAGTTTCAACATTTCTAGCATAACTAAAGTATCTACGACTATACTATAAAAACACAAATTGTAAATAGAAATTTAGACGCAAGTTCCTGAGGAAGTAACAAGAGTTGGACCTCTAGCACTTGATCTTAATGGAGCATGAGAAGTAGGTTCACATTGGAAATGGATCTCAATGCGTGCTAACTTCTCATCAACCCTCTCTAAGTAAAACCTATTATTACACTGGGTCCTTTTGATGTCCTCTAAACTAGCAAAAATATTGCATCTTTTAGCTTGCTTATCCATCAAGATCTTGCCTAGCAAGGACTTCATCTACCAATACAAAGTTAGGGCACCGAAATAATGCTTCCTTCATTCCCAAGTATGCTCTGGGTTAGGAATCCAAGTGGTTACATCTTCTAGGATATCTGAATCTGAGAAGGCTTGCTTTTCATGAATAACACGAGACTCCAAATTGTAGGTTTCATTTTGGGTATCAAGGGGGAAAACTGCATGATAAGTATCAACGAATTATTGGGCCTGTTGTTGAACTCTATTGCGACCTTGGGGGTTGCAACCTCCTCCCCCACGCATGTAGCACATATGTTACCATTGCATCTTCATTAAATAAAGATGGGCCCTATGGTTTACACCTAAGACAAGCAACACCAAGATAAAAAGATTGCAATCTCCAGACTAGGTATACCCCAAGGAACAAATTAAAAACAAACTATAGGAAGACAAATACAAGTTAAAGTGTGGATAAATTTGAACCAAGAAGAATCATCCCCCACCAACAAGGAGCCTCTAAAGAAAGTTCACTAGCAGGGACAACCTAGGAGCAATGTCAAAATTACAGACATGTAAACACATACCCAAAATTATTAGCAAACCCAAGATCGATGAAAATAAGTGAAGACATAGAGGGTACTCAGCTTAGATTAATTGATCAAGACTAGAGGCAACCCAAAAAGAAAGACATGATATGATAGTTAACTTAATAACGAAACTAGAGCTGCATCATAAATGGCCATTCAAATGACCACAAGCATCAAAATGAACCCATAGATAAATAAAAACCTTTCCAATGATATACTAGGAGAAATTTAGCGAATAAAATTGAATATTAAGATAGACCCAATAAATATAAGGAAGTACCCATTCATTGAATGTAAGGGGAAGCGTCACACTTAGGCTTGGAGGAGATGCATCAAAGTCCATAGAGTCGAATACATAGAGAAACATAAATATTTCCCCATTTCCTACACCCTTTGTGTTCATCCACAATAACTTCCTTGAAGCAAACCACCATGTATCCCACATAATAGTGAACCCAATGCTCCTTGTAGAAATTACCATAAAAAAAGTTGCTATTGTATAGAGACCAGAGACAATTTAGCTAGCTTCACATCAAGCTTCCTCCTTGCTTTTGCTCCTAAGGTAGGAGAACATGCTATTGCCTCTTTGTGCAATCTTATAAACATTTACCACCCCCCATCAACTCTAAACTTGTGAAAACCATCATTGCAAAATGCAAAATTAAGCTGCATGCTTATGCATGTGGGGGGGAGCCACACCACCCAAATATTAAATCTTCTCTCAATTCCAAGGTGGTGAGCACACCCCCTACCGTCCTGCTTCTCTCGAGAATCACCCCATCGAGGGAATATGTCATAAATTTTAATTTATTTTTTGTAAATTGATTTGTATTACCTTAGAATATCCATTTACATAAAATTTTCCATTGCATTGATAAGCACAATGCACATCAATACATTCACTACCTCTTTGATATAATTACCTATCCCTTACAATAGTTCTATCTTGGGAATAATCATGGATCCCTTTGAGGATTTCTTTTTCACTTTTTCTCCACCGTACTAAATTGTCAGGAGCAAATAGATGGTATCATCATAGTATTTTCTTTGGACAACTCTAATTATGGGGGGTTTGCATTTTTAGTTTCTTCCTTATCACTCCCAGAGTGATCTGATTCATGGAAGTGTTTATGGATGGTTATTAACGAAGCTAAAACCATAGTTGTGTCTTCTACAACTTTGTTCGAGGGATATACCCCAACATCCGTGGGATGAGATGGCATTGCATGTAGCCTTGATTTATCTGAAGGTGTTTTTGGTTGTTGATTATCACCTTGCATAGGAGTAGAAGGTTTCTTATAACTCATTGAAGGTTTAGGATCTTGCCACCCTCAACTCTTTTTCTTATCCGCCAAGGGTGGAGAGGGCCCTTGAGAAGAAGGACATACATTATGTAGGTGACTTGGTTGTTGGAAGATCCTGCAACAAAAGGTTGTGTTCTCATAATATAGCGGCTGCAAGCAAACAAATCCCCTCTAATTAAAGAGGATTTTATCAGGTATTCCCTTGCTAATATCAACTTCCATGCATATTGGTGCAAAGGTTACAATATCATTCACTAGCTGGTCTCTGTCTATCTTCATGAAATGACCCAAGGTATTACCAATATCAACTAATATATCTGAGTGCATCAAGTGAAGAGTAAAATTAGGAAGATGGAACCAAACAAGAGTGGGAAAAGTTGGCATAGTTAGGGGGTTAAAATCTACAAACCATGGTTGAATGGAAAACCCTGATCGGCCCCAAAACCATGGTCCAAGCTCAAGGACCCCTTGTCGATTACTCATGTTCTTGAAATAGTGACTATAAAGGATCCTTTTGAGCAGAAGAATAAATCTGTGTTCTTAGATGAGGTATTAGCCACCCATTATCGAAGTGCATATGCTGAAGGCCATAATACATTGAATCAACAAATTATAGCATGATCCATGTAGTCAACACTGAGAGAGCCAAATTTATATTTTTGCACATCAATGGATGGGATTTGGATCTGCTTCACAAAGAAGGTTGGCCCTGAGAAATCCTGAAGAGGATGTTTCACGATACTTGGATTTAAGGCTTCTTTAAAAAATCTGGGATCAGAGGAAGAGAGCCCAACCCTTCCTGGACCTCCATCTCACAATTTAGAAACTAGATTTATTACTACATCCTTTACTATGTTTTGCTCACTTAGCTTATTCTTTTCCTGAAGTTGTCGTCCCCATAAAGGAGATGCATAAAGGTATAGGGGATTCTAATCCATTCTTGAATCTTGTTTGCAAGGGAGGAAACAAGATTTGTAGCTTGCACCTACAAACATAATATTCTCCTTGAGAGGGGTCTCACAAGAATTGAGAAAATTAGAAGAACTGAATCCATGATTACAAATTGGAGGATGGGTAGATTCGATTGCATACAGCTATCCAAAACTAGCTACCACTCATGATGACTAGAGAGAAGTAGGGGTTGCACAAAGCCTTTTAAAAGAGGGCCCTTTACGACTACGATGGAATTAAGACCATGGATAACCGTTGACCCAACATATATTGCATCAGATCCAACTTGAGCAATGGCTCTCTCATCTGAATTTTGGGTCAAAGTTTTGTGACCAGACCCATTACAACATCCCAAGATTTGTTTGGAAACATTAGTCAACAAGGAGACCACTACTCCATTCTTTTTCTTTTTCTTTGATACCTTCCTATGGTCCCCAACAATTTTATCTTCAAGAACTTATGTCTTCAAATAAGACAAAACTTAATCCCAAAAATGATAGATCTCATGATCGTAATCGAGGTTCCTCCTCCTCTGGATTGTTGATCCATCTAGGAACCCACAAGGAACCCCACAATCAATCCAAGCATATGAAAAGTGTTTTCCATGGGATTTGAACTCGGCTCCCTTTTCACTATGCAAAGTATCACGGATAGTAGCATTGAAAAAAGTTTCAAGAGATAACTCAAGTTTTAATTTAAATTTTAATATTTAAATTTTATTATATAATAATGAAAATATAGTTAGTACTTCAGTATTAAAATTGTCTTAAAGCTTTATCACTTATTTGTGAAAAATTGTATAGCTTAACTCCAAGTTTGAGTGCATTGCAATTATATGTGAATGAATCGTCATTATATTGTATGGTTTGAAAATGGAGAGATTTTATCCAATAATGGAATCCTAATGCTGGTTGGGAATGGAGTTTCAATGTTTGATGGGAGCACTAAAATTATCTCACATTTTGAGTCACATTTCATGTGTAATGATGTAATACCCCTACCATAAAAGGGGTTGTAAAAGTCATATAATTATAAGTAAAAAATTATTAACCATTTCATCAAGAACCAGTTGGAAGTTTAATGATTTCTTTATAACTAAATTAAATTCTTGATGCGCAAGGAAAACTATTGTCTTGGGCCATCAACAAGATTTCCTTTTTGGTCTGGGGAGCTTGCTACGAACTCCTCCACATAATAGTTTCTACTACCATTGTTAGAATAGAAGGAAATGAGATAATCTAAACATCTTGGCCACTATCTAAAGGTTTTCTCATTTTTTGTTAATAAAAGCCTAAAAGCATAGAGGTTTCTGAAAATTACAGTATCAAATTTAGTTATGGCATCCAAGTGCAAATGCTTTGAAGCATAATAGATTTTCTAGTCTCCTATTGTTATCATAATAAACAACATTTGAACTCACTACTGCCATTTCAATAGAGTTGTTTTTTATAGGAGAATTGACCAATTAATGATGGTTGACGTAAGTGATCTGTCATACTCCCATCTATCCAGATTTGGGATACCACATGGTATTTAAATTATCTGGATTGAGCTTGAAGAAATGTTTCATTCTCTTCTGCAAGCTACTATGAGGCAAAGTTAGTCCAACATATGTTTAAGGTATGCATTATTTATATTAAATGTTTGGAAAATCCTCTATGAAAACTTGTGCACAAGTTTACTTTCTTGAAAATATTTCATAAATCTTGTCCCAGGGTTACTTTCTTAAAGATATTTCATAAGAACTTGTGCGTAGTGGAATTGTTTGATCCAGGTGGATATTGGTGGCTACCCTCCTATTCCACCTAAACCCCCTAGTCAGTTTCATCCGTTTCCTTAATTGTAGCACAATTTACTATTTTTGTCAATTTTTTGGGCCCTGAACTTCCAAAGTCGTTTTGAGGCCCTAAACGATGTTTTTCTGGCAAAATTTCTCTAGCAATTTATATGGCAATCACATCAAAAATTGTATTGCTCGAAGAGATCTTTCCAATGAGGTATCATACGCGTCAAATAAAGATAATATGACGAAGTTACGACCTCAGGAAGTTGGTTGCCCAACTAATCACGATGGGGCCCATAAACTCTTGGTGTTACATCTCCTTGGGTTAGGGTTTTGGTTGTTTAGGGTTTTCTCTTATTGTTCAATAATAAAAAGGCCCTTGAGCCTCATTGTAACTCAGTTCATAGGCATGTAGCCACCACATCTCTTCTCAGAGATAAGCTACCATCGCTTGAGCTATCTTATTTCCATTCTGTTTGTAAGCATAGTTCAATATTTTTCTATTAATGAAATGAAGTGTTTTTCTACTACATCTCTATGTTTATGATTATATCTGTAAGTTGTTGCATTCATGTTTAAGTTCAGATTAGTGGTATCAGAGAGGTCTGCTCTTTCTCTGTTTTTCTTTGCATGTCCCCAACGAGGTCAGGGTATAAGGAGTAAGGGCTCAATCTGGTTGAACCATTGTAGGATAAACCTTGCAAAACCCGACGATTTCCTATGGCGGAAGAAAATAAAGACAAGGGGTTAGGAGATCCTTTCAAAATGTTTCTCGAGGAATCCCTTGAGTGACAAGGGATGCGATGATGGATAAATTTTCCTAGATCCTTCGATAGCTACCCCTAGGTGATGCATCTTAATCCAGCAACCACTCTGGAGGCGCCACTCCTTTTAAGGCACAAGTTAACTTCGATATTCCCATATTCGAAGGCCTGGTAGATGCAGACGTTGTAGATAAATGGTTAAATCTATTGGAAGGATATTTTTCAGTTCATGACCTTTCCAATCGGGAAAAGTTTACGTTTACACTTCTCAAAGTTGCCCCACACGTTAAGGACTGGTGGGAAACCTACTATGAACAAAAGGATGAGAGTAAACCCTCATTGTTTTTAGCTGCATCTAATTGGAATTCTTTTCGATATGCCATCAAGGAACAATATTAACCTTTCAGGAGCTATGAAGATAAATACATAAAGTGGACCATGCTACGACAAGGAAGGTACCAATATGTGTCAGAATTCACAAATACATTCCATACCCTTTGCACGAAGCTGGGTATCAAGGATATCGAGCGACATTTGGTGCTCAAGTACCACGACTATTTACACAAGTACATATAGGACGAGATGGAGTTCCTAGACATTTCCTTGCTCGACACGACGTATCTATATGTTGTAAAGATTGAGAAAAAGTTTAAACAGAAGAAGTGAGACTTTGGATCTACGAATCCAAAGCAAGGAAAAGGCACCCCCAAACCATAGAACAAGGGACCAATCCAAGGCGGGGCTACCGAGGACAGCCCGCCGAAGCGGGGAGAAAAGAACAACACCACGAAGACGAAGAAGGACACAGAAAAATGGTGTGAGTTCCATAAGAGCTCCACTCACAATACAAGTGAGTGTTAAGCCAGGCAGTCACTGGTGGTCGATCTAAAGGCTTTCGAATTAGACGCAGGTTCCGACTCTAAATCAGAACCTGATAAGGGGACTGACAAAGGGAAGCAGATCCTTGATGCAAAGCCCAGTGCCACTGTGGCCACCACAAAGATCCAGAAAATTGAGCCTAAAGATCCAGAGGAGGGGGGATGCCTCTTCCACTCACAAATGTGGGTGAAGGGGTTATCCACTGCAGTTCATTGTTGACAATGGGAGCCAAAAGAACCTCATTTCAACAGAAGTCATGAAGCATATGGGCCGAAAGACTACATCACATCCACAATCGTACACCATTGGGTGGCTTCACCAAGGACGAGATGTTCACGTCAGCCAACAGTGCTGCCTTCCCTACAACATCAATCCCTTCACAGATGAGGTATTGTCTGACATTGCTCCTCTTGAAGTTTCTGATGTATTGTTAGGAAAACCATACTTGTGGAAGAGACATGTTGTATATGAGTCCATACCTTGCTCTGTGATGGCTAATACGTTGTATAGGATACTAGAGGTAGCCTCGCCTACTACCATCTCTTTGATCATTGCAAAGAAATGCAGTAAGATCATTTCCCATACCAAGAATTTTTTTTCTTTATGATTTGACCCTAAGGTAAGAAGAAGGTGGTGGCCATGGCTTCTAGGCAGGGCTCCTCTGCACAGCAGCAACAGATGGACAAGGTCATGGAGGATTACAGGGATATTTTTGCCTCACCCACAGGGGTACCTCTGCACTGTCAGGTCAAGCACTCCATCGATCTGACCCCAGGTGCGCCACTGCCCAATGGACTGATCTATCGATGCTCTGTTCTAGAGAATGATGAGATCAAGAGGTGGATTCAAGAACTACTGCAAAAAGGGTACATCAGGCCAAGTTCATCACCCTGTGGGAGCTTTATTATATTGGTACAGAAGAAGGATTGGACCTGGAAGCTTTGTATTGACTATCGAGCGTTGAATAAGATCATTGTCCGGAATAGGTACCCAATCCCATGGATTGATGACATTCTGGACCATCTCTAGGGGGGCAAATATTTCACCAAGATTGACTTGAAGTTAGGTTATCACTAGGTGCCTATCAAACACTCTGATGTGTGGAAGACTACCTTCAAATCCATGGAGAGCCTTTTTGAATGGTTGGTCATGTCGTTTAGATTGACGAACGCCCCTGCAACCTTCATGAGACTGATGGACGACATATTGCGGCCCTTCACCAATGCATTCGTGGTGGTGTATTTAGATGACATCTTGATCTTCAGCCAGAGTTGGGAAGAGTACCTCCACCATATTCAACAGGTCCTTCAAACCCTTTAACAACACAAGTTGTGTGCTAACTTGGAGAAATGCACCTTTGGCTTGACCTAGGTTCAATATCTGGGGTACATCATTGATGAGCAGGGTGCACATGTGGACCCATCCAAGATACAAGTCATTTGGGATTAGCCAGCTGATCTGGGTCCGGGTGTGACAAAGGGCCCTTCCAAGACCTTTTACTTTCGTGATGTGTTAAATTTCATTTTTTAAAGAACATAAATGAATACATCTGCATGTTGTAAAGAAGAGGAACATGACATTCATCAACACATGAAAACATAAGCCGTTGATAATGGAGTTTGTCCAGGAGGGACTATGTCTTCAGGCCCTGGTGTCAAGATGGTGTAGGTCGTTGCATTAAGTGCTATCAACAATGATGATGTACATAAGAGGTGATGTCGCTATCATACAAGGAAAATGCCCTCATGCAGGAGTGACTCCAAGAGATGTTCCGCTGCCGGAACTCTCATCCAAAAATGGCTCATATCAATATGACCTAAACTCATGCATGACGATAATGAGCATCCCGCCAACATGGCATGAAAGGGATCTCAATGCAAACATACATGGTGACACATGAGTATCCCATCAACATAATGATAAAGGGATCTTAAACGAAACATGACGAATCATGACAACAAGTACATCCCACAAATGATGCCACATAACATCAAGAAGGAATCATGAAAACAAGTAAGAAACAAGATCCCTCATCAAACATCAAACATGGATCTGTGCAACACAATGCATAACAAAAGAAGTACATGAATACACTGCATATACCTCACATCCAGGGGCCATGTAAAGAAAAGAATGTCAAACTGCTGAAGTTGGTCATACCATCAATCTTGCGGCGTCGAATCTCATGGAATCGCTGCTCACATGTTGAATGCTGACACCTGCACTCCACTTTGAAAAGTGGCTGAAAAATGAAATGAGAAAATGGAAAATCTGAATGTACCATCAGATTTGTGGTGTCGAATAGTGAAAAATCAACTATTGAATTTTTGAACTATGGGAAAATGAAAATCTAGGGCTGAAGGAATCTTTTAGATTTCCCCTAGATTCCTCAAAGATTCCCTCCTCCAGGTCCTCTGCAAATCTACTTCTCAGATCAGGAAACTGACTATGCCATCGGGTTCGTGTCGCCAAGAGGTGTAGGATCGACATAAAATTTGTCCAATTTGGACACTGCAAAAATTTCACCCTCTTGAGAATTTTCCCAAATCATGGTTCCACCTGCAATAAATTAATTAAAAAATGTGTCTCGATTTTCATGCCCACTCCTGGTTCCTCCATGCCCGGGCACACTGAAAAATGATGTGTTTACATAATTTTTTGGTGGCAGATTAGACAAGAAATTCCATTTAGGAAGATTGGTATGAGGAGGCGAATAGTAAGGAGGAGGTCGGGTGGTCAAACCTCGACCCCTCCACATTAAAACTTATTTTGTTTAATGAAACCGCAAGGTTTTGTTTTAGGGGAGGTCAAGTCCACATTGGGCGACCCGCCCCTTAAATCCCATAGCAAAGTTCATGAGCTGTTTTCAATTGTTGGGCACATTTAATGGGTGCCATTGGTACATGCGGTGGTGTGAAACATGGAGCCACCACATGGGCGGGGCTGGCCCTCCCACTAGCCGTGGTTTCAACTCCCACTAGCTCCGACATTAATGCGTGGTCTTGGTTTGTTTTTGGGGTATGGGTTGGGTCCATCGGAGGTGGCCCACCCACCCCATATAACATTATGGTTACACATAGTTGGAGGAGGGTTGGCGGTGTCATGGCTGCCAACCCAACATTTGACATTTAAAATAGTGTGGTGCGGTTGGGCCGGTGGGGGTCATGGCCCGTTAGCCTTTTAATAATTAATTTTCGTTATATAGTTTTGCGGTGGTAGGGGTGGTGGCCCACCACCTCATTTATATTTTTTTATTTTTTATTTTTTATTTTTAATAATAATAAGGCCATTTCGAAAATTCCAAAATTTGCACGAAGGAGTCAAATTAAATAGGCCACAAATTCGCCTGGAATCTAGATGGAGTTGGCCGGATTCTGTCTGCTGGAAAACTTCCAAATTGTGTCTCCATTAAGCCTGCCGAATCAGCAAAAGTCAACCAAAACTTTGACTAGCTTGTTCTCCCTCTTATGAGCTCGGATTGATGAACCGTTTGCACTACCGCAATTAGGATGACAAGATCTATGCTTTGGTCCTAGTTCAAAAGCATTCTGATCACTTTGATTTTCGAGCTTCCATAAGCCCTCTTTGTCCTATGTGTGTCTCTTAGCCGATAGGATTAATCCTCCCCATTGAGGAGCTTTTGGCTCTCCAAAAGCATGAAAAATAATCTACAACTTCTATGTACCTTGTCTACATCACAAGTGTCCTGAAAGGTCTCGCTTCCATCTCCTTCACCTTTGTTCTTCGGAGCCTTAAGCGATGAGTCGAAACTTGCAACCTCTAGTACAGTGTTTTTGAAAATTACATGCTTGAATTTCATGACCAACTAATGACCCAAGCATCCCACACTTGCCATGAGTTTATAACACATATTCGGTGGTTAAGTTTACAACAAGATGGACACAATACCCCATCGACGAAAACAAGGCCAACATATCATTGTTGCTTCAACAAGTGATGGAAAACACATCATCACTGCAACACATGATTCACAAAAATAAGGCCAAACACTATTTGCTTTGACAAGTGATGGAAACACGACATCACCTTCACAGTTTATCATGCAACTCAAAAAGACCAGACATCATTGTTGCTTAACAAGTGATGGAAACATGTCATCACTTTTAAATTTTAAAATGCAACAAATGATTTACAAAAGCATGACCATGATAGGCTAACGTATCTAGAAACCATTTTTTACTTATCAAGGTGAATGGGTCACCTCCTTGTGGTGGTTTTCCTTGTCGAACAATCGTTTCACCTAGTTCAGGCACCAACACTTTGTCTTTAAGGCGCTGCTCTGGATGAAGCCTCCAACATGTGGCTCTTTGATGGCCATTTCTGTCACAATGATTGCAATACATCTTCTTCCTCTAGATCTGCTTACCATGTTACTTTACCTGTTGTTGAGAGGGTCATTCATGCCTCCTCCTTTTGTGTGATGTTATTCTTTTCCAACACTTAGGAAATGTATGGTTACGTAATCCACAAAAGGTACATGTTTTTTGATGTCATGATTTATGTCCATCATTGAAAACATGATTATAATTGAAATGAACATTCGAATGTCGAGATTGGTTATACCTTTCCTTGTTGTCTCTGGTGTAAGTATGGCGATGAGAGCTTGCCTCAGTCCCTTCCTGGCAATGGGCACTGCCATGCGATGATAGGGATGTGTTCCCATCATTCTCTTTCCTCGATGATTTCGAAGATGTCTCAGAAGAATCTGACACCTTCGAGAATTCTACCTCGGTGTATCCCAAGCCTGTAAATCGATGTTTATGCACAACCTTCAAAGGTTGAGTTATCCCTTGGCTGTTAACACCAAGTTCTTTTTACTCCTCGTGCCTCGTCCTAGTAAGGAGCCTCATGTTTTTCCCTGTAATTGGGATCTCCACATCTCCAACAGAAATCATACTATGTGAAGACAAAACCAAAAGTAAATCAACATCTTTTACCTCCTTTGTCGATTTGGAAAGAACTGATGAGGGCCTCTCATCATCTGTTGTTGGTGGTTCACTAGCTATCTCGGCGCATTCCCCAACTTCCTTTCTGACATACCCAAGTCCTATCTGACGGGGTAATTCTTATACTTTTATGGGGTTGAAAATTCCCTGGCCATTAATGCCCAAGCCTTTTCCTTCATACCCCATTCCCTTCAACAGTTTGGAGCCAATTCCTGTGGTATGATTTTCAAAAACAACGAAATCATCATCATGACACATACATGAATTCAGAGAATTACTTTTTACCTCACATAGGTCATGTTGTAGCTTTTCCAAGGCCTCGTCCTTAGCTTGCAGTTGTTGTAGCAAACTATGTTTTCCCTCTTTCTCTTCATGTAGAAGCATCTTCAATTCAACGTTCTCTATTTGAAGATTTTGGTTTTTTTGCTTCAGTTCTTCTAGGGCCTCTTCCATGGCTCGCAACTGAAGCTACAATCACTCCTTTTCCTATGTCTCTTTTTGTAGAGTTTCATACATTATTTCAACCCTTTTAGAAATTTTGAGCATGGTCTCGTACATCGTTTTTTCATCCTCTGTTGCTACACGTTCCATTGTTCACACTTGCAATTCACATCCACGTAAAGACCCCTTTGATAACACTTGATCTGGGTCCGGGTGTGACAAAGGACCCTTCCCAGACCTTTTACTTTCGTGATGTGTTAAATTGCATTTTTTAAAGAACATAAATGAATACATCTGCATGTTGTAAAGAAGAGGGACATGACATTCATCAACACGTGAAAACATAAGCCATTGATAATGGAGTTTGTCCAGGAGGGACTACATCCCCCAGCCCTGGTGTCAAGATGGTGTAGGCCGCTGCATTAAGTGTTGTCAATAATGATGATGTACATAAGAGGTGATGTCGCTATCATACAAGGAAAATTCCCTCACGGAGGAGTGGCTCCAAGAGATGTTCCAATGCAAGAACTCTCATCCAAAAAGGACTCTTATCAGTATGACCTAAACTCATGCATGATGATAATGAGCATCCCGCCAACATGGCATGCAAGGGATCTCAATGCAAACATACATGGAAACACATGAGTATCCCATCAACATAACGACAAAGGGATCTCAAACGAAACGTGATGAATCATGACAACAAGAACTTCCAACAAATGATTCCGCATCACATCAAGCAGGAATCATGAAAACAAGTAAGAAACAAGATCCCTCATCAAACATCAAACAGGGATCTGTGCAGCACAATGCATAGCAAAAGAAGTACATGAATACACTGCATATACCTCACATCCAGGGGCCATCTGAAGAAAAGGATGTCAAACTGTTGAAGTTCGCCATACCATCAATCTCGCGGCCTCGAATCTCATGTAATGGCTGCTGGCACGTTGAATGCTGACACCTACACTTCACTTTGAAAAGTGGCCGAAAAATGAAATTAGCAAATGGAAAATCGGAATGCACCATCAGATTTGTGGCATCGAATAGTGCAAAATCGACTGTTGAATTTCTGAATTCTGGGAAAATGAAAATCTAGGGCTCAAGAATCTTTTAGATTCCCCTAGATTCCTCAAAGATTCCCTCCTCCGGGTCCTCTGCAAATTCGCTGCTCAAATCAAGAAACTGACTACGCCATCGGGTTCGTGTCGTTGAGAGCTGTAGGATCAACATAAAATTTGTCCAATTTGGATATTGTAAAAATTTCACCCTCCTAAGAATTTTTCCCAATCATGGTTCCCCCTGCAATAAATTAATTAAAAAATTCACCTCGATTTTTGTGCCTACTCCTGGTTCCTCCATGTGCAGGTGCACTGACAAATGATGGTTTTATATAAGTTTTTTGTGGCGGATTAAACAAGAAATGCCATTTAGGCGGATTGGTATGAGGAGGTGAATAGTAAGGAGGAGGTTGGGTGGTCAAGCCCTGACCCCTCCACATTAAAACTTATTTTGTTTAACGAAACCACAAGGTTTTGTTTTAGGAGGGGTCGGGTCCACATTGGGTAGCCTGCCCCTTAACTCCTGTAGCAATGTTGGCGTGCTATTTTGAATTGTTGGGCGCATTTAATGGGGGCCGTTGGTACGTGCGGTGGTGTGAAACATGGAGCCACCGTGTTGGCAGGGCCGGCCCTCCTGCTAGCCATGGGTTCAACTCCAATCAGCTCCAACATTAATGCGTGGTCGTGGTTTGTTTTGGGGGTGTGGGCTGGGTCCACCAGAGGTGGCCCGCCCACCCCATATAACATTATGGTTACACATAGTTGGAGGAGGGTTTGGCGGGGTCATGGCTGCCAACCCAACATTTGACATTCAAAATAGTGTGGTACGGTTGGGTTGGCGGGGGTCATGGCCCGTCGACCTTTTAATAATTAATTTTTGTTATATAGTTTTAGGGTGGAGGGGGTGGTGGCCTGCCACCTCATTTATAATTTTATTTTTATTTTTAATAATAATAAGGCCATTTCGAAAATTCAAAAATTTGACCGAAGGAGTCAAATTAAATAGGACACAAATTTGTCTGGAATTTGTCCAAAGTTGGCCAGATTCCATCCACCGGAAAACTTCCAAATTTTGTCTCCATTAAGCCTACCGAGTCAGCAAAAGTCAACCAAAACTTTGACTGGCTCATTCTCCCTCATACGAGCTCGGATTGACGAACCATTTGCACTCCAGCGATCAGGACGACGAGATCTATGCTCTAGTCCTAGTTCGAAAGCATTCTGATCACTTTGATTTTCAAGCTTCAATAAGCCCTCTTTGTCTTGTGTGTGTCTCTGAGCCGCCTGGATCACCAACACCAACCACTCTAATAAAGCTCCGCAGCTTTTTGGGTCTTGCCAATTTCTACCGTAGGTTCGTGTTGGGGTTCTCTCATATCACTTGGCCCTTAAGTCAAGCCACCAAGGGAAGAGAAAAAGCAAAGTTCTTTTCATCATAAACCCAACAACGAGCATTCTCCAAGTTGAAGAATCGCCTCTATTCTGCACCAGTGCTCACATTACCAAACCTGCAACAACCATTTGAGATAGAGATAGAGACAGATACCTCCAACTATGCTACTGGTGCGATTCTTACTCAACATGGGCACCCAGTGGCTTACCACAGTGAGATAGTTTTAGACATAGTATGAAAGTACCCCACTTATGACAAAGAAATTTATTTCATTGTGCAGGCCTGCTATCAATGGAAGAATTACATTATGGGGAAGGAAACGATCATCCACACAAACCATCGACCTCTACAATTCATACAGACACAAGGGAAGTTGCAGAACGATTGCCATCATAAATGGTCCACCTATCTGCAACAGTTCCATTTGAACATTAAGTATAAGAAGGGCAACACCAATAATGTTTCTGATTGCCTCAGCCGACCACTGGTCATGGTGATAATCACTGTGCTCGACTCCTTTGGGCACACGACATCGGGGTAGCTACATTTTTACAAGAGCGATCTAGAATTCTGCAACATATACCAAACACTCCTGGAAGGGAAGCAAGTTCCAAATTTTCACCTTCAGGATGCATTATTATGCCACTTGGGACACATATGTGTTCCTTCAAGTGAGCGTGCCAAGATAATTTGGGAGGCACACTACACTCGGGTCGTTGGACATTTCAAAGTAGAGAAAATAGTGGTGGTATTGTAGAACTATTTTTATTGGTCGAAAGTTCCTCAGGATGTTGGGAAGTACAATAGATCCTGCACTGCCTATGCCATTTCCAAACCAACCATCAAGAAGTAAGGCCTGTATACTCCTCTACCTACTCCTAGTCGGCCTTTGGAATCTATCTCCATGGATTATATGTCGGGCATTCCTTCTACTAAGCATGACAACAATTCCGTTTTCATGGTCGTCGATAGATTCTCCAAGATGGCCATCATGGCGGCTTGTAAGAAGAGTGTCAAAACAGAGGCCACATCTAAGCTCTTCTTTGAGTGAGTGTTGATACACTTTGGGATCCAATAGTCCATTATCTCAGATCAGGATAGCAGATTCCTACGTGCATTTTGGTCAAGTCTTTGGTCAATGTTGGATACAAAACTTACTAATTCCATGACTTTCTATCCCCAAACTGATGGCCAAACAGAGGTTGTCAACAGGATGATCATACACATTCTGCACATGTACAACTCGAAGCATCCACACACATTGGATGAAAATATTCCCTATTTCCAACACAACTACAACAAAGCTCTCCACAGCTCAACAGGCCACAACCCCTTTCAGATAGGGCTAGGATTTCAACCATTATGCCCCATTGATGTGGCCATACCATTTACAGCCACTCAGGTAGATTTGGCTCACATGCAGTCAAAAGTTGAAAGCGCTAACAACTTCATTGAGCGCATTCAACACATCTGCCAACAGGTCCATGATATATTGGATAGAGTCAATGCTAAGAACAAGCAGCGCCATGATCAACATCGATTTTGCACAAGTTCCAGGTGGGTGACAAAGTTTTTCTTCATTTGTAGAAGGAGCACCTTGTTGGACCCCACTGTAAGCTTCACTTGCTTCGATATGGTCCATACACCATCACCAAGGTCGTTGGTGACAATGCCTTCGAGCATAGCATCCCACCATTCATTGGTCTACACCCAATGTTCAATGTAGATCACCTTGGGCTATACTTTCCACCATTATTGGACACATCTGACATTGCAGAACAACTCACACCAACAGAGCTCAACCCAAACTACATGGAACAAGCCACAACTGATTAGATCATGGA
This sequence comes from Pinus tabuliformis, assembly GCA_031772625.1. Classification (NCBI taxonomy): domain Eukaryota; kingdom Viridiplantae; phylum Streptophyta; class Pinopsida; order Pinales; family Pinaceae; genus Pinus; species Pinus tabuliformis. Next base: position 1,621,373,855 of record CM062819.1, read on the forward strand.
CATGTAGATCAAGAACACTCAGTGACAAAGGATACAATTATATTGAGTTGTCAAAGCAGGCCAACTCCTTCACCAGGGCAAGTGGTTCACCAGGGACCAGGTTCAACAGAAATTTCCTCACCTCATGGAGGCTCTGCATGTAATGGGGACCATTGCTTCCCAAGGGGGGAGGAATGATCCAGGTGGATATTGGTGGCCACCCGCCTATTCCACCTAGACCCCCCAGTCAGTTTCATCTGTTTCCTTAATTGTAGCACAATTTACTATTTTTGGTATTTTTTCGGGTCCTGAACTTCAAGAGCCATTTTGAGGCCCTAAATGACGTTTTTTTTGGAAAAAATACTTTTAGTGATTGCTAGAGCAATCACATAAGCAAATGTAGTCCTCAGAGAGATCTTTCCAAAGATGTATCATATGCGTCAAACAGAGATAATATGGCCAAGTGACAACCCCAGGAATTTGGTTACCCAAACTAACCCCAACAGGGCCCATAAACTCTTGGTGTTATGTCTCCTCAGGTTAGGGTTTTGGTCGTTTAGGGTTTTCTCTTATTGTTCAATAATAAAAAGGCCCTTGAGCCTCATTGTAACTCAGTTCAGAGGCATGTAGTCGCCACATCTCTTCTCATAGATAAGCTACCATCGCCCGAGCTATTTTATTTCCATTCTGTTTGTAAGCATAGTTCAATATTTTTCTATTAATGAAATGAAGTGTTTTTCTCCCGCATCTCTATTTTTATGATTATATATTTAAGTTGTTGCATTCCTGTTTAAGTTTGGCTCATTGGTAATTTAGATTTACCTTTTTGAAAGAGTTCTTATAATTTTTTGTGGTAGATAATTAAAAATATTTTTCGCAAAGATTTCCTTGGACTCTCATGCACATAGCTAATAAGTTGTGGTAGTTTCTTGTTGGGAAGGAGTGTGTGGTATGTGTAAAAATAAGTTAACCAGGGTAACTTTTGATAAGTTTTAAGGGGCTGTAAACAAAAAAAATTAATTAGATTCTTGACAAGAACCCATGGATCCATGTGCATAGAAAACATCAGTTACCCATGTTGTTGTTCTAAAAAGACTAGAGGAAATTTGTATTTTTATGCATACAAGGAAACCTATTATGTTAGTATTCTTGGGAAAATAATTTATATTGCATGCAAATATAGATAATTCTTGTGGTGTTCTTGAAAATAACACGTTGATTTTGTGCTTAGTTACAGTCAAAAGAAAGTATATGTTGTTCTTGCAGGAAATCATGGTAAAAAGTAGAATTAACTATACTACTTTTTGTAAAAGAAGGCAACATTTACATAGGTTATGCACGTTGAACGATTATTTTTTCATGCATAAAAGGTGGGTTAAATATGATATTTTCTTGGAAAGAATACATGAAAACTTTACACATTAAAGATAAAGAAACCATGTTCTTTTCTTTAAAAAAATTACACACACACACATATATCTATATATATATATATATATATATATATATATATATATATATATATATATATATATATATATATATATATATATATATATATTGCAGAGATGCATGCATTCTTGAAAAGGTTTTCTTAAGTTCACACACATGACAAGATAAGTTAGGGATGTTGTTTCTCTTGAAAAGAGAGAGCACAATGATCCTCCACACAAAACTATTTTAGAAGTGCATGAAACTAAAATGATTGCGAAAGTGAATACTCGTTTAAACAATGCATATTTATGACTAACATTGCTGATGGGATTAAAGAGAGGTAGCTTAATGGCACCAGGATAACCTGTGAATGTAAAACATTGCAATGCGAATTGTAACCGTAAATGAGAAAATATAATGCTATGATATGCATGATTGTGTTATTTGGAAAATCAGAATGTATATCACCTATATGTCAGTTATGTTTCCTGTCAATCTAGATATTGTGGACCCATGCTTAGGGTCAAGTATAAATGCATGGTGCACATAAATGTTTCTCTTGTTTTAATGATAATTTGCATATGGTTCGTCATGTAAATTATTGTGGGAAAGAGTGCTAAAAGAGGATTTTACATGCCACACATTTTTGGACAGTTGTTCAAGGAGAAGAGGCATTGGGTTGATGGCGATTTCCTTCCTGGAGGGGTTGATGGCCCTTGACTACCCGAATTTCATCTCCCTAGAGATAGATGATCTCAGTAAGGGAAAAGAGTTGGCCAAGATGGCGAGAGAGGAAAAGATTGAGGCAACTCTATTGATTTTGGAGCATGTTGGAGGAGGCTTGAAATTCCTCATAGATGGGATGCTGTCAGAGGAATAGGAAGGATGTTGTCAAGAGGAATTTTGTATTGGACCCTATGTGGTCATTGGAATTCTTGAGCTGGCTGGCCGGTGGAATTCTAGACTTGACTTGGTATGGTCTCTACTAGAGAATTACCTTGATGTGAAAATGGCTCAATCTGGTTGTGGAAACCAATTCCCACTAGTTGGGAGGAGCATTATTTTTCCATTGTAGCTCTCATAGTAGAAAAATTAACTAATCATTTATGGTTATGAATTTTTTGTCATGTTTTTGTAAAAAAAAAAATTCATGTACATATTAACGGGATAAGAGCCTAGTTCTCGGAAATAAATTACTAGAAGTGCAAGTTCGTTTATTGCATTACCAATCTTTTGAATATCTTAGAAGGGGCTAAGAAAATAAGCACTTGGTGCATTTATTGATCATTTTGATGATTAGAGAGTTAGACGCTCTCTTAGTACTCTTAGAAGTACTATGTGGATGTCTTTAGCGAGAACTAAGACAATGTGTACGTGGTGTAGTGATTTATCATTTTGATTATTAGAGGATTGGTTCTCTCTAAAGAATAGGAAGATTATTGCGGTTAAAATATCACTTGATATTGTATAAATGAGTGACAGTTATAAGTATTTCGATTGAAAATGTTGTGACTAATGTGGTCATGTTGGATTTGTTGATCATAGGTTACAAGGTGGTTAAACCATTGAAGCGTTTACGCAAAAGTAACCATGACTTCCAAGAGTAATTGGTAAGTATCAGTAAGTTGATATAAAGATTTTGTTTTGATTTTATGAATTTGAGTAATGGTTAAGTGATGGAAAGTAGAATCTACATATTTTCACAATTGAGGACGGTGTTCTCTTTAAGGGGGGAAGTATGTAACACCCCTACCGTAAAAGGGGCTGTAAAACTCATATAATTATAAGTGAAAACATTATTAACTATTTGATAAATAAACTGTTGGAATTCTAATAATTTCTTGATAACTAAATTGAATTATTGATGCGGAAGGAAAACTATTGTCTTGGGTCATCAACAGGGTTTCCTTTTTGTTCTGGGGAACCTACTCTGAACTCCTCCACATAATAGTTTCTACTACCGTTGTTAGAATAGAAGGAAAGGAGAGAAGCTAAAAATCTTGGGCATTGTATAAAGGTTTTCTCACAACTCTTTTGTTAATAAAAGCCAAAAAGCACAGAGGTTTCCAGAAATTACATTATCAAATTTAGTTACGAAATTCAAGTTACTACAAATGCTTTGAAGAAGATCAATATATTTTATAGTCTCCTATTGCTGTCCTATTGTTGTCATAATAAACAACGATTGAAATCATTATTTCCATTTCGATAGCACTGTTTTTACACAGGATAATCAAAAAATTAATGAAGGTTGACATAAGTGATATGTCATAATTCCATCTGTGTAGAGTTGGGATACCACATGGTATTTAAATTATCTAGACTGAGCACAAAGAAATGTTTCATTCTCTTTCGCAAGAAACTATGAGGAAAAGTTAGTTGAGCATACATTTAAGGTATGTATTATTTATATTAAATGTTTGGAAAAGCCTCTATGAAATCTTGTGCATATGTTTACTTTCTTGAAAATATTTCATAAATATCGTCTATAGCATAATTTTACCACGTCATAAGACTATTTGTGTGTAGATGATATTTTTATGTGTAAGTAAGTAGTAATTGTATTATAAAAATATGAATGGTGCTTACAAATATTCGTGGCGATGTGGCCAGAATGGCATCCTTTCTTTAACTGGTGCATTCTTCCTGATTACTTGTACCTTCCTTGGAGCTGGGAGTGTTCACACCATTTGATTTATAATGTTGTCCTTTCCAGTTAAACTCCATGAATTGTTCTTCGAGGTTTGTATTATAGATCCCTAGTTGTATTAACCATTCTACACCTAGGACTACATCCATTTCTTTGAGTGGTAGGGAAAATAGATCTATTTGTAGCTCCAGTTCTGGTATTTGGATTGAAACTTTTTGACATTCTCCTATTTCTTTGATTTTCCTTCCAGTAGCGATAGACCTGGCCAGGTCCTTTATCCGACATATACAAAGACCATTTTTTTAGCAAGATCAATGTTTATACAATTGTGAGTACTACCTGAATCTATAAGTATATTAACATTTCTGTCTTTCATGAGTCCTTTGAGCCTTAGGGTTTTAGGACTTATTCTCTTCCTCATGTTTGTTGATGCTGTAGTAAGTTTAATGTTCCTTCTTGGAAATTGGCTCTTCTGTGGAAGATGTGGTGGAACGCATTTTGGATTTGATTTTTGTTTTTGATCTCCGAATGAATTACTATTTTCATCAAGTTTTTTCCAGTCACATGGGATTATAGCTAATGACGGTTCCTCAGAATCTGAATCTTCACTGTGTTTGACAATGATTCCTTCATTATGTTCTCGTACTTCAATTTTCTTCCCATCTACTATTTTATAGTAGCACAGGGATGCGTCTTCACATTTATGGCCCGGCGTCCAGTTTTCTCCACATTTGTGACAATTTTTTTTTTTTTGGTTTGCTACTTGAAGTGCCTGATTCCTTCTCGAATTCATAAGTATACAATTTCATGTCAATGCATCTATGTCCTGATGTCCATTTGTCTCCATAATACCTACATTTGTTAGTGTCTTTTCTTCCTGAGTGTTGTTGTTGGTCTTCATCTTCCTTGAATGACGACATTTTGAGCTTATATTTTCTCTCAATCATTATGGCTACGTGTCAGGAATCTTCAATGGTTTGGGGTTTATATAATTTCAATTCTTCCCGAATGTAATCGTTAAGGCCACACTGATAGATTTGTAATAGCTCTTTGTCTAAGAATCCCCTTTTCCTTATCGCTAACACTTCCCATTCATCCATGTATTCACTCACTGATCCCTTCTATTTGAGGTGAACAAATATTTCGTAGACATCATCCTCTTCTTCGTCGTGAAATTGTTTTAACAAGGTATTTTAAAAAATTTTCCAATTGAATGAGAAAGTTGCACATTTGTTAGACCATGGTAGGAACCAATCTTATGCTCTTGCTTCCAGGTGGTTGGATGCAGTCATGACCTTCTCTTGTTCACCTATTGGTGGATTTGCTCCAAAAATGGCGTCCATCTTATTTACCCATACAAGGGCACCTTTATGGTCCTTACCATCGTATTTTGGTAATTCTCTTTTAGTCTTGAGGTAATCTTTGTCAAAGAACTTTGTATGGTATTAACTCCCTTCAAATTGTATGTGTGGTATTCACGGATTTTCGTGCATCGATGGAATTTCGTGATTTGAAATTTTTTTGCCTTCTAGACTTTTTGGACTTTTCTTTTCTAAGGGATTTATAGGTGGGTTGGCTCCTCCCATAAACTGGCTCATCATGCTTTTTATTGCTATGATATCCTTAACCATTTGGTCTTGAATCTTCCCAAAATCATCTTTCTTCCTATCGATATTGTCAAGGTGCTTGCGCATTCTGACGATGTCCTCTTGAAATTTCTTTGAATTATCATCATTATTACTGCTCCCCATTTTGTTTTTCTTTTCCTTGTAGACCCAATTTTATATATATATATATATATATAATTTAATTAATTAAATTATTATTACTATATTAAAATTATATAGTTTTAAATGAATATATCAAACTTTTAATTTAAAAAGAAGAAACATAATTCCTCAAGTTAGCATAGAACTCCTCGATGGTAACCTGGACAGACTATGGTCACGAATGGTGGGTCACGAAATTTGATGGTAATTAATGTATGGGGGAGGGTGGCCCAGTGGGTCAGTGACCAACCTCTGTTCGGTGCCCATGCAGTCATGACGAGCCTGGAGCTGAAGGGACATGGACAACACACAACAAAGATGTTGCAGATAGGTCGACGGTGTGGCATGGTGGCAGTGCGGAGTTGGTTAGGCGATGCAGACAAGAGGGGGGCACGAGGAATGACACATTGGGGCATGATGAAAGCAAGCGGGAGACCAACAGGGCTAACAACAGGCGAGAGACTGTGGGGGAACAACAAGTGTGTTTGACTGTGTGTGACATGGATTGGATGTGGGGAGCAGAAGTTGATAGAGTGATGAATGATGGCGTGGGGGTGTTTTCCAAGTGAGAATACCGTTGCACTCTGATACCACTGTAGCTTAATTTTACCATGTCATAAGAGTATTTGTGTGTAGATGATATTTGTATGTGTAAGTAAGTAGTAATTGTATTATAAAAATATATATGATGCTTAAAAATCTTCGTGGCGGTGTGCCTATATAGGCATTGACTGGCCATGAAGATAGAATGACACAACTTTTAACCGATGCCTCTTCACAACTAATGACACATTAACTAATTTAATTAACTTATTATTAATAATATTTATTATTTAATTGATGTTTATGAATATTTTTATTCATAACATTGCCGAGGTTTACTTTCTTAAAAAATATTTCATGAGAACTTGTGAGCTTTGCTTTAGAAAAGATAATGAAATTGAGTTATTTTATTAAAAAGATCGCATGGAATTATGTGTGAGAAGTTAGAATATTAATTTCTTTGAAGTTATTCACATGATTCCACTAGACTTGTAAAGTTTAGGAATATGTGCTTATTTGATTAGATTTTCTTGATGAGAAATATGGACAAATAGAACTATTAAGTTTGATATTTTTGAGAGGAAATAAGTTTATCTTCGTGCACAAAATAGAAATACTATCTTTGATATTTCTTGAAAGGGAATATGTTATTCGCTGGCACTAAAAATAGAAATACTATGTTTGATCTATTGAAATGAGATATGAACTTTACATACATGAAAATTACACCTATGATGTTGGATTCTTTAAAAATAAATATGTGTGGAAAGAATAATAATGTGTTAGACCTTGGAAGAGAAACAAGTAATTGCATGCAATAGATACATTAGTTTTTCTTTAGAAAAATACATATATATGCATGCCAGAAATAATGACTAACACATTAGTTTTATTTTAGATCAGAGCATGTCTTTGTGTGTACAATAGAATTTATAAATACCTCTATCTTGGGAAATATGCTTTTGGAAAAGGGACTTGCATTTACATGCACGGTAATGGTATCTATTATGTTAGCTTTCCTTGAGAAGGGGGCATGCATTTGTATGCATTATAATAATAGTAATAATTGTATTAGAAAGATTACTTAGTTACATGAACAAATAAAAGTTGAGGGGCTAACTTTGTTTGAATAGAGTATTATCAAATTACATGCACGAAAATCAAAGCAAAGATGCTAGTATCCTATAAATGAAAATGGATGGTTATAGTGGTTTTCCTTTGGGAAAAGTATGTGTTCTTGTGCGAGAAGGATCATAGTAATTTGATATTTATTTTGACATGCTTGATAATTATTTTATTATAATTAATGTATGTGAAATGTTGTTATAAGAATCACGTTGCTATATTATATTTACATCTCATTTATGCACATGAATAGATGTTGAAGGATCACTTTTAAAGACTGATTATTGGTTGATTAATGCTTTATCTAATCATGATATCAAATCTTGTTGACACCAACACTGACAAGAAAGGATGGTGACTTGTGAAAATGATACATTTTGGTTAACATTGTGGCAAGTAAAGGAATATGGTCCACACATATTGGGGGGTGTGAGTTGCAGGACGGTCTACTGATAGAAAAACTGGGCTACAAAGATATAAATATTGAAGATTTGTGGGTAAATGATATCATGATGATTGTAATAGCTTTTAGCTAGATATGTTGTATTTTAATGATATTTATTTGTAATATTTTATGAAAATGTTTAAGGGATGGAATCCCTTATAAGCGATTGAGTGAGGGGTGAATGCCTGCAAGAGCGTTTAATAATAAAATTAAACATTTGTTGGTTTTGACCCTATGGGGTTTCCAGGGTATATCGATATTCAATGATGTGATTGCTTATTGTTTTAGTTTGATGATGTTGATTCCTTGCATGATGTGACATTTATAATATCAAGTATGTGATTAACTAATCTAGTTAAATGAATTATGAAAATGATGTAAGGTTACATCAAAAAGTTTATGTTAATATGGTACAACAATGGTTGTTAATGATTATGTAATGATGAATATTCTATCTAATGGTTAATGAGGATTTTGGTTTAGTAATTTGGATAGTTACTCATGGGTAAATAGTGAAAATTTTCTAACACCACTCATTTTTATGTGAGGTTACCGGGGGGGTGTTACAAGTGGTATCAAAGCTGAAGGTTGCAAAAATGTCGCCTTTGGGAATTGTTAATAAAAAAATAAATTGAGGTATGATACTAGTGGGAATCTTCTCAAGTATGATTTCAAAAAACTACATAATGATATATGCAGTAGACTACTTTTGACAGGAGATGCATGATGCATGTTTATAGCCACATTGAAGAGTAATAAGTAATAAAGTCTACTGCAAAATTGTGTTCATGACATTTGAATCCTGTTGAGGATAAAATATAATAAAAAATTTGTTGCACCTATGAAAACCTTTGTTTCACCTGTGAAAGTGAGAGTTGATTACCAACCTTTTCATATCTGACATATTATTGATACATTTAATGAACATGACTAAAGTAACAATGTAATACTTATAAATAATAAATGCATGAATGTAAAATATGGGGGATTTCCTTGAATAGGACTATAGAGTGTTTTAAAAGGACATTGAAGTAACCCATTTAGATGTTAAAAATAAACAATGAGTCAACTAGTGAGGCTTGACTGCAATAGCTAGTTGTTGGTTAAGTCTTGTCATGATTACATTAAGATGGTTGGTAGCATTGATTAGTTAGTGTTGCATGAATAAATATTAAAACTTATATTCATGAATTGTTTTTTATTAAAACTTATTGTAAGTTGTAAACGAGTGATTATGGTAGCACTTCATGTGTTGCCTTGTTGATAACAGTACACTGTGGGAAATTGGAAATGTTGGATTATTACCCTAATTGTTATTGAAATTTACATGTTAATAAATATTTGTATATACCTTTATGCATGAAAATATTGAATGCATGAAACTAAAATTATTGCAAAAGTGAGTACTAGTTTAAACAATGTATATTTATGACTAATGTTGCTGATGGGATTAAGCAGAGGTAGCTTAATGGAAACAAAAGAACCTGTGAATGTAAAACATTGCAATGTGAATTGTAACCGTAAATGAGAAAATATAATGTTATGATATGCATGATTATATTATTTGGAAAATCAGAATGTATATCACCTATATGTCAGTTATGTTTCCTGTCAATCTAGATATTGTGGACCCATGCTAAGGGTCAAGTATAAATGCATGGTGTATCTAAATGTTTCTCTTGTTTTAATGATAATGTGCATATGGTTAGTTGTGTAAATTATTGTTGGAAAGAGTGATAAAAGAGGTTTTTACATGTCACATAGTTGTGGACAATTGTGAAAGGACAAGACGCCTTGGGTTGATGGCACTTGCCTACCCGGATTTCCTCTCCCTACAGATAAATGATCTTATTAAGGGAAAAGAGTTGGCCAAGATGGCAAGAGAGGAAAATCTTGAGACAAATCTATTGATTTTGGAGCTTATTGGAGGAGGCCCAAAATTCCTCATAGATGGGATGTTGTCAGAGGAATAGGAAGGACGCTGCTAAGAGGAATCCTGTATTGGACCCTGTGTGGTCATTGGAATTCTTGAGTTGGTTGGCTAGTGGAATTCCAGACTTGATTTGGTATGGTCTATGTTATAGAATTGTATGGATGTGAAAATGGCTCAATCTGGTTGTGGAAACCAATTCCCACTAGGTGGGAGAAGCATTATTTTCCATTGTAGTTCTCATAGCAGAAAAATTAGCTAATCATTTATGTGTTATGAATTTTTTATATGTTTGTGTAAAAAAAAAATCAGGTACATCTTAATGGGAAAAGAGCCTAGTTCTCGGAAAAGAATTACTGGAACTGTAAGTTCCTTTATTGCATTACCAATCTTTTGAATATCTTAGCAGGGGCTAAGACAATATGCACTTGGTGCATTTATTGATCATTTTGATGACTAGAGAGTTAGGTGCTCTCTCAATACTCTTAGAAGTACTATGTGAATGTCTTTAGCGGGATCTAAGACAATGTGCACATGGTGTAGTGATTTATAATTTTGATGACTAGAGGATTGACGTTCTCTGAAGAATAGGAAGATTATTGTGGTTAAATATCACTTGACATTGTATAAATGAGTGATAATTATAAGTATTTCATTTGATTGAAAATGTTGTGGCTAATGTGATTATGTTGGATTTGTTGATCATAGATTACAAGGTACTTAAACCATTGAATCGCTTACACAAAAGTAACCATTACTTACAAGAGTAATTAGTAAGTAATGGTAAGTTGATATAGAGATTTTGTTTTGATTTTATGAATTTGAGTAATGGTAATTTAGTGATGGAAGGTAGAATATACATATTTTCATAGCTATAAATGCTTATGACTATTGATTTTTCTTATGTTATAACATTCTTTTTTTTTCTTATTGGTATTTCTTGGAATGATCTCCTTTTTGGGTGGTTTAGATTGTTATATCTTGAGTAAAATTTAAAGTACCAGTGAGAGATGAACACTGAGGATAGTGTTCTATTTAAGGGGGGAGTATGTAATACCCCTGCCGTAAAAGGAGTCGTAAAACTCATATCATTATAAGTGAAAACATTATTAACCATTTCATCAATGACCAATTGGAATTTTAATAATTTCTCGATAACTAACTTAAATTCTTGATGTGGAAGGAAAATTATTGTCTTGGGCCTTGGACAAGGTTTCCTTTTTGTTCTGGGGAACATATTGTGAACTCCTCCACATAATAGTTTCTACTACCATTGTTAGAATAGAGGGAAAGGAGATAAGCTAAATGTCTTGGTCAATGTCTAAAATTTTTCTCATAACTCTTATTTTTGGATGATTTAATTTTTTTTTGTAAGCTAAGGAGGGACCATTCTTTTTCCATTAATTCGAATTGAAACCAGTACATTTTCCTGGTGGCTTCAACCCGCCCCGAGGGGAAACCGGGTCTGTTGGCCACCTTAAATTTTTTACAGCCATCCAAAAGCAAAAAATACTAATCCTTGTTGTCCAGGCTATGTAAACTAAACAGTAAAAAAGATTACTACTACTTCTTGTTTGGATTATAAACTGCAAAAAGGAAAACAAACTATCCATCAGCATTCAAACTACAGAGAGCATGTACGTATCTTCGAATATTATTCCGCCATGGCTTCCTGCTGATCATCTTCTCTCTTTACACCCGGGTTGATTTTCTTTATCTGCTGCTGGATCTCCTCCAGTTTTTTTATCCTGCATTATGAGGATGATCTGAATATTCTGCATTTCTTTCTTCAGATTAGGAATTCCCTGGGACATTTCAGCCATTTCCATGGCGACTTGTTCCATAGCCTTCGTCAATAGCCTTTTCATGACCCAATATACATGCAAGGCCTATTTATAAATAGTCATGCGACCTCTAGTATTCCCTGGATCTGGTAGGAGGTATTCCCACTCTTCCATTCCTAATCCTGATTGACCCTGGGTTGCTTCATCCTTCAGATGCTGTATTATCCCTCTGATATCTTTATTAGTGTTTTCACAATAGGCTTGTTCTGCAAACTATATTTTCTTCTTCAGTGTCTTTCTGTATTTTCTTGCCGGTAATGGCTCATGCTCTTCTCGTCTCCCTTCCACCCATCCTCTTCCTCTATTGTGCCGGCCTCTCCCCCGTCCTATTCTTCCTCTGGTCCTGCAATTTACTTTGCCTCTCCGACTATTCATACCCTAGGTACTCCCAAGGTCACCACCCTCCTCTCGCCCTTTGCTTCTCCTTTCTGCATGCTCTCTGTCCTCCTGTAGTTTGTCCTTTACTAACCCCACATCCTTCCATACTCTCTTTTTTGGATGCTCAGCTCTATCCTCATCAGAATCAAACATTTCCACATCATCTTTAGTATCGACCTGAATTGTCTGATACTGCTCTGCCATGTCTTCTGTCTCGATTTCTTTCCCCTTCTTTTCTGAGCTTCTTCGGCCTCTGTTCTCTTCCTCCGCCTTGCTTCTCATTCTCCTCCTCTTTGCCATTCGATTCCCTCTTCCGGCGCAGCCCAATTGTTTTCTCTACCTCCTCTGTCCTTCTGTGAGATTACCTAATGTTCTCACCACCTTGGCTCCTCGCTTATCCTCTACAGTTTCATTTGTCGTCCTCCTTCCTTTGTCTCACCTTCCTCCTTTATGATATCTCTTCCGCCAATTCTCCTCCCTTCTCTTCTCCCGATTCTCCTGCCATTTTCATGGCAACCCACCTCTCTTCGTCCTTCCTCTGTGCCATCGTACCCACGTCCAATCTCTACCGTATTCCTTTCACCTGCTTCATCCTTCATTACTTCATCTCCGTTCCTCCTCGGTATGATATCCTCTCTGTTGATCTCTCTGTCCTCCTTCATCATTACCCAGATTTCTATTGCCTTGACATCCTCCCTTACCTGAATTGTCTTAATTTCTCTGAGTGCCGTCATTATCACCCCGATCAGGGGTCTCTGGGTGTCTTTTTTATAGGTTTGTGGTTTCATTATGATCTTGCGTGATTATGGTATTGAGTTCATCCCATCTCGGTTTGTTCCTTATTGTTAGCCAGCTGTTATCGATCTTTTCTCTCCGTTCTGTACTTCCCCAGTTTGCAAGGTAGTCTGTCGCCTTGTTTCCTTTTCTCCTGACGTGGTTAATGATTTTGTATTCTATCCTTTTTAAAATTTTGGCCAAGTCTTGAACGATCCCTGCCGTCTTCCAGCTTCTAGCTACATGCTCCCAGTCTTTCTCGTTGTTGAGGTTTCGCAACATTTCCACTACTATCTGTGAATCACCTTCGATTTCCAGATTCATGTAGCCATTCCTTACTGCTATCCTTAGACCTTGATAGACAGCCCACATTTCGGCTTCATTGTTGGTCATTTCGCCACCCCATTCTGCATACACCCACCTTGTGTGTTTCTCGCTGTCTCTAAAGATGCCCCCAAATCATGTCGGCCCTGGGTTCCCTTTGGAAGCCCCGTCAAAATTCAGTTTAATGAAATCTCGTTCCGGGTATCTAAACTGTTCTGGACTTTGAGTCTGAGCTCTTTGCTGTGTTTTTTTTCTAGGATACACCATGCCGAATTCCATATTTAGTTTTGTTATGATACTTCCTTCTTCCGGATTCGCTTTCCAATCGTCCTCCTCCCAGGTCTCAGCCAAAACGGTCTCTCTAATTGATTTTTGAATTCCTTTCCATATCCTTTCTAGAGTGTATATTTTGTCTAGGAAATCCTTCGGTTTCTTTCCTTCCACAGGAACCATATCACGAATCCTATAGCTAGATTCCAAATTCTCCCCACAACCTTGCATGAGAATTGGCCCTTACCCCATTGAAAGATAGTCTTTTTGATATCCCTGGGATCTCTGTTTGATTTTCCGAAGAGACTTCTGATCTCTTACCATTGATGCTGAGCGAATGGACAAGAATTCAAAATGTGTTCCTGAGTTTCGATCTCCATTTTACAAAGGCTGCATCTCGAGGGTCCGAGGAACCCTCTCTTTTGAATCTTATCCCATGTTAGTATCCTTTCTCTTCCGACAAGCCAGGCGAATATAGCTATCTTAGGCCACCATTTACCATTCCAGTTTCTTTCCCACTCTACGGCTTCTCCCTCCCTCTCTTGATATGTTGTTAAGTAGTATGCTTCCTTGACAGTAAAGGCCCATTTTGTAGATTTCCCCACCTGAGAATATCTGGTCCTAGTTTGGCTTTGATCTTCCTTGATTCCAATTCCTTTATATATATTCCTTGTTGCTCTTGATCGATGTTTTCATCCCATTCTTCTGGTTTTCTCCATATTCTCCACAGCCCGTCTGGCTCCCCTTCTTTCCAATAGTCTCTTACACATTCTCGTCCCTCCCTTATTTCTTTTTGATGTATGCTTTGCAAGGCTTGTATGCTGACCAATTTGTTTCTTTGTTGCCACTCCTCCTCCCAAAACCTAGCTGTACCTCCTCCTCTTACTTCCCAAAATGCATAATTATTTATGATGTTTCTGCTCTGGCTTGCTAATTCCCATATTGTGGAGCCTTTTGGGGTTTGTTCAGCTCTGAGGATACCTACCTCTGATGCGGGCATATTATATTTCTGGGTCCATATTCTCTTCCATAAGTCATCTCCTCCCCTCATCCACCGCCACCACAACTTTGCCCCTAACACTCTGTTCAGAATTTCAGGGTCTCTAAGTCCTAACCCCCCTTCTTCTTTTCTTTTTGTCAAGCTTTTTCATGAAACCAGTGCCCATTTCCTCTATTGCTTGGGTCCTCCCCATAAGAATTTGCCCAAGATCTCCTTCATTTTAGTGCAAGCCCCTTTGGGGGCAGCCATGATAGATAGGGGGTAAATTGGTATCGCTTGAAGGACTGATTTAAGTAATACCAATCTGCCTGCTATGTTCATCGATCTAAAAGACCAACTCACAAGTCTATTCTTAAGTTTTTCTATGATTTGCTGCCAGTTTTCCATTCTTGTGGGATTTATATCTAGTTGATTCCCCAGATACTTGGTTGGTAGTTCACCATGTCTGAAACCTAGTGTTCTGGTAAGATGAGCCTTGATTGGGTCTAGAGTGTTAAAGATGATGGTGCATGATTTCTCTTTGTTTATTTCCATACATGATGCCTCCATAAATAGATTTAAGATTCTTTTAACCCCCCTTACCTCCTTTATTGAGACCTCACAGAAGAGCATGATGTCATCTACAAACTGCTGGTGGGTGATAGGCAAATTGTTACCAAATAGCCTTAATCCTTTAATTTTCCTTTCCCTCAACTCTTTTTTGAAGTATCTTCCCAACCCCTCCGTTGCCATTATAAATAAGAAAGGGGATAGTGGATCCCCCTGTCTTATTCCTCTAGTGGAATTGAAGGCTGACGATGGCACCCCATTTATCATGATAGAAAAAATAGGAGTTGATATCATATTGTAAACCCAGTCTATCCATCTAATGCTAAATCCAAAGGCCGCTAGAGTTGCCATGAGGTATTTCCAATTCAATCGGTCATAAGCTTTAGACAAATCTAACTTAATCATCATTCCTCTCTGTTTTTTCTGTTTTAGAGAATGGATCACTTCCTGGGTGACTACTAGTCCATCAATAATTTGCCTTCCCTCTACAAAACCGGTTTGCTTTAGGGAGATTATGCTAGGGAGAATGGGTTTTAATGTTCTAGCTATCAGAGTGGCAATTATTTTGTATATTACATTGCAAAGGGTAATTGGTCGAAAACCTTGGGCAGTTTCTGAATTTGTATTTTTAGGGATCAAAGTGAGGAAAGTGGAATTGAGACCCGGCCATACCTTTTGTTTTATGCGGGATTCCTCAACTGCTTCCAGAATCTCTTCTCCAAGAAAATCCCATCCTGCTCGATAAAACTCCGTTGTGTATCCATCTAGTCCTCGCGCTTTGTTTTTCTTCATACCCTTCACAATTTCCTCCACTTCCTCTAAAGTGGCTGCCCTCATCAGTGCCCTGTTTTGTTCCTCTGTTATTATTCTAGGGATCTCCTTACAGATAAGGTCTGTAGTTGCTTCTCTATCTACTTGTGGTTCTGTTAATATATCTTTATTGTATCCTACCAATACTTGCTCAATTCCTTCGTGATCTATTATCCTTTCTCCTTCTTCATTTTTTTTGGAAAAGATCATGTTCCTTTGCCTATGCTGAATCATAACTTGGTGGAAAAACTTAGTGTTTCTTTCCCCTTCTCGTAACGAGTTTATCCTGGATTTTTGTTTCCATAGAATCTCTTCCTATTTCCTCCGCTCTTCAAGTTGGCTCATTATAATTCCTTCTTCTTTACTTCTTTCTTCATCTCTGCCCTCTGTAATGATTTTTTTCTGTATCTCTTCCATTTCTTTCTCTAGCTTTTGTTTTTCCACCATTATATTTCCAAACTCATCCTTATTCCATTTTTTTATTTTCCCTTTGAGTTATTTGAGTTTTAACTGAAAGGTATGCATCTTTCCTTTTCCTTTTTGTCTAATTCGAGTCCACCATTCCTCTACCTTAGATAAGAATTCAGGATTCCTGAGCCAAAAAACCTCAAATCTAGAGGGTCTTTTGCGGGAGTTTTTCTTAATATCTAGTTCCAACCTGATCGGCCAATGATCTGAACCCATTGCTGGCATGATTTTGGCTTCAATGAATACATCACAGTTCATTATTTGTTCTGATATAAGGAATCGGTCTAATCTGGAAGCTATTTGGTTTCTTCCTCCCCTCGGTTATTCCATGTGTGGATGTCGTTGATTGTTGGTATATCTACTAGTTTTTGTTCTGTAATCATCTCATTAAACTCCTCCATGTTTTGATCCGGTCTACTTATGCCTCCCCTTTTTTCTTCCGTTGTTCTGATCATATTAAAACCTCCCCCTACTATCCACGGTATTCCAGGGAAGATCCTCCTTGTGGATTGCAGGTCCTTAAGGAAATTTTTCCAATCCCTTGGTATGTGCGGCCCGTAGACTCCTGAGATGAGTGACCACTCCATTGATCCTATCCTTCTGAATAAGCCTATTAGGATTCTGGGAAAGCTTATCCAGTTCTCAAACACTACCTCCTCAGGGTTCCAGAGGATTGCCAGACCCCCTGCTGTGCCATTCGCATCCTGGCCCATCACTTCATATTGTATTTTTTGTTTTTTGATTATTCCTTCTAATTGCTGGGAGCTAATTTTTGTCTCTTGGATTATCATTATGCAGGGCTTATCTTTCTTTATCCTCTCCTTTAGATACCTCTACTTTCCTTTTCTGTTGAGTCCCCTAATGTTCCAACTTGTTACTATCATTTTATAACTTTTTGGATGGTTGTTGAAATACCTCTGAAAGAGGTATAACCCTTCCTGAGTTGACCAATATTTCCCCAACCGCTTGAATGGTTTCATTCAATGTCTATCGACCTCTTTTCCTCCTCCTTTGCCAGAAGTGTCCATTCCCATATTTTGAGTTTCTTACGCTCCTGTTTGATCTGTCCAATTTTCTAAATTAATTCCTTTCTTCTCCTTGTATTTTTGGAATGTTTCTTTATACAAATTCTTTTGGGCTTCTGGGATAAACCTTTCATCGAGGCTTTTCCAGTCCTACAACAATATTCTCATGATTCTTTCCTCCTCGTTCTCGCTGCCCTTCTGTGTATCTTTCCCCATCTGGGTTTGTTCTATTGTCATCTCCATACTCTCCTCCGTTCCTCCTTTTGCTTTACTATTCTGGTTCAAGTCTGGTTCTTTTGTCTCCTTTGTAAATTCCATTGGTTCCTCCGCGTTTTCCTCATCTCCGTGCTCCTCTTCTTCCTCTTGTAAGGCCTGAAATTTATTTTGGCATTCTATTGTTACTACTTTTGTGGGTTGTTGCATCCCTGTTATTTCCTTTCCTGGCCTTTTTTTCCTATGGACTTCTTGGAAACCCTATTCCCCTTCATCTGTCCCTTCTGTCCTCCTTTGCTCTTCTTCTTGTTTCTTTGTTATTTCCTCTTCTTTATTCAGTGGACATTGTTTGAAGAGGTGTCCATATTCATGGCACCTTCTACATCTGAACGGTATATGCTCATAGTCCATTGGTTGCTGCCATATTTCATCATGGTACTCTAGCTCTATATACTCCGGCAATGGTTCTGCTATGTTCATATAGATGCATATCCTTGCATAGGATGTATACTTCCCTCTTTTTGTTGAATCTGCTACTTTAACAAAAGTCTCAACTGTATTGCCTATGCCTTCCAGGATATCAGGGTCCCAGAACTCCATTGGTAGACCAAATAGTCTTACCCAAATGGGTGCTGCTAGCATCCTTTCATGGTCCGGGTAATATCTATCCTCCCAATGTCTCATAAATAAGCTAACATTATTCATAAAATATGGCCCTCCTACAAAATTTCTTTCCTTATCCTTTAGGTTTGCAAATATCACTGTAAAAAAACCCTTTTCCCCTAACTTTAGATCTATATGCCCTTTCGGCTTCCATCTTTGTTGTATCCACCTAGCTAGGTCTCTTTTTGATGGCCAGAAACCTACAAACTTGCATATAAAGGCATGATCTCTCATATAACATCTGTATTCTTCAAGTTTGTTGTTGGGTATTACATACCTTCGTTTCTTCTGAGCTCTGGGAAGACATCTGCCTCGAAGTTTTGTTTGCCATCGGTTTCCCAATACTGGTGCATCTTTTCTATTCTCCTTTGGGTTTCTCTGCATCCCTCCCCCACTTGACTCTCCCGCCACCATATTTTTGTAGGAGGGGATCTCTCCCCTCCCCAGCTCCCCTTCCATGGTTTTTTTCAGTCCTGATTTGGATTATTAACCCTCCTCTTCGTGTTGTGTCTTCGTAGGTCTGTTTGCGCGCAGGCGATTTACCCTTCTACCCTTGTCACCGGCGCTGCTCCTATTCCCATTGTTGGATGATTTAATTGTTAGTTAAATATCTGTCATATAATTTGTCAACTCGAGGTTTCATAAACTGACGAGGTATACATGTACTATATGTACTAGTTGGTCTTCTTTTAGATTAGAATGATCTAATGCAATTAAAACTAATTACAAAACAAATTAAATCAATCTAATTCAAATCAAACCAAACCAAATATAAAGAAATTGAAATCACACTTGCATAAAGGAAATCATACATGCTTGAAATTGAAATCACACTTGTAGAATTGAAATCACACCACACTTTCATAATTGAAATATCATCATACTTGCATAATTGAAATCACACCTGTTGGAAAGTAAATCACGCTTACTGAAATGAAATCACACTTGCTAAAAGTAAAAACACACTTGCATGAAAAGAAATGAAATAAAAAAGCTACACTGTATTACCAATATGTAAAAAGATGTGAAAACTATGGTTTATGGGGGCCCTCCATTCCTCATCAAGCACACTAAACAAACTATCACATCTTGGAGATCAAAGTGGCAGTATGTATTTCATAAAGATGAAGTTACAAGATATCACAATAATTGTTTATCCTCACTTTACAAATTACATGGATGGATCTTGGAACCTCCAACTAACAACTCTAACAACTAGCTACCTCTAACCTCTAACCACTATCTACAACTTACAATTAACAATTGACAACCCTTTGTATGAAGGGTGCACTCCTATTTATACAAAAATTGAGGATAACTATACAATAAATATAGATCCTTCGATCTCTCCTAAATCCACATTTAGCTCTTGTGGTTACAACCAATCTCCTAAAAATGTAAGATACAAATCCTCTCAAAATCCTCTCCTCCATGATTCTTCTCCTTTGGATGTGCATAGTTAATGATCTACATCTTCTATAATTACTCCACAAATCTTCATGAGTTGGAATTTGAAATTCGAATTTGTGGTTGGATGACCAAGTAGGACCCTTCTAGAATCGTCAAGTAGGCCTACCATATCATAAAACTCATAACAATTATATATATATATATATATCTATATCTATATATATATATATATATATATATATATATATATATATATATATATATATATATATATGAAAATATGTTAATTTCCTAATAATAATAACAAATTCACTTACAATACTTCAAATTAATTAATTTGGAAAATAATAATAATAAACCCATGTAATGATGAAAATGGTTACTTAATGTAAAGTTATGGGGCTATAGAGTTACGAAATGAGAGTAAAATGATGGAAATGAAGGTGAAAGTGGATGAAATTTTGGAGACCCAACATACCCCTCAATTGAAGTTGTTGCATGTCCTCATGCAACTATTGCATTGATTCCCTTAATCATAATTTATTTTCTTGAAATGTTTTTCTTCTATATGAGCTTTGGCTTTGTATTGATTCTCTTTTAACTTTGCATAATCATATCATTTGATAACTTTTATTATTTTTACAAAGTGTACCTTGAAATATATTTGATTGCAACATATTTTTTTATGGTTGGTTCTTGTGTGACAACCAAAATTTTATGAGTATTGGTTCTTGTGTAACAATACTTGTATTATTTTTTTGTTGCATCAAAATACTTGAAAACATTGAGAATTTATTTTTAAGTCCCATAATGACTATCAATCATTTAATGAGCTCATCAATTGATCATTGCAAAACATATAAACGTTTTTTGAATCAAAATGCAATAATAGTTAATTAGAAAAATATGCTGGTTAGGATGAAATGAACTGTGACATGTGGCATGAAATATCAATATCCCTTCCCCCCAACTTAAGGTGTTTTCAGTTTTCTTGCAAATGAGAAAGGGAATATGAATGTGGCGAGGGATTTTCCAAAATCACAATTTTAGCATTTAAGGAATTACATGATTAAAAATTAGAAAATTACATACCTTCACTTACCTGAAAAATGAATAAGTTATGTATATTGAAGAGTCTGGCTGATGCTGCTAGATCATAGAATATGAAGTAAAAGAATCTGATGTTGCTTCTTCTTTCTCTTGGTTATATGAATTGAGGATGAGATTGGAATATTTATTGCTATGGCTATTGAATTGAGTCCTACTGCAAACTTCTGAAATCACATAGTCTTCATCTGTTCCCACTCAGTGGCATTCTTATCTATGTGAATAAATGTGTCGATGTTGAACATAGAAATAAATTGTTGGATTAATGACCATTAATGAATTCCATTAACCAACATGAGACTACTCACCACTGATGTCAATGAGGGTCAAGATGCTTAAGTACATCTTACTAGGTAAGAATAGATGTGTCGTAGTCGAGTCACCTACAAGATTTGACAAAAAGGGGACATTGATGTATTCCCATTGTTTATTGGTGAGAGAACTTGCCATTAAGGCATGCAAGCCTCAAGGTACTTGAAAGATATCTAGTTTTGATCCCAGATGATGTGTCAGAGTTGATGGGTCAAAACTTGTTATAATGAAGGCCTTAGTGAATCCTCCATCATCTAATGCGAGTATGACATAATAATTTGAAGAACTATAGATGGAAAATTTGCATTGAAGCAAGGTTAATTTGACAGGAAGGAAATGGAAAATGGGATGATTCAAGTTTGTAAGGGAGTTGAATGACTTTATTTTTGGGTTAAAGGTGAGTGAAAATTGGGAAGGAAAATATGAAGATTGCAAAGGGAAATGAGTTTTTTGTTGTAGGGAGATGGACAATTATGGATCGACTGTAGGCTTAGAATGAGTAGAAATGGTAAAATTGGTATCTGTTTAGTAGCAATGGTGTAATGGATCTGTGTGATTTGACATGAAATGATCATGCTCTTTTGAAAGAAACTTGGTCTGTGCATATAGTGATCTCCTTCATCATCTTAGAACCTACAAAAAATTAGCACTTTTTCTGCAATAAAATGTAAGACTATCAAAAGAGAGAGGTGATTAGTCCCTCTTCATCTAATATATACAAAAAAGACTTCAAAAATAGTACTAATAAAAATAATTCAATTAAAGTTAACTGCACTTTTACTTATTTCTAGCCAATTTTGAGCTCGACACACTTAATGCTTCATCAATATACCATAAGCCAAATTTACATAAGCTACTGAATTGTGTCGATTCTACAGATACCAAAAACACAGATTGTTGCACTGCCTTACCACTTTACAACCTGCAATTAGACTCAGATGGTGGTTTTTCAATTATCGCAGTTGGGTTTGTTAATATTTTCAGGTTTTTATGAAAGTTGAAGCATGTAACTGTGTTTTTCCTTTTTATTTAGCACTCCACCCTTGTCCATGATCTTGTGGATCAAGAAAATGATTAAAATTCAAAATTCTTGTAACAACTTGAAACCAATGCCAAAGCGTATATCTCGTTGTTCTAAATCCAACACACTTTGTTTCACTGAAATCCGACCTTGGATGCTCCCAGAATCGCGTTCTGATGATTTTAGGAAACAACTAAAAAATGAAATATTGAGTTTGCAGGGACACCCAATCAGCAGTCCATACACTGATGTGGCAAGTTAACTGTGCCTCATCAACCAATGTGTGATTGACACATGTCACTCTTTCATTTGTTGACGTGTTTAATTTTTATTGGTCAACAGTTTGGAGTGGTGGGCCAACGAGGAAGTGCCACATAGTGGCCAAAATTATGTTTGGAGGTCGAATGGCCTCAACAAGAATTGAACCCAAGACCTCACGCACACCACCAAATCTCTTCACTAACTCAGTTATATTGTTCATTGATCTAGGTGGATATTGGTGGCCACCTACCAAGTCCACCTGGACCCCCACCACTGTCTTTCTCAGCGTTTTCAGTTTCCTTAATTGTAGCACAACTTACTATTTTTAGCAGTTTTTTCGGGTCCTGAACTTCCGGAGCCGTTTTGAGGCCCTAAACGACGTTTTTTGGGGAATCCAGGGGCAACATGGGTCCATGGAATGGACCGATGTTGCCCGTTCCAACAATGATAGTGCTCGGATAGATCTTTCTAATGAGCTATTGTACGCGTCAAACGGAGATCATATGCCAAAGTTACGACCCCGGGAAGTTGGTGTACCAATTTACCCCCAAACGGGGTCCACAGTTTGGCGTTTCATCTCCTAGGGTTAGGTTTTGGAATGTTAAGGGTTTTCCATTGTTTCTCAACAATAAATAGGCCTTCGAGCCTCATTGTAACACAGTTCAGAGGCATGTAGCCACCACATCTCTTCTCAGAGATAAGCTACCATCGCCCTAGCTGGTTTATTTCCATTTCTGGTTGTAAGCATATTTCAGTATTTTCCATTAATGAAATGAAGTATTATTTCCACTGCATATTTGTGTATATGGTTATCTCTGTAATTTGTTGCGTTCCTGTTTAAATCCGGATCAGTGGTATCAGAGCGGTCTGCTTTTTCTCTGTTTTTCTTTGCATGTCCCCAACAAGGTCGGGATATAAGGAGTTAGGGCTTGAACTGGTTGAACCTTTGCAAGACCAGCCTCGCAAATCCCGACGGCCTCCCATGGCGGACGAGAAGAAAGACGAGGGGGCAGGAGATCCCATCAAAATCTTGCTCGAAGAAGCCCTCGAGCGACAACGGAACGCGATGATGGACAGCTTTGCCCAGATCCTTCAGCGGCTACCCAGAAGCAACGCATCGGCTTCCAGCAGCTACTCTGGAAACGCCACACCCTTTAAGGTACAAGTTAATTTTGAAATCCCCATATTCGAGGGTCAGATAGACGCAGATGCCGTAGATAAATGGTTAAATCTGCTAGAGGGTTATTTTTCTGTTCATGAATTTTCGAGTTGGGAAAAGATTGTTTTTGCTCTTCTCAAAGCAGCCCCCCACGTCAAGGACTGGTGGGAAACCTACTGCGAGCAGAAGGATGAAAGTACTGGCTCACTATTTTCAGCGCACCCACCTGGGATTCGTTCCGGGATGCCATCAAGGAGCAGTACTACCCTGTCGGAAGCTATGAGGATGAATACATAAAGTGGACCACGCTGCGGCAGGGAAGGGACCAAGACGTGCCGGAGTTCACCAATCTTTTCCATACCCTTCGCACAAAGTTGGGTATCAAGGATTCAGAGCAACATTTGATACTCAAATACCGTGGCTGCCTGCACAAGTACATCCAGGAAGAAATACAATTCCTAAACATCCCCTCGCTCGGCGCAGCATACCGATATGCCGTCAAGGTCGAGTAGAAGTTTAAACAAAAGAAGCGAGACTTTGGATCTGCGAATCCAAAGCAAGGGAAAGGTGCCCCTAAACCACAGAACAAAGGACAAAGCCAAGGTGGGACAGCCCAAGACAACCAGCCAAAGCCACAAGCAAAGAACAGCGCCGCGAAGCCGAAAAAGGACACTGGAAAATGGTGCGAGTTCCATAAGAGCTCCACTCACAACACAAGTGAGTGTCGGGCCAAGCAGTCACTGGAGGCTGAGCTAAAGGTTTCAGAATCAGATGCATGTTTCGACTCTGATTCAGAACCCGATAAGGGGTATGAAAAAGGGAAGCAGATCATTGATGCGGATCCCAGCGCAACTGTTGCTACCGCAAAGATCCAGAAAAATGAACCCGAAGATCTAGAGGAGGAGGAGCGTCTCTTCCACTCCTAGATGTGGGTAAAGGGCTCCCCGATACAGTTCATTGTTGATAACAGGAGTCAGAAGAACCTCATTTCGGCAGAGGTCGTGAAGCAGTTGGGCTTACCGACCACAGCACATCCACAACCATACACCATTGGGTGGCTTCACCAAGGACGAGATCTTCGCGTGAGCCAGCAGTGTCGCCTTCCATACAACATCAAGCCCTTCACGGATGAGGTATTGTGTGACATTGCTCCCCTTGAAGTTTGTGATGTATTACTAGGACAACCATACTTGTGGAAGCGACATGCTGTGTATGAATCAAGGCCCCGTGCTGTTATTATTACATTGGGAAATAAGTTGTTCAGGATACCAGAGGTAGCACCACCTGCCGCCCTCTCTTTGATTACTGCAAAACAATGCAGTAAGATCATTTCCAAAACCAGGAAATTTGTTTTCCTGATGATATGCCCGCAAGGAAAGAAGAAGACAGTGGCCGCGGCCTCCAAACGGGGTCCCTCTGCACGACAACTACAGATGGACAAGGTTGTGGAGGAGTACGAGGACATCTTCACCTCCCCGGCAGGGGTTCCTCTGCACTGTCAAGTCAAGCACTCCATCGATCTGACCCCAGGTGCGCCGCTACCCAATGGACCAATTTATCAGCGCTCCATTCTGGAGAACGATGAAATCAAGAGGCAGATTTAGGAGCTCCTGCAGAAAGGTCACATCCGTCCGAGTTCATCGCCCTGTGGGAGCCCGATCGTGTTGGTACAGAAGAAGGATGGGACGTGGAGACTCTGTATTGACTATCGGGCGCTGAACAAGATCACTGTCCGTAATAGGTACCCGATCCCGCGGATTGATGACCTACTAGACCAACTAAAGGGGGCGAAATATTTCAGCAAGATCGATCTGAAGTCAGGATATCACCAGGTACCAATCGAACCCTCCGATGTGTGGAAGACTGCCTTCAAATCCAAGGAGGGCCTCTTCGAATGGTTGGTCATGCCTTTCGGATTGACGAATGCTCCTGCAAACTTTATGAGGCTAATGGATGACATCTTGTGGCCATTCACCAACTCCTTTGTAGTAGTATACTTGGATGACATTCTGATCTTCAGCCAGAGTTGGGAAGAGCACCTCCACCACATCCGACAGGTTCTCCAAACACTGCGGCAACACAAGCTATGTGCCAATTTGGAGAAATGCACTTTTGGCATGACCCAGGTTCAGTATCTGGGATACATCATTGATGAACAGGGGGTGCATGTTGATCCAGCCAAGATCCAAGTCATTCGGGATTGGCCCTCTCCAACCACTCTGACAGAGCTCCGCAGCTTTCTAGGTCTTGCCAACTTCTACCGCAGGTTTGTGTTGGGGTTTTCTCATATTTCTTGGCCCTTGAGTCAAGTCACCAAGGGCGGGGCGAAAGCAAAATTCTTTTGGTCTGAATCTCAACAGAAGGCATTCAGGGAATTGAAGGATCGCCTCTGCACAGCACCAGTGCTCGCGTTACCAGATTTACAACAACCATTTGAGGTCGAGACAGATGCCTCTGACTATGCTATTGGGGCAGTCCTTACTCAACATGGACATCCAGTGGCATATCACAGTGAAACACTTTCAGACACAGTCCGGAAGTACCCCACTTATGATAAAGAGATGTATTCCATTGTACAGGCCTGCCGACAATGGAAGCATTACATTTTGGGGAAGGAAACGGTCATCCACACAGACCACCGACCTCTGCAGTTCATACAGACCCAAGGGAAATTGCAGAATGATCGCCACAGAAGTGGTCTACATACCTGCAACAGTTTCACTTGAATATCAAGTATAAAAAGGGCAGCACCAATAATGTTGCAGATTGCCTCAGTCGGCCACCGATCATGGCGCTAACCACCGTGCTCAACTCTTGTGGGCACGAGACTGCTGATTGGCCACTTCTCTACAAAAGCGACCCAGAATTCGGCCACACATACCAGACACTCTTGGAAGGTCGGCATGTTGCAGATTTTCACCTCCAGGACGCCCTATTATGCCACCTCGGTCACCTTTGTGTTCCTTCAAGCGAGCGTGCCAAGATGATTTGGGAAGCACACTACAGTCGGGCTGCTGGGCATTTCGGGGTCGAGAAAACAGTGGTAGTACTGCAAAATTATTTCTATTGGCCGAATCTTCGACAGGATGTTGGGAAGTACATCCGATCATGTACTGCCTGTGCCATTGCCAAACCGACCATTAAGAAGCACGACCTCTATACCCCGTTGCCTACCCCTAGTCGACCTTGGGAATCCATCTCCATGGATTACATGTCAGGCCTTCCTTCCACTAAGCATGGAAATGACTGTGTTTTTGTGGTCGTCGACAGGTTCTCGAAGATGGCCATTATGATGGCCTGCAAGAAGAATATCACAGTAGAAGCCATTGCTAAACTCTTCTTTGAGCGAGTGTGGGTGCACTTTGGGATCCCACAGTCTATCATCTCAGATCGGGACAGTCGGTTTCTCAGCACATTTTGGTCCAGTCTCTGGTCAATGCTGGACACCAAACTCACGAAGTCCACAGCCTTCCATCCTCAAACTGATGGCCAGACAGAGGTTGTCAACAGGATGATTGTGCACATTCTGCGCATGTATAACTCAAAGCATCCACGCACATGGGACGAGAGCCTCCCCTATGTTCAGCACAGCTACAACCGAGCTCTTCACAACTCCACTGGCCATAGCCCTTTTCAGGTGGGTTTGGGATTCCAGCCACTATGCCCCATTGATGTGGCCATGCCCTTGCAGCTACTCACATGAATTCAGCTCATGTCCAGTCCAAAACAGATAAGGCCACCAGCTTCATTGAGCGCATCCAACATATTCGCCAGTAGGTCCATGACATTCTTGAGAAATCAAATGCCAAGTACAAGCAGCGACATGATCAACACTGGGTGCCACACAAGTTTCAGGTGGGCGACAAAGTCTGGTTGCATTTGCAAAAGGAATGCCTTACTGGAGCCTATCGGAAATTGAGACCACTCCGATATGGTCCGTACACCATTACTAAGGCGATGGGAGACAATGCATTTGAGCTCAGCATTCCCCCATTCCTTGGCCTGCACCCAGTGTTCAATGTGGACCACCTTCGGCCATACTTTCCACCATTGCTAGACACATCCGACATTGCAGAATAGCTCAAACCCACAGAATTAAATCCAGATTGCATGGAACAAGCTGCAACTGATCGGATCATGGACACACAGATCAAGAACACTCGCCAACAGAATATCCAATTGTATCGAGTTGTCAAAGCAGGCCAACTCCTTCAGCAGGGCAAGTGGCTCACCAGGGAACAAGTTCAGCAGAAGTTTCCTCATCTCATGGAGGAGCTCAACGCAATGGGGACCATTGCTTCCTAAGGGGGGAGGAATGATCCAGGTGGATATTGGTGGCCACCTGCCAAGTCCACCTGGACCCCCACCACTGTCTTTCTCAGCATTTTCAGTTTCCTTAATTGTAGCACAACTTACTATTTTTAGCAGTTTTTCGGGTCCTGAACTTCCGAAGCCGTTTTGAGGCCCTAAACGATGTTTTTTGGGGAATCCAGGGGCAACATGGGTCCAATGTTGCCCGTTCCAACAATGATAGTGCTCGGATAGATCTTTCTAATGAGCTATTGTACGTGTCAAACGGAGATCATATGCCAAAGTTACGACCCCGGGAAGTTGGTGTACCAATTTACCCCCAAACGGGGCCCACAGTTTGGCGTTTCATCTCCTAGGGTTAGGTTTTGGAATGTTAAGGGTTTTCCATTGTTTCTCAACAATAAATAGGCCTTCGAGCCTCATTGTAACACAGTTCAGAGGCATGTAGCCACCACATCTCTTCTCAGAGATAAGCTACCATCGCCCTAGCTGGTTTATTTCCATTTCTGGTTGTAAGCATATTTCAGTATTTTCCATTAATGAAATGAAGTATTATTTCCGCTACATCTTTGTGTATATGGTTATCTCTGTAATTTGTTGCGTTCCTGTTTAAATCTGGATCATTCATTGTTAAATATAACCCAAAAAACTATATTTATGTTTAAAATGCGCCCTTTTGGGGGAGGGGGCTAGGGCTAAGCCTTAGCCCCTGGTCCCATGCAATGCAATATGACAATGGCGCGAAGGATTGGGAGCGTCTTAACCGTCCTACAAATTTGCCTGCTGGTTGGGAAGGCTAGATTTGTGCACCATTCCCAATTTCTAGGTGCACTGGCTGGGTTTGGGTCAAATTGTAGGCTCATTAACAACAGAATTAGGTAGAAACTTAAAATTGTCATATATTTCTCAATTTTGGCCAAATGAGGTGCAAAAAGAGTCAAAACAAGGGTTTTCGACAGTGCTTGATCTATTGGAGACATCAGTTTTTTTGTTTGAGCTTTATTAAGGTCTGTAATTATACTTTTTATTGTGAATTTAGATTTCTTATCCAATTTTTATTGCAAAATTCTAAAACTAATTTTGTTCAATTTTCTTTTTTGATCTTCCAGATCAAAGGGAGCGCAAGAAGAGAGAATACTCAACAATATTTAAGCTCTTTATTCATTTGGAATGTGAAATTAAAAAGACAAAGTGAAAGGATTTGATCTCTAAATTCATATTGTGGCTCTCAAAACTCTTATTTATCTCCTTCTTCTCAGATATTCATTCTCTTTCTACATCCTCTTACAAATGATTAGTGAAATGGGTGGCTCTTATTGCACCTCCAATAAATAAAATTGAAATCAAAATTAAATCTAACTTAAAAACTTAAAAAAACACATCACCAAACTTGGTTTTTATTCATTGACTCTATCCTACTCTACTCTACTGGAAATAGAAAATTTATTTTAAGTGTAGGCATATTTCCAGTGTAACCATGTGCATAATAGGAGTAAAAATATATTCATGCTAATATTTGAGAAATATGCATTAAAACACATCAAAGCATGAAAAACCAATTGTTTTGATAATGTAATTAAGAAATAAGGTGATTTGATCCTTGATTGGAACCATCTTTCAATAAGGCCATGACATTCCTGATTCCTTTCTTGGTTTAAATCACTTTGAATATCCTCCTTTATTATGCATTCCTCAAATTCTAGTAGTTTCTCCCCATCAACAATATTGCATGATTCTTCAGTCTCTTCAACAAATTGACAAGAGGAATCAAAAGAGACTTGAAGATCTTCTTGTGGAGGTGGAGAGACAAATAATTTTTGAATGCAGTTAAAATATACTCTTCCTGAGAAGCAGATATCCCAGTTGTTGCTAGGATTCGAGAGAGTTCTTGGAAGGACATTCTTCAAACTCCTTAATTGTTTGTGAATTACTCCAATTGGTTGATAATTCCTGTCGTGCACATAGATTAGTACAAAGTTTTGATTTTTTTTTTTTAAATTTAAAATGCAAAATGATTTTAACATGCTTTTAACCATGCATCTAAAAATGAATGCAACTATAATGAATTGTCTAAACTTCAAAATAAACACCTATGTATACCTCCCCGATAGCATCACCAAAATGTTGGGTGATTTAATTGTAAGTTAAATCCCTGTCATTTAATTTGTCAACCCAGGGTTTCATAAAGTGACGAGGTATATCTATACTATATGTACTAGGTGGTTATCTTTCATATTAGATTAATATAATGCAATTAAAACTAATTACAAAACAAATTAAATCAATCTAATTCGAATCAAACCAAACCAAATACAAAGAAATTGAAATCACACTTGCATAAAGAAAATCACACATGCTTGAAATTGAAATCACACTTATAGAATTGAAATCACACCACACTTGCATAATTGAAATCTCACCACACTTGCATAATTGAAATCACGCATGTTTGAAATTAAATCACGCTTACTGAAATGAAATCACACATGTTGAAAGTAAAAGCACACTTGCATGAAAAGAAATGAAATAAAACAACTACACTATGTTACCAATATGTACAAAGATGTGCAAATTGTGGTTGATGGGGGCCCTCCATTCCTCAGCAAGCACACTAAACAAACTATCACATCTTGGAGATCAAAGTGGTAGTATGTATTTCATAAAGATAAAGTTACAAGATATCACAATAATTCTTTATCATCACTTTACAAATTACATGGGTGGAACTTGGAACCTCCAGCGAACAAATCTAACACCTAGCTACCTCTAACCTATAACAACTATCTACAACTTACAATTAACAATTGAAAACCCTTTGTATGAAGGGTGCACTCCTATTTATACAAAAATTGAGGATAACTATACAATAAATATAGATCCTTGGATCTCGACTAAGTCCACATTTATCTCTTGTGGTTACAACCAATCTCCTAAAAATGTAAGATACAAATCCTCTCAAAATTCTCTCGTCCATGATTCTTCTCCTTTGGATGTGCATAGTTAATGATCCACATATTCTATTATTACTCCACAAATCTTCATGAGTTAGAATTTGAAATTCAAATTTGTGGTTGGGTGGTCAAGTAGGACCCTTCTAGAATCTCCAAGTAGGCATACCATATCATAAAACTCATAACACACACACACACACACACACACACACACACACACACATATATATATATATATATGAAAAGATGTTAATTTCCTAATTATTAATCACAAATTCACTTAAAATACTTAAAATTAATGACTTTGGAAAATAATAATAATAATAAACCCTTGTAATGATTAAAATGGTTACTTAATGTAAGGTTATGGGGCTATAGAGTTATAGAATGAGGGTAAAATGATGGAAATGAAGGTGAAAGTAGATGACATTTTGGAGACCCAACACTTATGTTAATAAAAACCAAAAAGCACAGAGGTTTCCAGAAATTACATTATCAAATTTAGTTCTGAAATTCAAGTTACTACAAATGCTTTGAAGAAGAATATATTTTATAGTTTCCTATTGCTGTCATAATAAAGAATAGTTAAACTCATTATTTCCATTTTGATAACAACTTTTTTTACACAGGATAATTGAACAATTAATGAAGGTTGACATAAGTGATATGTTATACTCCCATCTGTGCAAAGTTGGGATACCACATGGTATTTAAATTATCTGAACTGAGCTCAAAGAAATGCTTCAATCTCTTCCGCAAGAAACTACGAGGCAAAGTTAGTTGAGCATACGTTTAAGGAATGTATTATTTAGATTAAATGTTTGGAGAAGGCTCTATGAAATCTTGTGCGCAGGTTTACTTTCTTGAAAATATTTCATAAATATTGTCAGTAGCATAATTTTACCACGTCATAAGAGTATTTTTGTGTAGATGATATTTGTATGTGTAAGTAAGTAGTAATTGTATTATAAAAATATGAATGGTGCTTACAAATATTCGTGGCGGTGTGCCTATATAGGCATTGTCTGGCCACGAAGATAGAATGACATAACTTTTGACCCATGTCTCTTCACAACTAATGAGACATTAACTAATTTAATTAATTTATTATTAATAATATTTATTATTTAATTGATGTTTATGAATATTTTTATTCATAACATTGCCACCCCCTTTAGAGATGCTTTGTCCTTAAAGCACAACTAGAAGGATTTTCTCTATTCAAACATTGTTGTGATGGAATGGCATCCTTTCATTGACTAGTGCATTCTTCACTATTACTTGTACCTTCCTTGGAGCTAGAAGCATTTACACCATTTAATTTATAATGTCGTCCTTGCCAATTAAACTCCATGAATTGTTCTTCAAGGTTTGTAGTATAGCTCCCTAGTTGTATTAACCATTCTGCACCTAGTGGTAGGGAAATATATCTGTTTGTAGCTCAATCTCTTATATTTGGATTGAAACTTTTTGACATTATCCTATTTCCTTGATTTTCCTTCCAGGAGCGACAGACATGGTCAGGTCCTTGATTTAACATATACAAAGACCAAGTTGTTTAGCAAGATAAATGTTTATACAATTATGAGTACTACCTGAATCTATAAGTTTATTGACATTTCTGTCTTTTATGAGTCCTTTGAGCCTTAGGGTTTTATGACATAGTCTCTTCCTCATGTTTGTTGACAATGTAGTAAGTTTAGTGTTCCTTCTTGGAAATTGGCTCTTCTTTCAAAGATGTGGTGGAACATATTTTGTAGTTGCTTGTTGTTCTTGATCTCCGAATGAATTACTATTTTCATCAAGGTTTTTCCAGTCACATGAGATTGCAGCTAATGATGGTTCCTCAGAATCTGAATCTTCACTGTGTCTGACAATGATTCCTTCATCATGTTCTTGTACTTCAATTTTCTTCCCATATATTATTTTAGAGTAGTGGAGGGATGCGTCTTCACATTTATGGCCCAGCATCTAGTTCTCTCCGCATTTGTGACAATTTTTTATTTTATATATATATAGATATTTCCTGGTTCATTACTTGAAGTGCGTGATTCCTTCTCGACGTCATAAGTATACAGTTTCTTGTTAAAGCATCTGTGTCCTGATGTCAATTTGTCTCCACAATGCCTACATTTTTTAGTTTCTTTTCTTCCTGAGTGTTGTTATTGGCCTTCATCTTCCCTGAATGATAACATTCTAAACTTATATTT
Organism: Pinus tabuliformis; assembly: GCA_031772625.1. Taxonomy (NCBI): domain Eukaryota; kingdom Viridiplantae; phylum Streptophyta; class Pinopsida; order Pinales; family Pinaceae; genus Pinus; species Pinus tabuliformis. The sequence goes on from CM062819.1 coordinate 1,621,406,790, forward strand.
TCTCTCAATAATTATGGCTACGTGTCGGGCATCTTCAATGGTTTTTGGTTTATATAAGTTTAGTTCTTCTTGAATGTAACCCTTAAGGCCACAACGATACATTTTTAATAGCTCTTCATTTGAGAATCCCCTTTTCCTTATCGCTAACATTTTCCATTCATGTGTGTATTCACTTATTGATCACTTTAGTTTGAGGTGAACGAATCTTTCGTAAATATCATTGTCTTCTTCATTGTTAAATTGTTTTAACAAGGCATTTTTTTTTTTTTTTCTAATTGAACAAGCGAGTTGAAATTTTTTTAGACCACCATAGGAACCAATCAAATGCTTCTACTTCCAGGTAGTTGGATGCAATCATGACATTCTCTTGTTCACCTATTGGTGGATTTGCTCCGAAAATGGTATCCATCTTATTTGCCCATACAATGATGCCTTTATGGTCCTTACCATCATATTTTGGTAATTCTCTTTTAATTTTGAGGCAATTTTTGTCAAATAACTTTGTATGGTATTGACTCCCTTCAAATTGTATATGTGGTATTCGCGGTTTTTTGTGCATCGATAGAATTTCATGATTTGAAAAAAATTTGCCTTCCAGACTTTTTGGACTTTGCGTCTCTTAGCGATTAAAAGGTGGGTTGGCTCTAACCATAGATTGGCTCATCATGCTTTTTATTGCTATGATATCCTTAGCCATTTGGTCTTGACTCTTCCTAAAATCATCTTGCTTCCTCTTGATATCGTTAAGGCGCTTACACGTTCTATCGATGTCTTCTTGAAATTTCTTTGAATTATCGTCATTATTACTACTCCCCATTTTGTTTTTCTTTTTCCTTGTAGTCCCATTTTTATTTTATTATATATATACATACATACATATATATATATATATATATATATATATATATATATATATATATATATATATATATATATATATATATGCATATGATAGGATAAATTGGATATATATCCGTCTGCTATTAACTCATCTAGGCTTCAAAGTGGACTTTATCAGATGGATTATGGGGTGTATCACAAATGTCAGCTATGCAATCCTCACCAATGGTGCAGCCACTCCTTTCTTTAAAGGAAAGAGGGGCTTGAGGCAAGGATGCCCCCTGTCCCCCCTGTTATTTCTCCTAGTTGCTGAAGGATTAAGCCAGCTGATTCAAAAAGCCAAAAGGGAAGGTAAGGTAAAAGGTATAGAAGCAGCGGTAAATATGAATATATCTCACCTTCTTTTTGTAGATGACATTTTGGTTTTCACAAATGGCGCCTCAAATGAAATTAAGGAACTAAAAAACATACTTGATCTTTTCCTGAAAGCAACTGGAATGCAGATTAACTCCAGGAAATCACAGATCATAGAAGAAGGTCTAAACAGACAAGAAAAAGCTCAGATCAATTCTTTTTTTCCCTATGGAATGTGCAATATGGAATCCCCTTTCAAGTACCTAGGGTTCTGGTTGAAGCCGAATGCTTATAGGAAAGAGGATTGGAACTGGTTGATCACAAAAATCGAAGCAAAAATAACTCATTGGAGCTTCAAATGGCTATCCAGAGCAGGGAGGCTGACCCTAATCAAATCTGTGTTGCTGGCCATACCAGTCTACTGGGCTGCATTAACATGGGTTCCAAAAGGAGTTTTGGAGAAAATAAGGAGAATCTGCAGCAGATTCTTATGGGCTGGTTCTAAAGAAAATGCGGTTCTCCCATGGGTTGCCTGGGAGAAAGTGGCAAGGCCAAAAGATTGGGGAGGTTGGGGGATAAAAAGCCTTCCTGATTTCAGTCTCACATTGGCAGCTAAATCAGGGTGGAGACTTATTAAGATGGAAAATCTTTGGACGAGAGTGGTTAAAAGAAAATATATAGACCCGGTTCCATTAGAAGAATGGATCAGGAACCCAACAAAGAATAAAAAGAACGTCTCTGTGATATGGAAAGCTACTGTGGAGTCATTCAAAGTGATAGAACAAGGATTGGCATGGAAGATTGGGAATGGGAACAATGTGAAGATAGGGAAGGATCCATGGGTAGGCTGCAATGAAAATTATGCCCTACCACCTGGTTTAGTCCAACACTTAGAGAACAAAGGCATACTTTTCCTAAGTCAGGTGGATAAACTGGGACATTCAACCATTTGGGGTCAAGCATGGAAAAGTGAAGAAGATCTAGAATTAGAGCAAAGATGGAGGAATGAATGGAGAACCTACATTCAGGAACTTTCTAGATCCAATGTGAGATTGAATAACAGCCAGGACGAGTTAATCTGGGTGCATGCAGACTCGGGGGAATATACACCAAAGTGCGGTTACAAATTCCTCATGTCTAGGAAAGGATGGGGAACTCCTGAATGGTGGCCGAAACATTTATGGAAACTTAAAATCCCTCCAAAGTCAAAACTTCTTTTTTGGTGCATATTCAAAAGTAAAGTCCCAACTTGGGACATATTGCAGTCAAGATATATGCACGGGCCTGGGAGATGCACCCTTTGCAAGTCTGAAGCTGAATCCATAAACCACCTGTTCCTTAAGTGCAGAGAAACTATTAAGATATGGGGAGAGGCAGGAAACCTACTGAATAAAAAGTTAGAATGGGCAGGTGATAACCTGCAAGAGGTATGGAAGAAGTGGTGGGAACTATATCCTAATGGGAACATGCGTAATCTACCTCTGATCATTAGCTGGGGGGTATGGATCGCAAGGAATAGGAGTATCTTCCAGGATAAGGAAACCCCAGTGACAATCACAGCAATCCAAAGCGTTTCTATCTATACTAGTATTCTTGAAGCAGAGGAGAACCAACCTCAAAGACGTGATACAGAAGTTCAAATAACAGAAGGAGTTCCCTGGGCTTATTTCGACGGAGCTTCTCAAAATAATAGAGCAGGAGCAGGACTAGTCATATATGAAAACTCAAATCACATCCTTAAAGCCTTCGTTGGTTTAGGATCAGGTTCAAACAACTATGCAGAAATGCTCGCTTTGAAACTCCTCCTATGCTGGCTCATCCAAAGGAACACCCTCACAATTCAGATCTTCGGAGACTCATTAAATGTGATCAGATGGGTCAATGGACAAAGCACATGCAAAAACCAAATCTTAAAACTTATGCTGGAGGAAATTCAGGTATTGAAATCTTCTTTTAACAGGTTCTCTTTATGTCATATTTTCAGGGAACGGAATGATACAGCCGACAAACTTTCTAAAGAAGGTCTACGGCAGAATCTGGGCAGCTGGCAAATCATAGAGGAAAATCAAGGACAGATCAACAGATCTGAACAGCCGCCCCAAGAACAACAGTTCTGATCTTTTTGGCAGTGTTTTTAAAAAAAGCTATTAATATTCCTTTTTGAGAACAATAGCAAAGACTTTTTATGATATGTTTATATGGCAGTTTATACAATTTGCTCATTTTTGTAAGGGTTGTTTTCCTCTCTTTTGAGGAGACCCGGTTTTTGGATGTTTCTTTTCAGCCCTCTTAGGCAAAGGGAATCTCATTTCTGGATAGAACAGGAAAGAAGGTTAAGCAGTTTGGCAGCTTTCCTCTCAAGGAACAGTTGGTCACTTGCAAAAGGGAGGATGTTTTTTTGTGGAGCAAACAAAACAGTCATATAGTGCAAACAGAGATGTTGTAGCATCTGCAATGTAAACTTTTTATTTCCTTAATAAAAAGTTTCGCTTTTTCTTCTGAAAAAAAAATATATATATATTAAGTTTTGTTAATTATAATTATAATTAATTAAATTAAATTATTATTACTATTTTAGTATATAACTATATTAAAATTATATAATATAGATTTAAATTGATATATCAAACTTTTATTTATAAAAAAAAACGTAATTCCTCAAGTTAGAACACAACTCTTCGATGGTCAACCAGACGGACTGTGGTCATGAATGGTGGGTCACGACATTTGATGAAAATTAAATTATCGGGGAGTGTGGCTAGCAGATTAGTGACCAACCTTTGTTCGGTGCCCACACAGTCATGACAGGCATGGAGTCGAGGCGACAGAGAAAATGTACAACAAAGATGTCGCAGATAGGTCAACGTCGTGGCACTGTGGCAATGCAAAGTTGGTTGGGTGACACAAATGGGAGGGGGCATGAGGAATGACGCAGTGGGGCACAACTAGATCAGATGGGAGATTGGCAGGATTGATGACAAGTGTGATACCACAGGGGAGCAGCGGGTGTGTTTGAATGTGTGTGACAGGGATTGGATGTGGGGAACAAAAGTCGACAGAGTGATGAATGGCGGCATGGGGGTGTTTTCCAGGCGAGAATATCGTTGCGCTCTAATACCACTGTAGCATAATTTTACCACGTCATAGGAATATTTGCATGTAGATGATATTTGTACGTGTAAGTAAGTAGTAATTGTATTATAAAAATGTGAATGGTGCTTACAAATCTTCTAGGCGGTGTGCCTATATAGGCATTGACTGGCCACGAAGATAGAACGACACAACTTTTGACCCATGTCTCTTCACAATTAATGAGACATTAACTAATTTAATTAATTTATTATTATTATTATTATTATTATTATTTATTATTTAATTTATGTTTGTGAATATTTTTATTCACAACGTTGTCCCAGGTTTACTTTCTTAAAAATATATAACGAGAAATTGTGCGTAGGGGCATTGGTAAATTACATTTACCTTGTTGAAAGAGCTCTTATAATTTTTCGTGGTATATTTTCAAAAGAATTTTTGGAGAGATTTCCCATGACTTGCATGCACATAGCTAATACTAGTTTTGGTAGTTTCTTCTTGGGAAGAAGTGTGTGGTATGTGTAAAAATAAGTTGACCAGGGTAACTCTAGAGAGGTTTTCCCATGGATCCCTACCTAGAGTTACCTATGCATAGAAAACATATGTTACCCATGTTGTTGTTCTAAAAAGACTTGAGGAAATTGGTATTTTTATACATACAAGGACAACTATGTTAATATTCTAGGGAAAACAATTTGTATTGCATGCAAAGGTAGATAATTCTCGTGGTGTTATTGATAATAACACGTTGAATTTGTGCTTAGTCATGGTCAAAAGAAAATATATGTTGTTCTTGCAAACAATCATGGTAAAAATTAGAATTAACTATACTACTTTTTGGAAAAGAAGACATCATTTACATAGGTTATGCACATTAAAATATTAGTCAATCTTAAAAAGGTTGCTGGTTTTCATGCATAAAAGATGGGTTAACTATGATATTTTCTTGGAAATAATACATGAAAACTTTACGCGTCAAAGATAAACAAACCATGTATATATATATATATATATATATATATATATCTATATATATATATATATATATATATATATATATATATATATATATATATATATATATATATATATATATATAGATATATATATATATATATTGCAGGGATGTATGCATTGTTGAAAAGGTTTTCTTAAGTTCATGCACATGACAAGATAATTTAGGGATGTTGTTTCACTTGAAAAGAGAATGGACAAGAATCCAACACACAAAAAGATTTAAGAAGTCATGCTATTTTTGATAAAGAATGCATGTGAGATTTGCTTTAGAAAAGATAACAAAACTGAGTTATTTTATTAAAAAATATCGCATGGAATTATGTGTGAGAAGTTAGACTATTAATTTCTTTGAAGTTATTCACATGATTCCATAAGACTCGTAAAGAGGAATATGTGCTTATTTGATTAGATTTTCTTGATGAGAAATATGCACAAATACAAATATTAAGTTTGATATTTTTGAGAAGAAATAAGTTTATCTTCATGCACAAAATAGAAATACTATTTTTGATATTTCTTGAAAAGAAATATGTTATTTGTTTGCACTATAAATAGAAATATTTTGTTTGATATCTTTTTTTCCAAGGAAAAAGTCATAATTTTATTAATGAAAACAAAATTACATGTTGTATCTACTAAAAAACATAGCATCATCATGTCCATGATTGATGATAATCAAATCATACACAAAGAAAAATAATATATATATGCAGAGAAAAGCTAGGCTTTTCTCCCATTATTTTTCTCGACCTTGCGCCATTCCCCTTGAGACGACACATAAGAGACAAGTGAGAGCTGATTCCAAACTTCATGTCTTGCATTGTCCTTGTTTGAATCTAAATTGTATGATGAGTGTATACGCTTGTTCCCAATGGTATCCATTTCTTTTGGTATCTTTTTTGGTTGCACCGGATGGTTCTGAGGTTCAATTGGGGATTGTGGGGTTTCTTTTTGTGTTTTTGGTTCATTTGGTGTCTGGTCATTCCCATAGGGTGAGGGTTCATCCTCAACTTCGTCCTCCTCTTCTTCAGACTCAGGTGGGGGAAATCACCAACCTTTGGGCTGTTTCCCAGTATTCTTCTTCCTTCAAGTGTCTTTCTTAGCTTCAGGACATGTATTATGAAGGTGCCATGTTTGCTTGCAATTTCTACACCTGAAAGTTGTGTTCTCATAATCTAAAATTTGTGTCCAATTCCACTGGTTGTGGATCAGTTGAATGTGATCCAGTAAGCCTTTGCTGAGATCTACTTCCACACATATTTTGGTGAATGTGAAGACCCTTTCCTCCACTCTTTGGGTATCTGTCTTGATGTACTTCCCAATGTCGTTCCCTATGCCTGCTAGGACCCGGTTGTCCCAGAAATGAAGGGGGAGATTGTGCAGCCGAACCTAAACCGGAATTATAGAAACGACCATGGTATTTGCATCAAAATATGGAAACCAAGGTGTGATGAAAAGGCCCATCGATCCCCAAAACCATGGTCCTTCCTGAAGGATAATGTCTCTTGCATCTGATGATGGGAATTTTACAATGAAGAACCCTTTAGAGCAGAGGTGTATTTCACAATGTACTGTCCAATTAGTGAGAATCCAATGAAAAATATCTACTGGTTTTGGCCAAAAGCAGTTGAAACGACAAATAATGGCTTGTGATTCAAATGTGGCACAATGCTCAGCTATTTCTAGAGTGTCTATGTTTAGTTATGGAGTGTAGTTCAATTTCTCCACTATGTATGGACTGGGTGAAGTACCTTCTTGTTTTGTTGGTTCTATAGCTACTTTTTTTCCTTGTAGGATGTTCTTGAAGGATATTCTTCCATTTATATGCTTTTGCTTTGATTCTGTTCTTTTCGATGTGCTTCTCCCAATACCTCCACCTGCACTTTTTATTTTACTGGAGGCTGCAAAACCTCTTCTAAGTCTCAAGTTAAGGGTTATGGAGGATGTTATAATCTATCAGGAGCTAGTTATCCTGCATTATTTTACCCCCATATATCAAGTTTTTCATACGATCAGGGTATCCAATATTTTTCATGATGTAATGCTTGAGTTGCATCACTCTGTGTGATATATTCACCCAAATTAATAAGGAACACCTGACTAGGGTTTTTAGAAGGATTTGAAAGCATATAGAATTTACCAGTTTTCGGGAGTTGATATCCATATTTTTACCGAGAGATCATTCTGCTTCAGATGTCCCATATGGTGTCATGCCCTGTATGGCTCGATTGATGTAGCAGGTTGAAACATGGGTCACCCCTTTTGAGCCAATTCTTAGCGCTTGCTCTAGATCTATCTTAGTAGAGAGAAAACAAGAGTGGTAATCCTGTATCCATGGGAATTTGTCCCCTCTGACCTCAAAACCTATTGGTACTGCGCCCTGTGAGTCCCACTCTCTTATTCTCCCATCTAGCACAGAGGCAACAAGCACGTATGGTATTTACATAAGCATGATCATCTCAACAATGTCAATATGCAGGTTTCTCATCATATCTGGGTAAAGTGAAGATTGTCTGCACAAGTTCATGGTGGAAAATGTGATGCTGTGGCCGCAAAGGGGCCTCGGAGAGCAGAACCAGTGTATCTCATAGGCTAATGCCACTATAATTATTGCTGCCATCTCTAACCACAGAGTCTCCAATCCCCGTTGCATGAGATTTTTCCAAGTGACCCTATTCAACCAATCAAATAAGGATGTGTCAACTCCAACAGTCTTGAGTGGGATTGTGAAACGCTTGTGATGGAGCGGTAACACATTTGTATCCCCGTGTGTGTAAACCACCACTTGGACATGTTTTCCTTCTTCTGTAAATTCTGGGTCCTCTGCAAACCAACATCCAGGATGCCCTCGCCTCTTTGAAGGTATTGCCAATGCCCACCCAGATTTGTGAGCCCACCATAGGCCTTTTGCCTCGGTTCCATGCTTGCCATTCGCGTCCATCGAGGGGTTGTTCTTGGTTTCCAATCCTATCCCCGCATACCCACACAGTGAAACCCTAACGATATGAGTGCCATTTTTTCACTTTTCAGTATCTCAAAATGTTATTCCTCTATGATTAGATTGGTGTTTGATGTATTGAAAGGAGATATGAACTTTGCATCCATGAAAAGTACACCCATGATGTCGGATTCTTTGAAAATAAATATGCGTGGAAAGAATAATAATGTGTTAGACCTTGGAAGAGAAACAAGTAATTACATGCAATAAATGCATTAGTTTTTCTTTAGAAAAATACATACATCCGCATGCAAGAAATAATGTTAGTTTTTATTTTAGATTAGAGCATGTATTTGCATGTACAATAGACTTTATAAATAGCTCTATTTTGAGAAATATGATTTTGGAAAAGGGACTTGCATTTACATGCATGATAATGGTATCTATTATGTTAGCTTTCCCTTAGAAGGGGGCATGCATTTGTATGTATTATAATAACAATAATAATTGTATTAGAAAGATTACTTAGTTACATGCACAAATAAAAGTTGAGGGGCTAACTTTGTTTGAATAAAGTTTTATCAAATTACATGCATGGAAATCAAAGCAAAGATGCTAGTATCCTTTAAATGAAAATGGATGGTTATAGTGGTTTTCCTTTGGGAAAAGAATGTGTTGTGCGAGAAGGATCATAGTAATTTGATATTTATTTTGACACACTTGATAATTATTTTCTTATAATTAATGCATGAGCAATGTTGTTAGAAGAAGCATGTTGCGATATTATATTTACATCTCATTTATGCACATGAATAGATGTTGAAGGATCACTTTTAAAGACTCATTATTGGTTGATTAATATTTTATCTAATCATGATATCAAATCTTGTTGGTGTTAACAATGATAGGAAAGGATGGTGACTTGTGAAAAAGATACATTTTGTTAACATTGTGGCAGGTAAAGGAATATGGTCCACACATATTGGGGAGTGTGAGTTGTAGGATGGTCTATTGATAGAACAATTGGGCCATAAAGATATAAGATTGAAGATTTTTGGGTAAATGATATCATGATGATTGTAATAGCTTTTAGCTAGATATGTTGTATTTTAATGATATTTATTTGTAATATTTTATGACAATGTTTAAGGTATGGACTCCATTATAAGTTATTGAGTGAGGGGTGAATGCCCGCATAAGCGTTTAATAATAGAATTAACCATTTGCTAGTTTTCATCCTATGGGGTTTCCAGGGTATATCGATATACTTGTAAGATTGCCCAAAGTTTCTACACTTTAAAATACATTTCCATCCTTGAAATTTTCCTTGGTATGGTTATGAGCCCACCCATTGTAATAACTTTCCTTTATCTTCCATGGGTTGTGAGTGAAGAAATGTCAAAGTCTCTCTTAATAGAGATATGTCTACTCACTAGAAGCAACCAATGGAGGAAGAAATGAAAGCCTCGAAATAAAGCCAAACTTTGGAATTTGCAAGAGTTTCTTTAAGGAAGGAAAACAATTAGATGCAGATGGGTGTTCAAGGAGAAGTATGATGAAAATGGTGATGTATAGTGGTATAAGGATTGTTTGGTCTTTAATGAATAGTCTCATGTAGAGGGCACTAATTATGAGGAGACCTCCTCTAGAGTGGCCAAGATAGCCTCTATTAAGTTGTTGTTGACATTAACCTTTATATATGATTTGGAAAATGAGAAAATGATTATAAAAACAATGTTTTTTCATAGTAACCTCTAAGAAAAAAAGATCATGAAAAAAGTAAAATGGTTTGGGTAAGAGGGAGGGAAGGCATGGCGACTTGATTGAAGAGATAATTACATAGATTAAAACAATTCCGATAATAATGTTACCAAGGGTTTGATAAATATGTTGTGAGACAAAGACCTGGAAACTAATTTCATTGTTCTAATATTATAATCAATTATTGATTATCAATAACTAATAATTAAATATCCAATTATCAAATGTTTTCACATATATATTTTCAACTAATTTTCATCTTTAGATTCAATAAATTTTACTATTATACAATACACTAAACCGGATTTTCTCCTATATGGTAGCATAGATCTATACCATTTCAACATATTGTAAGTCATCTTCAAGACATTGGAAGTGAAGGTTGCCAATATATCATTCTCCATTACCATAGCAAGTGATGTGGTTTCTTTGCATGGATTTACATAATATTATGATCACATTATAGGACATGCATTTAGGTTGTCATAACTGAACAATTGAGGAGGATGAAAATTCGGGATGACATATTTGGGAACAGTCGAAGCGCCTCCATCATCATCACCTTTCTTTCGATGCACATTATCATCTTTGCCATCTCCCTTTTTTATATTCTTCTGCAGTATAATTTGGGCGCGTTTACGTGCGTGCTTGTGAATATGATCTACCAAGTTCTCTGGGTCCATTTTCCTTTTGTTGTACATTTTTACTTTTTAAAATCTACCTTTGCACTCTCCACACCTGTAAGTCTCTTCTTCCGCTACAATTTAATCCATCATTATTTGGAACTAGAAAACGTGAGTCAGTTATATTCATAACATTTAACAAATCAATGAGATACCATACCTTTCATTTTCAGAATATTTTTTCCCATAAGTATATCACATGCTTCCCAATGCATTTTAACCTTTGTCGCAACGATAATCATAATGTTTTAATTGAATACCAAAATATATAAAGATTGTTAATAAAACACTAAATTATTGTAAAGTTACATCAATTTTTTTATATTTACAGGTTATTTAATTAAAGTTAATTGAGCTTATTTCAAGGAGTTGAGTCTAAATCATTTTTTATATTTAATTAAATTTAATTGAGTTTATTTCAAATATTCGTAGGAAGAATGATTGTTTCCTTTTCAAAATAGTAAGAATAATTGTTATCTTCTAAGTACAAATTTCTCAAATAATATATTGACTAAAACATGTTAAACTCATATTGAATATATTGTAAACTTATATTGAATATATTATTGTAATTTCTTACAATTTTATAATTATATAACCTTGAACCCTATAAAATCAAAGTTAATTGGGTTTATTTCAAGTAGTTGTTAGGAGGAATGATTGTTTTATTTTGGTCGAAGATGGTAGGAATGATTGCTATCCCTATCCAAGTTCATTTTTCTCAAATAACATATTGCAAGACATGTTAAACATATATTGAATATATTATTGTAATTTCTTACATTCTTATTATTATACAACCTTGAATCCTAAAAAATATCTTACCCTCCTACACCCATTAAAAATATGAAATGCTTAAAAATGAGATACTTAATTACCTACATAGAAAAAGATTATGTGAACAAACAAAATAATACCAAATCTATTCATTTTGTGAATAAACAAATAAAATATGGTTTTGCTACCCAATCTCATAATGAATCTTTAAACAAAGATCTTGTTCAAATTGTAATTCTCTTTTTTAATTGAAAAGAGAATGGATCTTTGAGTTGATATTTTCTCTAGGTTCATGATTATTTGAAATTTTCTCATCCATCCTCATTGATCAAGTTCCCCTTAGCTACTTAATCCATTTTCATAAGAAAACTATAATTGACGAAATGTAATGGTAGACATAAGTTCTTATAAATTGTATTTTCATGCTGTTTGTTGTCATCAATTTTCTTTTCAACTAAGCTCTTACGATCTACTTTCTTCTCATCTTTGGTGTATGCCAATTCTAGTTTCTTTTTCCCTAATTTCTTCTCAACTAATTCAAAAATCTTCTGAGGATCCACCTTCCACTTTATTGTGACAATATTATTCTCCAAATTGGTTATCACTATTTCCACCCCTGATTCAAATGCAAAATTTCAAGTATTTTAGACCATTTAGTTAGAGAACCAAAAAATCTACAAAGTTATGATTTCTATCCCTAAATCTAGAGAGAAAAAAGAAGTTGAAATCACCTTCATATCCCTTGAAATCCATTTTGGTCTTCATGGAACATGATTACTGTTTTGGATACCTCTTTCTTCTTATTCCATTCCTTCTCATTCTCCCCCTGCAAAAACAAAAGCCTTGTAGAAGTTAGGGATATGATATTAAAACCAAGTCATTGATTTTCGGGAAATTTTGCTTTATGTCTATATAGTTAATCTACCATATTGGAATTATACCCAAACTTGGGTAGGTCACTAAGAAGTCCTATGAAGCTTATAAATTTCTTGGGAAATTTCAGGGATGGAAGTCTTTTTCCCCGGACATAGGTTAGATCGTTTGATGGGGTTGAAATCATGGGTCCAACTAAAAGGGCATTGAAGGAGCGAAGATTAATTAATAGGTGGTTATTCCCATTATCTGTATTAGTAGGTATCTAGAAATTTTAATAAAACATATAATGAAAAATCCTAGATGGAAAAGGATTGAATGGGTGAACTATTGTGCTGTAATCCAGAGTTGGAAATCCAGAAGTGGAAAGTACTGCATTGGAACTCAAGAGTCATATTTGTGAAGGCTTGAAAATATGGGTTTTCACGAAAAATAACACTTGAATATTTTCTTGGATTTGGATGTCATCCATTTATGAAGCCTTTCATGTCACATGATAAAATTAGGATGTCCATTAGAAATTATAGTAGTTTATATTTTTTTGTTATTTCTCATCACCCAACATAACTCGAAGGGATCCATAGACATTCTTAGTTCTCTCAGTGGCCTAATGGCCCAATTAATAGTATTTCCATTTGACATAGGTGTGTCTGTTAGTTGATATTCATCAATTGGACTAGGAAGAGGGACAATGATCATTTCTCATTTCTTCTAATGGTGAGTTGTTCCAATGAGCCAATTATCCAAAGCTCCTAGTTCGTATTTAATAAACATCACTTAACATAATTGGTTCGATCAATTGACATCCATCAACTAGACTGGCGAAACCATGAAAAGCTCATTTTGAGTTTTCTTAATGCCATATTGGCCTGGTGGATGGTTAACAAATATGCGAGTTGATGAAATTGGAATATTATGTTAATTAAGAAATTTTCCACCACACTAGGTTCAAACAAAATGAAGGAAAGTAGCTTAACCAAATGGCTCCTATCTCTTAGTGGCTTATTAACAAATATGATGTGATTCATCTACTGATGAGTCATCAATGTCATGGTATGTTGCCATGCCAATGTGATAGGGTTGGATGATGTGGAACATTGACAAGCATGTTGACATGGAATAAATCTCAGAAAATAGATGATGTGTTAGATGAGGTGGTGCATGAATTGGGAGCTAAAAGTCTGGAAATTTTAAATTTTGGAAAAAAAATATTTTAGTTTTTAGGTTTTTTTAGATATCTAGGGATTTAGGTATTTGAAAATTTGAATATGGATACACATTGCCAATAGATGATGATGGGGCCTAACATAATGGTTATGTGGAAAAATGACAAGGAATCTAGATGTATTAGATGGTTAACCTCTTGACCCTAATGTAAGTCCATAAGTATAAAACTTTTGTTAATGGGCACTCTTGAGAAAAACCTAGCTCTGAATGTTGACCAAGTTGACTGAGCACTAACACTATATTTGGAAATCCAAAAAAACACGATATGTTATTAGTCCAAGGAAAAAAAAAATTGACCTAAATGTTAACTAGATAGGCCACATGTCTAGCTTACAAACATGGGATGACCTAGTAGTGACATATGAACACGAGTCTACCCTTTGTCAACCACATGTTAGATGAAATGATGTAATGGGGTGGTGACACATGGAATAGGTCTACCACATGTCAATCATATGGAAGATAATGTGGTAGAAACCCATAAATCTTCTGAAAGCCATAACTTTGTTCCTTGAGATTGAACTAAAGTAAAATTTATATCAATAGAAATATATTTATGAGATAAAGAAGATGATCCTCATAAGAAGAAGAAAAAAAACAAACGTTGGGTTACCCTTTCTTCATAAATTAACCTTGGGGATTGAGTATGTTATACGTTCATTAGAACTAAGTCAACCATTGTGTTTACTTCAAGGAAGAAAGTAATATTTATGACTATCTTGATCTTATATGTTGATGATCCATAAATTTGATTATTGAGTGTAAGAAACTAGTCAAGAAGATGAAATCCAAATCATCGCATGTCTTTGACAAGGAATTCTTAAGCGAGTTTCGTTATTGATTAGGAAATGAGGTGAAGAGAAACTATCAAAATAGGAAAGATTGTATATCAATCAAAGAAAGTATGTGGAAAACATACTTGATCTCTTTGGGTTGGACAAATGTAAACTACATGTGTGCTAAGAGTGAGAAAAAGAAACAAGATATGGTAAAATTGTGATATTCTTGTGAGGTTTGTAGAATTTGGAGTGTGGAATTTGAGGAAAGGTTTGCACCTTGAGGGATTTGATCTCTCTCGGTGCATGATAGATCTGGAGTTAGATGGATCTAGGCTGGTTCCAGTTGAGGGCAACAATAACACATTTTTAGATTATGATTATTATGTATATGTTTGAGATAAACTTCATACTTTGAAATTTCCATTATGTTTTCTTTGTTTAACATGACTATATCAATCTATTCTTTAATTTTGTTTTTATTGATTTCCTTGAATGGTTTGTACATCTGCACTTGGATGCTTTGAGTGGTTTGTGTGTTTATGTGTTTGGATTTGGATGGTAATGTTTGTGAATGTTACAATTGTTGTGTTATATTTCTATATGTGTATGTAATTATCTGTTAGTAATTAGTTGGTGATGAAGAAGGGAGACAATCATTTCAATAGTTTGCAAAAAAATTGATACTACACATATATTTCATTTAATTTTAGGTATCACAACTTTTGACAATTAATAATTCTTAATAGTTTCACTCCGTATTACTAAATATAATTTGACGAGTAGTTTTAATAATTTACTGCATCAATATTACTCTTGAAATCATTTGTTTCATTGATAATGTTTGAAATAATTTATTTCTTTCAAAATATTTTGATGATATATATATATATATATATATATATATATATATATATATATATATATATATATATATATCTATATCTATATGGAAAAACTGACAAATAATGTAAAGATTTTGTAAATCTGACCATTCATTAATAAAAATAAAATTATTTATTGACTTTTGCAAAACAAACTATATATATATATATATATATATATATATATATATATATATATATATATAGATATATATAGTTTGTTTTGCAAAAGTCAATAAATAATTTTATTTTTATTAATGAATGGTCAGATTTACAAAATCTTTACATTATTTGTCAGTTTTTCCATATTTTCATATTTATTATATGAAAATGATAGTTGAGATTTTAAACCATTCAATTCTTTAACTAGAACTATTGTAGTAAACATCATACCTTGTCCCTATTGCTCTCCAATATTAATAGGTTGAATTACTATAACAAAAAAATCAACACAAATTGTCAATCATATTTGTGTGCTTACACTGAAATCAATGAATCTAATGCAAGCAATCAAATAATATTAGAAATCAATATCTACACTAAAATCAATGCATCTAGTGCAATAAATTAAATACAATTAGAAATCAGCATCTACACTGAAATCAATGCATCTAGTGCAAGCAATCAAATATGATTAGAAATCAACATCTACACTAAAATCAATGCATCTAGTGCAAGCAATCAAATAGGATTAGAAATCACAATCTACACTAAAATCAATGCATCTAGTACAAACAATCAAATAGGATTAGAAATCACAATCTACGTCGAAATCAATGCACCTAGTGCAAGCAATCAAATAGGATTAGAAATCACAATCTACACCAAAATCAATGCACCTAGTGCCAGCAATCAAATAGGATTAGAAATCACAATCTACACCGAAATAAATGCATCAAGTGCAAGTAATCAAATAGAATTAGAAATCACCATATACACCAAAATCAATTCATATAGTGCGAGCAATCAAATAGAATTAGAAATCAACATCTACACCAAAATCAATGTATTTAGTGCTAGCAATCAAATAGAATTAGAAAACATCTACACTAAAATCAATGCATCTAATGCAAACAATCAAATAGGATTATAAATCAACATCTACACTGAAATAAATGCATCTAGTGAAAGCAATCAAATATTATTAGAAACAAACACCTACATTGAAATTAATGCATCTAGTGCAAGCAATAAAATAGGATTATAAATCAACATCTACCATGAATTCAATGCATTTAGTGCAAGAAATATTATTCCCTCTTTCCCCCCTCCATCTATATCTATATTTCCCACCATCTCTCCTTATTTGTCTCTCTATATCACCCCCAAACATAAAAACACTCTCTTGATCTCTTCATTTTAACTTCCCTCCTCTCTCTCTTGCTTCACTTTTCTCTCTGTATATATTTTTTATTCCCTCCCTCTCTCCTCATCTCTCTAAAGTTCTCTATCTCTCTCTCTCTCTCTCTCTCTCTATTTTCCCTCCATCCCTGTCACTATCGCCCCCCTCTCTTTCTATCTCTCCCCCTCTCCCCCCCTCCATATTTGTGTCTCCCTCTCTCTCTCTCTTACCCTTCTCTCCCTCTCTCACTCCACTCCTTATATCACTCTTCATTCATCCTCTCCCATGTCCTTCAATTTATCTCCTTCAATGAAAGCATTAAAATATGATTAGAAATCACCATCTACACTGAAATCAATGCATATAGTGCAATAATTTTTATTCTCTCTCTCCCCCTCCATCTATAACTATATCTCCCTCCATATCTCCTTCTTTGTCTCTCTATCTCCCCCCCCCCCCCCCCAAAACACACATGCTTTCACCCTCCATATATATCTATCTATCCCTCTCTCTATCTCTCTCTTCTTCCCTCTCTTCACCTTCCATCTATATATCTATCTCTCTTTGTATCTCTTTTGTCTCTCTATATCACCCCAAAAACATACACAATCTTTCTCCATATTGATCTGTCTCTCCTTACATATTCCTCTCCCTCCCTCTTCCTCTCCCTCTCTCTCTTTCTTCCCCTTCTCTCCCT
The DNA here is from genome assembly GCA_031772625.1 of Pinus tabuliformis. Lineage (NCBI taxonomy): Eukaryota > Viridiplantae > Streptophyta > Pinopsida > Pinales > Pinaceae > Pinus > Pinus tabuliformis. The sequence continues at coordinate 1,621,424,052 of CM062819.1, forward strand.
CTCTCCCCCATTCTATCTCTCTTCCCTCTTGCTCTCCATCTCCATTATCACTCCCCCTCTCTCACTCCACCTTTCTCTCTCTGTGTCTTTCTTCTTACCTCCCTCTTTCTCTCCCTTTCTCTCTCCTTCTATCTCTTTCTCTCTCTCTCTCTCATCTCCAAGCTCTCTTCCTTTCTATCATGCCTCCGTTTGTCTCTCCCCCTTATCTCTCTATCTTTATCTCTCTCTCTCTCTCTCTCTCCGCACTCCAACTCTATCACTATCTCTCCTTCTCTCCCCCTCTTCTCTCTATCTCTCCTTCTTTATCTCTCTATCTCACCCCCAAACATATAAACTCTCTCTCCATCTCTCCTTGTCACTCCCTCTCTCTATCTCTCTCTTTCAACTTTTATCTCTCTATGTGATTCTTCTTTCCTTCCAACTCCATTTCTCTATCCCTCCCTCTATCCTCCTGTCTCTCAAGTCCTCTCTCATCCTTCCTCTCTCTCCCTTCCTCTCACTCCTTCTATCTCTCCACCTCTATCACTCTGTCTTTGTTCTTCCCTCCCATATATATCTAGAGTTAATATATATCATGATATATTAATATAAATTATAATATAAAAAAATTAATATTATGTTAAATATAATATTGTATTAATCCTAAATTATTAAATTTATAATATTAAATTTATAATATATTACTATTACTATTAATATTATATTTAATGATATTTTTTACATGGCATGATAACAAACTTTTCAAATATTACAACTTTGAAGTGGAAATATTTATGTCTTTAGAGATCTTAATATATCCATAGGATATTGTTTTACTTTTAAAGATTCATTTTACAAATATTTAATTAAACGAAATATTAAAATATTTTGATTTTGGATTCTTTGTGTTGAAATAATCCTTTTACTTTATTTTACAAAATGGTTTTGACTTTAGTAAAGAGTAAAGATGTTTAAAATTTTACGTGACTTGGAATTATAATGCAGTAGAATTTTTTGTTGAAGGTAAATTTATGATCCATTCAAATTCAACCTATATGATAGAATACATATTAAACACATAAAATAATTGTATTACAATACAATTATCTTATTCATTTTATCATATACATTGAATTTGAATCACTATATAAAACATTTAAATTAATTATTATTATTCTTATTCTTATTATTCTTATTATTTTAAATTAATTATTGTATTTATAATATGCTTTAATTTTATAAATTAAAGCATATTATAAATATAAAATATAATATAACATATATTGATATTTTCTATTTCAATTATACATAAATCACCTATTTATATAGAAAATCTATTAGCAAATTATATAGAAAGCTTTAAAAGAGGTAAATGAACTCTTTTATGTTCTTCAATCTAGGCCAATAATATGTAGATTTAATGGTTTTGGCCCAAAAATAATGCTCTGCATCAAAGGGTGTTCACAAATTGGACCACCAACTTTGACATGTACCTCTATTCAAAAGGCTTTTTCATTGTTCAGTTTGATACTCAGGAGGAATTCAAGAGAGTATTGAAAGAAGGACTCTGGTTTTGGGGAAATGTAGGGCTCTTCATTACCTGTTGGTTTCCAGACTTTTATGCCACAACAATGGTGATCTTAAAGATTCCAGTCTGGGTGAGGCTACCAAATCTTCCCCTCCCTTTCTGGCACCAAAAGGGGTCCTTAGTAAATTGGAAACACTTTGGGGCCTTTCAAAAACATGGACACCAAGAGGATAGAGACTGGGTTATTTATCTTTACCAGAATTTACATTCAGATGGAACGTCAAATTTTACAGTGGACCCAACTATTGGATTATGAAAATACACCATTCATGCTAACTATGCTATCAAACTGGACACTTGTAGGACAATTTCCCTCATGCAAAAAAACACTCAAAATCAAAAAAGGGGTCGAAATGTAAAAGTAAAGGGTGGCAACTTCCCAATCTCTACCAATCAGAGGAAGAAGAAGAGGAAAACACGTATAACCCTCCAACCCAAGAAGAAGGGGGTACTCACATTTAGAATGACAATGCTACCCACAAGTAGAATGTGGTAGATTCAATAGTAATCTAGGAATTTGAACACTAGACAAAAGTGACATACAAGGAGGATAGGACTGTAGGCACAAAGCTAGTTCATGCCTCAAAAATATCAAAGTTGGATAAAGAAACCACCAAAGATAACCCTGAGTGAAATTTGGCCCCAACACTGGGGAATAACAATGGTCCAGAAAAAGAAAGGAAAGAAAGTGAACAATAAGTGATTTTTACATTACTTAATCTTCCCACTTGTATTTTTATTTTTAGTTTCTTGTTCAAATACATAGCCATAAAGACTTCTTATGCTCATAAACATATGCGAAATGTAATTTTATTTCATTTTTCGAAATAAAATTTCGGATTTTTTCCTTAGAAAAAAATTATATTTAATAAAAATAATATATTGAAAATTTACATAATGATATATTTCCAAATATTATATGATATTTTTAGAAATATTATTTAAGCCCCTCTATTTAAGCATGTGCCATGATCTGCATCTTCATTTGTTCATGATGATGAACCACACTAGCTAGTTCGAAACACATCGGCAAAATTTTATCTTATGTGATTTCTACCGGAAAACTCTTCTTAATGTAATATGGATCACAAAAACCTGAATTTAGAAATATTTTAAAATATTAATTTAAAATTTTATATTATTTAATATTATAATTAAACTTATTAATTTATTATATTAATATTATTATATTAATATTATGTTTTTGCTTAAATATTTCTTGCAAGAGGCTTGGAATCGTCCCTTGTCTGGTGCCAGGTCCTATTCATCTGGTAATTTATTCTCAGCTGGCTTGGACGGGTTCCTTACAACAGAAAATGGTTGTAGAGGCTATTGGAGGATTTAGAGCTGAACCCTTACAATGTGCAAGAGTGGAGTAGCGAAAGTGTGTTGGGCCTGAACACCTGGAGAAATAAAAGACCATCCAACAAACTCGTGATTTCTTCTAATTTGAGGACCTTCTTCTTTGCCCAGTGACTGCCAAGGTTGCACCACCTTACTTCGAAAAACAAGATATAAATTTTGTGGCCTATGTTGTAATACATTGTTTGTGAAGGATAATGACACACTATTATCTAGGTTTGGTATTACAATTACATTTGGTGTTAGTACTGGCCTTTCTGCAAGTTTTGTTTATATTCTAATTCTTCATTTGGCCTTGGTATAACATTTGGCAAAGTGAGCACCCCTTTATTTCGTTTTGGGAGTACATTTGAATCCACAAAATTAAACTCTTCGAAAATGGCCAAACTTGATAATATACTAGAGTTGTTAAGTACTCTAATACATTCCACTGTAGATGAGATGGTAAACATCAACAAGAGAACTCTCTTTGACATTCAGACATGTCTGCATAATGCACAAGAAAACATGGAATTTTTGTAGCTGGAGTCTCAACTTCAGCAAGATGAGTTACAACATAAAAGGCATCATTATGAACTTGTTTTTGTTCAGAACAATTCCCTACTTGACTTTGAAACAGGATCCTATCAACAGCCAACAAGCCATCAAGTCAGTAAAGTTGAGGTTAATTCAGATCAAGTGTTCATTTCAGAAGCATATTTGAATACAAGTGTGGAAATCTAGCCTGCACTTCCGAAGCCAATCATCAGACCTTGGGAAGAGCTTGTCCATAACAAGCAAAAAATCAGACTTGGATATGAAAAGGAGTTGTCCTTTCATATTCCAGATTACTCAAAGCCCATCCAGTTCCATAGTGTTGGGTTTCTTCTTGATGGTTCACCTTCACCTATTCCAGATTTTGCTCCTCCACATTCGCAGTCAAAAGTTGTTAAATGCCAACATTGTGACTGAGTTGGCCATATGAAAGATCACTTCTTTGATCTTCATCCATGCAAGCATTGTGGTTAGCATATTCATTCTTCACATAGATGCTTCAAAAACAAGCTTCCTGCAAGAACAAAGATTCATCTTGGATGGATCGCTTCTTGGAAATGGGCGTCAAAAACCAAGAAGATATTCTAGTCATATGTTAGAACTTGTTCTAGAGTTTTAAACAATCTTGCAGTTGAGTTTTCTCCATCATGTCACCTTGTCTCTGATAGGGGGAAATGATGGTCATCTACAGCTCCAAAGCCACATCAAGCGATCTTGAGCCACAACTTGCCATACCAGATTCAGAGTTGTAGCCAGAGACAAAGATGCCCCTGAGCATGCCTTCGGTTAGTGATCAGCCTTAAGCCGTCACAGGTTGAGACCTCCCTTTCTAGGTTGATGTTCTCCCTTTTTATGCGGGGTGAGAACTCCCTTTCAAGTTTGAAGGTTTCCCTCTTCAAAACATGAGGAGCACTTCCTCTAGCAAAAGACCTCAACTTCATGCCAGATTTGGAAGAGTTCTAGGGACTACACTAAGCGTTCTAGTGTTGGTGGTCATCCTTAAACCACCCCCCTTATACCAACATTTCCGAGAGCACATTCATCCTAGTGATGACATGCATTTTTCACATTTTGTATTACAACTCTCTTCTTGGACTCATACATACCCCTTCAGATTAAGGGGGGGAATGTCGGACACCTAATCCCCTTTCGGATTAAGGGGGGAAATATTGGACACCTAATCCCCCTCCATATTAAGGGGGAGAATGTTGGAAACCTCATCCTCTATGGGTTGGTGTGGAATGTTAACAACCACCAGAGTCCAAGAGACCACTTGGAATATGAACCCAAGGGTCACATCAATGTACTATAAATATATATCATGTCAATAATAGACACAATTCAATGCTTATCGTTTACATTAGTTGTTTGCATTCCATGTGAGTTTAACAATAACTTCATATTCTTAGATGGAACGTAACAAATTTTATTAGTCATAATTAAAAAAAAAACAATTATAAAATGACATGATTTGAGAAAAAACTTGTATGGCCTGCAATCTATTCCAATAAAAATCATTTAAACATTACTTTAGGTAAATAATGATAGGTTAGACAATCTTATTCAAACATTTTCTTGCGAGGTAGATAAGCACACTTCCCATGTGATAGGAAACATATCTAAATGTTACATTTTGGTGAAGTCAATTAACACGATTCTAATGAGCATGAATGAAAATCAAGAAAAAAAAATTGTTTTTAACATTATATTTTTTTATTAAATGGTTTGTTTTATACAATTAATATAACCATATTAAAAATATTAATGTAGTTGATCTAGTCGAAGTTTTCATAAATATAACAAAAAAAAATTATTGCAACATGAAGAATGTCTTATCAATGCTCACATTTACTTGATTAACCATGTATAAAAAAATTATGGGTCAACTTTAACTTGAGAAAAACAATGAATTACACATCTTATTGTAAAATGGATCATTTTGCTAAATAAAATTTGCTTATATATAAATGAATGTTATAAATAATAATGAGCAACTTATCATGGGGGAATTTATTAGAATTGGAATAATCTCAAATCCCTAGGAGATTGGTGGGCAGTGAGGAACTTGACACGAATCTAATTTTTTAAATTTATTAAAAGTAATGGATCATTTTGTTAAATAAAATTTTCTTATATATAAATGAATGTTAAATATAATAATGAGGAATTTTTCATGGAAGAGCTTATTAGAAAATTGGTGGGCAGGGAGCCACTTGACATGAATTTAATTTTTTAAATTTATTAAAATTCAATGCAACCTAACAAACTCTATAACACACTACAGTCTGTGATAAGCATTAAGATTAAGCATATGCTAAACATATTACCTTGAGAATCAACTAGATTGTCAATTAAAAAAAAATCAACAGATCCTCATACACCTTAAAATCTTCAATAATTAAAAAAATTACTATTAAAATTACAGTTTATTTTATTATTTTATTAACTTTATATATCTTTTTAGTATAAAATCATAAGGTGTTATATAAGATTTAAGTTTCTATTCAATTATAAGTTTAAATTTTATGGTATAACTATTTTTAGAGATATCTAAGTTTAATTTAATCTCTCACATTTTTTTGGTAACAACCTATTATTTTACACAAAATAACTTTAATAATAATAACAATATAACTCTAATAATAATAACAATATTCTTAATGTATAAAATAATTTTAATAACAATATCTTATTTTTAAATAAATATTTTTTTTCATTAACTTATACCTAAAATTAATTTATAAAATTGTATTAACATTATTTGATGTTTTAGATAAATAATAAAATAATAAAAAAAATAAAAGATAACAATTATACATATAGTAAGTTTGTAACCTAAAATTTCAAAATTAACTTAATTTTAATATTATTTTTTATTACAAAATAATAAAAAGATTATTAATATTTTAATATTAAAATTGTCACCTATGAAAATATCATTGCTACCTTTCATATTTGAAAATAATGCATAACCTAACTTCAACTTTGAGTGCATTGCAAATTTATATGAATGAATCGTCACTACAGTGTTTGATTTGAAAAACATGAAGCTATTGGAAACCAATAATGAAATCTTAAAGCTCATAGAGAATGGAGTTGGAGTTTCCATGTTTGATGAAACCATTAAACTTACTTCACATAAACTAGAGCATTAAACTTATTTCACATTTGAATCACATTTCATGTATAATGATAAGTTACATGATTCTTATATATTTTTACTTTTATGTTGATTTTATTTATTATTTATTTTTAATTATGTATAATTTATCTTTATATTGTGATTGTAATTTAAAGGATTTTATGATATTGTGAATTGCATTATTTATATAAATATAATTTTTATTTATATATGAAATACGTAAATTAATTTTAGGAAAATAATTTATGTTTTAAAGGTATAGTTATTTTTTAATTATATTTTTAATTTAAAAGAATATATGTATATATAAAATAAGGCAGATAATTATTTGTCTTAAAACATCTTTGTGGTTGTTTGAGATGATGTATTAGGTTTGTTCTACTATTTTGAATTTTATTTCTTATTTAATATTTTTTATAGGTTCTTTTTCATTGATGTAGGCTATTATCGGGGTTTAAAAATTGGTATCAAAGTAATGGTTGGTTTTATGCAGATATCTTTGTCATAAAGAGGAAATTGGGATCATGGACTCTTGGGTTTTTGAAGTCTTTTTTTGAAATTTTGATTGAAGAATTAGATAGATTTGATTATCCATGTTAATGAGCTCAAATAGGAAAGTGTTGGTGCTACAACAATGATTTTGAGGTACCATATCAAGTGAGAGGTGGAAAGGTCTCTATGTTAGAACAAATGACACCTTGTCATTTGGAAGCTGAGAAACCATGGGCACAACTTCATGTTTTGTTAGTTGAATATGGACACAAATCCCAACACCACAAAGCAAAAGGATTGGGAGAAGATGAATGATAAGGAAGTTGCTTTGGTTGGTCTTAATTGAGTTGATTATGTGCTAATGATTGTGATAGGGGTTCGACGACAAACAAGCTTTAGGATAAGATTTATCCATTCTATTAGGTTAAATCCTTCATAAATTTAATACCTATAAAAAAAATCGTTTACTCTAAATGAAGGATATTGATAAATTTATATATCATGTTAATGCTTGCAATTCCCTGCTTAATTAGCTCAATGCCATTAATTATGAAGTGGGTCGATGAGTGATGCATAAAATTTCTCTATAGTCTTCTATTTTTTTTGGGATATTCGAATGGTTGCCATTAGTATAACCACCAAGGTAGAGAATCACGAATTAAATGAAATTATGGGCCCATCACTACAAGAGGAGATAAGCAGAAGAATCTTTGAAATAAACATTAATTCTTAAGCTTTGGTGACTAGGGGTCACTCTAATGAGTGAAATGATGAGAGATCTAGTGGGAATAAATATAGATATAGATGTAGATATGACATTAAAGGTAGAAAATGGCAGAGTATATTTGTTACAGGTTCCATCAAAAAGAGCATGAGAGGAGTGAATGAAACAATGAACCTTTAAAGGAGAAAGGCGAAAATAAGGAGGATTTAGTTGCCAATAATTCCAATAGTGAGGGTAGCATGTATCCCTCTTATGTATGTCTTTTAACTAATGTCCATAAACAAACAAAATTGATTTACTGAAGAACTTCCCTCCACATAACTCTTGACAAGGAGTGTTTTGTGGGTTATGAAAAATAAAAATGAAAAATCTTAAGTAGAGATAATTTTAGGTATGAAAGTACCTAACATTGCATGGTAAACATCCAATATAAAGATAATACCATGAAGTAAATGCCCGATGTGTGGCATGTTTTAGGATTGGAATGATAGTTACTTTTGATGAGCCAAATAGTTGATACAATCTTGTTTAAATTATATAGTAGGCTAGTCAAAACAATATCATTTTGACCAAAGGTGCTCAAAAAGGATTTTGTACTAGTTGGATGTGACTACTAAAGTCACAAATAGAAATGCCATGTCAATGAAAAAGGGAAAATCAATGGAAACATTGAAGATATAAACCATAATTTTGTGGCATTTTTTGATGATACATCTTGGTGAAAAGAACCTATGAGATTTGTGGAAAAATGTAACACCCTCTTCCCACATCTACCCAAGTAAATGACCAACCAGAGTAAACATGCGATGAGAGGCCACTATGATATGACTCGACCTCCTAAGTCATGTTAAGGAAGTGGAACCGATGGAAGCATACCATACAAACCTTCAACATTAACATTAGGACCCTCTGGAATCATCCCGACCTTTCTTCCAATCAACCCATGGGTCCCACTGATATTTTAGACCACTTGACCCCCAGGTGCTCCCATGATGTGGGAATGACAACGTGTAGGAGGCTTTGGACACTCTCATGACAAGGAATGCCAATGTTAAGGGACTAAATTGCATAGGTGTCGGCTCCCCCAGGAATTTAGCCACTTTTTCGGGCCCAGAGCCCAGGTCACTGCCTAGAATAGAATGAAACTATTAGAACAAAAATATACCAAGGAAATGGAAATACAAATTCAATTACTTGAATAATACCTTAACTGGTCCCCTACTAGACATGACAAACATTTCTTCAAACATATCACACATATGTAATCTGTAGGTGTAACTGATAGATCTAACCATAGGGGTCTCATACTCATATGAGAATCGCTAAAAAGCATTGATGCCTCAACACATTAGCAGTCATTCCATCCATTAGGTCATAGATACATTGTTCATTAATTTACAAGTAAAAAGATGATGAGAGCAATACATAGCTACTGTCATAAAACACATACATAACTAACATAATAAAAATAGATATACCAAGGAAATCACAGCCATATGATCCACATATAAGTAGTATAATACTCATAAAATAACAAGGAGACATAACCTCATATTATTTATGCAAAGGCCAACTAATTGTGGGACTTGCAGAAACCACCTGACCATAAACATGGCTAAGCCAAAACTCTCTTCAGCCATTGACCCCCACAGGGGTCTTCACTCAATCAACCTCTGACCTATCACGTGTGATCATGGCATATTAAACATTACCCTTAATTTGACTACATATTGGAAAATATCCCTAAAAATCACATTATGTAACCCCCTACCAATATGAACCCAATACACCTTCCCAATTTAAAAAACCCCTATTTCCACTAGATATTGTAGGTATCCATTTTTTCATTAACGTTTTTTATACCCCTTTATATTTTTTCATTAACTTTGAGCTCCATTTTTTATACCTGCCAATTTAAAAACCCTTTACTCCCTATATATCCCCCAATATATTATGTCATTTTTTCCTCAATATATATCCCCTAATATGAACCCACGTGGTATGGTATTGCTCCCCCAGTGAAGCCCCCGTGGTCACCCTTGTGCCATATTCCAAGCATGAATGTGGGATTTCATAAAACAAACCAATCCAAAACCATCCAGGGCTGCCTGAGGCCAACCACATCAACCCATCAAACAATTATTCCACCTCACGGTCGAACATAACCAAACCATCACCAGATTGGTCTCTATCCAAGCCTTCTAGGGCTTCAGAGCGTTTGTTCTAACCAAGGCTCCAGGACTAGTAACTCAACCCACAGTTGTTGCCGGGCTCCAAAGAGTTTGTCCATCCAAGGCTCTAGGACTAGTAACTTAACCCACAAAGGGCTTCAGAGTGTTTGTCCAACCAATTCTTTAGGACTAATAACTCAACCCAAGTTGTTACAAGGCTCCACAACGTTTGTCTAACCAAGGCTCTAGGAAGTAGTAACTCAACTCAAGCTAAGGAAATATGAGAACCAACCAGAAAACAAAGAAAATAGACCCAAAACACCATGGCTATCCAGGAAATGGAAAGGCTAGGCAAATCCACTATTAATCCAGGCAATCCTCCATGCCAGTGACAGATAAGGACTAATAAACCACATGCATACGCCATGCATGCCAAAACTAGTGAGGAAAACACACATGCAACTGGGTACCTGCAAACAAAACCCGCTATAGCTGTTGATCCTGATGTCCTCTTGCACTTTCCTGCTCATCCTTTTCCTTCTTGCTCCAAAAATCTAAGTATGTCACACCCTCCAAGAGTGGTCCACTAAAAATATAAGTGTCCAAGAATGAGAGAGAGAGAGAAAATGAGAGAGCTCCAAAATTGAACTAACAAAAGGTTACCAATTGATCCTCATAAGCCTTTTTATCAATTAAGCCTCTATTTTCTTCATTTTCCATTATTTTCCTTCAATTTCCTCCTCACATGCAACCTGTGACCATTCACCTCCCTTTTCTACTAATTTCCATTATTTTCATAGATAAACGTGCCAAAAATGTCATTTGCCTTTCCAACGCCTTAGTCATTGCCTTTTCCAATTTCCTTAGCCATTAATAACCAACCGAAAACCCACACTAGGATGTCTTGCCGAACATTCATCTTGGAATACATGTCCCATCAACCATGGTTATTATTTTTGCCTTTTTTACTTTTATTACATTGAATTTTCACCAGGGCTATTACAAAACCCTCCCCCTTGGGGGAACACTGTCCTCGGTGTTCAAGAACACCTATAACCACAAGTTTGCTGTAAGAAAAATATACTACCAATGGAGCTTTATAACTTAGCTCGTTGCAATATTCACAATGATCAACCTGCTATGAAGCAAACCAACATGAAAAAATAACAAAGATAACATCATAATGACATGATACCCATACCACTTATTGGAGCTTTATAGCTTAGGTCATGGTAGTATTTACATCCATATACATATGCACACATACCAAACATCACCAAAGCATGTACCAAAACATATACCAAGACATATACCAAAACACCATACCAAAACTATGCCTAAATCAGAAAACAATGAAGGATACATAGCCCGCATCTAATCTGACATCTCCCATGTAGCTTCATCGGGACCAAAGTGCTTCCGTTGCACCTTAATCTACTTGATTGCTTAGTTCCATAGCATGAGCACCTTTTTCTACAATATACATTGAGACTCTAGTTGGAATTCTCCATCTGGTTCCACTTGTAATATAGACCAGTCAATCACATGATCAACATATTTAACATACTTCTTAAGCAATGAAACATGGAAAACATCATGTACTTTCACTGTCAGAGGCAGTGCAAGTTGATAGGCTACTGGCCCAATCCTCTCAACAATACTAAAGGGTCCATAAAACCGTGGTTCCAGCTTGGCACATGATCCAATCCGTAAGGATCTCTTCTTCGGTTTGATGTGCAAGAACACATGTTCCCTAACCTAAAACTCCTTGAACAACCTATTACCATCTACATATCTCTTCTTCCTATCCTATGTTGCCTTTAGATTCTTCTTTATAACCTGCATCTCCTGTTCCATGTCTGGTCCAATCAACACCCTGTTAACTGGATCACTCCAACTGATGGGAGTATTGAAACTCCTCCCATATAATGCCTCAAACGTACTCATCTTCAAAGACTCTTGATACCCATTGTTGTAAGCGAACTCTACCAGTGGGAGATACTCTTCCCACTTTCACTGTTAATGCATCACATACATCCTCAACATGTTCTCCAATATCCGATTGACCCTCTCTATATGTTCATCAGTCTGTGGATGATACATTATAATGAAGGCATACTCTACACCCAAACCTGCAAACAACTCCTTCCAAAACTTGGAAGTGAACTTTGCATCCCTGTCTGACACAATCTTCTTTGGAACACCATGCAATATGACCACATCTCTAATGAATACCTATGCTACATCGATAGCTGAGAATATAGATGTTGTAGCAGCTGCAACACCCTCCAAAATTTTGGCTGGCATCCAAATTTCAGAGCCTTCCTTAGTTTTTCCTTTGATGGTTGCAAACACTCGAGCTCACCCCATGAGCTCTTGTGAAGTCTTTTCACCATTTTTCCTTGTTTGACTAGCCACTATCTTTTGACATGTTGATTTCTTTGTCATGCTTGTGATCTTATTCTGGTGAGTTTGAAGTTTTGTCTTTGTGTGTTTGGGTTGTCTTTGCTATGTAAACACCTATCGTACTCACACACAAAGTTGTAAGCATTTTCGTGCAAGTGTTGTCACGGTTGTCTGAAGGTCTATCACAAGTGTCACGCTTGTCGCTCTCAACTCTAAGACAGTCTCACCAAGGGCATGTTTTGTCTTGTTGTCATGGTGGTCTATGTTGTCTCGTCATTAAGTATGCTAAGTGTATGATCACAATGTTAGTTTGCACAAGTTCACTTGCTTTCGACACTTAGCCATTTTCCTAAAAATATTCCCGACCAGACAACCCTCTTCCACCAGATCCCAACTGAGCTGCACTGCACAATCTCATCCCTCAGTGACCCTGATATGTTGCAGTGCTTGAGGATGTCCACCAGGTCAACTGCATCGTGCAATACTAGAGGTGAGTAGGTTGTATTCCTCCCAAAATTGTGAAAAAAATACCTCCCTGTCCAACTTAACTATGCATTTCTCAAGCATAGTCATCATCCATCCCTCTTCCTTTCCAGAAAGCCTACACTACTCTGAGACCTGGGTCTTCACTGTTCCTCAAAATTGCACAGGCATGCCCAGCTGGTGCTCTACTGTCTTGCTCTACATTGTTCTTAGAAATTGCATAGAACTACCCAACTGAACCTTGCTGCGTTGCTCTGCCCTGCCTCCAGAAATTGCGTAGACATGTCTATCAGTTCCCCTACTGGATGTCCTGCATTGTTCCCAGAAATTGCGCAGTCATGACCAGCAGTCCCTCTGAAACCCTACTCTGTCTTCCCTTTGGAAATTGTGCAGTCATGACCAATAGTACCTCTATTGGCCTGCTTTTTCCTCCCTTTGGAACTGTGCAGAAATTCCCAATAGTCCCTTTGTAGCCCCGCTCTTTAATCCATCTGAAAATTGCGTAGAAGTGTCTCTGTCCCTAGTCCCACCTTACAACTGACACTGTTGACTTTCACTGCGCAATCCTACCTCCCAGTGATCACTGCGCAATTTTTCCCGATAGTGCAGGTTGTCCTCCCGGAATGCCTCATTCTAGCCTATGCTATGCTCTATGCTATCTCAGTGAGTTGTCCTCCCTCCCTATCACCTGGAAAATGAGAACAATGCATCATGCTATACTAGGAGGTTTTGGATTTTATGTCATCCCATCATGAGTGAATTGCAGGAACAAATACACTGGTAGATCATGGCGAGATGACAAACAGGATGAAGAAGGAGTGCACATGCTAAAAGACTTGCTTGCAGCTGGACGGACGTACCAAGCAAAAGCAAAAGGAACACATGCATTGAGCCATTAAGCAAGACCAAGACCATCGAAGACCCCACAACACCATGCCATGCAGAGGAGAAGATAAAGCACACAGAGAGTACATCCATCACTCAGCAATGCAACAAATTAGCATGGACACCATAGTCAACCATTACATGTCAGTTTTGTCATGTCGAGTTGTGTGATGATTTGTCTTGGACACATCACCACTATGGGCCATATCCATTGTAACTGAATTCAAAGTAATGTGAAGTCCAATGGACACACACAACAAGTTTAAGAGTCACGCCAGTTAAAATGTCATTGGAAGTTGAATGGTCATGAGGATAGTCCAAGAGTCATAAGGGTCAAGCATCACCCTTGGCAATATATACCCCTCCCATTATATGAGCAACAAATTTTCACCTTGGCTTCTCCCACATAGCCTTGAGAGTCTTTAGTTTGTTCTTTTAGGAGTGAGGAGTGGCTCCAATGTCCCACTACTAGGACTAGTGATGTATGGTGTATAAATGTGTCTTGGGACTTTTGCTTAATTCAAAAGCCTGTTAAGGCCAACACGTTTTCACACATGTTTCGTAGATGTTTGTAAGACTACTCTTTTAAACATTTGTAATGCATGTTTTCATAACCTGTACTAAGATAGCTGAACTACTTTGGTTATTTTAGTACTCACATTGTTGAATATGTGTTGTATTTTTTGTTACTATTGTCTCGTTCATGTGGACTACTCCGTAGGACATTAGATATACCAGTCTTGTTTTCTTGGTTTTAACAACTGCCAACATCCACTGTGGACTATTCTGTTGGATATTGGTCAGACCCTTGTTGGTTCGTGTGTGTCTCTCCTTGGGTGGTACTACTACCTCTAATCTAGAGGCTCACTTTTACTCTCTCCCTTTACAGTAAGAGAACCCAGACATGCGTTACATTACACACTCACCTCACTTTTTTAAGATACAAGCATAACACTCTCATGTCATGAACAATAAGAGCTAAGCCAAATCTCAAAGATAATGGCAACCAGTCCATCGTAGTGGATGAGATTCCTACACCAAGTGGTGTGAGGTCTAGTTGGGAATTCATACCAGGGAGATCCCCTTTATTGGCAGGTCTAGCATCTTCAACAAAATGTCACTAGAAGGAGGGCCAGATGACAGGATGTTCCCATAGAGTCTGGTTTAAGTCTCTTATTTAAAGATGGCCCTTCTTGAAATCATAATACTAGGATGTATTTCTACAAAGTTTGAATGTACCATCCTCGCAAAAGTTATCCATGAACTGTCCAAGTTAAAGCTCAGTTGTGAGGGTGAACCATCTTTTCGTGTGCATGTGCGCCTAGTTATAAAATTTTTCCTATGCCACAAGATAGAGTACAAAGATGTCTAGACTGTATTACTCACCCTCACATTCGAAGTTTGTGCTGAATGTTGGTGTTACACATTACCCTTTTCATCTATCAATTCATTTTTTTAGCTTGACAAAATGATGATTAAAATGTTCGATGAGTATAGCCACTGGGATTTCTGTGAAAAAATATGCCATTTAAGTATGGAGCCTGAAGAATCAATTGAGGACTTTGTTGATCGCTTCCTTCACCTCTGTTACGCAATTCCTAAACAACTTGTGAACTTTGACTTCTTGAGAGAAGAGTTTAAATGCTTGGTTCATAGTTCTCAGTATGGTGAACCTGTTGGTTTCCCTTCCTCCCCAACTCTTGCCGATCATGAGGCACCTCATATTGCAGAGGGGGAGACCAACACCCTATTTGTTCCTTGTCCTCCTCCTTTTCGGGTTCTCGATGTGGGTGCCCCCTTGCGGTGATTGTAAAGTTGAGAAATCTGCGTAACATGTCACCAATCCATCTTCTCATCTATCTCCCGCTTCTATGGAGGAAGTTCCACAATGGCTCAAGAAGCCTATAATGAAGACTCACTCCCCCATTCTACAAGAGGATGTCATTGTTCATAACTCAGGTCTGCATATCTGCCACCCCCCATCATCTACAAGCCATGACTCCTTGTACCATGAGTTTCTTTATCAATTCACTTCACCATCCAACTATTCACATTCTCTTGATTCTCCATCTATTGGCTCAAATTGCGATCAGGCATAAGGAAGTCACATTACACAGGCAAAGGAGCAGAAAGGAGAGGACAATATTAATCTTCCCTCTCTGTTTCAAAATTGTACACATCAAAATAAAGAGCTTCCATTCTTGAGTGATTATCAATCTGCTAATCTCGGTGGAACATCCTGTATAATAAATTCTTTTGATCAACCCCCAATCTTGGGCAGTCATCACTCCCATGCTTCCATATGTCGTGACAAATTCCAAATCACATCATGTGATCTTATGTTTTCTCATGAAGACTCTAACTCAGATCTAGAATGTGCATCGGTTAAAGAAGATGTCCATATCGAAACTTCCTCTTCACCTCACTTGCCCATGTGTCCTACCATTCACAGCAAATCTACTGT
Source organism: Pinus tabuliformis (assembly GCA_031772625.1). Lineage (NCBI taxonomy): Eukaryota > Viridiplantae > Streptophyta > Pinopsida > Pinales > Pinaceae > Pinus > Pinus tabuliformis. Next base: position 1,621,440,282 of record CM062819.1, read on the forward strand.
GGCGGAGATACTCTATTTTCTCTTTTTTCTTGATTTGATGAGTTATCTCCTCGATTGACACAAGGTAGTGAGGTTGTACATAATGAAAACAGTCTAATTGCATAAGACTCTTCCCACCCGTCATCATCTTTTATGTTGCATGAAGACAACTCTTCAAATAAGCTTGCTGAAGCTGAAAAATATGGTGAAACTTGTGACAGAAATGGTTGTCATCTTGAAAGCAGTTTTGAAATCGGCAACAAAAACTGCCCTCAATCCATGCATGATCTGGTCCACTCTTCAAAATGTGATTCTGTAATTCTGGAAAGTTCCGAGACGTGCCAAGGAGTCGAGGCACTTCAACATCCATTGATGGTTATGTCAGGATCTCGCGACTCTGGTAAGCCCCCCAAACCCAATCATATCTAGTTTTTCACACACAATCCATCAATTTGCATGGTTTCATTCAATGTGGATCCCTGTGTAACAAATTTTTATTATTCCGGGTGTGATCTTTCAAATTTTCAAATTTTCACTTATGACTGAATCCACGAATATATTACAGTACACCCATCTTCATGCACATATCTTACATCAAATTTGGGTTGGGAGTGTCCGTCCCTCATGATATGATGGAATTGCGAAGTTGATCATCTCAAAGACTGTATTTTACTGCAATCATACTTATCGAATTTTTCCTCTCATGATAAGCTCCTTGGTCTTATTACAATCCTTGTACTGTGTTGTGGTCACCAACAACCCCCCTTCTTCACTTGACATTAGCAATAACGTCAAGCAAAGAGGGGACCCTGAACAAAAATCCCAAAAAATATTTTTCTAAAGTTTTTGTATTTCTCTCCCTAAGGCTTAAATCGCATCACAAAGAAAGACCGAAGCATTGCTCGAGCGCGAAAAGCAAGACTGCGAAGGAGCGATGCGAAGTTCATCGCGTCGCATACATCACACGCGCCCCTTTAAAAGAAGACCTTCGAGAAATGCCGATCGCCGATATGCGATATCGCAAATCGCAAGCATCACGCTATACGACATAACCATTAAACAAAATTTGCGATATCTGTGATTTGCGATTTGTGATGGCAGCGATTTGCGATCTGCGATCTGAAAAGACTTATCACACGATAAACCCAGGATTAAGTGCGCGCCTTGAAGGAATTTAATGACCGCATGCTTGAGTATCTAGGAATGATTGCATTACATTTATCGAAGAGTCAAGTCATGATGAATGTCAGGGTTATGCATTCATTAGAGATTAATACTTTCACGTCAAATCTTTTCATTTCCCTTCTTCTTTGCGTAGACTGCAAGACATGCAACTAATATAAGTTTATATGCAGGAAACATTTGAGGGAAAGAGGAAAGCGCCAATCAGATAGCAAAGAGAGAATGCCTCCGCAAACGGCTGCCGCATGCAGCAGAACCGCGGATTCCAGACTATCAGCCAACCGGCACTGATGAAATTAGACTATTCAGGACTCAGAGTCAAAGGCGCACAAAAGCAGCGTGTTCAGAAAAGATCCTGAAGCTCAGACTTGGTAAAGCAGAGAAAGAAGCGCATGAGAAGGAAGACGCTTTAGGAAAACCTGGAACAAAGAACAGAAACAATTCTTAAAACAGGGGGATGTCCATACAGCACGACTCCTAACCCACTCAGTCATTTGCACGACCGGAAACCGAAAACAGCAACAGCAAAATCAGTTCGAGAAGAACCTGGGTTATGCTAAGTATACACGTGGCGAATACACCCAGCTAGAGAAAGGTTTTCGAAAAATATCTTCTGGTCTGCCAGAAGGAAGTGCCAGCTCCTGTTATTTCCACTTTTATCTCCAGAGCGAAAGAAGAAAGCGGCCAGCCGACTCTTCCCAGGAAAACGTTGCACTGTTGACAGCACTAAAGAGAATATACAGAAACGGTCAGAAATTAGATTTTAAGTTTAGAAATAAAGTTGCTTTTAGTAAAAGGGCGGTCATTTGAAGCCGATTCCCTAATTTCATGTAATTAAGATTGATTAGTTAGTAGTATTTAGCCCTTCTCATGGTTTTTGGAGAAGGGTCCGGAAATCTGTCAAAAAACTTATCCTCAGAACATGCACTTCTGCACCCTCAGAGGAGGTTTTTGATGAATAGATGGATCAAGATTTATTTATGTTTGCATTTTAATATCTGTTACTGATGTTGCACTTCTGTACTCTTAGCAGATGTTAGAACAAGTAGAAATAAATCATTATTACTTGAAGTTTATTAGTGAAGTTAGTCATAAATGGTACTTTTATCTCTTGACTAGATTCTGCTAGTATCCCTAAAGTGATATGTAGCTGAGTTCTTTATATGTTATTGTATGAATGTCTGCATTACCATTTGGCACTTCTGTACGGTGGGATCATTTAATCATGCTTAACATATAGAAGACTGATTATGCGATATGCTGTTCACAACTATTCTGCCTAACTTCTTATGCAGAATGGTTTATCTTTATTGGTTTATATTCTGATATCAGTTGAATGATCTTTATTACCAGCTGCTGTTAGAAATCTTTCTAGATCGCATAAACAAAAGAAAAACACCCCGGGTTAGCATAGATCAGATGTATTTCTCTTCATTAGATTACATTAGCATAGAGTTAGTTTAGCAGTTAGAATCGAGACTAGTTTAGAAAAACCTCTAGATTAATATCATCAGACTCTACGCACACACACACACCCATCACATTGGGAAACTGGTCCCATTACCCCCAGTCGGACCCGCTACTCCAAACGGGCAAGGAGCCGCCAACCAGGTTCCGGACCGGGTGGGTATCCCCCTTGTTGTTGACCCGACTTCGGGCCCCTCAACATACTGCAAATTTGTCCACCCATCACACCAGCAATCTCTCTGAGTGATGATGAACACACAATATATCACACGAATCAAGTTCCTCTTCATTCACCATGCCCCAACTAGTTTCACGCATTCACAATGTTGGCATGCTTTTTACATTCCTGTGATGACCATGGTGCCTGTGCAATTTTTCACCAGTTGCAGGAAGGTGGTCTGTCATGTCTAGCTCACAACGAACTTGGTTCCATTGTTCAGAGCATTCGCAATATTGTTCAAATGAATTTGTCTTTGTTCATTTCAAACTGGGAATCTAACATTTCAACTAGCCCGTCTGATCATTCCTCTATCTTGGGTGATTATCATTCAGCCTATTATTTTCGTAACAACACATCCAATGACAGTTTCTTCAAGCTCTCTGATCTTCACTGTTTGACATCTCTCTCTTCAGATTTTCATCAAGAATATGAGGCACTTTAGCCTGCGCTGATGGTTATGGTAGGTCCTCAATCTCTTGGCATGACTGTTGAGAATGATCATACATTTTTTTCTTACAAGATTCCCATCATAATCCCATCTATCAAATAAAAAATTCAACCTTTCATAGATCATGAGGTTGTCCAAACAACAATCATGAATTTTATGATCCAATCGCTCAATGGTTGGAACAATCTTACTTAGCAAGCCATGTTACAGATAAAAAGCTTCAATTCTTCCTCACGCTTGCTAAGAAGCTCGGTATAGATGATACACTTACAAGAGGCTTCTGATGTTTTTTGAATAATGGTATACATCATAAAGGTAAGCATATGTATTTGGTGGTTGTGACATGTCGTTTTTCCCATAGGCAAGACCTTCCTTCCCGTGTGCAATTTTTTCAAGTTTTTGTATTTTCTATTGCACACTACTTTTTATCTATTTTAATCATTTGTATCTTTGTGGATACAGGTTAGGAGCGACTACGATGGCCTCGCTGGAAATTTCATTTCCCATAACCCTGACTGTTTAGCTATTAGGATGGGAGTAGGATTAGTTGCATCTCAATTTTCCCTTCCTTGCACTAATCTTGCACTTGTAGTTCATCATGGTTTTATTATTCTGGTTTTAAATCCTATTTGCTTTAGTCATTTTTCTTTCTTATCTTCTGGATTTTTTTCCTTGTTTTGTACGTCTTTCCTCTTGTCTTGTTTTTCCTTTCGTGTTGTGTTTTCTGTTTGTTTTCACTACGTGAGTAAATGTTGTGCTTGCACTGTGTTCTGGCTTCTAAATGTGCATGTGGATGAAGTTCAAAGAGTCTTGTGACACTGCAGTGCTTGACTAGGCCTGTGTCCATCTTCTTTGTGCTTGGTTGTAACTTTTGGCTGATGAAGTCTTGATGGAAAATATGATTCGTCTATAAGGGATTTTTTTATCAGACCATGAACCTATGTCTAGTCTCAGAAAACTCATGTGTATACTCATTTTTCTGCTCTGGTGTGTTCAAACTTATCTAACTAGTAGAAATGGAGAAGGGGAAAATCTAAATGAGAAAATATGAATCAAATGTCTTGATATGCTTCTCTAAAGGAACAAACTCTCTTGCTCTCAATAAGTTGGGATCCCCCTTCTGCCCCAAAAATAAATAAGTGACTATGCACAGTTCTCTTTCAAAAAATAACAAATACGAAAGAAGAGAAACAAAAAGGTGAAGTAGGAAACTCCATCGAGCTATTGTCCAGGCTTGCTGGCAGTGGAGCAATGCTTGTGTTCCTGTGTGACTCCGTCGGGTACTATCCAGGCTTGATAGCAGTGGAGCAACACTAGAGATGAAAAATTATACTCTAAAAATATTAGGCTCTTGAGCCAAATTACCCTTACCGATTTGAAACATTGTGATCTAGCTGAATTTTGTATTGTGTTCAACTGGGTTAGTACAAGGTGAACCATGTTTGTCCACGGGGTAAATGGGGAAGCCGAAGTGATCTGTACAACAAATCAATACTCCTCGAAAGTCCAAGGCCCTGCACTATAAACGAACCAAAAAAAAGAAGTTAGTATTCAACCAGTGCTTCACCAAGTGTTGTAGCAGCTACAACACCCTCCAAAATTTTAGCTTGCATCCAAATTTCAGAGCCTTCATTGGTTTTTCCTTTGATGGTTGCAAACACTCAAGCTCTCCCCATGAGCTCTTGTGCAGTCTTTTCACCTTTTTTTCTTGTTTGACAAGCAGTCGTCTTTTGTCATGTTGATTATTTTGTCATGCTTGTGATCTTATTCTAGTGAGTTTGAAGGTTTGTCTTTGTGTGTTTGGGTTGTCTTCACTATCTAAACACCCGTTGTACTCACACACAAAGTTGTAAGCACTGTCACACAAGTGTTGTCACGGTCGTCCGAAGGTCTATCATAAGTGTCAAGATTGTCGCTCTCAGCTCTAAGACGGTCTCAGCAAGGGCATGTTTTATATTGTTGTCATGGTGGTCTATGTTGCCCCGTAGTCAAGTATGCTAAGTGTATAATCAAAATGTCAGTTTGCACAAGTTCACTTGCTTTTGACACTTAGCCATTTTCCTGAAAATTTTCCCGACCAGACAACCCTCTTCCAACAGATCCCAACTTAGCCGCGCTACACAATCTCAGCCCTCAATGACCCTTCTCTATTTCTCGTAACTATGCAGTGCTTGGGGATGTCCACTAGGTCAACTGCATTGTGAAATATTGGAGGTGAGTAGGTTGTCTGCCTCCCAAAATTGTGAAAAAGTTTCCTCCCTGTCCAACTTAACTACGCATTTCTCAAGCACAGTCATCATCCATCCTTATTTCCTTCCAGAAGCCTGCACCGTTCTGAGACCTGGGTCGACACTGTTCCTCAAAACTACACAGACATGTCCAATTGGTGCTCTGCTGCCTTTCTCTGCACTATTCTTAGAAATTGCACAGAACTTCCCAGCAGACCCTTGCTGCCTTACTCTTCCCTACCTCTAGAAATTGAGTAGACATGTCTAGTAGTTCCCCTACTGGATGTCCTCCAATGTTCCCAAAAATTGCGTAGTCATGACTAGTGGTCCCTCTGCAGCCCTTCTCTATCATCCCTCTGGAAATTGCACAGTCATGTGACCGACAATCCCTCTATAGCCCTACTCTTTCCTCCCTCTGGAAACTACGCAGAACTGCCCAAAAGTCCCTTTGTAACCTCGCTCTGTCTTCCCTCTAAAAACTGCGTAGAAGTGTCTCCCTCCCAGGTCCCACCTTGCAAATGAGATTGGTGACTTTGACTGCGTAATATTGCCTCCCAGTGATCACTGTGCAACTTTTCTTGATAGTGCAGGCTGTCCTTCCGGAATGCCTCTTTCTAGCCTGAGATATGCTCTACGCTGTCTCAGTGAGTTGTCCTTCCTCCCTGTCACCCAGAACATGATAATAATGCATCATGCTAGACTAGGAGGTTTTGGATTTTATGTCATCCCATCCAGAGTGAATTGTAGGATCAAGTACACTAGTAGATCATGGTGAGATGACGAACATGATGGAGAAGGAGCACACATGCTAGAAGACTTACTTGTAGCTGGATGGATGTGCCAAGCACATCAAGCAACAAGAAAAAGGAACACATGCATTGAATCATAAAGCAAGGCGAAGTTTATCGAAGACCTCGCAACACCATGCCATGTGGAGAAGAAGACAAAACAAACCAAGAGTACATCCATCACTCAGTGGCACAACAGCTTGACATGGACACCATAGTCAACCAATACATGTCAGCAGTGTCATGTCAAGTTGTGTCATGAGTTGTCTTGGCCACATCACCATTATGGGCCATATCTGTTGTAACTAAATGTAATGTAATGTGAAGTCCAATGGATGCACACAAGAAGTTGATGAGTCATGTTAGTTGAAAAGTCATTGGAAGTTAAACATTCATGAGGGTAGTCCAAGAGTCACAAGGGTCAAGCATCACCCTTGGCTATATATACCCCTTCCATTGTATGAGCAAGGAATTTTCACCTTGGCTCTTCCCATATAACTTTGAGAGTATGTAGTCTATTCTTTGAGGAGCAAGGAGTGGCTCCAATGTCCCATTACTAGGACTAGTGATGTATGGTGTACAAATGTGTCTTGGGACTTTTGCTTAATTCAGAAGCCTGTTACGACTAGCATGTTTTCACACATGTTTTGTGGATTTTTGTAAGACTACTCTTTTAAACATTTGTAATGCATGTTTTCTTAACATGTACTAATATAGTTGAACTACTTTGGTTATTTTAGTACTTACATTGTTGAATATGTGTTTTATTATTTATCACTTTTGTCTCATCTGTGTGGACCACTCCACAGGAAATTATATATGCCATTCTTATTTTCTTGATTATAATGCCCAACACCTCCATGTGGACTACTCTGTTGGATGGTGTATGTATTTTCCCTTGCACTTAGTTTTAACGACTTCCCTATCCACTGTGGACTATTCCGCTGGATTCTGGTCATACCCTTGTTGGTTTGTGTGTGTCTCTCCTTGGGTGGTACTACTACCTCTCATCTAGAGGCTCACTTTTACTCTCTCCCTTTACAGTAAGAGAACTTGGACATGAGTTACATTACGCACTCACTAGGCATACTCACCTCGCTTTTTGAAGATACAAGCATAACACTCTCATGTGTTAAACATCAAGAGTTAAGGCAAATCTCTAAGATAATGTTAACCGGGTCATCGTAATGGACACAACTCCTACACCAAATGGTGTGAGGTCTAGTTGGGACTTCATACCGGGGAGATCGCCTTTCTTGGTGGGTCCAACACCGCCAACAATAGACTTCATTGATTGAAGTGCACAACCTTTGTCAACCTGGCCACAACAACCATGATGAAATCGTGTTGTCTACCTTTCCTCGGAAAACCTGTGATAAATTCCATGGAAATGACCTCCCATTTCCATTCTGGAATCACAATCAGCTGTAGGAGTCCACGTGGATGCTTACACTCTTCCTTCACACACTAAAAATCGAAACACATAGCCACAAACTCTGCTACATCCCTCTTCAGATTCAGCCAATAATAAAACTTCTTTACTATAGTTAATGTCTTCTGATAACCTCGGTTACCTGAATATGGTTTTGCATGAAACTCTCTCAAGATCACTTTCGTGACCTCACTACTGTCTAGCACATATATCATGTCTCTGAATCTAACCAATCCATATCCTATAAGGTAATAATCCACATCTGGTGCACTTGCACCTGTACCTGTACTTGTAATACCACCTATACCTGTACTTGTAATACCACCTATACCTATACATGTACTACCACCTGTACTACCACATGTACCTGTACCAGTACTTTTCTGCAACCTATGCATAATCTCGATATACCTGACATCTTGCTGACTTGCCTACAAGATCCTATCTTGTAAGTATATCCCATAGGAGCTCATAGCTACTAAGTGATTTACATGTACCCTCCTACTAAAAGCATATGCCACCATGTTCTCTTTACCTTTGATATACTTGATCTCAAAATTGAACTCACTAATCATAGCCAACCACCAAGCCTGCTTGCCATCATTAGAGGATTTTTGAGGTCTAAAATGGGCCTCCTAAGAAAAATTTACAACCAAAATAAACTTTATAAGAACAAATAGGATTCAAGATGATGAGGTCAACCATGGGGGATGATTCACCATTTTTGGAGTAAAAAAAGATCAAAAATAATAAAATAATAAAACTATTTTTGCAACTCATATTTTCAACTTATCTCCCTAACTTTTTACTCAAATTTCAATTAGGAGTACTCACTGGATGAAAAATTCAATTCCTCATCCAAAGAGTTCCCATGTTGCATAATTTGATGGACCCTGCTACATGAAAAATGAGAAATACTTGAAAAAATGTGATTGCAATAACTTTTTTCATGTATTTCTCATTTTTCATATAGTAGGGTCCATCAAAAGCATGAAACATGGGCACTCCCTGGATAAGGAATCAAATTATGCATCCAATGATTATTCCCGCTCGAAATTTGAGTAAACCCATAGGGAGATAAGTTGAAAATATGAGTTGAGAAAGTAGTTTTTTTTCTTTTTTCCCCTCTAAAATTTGATGATGTAATCTAATATTATTTTATTATTTCCACTATTATTTTAAAATTTCCTTAAGAGGCCCATTTTATACCTCAAAATTCCCCTAATGTCAGGTTCGGTTGGTCAAAGAAATACCACAACCCACAGTGATCACTCATCAACACAAATCTCCTGCCGAGAATATAGTGCCTCCACATCTTCAATGCATGTATGATCACTTCAAACTCAAGATCATGTGTGGGGTATTCCTGTCCGTGCTCATTAAACTTTCGTGACTCATAGCATACCACCTGTCCATCCTGCATAAGGACTCCACCAAGTCCTTTCTTGCAAGCATCTATGCATACTACAAACTCTTTGTCTGAATCTACAATCTTTAACACTGGTGCATGTGTCAACAATTGCTTGATTTTCTCAAAACTAGCCTCACACTCTGTCCATTCAAACTTCGTACTTTTTCTTTGCAGTGATGTGATAGGATAAGAAATATATGAGAAGTTCATGATGAACCTCCTATAATAGGCTCCAACCCCATGAAAGATCTCACCTCATCTACGTCTCTAGGAGCTACCCACTCCATGATGGCCCTTATCTTTTTTGGATCTACTGCAATTCCCTCCTAGGAGACAACATTTCCCAAGTAGTGTACCTCAGTCTGAAATAAACTGCACTTGATGAGCTTAGAATACAACTGATGCTCTCTCAACAACCTCAACATTGTTGCTAAATGCTCAGCATGCTCTTTGTTATAGACATTTTTGGGCACTGCAACCCCAAGCATAAATGTCCATAAACCAAGGGCTCCTAAGTCCCTAAAGGTGCTGTTCCAACCCCTAGAAGAACAAGGTCAACTAATTACAACATCTCCCAGAAGTTCTCCATGAAAAACTACTCAGAACTGGTCAAAACTAGACCATTTCACCCGCTCCATAGGCAAAGTGCGTTGCATCCCACCTAAATACACACAGTAGGTGCGATGCATGTCAAAACGCCCTTCTATGGGGTGTGATGGGCGAGAAGGGACAAATGGCAGGGTCAATCCGCAAGGTGGAGAAGCATGGAATCTTCCAGAAACTTCTCCTGTGACACTTGCCTCTCTGAATTCGACCAGGGATGAGTAAGAGATCATCAATCTCCAAGTGGAATCAAGAACTATCAGAGGGAAGACACTAATCAAATCTCAAAAGCTGACTCACCTCCCTTGCAGACATCTATATATGGATCCCTCATCCCAGAGATCCGGAGGCTAGAATTTTGTATCTTGTAAGGAAGTGCTGTTGGTTTCTTGGTGCAATATCATAGTGTTGGGTGATCTAAGCTTTTCATGAGGTGAAGAAGGGCTTACTTGCTGAGAGGATGATGCTGGGTCAGAACAATCAGTTGTAATTCTCTTTGCTCTTTCTTGATTATTAATAAAGCTATTCAAGTTTTCCTCCATATTCTTGTATGATTGATAATTTATGCATTTGTATGGTCAATGTACATCTGATCCTATATTGTTTATGATAATAGATCTATGTTCTTGGATAGTGTTATGCTCCTTTGATTCTACAGGTACTCTTTGAAGCTGGGTAGACAAGGAAGCGAGTGGCAAAGACCTACCAGAAGAGAGAGGAATCAAGCAAGGAACCAAGCGCAAGACAGAGGTTGGTCTCCTTATTCTTCTCTTATCTATTTCTCATAAAGGAAAACGAAAGTAGTTTTTAGTGTGTTTGTTTCTAAGGTAGCTACCAGCCTTAGTGGGATTAGCAGCTCTGCATAGACACTATTCCCGATAACAAAATGGCAACTCCACTAGGGAGCGAGTAGATTGTTTGTTCATCTACATTTGTTTACTTTATAAACTTACAGACAAAGCCTGAAGTCAAGCCAGCTAGCCTTCGAACTGCATTTTCTATGCAAGTGCAAAGTAGATCAATGCTGCTTCAGTCAATCTCCGGGTTTTGTTTATGAATTAAACAATTGATTTACAAGCTTTCTAATTGCCCTCGTGGTGGCTCTAGTAACCTCCTTAGATCCACCCCTGTGATTGATTTACTGATTACCACTTGCTTGGCCTAAATCCCTGAACTGAACTGCAAACTGTGACCCGGAATCCAATCAAAGTCTCGTCCCTGGTCCAGCGCACTGTCTGTTCTGTGAACTTCAAATGCAGCGCACTTCCCGAGTGTAGTAGGTGCGTTGCATTTCAGTTTCACTGTGTTACAGGTGCGCTGATCAGACAAGGCCTTGTTCCTAAATTTTGGTTTCTGTGTTCACTCTTTTCAGCTCTATTCAGGAGTTTTGTTGCCTGTAGTCAGTACACCTCTGTTTGAAACCCCTTTCCTTGCTGTTATTCCGCCTCCATTGTGAAAAGAACTGTAAATGTTTTTATGTATTTTTGAGTCATTTTCAGTTCTCCTTTACAAAGAAGTAGCGTGATTATACTGTCGTTTCTTGATTTGAAAGTGTCGCAAGTGTCGTTTTCAATCATAGAAGAGAATCTGATTGTTCTTGATAGTCGATTACACTGCTACTCTTGTATTTGATATGAATTAGTAGTTTTTTCTAGTGTTGAAAGAAAGTTTTCAATTCCAAATCATAAAGTGTTGTCATTGTCCTCATTTTGTTTTGAAAATAAACTTGTTGGTAATTGTCGCTTTGGAAAATAATTCAGATATGCGCTTAGCTTTCTTTTTATCATTCACACATTAAGAAGGCTGAAAACAAATACATGCACGTGCATTTGCATTTAGATTGTTTGTTGGTTTGATTTAGTACAGTGCACATAGTGTGTGCTCTATGCTCTTTGTTGAAATAACGCCATCTCTCTTTCCTTAGTAGCTAGGATTTTCATTGCAGAAAGAAGATTAAACGACTGTTTATCATCTTAGATTGCATTTTAGGAATTGTACATCTACATCATGCGGTGAACCTGAAAGGAAAATTTCTTAAGCAAGATCAACTATAAAATAAATTTAATGAATCTAAAAACGCTTTGGAACCTAACGCACAACATCTAGAAGTCTAGGCTAGAGACGTATTCCGGCGTCGTAAAACCTGGTAATTGTTGTTTTCACTGTTGGTTGGGTGATTCCTCCACTTTGAGACGATAAGTGTCAGTATGGACTTGTGCTCCCACGTACCGTCGAGTATATTTTGGGAGACCACAATAGGCTTTATCCTTTATCCATAGGAAGCTGTGTCTGCCGCCCTATCGATCGCAATGCACTGAACATAGCATTCGGGAAGATTGACTGCCGTACCGTAAAAAGTATTCTGCAGTTTTGCGATTGGTTTGGTAATCCCTCTATATAGATTTCCAAAGTAGTCCCTTTCGTTCCTTTTCAGGCTCCTTAATGGAAAAGGTCCATCTGAGCACTTGTCACTTCAGGCTCATTAAAAATTGAAGGCGACTAGAGTCATCTTTTGTTTTTTCTCGACTCTTAAAAATTGAAAAAACAAGTTGTGTCAAAGCGTCTAAAATTCATCTAATTCGGAAACATACTTCCCCTTTTATTTTTAGTTGATCGAGTAATCCGCAACCGTGGAAGAAAGTCAATTGAAACCCTGTCGTTTGCGGAGGCTTACGAGTCAACCATCTTTGTCTCCAGAGTCAAAACTGTTACGGACAAAGAAAACTCGTTTAACGGCTTCCAAATCCCCTGGTAAAGTCAGAACAAGTGTTCCAACACCATCGGAGACTCCGGTTACTCCAAACATTTCTAGTATCCCTGCCTTTACAGAAGAAGTTCAATAGCCACCAAAGGACAGTAGAACCGATCCTAGTGTGAAGGTAAACACTTGTGTTACTGAGCCAGCTCCATCTACAGCTGATTCAGAAGGTGTTATTCCCCAAACATCTGTCGCTGCAGATTCTATACCTTCTTTGGCACCAGAAATATTTTACGGACCTGACGGTCTACCTCTTCCACTTGGTCTGATTGCTATAGAAGAGATTGTGGAGGATCCTCCATCGAGTAATCCATCGCGATTTGGAGTCGGGATCACTCTATATCCTTCTTCGTCAGAAATTAGTCTACCGCCATTGGAAGCTCCTGTAGAATCGCTAGGCAATCTTTTGGATAAACTAGAAATGTCTGAACAACCGTCGACATCAAGGACTGTGTCATTCAACACAGCGACGGCAGAACTCCCTGCTGTCACTCCAACAATGTTCACAGGCATACCATCTGTCCCAACTAACTCTGAATCGCTAGACGGGGCCCACTCAGGGGCTATTTCAACAGTATGGTCCGTTCCTGTTTGTCAATCTGGAATAGTATCCGGGAGCTCTTATGTTGAGTCTCAACAAATTGATCCTTCAAGGTGTCAATTTGGGCAGTCCGGTCCTCAAGGGCAAACAATTCCTTTAAGTACCGGATTACCGCCATATGGGGGGCAATATACCCTTTCATTGTCTCCTCCGGGAGGACAACCATACGAGAGTTCACAACAAAATTCAGGTTATGCTGGAATTACATCTAGCGGTTGGGTACCAATACTACCTCAACAACCAAGAGTTGTATATTCGATGCAACAATGCTTACCTATGTCAAATATACCGACTACGCCAGCTATTGTGACAGTGTCGCAAGTACAAGTGTTGCCTGTTGTATGCCAACCTCAGGTTTCTCAGGTGGTAATGCAACAGCCTCTTGTCCCTATGACTCAACCACAATCGCCAACTGGTGGGATGACACAGGCACAGACGGGTACAATTACCCCTCATTTTGGTCAAACAATCAGTATTGGACAACAACACATGGCTTCACAACCATGGCTGGTGCAATACCAACAACCGCAATTCCAACAAGTATACCAAGGATCCGAGCAACAAATCTTTGCAAATAGTGGGCAACCGTATACTCAAAACAGTCAAAATCAACCGTTCTACAATGGTTATGCCCATCAACCTTACCAAAGTTACCAACATCAAATGCATTATGCTGGTATGCAAAGACCAACTACTCAGGCAATTCCGTCGTATCCTGGGTATGCTTCGCCAAACCTGAATCAACAGTTACCCTTCATGGCAACTTTGGAGTTACCGGATCTAAATAGGTTAACAAACGATCCAATTTCTTACGCCCCTTGGTGGCCACTGATTCCGCATAAACTTCCGTCAGATATTCCTAAATTTAATGGAAATCTAGGTGAAGACCCATCAAATCATGTGATGACATTTCATCTGTGGTGTTCATCAAACACCCTAAACGATGATTCGATTAGACTTCGCCTTTTCCAGAGGACGTTAACTGGTCTGGCAGCAAAATGGTATATCAAGTTACCCAGAGCTTCGTTTGACAACTTTAGTACCCTAGCCACAACCTTTTTAACCCATTTTCAGTTACCGATAAGGTACGAAATGGGAACAAAACTTCTTACCAACTTCAAGCAAACAACGGCCACTCACATATCCGATCATATTCATGAGTGGCGACATCGTCGTAGAATGGTAAAAATGTATGTTCCTGATCAGCTTTTAGCTGAATGGTTTATTAAGTCTTTATTACCTTCCATTACAGAAGATGTGGCAAAAGGAGGAGTCGTCACTGAAGAGCAAGTTATTGCTCGTGTGCAATATTTAGACTTGATTTATACTCAGTCTGGCACGCTCTACGATAAAATCCCTGACGCTCCCAGACCGGAATTTTCTGTCCCCCCTCCTCCTAAATCAAACAATGACTCTCATGCCGGCGATGGCGTGATTGGTACGACAGACACGAAATCGAAAAAGGCTACATCTAAAAAGGCCAGTAAGATTTCCAGTCAAAATGCAAAAGAAGAACTACTCGCCTCGGAAGTAAATGCCATCTCAATAGATAAAGGCAAAGAAACCAAGCAACCGGGAGGCAAGAAGAAAAGAAAAGGGAAGAAGAAGAAACAGGAGGAATCATCACCTGAAAAATCTTCTGCAAACCCTCCTGGAGATAGGAAACCCAAAAATCCATGCATAATATGTGATGAGGATCATTGAACAATAGATTGTCCACATAAGGCTGAGCTTAAAAGATTCATCAAGAATTCAAAAACCTCGGCAGTATTGACTGATCCGTTTCCAAACCCAGGAACCAAACTGGTTGCTAATCAAAATGCTTCCTGATCCCAAGTGCTTATGTTGTTTATCTCAAAGCAGAAAAATGATGCTTGACAAGGAATAAAGATTACAGGAATCCACAACTGTCGAATAACAAGGCTAATGAACAACCTAGTAGTTCGACAACAACTTTGACCGAAGTTGTGCCACCCATCATTCCTGAACCAATGATAAAGTCACCAAAGGGAGTAGTACACAAATCGACATTTAATCCTCGTGCAAAAGTAGCACAGAATTATAATATAGTAGAGGACCTGGCCCAATCGCCGTCCGCTATGTCGACACTTGAGGTACCACAAAATTGCCTCTCCCAAAAGCAGGATCTATTATCAGTAATAGGTGGGATTTACCCAACGGATTCCAATCTTGTATCCTTTAATCACAAAGGATATGACCCTCAGTTACTAGCTCAACTAGCTTTCCTTATTCAAGTGAAAGCCCTCAACAAAATTGTTCATCGAACAATTATTGATGAGGGGGCATCTACATGTATTATGTCGATGAGTTGCTAGAAAAATTTAGGCTCACCACCCTTGTCGTGATCATCAACAATGTTAAAAGCATTTGATGGATGATCATACACTCCATACGGGATTTTAAGTAACTTGCAAGTTGAACTAGGGGGCAAAACAGTAGAAAATGATGTTGAAGTAATCGACGGAAACCTCGATTACAACATCCTACTGGGAAGGCCCTGGATATATGCCATGGGCGCAGTTGTGTCGACCTACTTTAGGAAGATTGCATTTCCCTTTCAAGGAGGAATTACAATCGTCGACCAACAAACATTTCACCCCAACAGTTCACAAGTTACGGGAAGCATTCCAATGATCCATGGAAGCAATCATTCGCTTCAAAATATCAGAGTAGGTTTCCTAAAAGACCCTGCCTTAATGGGTACTTTTTCCCTACCACCTCCAAGTAATCTGGCGGAAGTGGCCACAGTGGAAACCTGCAATATGAAATCTTCTATATCTAATGGATTCGGAAGATTCCTAAACATTTTGTCAGCATGGATCATCACCATTTTAGAAATATTTTAGCAATCAATTTTCTTGGCCTGGGGGACAAACCCAAATCAATTCTCATCGAGTGTTTGGATAGATAGGTCTAAGGAATATGGTACCTCTTCAGATCCTTGGTCGCATTACAAACTACAGACAAAGGAATCATTCAGTCAATGATGTTAGGAGAGGCACCATGGGAAGATTACCACCATCATTCCCATCTCCCGGATTACAACGAAGATTATTCCAATGACCTTAATCATCCTTCATTTTTTGATTTTCTATCAAATACTGTAAATACGGTGGATTCTGAGGATAGTTCTTTTCCAGTGTCAACCTCATTAAAAAATGAAACAACTCCCTTTCCAAATCGAGTCTTTGACTACGATCTCGTAAAATCCAAGTCGAGACTTTCAAAGATCTCGAAGGTAAACCTTCATTCCAACCACCTCGTTGAATGCAATGAAGCTTGGGGGGAATGCACCTCAATTTGTGTTATTATGCTAGGGGCATGCAAACTTATCACGAGCAGTGTTACTGCAGGGTTCAAGCTCATTAAAAAATAAACCCACCTCGAGCAGTTTTAACGCGGAATTCAAGCTCGTTAAAAAATACACAATAAGCAATGAGCAAGTGTTTCCCCCAGCGTTTAAGCTCATTAAAAAATGAACCAATTTCCGGTAAAATACCATCGTGAATGTATTACTTCAGCCTTTGAAGCCTTGGTCATGTTCTCATCATCACTGCCGCTCTGTATTGGCCGATCATTCACCTCCACTTGATTGTTTACCCCTTTTGAGGAACAACTGCGAAGAGTGATCTTGTTAGCCATCCTTGTGACACTGCTGTGATTGGAAAATTCCAAACCTTACCTGGAATCAGCTGCTACCCAAATCTATCACTCATTCCTCAAAAAAAGAGTCTCCTTTAAGCTCTTTTCAACCGACTCGTAAAATATGAAAAGATTGCCGGGCCATTGGCCCCTCCAGCTCGTTAAAGGGACCGGAAGTGCTATCCCTCTTTTAGATTTTAATCTTTTTAGACCTGAGGGATTATTACACAAAAAGATCGAGCGCTTTTTTTGCTCGGCTCGTTAAAATTACCGAAAATTCATCCCTTTTGTATTATTTTATACTTTTTCGGACTTAAGGGATTAGATGACGAAAAAGGATTTTTGGAGTTTCCTTTACGTCACTTTTCAGACTCTCTAAAATTGAAAAGGACCGAGTTATCTTTGTCGTTAAACTCGTTAAAACCAAATAGCGACAAACTTGTCCATAACAGACAAGAACGAGTTTCACTATCGCTAGGCTCGTTAAAACATAGCGATGGGTTTGCCCGAAGGGCAAATTATAGAACAAGCATATGTTATCCTCCTCAAGCTTGAAAAAAATAAAGAGGTACTGATCAGCAATGACTGGGGAAAAAATTGGGAAGAAAACTTGAAGAAACTTTGTTGGTAGCAAGTCGCTCTTGAACATGACACTTTCACTCCGCATCCGAGTCGGGTTGGGTTGTTCCATTCACTGGTCACATCACCATGGTCCCATCACACCATCCACATTTGGGGTTAATGCTACCAATCCATCATGTCAGTGTCGCTGATATGTTCAAGAGACGTCGCTCGGAGAATTCACCTGTGTCTCACCCATTATAATACATTTTCACTCCATTCTTTCATGACCGCCACCCTGAACCGTATATCACCAGATTGTTTTCACCTCCATTAAATTCATTTGCTCCGTTCCATGTCATTGATGTGGGATTCACTAAGGCCTTCCTATCACAGATCGCTTCTTGTCAACATCAACTCATTATCCAAGAAGTCGATCTAGGAACAACCCTTTCAGTACTTTGAAGATTGCATGCCTCAATGGCAACTTTCTCACTTCCGGCGATAGGTTTACATCAATGGCTTTCGACCGAAAGATTTTGCGTGGTGTTCGACGCCAAGTCCCTTATTCACACCACGTGAATTGTACTACAGTACCTTGAGGATCATCATCATTATCGGTGATTCCTCTCGTGCCTGTTAATAGCTTACATCATTGGCTGGTAATCAGGCGATGTCTCTCCATGTTCGACTCCAGAACATCTCTCACATGGATCAACTTGTACTTTGAGTGAAGATCGAATGAGATTGAAGACCCCGGATCTAGTTTCATCCATCCCGGCTGCGATATATATTCAGGAAAATAAAGACATCAAATGTACATCATTGCTGCACAGGTAATCATCCAATCTAAGGGATGATGGCTCTACCAGAATCATCAATCTACACTCAGACGATTGTCTGTCCTATGTACATGAAAATGAATTTATAAAGCTGAGCATGGGAATGCCCGCCTCAGCTAGATCATGAAAATAAAATGAAGATAATGTATTGTATTGTATCTTATTATAGGTCGCCTCCCAGCTCGAAAAAACTTTGGATCCTCATGATAAAGCATTTCACTCGACATCAAAATATTAACGACCTCATGCTTTAGGAGGCAACTGTTATAGACATTTTTGGGCATTGCAAACCCAAGCATAAATGTCCATAAACCAAGGGCTCCTAAGTCCCTAAAGGTGTTGTTCCAACCCCTAGAAGAACAAGGTCAACTAATTACAGCATCTCCCAGAAGTTCTCCATGAAAAACTACTTAGCATTGGTCAAAACTGGACCATTTCACCTGCTCCATAGGAAAAGTGCATTGCATCCCACCTAAATACACACAGTAGGTGCGATGCATGTCAAAAAGCCCTTCTATGGGGTGCGATGGGCGAGAAGGGACAAATGGCAGGGTCAATCCGCAAGGTGGAGAAGCATGGAATCTTCTAGAAAATTCTCCTGCGACACTTGCCTCTCTGAATTCGACCAGGGATGAGTAAGAGATCATCAATCTCCAAGTGGAATCAAGAACTATCAGAGCGAAGACACTAATCAAATCTCAAAAGCTGACTCACCTCCCTTGCAGACATCTATATATGGATCCCTCATCCCAGAGATCCGGAGGCTGGAATTTTGTATCTTGTAAGGAAGTGCTGTTGGTTTCTTGGTGCAATATCATAGTGTTGGGTGATCTAAGCTTTTCATGAGGTGAAGAAGGGCTTACTTGCTGAGAGGATGATGCTGGGTCAAAAAAATCGGTTGTAATTCTCTTTGCTCTTTCTTGATTATCAATAAAGCTATTCAAGTTTTCCTCCATATTCTTGTATGATTGATGATTTATGCATTTGTATGGTCAATGTACATCTGATCCTATATTGTTTATGATAATAGATCTATGTTCTTGGATAGTGTTATGCTGCTTTGATTCTACAGGTACTCTTTGAAGCTGGGTAGACAAGGAAGCGAGTGGCAAAGACCTACCAGAAGAGAGAGGAATCGAGCAAGGAACCAAGTGCAAGGCAGAGGTTGGTCTCCTTATTCTTCTCTTATCTATTTCTCATAAAGGAAAACGAAAGTAGTTATTAGTGTGTTTGTTTCTAAGGTAGCTACCAGCCTTAGTGGTATTAGCAGCTCTGCATAGACACTATTCCCGATAACACTATTCCTAATTTTTAGAATATACCAGTATGTCATCAATGAACATAATAACAAACTTATACAATATGGACACAACACACTATTCATCAAGCACATGAATGTAGCTAGAGCATTAGTCAAATCAAATGGAACTACAACAAACTCATAATGCCCATACTTGATCGAGAAGGCTATCTTGTAAATGTCCTCCTCTTTGATGCATACTTGGTGATATCTGGATCTCAAATCAATATTTGAGAACACTATTGCTCCCTTCAACTGAACGAACAAGCCATCAAACCTTGACAACGTATATCTATTCTTGATGGTCACTTTGTTCAACTACCTGTAGTTAATGCATAATCTAAGAGTGCCATCTTTCTTCTTAACAAAAAATACCGATGTGCCCCAAGGTGATACACTTAGCCTAAGGTATCCCTTGTCCAACATTTCCTTCAACTGCAACTTCAACTCTACCAACTCAGGTGTACTCATCTTGTATGGTGCTTTTGATGCCAGAGCTTCCCTTGACACCAACTCAATAGAAAAGTCTACCTCCCTGTGAGGTGACAACTCTAAAATGTCCTCAAGAAATAAATCTTGAAACTGGTGTAGAACTGGGTACTTGCTCAAAACATCTATATCCTTAACTTCCTTACCTTTTTCACTAGAAATGTGCATTGCAAATAACACACACCCTTTCCTGCAGCTACTGTTGGTCCTCATAGCTGTCACCATCCTAACTGATGTGGATTTCTTCTTTCCTTGTAAGACACTTGGTTCGCCATTGTCATCCACACACTCAATGGCTTTGTCATAAAAATCCACCTTGGTTCTATGAAGGTACAACTAATCCATGCCCAACAATATGCTCTATGATCCCAATGATAATACATTCAAATGTGCTACAATAGGCATACCATTCAAATCAAATGCACAAGTTCTTACCCAATGATTAACTCACTTATTTGTACCTGTATAAAACTGCACTAACCAATATTCTTCATGCAATTCCTTACTCAAACCACTCTTATCCACCATGTCAGAACTAACATAGCTATAATTAGGTCCTGGGTCAATAAAAATAGAAATAAATTGATCACAAAGCTTATTGTCCATCTTAATGATAGATGCCTAATGGTTTGCATGTTTGTTATCCAATGTTGCATGGATACGAGGAACAATTTGACCAACATCCCCAACTGTCTATGCATCCTGTGCACTATATATCTCAGGCCTACCACCCTGATACTGTGAAAAATATCTCCTGTGATGATCCCCTGCACACGTCCAACACCGTACAAGATCCTTATTATGATCCTTAGACCCATGTCCATGTCCTCTATCAGATACATTGAACTTCTTAGATGATGTTTCGTTCTATTTATTTCATGTACCCTGAGGTCTTACTCACTTCTTGTTCCATTTTCCTTTGTTCTTTGCATTACCTTTCCATTCTAGCATAGTCTTGGATCTACTCTTTGATTGTTCATAGCAATGCCTTAGATTTCATATGGTTTTCTCCAATGATCTAGGCTCATCGAACTCAATCCCATGTTTGAATGCAACTAGTAATCCACTAATGAACCTCTGAATCTTCGCCTTCTTCTCCGTGAGGTAAGGCACATACCTCAGTAGATCCAAGAACTTGCTAGTGTACTCCTCATCTGCCATTGATCCCATCTTTAGCTCATAGAATTCCTTTGCCCTATCATCAAAGTATCTCTCTGGCATATACTTCTTCTTGAATGGCCTCTCGAACGCACTCCAAGTCAAGTCCTCCTCATGAATACATCTGAAATTTTTCACATCTTCACACCAAATGTTTTCTTTAGCTTTGAGACTGAATGTAGCTACTCTAGCTTTCATGTTCTCTGAATAGTCATGCAACTTGAAGAACTTCCTCATGCCAAGCAACCATGCCTCTTCATTTTGCGATTTCTTCATCTCTGCATCAAAAGTACGTGGCTTTTCTTTCTTACACTCATCTGGAAAGTATCCCTTATCACTCCTCCTGTAAGGATGATAATGATGATGATTGCAGTGCCTATCTGAACCAGAACTAGAATATTACTTGTGTCCATCACCTCTCCTATCTCAAGTGTCCAACAATTTTCCATCTCCCACTATGTCGTCTCTATCCGACCTTTAACCACCATGATACCTACTACCATATGCCCCATTAGCTATGTACTCCAGCTCATGGATGATCCGACATGGCCCCTGTCATGAAAAATCTAACAAACTTTGAAGTATCACTAGATTTACCTCTACTTGTTTCTCCTATGCATGTATGATTATGTCATTGTCTGCCTTACAAATCCTTATTTCTGCCTTTAATCTTCTCAGTGTGTTTGCTAGATCAGAAGAGTGCCCAATGCCACTTTTCTCAGCTGATCCATAGGGAGAGTCTCAGGATACCATCTTGATATTCATCTTTGATATTCCTCCTTCAAGGTATATCATGTCAGCTAAACCCAATCACAATAAACCAATGTACCTTAACATAGTTTAGGGAGGATATCTCATCTGCAAGATCAACAAATCAACGTAATGCATGTATAACATAGTCACAACAACATATAGAAATATAATTCATAACCATATATCCCTATAGCCATCATTCTAGTTAGAGTCCAGTCACCGATGCATGACCATGTCAACCACACATACCATGACCTCATGCATGATGACATCAACCATACCAATGTATGTAGACAATGCACAACCATAAACGTAGACGATACACCAGCACATATGCGAACAACACACAAGCATAACCATGGACAACACACATACATAAACATATATGATCAAGTGTAAATGAGAAATACTTGTAGAAACAAGTAGCAACATATAAGAAAGCATACAATAATGATACATGTAAGCGACATATAACAACATGTAACTAGTGATATACTCATGACAATGCACTCCACAACAACACCATCAACCTCGACATGGAAACATCATTACAGCCATAATCAACACCATGCAAATGCAACAAGCACATGGTCTCACAACACAAGAAACACATATACAATTGACATAATGCATGGCCAACATACCTAACCCATCCAATCCGAGAGGTGAATCATGCTCTGATACTACTCTGTAACACCTTCATCCCATATTGTTAGGTCCCTATACTACTAGTGTAACCCCTTATTGTTATTAGTACAACCCCCTTATTATATTGTTTTGCCCATGTAGTCCCCATATTGTTATTATTGTGCCCCATAGAAGCCGACTATTGTTATTATTGTGCCCTTACATTATTATTGTTATGTCGGCTCTGATTATATTATGACCCCTTAGACTCCTATATATAGAAATGAGGTCTTGTCATTTATATCATCCAAGAATTGTTCATTTTTGTAGTGTAAATGAGGTTTCCCCCTTGAAGAGGCTGAATTCTAAGGCGTTGATCTATCTTTTCTATCTTTTTGTGAGCTGGTTTCATAACATTTGGTATAAGAGCTTTGGATTCTAGGGTTTCTCTGCTCCAAATAGGTCATCGTGGTATTTTCGCTATATTTTTTTTTTTTTTTTGTGACGTTTCAGAAGCTAAAAAAAAAAATCCATTTGAGACAAAATCGTGCTGAACCATGGGTCTAAATTTCAGATATTTTATCTCTATATTGTCGGAGATAGGATCTGAGGAAGTTAAGGTTTGTGCAAGATCCAAAATTTCATCTAAAACAGGTCATCGTGGAATTGTCACTATAACTTTTTTCACTACGAAGTTTCAGAAGCTACAAAAAAAACCCATTTTATAATAAATCAGTCTGAACGTCGAGTCCAAATTCGAGATCTTGTCTCACTATATTATAGGATATATGATTTGAGGAAGTTAGGGTTTTTGCAGACTCCCAAATTACATCCTAAACAGGTGACCTTGGGAAAATTGTCATAACGTTAGCTCTGAGCATTAGATTGAAAATTTGTAAGAAGTTAAAGAAAGAGGACGGGTTGTATTTTGTTTGGGTATAATTTTCAGAACCTAAGGTTGAAATAGTGACACGTGGCACGTCGTAGAAGTTCACTCTACTGAACTAGTCTATAATTAGGTCATCGCGGGAGATTGGGAATAAATCTTTCTTCAGGAATCTAATTGCGATCCGACTTACGAAGTTTGAAAGTGGACTCAGAGGGCTATTACAGGCCAAACTTTTAGAACTTAAAGATCTAAAATTACAGAGTTACAGTTGTTTCAAGATTGAGCTCCTAAAATCAAGAAAAAGCGAGATGAGGAAGTTTGATGGCAAGGATCCGGTAAATTGGATACTACAGATGGAGAAATATTTTGATCTACATGGTGTACCATTGTTACAAAAGGTATGTATTGCATCTAATTATTTAGAACCGAATCAATTTTTATGGTATAAAGGGCTTTGTTCTCGTAAACCACTTGTTACATGGTCAATTTTCACGGAGGAAATGATAGCACATTACAATGATACAAAGAGAAACACCTTCTTTAGCCAATTGATAAATCTCAAACAAAAGTGTTTAATGATAGACCCTGTTGAGGACTTTCAGAACTTGAATATAAGGGAAAATGATATTCTAGAGAGGCAGAGGATTGATGTCTCCATAGGGACTTTAAAGGATAACATTCAACATGAGGTTCATCTTTGGGAACTTGATTCATTGGAGAAGGCATTCGGGTTGGCAAGAAAAGTGGAAAGCAAAATTGTGGCAATAAGGAAGTCTATCCCTCACAACTATAAAGATGGAAGTGTTGTTTCTCCTAGCCTTCCACAACCTACAAGGTTGACACGACAACAATTGGAAGGAAAAAGAGGAAAAGGGCCTTGTTACAATTGTGATAACAAATACATTAAAGGTCATAAGTATCTTGAGAAGAAATTATTTTACATTGATTGTGGAGAGGAGGAAGAAAAGGATTAGGAAACATCAAAAGAAGAGGATATACACCAAGAACCAACCCCAGAGAAAGAAGAAATGAATCCGACCATATCTTGTGAAGAATTGGCAAGAATTACCACTTCTCAAACTGTCAAGATAGAAGGACATATCAAGAAGAAAAAGGTTCAAGAAGTGAAAGATCACATCGAGAAAGAAGAAATGAATCTGACCATATCTTGTAATGCATTGGCCGGAATTACCACTCCTCAAACTATCAATATAGAAGGACATATCAAGAAGAAAAAGGTTCAAGAAGTGAAAGATCACTTAGAGCATCAAGAAATGAATCCGACAATATCTTGTAATGCATTGGACAGAATTACCACTCCTCAAACTATCAAGATATAAGGACATATCAAGAAGAAAAAGGTAATAATGTTGATTGATTCGGGCAGTACCCATAATTTTATTCATTGTAAGATAGCCAAGGAATTGAATTGCTTCCTATATCTAGCACCAAAGTGTCAAGTGATGGTTGGAAGTGGAGGAACCATAAATTGCTTTGGAAAGTGCCATAATATCAAGCTATCCATGGGACAATATGTATTGAATAGCCCAATGTTTTCCATTCCAATGGCTGGTGCTGATGTTGTACTAGGAGTCCAATGGCTACAATCCTTGGGTACAATAGCTTTTAATTTTCAAGAACTTTTCATGAAATTTTCTTCGGAAGGAAATGAAGTTGAATTAAGGGGTATCACAGGGAAACCGGGAAATATAATCATCTCTAACGGAATGACAAAGCTTCTAAAGAAAGAAAAAAGAGGTGTAATTGCACAATTATGTTTGCTAGAGGTTCCCACATCGAAATCTTCTATTTCTCTAGATCTCCAAAAAGACTTGGACAATCATTCCAAGGTATTTGAGACTCCCAAAGGCCTCCCACCTATTCGTGATCATGATTATGCTATTCATTTGATTCCAGGAAGTGTTCCTCCAAACATCAGACCTTACCTAATGAGAAGACACTTAAAGGTAAAAACAGATCATGATAGTCTTAAATACTTTTTAGAACAAAGATTATCTTTAGAAGAACAAAAAAAATGGGTCACAAAGATGTTGGGTTATGACTTTGAAATCATCTACAAAAAAGGGGAGAAATTTTTTATTGTAGATGCACTCTCAAGAAAGGATGAGGATGTGGAAGCATTGTTTTGTGCTATTTCTATTATCCAACTAGATTGGATAAACGAATCAAAGGATGAATGGAAAAATGACGAAGAAGTGTGGCCACTCATTCAAAAGTTGCAGAAGATCCTAGTTCAAACAATATTTCCAGAACTTGACGAGGAAGGAAAAATCATATTGGAACCTAGAGCAGTCACAGAAACAAGAACCTGACATCTACGAAATCGATCAATTTCAGAGTATCTCCTCAAGTGGAAAACTTACTCGCTGAAGATTCCACATGGGAGGAAAAGAATTTTAAACAGAAGCATCAAGAACTACTCAAGCATTGAGGACAACACTTTTTGAAGGAGAGGGGCATGTTAGGTCCCTATACTATTAGTGTAACCCCTTATTGTTATTAGTACAACCCCCTTATTATATTGTTTTGCCCATGTAGTCCCCATATTGTTATTATTGTGCCCCATAGAAGCCCACTATTGTTATTATTGTGCCCTTACATTATTATTGTTATGTCGGCTCTGATTATATTATGACCCTTTAGACTCCTATATATAGAAAAGAGGTCTTGTAATTTGTATCATCCAAGAATTGTTCATTTGTGTAATGTAAAGGAGGTTGCCCCCTCGAAGAGGCTGAATTATAAGGCATTGATCTATATTTTCTATCTTTTTGTGAGTTGGTTTCATAACACACATCTACCCATGTAACTCGCAACTGGGGTAAACATGCGATGAGAGGCCACTATGATATGATTCAACCTCCTAAGTCACATTAAGGAAGTGCAATCAATGGAAGCACACCATACATACCTTCAACATCAAGATTAGGACCCTCTGGAACCATCCCAACCTTTCTGCCATTCAACCCCTGGGTCCCACTAACATTTTAGACCACTTGGCCCCCAGAAACTCTAGTGATATTGGAATGTAAGTGTACAGGAGGATTTGGATGCTCTCATCACAACTCATGCTAGCATCCAAGGACTAAATTGCATAGTGTTGTGCCAACATCCCCGGGATTTGAGCCACTTTTTCAGGCCCAGAGCCCAGGTCACTGCCCATAATTGAATGAAACTCTCAAAACAACAAGATAACAAGGAAATGAAAATAAAAATGCAATTACTTGAATAAGAGCTTGACTGAGCCCCTAGTAGCCATGCTAGGGATTTCGTCAAACATATCATGCATAAGTAATCCACAAGTGTAACTGACAGATCTAAGCATAAGGGTCTCATACTCATTTGAGAATTGCTAAGAAGCATTGATGCCTCAACACATTATCTACCATTCCATCCATTAGTTCATAGATACATTGTTCATTCATTTACAAGTAAAAACATTATGAGATCCATACATAGCTACTGTCATAAAACACATACATAACCAACATAATAGAAACATAAATACCAAGGAAATCACAACCATATGATCCACATATAAGTAGTATAATACTCATAAAATAACAACGATAAATAACCTCATATTATTGATGCAAAGGCCAAATAGTTGTGGGACTTCCATGAACCACCCGACCATAGACATGGCTAAGCCAAAAATGTCTTCAGCTAGTCACCCTCGTGCCATATTCCAAGCATGAATGTGGGATCTCATAAAACAAATCAATCCAAAACCATCCAGGGCTTCTAGAGGCCAACCACCTCAACCCATCAAAAAATGCTTCCACCTCACGGTCTGACAACACCAAACCATCACCAAATATGTATCTATCCAAGCCTTCTAGGGCTCCAAAGCGTTTGTTCCAACCAAGTCTCCATGACTAGTAACTCAACCCACAACCACTTTCGGGCTCCAGAGTGTGTGTCCAACCAAGGCTCCATGAATAGTAACTCAACCCACCAAGGGCTCCAAAGCATTTGTCCAACCAAGGCTCCAAGACTAATAACTCAACCCAAGTTGTTACAGGGCTCCAAAGCATTTGTCCAACCAAAGCTCCAGGAACTAATAACTCAGCCCAAGATAAGGAAATATGAGAATAAACTAGAAAATAAAGCAAATGAACCCACAACACCATGGCTATCTAGGAAATGGAAAGATTAGGAAAATCCACTATCAATCCAAATAATCCTCCATGCTAGTGACAAATCATGACCAATAAACCACATGCATATACCATGCACACAAAAACTAGTGAGGAAAACACACATGCAAATTAGTACCTGCAAGCAAAACCCACTGTCGCTGTTGATCCTGATGTCCTCTTATGATTTCCTACTCTTCCTTTGCCTTCTTGCTCCAAAAATCCATGTATGCCACACCCTCTAAGAGTGATCCAATAAAACTCTAAGTGTCCAAGAATGAGAGAGAGAGAGAGAGAGAGGAAATGAGAGAGCTCCAAAACTGAACTGATGAAAGGTTACCAACTAATCCTCAGAAGCCTTTGTATCAATTACACCTCTATTTTCTTCATTTTCCATTATTTTCCTTCAATTTCCTCCTCCTCACATGCAACTTGTGACCTTTCACCTCCCCTTTCTCCTAATTTCCATTATTTTCATAAATAAATGTGCCAAAAATGCCATTTGTCTTTCCAAAACCTTAGACATTGCCTTTTCCAATTTCCTTAGCCATTAATAACCAAATGAACACCTACACTAGGATGTCTTGCTCAACATTCAGCTTGGAATACGTGTCCCATCAACCGTGATTATTATTTTTTCCTTTATTACTTTATTACATGGAATTTTCACCAGGGCTATTACAACAAACATTATTATTCATGGAATTCCTTATCTAAAATATTATTTCTGATTTTTCAAGGCATTTGTACTTTGAGAGAAAAAAAGGGTTCAATTTTCTTTGAGTAACAACAAAGCTCAAGAGGTGCTTGAGTTGGTGCTTTTTGAGATTTTCATGCCTATGTATGTAGTATCCATTGAAGGACCTTAGTGTTTTATTAATTTTATTGATTATTTCTAGAAAATATCAAGGGTTTACTTCATGAGGAAGAAAATAGTGTGCTTAGAGTTTGTGAGATATATGTACTTGGTTGAAAGGAAAAGTTGGAAGAAGGTGAAGGCTTTGAGAATAGATAATGGAGATGAGTATTATCCTAATCAGTTAGATATATTTGAAAACCTTGGGGTTCTGCAATGTATAGGACCACTCAACATACTCTTAAGAAAAAAAGGCATAACTAAGTTATTGAATCGAAACTTTATGGGGAAAGCATAGAAAATGAAAGTGTTTATCTGCTTGAGAAAAATATTTTTTCTTGAAGGGATTGTTAGAGAAAAATATTTGACCAATAGATCACATTTTAGGTGATAAGACATATGAAGAGTCTTGGAGTGGAGAGAATCCCTCTATTTCACATCTCAAGGTTTTTGGTTGTGAGGCTTACATGCATCTACCTAGTCTAAATGAGAAGAGTTCTAACTCCAAATTAGTCAATTGCATCTTTATGGGATATTTAGAAGGAGTCAATGGTTACAAGTTGTGGATTCATTTAAGTATTATCATATCCAAAATTGGAAAATTATGTTTAAGCAGGATACATATTGTGAAGATCATCATAAAGAATTAGTACCGATATAAAAGGTACAATGTATAGTGGTTCCATAATTCCAACGTGGAGCTAAAGATCAAGTTGCATAGTTTTCAAAGGGGCCAAATCTAGGAATTTCATAAGGGAGAGGTTGAAATCATCATGAATAAAATATACCATTAACAATTAATGAAAATATGAATATTTAACATGATCATTGTGATCAAGAGAAAAAAATGAGATGAATTATGGACAAAAAAACCGTGATGGGTATGACTACGAGCCCACTGATTTAATAGATTTTCTTTATCTTCCATGGGTTGTGAGTGAAGAAATGTCAAGAGGCTCTTAGTGGAGACGTGTCTGCTCACTAGAAGCAATCAATGGAGGAAGAAATGAAAGCCTTGAAACAAAAACAAACTTGGCATTGGTAAGAGTTTCTTGAAGGAAGGAAAGCAGTTGGATGAAAATGGGTGTTCATGGAGAAGTATAATGAAAATGGTTATGCATAGTGGTATAAGGATCATTTGGTATTTAATGGAAAATCTCATGTAGAAGGTGTTGAAAATGAGAATATCTCCTCTCTAGTGTATAAGATGGCCTCTATTAGGTTGTTGTTGGCATTGACAACTACATATGACTTGGAGGTGGATAAAATGGTTGTGAAAACAATGTTTTTTCATGGTGAGATAAAATAAAAAACATGAAACCACTGGAATAGTTTGGGGAAAAGGGAGGGAATGCATGGTGCGTTGGTTGAAGAGATCATTGTGTGTATTAAAAAAAATCCTCGTGATAATATTTCCAAGGGTTTGGTAAATATGTTGTGGGACAAGTGTCTAAAAGGAGTGAGCCAACCTTTGTTTTTACTTCAAGAAATAAGGAAATAATTTCATTGTTCTCTTATTATATGTTAATGACATTATTTTGATTAATGAGTGTACCTGGACAAGGAGAATAAATCCAAATGGTCACATGAATTAATTGACAAGAAGGACTTAGGTGAGTTGCATTATTGATTGTAAAATGACGTGAAGAGAAATGATCAAAATAAGAATGTGTATATAAACCAAAGAAACATGTGGAAAACATACTTGATCTCTTTGGCATGGATAACTTTAATTGAAATGTGTCCTAAGAGAGAACAACACGAAGGATAGAAAAAGTTCCATATGCTTGTTAGACCGGTAGCCTTATGTATGTAATGGTATGCACAAGACCAAATGTTGCACATGCATTGTGATTTGTAAGTAGGTACATGGAAAATGCAAGGAGAAATCATTGGGTAGATATTAAGTGGATCTTTATATACCTATCAAGTACAATCACTACAACATTTGGTATCAAGGAAATGGAAGTAGGAAGCTTTGAATTCATGGGTTTGTTGACATTGACTAGGCTAGGGATGTGGACAATCCATATACATTTATGATATTTGAAGAATTTATCACTTGGTAAAGTAAGGAACAACAGGGGGTTGTGCATTCTAGGTGTGAAATAAAGTACATTGCAACTATAAATATTTCTAAGGATGCTATTTGTCTATAGTAATTAGACAAAGACATTAGACTTGAACATGGGCCTATTCTTATTTGTTGTGACAATTGTAATGCAATTACTTTAGGAAAAAATGATGAGTTTTATTCACAAACAAAGCATATTACAATGAAGTTTCACTCCATAAGAGAGGTGGTGGAGTCCATTAAATTAACCATACTCAAGGTTCAGACATGGGATATATAAGATTCCTTAACTAAGAAAAAGATGGAAGAAAATTGCATGGTGTTAAAAGTAAGGTGAAGATTCGACCTTAATTAATGTGACTACTCAATAAGAAATTGTAAGAGTATTACATTTTTATTTGTTTATTTATTTAAATTTTATCTTTA
The DNA here is from genome assembly GCA_031772625.1 of Pinus tabuliformis. NCBI lineage: Eukaryota > Viridiplantae > Streptophyta > Pinopsida > Pinales > Pinaceae > Pinus > Pinus tabuliformis. The sequence goes on from CM062819.1 coordinate 1,621,471,197, forward strand.
TTTTTAAAAATTATCAATTGTATTTCTTATTATAACGACAACATTATTTTTATATTTATATACTTTTATTAAAATAATAATAATAATAAAATAATAATTTATCCCATAAAAATAAAAACTTTTTTAATCATTTTGATAAATTCTAGATTAATCACATCATGAGTTTTTACTCTTTATAATTATAATTATTTTCATATTTCAAATTTTATTTTAAAGTAAATTTTCCTTTATTAACTACATATTATTATATATAAAAGGAATAATAATAATAATAAATACTTTTTGTTATTTAAATTTACATTTTTTTTTAATTATATTCATTTTCATTCTGTAAAAATTGCTTTCAAAATTGCCTCTCCCTTTTTTTTAATTTCTTTTGCTGTCTAAATTGGGGCGCGTTTACGTGCCTTCTTTTGAATATGATCCACCAAGTCCTTTGGATCCATCGTCTTCTTTACCGTACATTTTTTGGTTCTTAAAATTTGTCCCTGCGCTCTCCACACCTGTAAACCATATATGCTGCCGCAATTTAAGCCACTATCATTATTTGGAACAGGAAAAGGGAAAATGTGAATCACTCACATTGACAAAAACTAACAAATCAATGATTCGCAATGCATTTGAACCTTCATCACAACGGTGGCCACAATTGACTGACAACAAATAATTTGAAGCATTGATTTATGACGACTGGTTTATCAGAATGCGTTAATTAGATACCATAATATAGAAACATTTTTAATAAAACACTAAACATTGTTAAGATCTATGTAGCAGTAGAACACTAAACATTCCTAATCCATTTTCATACATCATTAAAAAAAAAATGCTTGATCCATTTTCATATTTTTAGATTATTTCACTTAAGTTAATTGGATTTATTTGAGCTAGTTAGCAAAAATGAATTTTTGAGAGTGAGGCTTTATCTGCGGGCTAGACTTATGAGAGTGAGGATTTATCTGCATACTAGGTTGTTTTTTTGCTAACTAAATTTATGAGAGTGAGGATTTATTTGTAGATTAGACTTTCTTTTTTTTAATTTGAAGAAATTGTATTGGTAGCAGTTTTTAGATGTCTATAGTTGTACTCAGGATTGAATAGAGACTATGGAGACCAAACCTCCCTACCTAACGTTTGAACCACATCCTTGAACTAGACTAAACTTATGCTGATGTAGTATATTTGAAAGTGTGTGAGTGATTCAGGGATATTCCAAACTTGAAATGAAATGAAATAATATTTTAAGGTCCACGAGACTAAAAATAGTCTATGAGACTATTAGTTCCATGTTTTTCGCTTTTTGAAATTCAATCATTCTCTGATTCAAATTGATGATGAGCTAGCCCAACCTCCCAACAATCCTGTCGCTAAAAAGGCAATGCCAAGAAACTGATGCTAACATGTTCTCATAACTTTCTCTAATGCCTTTGAATGCATCACATTCCAAAATGAAATGTTTTTTCGATTCCACAGCCCCAGACGCGCAAAATTTACACACCTGTTCTTCCCAAGCTTCTTTAGGCCTTTTCCACCCTCTTGTTTCACACTGAAGTTGATGTGAGTTGGTTCTTAATTGAGCAATAAGAACCTTTTCCCTCCACGAAATGCTAGCTCCAATGAACTCTCTTTGTTGTAGATCAGATGTAGGGTTGAATTCCTCAATGTAAAATTTCTTCTTTCTACCCAACTCTTTTTCCCATACTTTTTTATGAAACTTCTCCATAACAAAATCCTTTAGCTCCTTTCTATTTGTGGGACAGGAATTGAGGTATATATTCCATTTTTGCATCCATGTGTAGTTTTTCTTCATCCATGTTTTATTTCTTTCACTCATGCCTTCATTGAAGATAACATTAGGCCATCTACCTACTCTCATTTGTTCAATTTTTGTTAGATATCTTATGAGCCACACCATAACAAGTGCTTCAATCGGAGTTTCTCCTATTTCACTCAACATTATCTCATAAGATACTAAACGTTTTATTTTGAACTTGCTCATGATCAAGCGTTTTTGGATTTTCTCAATTTTTTTCCATTTTGAGACAGGAGTGCTACTAGCCCACAATTCACACCCACATAGCATCAGTGGACAAACTAGGAGTCCAAAAAGCACTTTGCTCGTTTTCCAATCCCATAACTCTGCCTCTCTACATCTGTTTTGAAGAGCATATAATGCTTTCCACCCTCCTAAAATTCTCTTCTTTCTACAGTCCTCCCAATTGAGTTTGTTGTTGAAATCAATCCCAAGGTATTTGTACTCATTTACTTCTTCAAGAATGTTGGCTTCAAAGAAGAAAGTATGCTGGCTTTGCTTCCTTTTATTAGAGAAAATCATTATTTTGGTCATGCTAGTATTGACTTGCATCCCCACTGCTCTACAAAAATGCTCAAGGGAATATAAGTGCATTTGCAATCCATGGGCTGATTTAGAAATCAATACAATATCATCATCATATAAAAGAAGCTTTATCACAAATTCCCCTAATCGAACACCATCTCCACCTTGTAGATTTAGCCACTCTTCCAATTTATCAATATATAGAACAAAAAGAGTAGGGGATAGAGGGAAACCATGCTTGACTCCAATTTCACTTCTAAAGATTTCTGAAATACCTGCTAAGGTTCTAATTTTGACTTTCACTTTTTCATAAAGTCTATGGAAAATAGCTCTATAATGCACATGAATTTCGAGTTCTTCCATTCTACGCCACAACTTATCCCTAGGGACCGTGTCAAATGCTTTTTTGAAGTCAACAAAGCAGCAAAATACTTCTTCATTGTCCTCCCAAACCTTTTCAACAATGTGTCTCAACGTGATACCGTGATCCACTATAGAATGTTTCGGCCTAAAACCCGTTTTTCCTCTTGCCCTCTTTTCTTTTACTTTTGCCCACTTCCTAATTCTGTCTTCTACCATGCTGTCGAAAATCTTTGCAAACAAAGGATTGATCATAATTGTTCTATAGTTGGATGGATTATTAATGTCTCCACTTTTAAAAAGGGGTATTGCTAGGCTAGTTGTCCAGTCTCTTGAAAATCCTTGTTGAATGATGTTGTTGAATATTTCCATGATGTGTGGTGCAGGAACATTCATTCCCCATTTTAGATACTCTGCTTGAAGTTCAACCAAGTCCTTTGCCTTTCTTGTTTTCAACTTTTTAATTCCATTCTCCACCTCATGTAATGTGAAGAGATTTGAATTTATGTTGATCCTAGGGGGGGCCTCTGCCTCAGATTCTTTCTCATAGAGTTGCTTTGTATATTCAAACCATTGATTGGCTGTAATATTATTTTCAATTTTCTTCTTCCTTGGTTGCAGTTCCTGCTAGAAAAGCTTTGGATTATTCTTGCTTAAATATATTAACTCTTCTCTCATTGTTTGCATGAACTCATATTTTTTCTTTTTTAGTATCTACTTATATAAAATTACATTCATCTTCTCCTTTCCTACCTTTTTCAAAGTTCTCCTTGCCATTTTGCATTCCTCATCAAACCAAGCATTTACACGAAAACAATTTGATTATGATTTCCGATTTTTTGCTCTTTTGCACTTCTCAAGTGCACTTTGAATTATATTTGTTAACTGATGACCGTTGAAGCTTTTGAAACCTGTTTTCTCCTTCCAAATTAATCTCTCTACCATTGTATCAAAGATAGTGCAATTTTCTTATGTTAATATTTTTTCCCCTTGATAGTGATGGTCGAGAGCATTGGATTTTCCTCCTATGTTGCCTTTCTTCTAACCAAATAACCTTATATAAATTGGGTTATGGTATGATTTTAAGTCCCAAATATGCTCTCCAATACTAACTTCATCTATCTTTTCTATCAAGCTTTGTGAACACATCACATAATCAACGACACTTGCCCCATTGTATCTATTGCAAGTGAATTTCCCAGACCTTTTTCATCTATCTAGACCATTGCAAATATTTAAGTTGAAAGCCTCACATATTATAAGCAACTCCTCTCCAAAATGATTTCTTACTTTGTCATGTTCTGAACACCTCACCCATTGGGGATTTTCCTCTTCAGTGAGCCAAATAGTATTGTTATCCTCTTTGCAACAAAGAATGCTAGCTTGATTATTCGTTGTTCTAGCATTGGAATCTCCCACTAAAAGAACTTCTCCCTGTTGAGGGTACATGACAATTTCTTGTTTTAAAGCTGCATAGAATCCTTGTTGTCAAGCCCCTTATTTTTGTAAGTTTTTGAGACTTGAGGGGAAAAATAGCATGCTGCAATTCTTATGTGATTCTCATTCTTTGATATTTTCAAACATAAATATTGTTTATTTGCATCTTCTTTAATTAACTGAATGTGACGACCTTCTTTTTCTTTCACTAGAACTAGTATTCCCCCATACCCTTTCCCATTTTCTGCTACCTTGTTCCAAACTGCCAACTTCAAATAATCGTCAAACACAGGAGTTTTGCAACCATCATGCTCATGAGTTTCCGTGAGACAAATTATGTCCTTACCTTCCGCAATAGGCCCTAACCCAGGTCCCTTCCTCCAAGGATAACCTCTACAATTCCAACAAACTAAACTTAGGTAGACCTGGGTAGGATTTGACTACTATGCAATTAGGCACATAAGACTCAAATTTGATTCCTCACCCCTTTTCGTCCACGCTGCTCTTGTTGTTTTCGTCCCTATTATTGAATTCTTTGTTTTTTATTTACTACCAGCTTGCTGCCCTGTTTTTCCCAGAGGCCCGAACATTGCAATAATGGATTTACCATTATACAACCATGCCCTTTTCCCTTCATTTTTTGTTCTAATTTTCTCCACTTCATCCCTTCTCTCCACTTGTTATTTTTTATTTAAATCTTCATCAAGGAAGAAGTGTGAGCCTTTCAAGAGTATCTTTTTGCCAAAAATATGGTGTTTGTCTTGTAAGCTTGCCATGGTGACTTTTATGGTTCGAGGCCTCTCTTCATATATCCTCCCAACCCTTCTTGCTTGGAAAAATCTCCCTTTCCAATGTAGTTTCTCTTTCAAAAAGTCTCTTGTCAAATTGAGAGTACTTTCATTCTTCCCATAATCTCTTATTCCCCTGATAATAAAGTTTGTTTTCCTATCACGTCTTTCTTTGTGTTCTATTTCCTATGCTCTATGAGCACTTGCATCTTCTTCTTCCTCTATCCTTATGTAACCATTAGCGTCTTCAACTCTATATTTGATTTCTTTTGGACTATCTTTCCCACTGTTCCTTTTTGCCTTCTCTTTGGAAATGTCTGTTTGCTGAGATACTTGTTTATCTACCTGAGTTTGTTTATAAATTATCACATCCCTGTTTGTTGTTAATAATTATTTCATGCTTTGCCACACTATCTTCATGTTTTTCCATTCTTATTTTCTTGTCTCTAGAGCCTCTTGTAACATTGTTACCGTTTCTTTTAAAATTCTATTACCTTCCATTAGACATCGGTTTGCAACTGTGATCTCTGAAATTTTGCGGTCCCTTTCCTATTCTTTGACTTCCAAAATCTCTATCCTTGTCCTAGCAAAAGCACAACACTTTCAGCACTGCAGGGATATTTCAAACTTGGTATGAAGCAGCACAACAATTTAAGGAAGCAACTACGAAGCAAACACCTTGCATTCGTCCACTGATCTTAAAATTTGAACACTGTTGACCCTTTTTCCCATTTTGCTTAAAATTCAATAAAACTATATTTGGACCCTTTACTATCTTGCTTAAATTCAACTAAAGTATATTTGATAGCCTAACATGTATATCGGTCCAGTCAAGAGAAATAGGTGTGAGTAAAATAATGTGGGATGCATGTGTCGTGTAACTGTAAAAGAAGTCATTTATTTTGTTTTGCGCACTACCCTTCACTAACCCCCACTTTTAGAGTTGTTTAAACATCGATGCACATAACACAAGAATTTATATTTATTTTGAAATAAGTTTGTTCAAGTATAACATGGAATAAATATACAAATTTTGGATGATGATCTGTGTTTAGGTATTGGTATGATATTCTGCAACATTAATATATCATCATTTATTGTTAGTTGGTAAGTTATATATATGCATTTTAAAACAAGGGAGGCTGCGAAGCAATAAGTCCCTGCCGCTGAATGAAGAGAAAACATGGGAGCCAAAAACTATGAAGCCGATATGTCCACTGAGTGAAGAGAAAACATGGGAGCCAGAGACTATGAAGCCAACATGTTATAAGGTGTAGCTTATTATTATTCATATACACTGTAACACAACATTAGACTCATTGAAGCCGATATGTTATAAGGCGTAGCTAATTATTATTCATATGCATTGTAAGACAACCGTAGACTCATTGCAGCAGCCACCAATGCTTAATAGAAATAAAATAAAATATCAACTTGATGATGGTCGATCTTTAAACATGTAATGAGGCCATTGTAATCTTGTATGTTATAAGGCGTAGCTGATTATTATTCATATGCACTATAAGACAACCGTAGACTCATTGCATCAACCGTCAGTGCTTAATAGAAATTAAATAAAATATCAATTGTTATAGAATTTTTCTTCAACTATTAAAGAATTCGAAATTCTAACAAAATTTCTATTCACATACTCTTTTGTGATGGATTAAGAAACCGTTAGAAAATTTCTATTCACAAATGCAGTGGATCAAGTAGAACCATGTAAAATTACTGAATGATGTGGAAAATGTAGAACCATGCAAAATTATTGAATGACGTGGAAAAAGAGAGAAGATCACTATGAATGTTGGCTTTTAAAATAAGCGAGATGCAATATTTATTGTATATAGTCAACATTAATGCTATAAGCAAAATATTATATGGAAGATTTAAAATTAATGGACATTTAAATAAGGAGATGATGTTCACTACTTTTTTATGTCTCTTGTGTAGAGTGTGTCCCTTGTGCTAGAAATTCATAAAAGTGACAACTGCATTCTAGGCTTCGGAAAAATAGGCGTTGGTTGATAACAAAACCACAATTCATAAAAGTGACAACTGCATTCTAGGTTTCAGAAAGATAGGGCTGGTTGATAACAAAGCACTATAAGCTAACAATCTGTAGCCATATTTACACATGCATTTTGACAAATGTTTGCACCAAAGTCACACATTTTCTTTCATACCTATAATTTAGTAGGTTTCATGTAGACCAAACCTTTTGGACCAGATCCAGATTCCTCTTTGATGAGATCATCGGATTCGATGCTGCGAGTTTCTGACTTGTGTAATCAGGGAAGAACAAAACCACACAGAATGCGCAAGTTCTGATTTCTTTCTCAGATTCATTGAAGAGGAGGATGAAGCAAGCAGGCCCTCATGTTTGTCTGAGAGTCGGTGACTTTATCTGACAACCAACTAAAAAGCTAGGTTTCAATTGCAACCAGTAAGCGCATCATTTCATTCTTGGACCAATCATTGTTTCTTGGACCATCATCTGGCGAGTAACTCTTGAAGCAAGTAATGATAAACCATCTGCCTACACGAAAAATCAAAGCAAGCTGTGTCAAGTTCAATGTTGCTAGTTATCAAGAAGAGAGAGACAAGAATGGAGCTCAAAATCCCGAACAGGGGAAGGTCGTCCAACCAGAATGAATTCTCCTTTTGACACGACTCTTCATTCCCACCCGACAACTAATGAAAAACATTATGGAAAAATGTTATTTCATCTCAAGGAAGGATGAATTAACTGGTGGCTCAGGGAGCCAAATACATGAATGAAACAACCAAATACATGAATGAAATATATATTCATGTCCTAGAATCAACCTATGAAGCCATTATACAAATAGTTTTTTCCATCTCAGATTTTTCCTACAAGAATAAAAAGAGATTATGTACAAGGATAATTGGACTTACCATTATTGCATATGAGGAACAATGAGATACATCACACTCCACTATACATACATCAGGTAAGGTGTTCCGAAAATGGATTTTATCAGAATTTTTTGAATATGAATTTTTTGTTAACCATTCTATAAACAATATTTTAGGATAAAAAAAATTATAACAAGCAACCTACCTCTATATTATTCTAGCCAACAAGCAACCTAGGAGGGCAACCCTTTATCATATATTATTCCAACCCATATATGACTGGCAATTTTTTTTATGGCTATGGCAACAAGCTAAGGTAGCTATGATTTTCAATATGGCTATGACAACATGCTAAGGAAGTTATGATTGGTAATGATCGACAATGATCGACAGTACTGGTGTTTGGCAGTGACTGTTGTATGACCCTAAACGGGTGGAAAGCATGTCCCCAGGACTCTTACTTGGCTGACTGGTATGGCTCAACATTCTGTCAGTGAAGACATAAATTCATGAGGAACTCCATGTGTTTCCGATAGCATGAGCTAGAACAGGTAACACAACCAGATAAATATGCTTTTTGTGCCACTGTTATCTCGGTAATTTCACTGCTATTTCTATTGGTATTTTTATTGGTTATACTCGAACTATGGCTATACCAGAGATGCAACAAAGTCTATGGTTGTATCTGGAATTAGAATTGTAGGATATGTAGCAGAGTCTACGGTTGTACCTGAAATTAGAATTGTAGGATATGCAACAGAGTCTGTACCTCACCAACTACAGAACAAACAACCAAGTTGCAATAGATGTGATGCGCCTACCTGGGACTGGGTATGTATCTTCATTATAAACCTCACCAATTGTAGAACCCACTATTGAACAAACTCCATAATCCACTTCATTAATAGAATGAATTGTAGAACCCACTACTGAACAAACTCCATAATCCACTTCATTTATTAACAGAATGAACTAGAAGAGGAACAAGCCATATGTGCTCATCCCTATGTGGTTGCCATCGAGGTGTTACAGAGGACCAGATGGTAGTGTCACACAAATCAAAGGGTAGCCAGATGGTAGTGTCACAAAGACTAAGTGTTCGATCAACCAACTTACTTTGACATTGCATTCTAGTACCTCGCATAACATAGCATTTAATGCATAGAACTAATACTAGCATTAGTTTAACACTTTCAAAATGTTTCGGAAACAGATGAATAAATTATATGGTTTAGCCTCCCCACCTCAGGGAAGAGGCCAAATAAGATGGAGAATAACATTACATCCACAAACTGTATAAAAAATTTGGTTACTTCCAAAATTGTCAGTTTAAGCAGCTTAAACTAATAACAATGCAGCCATTTTCGATTACTATAGTCCCAATCGTCCCTGCGACCGAGACTAATAAATTTGTTGAAGTGTATATAAGGGAGGAAATATTACAAATTTACATGATAATCATTTTAATATTACAAATTAATATCTTTTTAGTATTTTTTTTATATATTTGTAGTATTAAAAATTTCTTTTTTTAAATATTTTGTTCAAAAATAGAAACATATATTTTAAAATAATTTTATTTAAATTTATAGAACATAATTCTTTAGTTTTACTATACTGAATTTTATTAATGAGCGTTTTATAGTTAAATTTACACATATTTAAAATGATTTTACTTAAATATATAAAATGAAATAAATATTAAAAAGTATTGTAATTCATTTTTTAAATATTAAACTATATTCTCACATATTAATATATTATATTTGATTAGTTTTTAGGATATTTCAATTGGTGATTACCATGATGTACGAGGAGGCTCAAGGTTCAAATCTCCTAATTGATCTATACCTATTCAAGGGGAATACATAGACACCTAGAGGAGACCAACCCCATTATAAATTCCTCTCTCTCTCTCTCTCTCTCTCTCTCTCTATACACACACACACACACACACATATATATATATATAATATTTTTTTTATTAAATTTAATATATATTATAAAATATATTTATTAAAAATTAAAAAAATATTAGTACTTTGCACAATGATTTAAACTTTTAACATTTCAATGATATTCTCAAACATTGATATATCATTTCAACAATGAATACATTATATCTTATCTACCATTAGAATAGGATTATGATCATTTTTTTCTTATCTTTATCGATATATACTTGGTATTTCATAATTTGTTAGTAATATTTGAACATGTAATTTTCAAAGCTTAAAGGAAACTTGTAGGCATAGGAAATGTGCATCACTTTAGGAAGGCATTGGCTACTAAATGTGTAGGGAGGTTGATCTTTAATAGTGGGATGTAGAGTTAGTTTTTCCTGAACACCCTTGACAAAACCCTTCCTCGATGGATAAGGATGCCATTGGTTAGGGTTCATCCCTAGCCATGCATGCAGATTACTCTTAGCTCTCCTTAGCAACTTGGCCTTGCATGGTAGGCTCCTATCATGCAAAAATTTGACCATGTTCGCTTACTAAAGTGGTGGAAATATCTTTGTGTAGGACTTCTCTTCGAGGATACAATTTTAGTATGGTGGTGGCTCCTATAATGACAGTTGCATCCACCTTCCCTAGTGACTTTGGTCCCAATATAAATGTCTCTCATGCATATTCATTGGCAACGAGCCTCCCTTCTTGTGTGAATAGAAATATCGGTAAGGCTTCTTGTAGAGATATTATGCACCATTTTCCTAATTGTCTTTTGGTTCAAACCCACTACCACTATTCCAGTAGGGAAAGATATTGCCTCTCATGTAGCTCATTATGGAACAAATGCATTAATATGTAATTTCAGTGGTCTTTGGTTGCACTTAGCCGATTTATACTACTATATTTAATATTAATATCAATTTGAGATAAAAGAAGATGCTTTTATTTACCCCTATGCAAAGGGTTTTGTATTGTGGTGTTTGACCTTGCAAAAGTTAGGGATTTGATATTAAAACCAAGTCACTTGCTTTTCAAACCATCTAGTTTAACTTATCACAATCATACATAAACTTGGAAAGATGGTCAAGAAGTCCTATTAATCTTGTGACTTTCTTGGGAAATTTTGGGGATGTAAGCCTTTAGCCTAGCCCTAGGTCACAAGTAGGTGTTCCATCATCCAAATTAGTAGGCATCTAGAAATATTAATAAAACGAACTTACCAAAAGTCCTAGATGATAAAATATCATATGGGTGGAACTATTGTTTAAGTGTTGGAACTCATAGCTAGAGTTGTGAAGGTCCAAAAATATGAACTTTACAAAAATGAAAGCTTAAGGATTTTCCCGCATCTGGATATCATCTATTGATGGATTTTTTCCATCACATGACAAATCTAGATTCTAGCAGTTTCCCTTTTGTCAATATTTCCCATTACCTAATAGAATTTAGAGGGATCCAAAGACAATCTTAGTTCTCTCAGTGGCCTAGTGGCTCAATAAGCAGAATTTCCATACGAAGGATGTGTATTTTTTAGTTCACATTCAATAACTGTATTGGGAAAAGGGATGAGGATTATTTCTCATTTCTTTCAGTGGTGAGTTCTTCCAGTGAGGTGATTATCCAAAGCTCCTACTGTAAAATTGACAAAAATCTATTAACATTGTTAGTTTTGCTAGTTGAAATCCATTAACAAGATTAACCAAACCCTCCAAAGTTGATTATGAGTTTCCCAATCGCATATTAGACTAATGGTCGATTGAAAAATATGTTAGTTGATAGGAACTGGAAGGTTATGTTAATTAACAAGTTGTCCACTCGAATAGTTTCAAATAGAAGGAAGGCAAGAAGTTTAACCCAATGTCTCAAATCCCCAAGTCACCACCTAATAGAGTTGATGTGGTCCAACTACTGATGTGTCACTAGTGGCATGGTATGCTGCCATGGAAATTTGATAGAGTTAGATGACATTGCATGTTGACAAACATGTAGACATCCCACATATGTCAGAAAAGAGATGAAATGGTATACAAGGTGGCACATGACATGGGATATAAAAGTTTAAAACTCCAAAAATTTGGAAAAATCTGTTTTTCTAATCTTTTTGGATATCTATAGATTCAGATATCTGGAAATATGGATATGGACCCATGCTTTAATAGATGAAAACACACTTTGACATGATGGTTGGAAAAATCACAAAGAATCCATATGTAGAAGATGGTTGACCTCTTGACCCTAGCACAAGTCCATGAATAAAAAACAATTTATTCATGGGCACATTTAGGGAAAACATAAATCTGATTGAGTTTTAGCATTGGATTAAAAATCCCAAAAAATGGAATATGCTACTAACCCAAACAAATAAAAATAACCTGGATCTAAATGTTAAATAGGAAAGTTGTGTGTCTAGCTTATAGACATGGCATGACCTAGTAGTGATACATGAAAAAAAGTCCACTATGTGTCAAGAATATTAGATGACATGGTGCAATGGGGCAGTGACATTTGGCATAAGTATTCCACATTTCAACCACATGTCAGTTATATGGAAAATGATGTGATAAAATCTGACAAAACTTCCAAGGGCGTAACTTTGCACCTAGAGATTGAAATAAGGTAAAATTTATATCGATGGAAAGCTCTCAATGATATGAGGAAGATGGTAACTTCAGAAAGAGTAGTGGGGATGGTTAATAAAAAATCACGAGAATACCCCACCTACATAAATTAAATTTGGGGGTTGGGTAGGTTACAGGTTCACAAGGAGCGAAGTGACCATTGTGTTTACTTCAAGAAAGAAAGTAATAATTTAACTATCCCAATCTTATATGTTGATTATATTAATTTGATTAGTGACTTTAACTAAATAATAAGGAAGACTCAATCCAAATCATCACATAAGTATAAGAAGGAGGACTTAAGTGAGTTGCATTATTAATTGGGAAGCGAGGTGAAGAGAAATTATCAAAATAAGTAATTTTTATATCAACCAAAGAAAGCACGAGGAAAACATACTTGCACTCTTTGGGATGGATAAATGTAAACTACATGTGTGCTAAGAGTGAGTGAAAGAAGGAAGGTATGAAAAAATTGCCATATGCTTGTGAGGTTGGCAACCTTATTTATGCAATGGTTCACATGAGACCCAATATTATAGATCCAGTGTGAGTTGTAAGTAAGTACATGACAAATCCAAGGAGAGATCATTAGATAAATATAAAGGTAGATATTTACATATCTATAGGGAAAAATAATTATATAACGATTGCTATCAATGAAAATGAAATGAGAAGCTTCAAATCCATGGCTTTGTTAAATCAAGAGGCTACATATGGGGAAATCTAAAGTCCACTAGTGCATATACATTTATGATGTTTGAAAAAGGGTAGTAAGAAGTAACAAGTGGTTGCATATTCTAACTCTAAAACAAAGTACATTACAAATTTAAAGGTTTCTAAGGATGTTGTTTGGTTGTTGTTGTTACATAAAGATATTGGACTTGAACATAGATCTATGCCTATTTATTGTGACAATTATAATGTTATTTCTTTGGAAAAGAAACTTATAAGTTTCATCAATAGATAATACATATTAGAAAAAAATTCCACCATATAAAAAAGGTATTGGAGTCCATTAAAGTAAGTATACTCAAGGTTGGGAATTGAGATAATACACGATTCTTTATGTTAACACCTAATCATCAGGATTGGGTGAATAAATATAATTGATGTAAATAAATAAGAAGAAATATGAACAATCATAGGGAGATGGAGTGAACAGTATCCCTCATGTATATAATAAAGACCAACATGAAGGAATAATATATGAATTAATTTGGTGGAGTTACTACCTGGCCTGACATGGTATCAGAGCCAAGTTCCTAAAATTAGTTGTAACTCCTTGTATCATTTTTTCTGCCATATTTGCTCTCTGGGCTTTCTGCCATAATCATTGTCTGTGCCCTATGCACTCCCTGGGCTGTCCATAATTGTCCTCTCTGCGCTCTCTGGGCTCTCTGCCATAATCATTGTTGGCACGTTTTTCTATATGGGTGTAACGTTTTCTTTACCCACTTCCGTCTCTCGGTTTTCCAGAAGAGGAGCAGGTTGGGGTTTGGGAGTAGAAAAATCCATTGATTATTGACAAGGAGGAATCTGCACCTTCTCCAGTCGAGCGAGTTTCGATTTGGCTTTGGGATTGGGAGTAGGAGGAGGCTCCATTAATTGCTGGAGGAGGAGCCTGCACCAGCCAAGTTATTCGTTGGATTGAAAACCATTTTGATCGCCATCTCTCCTTGCGATTCTCCTTTTTTGGTTCATCAAATTCATAATCTGGTGCATCTGCCGGGAGGGAGCAGCGTTTGGAGGCTGTGTTTAGGAGTAAGCGAAGCAGCGTTTGGAGGCTGTGTTTAGGAGTAGGCGAAGCAACGTTTGGAGGCTGTGTGGTATACACTATGGTATACACTGTTTTACGCCTCTCCATACCCTGACCACCTGCATACATCATTCTTTACCACCATTACCATACCTGGCGCTGATTCCACCACCGCTACCTACCGGAGCGGATTCCACTTGTGCAATTGTTACGGAAGTCCTCCACCCTATCGAATCTCCACCAGTCCATGTCCCCATAGTGGGAGGGTTGAGAAACTATACAAATTCGGATTACCATACCTTTTATGCCTGTTATGCCGGAGCGAATGCCTGTTAATGTTGTTTGGTTTGATACACAGTTTTGTGTATTACGTTGATACACAGTTTTGTGTATTACACTCACCATATATTTACGCTACCCCAGCCATATATTCTATACTTTAACACTGTCTAGTTTAATGCATATTGATATTTGAATTTCATGTCCCGTCATATCAGAACTATGTTTTTTTCCCATTAGGAGTAAAACTTTGCAGCATAAGTATTTTTTTACATTACACAGTTTTTGAAATGCATTCAATCATATCTATTGTGGGAATAGTTCTCACTGGCAAGGAGAACTATCTTGAGTGGTCCTGCATGAGAAAACACACCCTCATTTTCAATGAGTTGTGGAAAGGAGTGTGTATTGGAGACGGAGACAAAGAGCCAGAACAACCTAACTCAAACAAAGAGCTTGCCATTTGGGAAAATAAGAACAACAAAGCTTATGCATTAATCGTAGCATCTGTAAATGAAGAGGTGAGTCGCATATTTTTCCATTTTCAAATGCTTTCGAAGCCTTACAAAAGATGAAAGAACTCTATGACTCAGATTCTGCACTTGAAGTTGTTCAACTCATGATTAAACGTTTCACTTTTGAATTGCAAAATAATGATCCTATTGCTCTTGCATCCAAAGTAAAGTCTATAATGCATGATATCAAAGTCACTAACATCGAATTGGACATTCCTCTTATCGCTTTTCTCAAGGCACTTTATCCTGCTTACTCCAATTATCTTGAGTCATTGCAAGCAAATGGAAATCTCAAAGATATTACCTTTGACTCTCTTGTGAAAAATTTTGCTGAAAGAGAGAAAGCTTTTGGAAAGAAGACAACCCCTAAATCTTCTGAAGAGGTTGTGTGCCTTGCTCATAAAGAAAAGAATCCTGCTCAAGATTCTTTCAGAGGAAGAGGTGGTTGAAGAGGAAGAGGAAGATATTTAAGAGGCAGGGGGGCAGACACTCTCAAGGAGAAAGGTAGATTTGCACTACATACATTGCATAAGAAATGGATCACATGATGCCTCTACATGCAAAATACCTTGGGAAAAAATTGAGCAACAAAGAAATCACCCCAAAGGTAAAACTAATGACACAGACAATGGTAAAGCACTTGAATCTATTCATTATGTGGTGGCACAATGTAGTATTGGGGTAAATGAATATTTATTTAATGCTTCGCTTGTTTCTTGGAAAAATGATTGGTTGCTTGATTTAGGAGAAACTTGCCACATGACTCATAGAAAATATTTTTTTGAAGAATTTACTGACAATGTTGATGGAGCAGTATACTTTGCAGACCAATCAAAAATCAAGCCATCGAGGCTTGGAAAAATCAGGCTTAAATTGCCTGGTCTTCCAGACTTTCTTCTGCATCATGTTCTATCTCCCACAGCTGAAGCGAAACTTGTTGTCCTTGGTCCACATCTCCTAGCAAGGTCACTCCATTCATATGTTTGATGGTAAGCTTGAGGTGAGAAAAGCATCTGACCACTCACTTGTCATGAGGGGAATAGAAGAAGAAAGGCTTCTCGAGCTGCAAGGTATGTCTACTCGTGCACAACATTTCTCATACAATTTTCATTATGAAGAAGGTACACTTACATCAAGTTTATTATGGCATGCTAGATTTGGACATTTGAACTATGACAACCTCCGCTTGTTGAAGAAAAATGGTGTTGCTGGTTTGCCTACAATTCCTAGGAAATTTAAGCAATGTGATGCTTGCATTCTAGGAAAGCATAGCAAATAGTGTTTTCATGATTCACATTCAATAGCACATAGAAAACTTGAACTCATTCATTTAGATTTATGTGGTCCAATGCCCATTCCTTCTGCAAATGGAAAGAAATATATGATGACATTTATTGATGACTACACCAGAATGTGTTGGGTTTATTTATTGAAGTACAAATATGATGCTTTTCAAACATTCAAGAACTTTCATAAATGGATTGAAAATGATGCACAATCTCATATTGGGTCTATTTGCACTGATAATCGAAAAGAGTAAACATCAAATGAATTTGAAAACTATCTTCGCCAACATGGGATCAAACATCAAATGACTGTACCTTATAATCCCCAACAGAATGGTGTAGCTAAAAGAATGAATATGACAATCTTAAATATGGTACGCTCCATGCTCTTCTTCAAAAATCTAAAAATAATGTTTTGGGTTGATGTTGTTCTATGTGCTGCATATATAAAGAATAAATGTCCATCTAATGCTATCAGAAACAAGACTCCCTATGAAATGTGGTATGGGCACATTCCTTCAGTAAAGCATCTCAGGGTCTTTGGTTCCACCTGTTATGCTATGATACCAAAGGTACATAGAAATAAACTTGGTGCAAGATTTCGTAAGTGTATCTTCCCGGGGTATTCAAACACTTCCAAAGCATACCGTCTCTATGATGAAGTCAATAAAAAGTTTGTTGTATCTAGAGATGTAAGTTTTCTTGAATCATCCAAAACTGACAATGTTGTTGAGCAGCAACTTGATCGCTTGGATAGATTCATAAATGCAAAATCATTTCAAGTATTTGATAATCAGATTCCACATCTTGAAGGGGGGATTCCTATACTAGATCAACATGTGGAATCTTCTTCTGAAGAACTCTCTCCCCCGCATTAAACTCCAACAACGGATGATGCTTTAAGTGATGTGATTGATAGAATTGGGAGACTCAATCTTGATTCAGTCCCAACTCATTCAACGGAGCAACACAGACCATCTGAGAAAGGACCGCCAAAGTGGCTAACAAAGACACTTGAAAGTGTTCATCCTGATGAGGTTGGAAAGACGGTAACTAGAAATTCAAAACGGCAAATTGGAGGTGATGTAGATGACTCTAATTCACCTATTGATATGGATGTTTCTTATGATTGTGAATTGAACTTGTCTATAGATTTTGAACCAACTTCCTTCAAAGAAGCTGCTTCTCATGATTAATGGAAAGAAGTGATGCAAAAGGAGTATGATGCCCTTATAAAGAATGGCACTTGGAAGCTGGTTGATCCTCCATTAGGAACCAAACCAATTGGATGCAAGTGGGTCTACAAGAACAAGTATAACACTGATGGCTCACTTGACAAGCACAAAGCCAGGCTTGTGGCAAAAGGTTTTGCATAGAAGGAAGGGGTCGATTATGAGGAGAATTTTTCCCCCACATCAAAATGGGCTACCATCCGGACACTCTTTGCCCTAGCAGCTCAGAATGGTTGGAAAGTCCATCAAATGGATGTAAAAACTGCTTTCTTGAATGGAAATCTAAAAGAGAATGTTTTTATGTCCCAGCCTGAAGGATTTGCTATAAAAGGACATGAACACAAAGTATGCAAACTTGTGAAATCCTTGTATGTCCTCAAATAAGAACCGCGAGCCTGGTATGAGAAACTAACTGAGCATCTTCTGAAACTCAATTTCAAACATTATGATCTTGATGATGCAACTTTATTTGTCAAGAAAGTTGGAAAAACAGTTGTATATCTTGTGGTATATGTAGATGATCTTTTGATGACAGGGAACAATGAAAACTACATTGCATCCATAAAGAAGGAATTGGGGAAAAGTTTTTAAATGAATGATTTGGGCTATGTTCATTACTATCTTGGTATTGAAGTAACTCAACATACGAAGTCCATATTTCTATCTCAAAAGAAGTACATTGGAGATCTGTTGGATAGGTTTGGCATGACAGAATTCAATCTTCTTACTACTCCAATGGAACAAAACTTAAAGCTCACATCTATTGAAGGAAACGAATTTGAGGATGCAACAAAGTATATATAGCTTGTAGGAAGTCTCAACTACCTAACTATTACCAGACCAGACATTTTGTTTTCTGTTGGAATCCTCTCCAGGTTTATGCAAAAGCCTTGTGAAGGACATTGGTCTGCTACAAAAAGAGTTCTAAGGTACTTGAAGGGAACTCAAGACTTTGGAATCAAGTATACACAAGTGGACGACTTCAGTTTGATTGGATACTTTGATTCAGACTTCGATGGAGACAAAGAAACTGGGGTATCTACTTCAGGATATGTTATGAGTCTTGGATCAGGAGCTGTCTCCTGGAGATCACTCAAACAATCAGCTCCAGCAGATTCCACAACAAAAGTAGAATACGTTGCAGCAGCTAAGGCAACAAAGGAAATTGTGTGGCTTAGGAAAATTCTTGAAGATTTGCAGGTAAAACAAGTACACTCAACTCCACTCATGATTGACAATACCTCTGCAATAAAGTTGGCCAAGAACCCAAAGTTCCATGATCGAACAAAGCACGTCAATACTAAATATCATCTGATTCGACATCATGTTGAGGCCAAAACAATCAATCTCCTTCATTGTTCCACTAATGAGCAAATTGCAAACATCTTCACCAAAGCACTTGGAAGAGAAAAGCTTGAACGATTCAGAATGATGCTTGGACTCACCAACATCCCTTCAGATTAAGGGGGGGAATGTTGACACCTAACTATCAGGATTGGCTAAATAAATATAATTGATGTAAATAAATAAGAAGAAATATGAATAGTCATCGGGAGATAAAGTGAACAGTCTCCCTCATGTATATAATAAAGACCAACCTGAAGGAATAATATATGAATTAATTTGGTGGAGTTACTACCTGGCCTCACACTTTAACTAAGGTAAATATATGAGGAAATTAGTGTGATATGATGGGAAAGGAAATGATTCAAACTAGATCAATATAATTCTTTGATGAGAAATTGTAAAAACATTATAATAACTTTACAATATTTAAATAGTACTCCTATTTTTTTAAAACAAAGCTATACACCAATTGTGTTCTTTATTGATAGTGATGATGATGATTAACATCCTCTAAAATCTACATGGTATATCCGACCTTAAGAAAGTAAGAGATTAATTGAAATTCTTTAACATTTTATTTCTATGCTCAAAAAGATGTGAGAGAAACATTCATAGATCACCACAGTTTTTCTAACTTAAAATGTCAATAAGGTTGGTAGCGTGACAAACATTTTGAAAATAAAATTGAAGCTGAGTATAATATGGACAATCTAAGAGAAAATGCTTTTCTTTTTCAACACTCTTAGGATCCCACAAGTGACAAAATCTTTTAGCCCTAAGGTGTTTTGGGAATTGACCAACCCTCATTTTGACTGAATCTCATGAAAATTAGTTGTTATCTTGGCAATGCTCATTTTCTTCTTAACACTAGTCAAGGCAAAAATATAATTTTGGTTGGAGTTGTATCACAGTTTCCTTTTTTTCCTTTGATTCATTATAGCCCTACAATTTCTCTTTGAACTCCTCCTTTATTCCCTAATAATCCACTGAAAATTATGCATCCTTATACCACCCTAACTTGAGGAGAAAATACAAATTTCTAATAAAATGAAGCAATTTTAAGAAACCTCTTGACATCCATGTTATATAATTTCCTTATACATCAAGTAACTAATTATAATCATTGATTTATACTTATAATATCTAAATAAAATGGCTTTCAAAATCAAAGGAAACGCCGAAAATAAAGAAAGAGAGTTTTAGAACTGTGTCTTTATTCCACTTAAGCGAACTGGAAAATAACGGTGGATGCCAAGTTAAGCATGAATATTGAATTATTGATGGTGGGTAAATGTGGAAGAATGTATCATTCATATAATACACTGAATTGGAATTTGCAGTGGCTGCTACAGATCTCTGTAACCAACATCCTATTCTCCATTACTACAGCACCTGACGCGTTCCCTAATTTCTTCTGCGGTATAACTTGCGCGCCTTTACGTGCCTTCTCGTGAATATGATCCACCAACGATAGCTACAGTAACTGACAACAAACCATTTAAAGCCTTAATTTATGAGGACTGCTTCATCAGAAACGGACCATTTAATGTCTTAATTTATGAAGGGTGCATGATCCTAAGGTTTTAATATATCATCATTTTTAATAAAACACTAAACATTCTTCGGGTGGTTGATCCGAATGTTTTGTAGCAAATCTTATATTCATATTATATATGGTTATAATTTCTTTCAAACACATAGACTTGAAAATGACGAATGAGAATAACATATTTGGATATATATAGATATTTGTTAAGTATTAATGAAATTATACATGTGCCTAATACTGAATTGTAAAATGAATCTCCAACTTAATAAATAAAATTATAATAAAGTAATAAAAACAAGGAAACACATTTTTTTCTTTAAATACATTCTATTACAGTAATTAGTTAAATTATTATTTTATTAAAATTATATATTTGAAATTTATACAAAATTTAATTTAAAATTTATCTATTTAACCAAAACCTTTACCATGTTATTGTCATTTAATTGAAATATTTATTCAACGCCCTCCATTAAGCAATGTTGTTGGTTTATAGAGAGGAAACTTGATCTCTCCAGCGTCACTGGAATATATTATTTTCGACATCTTACAAAAGCTAACGCTTTCCTTTTATCAATTTTCAGTTTGAGGTGGTTTTCTTCTTTTTCTGTGACGATGGGTTTCACAAACTAAAGCACGTTTCAAGAAATTGATTATTAAATCTGAACAGTATCTTCATATTCTTCTCTGAACAGTATCTTAATATTTTTCTTTGGAACGGATTTTATCAATTTTTAGTTTGAGTTGGTTTTATGTGACGTGAGTGCATTACGTGCTGGTGGGGGCGGTAGGCTTTCGCACCTCTCAATCAGGATCGATTCTTGCCGGTGCTGTGCTGCTGCTGCATTTGATTCAATAATGACGTATGTGTTCCGATGTTGATGTATTTTGCACGTATTCTGTTCGGCGATATTGTATGATGAAATCTGCTCGCTTCGGCGATATATGATGTATTGTGATTGTTCAGCGAGGATTCGCTCCGCCACTCTGAAAAAAAGTTTCACTCACTAAAGCATGTTGCAAGAAATTCATTAAGATATGAACAGTATTTTCCTATTCTTCTTTGGAACGGATTTTATTGGTTATAAAAAACCGATTATAAAATGATCTGGATTGAGAAGAAGCTTGTATGGCCCGTAATCTATGATTGGAAAATGGAGAGGTTGGAAGCCTATTAATAGAATCTCAATGTTCCTAGAGAATGGATTTTCTATGTTTGATGAAACATTAAATTTATTTTATATAATAATAGCATTTCATGTAAAATAATAATTTACACAACTTTAAAGTTGGTAGAGAATGAAGTTTTAATATTTGATGAAACATTAAATTTATTTTATATTTGAATGGTATTTCATGTATAATGATAATTTACACAACCTTAAAGCTGGTAGAGAATGAAATTGTAACATTTCTATATATAAAGAAAGAGAACAAATAACGTGGAAAGAGGACAAATAATGTGGATACTTCTTTGTCTTTAAAGAATGAAAATTTCTTTGTTGTTGTGTGAGATTCTCTACTATACTTGTTTTATTATTTTGAATTTCACATTTTTTATTATTTATCTATATATATATACTATATTTTTTTCTCCATTTCACTTAACTGTTAAAAATTGGTATCACATCATTTGTTGGTTTTTTTGGGATGCTTTCATTATTAAGAAAAAAAATGAGGTTATGGAGTTTTGGGTTAATTTATGAAGATTTTTGGAAAAAATCACATTGAAAATATTTGGTCCACTAGTTTTGAACCAACCAGTGTGATTCATCTTCAGGACAAGATGAAAAGACGGATCAAGGTTAAATAGGAAGAAAGGTCAACCTAACAGCTAGAGGAAAATGACTATATTTGACTAGGGAGGGAAATTAAATTGTTTATTTATTTATAATTTATTATTATTATTATGATAAACTAAGCGACTATATTTGACTAGAGAGGGAAATTAAATTGTTTATTTATTTATAATTTATTATTATTATTGATAAAATAAACAACTATATTTGACTAAAGGAGGGAATTATTTAAATTGTTTAAATACTTAATAATTAAAAAATATTTGTTTAATTAATTAATTAATTAATTTATTCATTCCTTTTTTTGATTATTTGATAGAAAAATAATAATTGGGATTAAAAAAAATAAAATACTCTCTCTATATATATTAAAAGTGAATAAATAAATAAAAAATACCAATAAAAATTATATATATATATATATATTTATTTATTTATTTATTTATTTTAAGAACACATATATAAAGAGGGTGTTCTTAAAATAAATAAATATATATATATAGATAGATAGATAGATAAAAATTAATACTGATAAAAATTATTAAAAATATATAAAAATAAAAAGACGTTTTCTTAAAAAAATAAAAAAATTATAATAATAATAGTGATAGTAATGAAAATAATAATAGTAATAAATAAAAATATTGATAATGAATATTAATAAAAATTAATAAAATAAATAAAAAGAGAGGGTAATCTTCTTTAATAAAAATTAATAAGGAAGAATAAAAAGGGGAAAAGAACATAAAACAAATAAGAAAGGGGATAAAAAGCTCAGACAAAGAGGAGAAAAACTAAGAAGAGAGGGCGGGAATCCAACAACTACTAATTTTCTAGCCGTCATCCCTATTAATATTATTAGAAGACCTCTCAATTTCAATGGCTTCCCTAAACTTGCGGTGATGAAAATGAGAAATCTTTGCGACAACCTTAGCCTCCTCAATGCATATATGATGTTTGGTCTTCACTGCATGTTCCGCCAAAGCAAAAGATTTAGTCCTCCCATTCTTGATATCAACAACATGTTCCTTAATCCTTTGGTTGACCGACCCATTTCGCTAATGTATGAGGTCCCACACGAACATGGATGACTTAAACACCTTTCAAATCCATAGGGTTCACTTGGTCTTTAACAAACTTTAGGGAGCTTCTAATGGTGTTGAGGGGTCTAAAGGTTGTGGGAACATTGTGCTTCTTTAGGATTCTTGCAATCTTCTCTTTCGTCCCTTGGATGAAGGGGAGGTGAACTCCTAAACGACGATCAATTGTATCAGTCTTAACCTTAGGACCCTTACTCGCTTTGAGGAAAGCTTTAACACCCTGCTGCCTACTATAACCATTCTAGACAAAGACATTAAGGAGATGGGACTTTTCTTTAGAAAGGTGGTCTTCATCTGAAATCCTTAGAGCACGAGTGGCTAACGTGCTAAGAACACCTATCTTATGAGCAGGAAAATGATGGGAACTCGCATGAAGATACTGCTCAGTATGAGTCTTTTTTCGATACACCTAATGGAAGAAAGATCCATCAGCTTTTCTTGAAAGGAGGACATCAAGGAAAGGAAGGCAACCATCAACTTCTCACTCCATGGTGAAATTTATGGAGTTAGACTGATTGTTAAGATGCTCGAAAAAGCTATCTAACTTATCAGGCCCGTGCTGCCATATGGAGCAGGTGTCATCAACAAATCTTTTCCAAATCTTAGGTTTAAAAGCAGCTGAGGATAAGGCTTTGGATTCAAAGTCTTCCATGAACAGGTTTGCAACAATAGGGGACAGGGGGAACCCATGGCCACCCCATAGGTTTGTTCATAGAACTCACCTTCAAAACATAAAAAAGTAGAAGTGAGGCAAATCTCAACTAGTCTAGCAGTGTCGGGATTAGTAAGGTGAAAGATGACATCAAGGGCTTCCTTGATGGGGATGTTAGTGTATAGGGAAACAACATCAAAACTAACAAGACTCTCTCCCAGATCAAATTTCATATCCTGTAATTCACTAACAAATGATTCGAAGTCTTTCACAAGGGACTCTGTTCGACCCACTAGGGGCTTAAGCTTCGTGGCTAATATTTAGCTAAAAGATAGGTAGGCCGACCTATGGTATTGACAATGGGTCTAAAGGGGAACCCTTCTTTGTGAATTTTAGGGAGCCCATAGATCCTAGGAGTGATAGGGTTACTCTTGATAAGCTTCTGGCTAAAGGAGCCAACAATGCTACTGGATTTAATAACAAGAGCAACCATCCCAGAAAACTTTTTCAAGGGATTCTTGTCAAGTTTTCTGTAGCTTCCGCTGTTGATCAAGTGATCTAGCATCTTTGCACGATGATCTTCCTTATCAAGGATGACAACAGCCCCACCTTTGTCTGCTTTTAAAATGACAATGTCAGGGTTCCTATTCAAGGATTTTAGGGCTTCAAACTCATCCTTGCAGATGTTATGCTTAGGGGGCTTTGCTTTCCTAAGGATAATAGCATAGTCTTTCCGAATAGTATCATTGATATTATCCAGTAAGCCCTTTATCCCGTATTCGACATCACACATGATATCTGCCACCAGAATTTCCTTGAGAAGGGAAAAATTTAATCCCTTCTCTAAAAGCCTAAAGACCGGAGGAGGAAAAGAAAAACTCGATAAATTAATTACTTTCAGCTATGAAATTACATAACATGGCAAGGTAAAAGTCTAATATAAAGATAATTCCATGAAGTAAATACCCAATATGTGGCATGTTATAAAATTGGAATAGAATTACTTTTGATAAGCCAAATATTTGATGCAAAGGTTGATATAATCTTCTCTAAAGTAATACTAGACTAGTTCATGGCATTATGGCTTTGACCAAAGGTGTTCAAATTGGAATTTTGCACAAGTTGGATGTGACTACTAAAGTTAGGAATGACAATGCAATGCCAATACCAAATCATTGGCAACGCATACTTTTGTGGCATTGTGGAATGAGATATCTCAGTGAAAAGAACCTATGAGAGTTTTGGACAAACATTACTATTTGTGGAATTCATTATTTGAGATTTTTTATTTTTATTTTTCAAGGCATGTGTACTTTGAAAGAAAAAAGGGTTCAATTTTCCTTCAATAACAACAAAGCTCAAGAGGTTCTTGAGTTGGTGCATTTTGATATTTGCAAGGCCTATTTATGTAGTCTCCATTGAAGGACATTATTATTTTATTAATTTTATTGATTACTTCTCACAAAAGTCAAGGGTTTACTTCAAGATGAAGAAAAATGATGTGCTTAATGTTTTTGAGATATTTTTGTACTTGGTTGAAAGGTAAAGTCAGAAGAAGGTGAAGGCTTTGAGAATAGCTAATGATGTTGAGTATTATTCTAATGTGTTAGAGTTATTTTGCAAACCTTGATGTTCTACAAAGTAGAGGACCACTTAACATACTCTTAAGAAAAATGGTGTCACTAAGAGGTTGACTTGAACCTGGCTAGAGAAATCACATAGAATGAAAGTAGTTATTAGTTTGAATAAAATATTTTTTCTTGAAGTGATTGCTAGAGAAAAGTATTTGAATGATAGATAACCTTTTGGATGATAAGGCATATGAAGAGGCTTGGAGTGGAGAGAATCTCTCTATTTCACATCTCCATATTTCTGGATGTGAGGCTTACATGCACATACCTAGGCTAAACGAGAAAATTTGAAGTCCAAATTAGTTAATTACATCTTTATGGGATTTTTAGGAGTAAATGGTTACAAGTTGTGGATTCCATCTAAGCATTATCCTATCCAAAATTAGAAAATCATCTTCAAGGAGGATAAATATCATGAAGATCAACATGAATAATTATCATTGATAGAGAATGTACATTGTGTATTGGTTCCATAATTCCAAGGTGGAGCTAAAGATCAAGTTGATTAGTTTTTAGAGGGACCAAATATAGAAATTTCATAAGAGGGAGGTTAAAATCAACATGAATAAAATCTACCATTAATGCCTAATGAAAATGTGAATCTTGAACATGATCAATGAGATCAAGAGAAAAAATTTAGATGAATTGTGGACAAAAAAGCCATGATGGGTACCCCTATGAGCCCACCCATTTTAATAATTTTTCTTTTATCTTTCATGTGTGGTGAGAAAATAAATTTCAAAGAGGCTCTTAATGGAGAATCTGTGTCTAGTCACTAGAAGCAATAAGTGTAGGAAGAAATGAAATACTTGAAACAAATTCAAACATGGCATTTGAAAGAGTTTCAGAAGGGACACAATCAAATGCAATGGGCGTTCAAGGAGAGGTATAATGAAACTAATTATTTACTGTAGTGGTATAAGGATCATTTTTTAGTTAATGGATACTCTCATCTATAGGGTGTTGATTATGAGTGGCCAAGATAATGAGCTCAAAGGAAGAAAAATACATTAAATAGTTAACTAGTTTGGGGTAAAAAGGAGGGAAGGGATGGTGTGTTGATTGAAGAGATCATTGTATGGATTAAAAAATTCCCCATAATAATGTTTCCAAGAATTTGGTAAATGTGTTGTGGGGAAAGGGTATGAAAGGAGTGAGCCAACCACTGTGTTTACTTCAAAAAAGAAAGAAACAATTTCATTGTCCTAGTATTGTATGTTAATGATATTATTTTGACTTGTAAGTGTAAGCAATTAGTCAAGGAGAATAAATCCAATTTGTCACATGAGTTAATTAAGAAGAAGGAATTATATGAGTTGCATTATTCATTTTAAAATGAGTTGAAGAGAAACTATCAGAATAAAAAATTGTATATCAATTAAAGAAATCCAAATTGTGAGAAGGGATTAGATGAGTTGCATTATTCATTGTAAAATGAGTTGAAGAGAAACTATCAAAATAATAAATTGTATATCAATTAAAGAAAATATGTGGAAAACATACTTGATCTCTTTGGGATGGATAACTATAAGCTACATGTGTCTGAAGAGAGAACAACTTGAAGTAGGGATATAAAAAGTTCCTTGTGCTTGCTATATTGGTAGCCTTATGTATGTAATGGTGTGCACAAGGCCCAATATTACATATGCAATATGATTTGTAGGTAGGTACATGGAAAACGCAAGGAGTGATCAATGGGTAGATATCAAATGGATCTTTATGTACCTATTGGGCATGTAACTACAACATTTAGGTTGAAGGAAATGGAAGTAAGAAGCTTCAAATTCATGGGTTTGTTGAAATTGACTAGGATAGGGATGTGGACACTCCATATACATTTATGATGTTTGAAGAAGTTGTCAATTGTTAAAGTAAAAAACTACAAGTGTTTGTGCATTCTAGGTATGAATAGAGCACATTGCAAGTTTAAATGTTTCCAAGGCTGTTTGGTTGGCATAGTTATGCAAAAAACGTTAGACATGAAGATGAGCCTATGATCATTTGTTGTGACAATTATAATGCAATTGCTTTAGAAACAAATCATGAATTGTATTCACAAACAAAAAATATTAGAGTAAAATTTCATTGCATAAGAGAGGTAATGGAGTCCATTAAACTAACCATATAAGTTAAAACTTGAGATAATATAAGATTATTTAACAAAGAAAAAGATGGAAGAAAATTTGCATGGTGTTAGTGGTAATGTGAGGATTCAACCTTAATTAATATAAAGTTTCCCAAGTAAAATATTGTAAAAATATTGCAATTTTTTTACTTACTTAAATTGTAATAATTGTTCCATAAAATTAAATTATTTATTTCTATATACACTTAATTGTTATAATTATTTTGTTAATTCACAATATTGAGCTGCCATAACTATTATGTTACTTCTATTTAATTATTTAAAAATTCATTTCGTGAATTGTATTCTTTCATTCACTACAAGCTTTCAAGATCAAATAACAACATAAAATTAAAAAAAAAAAAAAAACAAAGTCTTAAAAAAACTTGAGAAAAGTAATGCCATGTTAAATAATGAATATCCAATTATCAATCATTAATTGTCGGTAAATGTTGGAAGACTTTCTTCTGAGTTCTCATCTTCAGGGGTATATTGTCAATGAATTCTCATTTACAGATATGTACATTCAATAAATTCTACTATAATACAATACAATACACTTATACATTGAACCAACTTTTCTTCCTCCTGATAGCATAATTAAACCAGATTGACCATCTTCTGTACATTAAGGGATGAAGGTAACAAACATCCCATTTTCTCCATTACTACAACAGCGGACGCAATTTCTTGCCATGAATTTACATTATTTTGTGATCACATTAGAGAACATGCATTTGGGTTGTCGTCACTGAGCAATTGGGGAGGATGGCAATTCTGGATGACATACCTTGGAACATTGTCTGCGCCATCTCCATTTTCTGATTTCTTCTGTGGTATAACTTGCGCGCGTTTACGTGCCTTGTTGTGAATATGATCCACCAAGTCCTTTGGATCCATCGTCCCCCATACACTACATTTATGGTCCTTTGGATCTTTCAGATTAATCACATTATTGATATTTGGTCGACATTTCAAACCAACTACTGTGGTTTATCCTCAGGTCCTGTGGAATCTTTATCATGAGGATGAACCACATTACTTGGTTCGAAACGTCGACGAAATCTCAATAATGTGATTAATCTGAAAGACAATCCTATTATCAATATGAATCACAAAAGTCTAAGATCTAACATTATATATGATTTATAATTAGAATATGATTATGATATTTTCATATATTTGTACTTGGTATTTCTGATTTATTAATAATATTTCTATAGTTGTAATTTTAAAAGTCATCATTTTACAAAGTGTATGAAGGTTAATTTCTAATAGTGGGATGTAGAGTTAGTTTTTTTCTACAAAACCTTGAAAAAACCATTCCTCAATGGATAATGGTGGTGTGTGCCAGGGTTCAACTAGAGCCATGCATGTAGGTTACTATTAGCCCTCTTTGAGCAACCTGGCCTTGCATGGCTATCTCCTCCTGTAGATATTGAACCATGTTCACTTCAAGAGGTGGTAGTAGCTTTGTGTACCACTTCTCTATGTCTCTAGAATTTTAGTATTGTGGTGGATCCTATAGTGATAGTTGCATCCTCCTTCCCTAGTGACTTTGATGCTAGTATTAATTTATATCATGGGTATTATGTGGGAGAAAGCATCCCTCTTCCGTCGAATAAAAATATGGGTAATGCCTCTTTTAGATATAATGTACAAAATTCTCCCAACCATCTATTGGTTCAAGAGGTGCCCACTATTACTTTTCCATTAGGGAAATATGTTGTCTCTAAGGTAACTCATTACAAAAAAATTCACTAGTATCACATTTCTATCAATTTGAGTTAAAAGAAGAAGATTTATTTGTCCCTATGCAAAGGGATTTTTCATTGTGGTATTTGATCTTATAGAAGTTATGCATTTAATACTAAAACCAAGTCACTTATTTTGAGGAAAATCTAGATTATGTATGAAAACATAGATCCCTTATTTCAATCCAATGAAAAATACTTTTCCCATAACTTTGGTATAGGTTAGAATTCCAAAACCAACCTTAGATCTCTAAGGTTTACCCTTTCTCTAAGCCAATGTAAATTCTTTTGCACAATTCCATTATATAAGTGAGAACAAAGAACTATAATATAACTATACATACCTAAATATGTGTGGAAATAGGCATCAACAAAGCATTTTTGGAATAAATAAACTTGACAGGTGAAAAATTTTCATGATCACAAAAGTTGGATTACAAAAATGTTTCTCTTCACTACAAGATTTGTTATATAACCAACCTAGATCCATCTTATCTCCGAATCTATCAAGCATCAAGAGGGATCAAATATCTAGAGGTGAAAACCTGTTTTTTGAGTGAAAAACTTGAGGAAAGGTTTGCACCTTGAGAGATTTGATCCATCTCGGCACTTGATATATCCAAAGTTAAGATGGATCTAGGCTAGTTTCAATCATGTACGACCAAAGAAAATCTAACGAACATATGATTAATTCTATCAATAATATGTAAATTCATATAATATTAATATAATCATTTTAAATATGCTAAATATGTCTCATATTAATATGGTCATTTTAATTTTAAATTTTATTAGTTAGCTCAGTTTCTTGAGATGATAAATAGTGTTAATAACTTAATGATGAAAAATGATGAAATACAAATTTTGAATGTAAAGTGACAATGTAATAGTGTTGAATGATAGAAAATGTGAATAATAAGAATATAGTCAGTTAAAATTACTCTTCATTGTGATTAATCTCAAACTATTTTCTCTTACTATTCTTATTGTCACCCTTGTTACTTTTGTCATCTTTTCATATCGATTATATGAAAAGGACAGGTTAAATCGTAAACCATTTAAATCTTTAGCTCGAGCTATTGTAGTAAACATCATACCTTGTCTCTCTTTCTCTCCAATATTAATAGGTTGAATTACTATAACACAAAAATCAATGTACATTGTCAATAATTTTTTGTGCTTACACTGAAATCAATGCACAATGTTAATCCAATCACTTTAAAATTAATGTACCATCATACATCCAATTACATCAAATCATAAATCAACATCTACACTGAAATCAATGCATCTAATGCAAGCAATCAAATAAGATTAGAAAACACATTTACACTGAAATCAATGCATCTAATGCAAGCAATCAAATAGGATTAGAAATCAACATTTACACTCAAATCAATGCATCTAGTGCAAGTAAGAAAATAGGATTATAAACCAAAATCTACACTAAAATCAATGCATCTAGTGCAAGTAAGCAAATAAGATTATAAACCAACATCTACACTAAAATCAATGAATTTAGTGCAAGAAATCAAATAGGATTAGAAATCACGATCTACACTGAAATCAATGCATTTAGCGTAAGGAGACAAATAGGATTATAAATCATCTACATTCAAATAAATGCATCTAGTGCTAGCAATCAGATATTATTAGAATTCAACATCTACATTGAAATCAATGCATCTATTGCAAGCAATCAAATATGATTAGAAATCACCATCTACACTGAAATCAATGCATTTAGTGCAAGCAATAAAATAATATTAGAAACCAACTATATTGAAATGAATGCATATAGTAGAAGCAATCAAATATCATTAGAAATCGACATCTACACTAAAATCAATGCATCTAGTGGAAACAATCAAATAGGATTAGAAATCACCATCTACACTGAAATCAATGCATCTAGTGCAAGAAATATTCTTCCCTCTCTCCCCACTCCATCTATATCTACATCTCCATCCATCTCTCCTTCTTTGTCTCTCTATCTGAACCACCCAAACACACACGCTCTCTCGCTCCATATCTATCAATCTCTCCATCCCTCCCTCCCTTTCTCCATCTCTCTCTTCTTCCCTCTCTTAGCTTTCCATCTATATCTCTATCTCCCTTTGTCTCTCTATATCACCCCCAAAACACAAACTCTATTTCTCCAATATATCTATCTATCCCTCCCTCCCTCCCTCTCTCTCTCTCTCTCCATCTTCCTTATAACTCCATCTCTCTCTCTCCACCATTCTCTCTATTTCTTTCTTCTTACTTCCCTCTCTCCCCCCATCTAACTCCATCTCTCTCTCCACTCTCTCACACACTCTCTCTCTTCCTTCCTCACTCTCCCTTTCTCTCCCATGTCTCTCTCTCTCTCTCTCTATCTCTATCTCTCTCTCTCTCTCTCTCTCTCTGTCTCTTCACTGTCCAACTCTGTTACTATGTCCCTCCCTCTCTCCTCTCTCCTTCTCTCCCCCATTCTCTCCATCTCACCCCCAAACATACTCACACTCTCTCCATCTCTCCCTTGTCTCTCCCTCTCTCTCTCCACTTCTCACTCTCTATGTATTTCTTCTTCCCTCCCTCTCTTCCTCCTCTCTTTCATGTCTTCTCTCTTGTACTTTTCTCCCTCCCTTTCTATCCTATCTCCCTCTCTCTTCCCCGATCACTCTCTCTCTCTCTCTCTCTCCCTTTTCCCTCCAATCCTCTCTCTTCCCCCATCACTCTCCTCCTCTCTCTCAAGTACTGTCTCCTGTTATTCCTCTCTCCCCATTTCCCTCCTACCTCCCTCTATATTCCCCTATCTCTCTCTCTCTCTCTCTCTCTCTCTCTCTTTTGCCTCCAATCCTCTCTCTTTCCCCATCTCTCTCTCTCTCTCTCTCTCTCTCTCTCTCTCTCTCTCTCTCTCTCTTTTCCCTCCAATCCTCTCTCTTTCCCCATCTCTCTCTCTCTCTCTCTCTCTCCAACTATGTTACTATATCCCTCCCTCTCTCCTTCTCTACCCCCTTCTCTCTATCTCTCCTTATTTGTCTCTTTATCTAACCCCTAAACATACACTCTCTCTCTCCATCTCTCCATTGTCACTACCTATCTCTCTCCACTTCTCACTCGTTATGTCTATGTTCTTCCCTCTCTATCTCCTCCTCCAATTCCATCTCTCTATCCCTCCCTCTCTCCTCCTCTCTCATAAGTCCTCTCTCTCATCCTTCCTCTCTCACCCTTTCTCTCCCAATTTCCTCTCTCTTCCCCCATATCTCTCTCTCTATGCCCTCCAATCCTCTCACTATCTCCCTCCCTCTCTCCTTCTCTCTCTCCCCCCTCCATATTTGTGTCTCCCTCTCCTCTCTCACTCCTCTCCCTCTCTCTCTCTTCATTCCTCCTCTCCCCTCTCCTTCAGTTTATCTCCATCTCTCCCTAGTCACTCCCCCTATCTCTTCACATCTATCAATCTATGTCTTCGTTCTTCCCTCCCATATATTTAGAGTTAATATATATCATGATATATTAATATATATTATAATATAACATATTTAATATTGTAGTAATCCAAATTTATTAGATTTAATAATATTAATACTATAATATATTAATATGAATATTAGATTTAATAATAATAATAATAATAATAATAATAATAATCTTGTAATATTAATTAGGGTTAATAATGTTTTTTTTGCCTGGTATTAATAATTATTTGTCCCATGTTATTTGGCCCATAGGCTTCACCTAAATAAAACCTCTTTTTTGAGTTTTCATAAATATAAAGAGGTTTATGGAGTAAATATAAAAATAGGTTTTATTTATTTACCATACCTATGGACTAAATATAATTTATTTATTTACCATATCTATGGTTTATTTAAATATTTATTTATTTACCATGCCTCTTTTTCGAGTATTCGTAAACCTCTTTATATTTTAAATTTATATTGTGTTTATACATAATAATAATTAGATTGAGTTTTAAATAGCGCCGAAATTAGATTAAAAATTTTAAATTTTAAATGTTAAACATTACGTTTACGTTTACGTTTACATTTACAGCTACGCTTACATGTTTACGTTTTTACATGAGATCTACCCCCATACTGGGATGTAGAGCGCCTCTCAGTGCAACAAGAGATTTGATAGCATAATGCCGAAAAGAGCTAACACAAGCTAAGCACTAGTGTAAGACAACTTGGTGGGTTGGTACCATGGTAGAACACCAAATGATTAACAAGGTTGAACCACATGACACAAACCTACCCATGGATGAGCCAAAAAATAGAACTAGAAGAAATGAAGGACATAACATCAAAAGAGAAACATGTGGTACCATAATATGTTGTAATAGGGGAATCTACTAGTCCCATGGATTTGGATTAACAAGTATAAACATTTCTTAGTCTATTATGAATAATATATAAATAATATAATATAAATAATGTAAACAATAAAAATAATAAATGATGATTAAATAACTAGTAATTAGTTAATTAGGAGGTATGCCCCTAAGTACATGACCATTGGTGAAGAGGTACCTACATAGGGTATATACGCAGGCCCTCATTCTCATTTGTAATCATCACATCCATTCTTTTATAATATTCAATATACACTTACTTTTCCTATAATGGATATCTTTTTCTTCAAAGTATTCTGAAGATTATTGTTGTGTAAATGAATTTTGTTCCTTACATTGGTATCATAGCCACGTTGGTAGATCTTGGCCTTTCGCCATCAACCCTTCGTCAGTTCATTGTCATTGGAAATAGGTCTTTTAGCCACACATATTGGGAGGTTATCCAATTCTTTGTTAGGTTTGTGGCAATTATATATATATACATACATACATACATACATACATATGTATGTATGTATATATACATACATACATACATACATACATATGTATGTATGTATGTATATATATGTATATGTATATATATATATATATATATATATATATATATATATATATATATATATATATAAAGATAAAGAACGACAAAGGACAACTTACCTGTGGCTGTTCGCATTTACCAAAGCTACCGCCAACACTGTATGCTTCGCGACCGTAAAATCTCTCGATAGACCATCAACCATAACCAACACAATGTTTCACCTATCATGAAAGACCAACACCTCCGCAACGAACTTCTTACTCAACAACAAGCCTAACTTGAGTGCATGCTAAACGTTGCAGGCCACAACTGATTAATGCGAAGACCATCGTCTCTCCTAACACTCGCAGCTCCACGCACGATCTTCTCTGACTGCAGTAATTGTGCCCCTTTTACAGCGTTGCCACTAGTGCAAATCCATGCCACATCTTGTGCATGCACATGTGCTCCCTCTGTCGACTATCTCCCTGCAATCCTACTGTTACCACCATCAAACCCTATTCCACTGCTCTCCCACAATTTTGCGACTTAACCGGCCACCTCCATTGAATGCATTGACAACCGCCACCCATTTCCATCACCACAGTCAGTGATTGTTTATTACGTTGGTAATTTTTCATCGGCTACAATTTTCTTTCACTATGGTTAAAAAAAAAACCTGTCAATTGGTCACTATACAAATCCACAACCAACCACTCGTCCACTGCTATATAAATAAATCCACAACCATGCAACTCTCGTGATTGCAATTCAGACCAACGCTTTACCACTCACGTATTTCTAGGTTTTATTGTGTCTAAATTTCAAAGAAACAAATTTTCAAAAAGTCAATTGGTTCAATTGCCACAATTTAATTATCATGCGTTAAAAAATTAAGAAATCTATATATATTAAAAAGAAAATGAGTACTTAGAAGTAAAGTAATCACTGAAGCTAGTAATTCAAAAGTTTTGTTATACCAATTAATATATTCCAAGAAGAATCAAACATTTTTTATAAAGTGTTATATTATAAAAGGATATGAAAAATGTATTATAAAATATATAGGGGGGAACTTTGTGAGGGTATTTATAAAGATAAAAAGGAAGAAAGAAAATTATTACACTCCTAAAAGTACATAAAGGGGGTATTTTTGAAGTGTTCAGGGGAAATATTTAAGGAAAAAAAGGTTATTGGGGGAATTTTTTAAATTAAGATATTATTTATTGTAAATTATATATAAAGAAAAAAAAATGATGAAGCAAATGAAGCCTAATTTGAAAATAAAGGAAAAAAGATTCTCCTATAAAGGTATTCCAATTATAGATTTTAGATTACTCACATTAAAAGGGTGTATCCAAGCGAAAGAGATTAAGATCGCTATTAATCCAAGCATCGAGGATAATTACATCAATATTATTTGGAAAATCAACTATTAGTTCTAGAGCCAAATATAGGTCAACAAAAATGTAACTTTGGCAAAAAATAATATCGAAGTAATGATTTAAAAGTGACAGTTGATCATTATGAGTACATATCTCAATTATGTCATAATTGTGTGTCATTATGACATAATTCTCAGTAGACCTTGGTTCAAGGAATTAGGTATGTTCATGTTGAACACAAAAAAGTAATTCTTGATGTTCCCTTACTTGAAGAAGACGATCACATTCCAAAGCATGACAATGAAATCAGAGCTAATTATTCCTTCATCAAAATATCTTAATAATATTTCGAAAGTAATGTTTCAAGAGAATACAAAAATAGTATCAAAGAAGTAGAAAGAGCTTAAAACCATATCCAATAAAAACAAGAAAAATTCATGTTTGAAGGAGCATAATTAGAAACTAATTTCACAAGTGAGAAAATGTAAAGCTAAGAAACACCAGTTAGAACAAGAAAATAAAATTTCTGAAAGGAAACTCAACAAAAGCATATCAGGAAAAGAAGAGGAAATTTTATGGTTAAAGAACCTTAACCAAAGCTTATTAGAACAAATCAAGTGTTTAAATGATGAGAATCTTGAAGACCAAAATAAAGTTGACTCAGAAAATGAGGAAATCTTACATCTTAGAAACCGTAATCAAAGTCTACTCACTAAAATTAAGAAACTTAAGGATGATAAGAAATCATTGAAAAATAAAATAGAAGAATTTATCACGAAAGAAGTGTCGAAGTCTTTAGTCCAAGTGGAAGAAAGAAGAATGCATATCGATCCATTCAACATCACAAGTCTGGAAGTTAACCAACCAATAAAAGTTAAAACATATTCAAATATCACAGTTCAAACAATGGAAATTCCAAGCGATGATCCAGTAACCACCTCAACTACATTAGTACCTAAATTAAATGAGGAAATTTCCACACACATGATAATGAGAAATCCAACTAACATAATTCCTTATCGACATCCGAACCATAAGAGAAGATAACTAAGTCAGTCTATATATTTGAACCATTCAGAACGAAAACACCATATTTATGTTCCAAGGAATATTAAAGTTTGCATAATACAGTCCTATGATAAAAATTCATTACAAAATTCGAGTGATCAAAAGTTTCCACATAAGGTTAATATAGGATGGTCCGATGCATTCTCAATCTGACAATTTTTTCTATCACTCAGAGCATCATATCGTCTTATATCAAGGAATATGAAAGTTCAGAGATTAGAAGATATTTGAAATGGGAAAAAATATTTATCCTCTCATGAGTATGCTTTGAGGATAAATATTTTTGAAGAGGAAGGCATTGTTATGAATAAAATAATATAAATAATGTAAACAATAAAAACAATAAATGATGGTTAAATAACTAGTAATCAATTAATGAAGAGGTATGTCCTAAGGACATGACCATTGGTGAAGAGGTACTTGCCTAGGGTATATAAGAAGGCCCTCATTCTCATTTGTAGTCATCAAGTCAGTTCTTTTATAATATTCAATATACACTAACTAGTCCTATAATGAATGTCATTGTCTTCGAAGTATTCTAAAGATTATTGTTGCGTAAACAAACTTTGCTCATTAAATAATATTCAGAGAAAGGAAAATTGGATGGACGAAGAGGAAGAATATGAGGCTTTAAAAAAACCATTGAATTGAAGGTAACAACATTAAATTTATTGAAAGCAAATGAAGCTTGGATAAGAGTACTAAATAAGAAAAAAATCTCCTTTAGTAGCATAGTAAATGACGACACTAATCTAAACATGTAATCCAATCTAGACATGTATTATCTTTTGTATTTGTTTTTATGTAAGCAATTTCATAGAATTTTCTCATGCGAGAAATTTTGGAATGTAGTTTCGATGGTTTCAATTTTTCTAAAAAATCAGGAGCTAGAAAATTTTTGTAAATTAGAAGACCTTCAAATCTTGTTTTTAAAATTCAAAATAGTCACATGTAACTATTGTTAACTATACTATAACACCTTATTAACATATTCTCTTTTGGTTAATAATAATAATAATAATAATAATAATAATAACAACAATAACAATAATAATAATGGGGGTTGTAAGAGTGAGAGGGGTTATTCTCAACCTTGACGGAAAATTTGAAAGTAAATATAATTGGGGGATAGGAAATTGCGCAAATTATGTAGTAGAGGCATATGAATTATTGCAAGGGATCCTTTTGGCAAAATAATCAAACATTGAAGATTTGATAGTGTTTGGAGATTCACAACTGGTTATCCATCACCTTGTTCATGGATCTTTGCTTAAGGATTGCAAGTTGCAAAGCATTATTGATCAAATCAAGAATCTGAAACTAGTCTTCTCTACTATTAACTTATTTCATGTGTTGAGAATAAACAATTTTGAAGCAGATGATCTTTCCAATAAAGGTGTAAACATGGATGTAGGAGTCCTAATGAGAAATGGTATTCCTTCCCTCACAACTATTCCTTAATAGTGGGTCTGATATGCAGTGTAAATTTTATCTATATCTATAGATATTTTAGAGAATCCACACCTCTAAAGGCCATGTGTCCTTTAGGATAGAAAAATGGTTAATATATATTGAGAATAAAGGCTATTGTGAGGTTACATGTAAATCTTTCCTCAAAGGTTTTTTCATTGTACTCACTTACTATATAGGCCACAATCAAAGTGTGGATTTTGATTTAATACACTATCCTCATCAATAATAACAATAATGATAATGATAATAATAATAGTAGTAATTTAAAACATATTTAGGACTTTTTAGGATGTTATATATTATAACAAATGTTTTTGATACGTTATAATTAATTTTGAAAAATAATTATGTTTTGATCGATCAAATAAAAGAAATAATAGAAAGGAGAAAAACATTAAAAGAAAGAAATAAATTGAAAATAAAATGAAAAAATAATGATGATTACGATGTTGATGATTAAGATCCATTTAAACCATAATTAGTCTATAAGAAAATGCGACAAAAATGCCACAAAACTAGTCTATAGGGAACTCTAGGAGAAAGTGCCTTTTATTTTCAACCCTCTTATTATCACAATAATGAGATATTATTACATTCCATGGTTTTTTATAATTGTCCAATGTTGAGTTTTGCTAAGGTTAAAAACGTTGAATTTCTTATTTGCGCCAGTAAAAAATAAGAGACATTTTTTATATTCTAGATTAGGTTTGACCACCTCCTTCTACTATCTTAGTTTTATTTTATTTCTAACTCCTTATTTCACCACAAATTCTCTTTAAATTTAGATGTAATATTATTTTTAATATTATTAGTATAATTTAGAATAACATCTTCTTATGTTCCCCAATCCTTTATCCAAGACTTGGAATATTGATGCCATCCTCACTTGTGCCGCTTTTGGTATTGTTTGGAGTTGGAAGAAATTTTGGAAGACTCTTGTACACCATGTTGTTTACCTTATTCTTTTACATTAATTACTTGAGCATGGCTATGCACACAAAGGTGAGATACTCACTTCTATGAGGAGGATACAACAAATGTATTAATTTTAATATTAATATTATAAGTTAGAATTATTTTTAGTTTTCTCTTTGCTTCTCTAAGATTCTCTACAGGTACTACATCCCCATACATCTATGTAAGATAACATGAGTGATGAGAG